>CM072924.1:95576232-97031232 GCA_036971965.1 Nyctalus aviator | reverse complement strand
AGAAACCAGCACTCTCGCCGGGACCGGTTTGGCTCAGTGGATAGAGCATCGGCCTGCGGACTGAAAGGTCCCAGGTTCGATTCCGGGCAAGGGCATGTACCTTGGTTGCGGGCACATCCCCAGTAGGGGGTGTGCAAGAGGCAGCTGATTGATGATTCTCTCTCATCAATGTTTCTAACTCTCTATCCCTCTCTCTTCCTCTCTGTGAAAAATCAATAAAACATATTAAAAAAAAAAACCAAAAAAAAACCCAGCACTCTCCTCCAGTATGTAGATGATCTCCTTCTCTGCAGCTCCTCCCTGGACACATCTCAGAGGCATACAGCTGGCCTCCCCTGGTAGGATTTTTCCATCATTGGGTCCCAATTTTTGCTCTCCTAGCTAAGCCCTTATGCCAGGTCTCCTCACCCTCCCTCGTTCGCCAAGCTTTTTCTAACTCCGGGATACCCTTCTGGCGTGTGTCTGTCTGTCTGTCTGTCTGTGTGTGTCTCTCTCTCTCTTCCACACATCTATAAGCCTTTCTAACTATTTACTGATAAAAGACAGGGAATAGCTATGGGGGTCCTCACCTAGCCCCTAGGGCCAACCTTCACCCCTTTAGCTTACCTGTCCTGACAGCTTGATCCCTCAGTTTGGGGATTGCAGCCCTGCCTCTGGCTCTGGCTGCAGCTGCTGTTCGGATTAAGGAGGGTTCCTCCAGCAACCCTTACATGTCTTCTCCACCCATACATAGGCTACAGGATCTTCTGTCACACCGATCCTCATCTCTCCTTGCCCCCTCTCCCATACAGGAACTCCATCTCCTGTTCCTAGAGAGTCCTGACACCTCCCTAACTCATTCCCAGCCCTGAACCCAGCCACCCTTTCCCACTGCCTCCACCCAAACTGCAGCAAAGCACTCCTGCCCCGAGGTCATCAGAGGCCTTCACTCCAACTCGGGTGGGACTCTCAGATCTCCCTCTCTCTAATCCTGACTTAACTCTGTGGATGGAAGCTTGTGTCTAGACCCCCAGGGACGTTGGAAAGCCTCCTAAGCAATAGTACAACTGGAGTTGACCCTGGAGATGGCCTTCATCCCTCTTCACCTTGCCCACACTGCGAGAGGCAGTCACGAGTGCCTGCTCCTACTGCTCCACATGTGCAGCTGTGTCACCCCAGGGAGGAATGCACCCCAACTTTCCTACCCATCAAATGAGACGAGACCTCCCAGGGCAGGACTGACAGGTAGACTTTATCCATGACAGGTAGACTCCCACAGAAGACCAAATATCTGCTTACAATGGTAGACACCCTAACGGAAACAGCTGAGGTTGTGGCTGAGACCTTGATAACACACGTAATTTCTGGCATCTCCTGGAAACTGCACATATCCTACCACTCACATTCATCAGGTAAGATCCAGAGGAGCAACAGCTTCCTTAAAAACCATCTAACAAAACTCTCTAGAAATTCGCAGCTCCTGGCCAAACCTTCCGCCCATGGTCTTGACTGGAATCCGAGCTATACCAAGGAGCGCCATCTTTTTACCTCCCCAAGAATCTTTCCTCCCAGGTTGTATTTTAGCTCCTAGCCCAGAAAAGCAGCAAAACCAGACAAGTGACGCTGTGGCAGCCTTAGGGCCAGCCTTTACCCCCCAAGTGACTCAACAGGATCACCAACCAGTCCCTTTGGGAAATTAGGCTGCTGCACTCCTCACCCTGCCTCTCGTCATTAGGCCAACTGGTGTCCATTTCTTTAAGTTTCTGCTTTACCTACTCCCTTTCTCATGCACTGTGTCACTAGTCTTTTGCAGAAGAGATTGCAGTCATTCACCAACCAGGAGGTGGGAGAGAACCCAGCATCAGGATCCTTGAGACTCCAGGTACATGCCCATAACTACACTCCCTCTCATCTGGAAGCAGCTATGGAAGGTAGACCTCCAGCCCCTGACACTGCCCAGACTCTCAATTTTTTAAATATAATATATAAGAGAGTCTGGAATGTGAGATCTTTCCTCCCCCAAACTGGTGGACGGAGTTATGACATTACTAGCATCTGCCACAGAGACATCCGCAAGACATTGAACCACAATCAGCACATACCCTTTCCTGTTCCACCCTGGGTCCAACCCTTTCCTGTTCCTCTTTTCAAAAGGCTCCCCCACCACTCCATGAACTGCTGTTCTCTTTCCATCTATGGAGTCGGCCCGGTTGAGTCCTTCCTTTCTCCTCTCTCCCTTTCCTTTAATTCTGATTTCTCTACCTCCGTAATGAGTCCCGCTCATTACTGGGAAATAAACCTTCCTTTAAAATGTAAAACAAACAAACAAACAAACAAACAAATAAAATAACCCTATCTAATAAAGAGGGAATATGCAAATTGACAATATCTCCATGATAAATATGGTGGTGCCCACAGCCAATAAGGAGGGAATATGAAAACTGACGTGACAAGGCAAGAGACAGTGAAGGTGGAAAGTTGGCTCCAGTCCGAAAGAAGGTGGTGCCAGCAGCCAGGGGAAGGAAGACCTATTCTTGCAGGAATCTTCAAGCATCAGGCTTCTAGTAATAACAATAATAATGTAATTCCAATCTATGTCTTAGTAAATATAAAATCTCTAAAGTCACATGGATTTCTTTTTATTTACATGTACTTATCACATTTCGCCGAAAATAAGACATCCTCCGAAAATAAGACCTATTTATAGGTTTCCTTCTGAGTGAAATATAAGGCATCCCCCGAAAATAAGGTCCCCCTAGGCTAAACATGAGAGATTTGGTCCACTGATTCTGAAAGAAATGGAGTCACAAGAAATTCACCAGGAAATTCAGGAATTGGATTGTTATGATAATGTTTCAGAAGATGATGGCATGATTGTCATGGAATAAATGAGTAAATTCTTGATACTGTAGGATTCACAGTTTGTCTGGTTTGTGTTGACAACTACCGTACTACCATACCATATACAGGTAATAAATTTCCTTTATTTTCATTTAACAATAAATGTGTACCGTATTCTTCTTCATGGAAAAATAAGACATCCCCTGAAAATAAGACCTAGTGCATCTTTGGGAGCAAAAATTAATATAAGACTGTCTTATTTTCGGGGAAACAGGGTAGTAGATCTATACCTTACCAAAGGCAATCATTTAAAATACCAAGCTCTTGCCCTAGCCGGTTTGGCTCAGGGGATAGGGCATCAGCCTGTGGATTAAAGGGTCCTAGATTCAATTTTAGTCAAGGGCATGTACCTTGGTTATAAGCTCAATTCCCAAACCTGATCAGAGCGAGTGCAGGAGGCAAACAATCAATGTGTCTCTCACATTGATGTTTTCTTTCTCTCTGTCTTTCCCTATCCTTTCCACTCTCTCTAAAAATCAACTGAAAATATCTTGGGATGAGGATTAACAACAAAAGTAAAAAACTTTTTAAAAAAATATCAATCTGTTTTTTAAACATATATTTTTATTGATTTAAGAGAGAAGGGAAGAAGGAGAAAGAGATAGAAACATCAATGAGAGAGAATCATTGATTGGCTGTCTCACTGGAGATGGAGTCCACAACCTAGGCATGTGCCCTGACTAGAACTCGAACTGTGACCTCCTGGTTCATAGGTGGATGCTCATCCACTGTGCCATGCTGGGTGGGCAAAATATCAAGCTTTTAAAAAGCATTCAAAGTAGTAGCTTCTAGGTGTAGATCAGGGAATGGAAAGAAAGGTCATTCCTTGATAGCTTATTGGTATTAAGAAAAATGAGAGGGTCACAATGGTGGCATAGGTAAACTCCAGAACCTACCTCTTCCCATAATCACATCAAAATTAAAACTAAAATACAGAACAACCATCATTCAGAACCACCTGATATCTGGCAGACTGGAAATCCTACAACTAGAGAATTAAAGAAGAAACCACATTGAAATTGATAGGAGGGCTGGAGATGCAGAATGGGCTGATCCAACAACCATGAGTGGCATTTTGTTTGTTGGCTTGTTTTTAAATATATTTTTTATTTATTTCAGAGAGGAAGGGAGAGATAAAAACATCAATGATAAAAAAAAAAAATCAATGATGAGCAAACAGTGTTCTCAAAAAATTAAAAATGGAACTCCCATTTGACCCAGTAATCCCACATTTAGGAATATCTCCCAAGAAACTAGAAACACCAAAATCGGAAAGGATATATGTGCCACTATGTTCATTGCAGCACAATTTACAATAGCTAAGATTTGTAAACAGCCTAAGTGCCCATCAGCAGATGAGTAAATTAAAAAACTGTGGTACATCTACACAATGGAATACTACACTGCTATAAAAAAGAAGGAATTCTTACCATTTGTAGCAGCATTGATGGAACTGGAGAGCATTATGCTAAGTGAAATAAGCCAGGCAATGAGAGATAAATACCATATGATCTCCCTCATTTATGGAAAATAAAGAACATTATAACCTGATGAACAAAAAGATAGATACAGAGGCAGTAAAGCATCGAACATACTGTCAAATTATAGCGGGAAGGCTGGAGAGTGTTAAAGAGTGGGGGAAAGAGATCAACCGAAGGACTTGTATGCATGCACAACCAATGTACACAAGACACTGGGGGGTGTATGAGGAAATATGACAGGGGTAGGGGAGGCTGGGGGAAGATCAATTAGGGGGGAAAAGGAGATATATGTACTACTACATGTAATATTTCAAACAATAAAAAAAATAAAAATAAAAAAGAAAGGATATGCCTCTATGTTCATTGCAGCACAATTTACAATAGCTAAGATTTGGAAACAGCCTAAGTGCCCATCAGCAGATGAGTGGATTAAAAAACTGTGGTACATCTACACAATGGAATACTACGCTGCTGTAAAAACAAAAGAACTCCTACCATTTGCAACATCATGGATGGACCTGGAGAGCATTATGCTAAGCAAAATAAGCCAGTTGGAGAAAGATAAATATCACATGATCTCACTAATTTGTGGAATATAAGGAACAATATAAACTAATGAACAAAAATAAATCCGGAGACAAAGAAGCATTGAAGAGACCATCAAACCTCAGAGGAAGGGGGAGGGGAGGGGCAGTTACAGATCAAACCAAAGACTTGTATGCATGCATATAAGCATAACCAATGGACACAGACAATCGTGGGGCAAGGGAATGTGCTGGAGGGCAGGAGCGGCCAGGGAGAAGTAAATGGGGGGGGAGAAACATGTAATGCTTTTGTAATAAAGAATTTAAATTAGAAAAAAAAAATCAATGATGAGAGAGAATTATTGATCAACTTCCTGCATGCCCCCTACTGAGAACAGAGTCTGCAAATCCAGGCATGTCCCAGATAGGGAATTGAACCATGACCTCCAGGTTCATAAATCGATGATCAACCACTAATCCACACCAGTTCAAAGTATGCCAATTTTTAACAGGGAGGGATATCTTGGCTGCATAAGTCCCCTCCATGAGTAGGAAACGGTCCCAGCCCCACAGCAGACCCCTCAGTCTAGGGTTTTAGTGCCAGGAAGAGCAGTTCCTGTAACTTCAGGCTGTAAAAAACAATGAGGATTATTGCTCAGTGACACAGAGGCTGCTGGAGTCACAAGCAGTTCTACATAAAGGGCCCAGGCATAGACTTACTCAGACACACTCCTGCAGCTTGAAAGGATCCAGGGACATACAGAGAGGAAATAAATTGTATGGCTTTAGGGCAAGAGCTGGGGGCCTCCCAGAGAAAAGCGTTGGAAGAGGTCATTGTTCCTTTGCTGAGACCTCCCAGCCACAGGGCCACAGGCAGATGCCATATCTGAATCTCCATCAACCTGGCCCACACTGTTTGCCCAGCCCTGGTGATTCCGTGGGACCCCACCAAAGCTGTTTATAGTGGCTTTTTTATATGAATAGCATGTCCTAGCACAGGCTTCAGACATTCCTAAAATATCTACAACAGCTGGCCTCAGCATACCCCATACCTCTTGCTAAGTGGTCCTAGGCCCAGCACTAGCAGCATGCTATATTGGTTCATAGCTTGGCCTTTTCTTGGCATCTCCAAGCCCAACACAAGTATAAATCATCTAAACATATTATCTGTAGTTCATGTCAGTGATCTTGGGCAGGGGTGATTTTGGCCTGCACCTCCTAGGCTACCAGAGCCAGCACACCTGATAGACTGTATCAGATCACCCTGTATCATCACCACCCCCGCAAACAATAGACAAAGGGCAGAGACCTGTGAAGTAAGTCCTACTCTGTGGGATGGGCCCCTGCACAACTGATCCTTGGTGGTCACAGCTGATCCTCGTTGGTCCCTCCAGCTGACGTGCCTGGGAATAAATCCCTTCCCATTGACAATCAAATCCCTTCCCAACAGCAATCAAACTGAACTACAACAGAGGGTGTACACAACCCATACAGTGTCGGGGGTCGGGAGGAGCACATGCACCTTGAGTGCTCAGCTTGGGTGATCAAGAAGGCTGTGCCCCTGGACTCCTACTACAAAACACCTACTACATAAGGCAACTCAACCAGGCCTAGGAGATGGACCATCTCTACCTAAAACAAAAACAAACACAGGGAGGATGTTAAAATGAGGACCCAAAAAGACACATCCCAAATGAAAGAAGAGGACAAAACTCCAAAAAAGGAACTAAACAAAATGGAGACAAGCAAACTACTAAATGCAGAGTTCAAAATACTGATTATAACAATGCTCAATGAACTTAGTGCAAACTACAATAGCTTAAAAAAGAACCAGTCAAGTGAACGATACACTAACTTCAGTGAAGAACATAGCATAAAAAATCAACAGTAGAGTAGATGAACCTGAGAATCAAATCAGCAAGTTGGAATATAAGGAAGCAAAAAACACCCAATCAGTTCAGAAAAAAGAAAAAAGAATCCAAAAGAATGAGGAAAGTGCAGGGAACCTCTGGAACAACATGAAGTGTATCAACAATTGCATCATGGGGGTGCCAGAAGGAGAAAAAAATCAAAAAGTTAACCTATTTGAAAAAATGACAGAGCCCAGCCATTGTAGCTCAGTGCTTGAGCACTGGACTTCTGAACCAGGAGGTCGAGGTTTGATTTCCGGTTAAGGCACGTGCTTGTTGCTGGCTCAATCTCCAGTGTGTGTGGGGGAGGAGGGAGCAGTTTGCAGGGGGCGGCCAACTGGTGATTCTCTCTCTCAACATTAATGTTTCTACCTAACCATCACACATCCTCCTTGAAATAAATTGGTTTTGTTTTTTAATTTTTAATAAATCTTTACTGTTCATATTATTACAAATGTTCCTAACTTTTTTTCCCCCTCCATTGCTCCTCTCCACCAGGTTCCCACCCCACCCTCTGTCCTTTCCGCACCCCACCCCCCATTATCCTAATCCATAGGTGCATATTTTTTTATTTTTTTTAAATATATCTTATTGATTTTTTTGTACAGAGAGGAAGGGAGAGAGAGAGTTAGAAACATCGATGAGAGAGTCATCGATCAACTGCCTCTTGTACACCCCCTACTGGGGATATGCCCGCAACCAAGATACATGCCCTTGACCAGAATCGAACCTGGGGCCCTTCAGTCCCCTAGCCGACGCTCTATTCCATTGAGCCAAACCGGTCCCAGCTAGGTGCACATTTTTTGTTCAGTCTCTTCCCGGACTCTCCACTCCTCTTTTCCCCGAGAATCGTCAGTCCACTCCCCTTCCATACCTCTGATTCTATTATATTCAACAGTTAATATTGTTCATCAGATTTTTTAATTCCCTTGGTTTTTAGATTCACTTGTTGATAGTTACGTATTTGTTGTTCATAATTTTATCTTTCTTTTCTTTATTTATTTATTTTATTAAATTATTATCTGTGTACATATTTTACCATTGTTTATCTTTATTTTTTTCCTCTTCCTAAAAAACCCCCGTCAGCAGTTCATATAATTCTGGTTTGGCGGTGATGAACTCTTTTAGCTTTTTTTTTTATTATTTGTGAAGCTTTTTATCTGGCCTTCAATTCTGAGTGATAGCTTTGCTGGGTAGAGCATTTTTAGCTGTAGGTTCTTGCTATTCATCACCTTAAATATTTCTTGCTATTCATCACCTTAAATATTTCTTGCCATTCCCGTCTGGTCTGCATGGTTTCTGTTGAGAAATCAGCTGACATTCGTATGGGTGCTCCTTTATAGGTAACTACCTGCTTTGCTCTTGCTGCTTTTAATATTCTCTCTTTGTCTTTTGCTCTTGGAATTTTAATTATGATGTGTCCTTGTGAGGTCCTCTTTGGATTTCTTTTGTTTGGGGTTCTGTGTGCTTCCTGGACTTGTAAGTCTATTTCTTTCACCAGGTGGGGGAAGTTTTCTGTCACTATTTCTTCCAATATGTTTTCGGTATCTTGCTCTTTCTCTTCTTCTCGGACCCCCCCTAATTCTGATGTTGGTTGGCTTGAAATTGTCCCAAAGGTTTCTTATATTATTTTCAACTTTCTGGATTCTCTTGTCTTCTTGCTTCTGTGGAGGAGTGTCTTCTGGCTATTTATGTTCCAAATCTTTTACTTGATTCTTACAATCTTCCATTCTGTTTTTAGGACTCTGTAAAATATTTTTGATTTCAGACAATGTGTTCTTTATTTTTAGTTGATCCCTTTTTATTTCTAGTTGATCCCTTATCATATCCTCATAGGTCTCGTTTATTTTATCGCCCTTTTCTAGGAAATTCTTGAAAAACTTTATAAGCGTGGTTTTGAACTCTACATCCAGTCTCTTTTTGTCCTCCATTTCTTTCATTTGTGATCTGTTTCCTTGTCTCAGCATTTTTGCAGCTTCCCTGAGTTGGTAGGGTGACTTTGTGTGCTAAGGTGTCCTATATGGTTCAGTGGATCAGCCTCCCAGCTACCTGAGGTGGACACTCTTGGTCCACCCCTTTATTGTAGTTAAGTCTTGATTGTTGTTGGTATCACTGGAAGGAACTGACCTCCAGGCCAATTGGTTGTGAGGATTAGCTGTGTCTACGCCGGGAGACAGCCTTATTCGACTAGACTTGGAAAATTGCAAAAGCCTCTGTGTTCAGCTTGGATGGGGCCGAATTTCAGGGTGGAGCCTACAGCCTTGGCTTCCTGTCAGCCCCACCCTATGAGGTTCCTGAGTCTCATTTTTCCTCAGTGTCGTTTGGTACTCGCTGCTTTGGTATTCACTGCAAGCACCTCTGAGAGAAAGGTGCCCTTGAATTTCGCCCACTACCAGACAGTCTAGCCTCTCCCATAATGAGCCCAGAACTGGTGTTCATTGCAGTTGGAAGTGGGGTTGGAAGTGGGGCTCAATGCAGTCTGGAGCTTTTGTCTCCTTCCCACTAGGGCGTTCCAGGGACACAGTCAACAGTCCGTCCTCTGCGCACGTGCATGCCTCTGGGACTCTGCCTTTTGCTGCTCCCCTGAGTTTCTGCCTTACAGCCCAGATTCCCTCCATATGAGCCTGGGTCCCCAGGGTCTGTCTAGAACTGGGGTTCAGTGCAGTCGGAACTGGGGCTCAGCACAGTCCGAACTTTTGTCTCCTTCCCGCTAGGGCAATCCAGCAGCACAATCAACAGTCTGTCCTCTGCGAGCATTCACATGCACACCTCCAGGGCTCTGCCTTGCACCGCTCCCCTGAGTTTCCACCTTACAGTCTAGAATCCCTCTATATAAGCCTGGGTCCCCAGGGTCTCACCCAGAACTGGGGTTCAGTGCAGTCGGAACTAGGTTTCAGCACAGTACGGAGCTTTTATCTCCTTCCCGCTAGGGAACGCCAGCCAGGCACTCAGCCGCCCCCTCTTTTCCAACTCTGTCCTCTCCCTACACGTGTACTGTGTCTCCATACCTTAGGCTTTTACAGCTCCTCTGAATTTCCTTCTGGTTTTCTCTTTCCTTCTAGTTGTAGAATTCCCAATCAGTCAACTTTCCTGTAGTTCTGGTTAATGTCCATTTTGTATCTTAGTTGTATTTTTTTGAAATTGTTGTGTTAGGCTGCAGTTAGGCATTTACCTATGCCTAACTGGTTTACCTATGCCATCTTGGTTTCTCTGAAATCAATTTGTTTTTAATTTTTAAAATGATGACAGGAAACTTCCCTACCTTGGTGAAGGAAATAAACATACAAGTCCAGGAAGTGCAAAAGAGTCCCCAACAAGATGAATCCAAAGAGTCTCACACTAAGACACATCATAATTAAAATGCCAAAGGTGCCAAAACCGGTTCGGCTCAGTGGATAGAGCATCGGCTTGGAGACTGAAGGGTCCTGGGTTTGATTCCAGTCAAGGGCACCTTGGTTGCGGGCACATCTCCACTAGGGGGTGTGCAAGAGGCACTGATCAATGACTCTCTCTCATCGATGTTTCTAACTCACTATCTCTCTCCCTTCCTCTCTGTACAAAATCAATAAAATATATCAAAATGCCAAAGGTTAAAGAGAAACAATCTTAAAACCAGTAAGAGAAAGGCAGTTAGTTATCTACATGGGAATGCCCATAAGACTGTCAGCTGATTACTCAAAAGAAACTTTGTAGGCCAGAAGAGAATGGCGAGAAATATTCAGTGATGAAAAGGACTTATAACCAAGATCACTCTACCCAGCAAAGCTATCATTTAGAATTGAAGAACAGATAAAGAGCTTCAGGGAGAAAACAAGATGGCGGCATAGGGTAGAAACCTGAATGCAGCCTACCACAACAACTTTGAATTTACAACTGGAAAACAGTGGAAACACTGCCCTGAAGCGCCGGACGGCTGGCTAAAAGGCTCTACCATCTGGGAAGGGGAGAGTAGAGATGCTGAGCCTCAGGAACTGTGAAGGTGCGGAAAACTGTGTGCAAAAAGGCGGCCGCTGAGTTCGCTGCTGGCTTGCTAGCGGCACACAGAGAGGGCGAGCCGAGTTCACTGCTGGCTTACTTCTGGCGAGCGGAGAGGATGCACGGCTGGCTTTCTTGTTTGGGAGGAAAACAAAACAACCCTATTGCTCTGATAGATGGCCCTAGTCAGGGAGAGAACAGACTTTCAGGAGGTGGGTGAAGCCAGCGGCCATTACTGCGGGACTCAGGAACCAGAACCTCGCAGGGAGGAGCTGACAGGAAACCAAAGCCTATCTACACCACCCCGAGACTCTGCCCCATCCAAGCAAAACACAGAAGCCCGCCAGGAGGCTGGCTTTCTCATTCGGGAGGAAAAAAACAAAAAACTCTCAACTGCATTGAGAGACAACTCTGAGCCGGGGAAAAACTGGCTGTCAGGGACGAGGCAAAACTCGAGAACACCTTTTACCCAAGAGTAGCACGCACCAGCAACCAATCTTGCAGGACTTGCTGCGAATAGAACTTTCCTAAGGCAGGACTGACAGGCAACCAAAGCTTGTCTGTGCCACCCCAAGTCTCCACTCCATCCAAGCAGAGCACAGAAGCCCTCCTAGCTGAGACACTACTGATCCTCAAAGCCAATTGGCTTGGAGATCAACGCTTCACAGTGATATCAACAATAAGCAAGGCTTAACTACAAGACTGCACACAGGGCCCACAAAGGGCTGCACTTTGACTGCACACCTCAGGTTACTGGGAAGGCTGTGCTACTGAGCTCTACGAGAACACCTAGCACAGAAAACTATTTTATCAAATCAGGGAAGCAGCTAAAATGCAGAAAAGAGGCAGCATACAATGGAAGGAGATTGAAGAAAGTAAAAGAATGGGCATTGAGTTCAAAACTACAGTTATAAGGTTTATCAAGAATTTCCTAAAAAAGGCCGATAAAATAAACGAGACCTATGAGGATATGAAAGGGATCAACTAGAAATAAAGAATACATTGTCTGAAATAAAAAATATTATACAGAGTCCTAAAAACAGACTGAAAGATTGCAGGAATCAAGACAAAGATATGGCCGAAACTGGTTTGGCTCAATGGATAGAGCGTCGGCTTGGGGACTAAAAGGTCCCAGGTTCGATTCCGGTCAAGGCAAGTACCTTGGTTGCGGGGACATCCCCAGTAGGGGGTGTGCAAGAGGCAGCTGATCGATGATTATCTCTCTCATCGATGTTTCTAACTCTCTATCTCTCTCCCTTCCTCTCTGTATAAAATCAATAAAATATATTTAAAAAAAAAAAAAAAAAGACAAAGATATGGAACACAAAGAGCCAGAGGACACTCCTCCACAGAAGCAAAAAGATAAGAGAATCCAGAAAGTTGAAAATAATGTAAGAAACCTCTGGGACAATTTCAAGCCAACCAACATCAGAATTATGGGGGTCCCAGAAGAAGAGAGAGAGCAAGATACCGAAAACATATTAGAAGAAATAGTGACAGAAAACTTCCCCCACCTGGTAAAGAAATAGACTTTCAAGTCCAGGAAGCAGCACAGAACCCCAAACAAAAGGAATCCAAAGAGGACCACACAAAGACACATCATAATTAAAATTCCAAGAGCAAAAGACAAAGAGAGAATATTAAAAGCAGCAAGAGCAAAGCAGGTAGTTACCTATAAAGGAGCACCCATACGAATGTCAGCTGATTTCTCAACAGAAACCATTCAGGCCAGACAGGAATGGCAAGAAATATTCAAGGTGATGAATAGCAAGAACCTACAGCCAAAAATACTCTACCCAGCAAAGCTATCACTCAGAATCGAAGGCCAGATAAAGAGCTTCACAAATAAAAAATAAAAAAGAGCGAAAGGAGTTCATCACCGCCAAACCAGAATTATATGAACTGCTGACGGGGGTTCTTTAGGAAGAGGAAGAAAATAAAGATAAAATTATGAACAACAAATACATAACTATCAACAAGTGAATCTAAAAACCAAGGAAATTAAAAAATCTGATGAACAATATTAACTGTTGAATATAATAGAATCAGAGGTATGGAAGGGGAGTAGACTGACGATTCTCAGGGAAAAGGGGAGTGGAGGGTCCGGGAAGAGACTGAATAAAAAATGTGCACCTATGGATGAGGACAATGTGGGATAGGGAAAAGGCAGAGGGTGGGGTGGGAACCTGATGGATGGGAGCAATGAAGGGGGAATAAAAAAAAGGGGGGAACATTTTTAATAATCTGAACAATAAAGATTTATTTTTTTAAAAAGAAAAGATCTTCATAGACAAGAAAATGCTAAAGGAGTTCATCACACAAAAAAAGGAGTTCATCAGCACCAAACCAGCATTACATGAAATACATGGGTATTCTTTAAAATGCAAAAAAAAAAAGATGAAAAATATGAAAAATAAAATGGCAATAAATACATATCTATCAACAACTGAATCTAAAAATCAACATAAATAAACAAGGCATTTAATGAATAAAATAAACTGATGAATAAAATAGAACCAGAGGCATAGAAACATGGAACAGACTGACGAATCTTATAGGGAAAGGTGGGATAGGGGAGAGATTAACTGGAGAACTTATATTCATTACCCATGGAGACAGATAATAAAGTAGTGAAGACTTGCGAGAGGGCAGGAACCAGCAGGAGGGGGGGCAAATGGAGAGACAGCTGTAATACTCTCAACAATAAAGGTTTTTTAAAAGCTCATTGGTATTGTTTGATCATAAAATCATAAATATAAATTACTTAGATATACATGCTTTTATATATGATGTAATTATTGCTACTAAATATAACCACCAAATGCCAAAGATAATACCTTGGAGTGGGGAAAAATGATGCTCTTGTAGCTTTTCCTGAGAGAGGAGTCCCAAGTAGCTGAGAACAACATACTTTGTTTCATAGTGAAATCCCAGAGGCACAGAAGTAGAAGACGCCATTGAGTTGGGTGGCAGAGCTCCAAAAAGGTCTATTAACAGATGTGTAAAACCTAAAAATATGAAAGCATTTTTTCAGTTTAAAGTTTATTACATGCTGCCCAGCTGTTATCACCAGTGGTTGAGCAAAGACCTATAACCGGGTGTCATGGTGTCATAGTTTGATTCTGGATCAAGGCACATGCGCAGATTGTGGTCTCAACTCCTGGAGGTAAAGGCAGGGGGGGGGGGGGGACACGTGTGCAGAAGGCAGCCAATCAGTGATTCTCTCTCATCATCGATAAAAATATTTTTTAAATGAAGTTTATTACATGCTAGTAAATTTTCTCCTTGACTTCAATTGTCAACTAAATACCAAAATAAGTATTTCTAAGACTTTTCTTCTATGTAATGTTTTAAAAATATATTTATTTACAAGTGTTAATTTATTCAGATTTCATATAAAAAATAACTTCCCTCTCTCCCTAGTTTATTTTCAAATATATGTCAAAAACATTAGACATGCCTCCAGTGCACCTCTATCCAGTATGTTCTCTTGTTTCCGTAAACTAATAAAGTCTCCTAAGATGTGGCCACACAGCTGCCAATTATATTTCCTAGTCCCCTTTGCAACTTAATGTATCATATGATCAGTCTTAGCCACAAAAATATAAGTAGACGTTATATCTGCAATTTCCTCAAAGAATTTCTGTTCCCTCCTTTCTATGGTTTGAAATGTGAATATGCAAACATGCAAAAAAGACCATCTTAGAGGCAGTGAAGCAACAAGACAGAAGGAACCTGTGTTCCAGAATGACCATGTAGAGCAGAGTGACCTTACCAGCCTGATCACTAGCTTCTGGACTTATTTAAGTGCTTATGTTCTGAATCTTTTCATTAGGCTTCCTAACTTTTCCACTAGACAAAAGTCTTAGAAATACTTTTTTACCTGGACTTAGTAGAAGTTTTACCTACCATGTATCCCTTCCTCCCTTCCTCCCTTCCTTCCTCCCTTCCTCCCTCCCTCCCTTCCTCCCTCCCTCCCTCCCTCCCTCCCTCCCTCCCTTCCTTTCTTTCTTTCTTTCTTTTTTTTAATATGTTTATATTGCCCAGCTGGCTAAATGGTTAAGCATCAAGCTATGAACTAGGTAGTCACAGTTTGACATGCTGGGTTGTGGGCTCAATCCATAGTGTGGAGCATGCAAGAAGCAGCCAATCAATAGTTCTCTCTCATCACTGATGTTTCTCTCCCTCCCTCCATCCCTCTCTATTCCTCTCTGAAATCAATTTTAAAAAATTTTAAATATAGTTTTTGATTTTTTTACAGAGAAGAAGGGAAAGGGATAGAGAGTTAGAAATATCGATGAGAGAAACATCGATCAGCTGCCTCCTACACATCCCCTACTGGGGATGTGCCCGCAACCAAGGTACATGCCCTTTACCAGAATCGAACCTGGGACACTTCAGTTCACAGGCTGATGCTCTATCCACTGAGCCAAACCAGTTTTGGCCAATAAAAATTTTTTTAATGTTTTTATTAATCTTCAGAGAGATAGAAACATCGAAGAGAGAGAAACATAATTGATTGGTTACCTCCTGCACACCCCTCACTGGGGATCGAGACCACAACCCAGGCATGTACCCTAAACCAGAATCAAACTATGACCTCCTGGTTCATGGGTCGATGCTCAATCACTGAGCAGAATTGGCCAGGCTATTTATTTCAGATTTACTCTCAACATATTCACTCTCTCTTTTCTGGAGCTCACCTTCTTCCCTCTTTTGTCCCTCAAAGCACTTATCTCTTTCCCTCTTTCTCCTAAGCTCCAGAGGCCCTTCTTTTGCTTCTGTAACTTGTTTCCTGAATGTATGTCTTTTACAGCTCACTTCTTCTACCTCTGTAGTTTTCTAAATAAACTTTCTCTTATAACTTAAAATAAGTAAATAAATAAATTTACTCTCACATGCTATACAGCTGAGTGTAATACAAATATTGAATGTAAACTGTAATTGAAAAAAAAGTTTTAATTAGAAAAAGATTTATGCGCTTAGCAACTTTCAAATATGCAGCATAGTATTATTAACTACAGTCACCATGATGTACAGTATATCCCCAAAAATGATTTCTTTAATAACTGAAAATCTATACCTGTTGACCCCTACTATGTACCTTATTAGCTGTTTCCAATCATATCTCATTAAGAGGTTTCCAAATAACTGTTTTCTACTTAAAACAACAATACAGACTTGTTTTAAGATCTCAAGAAATATCCAGTAGCCCTGGTCAGTGCAACTCATTTGCTTGAGCATTTTCCAGTACACCAAAAAGTTGCTGGTTCAATACCAGGTCAGGGCAAATGCCCAGGTGTGGGCTTGATTCCCCAATAGGGGGCATGCAAGAGGCAGCCAATAGATGTTTCTCTCTCTCTCTATCTTAAAAAAAAAAAAAAAAAAAAATCAGCCCTAACGGGTTTGGCTCAGTGGATTGAGCATCAGCCTGTGGTCTGGAAGGGTTCTATTCCAGTCAAGGGCATGTACCTTGGTTGTGGGCACATACCCAGTAGGGAGTGTGCAGGAGGCAGCTGACCCATGTTTCTCTCTATCGATGTTTCTAACTATCCCTCTCACTTCCTCTCTATAAAAAAAAATCAATAAAATATATATTTTTTTAAATCAATAAAAACATTTTTTAAAAAGAAAAGAAAAAGAGATTCAGATAGCTAACAATAGGAAAAAGAGATAGGCAAGGTTGGCAAAATTTAAGATTTGTAAAAAGCAAACTAAGAGAAATGTCCTAGAATAATTATTATATCTATCTTCTGGGGGCAATGCTACTAATATTATATCAAAATATCCAATTAATCAACAATATGCCTTGGACTGCCCTGCTCCAACTAAGTTCCCATAAACTTCAGAAAGGTATATTTAAAAATTATTAATACAGCCGAAGCCGGTTTGGCTCAGTGGTAGAGCGTCGGTCTGCGGACTGAAAGGTCCCAGGTTCGATTCCAGCCAAGGGTATGTACATTGGTTTCGGGCACATTCCCGGTAGGGGGTGCTTAAGAGGCAGCTGGTCGATGTTTCTCTCTCGTCGATGTTTCTAGCTCTCTATCTCTCGCCCTTCCTCTCTGTAAAAAAAATATATATTTTAAAAATTATTAATACATATGCCAAAGAAAGGGAAAAGGTATTTTAACTTACATCACAGGAATAAAAGCAACATTTCTTGTGTTTTCACAGGGTATTCAAAATATTTGATGACAAAAGAAAAAAAGAGAAAAAGAAAAAAATATATTTGATTATACTTTTACACTGTTATTACCATTTAATAATGAAGACAGTGTTTCAAATTTACAAATAATAAAAGAGAAACCAATAAAAGTAGGGTATGCTTTTATTGATTTTTAGAGTGGAAGGGAGAAACATCAATGTGAGAAACACAGATGCTTCCCACATGCCCCGACTAAGGATCGAATCCACAACCTAAGTATGTGCCCTGAACAGAAACCAAAGCACAACTTTTTGGTGTATGAGATGGAACTTGAACTAACTTAGCCACCCAGCCAGCCAGAGCTAATTTCACCTTTTTTTTTTTTTTTTTTTTTTTGCTTTTTTGCCTACCAGCCAGCCATCTGACCTCAATTCCCTATCTATGGAGCATCCCAAAGTGTCAATCGTATTAGAAAAAAAATCCCCCGCTACAAAAGCTAAAACTGACTAGGTATTTTCTCTCCTATTCTGGTCCATGGACTCAGGCTACAAATATGTGATCTGGGTGCAGACAAATCAGAGGTTCTTGATTTGGAATCTAAAGACATTTAAAGGTAATTTTTGGAAAAGAGTTGGTGTGGGTTCAGCAAAGGCAGTGGTGCATATCCAGTAGCAGTATGCTAACTATTCTATTCCCGTGGCCAGACCTTGGCTGAGTGTACAGCAGTCTCCCTTGGTTCCTGCCTATTTCCCAAGCCTAATTTTCCACCTTTCCCATCCATTCTGTGAGATATCCAATGCCTTTGCAGTAAGTTCCTTTCTGCTCAAAAAAGCTAAATTTGTGTTGTTTGTAACCAAGACCTAACTGGAATCTACTTTTCTTTTTTTAATATATATATATACATATATATATATTTTAATATATTTTATTGATTTTGTACAGAGAGGAAGGGAGAGAGATAGAGAGTTAGAAACATCGATGAGAGAGAGTCATCGATCAGCTGCCTCCTGCACACCCCCCACTGGGGATATGCCCGCAACCAAGGTACATGCCCTTGACCGGAATCGAACCCAGGTCCTTCAGTCCCCAAGCCGACGCTCTATCCATTGAGCCAAACCAGTCCCGGCTTAATATATATATTTTATTGATTTTTTACAGAAAGGAAAGGGGAGGGAAAGAGAGTTAGAAACATCGATGAAAAACATCAATCAGCTGACTCCTGCACATCCCTACTGGGAATGTGCCTGCACCAAAGTACATACCCTTGACCAGAATCAAACCTGGGACCCTTGAATCTACAGGCTGACGCTCTATCCACTGAGCCAAACCGGCTAGGGCTGGAATCTACTTTTCTTAAAACTTTTAAGGCAGTTTCCAAATGAATATAACATACTACATTCTAAAAGATTACTAGATTATAGTTTAGAAAATCTTCTAATTCTACAAAGTTCACATAGAGATTAATAATTACATCTATTAAAATAAACGATAGTGCCTTCTGACAAGTTTTTGTATTCATTCCACACACATCTTAAGATATAAGGTACTCGCTCAACCAGTGTGGCTCAGTGGTTGAGTGTCAACCTAGGAACCAGAAGGTCACCCAGCCAGAGCTAATTTCACTTTTCAATTCCCAGTCAAGGCACATGCCCAGGATTCAGGCTCCATCCCCACTAGGGGGCATGCAGAAGGCAGCCAAACAATGATTCTCTTTCATCATTGATGTTTCTCTTTCTCCCCCTTCCTTCCTCTCTGAAATCAATAAAATATATTAAAGAAAAAAAGATACAAGGTACTCTGTAGGCATTAGACATAAAGATGACTAAGATAAATCACTGCCTGTTATAGTAATAGTAATAAGTATAAAATACAATATAGAATAAATATTAAAGTGTGGAATTGAAGTGTGATATCTTAAAAGTATGGAATGTAATGTAACTAAATTGATAAGCATTCTTGAGTGGCCTGTATGTAGAAAATAAAGTGATCTGTACCCCATATGTAAGACCAGAGGCAAGGTTCATGGGACCCACTGATAAGACACGCTGAAGACGCCCATCTGAGCACATAAAAAGAGCAAGCCCCAGAGAAGATCAGACGCTCATTCCGCTCCTCCATAGACGGTTGCTCTCAACTTTCCCCACCGGCACCTGTCAAGCTCTGCCTGATCCGGAAGCCCCGAACCGTGAGCCTCGGACCATGAGCCGTCAACTGAAACCGAGCCGCAGCTAAAACGTGAACCGTGTGTCTATCTGTCAGTGTGGATCCCCTGCCGAGGGAGGCCTGCCGAGGTCTGGAACCCATCAGGACTCTGGTAAATAAACCGTGTGTGATTCGTGCATTGCATGTTTGTCTCCTGTGTAATTTATGCTCGGTGGATTATTAAGTATGTGTCAGATTACTGGCTGAGGCACCCTAGGTCACCTGTGCATACGTCCCTTATGGAATAATTGGAACACTGCCCTCAGAAGTTTTTAACTAGGTAGAAGAAAACAAAAATATATACACAATTACAATAAACTTCTAATACAAGTCAGTACCCCTAGAATGAGAGAGAGCAACCCAAAAGTGGAAACAGGCAAGTCTCACTGGGGAAGGGGGAAAGGAAGAGGAAATTAATTATCATATCTAATAAAGAGTGAATACGCTAATTGACCCTCACACTGTTGCAAGATGGCAGCACCCTTGGCCAACAAGGAGGGAATATGCTAATTGACTACCCCGCCCTCAGAGATGGTAGTGCCCACAGCCAATAAGGAGGGAATATGCTAATTGACTGCCCCACCCTCAAAGATGGTGGCCCCACACAGCCACAAGATGGTGGTGCCCAGACATCTCAGCCCTGTTGGGGAGGCAGATGTGTGACAAGGCTGGACCTGCCTGGGAGTGGACCCAGCCTTGCGGCACATCTGCCGCCAGAGTCTCCTGGTACCCTCAGCCCTCCAGAAGCCCAGGGCCAGCCCAAGGCACAGGCAAACCTCGGATGGCAGCTATCCAGCTGCCCAGGGCCTCCCGAGGCTCAGATAACCAGGGCCAGCCAAGGATTGTGCTGCTGGCAGAGGCAGCAGCAGAGGTATGATGGGGCATTGGTTTTTCCTGATTTTCAGGTTGCCTCCTGCCCTGAAGGCACCCAGACTGTGAGAGGGTATAGGCCAGGTTGAGGGACACCCCCACCCCTGCCTCCAGTGCATGAATTTTCAAGCACCGGACCTCTACTGTCTTTATAAAGTAAATACTGACCCAGGCTTGGAACATAAATAGTATTCACTAATTGAACCAGCTGGGCAATGGGAAAGGGTTAAATTTTCTATCTAAATTCAGAAAAGTGCACAGAAGCATTTTGAAACAGCAAGGAACAATACCAAAATTAAGGTATTTAATTTATCTGAATCATCAGCCATTGGATGGAGCTAAACAGGAGTAAGCATTTGCATGGTATGAGATGCTAAGAAGCTTGGGTTTTATCCTATAAGCCAGGAATTATTTTAACCATGTCCATAAATGAACCTTCTAAAACTGTATGCAAATTCCATGTACATGAGCATTTTTCTATACAGAAAAACACTCCATTTCTTTCATTAGAACTGCAAATTAGATCATAATGTAAACAGGCTAAAAACTGTTGTACAACCCCATTAGAAATCACAAAAGGGTTCTAAATAACAGAAGCATATTAAGAAGTCATAGTTTTACAAAAATCATCCTTGACTTGAGTGCCAGAAACCATTTTCATGCATCATTAGCATGAAAATGCAAGGGACATTAGAAGGCAATGAACCTTGATTTAAGAGGGCTGATATCAGCATAGATTGTTCCTGCAGTGATTGTGGTGGCTCCAGGCAATTTCCTGACCTGATAAACTTTAAGTTGTTCACTAAACTTTACTGAGCTTTACAGACCTCTGATTCTATCTGCTCTGCTGCATGCATTGCTAAAGGGAATATGTGTAACCAAAGTGAATAAAAGCAGGAAAGACCTGGACTCCTGGGTTCCTCTTTTTTTCAAGAGGCTCCACCTGGCCTCCCATGCCTTGAAAATTCATATTTCTGTGTAGTATCTTCATTGTGTGTCGGCCCTCCTACTGGTCATCCTAAAACCGATGTGCAGGTTGCAGCACATGGTGTGGAAGGCAGAATGGAGATAGAAGACAAGAACACAAGTTAGGGGAATATTAGGAAAGTCTAAACAAGACATGTATGTGAGAGGGCAGGGCGGGGCGGGGCTAACTCCTGACTCCATTTTGTACTGTGGTGCAGGGCAGAGCTATCCTCCATTTTGTAACTGTACCCTAGCCCTCACTCAGGGTCAGCCAAAGCGGTGACATCACCACCCCTATAAAACCCCTTATTTGTTAAAGACTGCTCTCTTCCACCACACCGCTATTGGTATAAGTGGAACAGAGTCCATGCTAATATGGAATACAGGCTTTCTGCTATTGTATTGGACTTGGCTCCCTGGTGGTCTTTGGGGATCACGAAATCTGGGCATAACATTTGGGGGCTGGTCCGGGATCCCCAAGACCCTGAGGGACCCCGATCCGGAGAGCCTGACTGGCCGCCGGGTGTGTGTGTGTGTGTGTGTCTGTGTGCTTGTGTGAGCTGGCTCTGGAGGGACGAGAAATCCCCTCATGTCAGTAGTGCCCAAAGAGGTCCAGGTGGACACACTGCTGTAAGACACACTGCTGTAAGGGCCGGAGGATTCGGAAGACATTCCGACCTCCCAGGAGGGCCCCTGACAGGCAGGAGAGACATGGAATCCTCTCTCAGGACGAGGCGGTCGCTTCCGCTGATTGGCGTGAGGCCATCTGGTTTTAAGTTGAAATGTTGATGTTGGGCACCCTCTTTTTTCTTTTTTTTAATATATTTTATTGATTTTTCAGAGAGAGAGGAGAGGGATAGAGAGCCAGAAACGTCGATGAGAAACATCAACCAGCTGCCTCCTGCACACCCCCTATTGGGGATGTGGCCGCAACCAATGTATATGCCCTTGACCGGAATCGAACCTGGAACCTTTCAGTCTGCAGACCAACGCTCTACCACTGAGCCAAACCAGTTTCGGCATGTGCCCTCTTCTTGTTGGTTGTTGTGTTAGTGTAGAGATCCGGAAAGGCCGATGGCAGACTTGTTGTTTTGGTTTTGCTTCCACAGAGTTGGAAGACTGTTCTTAGGGTCCTCTGTTTCTGTGTTCATTTGTATGATTGTATAAGTGACAGTTTCAGTTTGCTCTTGTTTGTAAATTTGCTCTTTCCCCCAGAGCAGGCAGGAGGTGGGGAAGGGGAGAAGAAGCCTCATACTTGCCATCTTTTAGGCATCAGGGATTTCTATACTCATGAAAGGTGGAAAGGCCAGTTTAAAAACGAGTGCACATAGTTTTTGAGCTGGGCTTAACTCTTTTCTGTGTACAGAATAAAACCCTAAACTGTGTTTTACCTTTAAGGATGGTGGAGATGAACTAGGAGATAAATTAAAGCTAGTTTCCCAAGACATTTTAAGCAGCTTTTGAAATTCCTATCCTGAGGCACGTAACCAGCAGGAAGTAGATAACAGGTTTATTGAAGTGTTGATCTCAGTATACCTTGAATGAAGTCTAGAGAATTGCTTTAAAAATGTAAAAGTATTATTGATTTGGGAAATGCTAATTATTTGATTTGCTACCTGAAATTTTTAAAGTTCTGAAAGTTTAGGGTCTCTTGCCATGAAGAGGTTTTAAAGCTACACCTTATTTTTAATGGAGGAAGGGGTGGACATGCCCTCCCCCTCACCCCCAGAACAGGTAATCCAATTCCAGCCAGCAGCTATCTTTAAAGAATGTGTTCATGTGCATTTGAATGGCTACACCTTTTACTAGCCCACGGCTCAGTTTTCCCGGGTAGAAAAAACATGGTTTAAAGTTAATTGTTGGATTTTGGAATTTGTTTTTGAAAATATAAAGATTTATTAATGGGGAGCTGCTGTATGTTTAACTTGCGAGCTCTGAAGGTTTTGGAATTCGGACTAAATTGGGAGAAGTTATATAATTGTGGTAACTAAATGCCTAGAGTATAGCAACTTGTTTTTGAGAAAATGTGTTTTCTCTTAAATAATTAAAAATTCAAGATATATTACTTGTTTGCTCTGATTTAAAAAAAGAAACCAACCTTTAATTTGTTTAAGGCTGAGTGCTCTAACACATAGCAAACCGCCCCAAGTGGCCACTGGGATACCTTTTTCTCAGGGGTGCTTGCTCTCTGTCAGAGGGGAATCAGCCCACCTAACAAAATGCTTAAGGTATGAAGTTGTAACAAGTGGGGTCCAAAGGGTTAAAAGCAGGGACCAAATTCTAAAGTTAACTACTGTTTGTCTCAATTGGCCATTTAAGTTTGATTTGATTAATGATTACAGTACATTGTAAAATCTTTAGAAGGAAAATATTTTGTGGACCACTTGGTCCTGATGTGTGTCAACTTCTAAGTTATTAATGGAATACCCTCAAGCATAGGGGCTTTTCAGAAAGGTCAGGGAGTCTGATTGCAGTATAAGGGTCACCGGTTCCCCCACAGCAGCTTCGCTAGCAGGAGGCAAGCGCTTTACCCAGTGGGAACAGAGAGTGGACTGCCAGATGAAAATGCCTGGATGGGAGCACCTCCTTTGCCACCTGGGACGCAAGCCGCACTCCCTGCCTCTGCCCACCCAGCGTCCATCCCCTCCAGCGGTGGCTGGAACAAAGAAAGAAATTCCCTTGTGACCCCCTGCACCCTAATGAGACCCAAGAACCCCCGGCAACTGCTTGGACACTTTTCACTGTGTTCTGTTAGGGGGCTTAGAGGTGCAGCTAGATTTGTATCTGTAGGAAAAATGTGGCAGTTTAAATTTCAAGCAGCTAGAGGCCTGGGAACAGGGTGCTGGACCTGCTCCCTCCTCCCTTTGCCTTTTCTATAAGATTTGAGGCATGGTTATGTATTTTTGAAGGATATAGAAAGAAGATTTGAAAGTTAATTTGAAATTATAAAGGTTTTTGTAAAGGTTGTACATGAGATGAGAAAGGAGAACAAAGAAAGAGAGAAAAGGCCAGCAACTAATAGGAAGGAATTAGTATGCCTATTGTAGGAAGCTGGGGCACTGAAAGAGAGAATGTCCTGGCAGGATAGCTAGAGAAGCAAGAGGAAGAGGACTGACAGGACTGGGGCTCCTTTCCATGAAGCCCCTATAAGTGAGAGGCAAACCAGTTAGTTTCCGGGTGGACACTGGAGCAGCCTATTCAGTCTTGACAGAGCCAATGGGACCTGTAACCTCTAAGAAGACTTCAATCTAGGGAGCTACCAGACAAACTGCCTGTTTTCCCTGGACATGAAGGACTGTGGACCTCCGAAGGAACACGTACTGGGGGAACACAGCAGCTGAACTGGACCAAAGTGGAACAATGGGCCTTTGAGGAGCTAAAGAAGGCTCTTGTCTCAGCACCTGCCCTAGCCTTGCCAGACATCGCAAAACCCTTCCACCTCTATGTGAGTGAGGTAAGGGGCATTGCCAAAGGGGTTTTCACTCAGACTCTAGGTCCCTGGAAGAGGCCTGTTGCCTATCTGTAAGAGGCTAGACCCCATGGCAACAGGGTGGCCAGTGTGACTCCAGGCAGTGGCCACCACAGCATTGCTGGTGAAGGAGGCAAATAAGCAGACTCTGGACCAGGACAACAACCCTGACAACAACCCAGACACTGGCCATCAACTCTGCCAGCCTGCTTCCAGATGATGATCCAGAGGAACCCATTCATGACTGCATAGAGGTAACAGATGCAGTACTGCCAGACACAGAACAAGAGGAGGAATTGGCAGAACAGAAACAAGCCATCAAAGGACCAGATGGTTGGTGAACCCTACCAGATGACAGACTTTTGGTCCCAGAGGGTCTAGGTCAGACATTAGTTGCCCAGTGACACCAGGTTACCCATATAGGCATCACCAAGACTTCTGAACTTCTGTGATAAGTTCTTACAGGTTCTGCAGTTTACCCAGGGAGCCACCCATAAGTTTGTTCCAGATGCACTGCCAGTGCCCACCACAGACCCTATACACCCCTTCCAGCCTGGAGACTCACTGTGGGTAAGGAAATTCACTGCCCAAGGAATCACCCCAACCTGAAAGGAGCAGATGGCACCCAGACCTCACTACATGACTCCCAGCTCCTGCACCAGAAAACTGCCTGGATCCTGGCAACCAACGGCCTCACCAGTGAGATCCCTAGCCTGGGCTCCACACAGGCCAGGAGGATGCCTGCAGGAGGGGAACTGGATTTCAATGAGGACAGTACTGACAGGAACTGTGGTACTAGGGGTCTTGGTAACTGTAAGAACGTTTTTAAACAGAACAGAGAATACCCTTAAAGGAAGTGGGATGAATCAATGATTTGACTCATGCACATAAGACAAGGGGGGAATGAGAGGGAAGGGCGGGGCTAACTCCTGACTCCATTTTGTACTGTGGGGCAGGGCAGAGATATCCTCCATTTTGTAACTGGACCCTAACCCTCACTCAACCAAACAGGTCAGCCAAAGCAGTGACATCACCACCCCTATAAAACACCTTGATCTGTTGAAGCTCGCTCTCTTCTGGCACACCGCCGCTGTTGGTATAAGTGGGACAGAGCCCATGCTAGCACGGAATGCAGGCTTTCTGCTACTGCACCAGACTCGGCTCCCTGGTGGTCTTTGGGGATCACAAAATCTGGGCATAACATATGAAGGTCTAATTTGCAGGTCTAATGAACTAGAGTATGAACACCAGAAAGGTGAAGGTAATGAATAGGAAAAAATATGAAGAGTTCAAAGATTTGTCAACTATCTCAGTGAGAAACCAACTCATAAACTGTATGGAAAGTGGTATTATTCATATTTTTCAAGTCAAATAATATAGGAGAAAGAGCTAGTTTAAGAAGAAGGATAACAAGTTCACTTTGCGGTATACTGAATTTTAGTATGGGCTGTCCAGGTGAAAATATACAACAAATAGTCTTATATATAGGTTTTAAACTTAGAAAAGAGGTTTAGACTGGAGATACAAAATTATATCTGCACAGTTGCAAGTCAATAAAGTTTCCTAAGCAGAGTAAATAAAGATTTGTTAGGGGCAATCAGGAAGGCAGGCAGGCAAGCAATTGGGAGCCAGCAGTCCTGGAATGGGAGCCAGCAGTCCTGGTAGGATCGGGCCTAAACAGTCAGTCTGACAGCCCACTCGGGATACCAGATTGAAGAGGGTGCAGGCTAGGCTGAGGGATACCCTTCTCCCGTGCACGAATTTCGTGCACTGAGCCTCTATTAAAAATAAAACTCAGCAAGTCTTCTATCTTATTTGTATCAATGATTCTCAGTAAGGGGTTGGGAGGAAGAAAGCTGCTATCCTCACTGCTACCAAAGCATCCCCAGTAGGGGGGATGTAGGAGGCAGCCGATCAATGACTCTCTTCATCACTGATGTTTCTAGTTCTTTCTCCCTCTCCCTTCCTCTCTGAAATCAATAAAAATTATTTTTTAAATCAACCAGTGAATGCACAAATAAATGGAACAAAAATTGCTATTTCTATCTCTTAATCCTTTTCTCTATAAAAATCAATGAATACATAAAAATATTTTAAGAAATAAATAGCATCTACATCAAACATAAGACTATCATACTTATATTGTAGTCCTTAACCCTTTAGAACTATAACAGAAACACATAATTTAACATGCTTTCTAAAATATTTATTTATTTTAATATATATTTTTTTTATTTAGGAGAGGGAGAGGGAGAAAGAGATAGAAGCATCAATGATGATATAGAATCATTGATCGGCTGCCTCCTGCATGCCCTCTACAGGGGATCAAGCCAGCAACCTGGGCATGTGCCCTTGATTGGAATCAAATCTGGGACCTTTCAATCCGCAGGCCAACATTCTGTCCACTGAGACAAACCGGCCAGGGCTTATCCTATATAATAAAAGGCCAGGGACCATAAGTGTAACAACTGGAACAACAGCTCAACCAATCGCCATGAGTTGCATTGACCACCTCTTGGTCTTTCCCCTCCCCTACCCCTCACCTCCCACCACAGGCAAACAGGGAACCACGGGGAAGCAGGTGGGTGGCATGGGAGCGGGACCAGCAAGTGGGCTGACCTCTTGGTCTTTCCCAGTCCACAGGCTCTGATGGATCAGCAATGGAGAACTGAAGAACCAGAGTGGGTGGCGGGAGGACCGGCCGTTGGTATCCCCAGCTCATCCCCACTGCTCAGGGACTCAGGCAGGTGGGAAAGTGGGCACCAGTGACTTCACCTCCATGTTTGTGCGGCTGCTTGGGGGCTCAGGCCAGCAGGAAAGCGGGAGACGGTGGCATCACCTCCATGTGCCTACGCCAAACCAGCAGCTGATGGAAAGTGCTACCCACTAGGGGCCGCTCATCCGGGCACCTCTGCTACCTCCGCCACCACTGCCGCTGCTGCTGGGGCTTGTAGTGCTGATGGAATATATGGGGTGTGGCTACAATCTACCTGCCCCAGTGGCGGAGGCAATGTTCAATCTGGGGACTGGCAGAGAGGCAGAAGATAGTCCTGATTGCAGGCTAGGTCTAGGGACCCTACCCGCATGATTTCATGTGCTGGGCCTCTAGTTTATTTTTAAAGAGAGAGAAAGGGGGGGAGAGAGAGAGAAACACAAATAAAAGAGAAACATTGATTGGCTACCTCCTGCACGCCACCTGCTGGGAATCAAGACAGCAACCTGGGGATGTGGCCGAACCGGGAATCGAACCAGCGACCTCTTCGTGCAATGCTCAACCAACTAAGCCATACCAACCAGGACAATTTAACATGCCTTATTAAATTATTTCAGGAAGCTCTTTGGTTTTAACCATTTCTTTCTACTAAAATAAAATTATAATATAGTAAGATTGTTAAATACTCAAGTAATATGGAGTTGAACAGAACTATAATACTAGTTTGTAAAGAGAAAAATAAATATCCACAGATAACTAATCAGAAATCAAAACTTGTAGTTTTATGTTTTTAATGTTTATTGATTTCAAAAAGAGTAAGGGAAAGGCAGAGAGAGATAGAAACATTGATGAGATGTTGGAGACCAGGTGTAAGCTGACATGGTCCTTGCATTCGAAGGGGCTAGCAAGGCTAGTCCCCTACCCAGTTTTCCCAGGCTTGTTTGGATGGCGGTTATCAGTAGAATGAGAGCAACCTTTCATGGTTGGCCAAGAAGTCTGTAACTATTTACTCAGATTTACTGTACGAGAATTTGTCCTTTTGCTCTGTCTCTCCCTTAGAGATTAAGAGGAACAAAGAATACATTCCTCTTGACAGACCTCCTATTCAGAGTTTTGTGTATAAAAAGCATTACAGAAGCAGCACCCCTGTAGATTGCTCAGTGAAAAAAAAAAAAAAAAAGCATTACACAGTTAATAAAGTCCTCCTGATCCCGCTTTCATGTCTGTCTTTCTTTTCTCAGTTCCTACCTCCCTACCTCAACCCGGTTCAACTGTCAGGCTGGCCCTGGCAATGAGAGAGCAACATAGATTGGCTACCTCCTTTACATCCCCTACTGGGGATGGAGCTCAAACCTATACATGTGCTCCAACCAGGAATCATACAGGCGACCTCCTGATGCATGGCATGATGCTCAACCAACTGAGCCACACCAACTAGGTCAAAACTTGAAATTTTTAAAAAATATATATTTTATTGATTTTTCACAAAGAGGAAGGGAGAGGAATAAAGAGCCAGAAACATCAACGAGAGAGACACATTGACCAGCTGCCTCCTGCACACACCCCCACCGGGGATGTGCCTGCAACCAATGCACATGCCCTTAATCGGAATCGAACCTGGGACCTCCCAGTCCACAGACCAACACTCTATCCACTGAGCCAAACCAGTTTTGGCAAAACTTGAAATTTTAAGCATTAACAAAGTTTTTTGATTATCACATCTATCTAGTTCCAAGACTCACTAGTGGTTTGAGTAGGAAAAAAAAATTTTTTTTGAAGTTCCACAAATCAACATGAATCCAATAACTCCCGTTTTTATAATCCATGATTTATTAGCTCCTATGGCATTCTAATACTTTCTCCAAAAGAAAAAAAAATTAATACTAAGCCCTGGCTGATGTGACTCAGTTGGTTGGAGTGTCATCCCATACACTAAAGTGGTTGCAAGTTCAATTCCCAGTCAGGACACATACCCACGTTTTAATTTGAATCGGAGTGCATGCAGGAGGCAACCAATCAATGTTTCTCTCTCACATCAATATTCTCTCGCTCTCTTTCACTCACTCATCAATATTTCTCTCTTCTTCCCTCTCTTCCTCTCTAAAAAAAATCAATAAAAGTAATAAAACCTTTACATAATCCTAATAAAAATTATGAAATTGCAATAATTTATCCCATCCAGCTGAGAAATGCATCGGTGCAAGATGTCATTTAAAAAATCAGCAGACTAAAAAAAAAAAAAAAAAAAAAAAAGCAGCAGACTTGCCAAAACTGATTTGGCTCAGTGAATAAAGCATCAGCCTGATAACTGAAAGGTCCCAGGTTCGATTCCGGTGAAGGGCACGTACATTGGTTGTGGGCACATCCCTTGTGCGAGGTATGCAGGAGCCAGCTGATCGATGTTTCTCTCTCATCAATTTTCTAGCTCTCTATCCCTCTCCCTTCTTCTCTGTAAAAAAAAAAAATCAATAAAATATATTTTAAAAATAAATAAAAAATCAGCAGACTCTAAGCATTCTAATGTAGGCTATCCCTTTACAACTGAAACATTTGGAGCTCTCTAGTTCAACCTTGTGTTAGGAGTTGCCCAGGGAGCATTTTCTCAATCCACTGAGATTTCCCTTCCTGACAATTGTTGTCAGTTTGACTCAAATAAAGTTAAAAAAAAAAAAAAAAAAAAAAGCTACTCCATGATGTTCTCACTCATCAATTGGCACTCACAGATAATATACCTATACAGGAATGCCTTAGTCGCACTCTCTCCCCAGACATACAATTAATTAGGCTGTGTGTGTGTGTGTGTGTGTCTGTGTGTGTGTATAACTTGTGTAAAAAGGAGGCAAAATTCAATTACTCTGTTACATTTGTAAGAGAGAAATGAAAACATATTTCTACACAAAATCCTGCACATAAATGATAATAGCAGCATTACATAGAACATCCAAATAATTGCCCATCAACTATAAAAAAAGTATATTCATATACTGGAATATTATGTGGCCATAAAAATAAATGAAATACTAACACAGGCTACAACAACCAGAAAACATTATGCTAAATCAAAGAAGCCAGTATCTAAGTCCACATCTATACTAATAAAAGCATAATATGCTAATTAGACCGGACATCTTTCCAGATGACCTACCAGACAATACCCAGTCTGCAAGGGAAGCCTGGATCCTGGGTGCCTGCCAGCGGCCTGAAAGAAGCCTGGGTCCCGGGTGCCTGACGGCAACTGCAGGGAAGCTGGTGCTGGCAGCTGGGGGAAGGAAGGCCTACACTTGCTTGAATTTTGTGCACCTGGCCTTTAGTATTATATAATTCCATTATAGGAAATGTCCAGAATCAGAGAATCAATTGAGACAGAAAGTAAAACGGTAGTTGGCCGGGTAGGGGAGTTGGGGGAGAGGAGGAATAAAGAATTATTCCTATGACCCTAGCTGATTTGGCCCAGTGGATAGAATGTCGGCCTGAGGACTGAAGAGTCTCTGGTTCTATTCCAGTTAAGGGCACATTGCCGGTTGTGGGCTCGATCCCCAGTAGGGGGCATGCAGGAGGCAGCCAATCAATGATTTTCTCTCTCGTTGATGTTTCTATCTCTCCCTCTCCCTTCCTTTCTGAAATCAAAATATATATATATATAATGACTCCTTTGGAAAGATGCCCAACGTCATTTATCATCAGAGAAATGCAAATCAAAACCATAATGATATATCAACTCACACCTGTCAGAATGGCTATCATCAATAAATCAACCAACAAGTGCTGGTGAGAATGTGGAGAAAAGGGAAACCTAGAGCACTGTTGGTGGACATGGAGACTGGTGCAACCACTTTGGAAAACAGTATGGAGTTACCTCAAAAAATTAAATGAGGAGGGAGAAAATGGTGACAGAATAGACAGACGTGTTCTGAGCCTTGTCCCGGAGCAGAAAGAAAGAACAGCTGAGGGTCACACTGGGAGTGTTTGTTAGCAAGCTAAGGTCAGACAAACTCCAGATGAAGGCAGGGGACTGCTGGACGGGGTTCCCCTGACAGGGAGCACCCACAGCAGCTAAGTCCCCTCCCAGAGTTAAGGGATCAGATGGGGAAATATTGCCATCTTGAAAGGAAAAGTGGATCTTGTCAGAGTCCTGAATATCCACAGCCACGGCCACTGAACAGCTGTTAGCCCCAAAACACTGGTCATATGTGGCGCAAACACTTGGACTCAAAGGAATCTCCACTGCACCACGGAAAGCTCAGATTTCATGGGGATAGGGTGAGTCCCGGAGGAAGACAGAAATGTGCACTGCGCACTGCGGAAGCTGGAGGATAGAGGAGGTGTTTACATAGAGAAGCCCCGGGCTGTTGGGCTGGTGTAAACCGTGATTGTGGAAGGAGCTCCACAGAGCTGCTAACGGGAGGGGGGGGAATCTCTAAAGAGCAACCTATTTTGATCTGACACAGATGAATAGCCTACGAGTTTCAGGGGTATGCAGTCTGCTTGGACATTCCTGAAAACTGTTTGAATGTCACAGAGAAAAAGAAAGCTGGAGAGTCCAGGAAGTCAACCCAGAAACACTGCCATCCAGAGGCTGAATCACAAATTGACCCTAGTGTAATTAAAAATAAAAGAACACCAGAAATTAAGACACCGCCTGCTTAAAAATCACTGAGGAGCAGTGAATCGCAAGAAACTGCAATACTGTCCAGACTGGGAAACAGGTGTGCCAAACAGAATAGAGGTAGTGAATGACTTTACTACTGCACATTTTATTTTTTTTTAGTTTTTGTTTTTATTTTCATTATTTACATCATTTACTCAAGAAACTATTTTTTTCTTTTTTCTCACTTGATTTTGCCTTTTTAATTATTACATTTTTATTTTTAATCAGCATTATTACTACTATTTTACCTGTTTATTTTATTTACTTTTGTATTTTCATTACTTTTTTTTTTGTGTCATTTTATTTGCTCTTTATTTTACTTGGGGATTGGTGTTCTACAGTCTATTTTTACCTTTCCTTCACCATCGCTTTATTCTATCTCAACTCTACCATTATGCCATCACTCTCTTCTTAACCTTTCCCCTTTTGATGTCCTGTTTATCTTAACCCTTTTCTGTTCTAGATTTCCCCTATTCTTTCTGTTTATCCCCTGCTAAAATTTCACCCTACTTATATATATATCTAATTTCCAATCCTCTGCTCCAAGTCCATACACACCTCTCTTTTCGCTGTCCTAACAAAGTAAATAAAATAAAAATTGTTTTGCCGAAGCCGGTTTGGCTCAGTGGTAGAGCATCGGTCTGCGGACTGGGGGGTCCCGGGTTCGATTCCGGTCAGGGGCATGTGCCTTGGTTGCGGGGACATCCCTGGTGGGGAGTGTGCAGGAGGCGTCTGGTCGATGTTTCTCTCTCATCGACGTTTCTAGCTCTCTATCTCTCTCCCTTCCTCTCTGTAAAAAATCAATATATTTTTTTTTAAATAATAAAAAATAAATAAAAAATAAATAAAATAAAAATTGTTTTTCTGTCCTTTTATAGTTATTTGTTTGTTGACTATATCAAAATTTTATGTTTTTTTGTGAGATTGTTTTACTTATCCTTTTTGTTTGATTGTATGTTTTTGTTTGCTGTGTTTTAGGGTTTTTTTAACTTCTGCTTTCCCTTCCCTCGTTTGATATTAGTTGGTGTTGTAGGTTGTATTAATCTCCAGATATTTGTTGCTGGCATTTGCAGTTTCCTGATTAATGGTTGCTCTATTGCAGTTTCCTCCCCGTATATATAGTTTGTTTCTCGTTTCTCTCTTAATCTCATTTTAGTCTCTCATTATTTTTTGCTCCTTTCCCCAATTTCATTTTGACACTCCTTTTTTCTTTCTTTTTACTCTTCTATCTCTCCTACCCCCTTATTTGCCTTTCTCTTGTGGTCACCGTTATTGGAGATTATTAATATTGAGAATACATCACTGTTCAGTGCCTTGTGTGTTTTATCTGTATTTTGTACCTTTAAATCAACACAGGAGAGAGAGAACTACATAACCAGACATCCTGAGAAAATAGAGCATGAGAGACAAAGAAACAGCCTGCATATGAAAGAAAAGCAGGAATCACCAGAAAAGGAAGTAAATGAATTAGAGACAAGCAACCTATCAGAGCAAGAATTCAGAGAAATAGGAGAAAGCAAGATGGCAGCATAAGGTAAACACCTAAATGTAACCTACCACAACAATTTTGAAGTTACAACTGGAAAACAGAGCGGACATCATCTAGAAACACCAGAAAGCTGGCTGGGTGGGAGCTCTACCAAGTAGAAAAAAAAGAGAAAACGATGCTGAGCCTCAGGAACTGTGGAGGTACGAAGATCCGTGTGCATGGTAAGGGTGGGTGGCTGAATACACTGCTGGCTTACTCACGGCAAGCGGAGAGGGCGGGCAGCTAATGTGCGTCTAGCTTTCTTGTTTGGGAGGAAAACAAAACCTCCCAATTGCACTGATAGCCAGCTCCAGTTAGGGAGAAATTGGACTGTCAGGAAGCGAGTGAAACTCGAGAGCAACCTTCTCTCAGAGGTGTGCGCGACCAGCAGCCATTGCCACAGGACTCTGAGAACAGGGCTCTCTTAGGGTGGGGCTGATGGGAAACCAAAGCTTGTCTACACCATCCTGAGACTCCGCATCATCCAACCTGAGCACAAAAGCACTCCCAGTGGCTAGCCTTCTCATTCAGGAGGAAAACAAGACCTCCCAACGACATTGATAGCCAGCTCTGGTTGGGGAGAAACTGACTGTCAGGCAGCGGGAGAAACTTGAGAGCAACCTTCTCTCAGAGGTGCACATGGCCAGCAGCCATTGCTGCAGGACTCGGAGAACAGGGCCCTCATAGGACAGGGCTGATGGGAAACCAAAGCTTGCCTGCAGGACCTTAGACTCCACCCCATCAAAGCTGAGCACAAGAAACCTCCTAGTGAGACACTGCTGAACATCATAGCCATTTGGATTGGAGATCAACTCTCCCCAGTAATACCAACAAGCAGCAAGGCTTAAGTACAACAAGACTGCTCATACAGCCAACGAAGGGCTGCACCAAGAGGATCCACCACAGGTAAGTGGAAAGGCAGAAATACTGGGCCCTGCTAGGACACCTACCATGCAAAGCCACTCCAACAACTCAGGGAAGCAGCTAAAATGTGGAGACAAAAAGGCAGGCCTCAATTGAAGGAAATGGAGGAAAGCAAAAGACTGGATATAGAGTTCAAAACCACAGTTATAAGGTTTTTCAAGAATTTCCTAGAAAAGGCCGATAAATTAAACGAGACCTATGAGGATATGAAAAGGGATCAACTAGAAATTAAGCATTCACTGACCGAAATAAAAAATATTATATAAAGACCTAAAAATAGACTAGAGGATCGCAGGAATCAAGTCAAAGATTTGGAATACCACGAAACAAAAAACACTCCTTCGGAAAAGCAAAAAGCAAATAGAACCCAAAAAGTTGAATATAGTGTAAGAAGACTCTGCAACAACTTCAAGCATAACAACATCAGAATTATGGGGGTGCCAGAAGTAGAGCGAAAGCAAGATACTCAAAACCTATTTGAAGAAATAGTGACAGAAAACTTTCCCCACCTGGTGAAAGAAACAGACTTACAAATCCAGAAAGCACACAGAATCCCAAACAAAAGGAATCCAAAGAGGACCACACAAAGACACATCATAATTAAAATTCCAAGAGCAAAAGACAGAGAGAATATTAAAAACAGCAAGAGAAAAGCAGGTAGTTACCTATAAAGGAACACCCATATGATTGTCAGCTGATTTCTCAACAGAAACCATGCAGGCCAGACGGGAATGGCAAGAAATATTTAAGGTGATGAATAGCAAGAAATATTCAAGGTGATGAATAGCAAGAACCTACAGCTATAAATGCTCTACCCAGCAAAGCTATCACTCAGAATCAAAGGCCAGATAAAGAGCTTCACAAATAAAAAAAGCTAAAGGAGTTCCTCACCACCAAACCAGAATTATATGAATTGCTGAAGAGGGTTCTTTAGGAAGAGGAAGAAGATAAAGATAAAAATTATGAACAACAAATATGTAACCATCAACAAGTGAATCTAAAAATCAAGGGAATTAAAAAAATCTGATGAACAATATTAACTGGTGAATATAATAGAATCAGAGGTATGGAAGGGGAGTGGACTGATGATTCTCGGGGAAAAGGAGAGTGGGGGGTGCAGGAAGAGACTGAACATAAACTGTGCACCTATGGATGAGGACAATGGGGGGTGGGGAAAGGGCAGAGAGTGGGGTGGGAACCTGGTGGAGGGGAGCAATGGGGAGAAAAATGAGGAACATCTGTAATAATATGAATAAAGATTTATTAAAAGAATAAATTTTTAAAAATTTTTAAAGAATAAATAAATAAATATGGAACTGCCTGTGACTCAGTGATTCCATTTATGGATATTTATCTCAAGAAACTCGGAACACTAATTCAAAACAATATATGTGCCCCTGTGTTCATTGCAGCATTATTTACAACTACTAGAGGCCCAGTGCATGGAAATTTATGCATTAGAGTGGGGTTCCCTCAGCCCAGACTTCCCTTCACAGTCTGGGAGCCTTCAGGGATGGAAGGCAACCTGGTGATCAGGAGAAGGTGACACCCCCATCACACCTCTGCTGCTGCCATTGCCAGCAGCACAAGCCTCAGCTGGCCCTGGTTACCTGAGCCTCAGGTGGCCCTGGGAAACTGGGCAGCCACCATCCATGGCTTGCCCTGGGTGGCTGGGGGTCCGTAGGGTCTAGGGATCTCCAGAGAAAACCCACAGAGTGGCTGGGCCCATCTGGGGGCTGGGCAACACCATTTTGTGGCTGTTGGTGCTGCCATCTTTGAGGGCATGACAGCCAATTAGCATATTCCCTCCTTCTTGGCTGTGGGTGGCGCTATCTTTGCAACTGGTGTGAGGGTCAATTAGCATATTTCCTCTTTATTAGATAGGTTACCCAGGATTTGGAAGTAGCCCAAGTGTCCAGTAGCAGATGAGTGGATAAAAGAGCTATGGTACGTTTCTATGACAGAATACTATTAGTCTGCATAAAAAGAAACAAAATTTTATCCTTAGCATGAATGCACCTATAGAGCATTATGCTAAGTAAAATAAACCAGTCAGAAAAGATAATTACCAGATGATATCATTCTTATGTGGAATTTAATGAACAAACTGAACTACCAAGCAAAATAGAAACAAACTTATAGACAGCAGTCAGGCAGATGGAAAGTGGGGGATTGAGGAAAAAAAAAAAAAAAAGAGAGAGAGAATTTATTGACATGGACAACAGTGTGATGATTGCAGGGGCAGGGAGCAGAGGCAGAAAAGAGCATAGAAAAAAGGATAAATAGTGGTGGAAAAATAAAATGAAATAAATTAAAAAATAAAAAGAATGACTCTTGCCCTGGTCAGTGTGGCTCAGTTGTCTCCCACAACCTCATCAAAATTACAATTAAAATGCAGAACAATCATATTTAGAACCTCCTGAAAGCTAGCTGAATGGAAACTTGCAACTAGGTAAGAAGAAAGCACAGTGAACTAGTAGGAGGGGTGGAGGCGAGGAATAGACTGATCCAACGCCCACGTATGCATTTTCTTAATTGAAAGGGAGATCGTCTTTGTGGAGGCCATCCATCAGAAGCAAGGGGTATCAGCCCCATACCAGACTCCCCCAGCTCAGGGTTCCAGAGCTGGGAAGAAAAGTGAGGATTGTGGCTGAGGGACACAGAGGCAACTGGACACCCAAGTGTTCTGTTTAAAGAACTAAGGCACAAAACTTGCTTGGAATCCCACCATTGGACATCTTACACCTACAGGGAGAAACTGGATTGTCTGGCATTGGGGCAGGAATTCAGAGGCAGCTTTCTCCCAGACAGGGGGTGCTTACAGGGGTCATTATTCCTGTGCTGAGACTTGCCCAATCACAGGGCTGACTAGCAGCCATATCTGAGTCTCCATCAGCTTGGAATACATTGTTTTCTTGGTGCTGGGGATTCCCTAGCACCCTGCCCCATCCAATTTGCAGCCCCACCCAACCTGCTTGCAGCAGCTTTTCCATATGAATGGTCTATACTGGCTCAGGCATCAGACTTTACTAAAATCTCTCAAACAAGCTGAACCAGGTGACAGCATGCCCCAAACCTATCAGTAAAAGACCCAAGACCCAGCACTACTACCAGCCAGCCTTGCTTCAGAACTGGGCTTCACCTGAGCACCTCCAAGTCCAATACAAACAGCAAATAGCAGCTGTCTGCAGATCCCTCTGTAGCTCCTACCAGGTAGCCCTAGGCAGTGGCTAACTTTGCACCTTCCTGGAGGCCCTACAACCAGTGCACCCAGTGGCCAGCTTACCAGATTACAACTCTACCCATCCATGAGCAACACACTCAAGAGGTAGACTCAGTGAGCACCAAAGCCCCACTGAAGCAAGTCCTGCTCCTGCACAGCACTCTCCCCCTGTAGTTGCAGCTGGACCTCACAGCCAATTGGCCTGGAGGTCAACTCCTTGCAATGATGCCAACAGCAATCAAAGCTCAACTACAACAAGACTGGGCACACAGCGCACACAGGGTCACATCTAGAGTGCCCAGCTCAGGTGACCAGAGAGACTGAACCACTGGGCCCTATGGGACATCTACTACACAAGGCCACTCTACCAATTCCAGGAGACATAGAAACAAACACAGGGAAGCAGCCAAAATGCAGAGACAAAGGAACATGTCACAAATGAAAAAAATGAAAGCAAACATAGTTCTGGATACAGAGTTCAAAACCATGGCTATAAAATTACTCCAGGATCTTCATGAGATTTGCAAGGATCTTAGTGAGAAAGTCAAAGACATGAAAAAGAACTAGTCAGAAATTAAGCATACACTAACTGAAATAAAGAACAATTTATTATAATGTTTCTCTCTCTATCCCTCTCCCTTCCTCTCTGTAAAAAATCAATAATTTATATATATATATGTATATATATATTTTTTTTTTCATAATTTACAGTGTTTCAACAGTAGAGTAGAAGATTCCAAGAATCAAATCAATGATTTGGAATATGAGGAAGCAAAAAACACAAATTAGAAGAGCAAAAAGAAAAAAGAATTAAAAAATATGAAAATAACCCTGACCAGTTTGGCTCAGTGGATAGAGCATTGGCCAGGTTCAATTCCAATCAAAGGCATGCACCTTAGTTCCAGGCACATCCCCAATAGGGGCAGCTGATCGATGTTTCTCATTGATGTTTCTAACTCTCCCTCCCTCTCCCTTCCTCTCTGTAAAAAAATCAATAAAATATATTTTTAAAATATGAAAATAGTGTAAGGTGGCTCTGTGACAGACAACTTCAAGCACACCAACATTTGCATTATGAAAGTTGCCAGGAGATGAGAGAAAGCAAAATACTGAAAACCTATTTGAAGAAATAACAGAAAACTTGCCCTACCTGGTGAAAGAAATAGACTTACAAGTCCAGGAAGCACAAAGAGTCCCAAACAAAAGGCCCACACCAAAACACATCATAATTAAATTGCCAAGGGTTAAAGACAGAGAGAATCTTAAAAGCAGCAAGAGAAAAGCAATTAGTGCCAAAACCAGTTTGGCTCAGTGGATAGAGCGTCAGTCTGTGGACTGAAGGGTCCCGGGTTGATTCCGGTCAAGGACATATACATTGATTGCGGGCACATCCCCGGCAGGGGGTGTGCAGGAGGCAGCTGGTCGATGTTTCTCTCTCATCGACATTTCTAGCTCTCTATCCCTCTTCCTTCCTCTCTGTGGAAAATTAATAAAATATATTAAAAGAAGAAGAAGAAGAAGAAGAAGAAGAAGAAGAAGAAGAAGAAGAAGAAGAAGAAGGAGGAAGAAAGCAAGCAAGCAAAGCAATTAGTTACCTACAAGGGAGCTCCCATGGGAATGTCAGTTGATTTCTCAATAAACACTTTGCAGGTCAGAAGGGAGTGGCAATAAATATTCAAAGTGATGAATATATAGAAGAGAAGAGAAGAGAAGAGAAGAGAAGAGAAGAGAAGAGAAGAGAAAAGAAAGGACCTACAACTAAGATTACAGAGCAAAGCTCTCATTTAGAATTGAGGATCAGATAAAGAGCTTCTCAAACGAGAAAAAACTAAAGGAGTTCATCACAACCAATCTAATATTACATAAAAACTTGAAGGGGGGGGTGAGTTAAAATATGTACACAGATATTAATTTAATAAAAAATAAATAAATAAAATAAAATATTTTTTTAAAAAAGTTGAAGGGTATCCTTTAAGAGGAAGAAGAAATAAGAAATATGAATAAAATGGCAATATATACATATCTATCAACAAGTGGATCTAAAAATCAAAATAAATGAGCAAGAAATCTAATGAACAAAATAAACTGGTGAAAATAGAATCAGAAGCATGGAAGCATGGAACAGACTGACGAGTCTCAGAGGAAAGGTGAGTGGGGAAAGGTGAATGGGGAGCAGAAAGAGATTAACCAAAGATTTTACGAATGGATACAGACAGTAGGGTGTTGAAGGCCTGGGGTAGGTTGGAAACCAGGTGAAGGGGGCAATGGGTGGAAAAAAAGGAACATCTGCCGAAACCGGTTTGGCTCAATGGATAGAGCGTCGGCTTGGGGACTGAAGGGTCTCGGGTTCGATTCCGGTCAAGGGCATGTACCTTGGTTGCGGGCATATCCCCGGTAGGGGGTGTGCAAGGGCAGCTGATCGATGACTCTCTCTCATTGATGTTTCTAACTCTGTATCTCTCTCCCTTCCTCTGTGTACAAAATCAATAAAATATATATATATAAAAAAAGAGGAACATCTTTAATACTCTCAACAATAAATATTTAAAATTTAAATAAATAAAACAATGATTATTATTGTAAATCATTTGTCCTCAAAGCTTACTTATTTTATTAAGTAAATCTTCATTAACTGATGTGCTAGTGAGTACATCTTTTCTTTACTAATCTAGTTGGACTCAACCTTTCATATCCTTTCACTGAACTCAACTATTGTGTATAATCTTCCATAGGAAAATAAGTCTTGCCCGAACCGGTTTGGCTCAATGGACAGAGCATCAGCCTGTGGACTCAAGGGTCCAAGGATTGATTCCAGTCAAGGGCATGTACCTTGGTTGCAGGCACATCCCCAGTAGGGAGTGTGTAGGAGGCAGCTGATCGATGTTTCTCTCTCATCCACGTTTCTAACTCTCTATCCCTCTCTGTAAAAAATTAATAAAATATGTTAAAAGAAAATAAGTCTTTGGGAAGAGGGGTGACTGAGAATAGTACCTGACTAGTCAGAGTTAAAAAAAAAATTCTTAGTAGCCTATCATTAAATGAAGACTATGTCACGCCCGGGCTGATGAATCTGTGGCAAGAGCATTGGCCCAAGCACTGAAAGGTCTCGAGTTTGACTCCCTGTCAAGGGCACATACCTGGGTTGCAGGTCCCATCCCCAATCCCAGTCAGAGCCTGTGCCGGAGGCAATCAATTTCCTCTCTCTTCTCCTCTCCTCCACTCCCCTCCTCTCCTTTTCTCTCTTCCACTCTTCTAAAAATTAATGTAAAAAATACCTCAGATGAGGATTAACAAGACAAAACAAAACATTTTTCATAATGGTATGGTTTGGCTCAGTGGATAGAGCGCCAGTCTGCGGACTGAAAGGTCTCAGATTTGATTCCAGTCAAGGGCATGTACCTTGATTGCAGGCATATCCCCAGTAGGCAGTGTGAGGGAGGCAGCTGATAGATGTTTCTTATCTATGTTTCTGACTATCTCTCTCCCTTCCTCTCTGTAAAAAAGCAATAAAATATGTTTAAAAAATAATGGTATGAACATTTACAATTTGCAGGTATAAATGTGCACTGTATATGTAGCTAACTGTGTATATTAAGTAGAAACAGTTCATTACCTATACAAACATTTGTTTAATTTTCTGGGAGATTAAAAAAAAAAAAAAGGTATTATAAGGGTATGGCAACTCATCCAAGGTCACACAGTCAGGGCAGAGATCAACATTCTGGTTTACCACAAACCTCCAGGGGAAATCTTACTTACAATTTGACAAAAAGACTTTTCTGTCTGTTTTGCTTTATATAATATAAAAGGGGATGCTATCGGTTTAGTTTAAAACTTCTAAATAAACACAGTGAGATCTATTTTGAATAAATGAACCTGCGAACAACTTCCAAATCCGTCCAATTTTCACCCTAGGGTAAAGCCTCAACTCGGAAAGTCTAGCCGTTTTCCTTCATAGTTGGTTATGAAGGGGAAAAAAATTGGGGGTCTCCATGGAATGGTGAAAGGATAAAAATCACAGGTAGAGCCAAAACCTGTTTGGCTCAGTGGATAGAGCGTCGGCCTGCGACTGAAAGGTCCATTGATGATTCTCTCTCATCAATGTTTCTAACTCTCTATCCCTCTCTCTTCCTCTCTGTAAAAAAAAATCAATAAAAATATATTTTTTTAAAATCACGGGTAGAAACGACACACTGTGAGTTGTATTGCCTCCAGGGATAAGGAAGGCTTTCTGAAAAAATATAATAATAATAATAATAATAATAATAGTGTCAGGATACCAATGAAAGAATTTAAAAAATTCTAACACCAGAAATTGGCAGAGCTAATCTATAATCATTCTAAACAAATCACAAGAAAAAAAACTCTTCCTCACCCAAAAGATGCCCACATTCCCCAGCCTTGTTCTAAAAATGGAGCCGGATTTGTGTGAGGGTACTCAGCAAGAGCCGACTTCCTTCGCCTCCCGCACCACACTCAGAAAGCCCCGCTCCACGAGCGTTCGCGGCGGACAGGTAGGTACAGTTACAATGAAACGGGCCCTTTCAGCTTCCAGAGCGCCCGAGAGGAGCGGGGACACGCGCACACTTGCACAGTCACGGTCACAGTCAGACACTCAGGCGCGGGGTCGGTGGTTCGGCACAGTCTCTGGACACCTTCCCACACGGCGAAAACCGCCGGAGAAGCTGGGTGAGGATTAGTCCGCCTGCCCGGAACCCCAAGCCCCTCACCTGACACGGTCCCTGACCCAGAAGAAATGAAAGAAGAGGCGGCGGCGGCAGTTGTTCCCAACAGAGTGCTCCAGGGGCGATGGTTGTTGCTTCGACCCGCTGCCCTAGCCTACCGCTGCCGCCATGTAGGGAGGCTAGGTCACCCGGCGTGCTTCCGTCACCGCCGGCGTCGCGCGGGCTGGGGGCGCGGAGTGCGCCGAAAGGGGCGGCTCTTTTCTCCAGCGGAAGTACGAGCCATAGAGGCCTGGAGGTCTCTTTGCGCAGATGTGACCCGGAAGAGCTGACCTCTCCTATCCCTCTCTTCCCAGAGCGACTCAAACCTGTGGTTCCTGGGGTTGGTGTAGAAGTGGATTACCGGGGAAAGGGAGGTGGTGTACAGATGTGCTGTGAGAGAGGCTAGCGATTCCCAGGGTAAGGAGCGTGGCTGCGTCCACAGAACATGTTCTGTATCCAAAAGCAAATATTGAGCTTTTAGTATATGCAAGCAAGCGTGATAGAGAAGTTCCAGGAGAGCTGCGAAGTTCGCAGTCAGTTTGGGGAGAAGAGGGACCTTGAAAGTTGGGGGAAATTTCAGGGATGGGGGGTGTGGGGGTGGAGATAAAATGGTCATTCTAGGTAGAGGGCCCTGCATGAGTAGAGGCACTGTTGAGATAAAGGGATCTTCAGTGGTAATCCATTTTGTTCACAGGACCTAGCATTGGACCTGGAATAGAATGTGTTTTAATGGATGTATACATGAACTCAGCACCTTTGCGGGAGTCACTGAAGGTATCTAGTGGAGAGAGTATATGTAAACCGTCCTTTAAGGAAATCAATTGGCTTGTAATGTACATGAGATAAATTGGAAAAAGGGAAGTGTTAAAAATGAGTTAGAAGGCTGTTGCTAGGAGTCAGATCAGCAGCAATAAAAGCCTGATGAAGAGTGATTGCTAATGGATACCAATTTCTTTTTTGGTTGATGGTTGCACAACTCCGTGAATATACTTGAATAGGCGAATTGTATGGCATCCATAGTTCAATTAAGCTATAGAGGAAAAAGTGATAAGAACCTGAATTGATATTGATAGAGTGAGCAGTTAAAAAGGCATGAGCAGTGCAGGAACCATAGGCCAGGTACAGAGTGTCACCAGAGCTGAAAGTCCGGGACCTAGCAACAGGCAAAACTAGAGAAAACAACTATCATAGAGTAGGACCTCTCTTCTAAGGTGATATTTCCTCCTAGTCATGTGGTTTAGATCCCCTGACCTTTCATATTGCTAATCATTCTCCCATTAAAGAAGGAACAAGGGGTGGAGAATAGCTACTCCCTTAAGCATTAAGTCCTCAGAACAAGAAGAGTCTGTTGGTCTTGTGACCACAACAGTTTTGGTCAAACTAGAGATAACATCTAGGCCTCAGTTGTGTTTCATCTCCAGGCCCAGAAAAGCAGCAAAACCAGATGAAGCAAGGTCATGGTCTACATCAGGACCAGATGCAAAAACTAATGACCCCCTCCTCTAGTGCAGCTGGCCAGTGGAGACCCTGAAAAGATATTCTTGGAAAGCTGATGAATATTTCTATTGAGATCCTCCATTGAGACCTCCTCTAAAATTTCTACCTTTAGAGAACTGATAAAAACTCTTTAAGACAAAGGACCCAGTGAATTCTCTCCCTCTCTCTCTCTCTATCTCCCTCTGTCTCTCTCTTTCTCAATCGCATATCTGTGCCTCCCTCTCCTCCCCCACCCCTGTCCTTTCCTTAGGCATGTATTTTTTACTTTTTCCTAAGCCACGAGGGCCCTATTTGCATCTGAAACTTATTTTTTTAATACCCAAGGATATTTTTTTCCATTTGTTTTTTAGAGAGACTGGGAGGGAGGGAGAGGAGAGGAAGAGAGAAAAACATTGATGTGAGAGAGATACATCGATTGGTTGCCTCCCATTCACACCCCTACTGGTACCAGGGGTTGAACCTGCCACTGAGGTAGGTACCTTGGGTCAAGAATCAAACCCAAAACCCTTCGGTCCACCAGTTGACTCTCTAACCAACCACTGAGCCAAACCGGCCAGGGTTATAACATTTTTTTAAAATATGTCTTTAGTGAAGAAGGGAGATATAGAAACATCTATAATATGTTTCCTGAGTACATGTAGGACAGCTGGCTCACTTCTTCTACCTCTGTGACTTTCTAAATAAACTTCTTACATTACAGTCCTTGACACAGAATTCTTTCTTAGCCAAACTCAAGGACCAAGGTCTAACTCTTCATTCTCCATTAACATCATGAGAGTGAATGGGGTTAAAAAAAAAAATTTAAATAAAGGTTGGCATCATAAAAACTAAGCCTGAGGCCCTGGGCCAGGTGACTCAGTTGGTTAGCATGTTGTCCGCATATGCCAAGTTTGTGAGTTCAATCTCCAGTCAGAGTACTACAAGAAGCAACCAATGAATGAATAAATAAGTGCAACAACAAATCAAAGTTCTCTCTCAGTAAAATAAAAATAAAAATTTAAAGAATTAAGTACCCAAACCGGTTTGGCCCAGTGGACAGAGCATCGGCCTGCGGACCAAAAGGTCCCAGGTTTGATTCCGGTCAAGGGCATGTCACCAATAGGGGGTCACAGAGAGGAGGCACATAGGGAAGGGTCCAGTGGGAAACAAAGGCAGATAGAACATAGACAGGGCCGAAACCGTTTGGCTCAGTGGATAGAGTGTCGGCCTGCGGACTGAAAGGTCTTGGGTTAGGTTCCGGTCAAGAGCATGTACCTCGGTTGCAGGCACATCCCCAGTAGGGGGTGTGCAAGAGGCAGCTGATCGATGATTCTCTCTCATCGATGTTTCTAACTCTCTATCCCTCTCTCTTCCTCTCTGTAAAAAATCAATAAAATATATTTTTAAAAAATGAACAAGAAGGTAATCATCTCTTGAGGGAGGGGTTGGGCTGGAGGAGGGGAAGAATGGGAGATATTTGTAATACTGTCAACAATAAAAATATTAAATAAAAAAAAGAAGGTATATGGCCAAAACTGGTTTGGCTCAGTGGATAGAGCATTAGCCTGCGGACTGAAAGGTCCCAGGTTCGATTCCGGTCAACGGCATGTACCTTGGTTGCAGGCACATCCAAGGGGGTGTGCAGGAGGCAGCTGATCAATGTTTCTCTTTCATCGAGTTTCCAACTCTCTGTCCCTCTCCTTTCCTCTCTGTAAAAATCAATTAAAAAAATTTTTTTAAAGAAGGTGACTACACATTGTTTTCTACCCAGTTAGGAATTTATGATCAGATCACCTCCTGAGGTTACTTTACATACAGCCCTTTTTTTCCCATCCATGGTACTATTCTGTGTCTTTTTAAATATATTTTTATTGATTTTGGAGAGAAAGGGAGAGGGAGAGAGAAATAAAAAGATCAGTGATGAGAGAATCATTGATTGGCTGCCTCCTGCACACCCACACTGGGGATTGAGCCCACAACCTGGCCATGTGCCCTGAACAGGAATGAAACCGGTGACCTGCTTAATGGATTGGTGTTCAACCACTAAATGGCACCAGCTGGGCATTTCTCTGTATTTTTAATGTCTTTAAATTATGATAAATAAATAGATATCAGCACATAGTATTTTTAAAAAGCACATTGATCTGAACAATGCTTTATCTGTCCCAAACATTAATTTAATAAATTATTATGCGTATGTCTTTAGATTTCTACTTTCACTCCCCTACCCGTCATTTGCAGGACATTGTAAAAATTAATGGGAGGAGGGATTGTAATCCAAAAGAGTGAATATGTTTCACCTCATCCTGACCTAGAGATGACAGAAAGAGACATAACCCTGGAAATCTGTCTCTGGGATTGTGAAGAATGATGGCATTAAGGCAAAAACTAGCAAGATGAGAGAAACCTATCATTTAGTTTAGCTCAGTTCATTAGAATACTGAACAAGAGAAGGTCAATTTAGTGGATTTCTGTTGCCCTAAAGTTTTACTATCCTGTGCCGAATATTTTTCTTATAAAATATTAACAGTTTTATCAAATATGTGTTCCAATCTGTCATACACTACAAAGAACATTACAGCCCTAGCCAGTTAGGCTCAGTAGATAGAGCATCAACCTGCCAACTAAAGGGTCCCAGGTTCAATTCCAGTCAAGGGCACATGCCCAAGTTGTAGGCTTGATCCCCAGTAGGGAACATGCAGGAGGCAGCCAATTAATGACTCTCATCAGTGATGTTTCTATCTCGTCCTCTCTGAAATCAATAAAAATATATTAAAAGAAAAAAGAGCCCAAACCGGTTTGGCTCAGTGGATAGAGCGTCAACCTTAGGACTGAAAGGTACCAGGTTCGATTCCAGTCAAGGGCATGTACCTTGGTTGTAGGCATATCCCCAGTGGGGGGTGTGCAGGATGCACTGATCAATGTTTCTCTCTCATCGATGTTTCTAGCTTTCTATCCTCCCTTCCTCTCTGTAAAAAGAAAAGTCAATAAAATATATTTTTAAAAATATATATTATATTCTAGTAGTGCTGGAAAACAATTTGTTAGCCTTAAGCATGTGGACCATTGCCTGGCCAGTGTTGCTCAATGGTTGAGCATCAACCTATGAATTAGGAGGTCACAGTTGAATTCCAGGTTAAGGCACAGCTCGGGTTGTTGCCTCAATCCTTAGTGAGGGGCATGCAGGAGGCAGCCAATCAATGATTCTCTCTCATCATTGATGTTTCTATCTCTTTCTTACTTCCTCTCTGAAATCAATAAAAATATTTTTTAAATGTATACCATTACTATCAAAAGGACAAATCAACAGGTGCTTCACTGAGGACACACTACACATGTAGTTTTTCTGTAATGCACAACTTGAATCTAATTATGAGGAAATGGTCAGAAAAAAACAAATTGAGAGATTTTTTTCTTTAAAAAATATTTTTATTGATTTCAGAGAGGAAGAGATAGAAACATCAATGATGAGAAAGAATCATGGATGCTCCCTGCTGGGTACTGAGCCCACAATCTGATCTTGTGTCCTGACCAGGAATCAAACATGGATCCTTCAGTCCACAGGCTAAGGCTCTATCCACTGAGCCAAACCAACCAGGGCTTGAGGGATTTTCTAGAACTGGCCTCTTCAAATGTTTTGTACTCTTCAAAAATGTCATTATCAGGACTTGACTAGATAGTTTGGTTGGTTAAAGGGTTGTCCCTACCCAGGAGTGGGGAATTTTTTGCCAAGGGCTGTTTGGATATCTATAACATCACTAAAGGCCCAGTGCATGGGATTTGTGCACTGATGGGGGGCGTGACCAGCGAGGATCACCTGCTTTGGTGTCACTGCTCATCCCAGTCAGCCAAGCAGCACTCCCACTGTGGGAGTGCACTGACCACCAGGGGTCAGCTCCTGTGTTGAGCATCTGCCCCTCGGTCTGTCAGTGTGCTTCATAGCGACTGGTTATTCTGCCATTCAGTTGCTGGATTTTTATTGTATAGGATTTGTGGGCCATATAAAATTATCAACTTAAAAATTAGCCTATTATATTTGGTCAAACATTTATTTTATTTATTTATTATTTTTTAAAGTATATTTTATTGATTTTGTGCGGAGAGAAAGGGAAAGAGATAGAAAGTTAGAAACATCGATGAGAGTCATCGATCAGCTGCCTCTTGCACACCCCATACTGGGGATATGTCCGCAACCAAGGTACATGCCCTTGACTGGAATCGAATCCTGGATCCTTCAGTCCCCAAGCCAACGCTCTATCCGAGCCAAACTGGTCTCGGCTATATTTGGTCAAACATTTAATTAACTCAACCCTACTGTCTCGGTAGGGTCAGACCAAATGATTTCTCAGGTCTCATACTGGACATTTTCCACCCCGCATTGTTTATCCTGCTGATCTCAGCAGTGAATGGGAGCTATGGCTCACTGCCAGTGCCCAGCATTCTATTGCATATCACTAGCCTGGGAAAAGATTAAAATTCAAAATCTGAAGAACAGTTTCTACTGAAATCATATTGCTTTCCCATTATCGTAAAATAAAATAAAAATATTAAGTCTAGCTATTGTAAGTTGAGGACTGTCAGTGTATGAAAAGTGATAAGGCAAATATAGAAAAATGTTTACAATTGGTAGATCTAGGTGTAGGGAATTGATTGTACTATTGTTACAACTTACTGCATTTGAAGTTTCTTCAAAATAAAAAGTTAAATTGTATGTGAACCCCTGGCCAGTGTGTCTTAGTGGTTGAGCATTGGCCCATGCTCCCAGAGGTCACTGGTTTGATTCCCGGTTAGGGTACATGCTGTGGTTTCGGCTCGATTCCCAGCAGGAGGTAGACAATTGATGTTAATGTTTATCATTAGTGTTTTTATGTCTCTCCCTCTCCCTTTCTCTCTCTCTAAAAAGATTAATGAAAACATATTTTTAAAAAATGTGTGCACGCCCTGGCAGGTATGACTTGGTTGAAGTGTTGTCCCGTACACCAAAAGGTGTTGGATTCTATTCCCAGACAGGGCACATACACTTACCCAGGTTGTGGGTTTGCTTGCCAGTTGGAGCATGGTTGCAGGAGGCAATAGATTAATGTTTCTCTCTCTCTCTCTCTCTCTCTCTCTCTCTCTCTCTCTCACACACACACACACACACAAATAAAAAACATATAATCAGTGAGGATTTTTTTTTAAAAGAATGTATGAACCCTTTAACTCATAAGTCTATACTAGGAGTCTATCCTAAAAATAACTTTTTTTTAAGTCTTTGCTTCTGTAGCTGGGGCAGGGGGGGGTGGGGATGGGAGTTTGAAGCAAACAAGACTGGAGGAATTTCTGCCCTAATTTTCTGAATAAGTCTCTCTAAGTAGTTTTTGGGAATAGTGTTAAAAAAGACATAAAGCCATTCAGAAGAATTTGAAATAAACTATGTTGATACTCCACCCTAAAGGATGTGGAGCATCACTCCTCACGCCTTAGTACTTCCTTCTAAAGAGTACAGTAAAGAGTATATGTGTAACTTTACAGTGGAGAAACCAGATAAAAACTACATCAGCCAGGCCATCAAGGTCAACACCAACAGTAAAAAATGATGTGGAGCTCTGGCTGGTGTTGTTCAGTGGTTGGTATCATCGGCCCACGAACATTTAAATTAGCCTATAATTGGGCAATTATCTTAAGTTTCATCTTGGGTCGCGGGTCTGATTCCTAGGCAAGGGCAGTTACCTTGGTTGCAATTCAATCCCTGGCCACTGCCATGGGTCCTAGCCATGCGGGAGGCAACCAATCCATGTATCTCTTTTTTCCCCTCTCTCTCTCCCTCCCTTCCACTCTCTAGAAAATCAATAGAAAAAAATGTCCTTGGGTGAGAATTAACAAAAAAGAAAAGAAAGTCATAAAAAATATTAACAGCATGAATCCTTGATATGACATGATAAAAATGGCATTTTACATCTGTGATTTTCCTGTAACTCACAATCAATCATGAGAAAATTTGCAGTAGAGATGCATCCTATAATATACCTAATTAGTACCCTCAAAACTTCCAAGGTCATTAAATACAAGGAAAGGATGAGAAATTGTCACAGTAAAGAGGAAACTTAAGAGACATAACTAAACAAAATGTAGCATCTTGGAACAGAAAAGAGCATTGGATTAAAACTAAGAAAATCCAAATAAATTATTGACATTAGTTAATATACCAATATTGGTTAATGAACATAGGGGTGCATATATCCTTTCTGATTGGTGTTTCTAGTTTCTTGGGTTATATTCCTAGAAGTGGGATCTCTGGGTCAAATGGAAGTTCCATTTTCAGTTTTTTGAGGAAACTCCATACTGTTCTCCATAGTGGCTTCACCAGTCTGCATTCCCAACAGCAGTGCATGAGGGATCCTTTTTTTCATCCTCCGCAGCACTTGTCATTTGTTGTTTTGTTGCTGATAGCCATTCTGACTGGTGTGGGATGGTACCACATTGTCGTTTTGATTTGCATCTCTTTGAAAATTAGTGACTTTGAGCATGTTTTCATGTCTCTTGCCTTCCTCATGTCTTCTTTTGAAAAGTATCTATTTAGGGCTGTTGCCCATTTTTTGATTGGGTTATTTATCTTCCTTTTGTTAAGTTGTATGAGTTCCCTGTAAATAATATTTAGCCAAAACCGATTTGGCTCAGTGGATAGAGCGTCAGCCTGCGGACTGAACGGTTCCAGGTTTGATTCCGGTCAAGGGCATGTACCTTGGTTGTGGGCACGTCCCCAGTGTAGGACGTGCAGGAGGAAGTTGACCCATGTTTCTCATTGATGTTTCTAACTCTCTATCCCTCTCCCTTCCTCTCTGTAAAAAAAATCAATAAAATGTTAAAGAAAAAGAACTTTAAATAATTTTTTAATATATTTTTTTTTATTTCAGAGAGGAAGGGAGAGGAAGAGATGGAAACATCAATGATGAGAGATAATAATTGATAGGCCGCTTCCTGCATGCCCCCCACTGGGGCTGGAGCTGGCAACCCAGGCATGTGCCCTTGACCAGAATCAACCAGGGGACCCTTCAGTCCATAGAAGGATGCTCTATGCACTGAGCAAAACCGGCTAGGGCAATATATATATATATATATTTAAATATTTTATTGATATTTTACAGAAAGGAAGAGAGAAAGATAGAGTTAGAAACATCGATGAGAGAGAAACATCGATCAGCTGCCACTTGCACACCCCCTACTGGGGATGTGCCCGCAACCAAGGTACATGCCCTTGATTGGAATCGAACCTGGGATCTTTCAGTCCGCAGGCCGACACTCTATCCATTGAGCCAAAATGGTTTTGGCAAGGGCAAAATATTTAAACTTAAAAAAAAAAAAAAAATGCAAGGGCTGTAAGGCTGGAGAAATTCACACAGCTTCACTAATTTCAGATGCCAGAATTCCTGATCTTCCCTCTTTTATTAATATGAAAGCTGTTGAGGAAAACAGCAGGGGGAAATTAATGGCAAACGTTAAGAGCAGAGGCCACGCCCCGGTCAAGTGCTTAGCTATGAGGGGGGCGGGGTGGGACTTTCGGAGGCCTGCTCTTTTCCTACTGGCTGAGGAGGCTCACGTGTCTAGGCTGCGCGGTCACTTGACAGGAACCGGAACCTGGGCTTATAAAACAAAGGGAAAAGGAACCTGCGCTGGCTTTTCTTTTCCCTCTTCTTCACCATCTAGCTCCTTCAGGCCTAAGCTCGAGCTAGCTGCCCACCGGCCTGGCATCGCTTTCACTATGGCCCTCAGTGATGCTGACGTGCAAAAGCAGGTGAGGGGCTGGGGCTGGGGCTGGGCCTCGCAAAGTTGCGGAGCCGGTCCCGGGGTGATGGTCTGGATCCCGGCTCTGGGAAGGCGCGGCCTTGTCACCCAGAAGCCGAAGGAAGGTCTTTTGCCCCAAGATCCGGTGTCCTGGTGGTTTGTTTGCGGGAGGGAATCTGGCTAATCCGGGAATATGCTCGGAACTCGTGACTTCTGCCTGAATCTTGCGGGCCGCCTTCTCGAACGCTCTTTGGGTCTTGCTTTGTCTCTCCCTATTTGACCATCGTATCTGCTGTGCTTGATAGTGCAGAGAGTTGAAAACAAGGGTTGAAAATACCTTTTCACTTGGTTTTTAACTCTGATGGAAGGGTTTACAATACGCGGAAACTAAAAGTGCTGAGGGGAGAGACTTGCTTCCACTTTTTTGAAGTCATTCATTTTCATGAACTGTTAATTTTCATTTTGGAGGAGTCTCTTGTCACAGTGAATTGTATGGTTGATCTCCCATCAGTCTACACATTAATGTTTGTCAAGCCCTGGCTGATTTGGCTCAGTGGATAAGAGTGTTGGCCTGCTGACTGAAGGGTCCCGGGTTTGATTCCAGTTAAGGGAACATGCCTGGGTTGCGGGCTCTATCTCCAGTGTGGAGTATGCAGGAGGCAGCTGACCAATGATTCTCTCTGATCATTGATGTTTCTATCTTTTCCTCTCTGAAATAAATAGAAATATATTTTTTTAAATTGTCAAATGCAGAACTCTTAAGAAAAAAAGAAGAAATATATATATATATATATATATATGTATATATATATATATATATATATATATATATATTTATATTTATGAGCCCCAGCACCTAAACAGTGTTTGGCATAAAGTAGATGAGTCAAGGTTTTATGGGAAACATTGAATGTACGTTAGTTTTGCAAGTGGGAAACTAATTTTTTCCATCATAATTTATCCCCTCTATGCCCTCTTCTACCTCCACCCACACCCCTCACCCCAAAGCTTTAGTATTTTATTAATTAACTTTAAATATATTTTTATTGATTTCAGAGGAAGAGGGAGATAGAAACATAAATGATGAGAGAGAATCATTGATTGGCTGCCTCCTGCACACTACCCCCTCCCAATACTGGGAATCAACCCCACAATCTGGGCATGTGCCCTTGATCAGAATCGAACCCAGGACCTTCAGTCCACTGGCCAATGCTCTATCCACTTAATCAAAATGGCTAGGGTTTAGTGTTGGTTTTTTTTTTAATGAGCCATATCTTCAAGTTTGTAGGCAGTAAGGAGTACAAAAGTCTCTCAGGAGAATATTGGGTCTAAAGGCCTATAACATGAGAGAGAAAAAATGACTTCCATTTGTCCTGCCAATAGATCCTCTGAAATTAGGGTCCTTGCATTTAAGAATCATATTGCCAATAGGTTTTTTCAGAAAAGGAAGCTTAAGGCTGCAATTTAATCTCTGCATAATTTAGAGAACTAAGACCACTTCTTTTTGAAGTAGTAGGAAAATTCCCTGACTAAATCTTACTCACTGGCTTATGAATATTCTTAGATGAGCAATAAGATGTCTTTTTCTTTGATTTTTCCATTTCCTTGAAAATACCTTTGCATTTTATTTTTAACTAATGCACTAAGAAGAGTGAACTATTTCTTCATTTTAGTGGTTCTTGTGCTAATCACTAAATAAAAAGGGGTAACAAAAATAGCATCTGTGGAGAATTTCAAGAAATCTTTCAATATTCTTACAGGACAGCGACCTTTTTAAACATTTATCACTGCTGCTTTAATTTTTATTGTAGGTAAACTTGGTACAGTGGAAAAGTACAATGCCCTCCAGATACTTTAGGAAATCCCATCAATAGTACTGATTCTCTTTTTACTCTTGTTCCTTTATCTTCCCTACCTTGTTATAATGTACTGAAGATTAAGGCTTTCATAGGAAAAATATAAAGGTAAAGCAGTTTATTTCCTTGGAATCTAGGTCAAAACCATTTTTTCTTTCTGTAAAATTGAAAGAATGAAGAAATCTGCCTGCCTCTGGCACATATAAGCTCCTGGAGGGCAGTGTGTTTTGTTTCCTGTATTTTCAGCTGTGAACAGGCCAAAAATTAAGCACATAGTAGTGCTTAATAAACTCTAGGTTCCCTTACTACCTCCCCATTGTATAAAATACTTGTATATTGCTCTGGCCAGTGTTGCCCATTGGTTGGGCGTCACCCCATGTACCAAAAGGTTGCCAGTTCCATTCCTGATCTGGGCACGTGCCCAGGTTGCATGCTTGATCTCCTCTGGTGTTTTTCTCCCTTTCCCTTCCTCTCTCTCAAAGTTAATTAAAAGTCTTTAAAAAAAAGTACTTGTATATATTTGTTTTTTTGTCTGGGGAGTATGGTCCTTTATTTCATCAGATTTTCAAAGGAATCTATCTGACTGCAAAAAATTAAATTACTGGGTTAGCTGGAAGAAGAAAGTATTTTTTAAAATATATATTTCTTGTATAATTTTTAAAAAATATATTTTATTGATTTTTTTTTACAGAGAGGAAGAGAGAGAGAGAGAGAGAGTTAGAAACATGGGAGAGAATCATCGATCAGCTGCCTCTTGCACACCCCCCAATGGGGATGTGTCCGAAACCAAGGTACATGCCCTTGACCAGAATCGAACCTGGGACCTTTCAGTCCGCAGGCTGTCTATCCACTGAGCCAAACTGGTTTCTGCGAAAGTATTTTTTTAAAGGTCAGGTTTTTCTGCCTTTGGGGTGGAGTTAAATGTCCTTAAGGGATTGACTGTTTCTCTTGTTGAAATTCTTAGGAGAAAATATGATCATGTTGACTGTAAACAGGCTTCTCTGACCTGGGTTAAAATAGTGTTGTTTTGCTTTAGGCTGTCAGAGTTGGTAGCAAATAGTTCAGCTTGAGTGGTAAAGGTACATAATCAGGTTTGAATCAGGGTTTTCACCCACAGAGGCCAAATATGCCCTGTAGTATTTATAAACATCTGATTTGATTACCATATTTAGTTAAATTACTTTTAAAATTCCAGACTGAGTTCACTGAGGCTTCAAACTGAACTGGAGGAACTACCATTCTCACCACAACCACACACATGGATTTATAGGGGGCTAATCCTTTTTGCAAGGTCACAGAGATTTTCTATACATGTAACTCTGGATTAGGTGTCCTGAATATTTTATTTATTTATTTTGTATTATTATTATGGATTTTTAATGACAGAAACAAAAAAATATCTAAAACCGCAGCTTCTGGAAGAACCATTTGTTCTTGCCGGTCTTGTACCTCTCTTCAAACTTGACTTTGGCCTTCCGTTGGGCCTTGCGTTTTAGAGCAGGGTCTCTGAAAACGTCCTTGTTGACAATAGTTTTGTCCGAGGGATTGTCCACAGAGTACCTTGTGGGCATGAGGTGATTGTAGTTATAAACTTTCACAAAAGACTTGATCTTTGACCTCTTGGCAATTTTCTTTTTGCCCATGGCAACTGTCACTTTTCGGGGTAATGGTCCATTCCAGCCCCCAGAGCATGGCTGTAGGTCCGAGGTGCCATTGTCAGTGTTCTTTAGGATGATGGCTTTGCATCCAGAGTAGCATCCGGCCAGGACCAGCACCACCTTCCCGGGTTTCATAAACTTGCCCATTTCGAATGCAGCCACTTGGGCCTAGAGCAGAAAAGAAAGACCTGAATATTTTAAACCTTGAAATTTTACAAGTATTATGTTACTTAAAAACATTTTTCCCCCCATTGATTTTAGAGAAAGGGAGGGGGGTGGATAGATATCAATTTGTTGTTCTGCTTATGTTTGCATTCATTGGTTGATTCTTGTGTCCTGAACAGGGATTGAATCTCCAACTTTGGCCTATCTGGAAGATGCTCTAACCAACTGAGCTACCTGGCCAGGGCCACACACTATAATCTTTTGACCAATTTATATATTTTTTGGGACTAAACATCAATTTAATTGAATAATTCTAATTTAATAGTTTTCATTTCACATAGGAGGAAAACCCATCAACTTGTCAAAATACGGCATTCTCAAATAGTTATAAGACCAAAATCCTCATCAATGTTAAAGAGAAGTAAAATCAATAATGATAAAAGTGTAACATGCTAATTAGACTGGACAGCCAAATGGCTTCCTGGATGAAGCTGCCCTGGCAGGGGCCGAGACAGAGGCGGATAGACAGGGGACCAGTTAGGGGCAATCAGGCAGGCAAGTGGTTAGGAGCCAGTGGTCCTGGATTGCACGAGGGATGTGCGACTGGCAATTGGACATCCTTCCAGAGGTCCTGGATTGCGAGAGGGTGCAGGGTGCAGGCCAGACTTAGGGGACACCCCCCCCACACACACACCCTGTGCATTAATTTCATGCACTGGGCCTCTAGTATAATATGTTTCCCTAAGCATTTATATCAGTTTGTAAAGTTTTGATTTTCAATGAAAATGAAATATCTAATGTTTTCTTTAGAAATACTTAGCTCTGGCCTGCAGTTTTCAGCAATATCCTTTTAATGTTAAATTTAATTATAAAACTATAATTGACTCATTTTCAACATGCCAGTTCAGAGGAAAATATCTGCATTTCCAGAATTTTGTTGCAGTTATATATTTTTAAATAAAAAGTCACAAAAACTTGATTTTATCCTAAAAAATTCAGTGGCACATTTTCTATAAAAGGTATTTCCTAGGGACCAATTTCAGTGTACTGTGATTTGTGTGCATAACAGATGTTCTGAGTAACAATTCCATACCGAAATCTCTTTTATTAGCTCTTCTATTTTCTTAGGAGAAGCTTCATTTTTATTAATTTTAAAAAAATATATCTTTATTGATTTCAGAGAGGAAAGGAGAGGGAGAGAGAGAGAGAAACATCAGTGATGGGAAAGAATTATTGATTGGCTGCCCCCAACTGGGGATTGAGCCTGAAACCTGGGCATGTGCCCTTGACCAGAATTGAACCTGGGACCCTTCAGTCTGCAGGCTGATGCTCAGTCTACTGAGCCAAACCGGGTGAGGCACATTTTTATTACTTTTGAATTCTTTATTTTTATTCTGGCTGCTTTTAATGCTCTGGTATTATTTTTTAAAACTTGCTGTCTGGTCCTGTGCAATGTTTTAAAGAGCTGTAAAACCTTGGTTCCTCCAACCCTCCTAACCATGTCTCCTCACGGTGGTGGCTACTTCTCCAGGGGATGAGTGGACCCCAGTATTGTGTTACTTTTAAAATAAGCTCTAATTATCATACTTATTTTGATCATCAAGAGTGGGATAGCTCAAAAAATTTTTTATTAAAAAATTTTTTTCTTCTAAACCATACTGTATATTTTCTTTAAGACATTGATCCCATAGGGTTTTCTTAAGTCACTGTTTAAAAATTTTATAAAACACATCACATAAAATTTACCATCTTAACCTTTTTATGTTGTTGTTAAGCCTCACCCAAAGACATTTTCCCCCATTGATTTTTAGAGAGAGTGGGAGGGGTTGAGACAGAAAAATTTCTACGTGAAAGAGACACATTGATTGGTTGCCTCCCACAGGCTCCCCACCAGAGCTGGGGATCGAGGCTACAATCTACTAAGTATGTGCCCTTGACCAGAATCAAACCTGAGACCCTTCAGTCTGTGGGCTGACACCCTAACCACTGAATCAAACCGGCTAGAGCCATCTTAAACATTTTTACGTGTATAGCTCAGTAGTGTTAAGAATGTTTACATTCTTTTTTTTTTTTTTTAAATCAATCTTTATTGTTCATAATATTACAAAGGTTCCTCATTTCTTCCCCCCTCCACCAGGTTCGCACCCCACCCTCTGCCCCCTCCCCATCCCCCATTGTCCTCATCCATAGGTGCACAGTTTACGTTCAGTCTCTTCCTCCCTCCCTTTCCTCGATAGTAAATCCCTTTTCAGATAGTAAATCAGTTATTTTCTCATATCAATAATATCTCCACATGCCCAATGATACACTTCAGACAAAAGATATTTCCAAATAGGTCAACCAACCTCATCCAGGCCCCACCCAAGGCGCTTACAGATCAACACCCCAGCGCTATACTAACTCAACACATCCAGATCTAAGCCTTCATCACTTGATTCAGCAGACCCTCAAGTTCCCGCAAAAGTTTCCAGCCATGTCTGAGAGGCAGCCTTGGGGTGGGGGCAGGCGAGGAGCGAGCTGTTTTGGGCCTGGCTGCATCGGGCCTGGCCTCTGTTACTCTCGTTCGTACCACAACCAGCTGCTCCGGGTCTGGCCACTGCCACTCCCAACCTAGTTACTCTGGACTTGGCTGCTGCTGCTTCAGGCCTGGCCGCACCCGACCCGGCTGCTCTGGGCCCGGCCGTTCCGGGCCCGGCCACTCCGGGCCTGGCTGCTCCCAGCCTGGCAGCTGCTGCTACGAGCCTGGCCACTCCCAGCCTGGCAGCCGCTGCTCCGGGCCTGGCCGCTCCCAGCCTGGCAGCCGCTGCTCCGGGCCTGGCCGCACCCGACCCTGCTGCTCTGGACCTGGCCGCTCCCAGCCTGGAAGCCGCTGCTCCGGGCCTGGCCGCACCTGCCCTGGCTGCTCCGGGCCTGGCCACTCCCAGCTTGGCAGCCGCTGCTCCTGCCCTGGCCGCACCTGACCCGGCTGCTCCGGGCCTGGCCGCTCCCAGCCTGGCAGCTGTTGCTCCGGGCCTGGCCGCTCCCAGCCTGGCAGCCGCTGCTCCAGGCCTGGCCGCACCCGACCCGGCTGCTCTGGGCCCGGTTGCTCCGGGCCTGGCTGTTGCTGCTCTAGGCCCGGCTGCCACCGCCTTGTGCCTGGCCACTCTAGGCCTGGCTGCCGCTGTTCCAATATTCTGTCCTTTTTTTTAAAAAAACGAATTTATGTTGCAATGTTAGCTGGTGAGTTGAGTTCTGACTTAGTCTTTGATTTTTCAAGATCTTCTTTGTATTCTTTCTTAAGTAATTTTACTGTCTTTTGCTCTCACTTGATTTCTTCACATTGAGAACTTCTTTGGTTTCTTCCTCCTTGTCCTGGAAGCTCAGCAGGTTGGCCTGTGGCACCCCTTTGTTCTCCGCGGGCTCCTGCGCTTCTTCAGCCTATAGCCGGGGTCGGCGCCGCCCAGGAAGCAGCCCCCAGCCTCGGCTTCATTGCCTGCGCTCAGCGGTCAAAGGCTCAGGAGCACCCCCCCCCCCGGGGGGGCCCGTCGCCAAGCTCCTTGCTGGTGCCCGGCTGGCCGGTGTCGGGCAGGGGCTCCTGCTCCTCGTCGCATTCCTCCAGTCTGGAGCTTTTTTTCTCCTTCCCACTAGGAGAGTCTAGCATCAGAGTCAACAGACTGTCCTCTGCGCGCAATGTGTGTGACTCTGGGGGCTCTGCTTTTCGCCGCTCCCCCAGGACTCCACCTCACAGCCCCATCTCCCTCTGCTTAAACCTGGGTCCCCAGGGATTGGCCTTGAATGGTGAAAGTCCGGACTGGGGCTCAGTGCCGCAGGAGGCTTTGTTTCTTCCCGCTAGGGCAATTTAGCATCAGAGTCAACATTCAGTCCTCTGCGCGACTCCGGGGGCCTTGCTTTTCGCCGCTCCCCTGGGAATCCGCCTCACAGTCCCGTTTCCCCCTGCCCGAGCCTGGGTCCCCAGGGTCCGGCCCATAACTGGGGCTCAGCGCTGCTGGTTTGGGGGTTCATCCCAGGCCGGGGGTTTTATTTCCTTTCTGCTAGGGAACGCCAGGCAGGCCCCCAGCCTTTTCCTCCTCTCTGGCTGCGACCTCTCCCCGCGCGCATGCAGGCGCGCAGCATGTCTCCGTACCTTAGGCTTTTTTTCAGCTCCTCTGATTTTCCTTCTGGTTTTCTCTTTCCTTCTTGTTGTAGAATTTTCAGTCAGTCGACTACCTGTAGCTCTGGGCAATGTCCGCTCTACATTTTAGTTGTATTCCATTGAAATTGTTGTGTGCTGCTGCGGTTAGGTGTCTACCCGAGCAGCCATCTTGGATCTCTCCCAAAATTATCAAGAATGTTTACATTCTTGTGAAACAAATCTTAACTCACTTTTGTACACCTATGTGTACCTTAGATTTATGGTATCTTGTGTTACATGGAGAAGTTGGAAAACATGGAGAAGTTGGAAATGTTTCTGCATTGTTAAACTCTATAAAATACTTGGAGATATTTTAGAAGGCTTGAAACTACGAACATATTCCATTCATGCACCAATATTTATTGAGCAACTGCTATGGTGGCAGTTCCATGTTCAAAGGTTACAGTGTGTTTTTTCTTTTTTGTGTTTTATTGAAGTTACAGTGGTTTAAAAGATAAAAGCTGCTCTGGTCTGTTTAGCTCACTGGTTAGTTTTTAGGCCCAAAGACCAAAAGGTCATGGGTTCAATTCCTAGTCAAGAACACATCTCAGTTGCAGGTTTGATCATTGCCCCAGTTGGGATGCAAAGGGGAGGGCACTAATTGATTTGTCCCTCTCATATCATTGTTCTCTCTCTCCCCCTCCTCCCTCCCTTCCACTCTCAAAAAGTCCATAGAAAAAATATCCTCGGGTGAAGATTAAAAAAAAAAAAAAAAGGACAATCAGCTGCTTTTTGCTGTTGTTAATCCTCATCTGAGGATATTTTTTCCACTGATTTTCAAATGGAAAATGGAAGCGGGGAGGAGAAAAAGGGGAAGAGGGAGAGAGACATATTTGCCTCCTACATGTGCCCTAACTGGTGGGGCAGGGAGTGAACCCACAATCCAGTTACATGCCCTTAATGGATACTCAAACCCTCCATCTAACCACTGAGCATAATGACCAGTGCAACTGCTTTTTTTTTTTTTTTTAATCTTTATTCAGATTACTACAATTGTTCTTTTTTCCACCCCCCCCCATAGCACAAAAGAAAATGAAAAAGGAATAAAGACACACAAAATATATATAAAAATTTAAAAAATATATATATATATATTTTTTTTTTATTATTATTTTTTGATTGATTTTTAACAGAGAGGAAGGGAGAGAGATAGAGAGCTAGAAACGTCAATGAGAGAGAAACATCGACCAGTTGCCTCTTGCACACCCCCCACCGGGGATGTGCCTGCAACCAAGTTACATGCCTTTGACCGAAATTGAACCCGGGACCCTTCAGTCCGCAGACCGATGCTCTACCACTGAGCCAAACCGGTTTCGGCCAAAATATATATTTTTTACTAATAAGTCTTTATTGTTCAGATTATTACAGTTGTTCCTCTTTTTCCCCTCCCATTGCTGCCTCCACCTGGTTCCCACCCCACCCTCTGCCTTCATCCATAGGTGTACAATTTTTGTCCAGCCTCTTCCCATAACCACCCAAATCTTTCCCCCACAAGAATTGTAAATGCACTCCCTTTCTATGTCCCTGATCCTATTGTATTCACCAGTTTTTTCTGTTCATCAGATTTTTTATTCACTTTATGTTTAGATTCACTTGTTGATAGATATGTTGTCACTTGGTTGTTCATAATTTTTGTCTTTTTAAAAAAATATTTTTGATTTTTTTACAGAGAAGAAGAGAGAGGGATACAGAATTAGAAACATTGATGAGAGAGAATCATCGATCAGCTGCCTCTTGCACACTCCCCTACTGGGTATGTGCCCACAACTAAGGTACATGCCCTTGACCGGAATCAAACCTGGGATGTTTTAGTCTGGAAGCTGACGCTCTATCCACTGAGCCAAACCAGTTTTGGCCATAATATATATATATATTTTTCTTCTTCCTCTTCTTTAAGAATACCCTTTAGCATTTCATATAATACTGGTTTGGCACTGATGAATTCTTTTAGCTTTTTATTATCTGTGAAGCTCTTTATCTGATATTCAATTCTAAATGATAGCTTTGCTGGGTAGAGTAATCTTGGTTGTACATTCTTGCTATTCATCACTTTAAATATTTTTTGCCATTCCCTTCTGGCCTGCATAGTTTCTGTTGAGAAATCAGATGACAGTCATATGGGTTCTCCCTTGTAGGTAGCTAACTGTTTTTCTCTTGCTGCTTTTAAGATTCTCTCTTTATCTTTTTCCCTTGGCATTTTAATTATCATGTGTCTTGGCGTGGTCCTCTTTGGATTCCTCTTGTTTATGGTTCTGTGTGCTTCCTGGACTTTTAAGTCTATTTCTTTCACCAGGTGGGGGAAGTTTTCTGTCAGTATTTCTTTAAATAGGTATTATTATCTTGATCTCTTTCTTCTGGCACCCACATAAATCTGATGTTGGTACACTTGAAGTTATCCTAGAGGCTCTTTACACTATCTTCATATTTTTGGATTCTTTTTTCTTTTCTGGTTGGATAGTTTTTGCTTTTTCGTATTTCAAATCTTTGAATTGATTCTTGGGACATTTAGTCTGCTGTTGGATCTTTGTATATTAGTCTTTATTTTAGTCAGTGTATGTTTAATTTCTGATTGGTCTTTTTTCATATCTTTGAGGGTCTCACTTAATTTCTTGGAGGTTTTTAGAAGATTCTTGAGTGATCCTATAACTGTGATTTTGAAACTCTATATCCAGTAGTTTGCATCCCTCCATTTCTTTCATTTGTGACATATTTCTTTGTCTCCACATTTTGGCTGCTTTCGTGTGTTGATAGGGTGGCCTTGTGTGGTAGGTGTTTTATAGGGCCCAGTGGCTTAGACTCCCCAATTACCTGAGGTAGACACTCTTAGTGCACCCCTTTGTGGGCTGTGTACACAGTCTTGAAGTTAAGCCTTAATTGTAGTTGGTATTACTGGGAGGAATTGACCTCCAGGTCAATTGGCTGTGAGCACTAGCTGTGTCTACAATGGGAGAACTGCTGTGCTGGGAACACCCTTATGAGGCAGGCTTTGGTGCTCACTGAGTCTGCCTCTTGAGTGTTATCACTTATGGATATGAAGAGTTGTAATCTGGTATGGTCTCACTGACCACTGGGTACACTGGCTCTTGTATTTTCAAGGAGGTGCAAAGTCAGCCACTGCCTGAGGCCAGCCAGCAAGAGCTACAGAGAGATCTGCAGATTCCTCTTTGGGGTTTGGAAATGCCCAGATGAGGCCAAGCTGTGAGGCAATGCAGGCTTTGCTTCAGGGCCTTAGGTTTCCTTTTGGAAACTTTGGAGCTCTCTGACCCAGCTGCAGTTTGTTAGGTTTTAGGTTGCAAGAGGGACGGGCTATTCATATGCAAAAGCCGCTGTATACAGCTTGGGTGGGGTTGTAAATTGGGAGGAGCGGGGTTTCAGGGGATCACCAGGGTGGAGCAAACACCAATGACTGCCAGTCCACCCTGCCCCGGAGATGTCCCCGGGTCTCTGTGTGCCACGGTCCTGTGTAGGAACAATCATCACTGTGAGCATATCTGAAAGAAAGCTGCCCTCATATTCTGGCCTGATGTCAGACAGTCTAGTTTCTCCCCGTATGAGTCTGGGTCTCCAGAGTCTCGTCTGGAATTGGAGATCATAGTAATCGGGAGCTTATATCCAGTTGAAAAAAAAACAACAGTGCACCCAGTTGACAACCCGTTTCACACATCTCTGTACCTCTGCACTTCCGCACCTCCTACCAGTCTCAATGCTTTTTTTAAATTTCCTTCTAGTTGTAGAACTTCCAATCAACCAGCTTTCCTGTGGTTCTGGCCCAATCACCATAGGCCAGACCAAGGAATCCTACTTACTGGAGAGATCCTGTTCACTTTGCAGATACCCCTTGAGACCCAGTGCCTCCCAAGATGTGGGCATCCAGGGAGGAACCATGGGAGGTTGGCTCCAGGGTGTCTCTGGCCTGTTTTGCCCATTCCCGCCCCACCCAGCTAACTTTTAATTTGCTTTCAATGTGCAAAAATCCATGTACCTAGTCTATAGTTTCCTAATATTTCGTTGAGGATTTTAGCATCTTGATCATCAGGGATATCCTATCTAATAAAAGAGTAATATGCAAATTGACCATATTTCTGTTATACCCACAAGACATTCCCACCAGCCAATCAGGAGCAAATATGCAAACAAACCCAACCAAGATGGCTGCGGCTACAGAGAGCAGGAGGGAGGTCTGGAGGAAGGCAAGCTTTCTGCCTGTCCTTGCTGGCCTAGGCCTCCACTCAAGGCTACAATTTTTCAATGATAGAAGAGAAATAAATCCAAACAGAAATGGTGGCAGCCACGGAGCTGGAAAGAGCAGGAGACTAGGTTTGCCCCAGGCAATGGAGGAAACCAAGCTTCTGAAGCCTTGGTTTGCCTTGGCTCCACTCCAAGCTACAAAGTTTTAATTATAGAAGATACATAAATCCCAACAGAAATGGCTGCCACACGGAGCAAGCAAGAGGCTTGGCTCTGCTCCAGGCTATAAAGTTTCAATTGTAGAAAATAAATAAAACCCAGATACCAGGGCCTCCTCTTGGGTCACTGGGGGGCGTGGTTGGCCTGCAAGCCACAACAGGTCCCTCGCCCAGGCCAGTCAATGCTCCAAGGGAACACCCACCAATCCAGGACACCCTTCAGCTGGCCCCCACCCATGCACCAGGCCTCTATCCTATCTAATACAAGAGTAATATGCAGATTGACCATCACTCCAACACACAAGATGGCTGCCCCAATGTGGTCAAAGATCCTGCCCCCATATGGACACAAGATGGCTACCATAAGAAGGCTAGCAGAGGAGGGCAGTTGGGAGGGACTGACCAGGCCTGCAAGGGAGGGCAGTTGGGAGTGATCAAGCCTCCAGGGAAGGGCAGTTTGGGGGGACCCAGGCCTGCAGTTGAGAGCAGTTGGAGAGGCCAGGCCTACAGGGGACAGCAGTTAGTGGCAAACAGGCTGCAGGGGAGCAGTTAGGCATCAATCAGGCTGGCAGGGGAGTGGGTTCTCAGGCTGGCAGGCAGAAACAGGGGCAATCAGGAAGGCAGGCAGGCAGGCAAGCAGTTGGGAGCCAGCAGTCCTGGATTGGAGAGGATGCATGCTGGGCTGAGGGACACACATTACCCCCCCCTTCCATGCATGAATTTCATGTTATCTAGTTATCCTAGTTATTCTATAATTATCCTCTAATTCTCTTTGTAGTGTTTTTATCAGGTTTTTGGAATTATGATACTGCTGGCTAGGTTTGGAAATGTTCCTTCCTTGAAATTTTTGGAATAGTTTGAGGAGGATAGAGGTTATTCTTCTTTGAATGTTTGATAAAACCCCTGTGAAGCCATCCAGACCAGGGGCTTTTCTGTGCTGAAAGGTTTTTCTTTTTTTTTAATTTTTAATTTTTTAAAAATATATTTTATTGATATTTTACAGAGAGGAAGGGAGACAGAGAGCTAGAAACATCAATGAGAGAGAAACATCGACCAGCTGCCTCTTGTACACCCCCTACCGGGGATGTGCCCACAACCAAGGTACATGCCCTTGACCGGAATCGAACCCAGGACCTTTTAGTCTGCACACCAACGCTCTACCACTGAGCCAAACCAGTTTCAGCATTTTTTTAAAATTATTTTTTATTTATTTTTTATTACTACTTCAATTTCACCAGTTGTTATTGGCCTATTTGGGTTTTCTGATTCTTCCTGTTTGGGTTTTGGAAGATTGTATTTTTCTAGGATTATGTTCATTTTGTCCAGGTTGTCCGGTTTGTTGAGATATAGTCATTTGTAGTATTTTTATTTTTTTGCTATCCTTTGTATTTTTGTGTTACTTAACTGATTTTGTTTCTGATTTTGTTTATTTGGGTCCTCTCTCTGGTTCTTGATGAGTCTAGCTAGAGGCTCATCAAACTTGTTTCTCTTTTCAAAAATCCAATTCTTGGTGTCATTGACTTTGTTTTTTAGTCTATCATTTATTTCTGCTTTAATCTTTATTGTTTCCTTCCTTCTAACTACTGGGGTCTTCTTGTTGTTCTCTTTCTAATTCTTTAAGTTGTATGGTTAAATAGTTTATTTTTAATTTTTTGCGTTTTTCTGGTAGGTCTATAGTGCTATGAACTTCCCGCTCAAGACTGTTTTCCCTTTGTCCCATAGATTTTGTGTTGTTTGTTCATTTTAATTTATTTCCAGGAAGTTTTTGATTTCTTGCTTGATCTCATTGGTAACCCATGCATTGTTTAACAATATGCTACTTAGTCTCCATGTGTTTGAATACACCTGCGTATTTTTTTTTTATTGAATTATTATCTGTGTACATATTTTAACTCCCCCCCCCTCCATACATACCCTCCCTCCCCAGAGGTTTGTGTCCATTGGTTGTACTTATATGCATGTATACAAGTCCTTCGGTTGATCTCTTATCTCCCCCAGATCTCCCTACTGTCCCTGCTGTAATTTTACAGTCTGCTTGTTGCTTTACTGTCTATATCTGACTTTTGGTTTGTCAGTTTATAATGTTCTTTAATACCCATAAATGAGTGAGGCCATGTGGTATTTCTCTTTCCTTGACTGGCTTATTTCACTCAGCATGATGTTCTCTAGTTCTATCCAGGTTGCTGCAAATGATGAGAATTCCTTTTTTTAAATTTTTTTTTTATGGCAGCATAGTATTTCATTGTGTAGATGTACCATAGTTTTTTGATCCAATCATCTACTGACGGGCACCTGGGCTGTTTCCAGATTCTAGCTATTGTAGATTGTGCTGCTATGAACATAGGGGTGCATATATCCTTTCTGATTGGTGTTTTTAGCTTCTTGGGATATATTCCTAGGAGTGGGATTACTGGGTCAAATGGGAGTTCCATTTTCAGTTTTTTGAGGAAACTCCACACTGTTCTCCACAGTGGCTGCACCAGTCTGCATTCCCACCAGCAATGCACGAGTGTTCCTTTTTCTCCACAACCTCGCCAACACTTGTCATTTGTTGATTTGTTGATGTTGGCCATTCTGACAGGTGTGAGATGGTACCGCATTGTTGTTTTGACTTGCATCTCTCGGATAATTAGTGACTTTGAGCATGTTTTCATGTGCCTTTTGGCCTTCCTTCTGTCTTCTTTTGAAAATATTCTATTTAGGTCCATTGCCCATTTTTTAATTGGATCATTGATCTTCCTTTTATTTAGATGTATAAGCTGTTTGTAGATGATGGAGATTAAACCTTTATCAGTGGTAACATTTGCAAATATGTTCTCCCACACCGTGGGCTTTCTTGTTGTTTTGTTGATGGTTTCTTTTGCTGTAAAAAAGCTTTTTATTTTGATGTAGTCCCATTTGTTTATTTTCTCTTTAGCTTCCATTGCCCTAGGGGCAGTATCAGTGAAGAAGTTCTTTTGGCATATGTCTGAGATTTTGTTGCCTATGGATGCTTCTAGTATTTTTATGGTTTCCCGTCTGATGTTTAAGTCCTGTATCCATTTTGAGTTTATTTTTGTGTATGGTGTAAGTTGGTGATCTAGTTTCATTCTTTTGCATGTATCTGTCCAATTTTCCCAACACCATTTATTGAAGAGACTGTCTTGACTCCATTGTATATTCATGCCTCCTTTGTCAAATATTAATTGAGCATAATGATTTGGGTTGATAACTGGGTTCTCGATTCGATTCCATTGATCTATATGCCTGTTCTTGTGCCAGTACCAGGCTGTTTTGAGAACAGTGGCTTTGTAATACAGTTTGAAGTCTGGTATTGAGATCCCTCCTACTTTACTCTTCTTTCTCAGAATTGCTGTGGCTATTCGGGGTCTTTTATTGTTCCAAATGAACTTTTGGAGAGTTCTTTCTAGGTCAGTGAAATATGCCGTTGGTATTTTAATGGGGAGTGCATTGAACCTATAGATTGCTTTAGGAAGTATGGACATTTTGATGATGTTGATTCTACCAATCCATGAACATGGTATGTTGTTCCATCTGTTTACATCTTCCTCTATCTCTTTTTTCAGTGTTGTGTAGTTTTCTGCATATAGGTCCTTTACTTCCTTAGTTAAGTTTATTCCTAGGTATCTTAATTATTTTGGTGCAATGGTAAATGGAATTGCTTTTTTAGTCTCAGTTTATATAAGTTCGCTGTTGGTGTATAGAAATGCCATAGATTTCTTGGCATTAATTTTGTATCCTGCTACATTGCCAAATTCATTTATTAAGTCAATTAGTTTTTTAATGGAGTCTTTTGGGTTTTTTATATACAACATCATGTCGTCTGCAAATAAGGATAACTTTACTTCTTCTTTTCCAATTTGGATGCCTTTTATTTCCTCCTCTTGTCTAATTGCAATGGCTAGTACTTCCAGTACTATGTCAAAGAGGAGTGGTGATAGTGGGCATCCCTGTCTTGTTCCTGTTCTTAGAGGGAATGGTTTTAGTTTTTGCCCATTGAGTATGATGTTGGCTGTGGGTTTATGGTATATAGCTTTTATTATGTTGAGGTATGATCCTTGTACTCCCACCTTGTTGAGAGTTTTTATCAGGAAAGGATGTTGGATTTTATCAAATTCTTTTTCTGCATCAATTGATATGACTATATGATTTTTACCTTTCAATTTGTTTATGTGATGTATCACATTTATTGATTTGCGGATATTGAACCAACCTTGCATTCCTGGAATAAATCCGACTTGGTCATGGTGTATGAGCTTTGTGATGTTCTTCTGGAGCCGATTTGCTAGAATTTTGTTGAGAATTTTGGCATCTATGTTCATGAGGGATATTGGCCTGTAATTCTCTTTCACTGAGTTGTCTTTATCTGGTTTTGGTATTAGGGTGATGCTGGCTTCATAGAAGGAGTTTGGAAGTGTTACTTCCTCTTGAATTTTTTGGAACAGTCTGAGGAGGATAGGTTTTAGTTCTTCCTTGAATGTTTGGTAAAACTCTCCTGTGAAGCCATCTGGTCCTGGACTTTTGTTTACTCGAAGCTTTTTATGACTGTTTCAATTTCTTCCCAAGTCACTGGCCTATTGAGATTTTTAGATTCTTCCTGATTGAGTTTTGGAAGTTTGTATTTTTCTAGAAATATGTCCATTTCCTCCAGGTTGTTCAGTTTGTTGGAATAGAGTTGTTCGTAGTATTTTGTAACAATCCGTTGTATTTCGGTTGGGTCTGTTGTTATTTCACCTCTTTCGTTTCTGATTTTGTTTATTTGGGTCCTCTCTCTTTGTTTCTTGGTTAGCCTGGCTAGAGGACCATCTATCTTGTTTATTCTTTCAAAGAACCAGCTCTTGGTTTTGTTGATCTTATGTATTGTTTCTTTGGTCTCAATGTCGTTTATCTCCGCTCTGATTTTTGTTATTTCCTTCCTTCTGCTTACATTGGGGTTTTCTTGTTGCTCTTTTTCTAACTCTTTGAGTTGTAGAGTTAGATCATTTGTTACCATTTTTTCTAGTTTCTTGCAATAGGCTTGTAGGGATATGAACTTTCCTCTCAAGAGTGCTTTTGCTGTGTCCCATAGGTTATGGATAGTTGTGTTTTCATTGTCATTTGTTTCCAGGATGTTTTTAATCTCTTCCTTTATTTCTCTGGTAACCCAGTCCTTGTTTAATAGCATGCTGTTTAGTCTCCATGTGTTTGATTTCTTTGGATTATTTTTATTGTAGTTAATTTCCAGTTTTATGCCACTATGATCTGAGAAGATGCTTGATATGATTTCTATCTTCTTGAATTTGAAGAGACTTTGCCTATGTCCCAAAATGTGGTCTATCTTTGAGAATGTCCCATGTGCGCTTGAGAAAAATGTATATTCTGTGGCTTTGGGGTGGAATGTTCTGAAGATGTCGATTAATTCCATCTGGTCTAGCGAGTCATTTAGAATTGATATTTCTTTGCTGATTTTTTGTTTAGATGATTTGTCAAAGGGTAACAGTGGGGTATTAAAATCTCCTACTATAATTGTATTGCTATTAATCTCTCCCTTAATGTCCTCCAGCAGTTTTTTTTATATATTGGGGTGCTCCCGTATTGGGTGCATATATATTTACCAGGGTTATTTCTTCTTGTTGGATTGCTCCCTTTAGTATTATGAAGTGGCCTTCATTATCTCTTGTTATGTCCTTCACTCTGAGATCTAATTTGTCAGATATAAGTATTGCTACCCCAGCTTTTTTTTTTTCATTTCCATTTGCCTGGTAAACCTTTTTCCAGCCCTTCACCCTCAGTCTGTGTGCATCTTTTTTTCTGAGGTTGGTTTCTTGTAGACAACAGATATATGGGTCTTGTTTTCTTATCCAATCCATTACCCTATGTCTTTTGATTGGAGCATTTAGTCCATTTACATTTAAGGTTATTATAGATAGATACTTATTTGACACCATCTTTATTCTATACCCCTGTGTTCCTTCTTTGCTTTCTATTTCTTTAATTTTACAGTAGACCCTTTAGCATTTCTTGCATTGCTGGTTTGGTGGAGATAAATTCCCTTAGTCTGTTTTTGTCTGTGAAGCTCCTGATTTCACCTTCACTTTTGATTGATAGCCTTGCTGGGTACAGTATTCTTGGATTCAGACCCTTCCTTTGCATGACTTTGTATATTTCATCCCATTCCCTTCTGGCCTGATAAGTTTCGGTGGAGAAGTCAGTTGCTAGTCTGATGGGGGTTCCTTTATATGTAACTTTCTGTCTCTCTCTGGCTGCTTTTAAAATTCTTTTTTTGTCGTTGGTGTTTGCCAGCTTAATTATAATGTGTCTAGGGGTTGGTTTTCTGGGGTTCATTTTGCTTGGGACTCTGCGAGCATCTTGGATTTGTGTGGGTTTTTTCTTCTCTATCTCAGGAAAGTTTTCTGTCATTATTTCTTGAAATACGTTTTCCATGTCTTCCTCAATTCCCTTTCCTTCTGGAACCCCTATTATTCTAATATTGTTTTGTTTTGTATTGTCCCAAAGTTCCCTTAGACTTTCCTCCTGTTTTTTAATTTTTTTTCCCAGAAGCTTTTCTAATTGGATATTTTTTTCCATCTTGTCTTCTAGCTCGCTGATGCGGTCCTCTGCTTCTTCTAATCTACTCTTGATGCTTTCTATTGAGTTCTTTACAGTATTAATGTCATTTTTCATTTCCTCTTGGTTCTTACTCATATTATCAAATTTGTCTTCCATTCTTTTTAGCCATCTTATGATCATTACTCTGAATTCTTGCTCTGATAGGTTGCTTGCTTCTAGCTCATTTACTTCCTTTTCTGGTGAAGCCTGCTTTTCTTTCATATGCGGGCTGGCTTTGGGTCTCCCCATTATTTAGGATGTCTGGTTGTGTAGTTTTCTCTCTTCTGCTTTGATTTAAAGGCACAAAATACAACACAACCAGGTACAACATGCAAGGCACTGAATAGAAATGTGTTTGTAATATTAATAACCACCAATAAAGTTGACTAGAACCCAGCTAACATAAACATACAATCAAACCAAAAGAATAGGCAAATTAATCTTATAAAAAAAAAACATACAACTTCAGTATATTTACCATTTAGCATACAACTTCAAAGAGTTAGACTGTTTTTTTGTTTTGTTTTGTTTTTAGGACAAATGCGAGGGAGGTGTGAATGGGCTTGGAGCAGGTAGTTGGAAATTAGATATATACAAGTAGGGTGAAATTTTAGGAGGGGGTAGACAGAAGGAATGGGGAAAATCTAGAGCAGGAAGGGTTAAGATAAACGGGGTAGCAAAGGAGAAGATCAGAAAGAGGGTGAAGGCATAAAGGTAGGGTTGAGATAGAATAAAGCATTGGAGAAGGAAAGATAGATAAAGACTGTAGAACAGTAATCCTGAAATTAAAAAAAAAAATATATATATATATATAATATGATGAAATAAAAATAATAAAAATAAATAAAAGAAAATAGGATGAAAAAAGTAAATTAGTAGCAGTAATAATGTTTATTACGTATACAATGTAGTAATGATAAAGATAAAATCAAGTGAGAAAAAAAAAGTTTCTTGAGTAAACGTTGCAAATAATGAGAACAAAAATAAAAAACAAAAATTTAAAAATTAAAAAAAAAATTTAAATTTAAATAAAATTGGCAGTAATGAAGGTCGCTGGCTTCCTCTATTGTTATGATCCAGTCCTGATTTTCAGGGAGGTTTTGCTTTGTTTTTATTACACTAGAGTCAATTTGTAAATTAGCCTCTGGGGGCAGTGTTTCTAGGTTGACTTCCCGGACTCTAGAGCCTCTCAGCTTTTTTTTTTTTTTTCGTCCTCTTTGAAGCAGGATCTACGGAGCGGGGAGGGGCAGGTCCGAGCAACTGCAATCTCCCGCAACTGTCCGATATCCCTCCGAGGCAGATCCAAATGTGTTGCTCTTTAGATATCTCCCCTGTTAGGAGCCCCGTCCACTTTCACGGGTGACACCCACCCAACACTGGGGCTTCCACTTATAATCACTGCCCTTGTCCTCCAGCTTCCACACGCCCTGTGCGCACTCAGCCCTTTGTCTTAGCCACGAGCACTCTTCACCCTCTCCCGGGAAATCTGACCTTCTCGCCGAGCAGTGGGGCACTCCTGTGGGGCCAGGTGTTCGCGCCGCCTGGGATCCGTGTTCTGGGGATCACAGCTGCTTGGTGGTCGGTGCGGCTGTGGATATTCAGGCCTCTGACACGATCCTATCTTCCTCTCAAGATGGCGAGATTTCCCCGTCCAAGCCGGCAGGTAGCTCCGGAAAGGGATGCAGCCCGCGTGGGTGCCTCCCTGTGCAGGGTACCTCTGTCAGCGGCCCCCCAGCCGTTTCTTCTGGGGTTCGCTGTCTCCCAGGTTGTTAATAAACACTCACAGCTCAACACCATCAGCTGCTCTCTCTTTCTGCTTCGGGACCGGGCTCAGAATCCTCCCATCTGTTCTTCTGCCATTTTTCCTCTCTACCTGAGTATTTTTGCTATAGTTGATTTCTAATTTTATTCCATTGTGATATTATTGCAATCTTCTTGAACTTGTAGAGACTTGTTTTCTGTTTTGCATGTGGTCTAACTTTGAGAATGACCCATGTGCATTTTATAAAAAATTATTATTCTTCAGCTTTCCCGAGAAATGTCCTGAAAATGTTAATTAATTCTATCTGACCCAGTGTGTCATTTAGGGTCACTGTTTTCTTGTTGATTTTTTGTCTAACAGTGTTTCCCAAACTTTTGACATATGTGTATCCCTTCAATAATTTTCGTAATGCTGAGTACCCCTCGTACTCATGAGAACGTAGAATTAAGCACAGCTAAGCATATCCCCACCAAACTCTGGTGCAACGCATACCCCCACCAAACTCTTCCTGTACCCCTGGGGGTACGCGTACCACACTTTGGGAAACACTGGTCTAGAAGATCTGTCCAGAGAGGAACCAAGATAGCATAGGTAAATGCGTGTATGTGCCATCTCCCACAACCACATACATTAGCATTACAACTAAAAAACAGAACAACCATCATTCAGAACCACCTGAAAGCTGACTGATTGGAAGTCCTACAACAAGAGAAATACAGAAGAAAGCTCATTGTGACTATTAGGAGAGGCAGACATTGAACACACTGGTCCAACACTCATGTGTGCTGTGTTTTTTAATCGGGAGCAAGATCATCTCTGTAGAGGGCACCTATGAGAAGTAGGCGGTCCCAACAGCACACCCGACCCCCAACTCAAAGTTCCAGAGATGGGAAGAGAAGTCTCCACAACTGCGCACTGTAAAAACCAGCGATGGTGTTTGAATGAGATGCACTCTGATTGAGACCCAGTTTTTCCTTTTAAAGGGCTGGCACACAAAAGTATTTGTACTTGATTGCTCTGAGCTACAGCACCAGCAACTTTGGGGAACCTGGACACGTATAGGGAGGAACTTGACTGGCATTGGGACAGGAAATTGGGGAAGGCTTTCTGCCAAAAAGGGGTGCTTTCAGGGGTCATTGTTCCTGTGCTGGGACCTCCACCAACACAGAGCTGGCAGGCAGCCACATCTGAGTTTCCATCAGCTTGGCTCACAGTATTTGCTCAGTTCTGGGAATTCACTGAGACCCTTCCTATCCAATTTGCAGCCCCACCAAAGCTGTTTCCAGCAGCTTTTCCATATGAATTGTCTGTGCTGGCTCTGGCTTCAGACATTGCTAAAAGCTCTGAAGCTAGCTGCAGCTAGCATCAGTGTGCCCCAAACCTATTAGTAAAAGGCCCAAGATTCGAAACTAGAACCAGCCTGCTTTGCTTCACAGCTGGGCCTTGCCTGGACACTACCTAGCCAAAACAAATAGTAGCCATCTGCAGATCTCTCTTCTGCTGGGGTGACTCCAGGCATTGGCTAACTTTGCACCTCCTTGGAAGCCTTAGGGCCAGTGCACCTGGTGGACAGTTTCAGAGCATAGCAGATTACAACTCTACACATCCAAAAGCAACACACTCAAGGGCCAGACTCAGTGAGTACCAAAGCCCAACTAAATGAAATCTTGCTTGATAGGAGTATTTCAGTGAATAGCAGCTCTTCCACTGTAGTTGAAGCTGGCTCTTACAGCCAAATGGCCTGGACTTCAACTCTTCCCAATGACTCCAACAGCAATCAAGGTTCAACTATAAGACTATGCACACAGTGCACACAGGTTTACCTAGATTTCCCATCTCAGGAGACTGGGGAGGCTGAGCCATTGGGCACTACAGGACACCTACTACACAAGGCCACTCTAAGAATTCCAGGACACATTGCACCTCTAATACATAGAAGCAAACACAGGGAAGCAGCCGAAATATAAAATAAGGAGACAAATGAAAGAAACGGAAGCAAGCAAACTACTTGATACAGAGTTCAAAACAAGGGTTATAAGAATGCTCAAGGATTTATTATTTTTTTTAGTAGACCTTTATTGTTCATACTATTACAAAAGTTCCTCATTTCCACCCCCCTCCACCAGGTTCCTACCCCCACCCTCTGTCCTTTCCCCATACCCCATTGTCCTCATTCATAGGTGCAGTTTATGTTCAGTCTCTTCCCGCACCCCCCACTCCTTTTCTCCCTGAGAATCATCAGTCCACTCCCCTGCCATACCTCTGATTCTATTATATTCAACAGTTAATATTGTTCATCAGGTTTTTTAATTCCCTTGGTTTTTAGATTCACTTGTTGATAGTTACCTATTTGTTGTTCATAATTTCTATCTTTATTTTCTTTCTCTTCCGAAAGGTCCCCTTCAGCAATTCATATAATTCTGGTTTGGCAGTGATGAACTCCTTCAGCTTTTTTTTATTAGTGAAGCTCTTTATCTAGCCTTCGATTCTGAATGATAGCTTTGCTGGGTAGATTATTTTTGGCTGTAGGTTCTTGCTATTCATCACTTTGAATATTTCTTGCCATTCCCATCTGGCCTGCATGGTTTCTGTTGAGAAATCAACTGACAGTCGTATGGGTGTTCCTTTATAGGTAAGTACCGGTTTCTCTCTCGCTGCTTTTAATATTCTCTTTTGCTCTTGGGATTTCAATTATGATATGTGTTGATGTGGTCCTCTTTGAATTCCTTTTGTTTGGAGTTCTGTGCGCTTCCTGGACTTGTAGGTCTAATTCTTTCACCAGGTGGGGGAAGTTTTCTGTCACTATTTCTTTCAGTATGTTTTCGATATCTTGCTCTCTCTCTTCTTCTGGGACCCCCATAATTCTGATGTTGGTTCGCTTGAAGTTGTCCCAGAGGTTTCTTACATTATTTTCAACTTTCTGGATTCTCTTGTCTTCTTGCTTCTGCGGAGGAGTATCTTCTGGTTATGTTCCAAATCTTTGACTTGATTCTTGCGATTTTCTATTCTGTTTTTAGGACTCTATAATATTTTTTTATTTCAGAAAATGTATTCTTTATTTCTTGTTGATCCCTTATTATTTCTAGTTGATCCCTTTTCATATCCTCCTAGGTCTTATCGACCTTTTCTAGGAGATTCTTGAAAAACCTTATAAGTGTGGTTTTGAACTCTATATCCAGTCGCTTTTTGTCCTCCATTTCTTTCTTTTGTGATCTCTTTCCTTGTTTCGGCATTTTCGCAACTTCCCTGAGTTGGTAGCCTTAAAAGTCTCTGTGTTCAGCTTGGATGGGGTGGAGTTTTAGGGTGGAGCCTACAGCCTTGTCTTCTGTCAGCCACGCCCTATGAAGCTCCTGAGTCTCAGTATTCCTCAGGGTGCTTCAGTACTCATTGCAAGCACCTCTGAGAGAAAGGTGCCCTAGAGTTTCACCTGCTACCTAAAGGTCTAGGCTCTCCCCCAATGAGCCCAGAACTGGGGTTCAGTTCAGTTGGAAGTGGGTTGGAAGTGGGGTTTAGAGCAGTCTGGAGCTTTTGTCTCCTTCTCGCTAGGGCAATCCAGTGGCACAGTCAACCACCCGTTCTCTGTGCGCAATGTGCACGCCTCCGGGACTTCCTTTCGCCACTCCCCTGGGTTTCCACCTTACAGCCCAGGCTCCCTCTGTATAGGCCTGGGTCTCCAGGGTCTGGCCTAGAACTGGGTTCAGTGCAGTTGGAACTGGGGCTCAGCACAGTCCAGAGTTTTTGTCTCCTTCCCACTAGGGCAATCTAGCAGCAGAGCCAACAGTCTGTCCTCTGCGCGTAATGTGTGCGCCTCCGGGGGCTCTGCCTTGCGCTGCTCCTCTGGGATTCCGCCTAACAACCCAAGCTCACTCTATATGAGCCTGGGTCCCCAGGGTCTGGCCTAGAAATGGGGTTCAGTGCTGTTGGATCTGGGGTTCAGCACAGTCCGGAGCTTTTATCTCCTTCCCTCTAGGGAACGCCAGCCAGGCACTCAGCCTCCCCCTCCTCTCTGGCTCTGTCCTCACCGCGCGCGCAACATGTCTTGTACTTTAGGCTTTTACAGCTTCAAGGATCTTTTTTAAAAATGTATATATTTTATTTATTTTTTTTACAGAGAGGAAGAGAGAGGGATAGAGAGCTAGAAACATCAATGAGAGAGAATCATTGATCAGCTGCCTCCTGCCAGAACGGAGTGACAAGAAATATTGAAGGTGATGAATAGTAAGGACCTGCAATCAAGATTAATCTACCCAGCAACACTAACTCTTAGAATTGAAAATCAGATAAAGAAATTCACAGGCAAGAAAAGGTTAAAGGTTTTTTCTATTTCTACATGAAATGTGGAAGGATATTCTTTAAGAAGAAGCAGCAGCAGCCTTGGCTGGTTTGGCTTAATGGATAGAGCATTGGCCTGTGCACTGAAAGGTCCTGGATTTGATTCTGGCCAAGGGCACATACCTGGCTTGCGGACTTGATCCCCAGGAGGGGTCATACAGGAGGCAGCCAATCAGTGATTCTCTCTCATCATTGATGTTTCTAAACTCTCCCTCTCCCTTCCTATATCAAATAAGTAAAATATATATTTTTAAAAATAGATAAATGTGAAAAGTAAATGGCAGTAAATATATATTTAGGAACAAATAATCTAAAAATCAAAAATGAATCAAAAGAAGTTTGATGAACCAAATAAACTGATGGACAAAATATAATCAGAGGCATGGCAACATGGAACAGACTGAATCTCTGAGGAAAGTGGGAGTGGTGGGTAGGGAGAGATTAACCCAAAAACTTACTTATGGACACAGAAAAGTATGGTGAAAGCCTGAGATGGGGCAGTGTGGTAACTGGGTGGAGGAGGGCGATGGGGTGACAAAAGGGGGGATATCTATAATACTCTCAACAATATTTAAAAGTGAAAAAAAAGATCTCCGGTGAAGTGGGGTGTTAACATCCCCTTCTGTGATTGCATTGTTGTCGATTTCTCCCTTGATATTCTTCAGAATTTATTTTATATTAGAGGCCAATGTACAAAATTCATGCAAGGGGCTTGACCCTCTTAGCCCTACCTTCGTCCGGAAGGTCATCCATAAGGTTGTTTGGCTGTTGGGTCTAATTAATATATTACCTCTTATTATTATAGAAGTGATTTGGATGCTCTTGTATTGGGTGCACATATGTTTACCACAATTATATCCTCTTGTATCAATCCCTTTATTATTTTTTTAATTCTTTTAAAACATATATATTTTATTGATTTTTTTACAGAGAGGAAGGGAGAGGGATACAGAGTTAGAAACATCGATGAGAAAGAAACATCAACCACCTGCCTCCTGCACACACCCCACTGGGGATTTGCCCGCAACCAATGTACATGTCCTTCACTGGAATTGAACCTGGGACCCTTCAGTCTGAAGACTGATGCTCTATCCGCTGAGCCAAACCGGTTTTGGCTATCAATCCCTTTAGTATTATGAAGTGGCCTTATTATTTTTTCTTTTTAATATATTTTATTGATCTTTTACAGAGAGGAAGGGAGAGGGATACAGAGCTAGAAACAGAGAGAAACCAGAAAGATGGTGGCATATGGTAGACACCTGAATGCAGCCTACCACAACAAATTTGAATTTAGAACTGGAAAACGGGAGGCATTGCCCTGAAGCATCAGACGGCTAGCTGAGAGGAGGCTCTGCAATCTGTGAAGGAGAGAGAAGGCACGCTGAACCTCAGGAACTGTGAAGGTACGGAGAACTGTGCACGTGAAAAGCCACTGGCTTACTCCCAGCGTGCGAAGAGGAAGAGCCGGACTGAGATTGATGCTAACTTACTCCCAGTGCACGGAGAGGGTTGGCTGGGCCAAATTTGCTACTGAGTTACTCCTGGCATTCAGAGAGGGCAGACAGCTAACGTGTGGTTGGCTTTATTTATTTTTTTTTTTGGTTGGTTGGCTTTCTTGTTCGAGTCAGGAAGAGGCCAGACTGTCAGGCAGTGGGCAGAGATCTCTCGGAGGTGTGTGAAGCCAGCGGCCATTACTGTGGGACTTGGGGAAGAGCTGAAGGGAAAACAAAGCTTGTCTGCACCAACCTGAGAGTCTGTCCCATCCAAGCTGAGCACAGAAGCTCTCCCAGAGGCTGGCTTTCTCTAAGGAGGGACTGGCCGGAATCCAAAGCTTGTCTGCACCTTTACCAAAGAGGTAAGCACACCTGCAACCAGTTTTCCAAAACTCACCGGGAACAGGACTTTTCTAAGGTGAGAATGACAGGGAACCAAAGATTGTCTGCACCACCCCGAGACCCCACCCCATACAACTGGAGTACAGAAGCCCTCCTAGCTGAGACACTGCTGATCCTCACAGCCAAATGGCTTGGAGATCAACGCTTCTCAGTGATACCAACAATAAGCAAGGCTTAACAATATGACTGCACACACAGCCCACAAAAGGCTACACCAGTACTGTCCACTGCAGGTAACTAGGAAGGCTGTGCTACTGGGCTCTACCAGAACATCTAGCACACAAAACTATTCCATCAAATTAGGGAAACAACTAAAATTCAGAGAAGAGGCAGGACACAAAGGAAGGAGATGGAGGAAAAGAAAAGATTGGACATTGAGTTCAAAACTACAGTTATAAGATTATTCAAGAATATCCAAAAAGCCGATAAAATGAAACCTATGAGGATATGAAAAGGGAGCAACTAGAAATAAAGAAAACATTGTTGAAATAAAAAATATTACACAGAGTCCTAAAAGAAAATGGAAGATCACAAGAATCAAGACAAAGATTTAGAACACGAAGAGCCAGAGGGCACTCCTCCACAGAAGCAAAAAGATAAGAGAATCCAGAAAGTTGAAGATAGTGTAAGAAACCTCTGGGACAATTTCAAGCAAAGCAACATCAGAATTATGGGGATCCCAGAAGAAGAGAGAGAGCAAGATACTGAAAGAATATTGGAAGAAATATTGACAGAAAACTTCCCCCACCTGGTGAAAGAAATAGACTTGCAAGTCCAGGAAGTGCACAGAACCCCAAACAAAAGGAATCCAAGAAGACTACACCAAGACACATCATAATTAAAATCCCAAGAGCAAAAGACAAAGAGAGAATATGAAAAGCAGATAGTTACCTATAAAGGAACACCCATACGATTGTCAGCTGATTTCTCAACAGAAACGATGCAGGCCAGATGGGAATAGCAAGAAATATTCATTGTGATGAATAGCAAGAACCTACAGCCAAAAATAATCTACCCAGCAAAGCTATCATTCAGAATCGAAGGCCAGATAAAGAACTTCACAAATTAAAAAAAAGCTAAAAGAGTTCATCAAGGGGTTATTTAGGAAGAGGAACAAGATAAAGATAGAAATCATGAACAACAAATACGTACCTATCAACAAGTGAATCTAAAAACCAAGGGAATTAGCCGAAGCAGTTTGGCTCAGTGGTAGAGCGTTGGTCTGCAGACTGAAAGGTCCCAGGTTCGATTCCAGTCAAGGGCATGTACCTTGGTTGCCGGCACATCCCCAGTAGAGGGTGTGCAAGAGGCAGCTGATCGGTGATTCTCTCTCGTCGATGTTTCTAGCTCTCTATCCCTCTCTCTTCCTCTCTGTGAAAAATCAATAACATATATATATATATATATATATATATATATATATATTTTTTAAGACAGAAATCAAAATGGGATGTGGGCAGAATGATGAACATTTCATTATTATTAACATTGATTTCAGGGAGGAAGGGAGAGGGAGAGAGAGATACAAACATCAATGATAAGAGAAATTCGTTGATTGGTTGCCTCATGCATGCCTCCCACTGGGAATTGAACCGTGACTTCTTAGTTCATTGGTCAACTGAAATCCTGCTGGCCAGGCTCACTTTTTTGGGGGGAGAGGGGTGTAGAGAAAAGCAAAGTCTGGATTCATTATTTATTTTTTAAAAATATATATTTTTATTGATTTCAGAGAGGAAGGGAGGAGAGATAGAAACATCAATGAGCGTCATTGATCAGTTGCCTCCTGCATGCCCCCTACTGAGGATTTAGCCTGCACCTGGGTTTGTGCCCTAACTTGGAATCAACCTATGACCTCCTGTTTTATAGGTCAATGCTCAACCACTGAGCCATGTTGGCCAAGCAACATTTCATTTTTTATTAATTGAAGTGTATTTTTATTGATTTCAGAGAAGAAAGGGGAGGGATGGAGGAAGGGCTAGAAACATGAACGATGAGAGAGAATCATTGATTGGCTGCCTCCTGCATGGACCCCCCTCCTCCCCCCCATTCCCCCACTGGGGATTGAGCACGCAACCTGGGCATGTGCATTTGGTCAGAATTGAACCCAGGACCCTTCAGTCCACAAGCTGACACTCTGTCCACTGAACCAAACTGGCTAGGTAGGGCTCATTATTTTTTAAAATTTATTTTTATTGTTGAAAGTATTACAAGTGTCCTCATTTTGCCCATGCCTCCTTCACTTGGCTCCCACTCTACCCGATTCCCTCGATGCACTATAAGTTCTTTGGGTAATCTGTTCCCACTTCCTTTTTCTCCTTCCCTCTGAGATCTGTAATTTTGTTCCATGCTTACATGTCTCTGGGCCAATTTTGTTTGTCAGTTTATTTTGTTTATTGGATTCCACATATAAATGAGATTATGCGATCTTTGTCTTTCTCTGACTGGCTTATTTTGCTTATCATAATATTCTCCAGGTTTATCCAGGCTGTCTTAAGTGGCAAAATATCCTCATTTTTTATAGCTGCATTGTATTCCATTGTGTAAATATACTGCAGCTTTTTTATCCACTCAACTACTGATGGGCAGATTAGCTATTTCCACAACTTAGTTTTTGTAAATAATTCTATAACATGGAACACATTTTCTTTCTGATTGGTACTTCAGGATTCTTAGGATACATTTCCATAAATGGGATCGCTGGGTCAAAAAGCAGTTCCTCTTTTTAACTTTTGAGGAAACCATACTTTTTTTCACAGTGGCTGCACCAATCTACATTTCCACCAACAGTGCACAAGGTTTCCCTTTTTTCCATATCCTCACCAGCAATTGTTTATTGATTTATTGATTGTATCCTTGTGGCTGGTATGGGTCTTTGTCATTGTAGCTTTAATTTGTCCACTTCTTTTTTTGTTTCCATTTGCTTGTAAAATTTTATTCTATCCCTTTATTTTCATCCTGTGTGAACCTTTTATTCTGAGGTGGGTCTTCTTGGTTTTCATTACTTTAAATATTTCATGCCACTTCCTTTTGACCTGTAGGTTAGGGGTTTTTTTTTGGTTTTGTTTGTTTTTGAGAAATCAGCTGACAGCCATATGGGAGCTCCCTGGTAGGTAACTATTTCCCTTTTTGCTCTTAAGATTCTCTCTTTGTCTTTAACGTTTCCTATTTTAATTATGATGTGTCTTCGTGTGGATCTTTTTGGATTCATCTTGTTTGAAACTCTATGCTTCCTGAACTCGTGTGACTTTTTCCTTTATAGGTTAGTTCTGTCATTTCTTCAAAGAAGTTCTCTGTCCACTACTAATTTTCTTTTTTTAAATATATTTTATTGATTTTTTACAGAGAGGAAGGGAGAGATATAGAGAGCTAGAAACGTCGATGAGAGAGAAACATTGACCAGCTGCCTCTTGCACACCCCCTATTGGGGATGTGCCCGCAACTCGGGTACATGCCCTTGACCGGAATCGAACCGGAGACCTTTCAGTCCGCAGTCCGACGCTCTACCACTGAGCCAAACCGGTTTTGGCCACTACTAATTTTCTACTCCCTCTGGTATCCCTATGATATGGATGTTGAGCCATTTCATGGTTTCCCTTAGTGTACTTAAAACTGCCTATGCTTTTTAAGTGATGTGTGTGTGTGTGTGTGTGTGTGTGTTTTATCTTCCTTGAGCATATTTTCTGTTGGATTTTAGAGAGAGGGAAAGACAGAGAGAAATATTCTTTTGAGAAAAGCATATTAATTGGTTGCCTCTTGCACATGCCTGGACCAGGGCTCTGGCCAGGGAGGATCCTGCAATTGAGGTATGTGCCCTTGACCAGAATTGAATCCAGGATCCATCAATCCACAGGTTGACGCTCTATCCACTGAACTAACCCGGCTAGGGTTTAGTGTTTTTCTTTTTCCTGCTCTAGTTGAGTGTTTTTTTCTGTGTCGTCCTCCTAGTAGCTGATTTGATCCTCTGCTTCATCAACGTTATAATCCTTTGCAATGTATTCTTGATGTCAGAAGTAGTATTTTTCATTTCTGACTTGTTCTATTCATGGTTTCTATGTCCTTTTCCATGCTGATGTTGTTCCCACTAAGTTCCTTATAGTTCTTCCTAAGTTCCTTGAGCATCTATGTAGCCATTACTTTGAACTCTATTTCTGATAAATTACTTAACTCCATCTCATTTAGTTCTTTTTGTGGCGATTCCTCCTTTTGTTTGGGGGTTGTTCCCTTGTTTTTGTTTAATAGATATAAGTGCTGTGACTCCTGATCTTGTGGGTGGCCTTTTGTTGTAAATGTCCTGGTGGGCCTAGTGGTGCATTCTCCTTGAACTCCTGAGATGGATGCTGTAGAGTGTCTATTTTGTGGGTTATTTGGGCTCTTCTGTGTAACTGAGTCTTTTTTTTTTTTTTTTTTAAATATATTTTATTGATTTTTTGCAGAGAGGAAGGGAGAGAGAGAGAGAGAGCTAGAAATGTCGATGAGAGAGAAACATTGACCAGCTGCCTCCTGCACACCCCCCACCGGGGATGTGCCCCCAACCAATGTACATGCCCTTGACCGGAATCGAACCCAGGACCTTTCAGTCCGCAGACCGACGCTCTACCACTAAGTCAAACCGGCTTTGGCTGTAACTGAGTCTTTTTTTTTTTTTTTAATATATTTTATTGATTTTACACAGAGAGAAATTGAGAGGGACAGGGAGTTAGAAACGTCGATGAGAGAGAAACATCGACCAGCTGCCTCCTGCACACCCCCCACTGGGGATGTGCCCGCAACCAAAGCACATGCCCTTGACCGGAATCGAACCCGGGACCCTTCAGTCCGCAGGCCGACGCTCTATCCACTGAGCCAACCCGGTTACGGCTGTAACTGAGTCTTGATTGTTGTCCCTTTTGTCGGTTAGGTCTGTTCTCATGCTGGTAACTGTGAAGGAGGGAGGCCAGCATATCAAGAGATATTTACATATCAAGTAAGATAAGACCGATATTTAAGAGCAAAGAGTTCATTGTAATTTCATGAATGTTATTTCAATGAATTGGAAGGGGTGGAAATCAAAATGAAGTGTATACATAGTAAGAGGTAAGAAAGTTGAAATAGTAAAAAGAGATAGCTCTTTGATATAGTTAATTAGAAATGGTGAAGACAAAAGTGCTGGCTAAGGAGAGTATGAAATACACTTCTTCCATGGACCCCAAGTGCTTTGAGAGTATGATAATGCCCTATTTACCAATGTTATTTCATATTTCAGCTTGTCTATTTGCTAGAGCAAATTCCAGATTGTAAGTTACTTGAGGACAGAAACTATCTAATTTTTTTTATACACAGAGCCTGACACATAATAGGCCATAAATAAATAGTTGAATGAATCAAAAAAGATATATTTTCTTCTCTCTTTATATTAAAAAGTAAAATAATCTTTCTTTTTTTTCTTATAGATTAAGCATATGATGGCTTTTATTGAACAAGAAGCCAATGAAAAAGCAGAAGAAATAGATGCAAAAGTAAGCATTCATGTTTCTAGGTTTAAGAAGTTATAAAGTTTTATGTTGTTTTGCTTTGCTAAATAGTAAGTAGTGAAATTGTTTAACAATGCATTGCATGGGACTAATAAGAATATCTCTTATAGGCACACTCTCCCTCCAGGGAGCTCACCCATGCCATTACACACACACACACCCCCCGCACATATACCTAACCTCTACAGGGCCCAATGAGACTTACAACAAGGTGAGCAATGGGCATTGCTTGTCCTGAACTAACCCCCTGAACCTGTCTCCAAAGCTCCCTTTTCTCTGACTTCTCAGTGAGGCAAAGCAGCCCAGCCTAGGCTCTCCAGTTGCTTCTTCTATGCCCTTGTTTAACTGTCATAAATGTGTTTGTGCTGCGGTCATGAAATTGTGTTTGGTTTAAAACACACACACACACACACACATATATCTTATATTTAATATTAAAAGTAAATTTCCTGCCCTGGTGTGTTTCAGTAATTATAGTGTTGACCCACATACAGAAGGCTTTCGGGTTTGATTCCCCGTCAGGGACAAGTTCTTGGGTTTCAGTACCTGAGTTCCAGGTTCAGTCCTCAGCCCCAGTCTGGATCTGTGCAGGAGGCAACCCCATCAATGTGAGGACACATTGATGTGTTGTTTTTTTCTCTCTACCCCTCTCTCCTTCCACTCTCTATCTCTAAAAATAAGTGGAAAAATATCCTTGGGTGAGGATTAAATAAATAAGTATTCCTTTCAAGACATTCTGATTGCTAGTAAGTATCCTTAAATTTTACTGTAGGGATTTGAAAAGTAATGGTGGGGGATAAAAGACAAATATACCTTAGAGGAGAATTTCAACTGATTTATGTAGATAACTTCCCTCTGCAGGGAATTGGAGATTAAATCTTTTCCCCAACTACCATCCTCATCAGAGTGTGGGTGAACTTAGGGACCAACTTCCAAAGAATAGAATATGGAAAAGGCAAAAATATTAACTTTATAGTGGAAAAATATGACTTAACCAACTTTTTCACAGTTAACATCATCAGGGATGTGGGTCATTCATCACGTTACCCGTTTATATGGTAGGAAGAGAATATTTCACTAATGTGGTATTTTCCCCAAAACCTATAACACCAACCTAATTAATATAAAAACAAAGGAATAGTCTCAAAACTATTAATGTTATGCCCTAGCTAGTTTTGCTCACAAACTAATTCCCTTGTAGGCAGAAGAAGAGTTCAACATTGAGAAAGGTCGTCTTGTGCAAACCCAAAGACTGAAGATTATGGAATACTATGAGAAAAAAGAAAAGCAGATAGAGCAGCAGAAAAAAATGTAAGTAAATCCTGGTCACAGTATAAAACTAAAGGAGTTTTACAAAGACAGCGGAACAAGAGGACAGAGCAGGTGGTTTGAAGTCAAGCAAGTATGGGTTCTTGTCGTAAATGGATTACTTACTACATATCTGACCTTGGATAAGTTGCTTAACTTTTCTTTGCTCATTTGTGATAATGGAATCCTTATAGAATTATTGAAAGATTAAACTGGAATAACAGATACAAAATTGCTTGCCACTTGGTGAGCACTTAATAAATATTTCTTTATATTTGAAAATATATTGATAGAGGAGAACCCAGATGGCAGCATAGGTAAACACCTGTACTTGCTGCCTCCCATAACCACATCAAAATTACAACTAAAGCCGTAGCTGGTTTGGCTCAGTGGAAAGAGTATCACCCTGCAGACGGAAGGTTCCTACGTTCAATTTCAGTCAGACATATGCCTGGGTTTCAGGCTCTATCCCAGTAGGGGCTGTGTAGGCGGCAGCCGATCAATGATTCTCTCTCATCATTGGTGTTTCTATCTCTCTCTCCCTTTCCTTTCCATTCTGAAATCAATAAAAAATATATATTACAATTAAAATACAGAACAACCATAATTCAAAACTCCATGAAATCTGGCTGATCGGAAGTTCTATAACTAGAGAAGTAAAGAAGAAAGTACAGCTGGGACCGGTTTGGCTCAATGGATAGAGCGTCGGCTTGGGGACTGAAGGGTCCCGGGTTCGATTCCGGTCAAGGGCATGTACCTTGGTTGCGGGTATATCCCCAGTAGGGGGTGTGCAAGAGGCAGCTGATCGATGACTCTCTCTCATCGACGTTTCTAACTCTCTATCTCTCTCCCTTCCTCTCTGTATAAAATCAATAAAATATATTTAAAAAAAAAAAAAAGAAGAAGAAAGTACATTGAGACTGGTAGGAGCGGCAGAGATCCGGATCAAGCTGATCCGACACCCACATGTGCCATTATTTTAATGAGGAGTAGACTGTCTCTGCGGAGGCCGCCTTTCAGGTGCAAGGGGTCTGAGCCCACACTAGTACCCTAGCTCAGGTTTCCAGAGTTGTGTAGAAAAGCTCCCCAACTACAAGCTGTAAAAACCAGTGGGAGTTGTGGCTGAATAAGAGGCTGCTGGAGTCCCAGGTGTTTTTTTTTAAATTGCCCAGGTACAATCTTACAACACAGTTCCACTTCTTCCGAGCTCCAATGCCGGGGGACGCAGGCACATATGGAGAGGAACTCGATTATCTGGCATGAGGGCAGAAACTCTGGGGCAGTTTTCTCCCAGGTGAGGTACTCACAAGGGGCATTGTTCTGGTGCTGGGACCTCCCCTCTCTCAGGGCTGACTAGCAGCCATATTTGAGTCTCCCTCAGCCTGGAGTAAACTGGTTGTTTCACATTGAAAATTCCCTGAGACTCTGCCCCATCAAGTTTGCAGCCCCACCCAAGCTGTTTGCAGTTGCTTTTCCATATGAATGGCCTGTCCTGGCTCAGGCTTCAAATCTTGTTAAAAATCTCTCAAACAAGCTGAAGGTGTTGACAGCATGCCCCCAAACCTATCAATAAAAGACCCGAGACCTAGCACTAGCACCAGCCTGCCTTGCTTTACAGGCCCAATACAAGTAACAGTCATCTGTAGACCTGTCTATAGTTCCTCCTGGGTGACTCCAGTGGCTGCCTTTGTACCTCCTGGGAAGCCCCAGAGCCAGTGCACCCATTTGGCAGCTTCAGACCATACCAGATTACAACTCTACACATCCAGAAGTAACACACTCAAGAGGCAGACTCAGTGAGCATGAAAACCTCCCTTAAGTCCTGCTCCATAGGGGTATATATCCTGCACAGCAGCTTTCCCATTGTAGTTGCAGCTGGTCCTAGAGGTCAACTCTTCCCAGTGACGCCAACAGCAATTAAAGCTCAATTCCAACAAGACTGCACACAGCTCACACAGGGTCCCTGGAGTGCAATATCAGGTGACTTGGGGTGGCTGAGCCATTAGATCCTACAGGACACCTACTTCAGAAGGTCATCCTACCAACTCCAGGAAACACATATACTCTACCTAATACATAAAAAGAAACACAGGGAAGCAGCCAAAATGGGGAGACAAACATGTGGCAAATGAAATAAATGGAAGCAAGTGAACTGCTGGATACAGAGTTCAAAATCATGTTATAAGCTTATTCAAGGATCTTCATGAGACTTTCAAGGATCTTAGTGAATGTCAAAGACATGAAAAAGAACCAGTCAGAAATTAAGCATACACTAAGTGAAATAAAGAATAATTTACAAGGTTTCAACTGTAGAGGATTCCGAGAATCAAATCAAGGATTTGGAATATAAGGAAGCAAAAAAACACCCAATCAGAAGAGCAAAAAGAAAAAGTCCAAAAATATGAAGGTAGTGTAAGGAACCTCTAGAACAACTTCAAGCCTACCAACATTTACATTATGGGGGTGTCAGAAGGAAATGAGAGAGAACAAAATTTTGAAGAAATAATGACAGAACACTTCCCCTACCTAGTGAAAGAAATACACTTACAAGCCTAGGAAGCTCAGAGAGTCTCAAACAAAAGGAACCCAACAAGGCCCACCCCAAAATACATCATAATTAAAATGCCAAGGCTTAAAGACAGACAGAATCTTAAAAGCAGCATGAGATAAACAATTAGTTACCTATAAAGGAGAGCCCATAGGACTGTTAGCTGACTTCTTAACAGAAACTTTGCAGGCCAGAAGGGAGTGGGCAAGAAATACTGAAAGTGATGAATAGTAAGGACCTACAACCAAGATTACTCTGCAAAACTCTAATTTAGAATTGAAGGTCAGATAAAGAGTTTCAGAAACCAGAAAAAAACTAAGGTAGTTCATCACCACCAAACCAGTATTACGTGAAATGTTGAAGGGTATTCTGTAAGAATAAGAAAGAGCAAAAGAAGGAGAAAGATAAAATATATGAACAATAAAAGGAAACAGATACGTATCTATCAACTGAGTATAAAAATCAAAATAACCAACCATAAGCCTAATGAACAAAATAAACGTGAATAAAATTGAATTGGCATGGAAACTTGGAATAAATTGATAAATCTCAGAGGGAAGTGGGTGGGGAAGGGGAAGAGATTAACCAAATGTCTTATCTATTGACACAGACAGTAGGGTGGTGAAGGCCTGGGGTGGAGAGAACCAATGGGAGTAAAAAGGGTGACCTCTGCACTATTCTCAACAATGAAGGTTTAAAAAAAAAACACAAGTTGGTAGAAATAATTAAGTAAATTTTAGTAGACTTCTCTATGGTTTCTGTTTTTTATACTGTACTAATATTTTTTTCTATCTTTTACAGTCAGATGTCCAATATGATGAATCAAGCAAGACTCAAAGTTCTCAGAGCGAGAGATGATCTTATTACAGTGAGTAATTAGTTTCTGTTAGTTATGAAATTGTATTTATTTGCTTATTATAGAGAACTTACTAGTTAACATTAGCTAATTAAAGAGTTGAACTAGTGGCCCCATAATGGATTTGTGGACATTGAAAGGAAAAATAATTAAAAGAAATATTTTAATATTGCTATTTGCCCTTTCTCCCTCAGTGCCTTTGAGCGGGATGGCGGCCCCACCCCCCATTGCTGCCACAGGTCACTGTCTACTGGGCAGTGGGCAGGGCTATTGGGCTCCCACCCAGCTCCTTCAAGTGCCTGAGAGCCAGGCGGCGCCTTCCCCCAGCCTTCCCCACTGGTCCCGTCTGTGTCTGCGGGGCAATCAGGCCCCCGATCGCACCAACGTTGGTCTGGCGCTGACTGCTCATTTGTTCCACCATGGTCCCAATCTCGTCAAGGCCCATTGGGGCCAGCAGCACCTCCACTACCACCTGCTGCCAGCACCTCCACTGCCATCTGCTGCAAGGCCCATTGGGGCCAGCAGCACCTCCACTGCCACCTCCACTGCCACCTGCTGCCATGTCTATGATGTCCTCCATGTTTCACGCCACCCCCTGGTGGTCAGCGCATGTTATAGCCAGTGGTTGAATGACCCCCTGAGGGGACAATTTGCATATTAGGCTTTTATTAGATAGGATGATTTTGAGAACCAGAGAATATAAATATAAAAATGAATAAGTTATGTTCTTATCTTAATGGACCCTCTGATCTAACAGAGCACATAGATCCTTCTGGATTATGTCATGGATTGACAACACATATTAGGGTGATAGGCATTGTGGAGGCTGGAAATGTAGGTTAGAGTTAATCTAAGGCATAAGTACAGGTTAAAAAGGTTTGCCTACTTTGAATAGAGTTTAATTGAAGTTTTTATTTTATTTTATTGGGACTACCATAAATAAAGATCCATGTATGAATGTATAGGCTAAGTTTAACAGGGAAAAGGTGAGACACAAGAAAACTATTTGGGCCCTAACTGGTTTGTCTTAGTGGATAGAGCATCCACATGTGGACTAAAGGGTCTCAGGTTTGATGTTTTTCTTTTTTTTTTTTTTAATATATTTTATTGATTTTTTACAGAGAGGAAGGGAGAGACATAGAGAGCTAGAAACGTCGATGAGAGAGAATCATCGACCAGTTGCCTCTTGCACATCCCCTACCGGGGATGTGCCCGCAACCAAGGTACATGCCCTTGACCGGAATCGAACCCGGGACCTTTCAGTCCGCAGACTGACGCTCTACCACTGAGCCAAACCGGTTTCGGCAGATTTGATGTTTTTCAAGGGCATGTACCTTGGTTGTGGGGGGTATTTCCTGATAGGGGGTGTGCAGGAGGCAGCTCATCAATGTTTCTTTCATTGATATTTCTAACTCTCAATCCCTCTCCCTTCTTCTCTGTAAAAAATCAATAAAATATATTTTCAAAAAAGAAAACCATTTGGGAAGTACTCTTGTCCTTGGAAGAGGACAGAAAACCTCCAGAAATATGCCATTTAGTTGAGAAAGCTTAGAGTTATTAGACTTGTATTCAGGAACTAAACAAGGATGCCTACTGATATTCCACTGTTATTCATTGTTATTTTAGAGGACCTAGATTCCTTATAAAGTGGAGAAATAAGTTATATAAATATTGGAAAGGAAGATACAATTATTTTTGCACATATAATCATTTATATAGAAAATATACAAAAAATAGTAAGAACTAGTAATTCTTTCAAAAGATGACTGATTACACAGAGAACTTACAGGAATTGAGTTTTTTTCTATGCCAACAATAACCAATTAGCAAGTAAAATAAAAGTAGATCTCTTGATAATAGCTACAAAAATCATTTAATTTTGGGGAATAAATTTAAATGAATTATACCTATATGAAAAAGCTATAAAACTTGAGTAAATGGAAAACATTCCATTTTCTTGAATAATTAAAGAAACAAACGGAGACTATAAGATGTGATTTATATTAGATGAATCTGGCATGGTGCCAGTGTTGACACATTTTATAGGAAGATGTTCCAGATGTTGACAATTGATTCCTCCTCTTCCAAGTTCAACACCAAATACTGAATTTCAGGCCTCGCTAACTAGGAGAATGGTCATTTCATTAACAAAAATGGGAAGTTAGAAGGACAAGCTGCTTTAAGAAAAATAACCAACTCACCTGGCTAGTTTGGCTCAGTGGTTGAGTGTCAATTCAGGAATCAAGAGATTGCAGTTCCATTCCCAGTCATCAGTCGGGGGACATGCCCGATTGTGGACTTGATCCCCAGAAGGGGATGTACAGAAGGCAGCTGATTGATGATGTTCCCTCACATTGATGTTTCTAATTCCCTCTCCCTTCCTCTCTCTAAAATCAATACAATTATATTTTAACAATATTTTATTGTTTGTTTTTTCTAATTTTAAAATACTAATTTAAGTTTTTATTAGAAACTGCTTTAAATCTTTTTAAATATATAAATAACTACTAGTTTGTCTTTAGAAGGAAATTTTAGTTGTCATGGATATAATATGATATAGTTCAGATCAATTATTTATTTATCAAACTAGAGGCCCAGTGCACAAATTTGTGTACCAGTAGGGTCCCTCAGTCTGGCCTGCAGGATTGGGCCAAAACCACCTCTCTGATATCCCCTGATGGGTCCTAGATTGTGAGAGGGCAGACCAGGGTAAGGGACCCCACCAGTGCATGATCGGGGCTGGGGAGGGACGTGAGAGGTTGGCCAGCCAAGGAGGGACCAAGGGAGGGCTCCAGGGTGTGTCCAGCCCGTCTCACTCAGGTTCCAGTTGGCCATACCTCAGCAGCAAACTAACCAAACCTGTTGGAGTGTCTACCCTCTGGTGGTCTTGCACATCATAGTGACTGGTCAGCCAGTCGACTGTCTGCCCCCTGGTGGTCAATGCATATCATAGCAAGCAGTTGAATGACCTTAGCATATCATTAGCATATTACACTTTGGTTGAACAGACGACCAAACACTTAGCATATTAGGCTTTTATTTTATAGGATGTGTGAATACAGTAAAGTGATAACAAGTGGTAATCTCTAAGTATTAGAGATATAATAAAAGCAAGTCCTTGCTTTTGTGGAATTTAACATCCTAATAGGTTGAATATAAGTTGTGTTTTAAAAAATACATATAGCTCTAACTGGTTTGGCTCAGTGGATAGGGTGTCGGCCTATGGACTGAAGGATTCCTGGTTTGATTCCGGTCAAGGGCATGTATCTTGGTTGTAGGCACATCCCCAGTAGGAGATATGTAAGAGGCAGCTGATGGATGTTTCTCTCTCATCGATGTTTCTAACTCTCTATCTCTCTCCCTTCCGCTCTGTGAAAAATCAATAAAATATATTTTTTTAAAAATAAAAAATACATATAAGAAAAATCTGGGTTTTCTTTTTCTTTTTTAATGAAATTTTTTATTTTTTTTAATACTAGTGCTTCTCGACTTTTTTCTTCTCTCCAGAATATTTACACAGTTGTTATACTAGTACATTTTAGTGACATCTTCCATTATACACGGTGACTTCCAAATTTTGAGGGAGGTGAGTTTTGTGGAATGAACATATTTTTATAAATGGAAAAGGTTCATCTTCAGATAGCTTTTCAAGATATTATTAACCATCCTTTTCTTCAAGAGATGGGCTAGAGCACTAGTCATCATCATTAATCAACAGAGCCAAATATCAACATTTCTTTTGAGAGCCAAATTTTTTAAACTTAAACTATATAGGTAGGTACATTGTTATTAACTTGATTAGGATACTCCTAAGCTGGCCTTCGCTAAAAACATGGTATTTTGTGAAAGAGCCACACTCAAGGGGCCAAAGAGCCACATATGGCTCACGAGCCCGCAGTTTGCTAGCCACTAGGCTAGAGGAAGAGGGTTACATTTCATAGTTTTGAAACAATCAGCAATTCTAGTTCATACCACGTATCTTCCCTAAACAATCAGAGTGTTTGGTTACCACTGAAATCATCACAAATAAAATTCTCTCTCTTTTCAGTACTAACTTGATCTTTTAGTTTCACTCCTATATTTTCATTTCATAATTGAGCTGGGTTCCCTTGAGATTTCAAAGTATACTTACACTTGTCTTGTATTTGCTAGGCCCTATATGTGTCTGCAGCCTATCTGGATCTATACAGGAGAAAATGTATACATATAGTCAAATCTCTGGTATTTTGGGGTTTGATTCCAGAACGCTTTATAGTGAGATCTCAATAAAGTGAATCATATTCTTTGCTGGTGGAAGGTTTTGCCTTCAATTTACAAAAACTACAACATGAAGTTCAATAAAGTAAAGCACAATAAAACAAGGTGTGCCTGGACAGCCTTTTGAGCATGACCTTAAAAGATTAATCATTGGCTAGGAAATGGGATGGAGCAAGTTGAACAAAAAACACAGCCCTTAATTTGACAACAACAAGCAGGAAATGGAAATAGTCTAGTAGAGTGGGTAGTGGTATGAGATGAGAAAAGACAGACATTTGGGTTCAATTAACAGCCTTGAATGCCTGTTGATTATGGACTTTATCCTTTGGTTAGTTCTCAAACCTTAATAGGCATAAAAATCCCTTGGAGGTTCTTAATATTTATATCCCAGAGATTTTTTAAAAAATATTTGTGTCTGTGTGTGTGTTTAAATATATTTTTATTGATTTTTTACAGAGAGGAAGAGAGAGGGATAGAGAGTTAGAAACATCGATGAAAGAGAAACATCAATCAGCTGCCCCCCCCCCCCCCCCGCACTCCCCCCCACTGGAGATATTCCCGCAAGCAAGGCACATGCCCTTGACCGGAATCGAACCTGGGACCCTTCAGTCCGCAGGCCAATGCTCTATCCACTGAGCCAAACTGGTTTCGGCTAAAAAATATTTTTATTGATTTTAGAGAGGAAGGGAGAGGGAGAGAGATAGAAGCATCAATGATAAGAGAGAATCATTGATTGGCTGGGGATCAAGCCCACAATCCAGGCATGTACCCTGACTGGGAATCAAGCTAGGACCTCTGTCCATGGGACAATGCCCAATCCACTGAGCCACCACAGCCGGGCTATATCCCAGAGATTTTTATATTTTTGTCAGGAATCAGTAAATAAGCAGCTCAGAGTAATCTTTATGTTGGTAGTCTGGGAACCTCATTAAAAACTAACTACTGTTGTAGTCTTAGACTTGTGTTAGAGAGACCTGGCAACATTGGGGAGTGGAAGCCAGAAGATTATGGCTTTCAAGTCAGAAGTAAAAAGGCCACAACAAAAAATAGAAGAACCTCAATCCAGAGATACTAAAAAGACAGAGTACACTGGCTTTGGTGACAAGTTGTGATGAGTGAGTGGAAAGGAGTTAAGAAGGACTTATGGGTTACCGAGTTAGGCAATTAAATAGATGGTTAGAAATACAGAAGGGAAGAGTCCAATTAAAAAACGAATAGAGCAGTCAAAAAAAGAAGTAACATAAGATTTCAGTCATGTGGAATTCAGTGAACACACTCAACTACCAAGCAACACAGAGACAGACTCAGAGAGAGCAGGCAGACAACTGTAAAGAAAAGAAATATTTTATATTTACCCCTACCCCAAAGAGGATATGGGGGGCGCAAGGACCTGAATAGACAGTTCTCCAAAGAAGACAGATAGGGCAAGATGCCCATTGACACTAATAGCAGAGAAATGCAGATTAAAACCATAATAACACTTTACAGATATCATTAATAAGTCAGCAAACAAATGTTGAGGATATGGAGAAAAGGGAACCCTCTTTGTTGGTGGAAATGCAGATTGATGCAGCCACTATAGAAAACATGCAAGTTCCACAAAAAATAAAAAAAATAGGTTCAGCCTACGTGGCTCAGTGGTTGAACATTGACTTATGATCCAGGCAGTCACGGTTCAGTTCCCAGTAAAGGCACAGAACCCAGTTGCCAGCTCAATCCCCAGTAGGGGATGTGCAGGAGACAGCAGATCAGTGATGTTTCTATTTCTCTCTCCCTCTTCTTCTCTGAAATCAATAAAATATATATATTTTTAAATGGAGTTGCCTTTTGACTCAATGGTTGCACTCCCAAGAAACTCAAAACACTAATTCGAAGGAATATGTGGATCCCTGTGTTCACTGAAGTATTATTGGTCTCAATTGCATAGTCTTTTTTTCTTTTCTTTCTACTATTTATCCTTTTTCCTTCCCTGCCCAGATACTTTCCAGGTTTAAGAACTTTGGAATCCCTTTGAGGTTTGAATTTCTGTTTCACTCTATTTTCTATAAAATGGAAAAAAAACATACTACCTGAAGCTTATTTAGAATTAAATTAGATAACCTAGGTAAAAATGCCAAGAATAAGGCCTAGCTAAGATATATAAGCAACCTAAGTGTCCATTAATAGAGGAGTAAATATAAAAGCAGTGATACATATACAAATGGAATAGTGCTTGGCCATAAAAATGAATGAAATCTCACCATTTGTGACAGCATAAATGGACCTAGAGATTATTATGCTAAGTGAAATAAGTCAGAAGGACAAATACCATATGATTTGTCAGTGGCTAGGAGATGGGATGGAGCAATTTGAACAAAAAACAGAGCCCTTAATTTATAATACATGCAGGAAATGGAAATTATGTGTGGAATCTAAAGAGCAAAATAAAAAAAAAAATAGAGAGATAGGTAACATTGAACAGATTGATGATTGTGAAAGGGGAGGACAGTTGGGGGTTTGGGTGAAGAAAGTGAAGGGATTAAGAACTGCAAATTGGTAGTCACAAAATAGTCTCAGGGATGTAAAGTACAGCTTAGAAAACATAGTCATTAATGTTTTTTTTCCATTTTTTATTAAGGTATTATATGTGTACAGATCTTACCATTGCCCCCCCCACGCACCCATACATGCCCTCCTTCCCCAGAGTTTTGCGTCCATTGGTTATGCTTATATGCGTGCATATAAGTCCTTCGGTTGATCTCTTATCTCCCCCATATCTCCCTACCCTCCTTGCTATAATTTGACAGTCTGTTGCTTTACTGTCTCTATATCTATCTTTTTGTTCATCAATTTATAATCTTTATTATCCATAAATGAGATCATGTGTTGTTTTTCTTTCATTGATTGGCTTATTTCATTCAGCATAATGTTCTCCAGTTCCATCCAGATTGCTGCAAATGATAAGAATTCCTTCTTTTTTTTTTTTTTTTTAATATATTTTATTGATTTTGTACAGAGAGGAAGTGAGAGAGATAGAGTTAGAAACATCGATGAGAGAGAGTCATTGATCAGATGCCTCCTGCACACCCCCCACTGGGGATATGCCCGCAACCAAGGTACATGCCCTTAACCCACTGGGGATATGCCCGCAACCAAGGTACATGCCCTTAACCGGAATCGAACCCGGGTCCTTCAGTCCCCAAGCCGACACTCTATCCATTGAGCCAAACCGGTTTCGACAAGAATTCCTTTTTTTTTATGGCAACATAGTATTTCATTGTGTAGTTTTTTGATCCAATCATCTGCTGGCGGGCACCTAGGTTGTTTCCAAATTTTGGCTATTGTAAATTGTTCTGCTATGAACATAGGGGTGCAAATATCATTTCTTATTGGTGTTTCCGGTTTCTTAAGATATATTCCTAGGAGTGGGATTACTGGGTCAAATGGGAGTTCCATTTTCAGTTTTTTTTGTTTTTGTTTTTTTTTTAATATATTTTATTGATTTTTTACAGGGAGGAAGGGAGAGAGATAGAGTTAGAAACAGCGATGAGAGAGAGTCATTGATCAGCTGCCTCCTGCACACCCCCCACCGGAGAGACATGCCCGCAACCAAGGCACATGCCCTTGACCGGAATCGAACCCGGGACCCCTCAGTCCCCAAGCTGACGCTCTATCCATTGAGCCAAACCGGTTTTGGCCATTTTCAGTTTTTTGAGGAAACTCCATGCTATTCTCCATAATGGTTGCACCAGTCTGCATTCCCACCAGCAGTGCACGAGTGTTCCTTTTTCTCCGCATCCTCTCCAACACTTGTCGTTTGTTGATTTGTTGATGATAGCCATTCTAGCCGGTGTGAGATGGTACTGCATTGTCATTTTGATTTGCATCTCTTGTATAATTAGTGACTTTGAGCATGTTTTCATGTGTTTCTTGGCCTTCCTTCTGTCTTCTCTTGAAAAGATTCTATTTAGGTCCATTTCTCATTTTTTAATTGGATCATTTATCTTCCTTTTGTTAAATTGTATAAGCTGTCTGTAGAAGTTGGAGATTAAATCTTTATCTGTGATAACATTTGCAAATATGTTCTCCCATATAGTGGGCTTTCTTGTTTTGCTGATGGTTTCTTTTGCTGTAAAAAAAGCTTTTCATTTTGATGCAGTTTCATTTGTTTATTTTCTCTTTAGCTTCCATTGCCCTAGGGGTAGTATCAGTGAAGAAGTTATGTCTGAGGTTTTGCTGCCTGTGGATTCCTCTAGTATTTTTATGGTTTCCTGTCTTATGTTTAAATCCTGTATTCATTTTGAGTTTATTTTTGTGTATGGTTTAAGTTGGTGATCTAGTTTCATCTTTTTGCATGAATCTGTCCAATCTTCCCAACACCATTTATTATAGAGACTGTCTTGACTCCATTGTATGTTCATGCCTCCTTTGTCAAATATTAATTGAGTATAGAGGTTTGGGTCGATATCCGGATTCTCTATTCTATTCCATTGATCCATATGTCTGTTCTTGTGTCAGTACCAGTTTGTTTTGAGAACAGTGGCTTTGTACTCCAGCTTGAAATCTGGTATTGAGATCCTTCCTACTTTGTTCTTCTTTCTCAGGATTGCTGTGGCTATTCGGGGTCTGTTTTTGTTCCAGATGAATTTTTGAAGAGTTCTTTCTAGGTCTGTGTAGTATGCCTTTGGTATTTTAATGGGGAGTTCATTGAACCTATAAATTGCTTTGGGAAGTATGGACATTTTAATGATGTTGATTCTAACAATCAATGAACATGGTATATTCTTCCATCTGTTTACATCTTCCTCTATCTCTTTTTTTCAGTGTCCTGAAGTTTTCCGCATATAGGTCTTTTACCTCCTTAGTTAAGTTTATTCCTAGGTATCTCAATTTTTTTGGTGTGATGACAAATGGGATTGATTTATTAGTTCTGTTTCTGTAAGTTCACTATTGGTGTATAGAAAGACCATAGATTTCTTGGCGTTAATTTTGTCTCCTGCTACATTGCCAAATTCATTTATTAAGTCTATTAGTTTTTTGATAGAGTCTTTTGAGTTTTTTATGTACAATATCATGTCATCTGCAAATAAGGACAACTTTACTTCTTTTCCAATTTGAATGCCTTTTATTTCTTCTTGTCTAATTACAATGGCTAGTACTTCCAGTACTATGTCAAAAAGGAGTAGTGAGAGTGGGCATCCCTGTCTTGTTCCTGTTCTTAGAGGGCATGGTTTTAGTTTTTCCCATTGAGTATGATGTAATCTGTGGGTTTATCACATATAACTTTATAATGTTGAGGTGTGATCCTTCTATTCCCACCTTGTTGAGAGTTTTTATCAGGAAAGAGTGTTGGATTTTATCAAATGCTTTTTCTGCATCAATTGATATGACTATATGATTTTTTATCTCTCAATTTGTTTATATGATGTATCACCTTTATTGATTTGCGGATATTGTACCATCCTTGCATTCCCGGGATAAATCCTACTTGGTCATGGTGTATGATCTTTGTGATGCTCTGCTGAAGCCGATTAGCTAGAATTTTATTGAGGATTTTGGCATCAGTGTTCATGAGGGGATATTGGCCTGTAATTCTCTTTATTGTGTTGTCTTTATCTGGTTTTGGTATTAGGGTGTTGCTGGCTTCATTGAAGGAGCTTGGAAGTGTTCCTTCCTCATGAATTTTTTGGAAAAATCTGAGGAAGATAGATTTTAGTTCTTCCTTGAGTGTTTGGTAAAACTCTCCTGTGAAGCCGTCTGGCCCTGAGCTTTTTTTTTTCTGGAAGCTTTTTGATGACGGTTTCAATTTCTTCCATAGTTATTGGCCATTGAACTCTTTAGATTCTTCCTGATTTAATTTTGGAAGGTTATATTTTTTTAAGAATATGTCCATTTCCTTCAGGTTGTCCAGTTTGTTGGAATAGAGTTGTTCATAGTATTTTGTAACAATCCTTTGTATTTCGGCGGGGTATAGTCATTAATGTTGTAATAACTGTGTACAGTGCCAAGTGGGTACTTGAAATGTCAGGTACATTTCAAGTATATGATTGTCTAACCACTATGCTATACACCTGAAACTTTCAAAATAACATTGAATGTAAAGTATAATTGAAGAATAAAGTTTAAAAAGAAATTAGATTAAGTATTAAGTGATATATTTTATTCAAAAGAATTGATTTATGTTAAAGTGTGTAAAACTCACATAAAAAGATATTTTAAAATTATAGCTGTTGTTATAACATTTTAAAAAATAGGAATCTATTGATTTCAGAGATAGAGAAACATTCATCAGCTGTATACTCCCTACTAGGGATCGAGCCCTGCAACCCAGGCAGGTACCCTGACCTGAATTGAACCGGTGATTCTTTGGTGCATGGGATGACACTCAACCAACTGAGCAACACTAGCCAGGATTGGTGTAATAAATTTTAAAGAATTTTGATATATTATATTCCTCCACAAATAAAAAATATTTTACTTCTATCATAAAATAATAAATGCAGGAGAAGTAACAAGTAAAGGATGCTGATAAATTTTGGGGTTTGAATTGCCTTAGGAATTCAAGTGAAGTGTTCTGAGTTGGGCTGAGGGGAGAGTTGGGACACATGAATAGCACAGAAGTCTCAGGTAGAGCTACAGTATGAAGTCACAAAGGTCATAGATGTAGAGTTAGAAGAGGGTCAACACTGGGGAGCATCATATGTTCAGTGCAGGAAAAAGAAGAGATTGCTAAGGGAAGGAAACACAGGAAAATGTAAACATATTGTGGCAGAGTAAGAAGCCATGGAAACAATTTGAACTGCCCTGGCTGAGTAGCTTAGTTGGTAGGAGAGTTGTTCCATGTGTGTACACACACAACACATGTTGCAGGTTTAATTTCTGGTCAGGACACATACCTAGGTTGCATATTCAATTCCAGTTTGAGGTGCATACAAGAACCAACCAATGTTTCTCACATCAAAGTTTCTCTCTCTTTCTCTCTCTCTCTCCTCTCTCTGTAAAGTCAATAAAAACATATCCTCCAGCCAAGCTGGTGTTGCTCAGTGGTTGACCTATGAACTAAGAGGTTCAATTCCCTTTTAGGGCACATGACCAGATTGCAGGCTCAATTCCCAGTGTGGGGCAATGCAGGAGGCAGCTGGTCAATGATTCTCTGTCATCATTGATGTTTCTGTCTCTCCTCTCCATTTACTTTCCTTTCTAAAGTGTGTGTGTGTGGGGTGTGTGTGTGTGTATGGCCCAGTGCACAAATTCATGCATAGCAAGGGAGAGGGGCCCTGGACGGTTGGTGGGCAGGCCCTGCCCCCTGGTCGAACTGGAGGAGGGGACAATTCGCATTTTACCCTTTTATTATATAGGATAAATGCATCCTCAGGTGAAGATTTAAAAAAACAAAACAAAAACAAAACTTGAACACAATGGTAATCTAATATAGTATCTTCTGCTTCAAGAAATCAAAGTAGGAAAAAACACAGTGATCTTTTGATTTGGCAATTCAGGATGTCATTTCTGATTTTTACCAGAGTGGTTTCATTTGGATGAGGGTAGAAAACTAGATTGTAATGGCTTGAGGAGTGTGCAGTTGAGGAACTAAAGAGGTTGACTTGTGTGAACTATCAGTGTTTTGGTCCAGTTAGAGCAGATGTACAGTCCAAATATTCTGTAGCATGAACTTGAATTCAGTATAAAGCTGAAGCTTTAATTTTTCTAATTTATAATGAGCAGTTTGTGAAAATAAAACATGTATATAGTTTTAGTTCTAAAGACACTTTGTAACCCTTTGCAGTCTGACTTCTTGCCATCTAGTTATTTACAGTTTAGCAAACTATAGTAAATAAAAGACATGGAAGGGTGAAGAAACACTCTTGGTAATAATAGAACAAATAAGGTCACATGTACATAAAACCACGCTCATGCTTTAAATGGATTTTGCTATTTTATTTTTTAAATATATTTTTAGTGATTTCAGAGAGGAAAGGGAGGGAGAGAAAGATAAAAACATTAATGATGAGAGAAACATTGATCAACTGCCTCCTGCATGCCCCTTGCTGGGATAAGCTGGGTATGTGCTCTTGACCAGGAATTGTACCCTGGGCCCTTCATTCCACAGTATAATGTTCTATCCATTGAACCAAACCAGCTATGGCATAATTTTGCTATTTTAAAACATTTTATTTCGCTAAGACCAGTTTGGCTCAGTGTATAGAGCATTGACCTGCAGACTGAAAGGTCCCAGGTTCGATTCCAGTCAAGGGCATGTACCTTGGTTGTGGGCATATCCCCAGTAGGAGGTGTGCAGGAGGCAGCTGAGCGATAATTTCTCTCTCATCAATGTTTCTGGCTCTCTATCCTTCTCTCTTCCTCTCTGTAAAAAATCAATAAAATATATATTTTTTAAAAACAAAACATTTTATTTCTAGCTTTATCCATAGAGTAAGAAATTATGAAAGAAAGTTGTCAAGCAGTTTCTAGAACAAAGATATTGACAAAAGATAAAAGGAAGGTGAAAAATAGAGAACGAGGGTGAAAATGTGAAAAGAAAATAGGCAAGATGTTTTGTTACCAAGTTTGGTCTCTTTGCAGTCTTCTAGTTATTTTTCTCTGCTGTTCATCCTTTCTCCTTCCCTACTCAGATGCTTTCTAGGTTTAAAAGCTTTGGAATTCCTTTGAGGTTTGAATGTCTTATACTCCATCCTATATAATGGAAGGCTAATATGCAAATTGACTGAATGGCCGAACAACCCAGTTGCTATGACATGCACTGACCACCAGGGGGAAGGCGCTCAATGCAGGAGCTGCTTCCTGGTGGTCCGTGTGATCCTACAAGGGGAGCACCACTCAGCCAGAAGCCCTGAGCTGGGCTCACAGTTGGCGAGTTCAGGGACAGTGGTAGGAGCCTCTCCCGCCTCTGCAACAGTGCTAAGGATGTCTGATTGCCTATTTAGGCCCACTATCAGTTGAGTATCCCCAAGAGCTCCTGGGACTGTGAGAGGGCACAGGCCGGGCTGAAGGATGCCCCATTCTCTCTCCAGTGCACAAATTTTGTACATCGGTCCTCTAGTTTTCTGTACAATGGAAAAAGCATACCTGAAAGCTTATTTAAAATTAAATTAGATAGACTAAGTAAAATGATAAAAATTATGCCTAACACAAAATATGTATTGAGATGAGATAGAAATGTCTTTGAGGGATGTCTGCTAACTCTTCAAACTAGACAGGACCCAAGTAGACACGATTTTGAGATTGACATCATAACTTTTGGTTTTCTGCTTTCCAAGTCCAGAATTCTGTTATTTCAGACTTCTTAAAGGCAGCTAGGTTCAAGTGGACAGTTTGCCCTGGCAACTTCATAAAAGGCAGTTTGCCCTGGCAAATTCATTTCTACAGTTGGTGTATGCTGATACACCAACTGTAGAAATTTACACATCTCCTTGGAAAAGCTGCATGGAGAACCAGAGTATAATAAGAAAGTTGTGCCGAGACCGGTTTGGCTCAGTGGATAGAGCGTCGGCTTGGGGACTGAAGGACCCGGGTTCGATTCCGGTCAAGGGCATGTACCTTGGTTGCGGGCATATCCCCAGTGGGGGGTGTGCAGGAGGCAGCTGATCGATGACTCTCTCTCATCGATGTTTCTAAATCTCTATCTAGCTCACTTCCTCTCTGTACAAAATCAATAAAATATATTTAAAAAAAAAAAAGTTGTTTAAATTTAGAATCAAAGAATGTCACTGTCACTAGGATATTAGTGATTTGTAACATTATTGATCATAATTTACCTTTCAAACTAGCATAAAGAATATTAAAATTGTTGGGCATCTAGCCTTTTATTTTATTTATTTTTTTATTTTTATTATTATTATTATTATTATTATTATTATTTTGCATTTAGCCTTTTAGAGGTAAGCAGGGAATTATTGCAGATAACTCATTGGTAACATCTCCATACAGATGTTACCTATTTTTTTCTTTAAATAAAAAAATAGAATCATCTTGTATAACTCTTAATAGCTTTTCAAATCTGTATCATATAATTCTTTCCATGTTAGTCAGTTGTATAGGTTTCTGAACTGATGAATAATATGGGTTATTCTGGGTTAGCTAGAGTGTGACCTCCCTGGGAGCCATGATGTTGCTTTGTGCTTCTTTGTATCAGTGTACTTACGACAGCACCTGGTTTATCATATATCTCAGAGCATGTGTTGAATGGAAGCACAGCAATAAACTGAAGCAAGCATATGAGCTAGTATCAGCCTCACGTGTAGATAACTTCTTTCTTTTCCACTCATTGTAGGACCTACTAAATGAAGCAAAACAGAGACTCAGCAAGGTGGTAAAAGATACAACTAGATACCAAGTGCTGCTGGATGGACTGGTCCTCCAGGTACCCTTATAGGCCAGATCTATTACAGTTGATAACCATAATTCTTAAAAAATTGACAAAATATATTAGAGGCCAGCTATTTTTTTCTTCTTTTCTCATCTTAGCTTTTTTCTTTTCTTTTCTTTTCTTTTTTTTTTTTTTAAATATATATTTTATTGCTGAAACCGGTTTGGCTCAGCGGTAGAGCATCGGTCTGCGGACTGAAAGGTCCCGGGTTCGATTCCGGCCAAGGGCATGTACATTGGTTGCAGGCACATCCCCAGTAGGGGGTGTGCAAGAGGCAGCTGGTCGATGTTTCTCTCTCATCGACGTTTCTAGCTCTCTATCTCTCTCCCTCTCTGTAAAAAATCAATAAGATATATTTAAAAAAATAATAATAAAAAAAATATATATATATATTATTGATTTTTTTACCGAGAGGAAGGAAGAGGGATAGAGAGTTAGAAACATTGATCAGCTATCTCCTGCACACCCTCTACTGGGGATGTGCCTGCAACCAAGGTACATGCCCTTCACCGGAATCGAACCTGGACCTTTCAAGTCCGCAGGCGGACGCTCTATCCACTGAGCCAAACCGGCTAGGGCTTAGCTTTTTTCCGTTTGCTCTTTTCCTTGTCTAATAGAGACAAGGAAATGTATACAAGGAGATGTATACTGCATAAGAAGACAGTAATGTCTGTCAGGTTGAGTAAGACTTCCAGGTTGCCACTCTTTTATATTTTTAATTTTTTGCATAACTCAAAGGTTAAATTTGCTTGCAATCTTCAGCTTTAACTTATTTTTTTTGAAAATACATTTTTATTGATTTTAGAGAGGAAGGGAAAGGGAGAGAGGGATAGAAATATCAATAATGAGAGAGTATTATTGATTGGCTGCCTCCTGCATGCCCCACATTGGAATCCAGCACACAATGAGGGCATGTGCCTGACCGGGAATCGAACTATGACCTCCTGGTTCATAGGTCGATGTTCATAGGTTGAGCCACACCGGCTGGGCTTCAGCTTTAACCTTTAAAGCTTTAAATTAGTTTTCCTAATTTGATTTTATCACTAATATTTGCTTTTGATATTGAGGTTCAGCCCAAAGACTGTATACATTTTAACTCTATACTGCTTGACTGAATTCTTACTTTACTTGCCAATAATATATGTCTTCAGCTTAGTTGATGTAAGATAAGACTCCCATATGAATTTTGTTTCTATCACCTGAGCAATGGGTATATTTTTTGGTTTGTGATAACAAGATCATGTTTCCTTGTTCTCATATTATGCGCTTTTAGGGAAATTTACAAGGGGACATTCTTTTCAAAACTAGGTGGAAGAATCATAAAAACATTCTATTTATTCCTTAATAATTGCATCTGATTGTGTCATAGGGTTTGTACCAGTTATTGGAGCCCCGGATGATTGTTTGTTGCCGGAAACAGGATTTCCCTCTGGTGAAGGTAAAGAGCTTAGAGAAAGAAACAATTCTCTTTTTTTTAAAGATAAGAAACTTAGGAATGAAATGCATCCTAAGTTTCTGAGTGTCTGATCTTTAGATGACAGCTCAACCATGGGGATTAGAGGAATTTTAACAAATTGTAGATATTCATTTAAGTGACCTCAGCTTTCAATTTCTTAAAGAGGTCACATTGCCATTTGAATTAGTACCCTCCCCCTTTTTGGAGACTTCGGAATACCGTAATCTTTTGAAAATGCAACAATAGAGGCAGCACCTAGTGAACTGAGCAAACATAGTTAACACTATCTTAAAGTGGCAACTGCTCTCAGACTAACGAGGCTTGGCTCTAACCTATTACATTCCTATACCTAGAGAAAGAAGGTGGCTACCAGAAAAGAGGTTGATCAGCAGTGTAAACATAGCTGTAATCCCAAGAGCAAATATTAAGGTGCTCTTCCATGCCCTTTCCAAGAAAGAAGATTCCCTGGTCTGAAGAGTGACCTGCTGGCCCCATGACATGTACCTAGGTTGTAGTAGTAGGTTGACCCTCTGTGGTGAAGGAGCCTGTGGCTGCTAAACCACAAGTCATAGAATGGAGTTCCCTAGCTATGATTCTGTGTTATCAAATTGCTCTACAGATTAAAATTCTTCGATGTAGCTTGATTTCACTTAGTCTCTTAACAATCACATTTCTTATAAATACATTTATAATACACTAAAGGCCTGGTGCACAAAATTTGTCCCTCAGTCCAGCCTGCACCCTCTTCAATCTGAGATCCCTCTCACAATCCAGGGCTGCTGGCTTCTAACTGTTCACCTGCCTGCCTGCCAGCTTGATCACCCCCTAATCACTCCCCTGCCAGCCTGATCAATGCCTAACTGCTCCCCTGCCGGCCTGGTCATCCCTAACTGCCCTCCCCTGCAGGCCTGGTTACCCCCAACTGCCCTTCCCTGCTGGTCTGGTCACCTCCACCTGCCCTCCCCTGCAGGCTTGGTCGTCCCTAACTAACCTCCTCTGCAGGCCTGGTTGCCCCCAACTGCCCTCCCCTGCTGGCCCGGTCACATCAACTTTTCTCTCTTGCCAGCCTGGTTGCCCCTAACAGCCCTCCCCTGCTGGCTATCTTGTGTCCACATGGGGGCGACCATCTTGTGTGTTAGAATGATGGTCAATTTGCATATTACCTCTTTATTCTATAGGATTATATATTTTCATTCTTACTATAATTTGTCTCTCCAAATACCTTTTCTCCTAAGGAAAAAAATGTACCAGCCAGATTACTTGGTTTTCATTCCCCTTAGTTTCCATGATAAATTAGTAAATTATGGTTCTAGTTTATAAACCGTGTCAGTAACTTGGATCCATGTTGTTCTAACAGCCTTATTTATGAACTTTACAACAGAGAGGAAAACTCATCAAAATTCACTAGGGTGATAATCTTGCTATTGAAGCAGGTCCAACTGCCAACTGGCCATTTTTGGATGACACAAGGATAATGCTAGGTATTAAGCAAATTTCTTCTTGAAACTAAATAAGTATTAACATCCAGTATAATGAGTATTTCTCCAAAGTGGTGCTATATTAGATTTGAGAAGCAGAGAAGAGTAGAATATATGCATAAATGTGCTCATCTGGTAATATTATCAGAGAAAAATTTTAAAGTTCCTTCAGAGAAAATGTTATTTACGTTTGTATAGTATGTACAGTATTGCTCAAAGGACTTTCCACTGATTATGTTTTATCACATAATTCAGTATAGGAGTTAAAAATTCACTTTAATCTGTCCCGTCCCCCCCAGTAAGCTCCTTTTTTTATAAAATTGGTAAAAAGTACATAACAAAATAACCATTTTAAATGTACAGTTGCTTTAATTAAAGTAAGTACATGAATTTTTGTGCAACCATCTTTTACTTTTTTGTATATACCCAGATGTAGAATTGTTGGATCATATAGTAACTCTATGTTACATTTTTTGAGGAATTGCCACTCTGTTTTCTATAGTCGTTGTACTATTTTATATTCTGTTAGTAATTCATCTGTTCTCTTACTTGAAATATATAGCTGCTTGTATAGTTTGTAGATTTCTATTTTTATTTTGAGGGGGGGGGGAATTTCTGCTAAAACCTGTCATTTTCTGCTTTTCCAGGCTGCAGTGCAAAAAGCAATCCCTATGTACAAAATCGCCACCAATAAAGATGTTGATGTACAAATTGATCAGGAGGTCTACCTACCTGAGGAAATGTAAGGAGTATTTCTGCTTCTAATATCTGGCTTTCATTCGCTAGGAGAATGGTTTTTATGCTAGGCCTGTTGTAAAGGGAGTTTTCGCCAAGACACTCTTTGCCATAAGGATAAAAGTGTGGCTGTCTTTTCCTATTAGTACTCTGCTGTGGTTCTTCCCAGGTAGACATTAGCCAGGTAGACAGTGACTGGGAGGGAAGATGAAGAAAGAAAATAATAATGTCATGTTCCATTAAAATTTACCGAAAAAACTTTGCAAAACCTTACCTACCCTTTGTGTCATAGCCTGCTTATTTAATATTTTTTTTATAAAAGTAAAATTTTGGTGTAGCAAAAGAATTTCATTCCCTGAGGCTCTGTGTAATAAAATTTGACCCTTTTTCCCTTTGCCTATTAAGTGCTGCGAAACTGAGGAATGGAATGATAAAAGTGAGGTATGGCTAGAGGCGGGACTTTCTAAGAAGGAGTTGGTACAAGGTTAATAATGGTATCTTTTATCTGACACACAGCTTTGCCTTATCAACACCCCCAGTAATTAGCAGGATGGGGCCTCCAGGAAATATGCATATAAGGATTCATTATCTGTTAATTTGTAAACTAGGACTAAATCCTCCTTCTTCTGATTTGCTGGGTTTTAGAATTAAATTCAGTGCTATTTAAGAAAATTAAATTGGCACATAGCAGTCACTTGGTAAATGACATTTATCAACATCCATATCTTAAATCCTAAGAAGCTTTTTAAATTTATTTCAAGTTTATCACTTAGGTTTATTGGCTCCTTACAGTATTTGTTTGTTTGTTTGTTTGTTTGTTTGTTTGTTTAAAATACTAGAGGCCTGGTGAATGAATTTGTGCACCAGTGGAGAGTCCCTTGGCCTGGCCTGTGTCCTCTCACAATCTGGGACCCTTCAAGGGAGGTTGGATAGCTGGTTTTGGCCCAATCCCCACAGGCCCGATCCAGACAGGAGGGAGCCTGATAATGTGCATTGAGCATCTGTCCTGTAGTGGTCAGTGCTTGTCATAGCAACCGGTCAACCAGTCATTTGGTCGCTTCAGCTTTTATATAGTTATTTTTATTGATTTCAGAGAGGGAGAGAGTCAGAGTCAGAGACATCAGTGATAAGAAAGAATCATCATTGGTTGCCTCCTGCATGCCCATACTGGAGATCAAGCACACAACCTGAGCATGTTCCCCAACCAGAAATCAAACCCTGACCTTCTGGTTCATAATGGTCAACCACTGAGCCATACCAGCCTGGCCATTGTAGTATTTAGACACTCCATACCCCAAAACTTTTCTATCTTCCTCAAATCTATAAAAAATTATTTCCCCTGTTCTTTGTAGAGCTGGTGGAGTTGAGATCTATAATGGGGATCGTAAAATAAAAGTTTCCAATACCCTAGAAAGCCGACTGGATCTCATAGCTCAGCAGGTGAGTGTGGGAATACTTCTGTTAGTTGGTCTGTTTCTTTGAAGTGATACAGAGAACACATCCATTCACTGGTATTTGGGATTTGTTACTCTCTATTATTTTTTTACATTTTCTTAAAAGGTATGGGATGAAGCATTTAGTGGCATTTACTGAGTCAGTACCATTTATCTGAGGAAGGATTTGGTGTTAGAAAAAAAGGGTTTTGTTTATGTAAGAGTAATAATGTATCCATTTACTGCAAGTAGAGATGCTAACCAGTTGTTTCTCTAGCAAGAATTATGGCAACTAAAGTAAATATTTGTTTAAAGAAATTGCTACTGCAAGTAGAGATGCTGACCAGTTGTTTCTCTAGCAAGAATTATGGCAACTAAAGTAAATATTTGTTTAAAGAAATTGCTATGGGGCTATTGGGTCTTCAAGTATTCCCATGTTTGCACAAATAAATTCTTTGCAAACAAGGTAGGAAGTTTTTTTTCTTTTTAAAAATATATTTTATTGATTTTTTACAAGAGAGGGAGGGAGATAGAGAGTTAGAAACATGGATGAGAGAAAAACATTGATCATCTGCCTCCTGCATACCCCCTACTGGGAATGTGCCCGCAACCAAGGTACATGCTTTGACCAGAATCGAACCTGGGACCCCTCAGTCTAGGCTGACGTTCTATCCACCGCTCTATCCGCCGAGCCAAACCTGCTAGGGCAAGGCAGGAAATTTCAATTATTTCAATGTGCTGAGCATCTTCCAGTAGTGGTAGTCTACTGCTAACCTGTCTTATAGCTAAGCACTTTGATGTTGAGTATGTCATCTTCTTTCATTTAAACCATACAGCTTTGTTACCAAATAGAGTAGCCACTCACTACAAATGGATATTTAAGTAAAATTAAAAATTCAGTTCCTTATATGCACTAGCCACATTTCAAATGCACAGTAACCACATGTGGCTAGGGCTACTCTGTTCAACAACACACAGCCTTAGAAGTTTGAGGTTAAATCCTAAGGATTTTCAATTGCAATAGCAAGTACCTCATCACAGCTTGCATTGTATCTTTTCTGCTTGATACATATACATTCAATAAATATTTTTTGAAATAAAGAATGTAGGTGATACAGAATATTATGATGATATGCAACTGTTAATAGGCTCTTCTTCCATCAAAACATAACAGAAGCCTTAGACAGTAATGCCTTTAGTTTTTTGTTTTGTTTTTAATGTTTTTATTGATTTTAGAGAGAGAGAAGCATCAATCAGTAGCCTCCTGCACTCACCCTAATCAAGGATTGAACCCACAACCTGGATATGTGCTGTAACCAGGAATTGAACTTTCTACTTTTGGTGCACATGATGATGCTCAACCAATTGAGTGACACTAGCCAGGCCACATTTAATTTTTTAGGCTTTTTCCTCTTCTTTGTCTCCTTTAAAGCAGTTAGTCTTAACCCAAAATTTTTTATTGGTTAAATTTCTCACTGAGGATTCTATGATAGTGCTTTGGATAAGTAAAGGACAGATTTGATGCTTTTAGCTTTGTGATTTCCTTCCCAGCTATTTAGAGTTTCATGACTTGCCATCTGTGTTAATGATGATGGTAGAAGATTTTACTTTGGGTGTATTCAGATAATATATCATAGAATTGTGTACTTAAAACCTATGTAATTTTATTAACCAATGGCACCTCAATAAGTTCATTAAAATTTTTTTGTTTTAATTTAAAAAGATGTACAGTTATTCCCAAGTTCTCCAATTGACAACACTTATTTATTAAAGGTCTCATTTCTTTACAGATGATGCCAGAAGTACGAGGAGCCTTGTTTGGTGCAAATGCCAACAGGAAGTTTTTGGACTAAGCCTTTGGGAAATGGAATTCCTGTACTGTAATGATGTAAAAGTTTCTGATATCTGAACAAACAAGATGATCTATGTATCTTTTTCTTTGCTATTCTAATACACTATATTTACTCGTGGATATCCTTCTATACTAATGCCCTTAGCCTAATTGTTAACAATGGGAGAAAGTTTCATTTAATATGATCAGGAAGCCTACCTCTAGCTTATCTAAAAGTAACACAACTTTCAGTTGGTTCTGCAGCATGAAGGTGAAGAAATCAGGTGGTGGTTGCATGGACTGTACCCAAACTTGTGTTCTTCCTCTGCTTCTAGTTTCTAGTCTATAAGTTATGTGTATGGTGTGCTCTGCTGGTAACTCTCTGCTCTTTAAGCTTGGATGGGCATGCATTCCTTCCAGCAGTAGTAGCTTCACTGTTACCTGTTTGGACTTTGAAATGCTTCTTATCTGTAAATGTGATTTCAAATCTAAGCCATGATGCTTTATTAATTAAAACAAAAAATGTAAGTGAATTTAATTGTAACTTATTATGTAAGACACTCAAAGTGTGCAGTTTCAAAGTGTAATTATCTAAAAAAGACACCGTTGTCCAAATTTCAGTAGCATATGCTGGTTGACAGCTGTCAGTACTTGAATCCATTAACCCTTCCTGGGTCCTCTGGCACTTTCTGCTCATTTTTACTAGATCCTTACTCAGAAGTGTTCCTATTATGTTCCATTCAGCCCCTTACAGTCTTTCACACTTACACATAAGGTTGTTTAGTATTATCTGTCCTCTAGAGGACTTAACAGCTTAATTGAGGAAATAGTTTTTATTAGCTTTGGCAATGTCAAAAAGCAACTAAAGTGTGTGTGTTGGGGGGGAGGGTTACAGGGTGAGGGGGAGCATTTAACTGTGTGTTAGGCCTAAATAAACACTTTTCTTCCTCCCACTCATTTTCATGCCAGTTTTGAAATGGACACAGAAAGGTAGAAGACAGACTATTCATTGCAGCCTATCTGCTTCCTTTGCTAATTATAAGATGAGATTATAACTAGTTCAACTTTATTTCAGTGTTCCATGGACATCATCCTATCTAATAAAAGGAAAACATGCAAATTGACCATACTGCTGCTATGCTCACAAGCCATGCCCACCAGCCAATCAGGAGCAAATAGTGCAAATTAACCCAGCAAATATGGTGGCAGCCACGGAGCAAGCAGGAGGCTTGGGTTGCACCCAGCAATGAAGGAAGCCAAGCTTTCTACCTGCCATGGCCAGCCCTGGCTACCACTCAAGGCTACAAAGTTTCAATTATAGAAAATAAATAAATCCCAGATACCAGGGCCTCCATTTGGGTCACAGGGGGGCATGGCCAGCCTGCAAACCACCATAGGCCCATCACCCAGGCTGCCCCATACCCCAAGGGAACCCCCGCCCTAATCCAGGGCACCCTTCAGGGCAAACCAGCTGGCCCCCATCCATGTACCAGACCTCTGTCCTATCTAATAAAAGATGCAAATTGACCATCACTCCAACACAAGATGGCCAGCATAGAGGGCAACTGGAAGGAGCCAGGCCTGGAGAGGAGGGCAATTATGGGTGACCAGGCCTGCAGGGAAGGGCAGTTAGGAGCGATCAGGCTGGCAGGGCAGTGGTTAGGGGGTGACCTAACCACTCCCAGGCGAGCAATTGGGAGCCAGCAGTCCTGGATTATGAGAGGGATGTCCCAGATTGGAGAGGGTGCAAGCTGAGCTGAGGGACACACACCCCCATACACAAATTTTGTGCACCAGGCCTCTAGTATATATAATAAAAGCCTAATAATGCTATGTGTCCCATTGACTGGTTGTTCAACCAATCAAAGCATAATATGCTAATATGCTGTGGCCGCTCAGTCACTCAACTATGATGTACACTGACCACCAGAGGGAAGACAGTTGACCAGTCATGACATGCACTCACCACCAGAGGCAGATGCTCAGACCTGTAGGTTAGCTTCCTGATGTGGTCTGGATGGTCAGGACGAACCAGACATTCCCTGGAGCCCTCTCGGGGTCCTTCCTAGGCTGATCAACCTCCCGCATTCCTCTCTAGCCCAGATTGTGCACTGGTGGGGTCCCTTGGCCTGGCTTGCACCCTCCCACAATCCGGGATCTCTTGGGGGATGTCGAGAGCCAACTTTAGCCTGATCTCGTTAGCCAGATGGAAGGCCCCCACTGGTGCATGAATTTGTGCACCGGGCCTCTAGTTGGTCTTTAAGAGCCTGCTTTTCAGAGAGAGGGGGCAGGATGGCTGCCCTGATTTTGCCCTGGCTTCTTGGTTTCAATTGGCCTTATCCCTCAGCCATCCATAATTTTAAAGGATTTGGTTGGTTTTAAACTAAGTGCTGACTTTGAGGACTTACATGGTCCCCTTGAACTTTTTATTCTTTTTGCCCAAAATGAGTGCTAGGACTAACCATAAGTTATTTAGCTCAGAATAACAAGTCTAAATCCTCCAAATGACTCGAGTATACTGAGTTTGAAGTGTGAAATAGAAATGTAAAATGTAGAAACAACTCTTCTGTCTTTATTGTCTGTTAAGGTCTACAGTTAATACAACCAAAGTATGTACTACTTTTGTTGAAAGGTAGATGGTTAGGGGCTTCTGAGGCAGAATAGAGCTGTAGCCAGCTTGCTTATTAGAATAAGGTTGTTTCTTCTGAGACTAAGGTGGCACTGCAAATTAGAGGGCAAATTACATGGTGGGTAGGGAGATGGAAGCCAGTGAAGGGATCTGAGTTCCAGCTATATTTATTCAAAACATTTTAAGATCTTTTCTCCAATACCAATGAAGTAGACACCTTGGGCAATCCCAAAGAGAGGAGCTATGACAAGGGCCCGGCAGCCTGCTCCTTTCATGAAGGCAGATGGTCCCTCCTGAATCCAGAGTTTCCTGGGGAGAAAAAAGAGCCCTGTGAGCTGAATGAGCAGAAGCACACCAAGCAGTGCTCAGTGACACCCTCTCCTCCAACGTTTGTACATATTTTCTTTAAAGGCAGGTGTCACTTTCTACAGGACTGTGGGAGCCATGCAGTTTGGTTACTAAGCAGTTGGGTTCAGTCCGTGGAAAATTGGCTCAATTTGCTAGACTTTTGGGAGAAAGATACTGTAGGGATGCAAAGAAAAAAGCTCCAAGTACAGCCTGCTTTTGTTGAGGTAAAGGAAAGCAACAGAATTCAAAGAAATACAGACTTCAATGTAGATAGTGATAAAATTGTTCTGTAGTTTGAGTCTAGGTGCACACCAACACACAGGGAACTGTCCCAGCCACATCTGTAAAGGGATACAGGGCTCTCACCTGGCACAGTCAGTGATCCCACTGTAGTTGTCCTCAACCAGACCTTTCTTGAGAGTTTGGATTCGAGTTTTCAAAACTAAAACGTAAGTTAAAATTAATAGGGAACATTTTGCTTTTGATATAGCCAGCATACATAAAACTGGATCCTGAGGTTATCTCTGTCATTGTGGGATATATAATTGAGCTTCCCCTTTTTGGGCCTCATTTATGAATAAAAGAATTTGAAACAGCAAGATCCTTTAGTTCACTCATGCTATGGGAAGATCCACCTATGTTAGAGGAGCTGTCTGTTGTCTAAAGATAGCGGAAGCATTGTCTCATAGGGTGCAGCCCCTGCCTTTAGCCTTCAATTTTAAAGAATCAGCGATATTTATAGTTGATGCTCACAACTCTATTGGGGGACAAAAATTAGTGAAATTAGTACCTAGAAAGCAAGGGGATTTGTCAGTGGTAAGAACTAGACCCCACGTTCTGTGGGTGGACCTGACAGTGGCCAAGAGTTTTTAGGTTGGGGCTATTTTGTCTTTATTCTATAAGTATTACTACTTATCCTATGAATGACTCTACAGGTAACTAATTTGTGGCACTTACCATCCAGAGGTGTTACTATGACAGCCGCTATGGAACCTGCAACACAGCCTGACATAAAGGAATGAACAAAGGAAGCTTTCCCAGTAAGTTCGTTGAAACCAAGGTGGTTGAGGTTGGCAAACAGAGGGAAGTAGATGATGGAGAAGGGAATATCTCTGTAGGAGATAAAGAAAAACACTGAGCTTCATGCCCCTCTGGGGCTTCTATCCAAGGTCATACAGTAAGCCCATGAGCTATAGAAAGGTCAGAGACAAGCCTACAATTCTGTATTCCCGCTCTGGCATCCCATGACAATGTGTGGTGAAAGCATCAACTTGATTTGCCTTCCCCTACCATCCCAATTCTTTCCTCTGTCCTCCCAGCACCTGCAGCTTAATGAGGAACCAGTTACAGATTCAAAGACTGGCGGTATGTTCTATAAAAGTGGGTAGGCAGGCTAAGGGAAGAGTTACTAAGCTGAGCAAGTGGCTGGAGAAGAGCTATAAGGTAAGTGTTGAAGGGATGGGCAGGAAGGTAAAGTTCATTTATTGCCCAGAGACTAGAAAATTAACCCCTACCCTGGCCGGCTAGCTCAGTTGGATAGACAATCATCTCAATATGCAAGGCTGCGGGTATTGGTTTTTTAAATATATTTTTATTGATTTCAGAGAGGAAGGGAGAGGGAGAGAAAATAATCAGTGAGAGAGAGAATCATTGATTGTCTGCCTCCTGCACACCCCTTACTGGGGATTGAGCCTGCAACCCAGGCATGTGTCCTGACTAGGAATCAAAACGGTCACCTGGTTCATAGTCAATGCTCTACCATTGAGCCACACTGGCCAGGCTGCAGGGTACATATAAAAAGCAACCAATGAATGTATAAATAACAAATTGATGTTTCTCCCTGCATCTCTAAAATCAATAAATAAAATTTAAAAAAAAAATTGAACTCTCTAAAAAAAAAATATTTTGGCCAAGTAGCACAGTAAAATGAAGGGGTTATATACATTCATTTATTTATAGGTGACCCACAGTCCTGTGTATACAGTACATTCTAGATGCCTTTAGGCCATAGAACACCCAATAGGCGTGTGGAGAAGGGGCCTAAAAGTAGTCTTTCAGATATCCAGTCTGTAATCCTGCTCAATTGTGAACAAAATATGAAGAAGCATAGAGATATTTGAAAACAGGCATGTTGAAATAGCAATCCCTCTGGCCCTCTGTCCAATCTCCCTATTCTCTTATGGCCCTCTATCCCAAGTTTGGGAAGAAAATCTTACCTGAGGAGAGTGGCACCCAAACCTTTATAGAGACCACCCAGGCCCTGGGTTCGAAGCAGCTCTCAGGCAATGACGGTGGCAGATGGATGCTTATGTGTGGAAGTTGATCCAATGGTATAGGACCTAGAGGAAGGTGCTGAGGCCAAACCATGATGATGCACTGCTGAGAGGGAAAAGACAGACTTCTCATCACACACTAGGCCCCACCAGGCACTGTAAAACATTTGCAAGTGTATGGCTCCCTCCTGTGTTTTTAATTTGTCTTTCATTTCTAAATCATCTCTGAACCTATTTACATAGTTTCATCCTATTGGGTCTTTGGGGTGTAGGAATCCCATATGTCTTCTGCCTGATACAAAGCAGCAAATTCTTTTTGTTTGTTTAAAAATTCTCCTTCAACTGAGGTCCATGTGCTCTGTGGTTAGAGCATTGGCCTGTGCACCAGAGGATCAAGGATTTGATTACTGTTCAAGGGCATGTACCTGCCCCAAATGAGGGAGCATGTAGGAGGCAACCAATCAATGTGATATTTCTGTTTGTCTTCCACACTCACCGCACCCCCCACCCCCCACACACACACTCTAAAAATCAATGGTAAAAAATATCCTCCTTGGATGAGGGTTTAAAAACACTGTCTTCTTCAGTTGGTTGGAGCGTAATCCCATGCAACGAAAGATTGCACCACGGATTCAATTTCTGGTCAGAGTACATACCCAGGTTGAAGGTTCGATCCCCAGTTGGAGTGCATGTGGGAGGCAACCCATTGATGTTTCTCCCTTCCTCTTTTTCTCTCTGTCTCAAAAATACAACATGAAAAAAAATTCAGACTTTATCAGAGCCTCCTCTCTCTACCATTTTAAGATTAGGTGATCACATCCTTTATTCCCTGCATCATTTTATAGAATTTGATTCTCAAGATGTCAACCCATTTTAGTTGAAAATAATTCTACTTGTTAGGATTGTAACTAATAATTCTAATAAATAGAATGGAATTATTTTTTTTCTTGAACATATTAAATACAAGCATTTCAAATGTGGTCGAGTCCCATTAATGACCACAAGGTTCAATGCACTGAAATTGTGTGAATATTGATTAATTCCCAGTGTTTGAGAAGTTTTGCATAGGTTATAAGTTCTTGCTGGGGAAAAAAGCAATTTAATGTCCCAGTTTTGTTTGATATGCATCAGGGTAGCATTTCATACTAAGAAGCTAAAGACAGCATATTGTCTTATGCTAATAATCTAGAGCTGCAGGCCTCAGACAGTTCTAATTAATGAACGTTATTTTCCTCGTGTCTCCTTTAGGTGCACATAATTAATTCACCCATAGCCTAGCTTTCTCTTCTTTTAAAATGTTTTAGGAATACTAAAACTTCTTATCCAAGTTGAAAAACAAAACATTACAAAGCTTTTCACTCTGCAAAGCAAAACAGTGAGGGTTTTCCAGTGCCTGAACTGTATTTCTGCAGTTTTATTTGCTTTAGGCTGGACTGCTCCACCTGAAAAGCACAGCACATGTACATAGTTGGATTGAGGAGGGAAAGGGAACACATATTTATTGAAGACCTTGCCAGTGCTCTGTTGGGCACATGACATGTTGGCTTATTAAATTCAGACATTGTGGTTTAGCTCTGAGGAAAAACCCTCTGTTCCACCCACAGGGTTAGTCTCCTTCTATTAGACAGCCGATCATTGCTTTTAATATATGCTTTGGCACCTATTCCACTCTAAATTTTTGAGAGGACCAGGATTTAGCAAAGGGCCAAACTTCTCTTCCAGAGAAAACCAAAAGGGTAAAGATGGTTCTTTTTATGCATTCCCACTAAAGCACCATCTATAGCATAATATATCATAATAGAGCTTCTATTTACTGAAGTGTTCATGAGCAAGCCATTGACATTTCTTAAGATATTTAGGAAATCAAGCTTAAATGTTAAGGCAATAAGATAGAGATAGAAGGGTGTCCTTCCCAAATCAATATTCTCAGTTCTGATCTTTGTTCTAGAGCTGAAAGTGTTAAAATCTAGAATGGTAACCATAAAAGTAAGACCTACTAACCTAGAAATCTGATTGGGTCACACAGACTAGCAAATGAGTGCAGATGTGTAAAAATCTATTCTGATCATAGCCTTTATTGATTCCACGTGAAGTTGGGATAGGGCTCACCCAAGCGCCCAGCATCCTGCAGCTGAATCTTGAGCATTTCCATGGGACAGGTAACCACCACCTGGCACATTCCAGCTCCACATCCAGCTAGCATCTCCATTTTCAGATTCCGCTGCATCCTATGAGACCAGGAGTTGGCATCCTTCAGTCACAAGCCAGCCTTCTTATCCCACCCTAGCCATCTATTCCCCCTTGGTGGTTGGAACTTTCCATGTATGGTATTTAGCCTTGTTCCCATTAACTGCCATTTACCCAACTGAGTAAACAATTACCTGGCCATCAGGCTCAGTCTCCTTAAAGATATGACACTAATTTTAAAACAGACTGCCAGGGAGGTAGCACCTGCATAGAAGTTGAAACTAGTACAGTGAAAATGCCCATTGCAGGAACTTGATTGTTCCTGATCCCTTAAGCAATATTAATAAGGTGATGGGAGGCACAAGGAAAACTTAAAAATCATTAGCATAGCCCTGGTAGTTCAGTTGGTTAGAGTGTTTTCCCCATACACGAGGTTGTAGGTTTGAACCCCAGTCAGGACACATATAAGAATCAACGAATGAATGGATAAATAAGTGGAACAACAAATCAATGGTTTTTTTCCCTCTCCCCCTTTCTCTAAAAATAATTTTTAAGAAAAACTTATAAGCATAAAAAAGACTCATAATCAATGAAACAGAACAGCGAGCCTAGAATCAAGAGCCCCTGCATATACACTCAACTAACAAGGGAGCCAAGAACATTCAATAGAGAAAAGATAGTCTCTTCAATAAATGGTGCTTGGAGAGCTGGATATTCACATGTAAAAGAATGAGACGAGCCCTATCTTACAAAACAAAATTTAATTTGAAATAGATTAAAGACTTAAATGTAAGATCTGAAATCATAAAACTAGAAGGAAAGAGGGGAAAAGCTCCTTGATATAGATCAACCTAAAGTATAAGCAACAAAAGCAAAAATTAATTAATGGGACTATATCAAACTAAAAAGTTACACAGCAAAGGAAATAGCAACAACATGAAAAACCAATCTATAGAATGGTAGTAAATATTTGCTAATCATATATCTGATGGGTTAATATTCAAAATATTTAAGGAACTTATACAGGAGAGGAATGAAGATGGTGGTGAAGGTAAACACTCCTAAACAGCTGCCGGGCACAACAAGTCCAAAAATAACTATAAAATAAATGTCTAAATCCCAAAAACCAAATGAGAGCTGGCCGAGAAGAAGCCCTACATTTAGACTGAAAGAGAAAGAGGAGAATCCAGAGCACAAACACTGAAAAACTGAGGTAGGGGGGCGAGGACGCAATAAGGGCTGGTGGCAGATCCAGGCTGGTGAAGGGCGGTGCTTTCTTCAACCAGAAAAGAGACAAGCTTCCGATCTCTCTGAACTCCAGTTTCTGGGAGAGGCTAGACTGTCTGCCATTGGGTCAGAAAGAGGCTGGCTTGCTTGCAGAGCTGAAATTGTTTGCTGTGCTGTGGTGCGAGATGTGGGGAGATGCGGGGATGCCGTCGGAGACGCGGCGGATGGCAGCCATTGCTGTTGGCCACGCCCCAGCCTAGTGATGCCCTGAAACTCTGCCCTGAGACCCCACCCCTCACAACACATCCAAGCTCCAAGCATCGGACTTTGCATATGAATAGCCCTCTGTTGCAATTTAGCAAATTTGCAACCTGGGGCAAATAGATCCAAGTAGGACCGGATGGACACACTGTAGCTCCTGCAGGGTGGCCTCAGACAGTAGCTGAGCTACACCCCATTGGAGACCCAGAAGCAGTGTTTCAGTGCTCAGTTTCAACCCCTCACACCCATAAGTGACACATTCGGGAGACGAACTCAGTGAGTACCAAAGCCCCACTGAAACAAGGCATGTCTCCAGCACAGCAGTTCTTCCTTTATAGACACAGCAGGTCCTCACAGCCAATTGGCCTGGAGGTCAATTCCTCCCAGTGTACCAACAGCAATCAAGGCTTAATTACACCAAGACTTTACACTCAGCCCACAAAGGGATATACCAAAAGCGACCACCTCAGGTGATTGGGGAAGCTGAGGTACTGACCCCTATAAGTCACCGACCACACAAAGCCACTCCATCAACACAGAGAGGCAGCCAAAATGAGGAGACACAGAAGCATGACACAAATGGGAGAGATGGAGGAGAGTAAACTATTAGACAACACAGAGTTCAGAATCACATTTATAAGATTACTCAAGAATCTTCTAAAAACCTTTGGGAAACTTGATGAGACCTCCAAGAAGCTTGTTGAGACCTTCAAGGACCTTAATGAGAATACAAAAAAAAAAAAAAAAATGGAAAAGGACCAGCCAGAAATTAAGCATACACAGTCTGAAATAAAGAATATACAGAAACTAAACTATAGATCAACATGCCCCAAAAATCAAACCAAAGATCTGGAATATAAGAAAGCAAAAATCACTCAACCAGAAAAGCAAGAAGAAAGAAGAATCCAAAAGTGTGAGGATAGTGTAAGGAGCTTCCAGGACGGCTTAAAGCATACCAACATCTGGATTTTTGGGGTGCCAGAAGAAGAAAGCGAGCAGAATATTGAAGGCTTAATGGAAGAAATAACAGAAAACTTTCCCTACCTGGTGAAAGAAATAGACTTACAAGTCCAGGAAGCTCACAGGACCCCAAACAGGAGGAATCCAAAGAGGAACACACCAAGACACATCATAATTAAAATGCCAAGAGCAAAACATAAAGAGAAAATCTTACAAACAGCAAGAGAAAAATAACTAGTTACCTACAAGGGAGTACCCATATGACTCAGCTGATTTCTCAACAGAAACTATGCAAGCCAGAAGGAAGTGGCAAGAAATATTCAAAATGAGGAACAACAAGAACCTACAACCAAGATTACCCAGCAAAGCTATCATTCAGAATTGAAGCTCAGTTAAAGAGCTTCACAGACAAGAAAAAGTTAAAGGAGTTCATCAACACCAAACCAGGATTACATGAAATTTGAAGGGTATTCTTTAAGAAGAGGAAGAAGAAAAAGGTAAAAGTAAAGGTAAAAAATTATAAACAACAAAAAGGCATCAAATACATACCTACCGTGTTTCCCCGAAAATAAGACATCCTCCAAAAACAAAATCTAGCACATAGAAAAATAAGACATCCCCTGAAAATAAGACCTAGTGCAACTTTGGGAGAAAAAAATAATATAAGACACTGTCTTATTTTCGGGGAAACGGTACCAACAAGTGAATCTAAAAATCAAGAGAATTAAAAAAAAAAAAAAAATGGAAGAACAAAATGGACTGGTGAATATAATAGAATCAGGGACATAGAAAAAGATTGGACTAACAATTCACAGGGGGAAAGGGGTTTGAGGGGTGTGGGAAGAGATTGGACAAAAATCTTACACTTATGAAAAAAAAAATCTTACACTTCTGGATGAAGACAGTGATGGGGGTAAGGAATCAGGTGGAGGGGAACTAAGGGTGGGGAGAGGAACACCTGTAATAATCTGAACAATAAAGATTTATTTTAAAAAATAAATAAAATAAAATAAAAAAGAACTTATACAACTCAATAATTTAAAAAATAATCCAGTAAGAAATGGATAGACATTTTCCCAAAGAATATATTTAAGTGGCCAGCAGGTACATGAAAAGATCTTCAACATCGCTAATCAGCAGAAAAATGTAAATCAAAGCCATAATGACATCACCTTACACCTGTTAGAATGTCATAACAAAGATGAGATGATAAATGTTGGCGAGATGTGGAGAAAAAGAAACCCTGTGCACTCAGTATTGATGGGATTGCCTGGTGCAGCCATTATGGAAAATAGTATGGAGTTTCCTCAAAAAATTAAAAATAGTATTACCATATGATTCAGCAATGCCATTTTTAGGTATATATCCAAAAAGGACAAATCACTGTTAAGACCTCTGTTTCCTCATGTTCATTGCAGCATTACTTACAAGAGCCAAAACTTGAAAACAAACTCATAGCAAAAGAGATCAAAGTTTTAGTTATGGAAGTGAGGAAAAAGGAATTGAATGAAGGTGATCAAAAGGCACAAACTTTCAGTTATACTAAGTACAGGGAATGTAATGTACAACATGATGACTATAGTTAAATACTGCTCTATGGTTGCTAAGAGTTCTCATCACAAGAGGGGAAAATTTGTAACTTTATGAGGGGCTAGATATTAACATTGCAGTAATCACTTCATAATATATGTGTGTCAAGTCATTATGCTGTACACTTTAAACTTATACAGTGTTGTATGCCAATTATATCTCAAAACTGCAAAAATATTCATCAGCTACGGTAGTTGATGTATATATTTTCTATATGGTATATCTATTATCTATCTATCTGGAACTTCCAAAGTATACCAGCTCATTTTCTCCCTTTACTTTTCATCTGCTAAAACACACTAACCCTCAGCCACTTGTGTATACATATTTATAAAAATGCACACAAGTAAACTGAGGCAGAGTTGCAATCCTCTACCTGCTATCTTCCAAAAAAAGTAGACATGCAGTGAAGGATTTCCATCCCCAGCCCCCACCTGGCCGTACCCATCTTCCATGAGCAACTGTCGGAAAAAGTCATTGGCTGCCAGCTTAATGGCCTTCTCTGGAGTGACCAAGGTGAGATTCACTGCAGCTCCTGGAAGTAAACAACAAAGCTGAAGAGGTAAGGCCATCTCCAAGGTACCAATGCCAGGAACCTACCACTCATGTAAATAACCTCCTCTCAGAAGTTATTTCTGAAGTAAATAGGGTCTCTGGGGTCAAGGAGGGTTTGTCTGCTTCTTATTGAAATAAATTTCCTTTCATCTCCCTGCTTCCACTATCTTCCCACCACATTCCTTTTTCAGTGTATTTACTTCCTTTATGGACTCATTGGTGCAGTTATTAGGAAATCTGTCCTTGCTAATGTTGCCTGTCTCTGATGCTAAATAAACAGTTAATCCCCAATAAAAAGGCCCTGGTTGTCAGGGATTGGTTTTAATTTCTGTGCTGTGTTTGCCACTGGCATCTCTGTGGGTCACAGAGACTTTTTTTTTTTTTTACTTTGTTCCTAAGGGGTCCTATCATATCACTTCCTTCTCAACCCCAGTTTTGTATCCATTTTCCAAGGCATAACCATAGTTGTGCCATCTTGGATAGGGACGCTGCAGGATAAACAGGGACAGCACTGGCCGTGTCAAGGAAGAGCCACTCAGTAACTCCTTTCCAGGAGCTCAAAACCCTTTCCATTCTCTGTCCTTGTCAGCCTCTACCTCTTTTGCTATTGGTGGTTGGATGCCTTGACAGCCTGAGAGAGGGGTCAGGGGGAGAATGGGTGTTTGGGGGTTCACTTGCCTCCAACATCACACAGTGAGGCAGTAATTGTGCCAGGATGGAACCTAGGGCTCCTGGGCTCTTCAGTGTATTCACTGGCATTCCCCTATCCTCACTGTAACTACTGTGTTTACCAAGACACATGTGGTCCAAAAGCACCTGGTAGCCCAGACCCATCCTAGGGGTTCCCTGGGCAGAAAGAATGCTTCTTTCCAATGTCTTATAAATTCACAAAAATCTAATTCCCCTGTGCCATACCCTCTGTCCTCACTTGGCCTCACAAGACAGGCCTCCCCCACCTAATGAATGAGCCTACCTCGGTACATGCCCAGAAAGCCCTCTACCCTTGCCGTCTTCATCAGGCAATCTATCCTAGAAGCAGAGGCCAGAAAGGAAAATTAGTAGTGAACAGGAGGCTGTACCACTACCCCCTTGCCTTCACCCAATGCTCTAATCCTGTTGGGCTCACCCCAGTTGACCACCTCCACCTCCTTCCCTCACACCCTAATCTTACTCCCTACATCCCTCTTCTGGGAGCTCCCTCTTCTTACCCCCTTCTTCACAAATACCTACATTCCTTTGTAGATATCTTTTCCATGCTGGTTCTGAAGTCGAGTCTTGGCCAAGTCAATGGGGAACACACAGGTCACCCCCAGGAACCCTGCCATGCCTCCATTGATGACTTTTGCTGAGACACTGGGCCATGGGAAGGATGGAGGCACAGAGTGAGTGAGGGAAACACAGGCATAGGAGCATGAATGGAGGCTGGCTGCAGAGAGCTACCCATAGCCAGGACTGGATGGGGAAATGGAGGGAGGCCAGCAGGAAAGCAGAAACAGCAGAGCAAGCATAGGAATGGCAGCTCCATTGACTTCAGCCCCACAGGCATCCATGGATCCCTTTCCTCAGCCCACTGCCCCTACTCCAGCAACCCTTCTGGTCAACTTGTCATGCCTCCCTCACCTAGTCCTATACCAGACACAAGTTAGAGGCCAGGACCCGGAGGGCATGGCCACTTCCTTCAGGAGCACTACCCTCACCAGGGCTGAAGCATCTTACCCTAATCCCACAGGGAGATGTTCATAAAGCTAGGACACTGCCAAGGCTTCTGGGAAGGATGCCAGAGTGCCAACTCTGCTCCCAGGGGCCCCACTAGGGTGCTCAGAGTATCCCCTTCAGAGTTCCACCCAAGGTTCTCTGGCTTATCCACATCCATAGGGCCACATGTGAACACATTTTCAAACTTTTTTTTTTTAAATATATTTTATTGATTGTTTACAGAGAGGAAGGGAGAGGGATAGAGAGCTAGAAACGTCGATGAGAGAGAAACATCGACCAGCTGCCTCTTGCACACCCCCTACCGGGATGTGCCCGCAACCAAGGTACATGCCCTTGACTGGAATCGAACCTGGGACCTTTCAGTCCGCAGACCGACACTCTACCACTGAGCCAAACCGGTTTCGGCCAAACTTTTATTTCAGACTTAAGGTCATCAGAACTGATTTTGAATCCTGGTTATTCTGTTAGTTAAGCAAATTATCTCACTTCACTGATCCTTTGTTTTCCCCTCTGTACAACTGGCTCATGCATTTGGTAAATGATAGCTATTATTAATAAGAGAACACACTTTTCTGACATGAGAGTTTCTAGTTAGCATGATATAACTCGGGTTAATTTATATTATCTAGTCAAAAGTAAAGAAAAGTCCCTTTCATTTTTTTTTTTTAGAAAAAAAAAATGGATCCTAGTAACATTTTCTAGGATCCATTAATATTTTAGAAAATGGATCCTAGTAACATTTTCTTATCTTTGTGGCCAGAGGCAGATGTGAGCAAAATATTTTTTTAATATATTTTATTGACTTTTTACAGAGAGGAAGAGAGAGGGATAGAGAGCTAGAAACATTGATGAGAGAGAAACATCAATCAGTTGCCTCCTGCACACCACCTATTGGGCATGTGCCTGCAACCAAGGTACATGCCCTTGACTGGGATCGAACCTGGGACCCTTTAGTCCCCAGGCCGACGCTCTATCCACTGAGCCAAACTGGTTAGGGCATGAGTAAAATATTTGTAGGTAGATTACCTGGAAGTGGTAAGAGCAGATAATAGATTTAAATTTTGCAGGCTGGAGAGATGCAGTCCAAATAATTACAAATTATATTTAAGTATATTTATCTATAAATAAGTAATTTTTTTGTATATAGGAAATGGGTCCCTTTTGCTGCTCCCCAGGACTCAGCTAATACTTTAGAAATATGGAAGGGAAGCTTAGTGGTGTGTTATCCCCACAGCAGCTCTTTCCCTAATCTCAGCCCAGAGATGAGGGCTATATTAGCCAGATTTTACCTCAAATCCTGCTTGGACATTCTTCAGGGGGCTGAAGACTCTGGTGGGTCCTGGAACAGAGGCTGCTTGTTCACTCCTCAGGGCAGATGGTTGGCTGATGTGGAAGAAGTGGTGTCCGGATCCTTGACTCTAACTCACCTTGGCAAAGTGGGGTGTTGGTGGAGAGTGCTGGAGCCACCGTTCCAGCAAGTCACAAGTTCCTTGGGTTCAGCCACCTCCTCTATAAAGTGATCAGACTGACACTCACCTCATGGTTTGAAAGCCACATCTGTGGTAGGACAGAACATTATTCTTGTATTAATACGGTCAAGTTGATCACCTCCTAAACCTTTTGAACTTTGGGGATTGAGATAAGAAGATGATGAGAGGGAAGAATAATGGGCCCAAACCAAGGCTGGGAAGGAGTTCTGGGGGCGTTTAGGAGAGCGGCATGGAGCAATGGTGAGGGAAGCTGGTCGGATCTGAAATAGGCATTTTAAAGAGAGTTGCTGTGGTTTCAGAACACCTCTCATAGTGTTCAAAAACTACAATAAAATACTTGAGATAAAAAAATATAAATGATAACCCCAAAACACTTGAAATATTGTGAAGTTACACTTTGGCTTAAAATGTGTTTTCTGAACTTCCTGTGACCCCATTGAAAGACTGAGCTGCATTAAGACTATGGATTTGTACTTGATGCACATGGAAAGCACCAGGGACAGTGCCAGGAAGTCAAAACTACAGTTATAATAGTTGTTATAGCTCCTAAGAAGAGGTCCTGGTTCAAGCCAGGGAGACAGGGGATCACTGAATCCTGATGCTCTGGTGGAGGCTGGCTTGTGTTCTGAGCAGTCTCTTCTCTCCAGGCTCCCTTCAAACTGTGTAAACACTCCTTCCTCTTCCATGCTTCCTATTGTTCTCTAGGCTATCAGAAATTCTCTGCCCTCTCCAGGTATTTTGTTTTGAGGAAGAAAAGACAGATCAATTTTCCCATGTTGTATATTGATCTTGTCAGAAAAAAATTCCAGGTCTGGGTATACAGTAATGAACAAAAGACTAAAGTCATTGTTTTTAAGGATTTAAATTTTTGTTGGTAATCCTCACTACAGGATATTTTTTTTTCATTGCTTTTCAGAGTGGAAGGGAGAGAAAGAGAGAAACATTGATGTGAGAGACAACATCAATTGATTGCCTCCCAAAGGTACTCCAACTAGGGTGTGAGGAGTGAACCTACAATTCTGGAATGTGCATGGCCTTGCCAGGAAATTGAACTCATGACCCTTGGGTGTGTGGGCAGACACTCTAACCACTGAGCAATACCGACCAGGGCAGGGACTTAAATTTTAAAAGCGAAGACAGAGAATAAATGAAATAAATAAATCCTAAGGATGCCAGATAGTGATAAATGCACAAGAAAAAAAAATCAAGAGGAAAGGAAAATAGAAAATGTCAGTGGAGTGGGGATGATGGTGGATTGACCAAGAAAGAATTCAGTGAGGTGACTTGAGAATCCAAAAGGAGTAAAGGAGTAAGGGTCTAAGAGATCATTCAAGGCAGAGCAAAGGCCCAGAGAGCAGTGAGACTAGTGAACTGGAGGAATAATAGTGCCTAGTGAAGAGTGAACATGGATGAATGTGAAGACAGTCATAGATATAATGGGGTGAAGGCAAGGCCTCATAAGATCTTTGGCTTTTATTCTGAATAAAAAGAGAAACAATTCGAGAGTTGTCAGTATAGAAGCGACATGCTCTAGACAGGACTATTTGGCTGCTGTGTTAAGAATAGACAGCACCAGGCCCAGAGCAGCCAGGCCTGGAGCAGCCAGGCCTGGAGCAGCAGCAGCCAGGCCCGGAGCAGCCAGGCCCAAAGCAGCCAGGCCCGACACAGCCAGGCCCAGAGCAGCAGCAGCCAGGCCCTGAGCAGCAGCATCCAGGCCCGGAGCAGCAGCAACCAGGCCCAGAGCAGCAGCAACAAGGCCTGGAGCAGCATTCAGGCCCGGAGCAGCCAGGCCCGGAGTGTTGTGGGGTAAAACCCTGAGTTTAAAATGAAAGGAAAGAAGGAGCAATGCAGCCAATTCGGGTGCCAGAGTGTTATGTCCATCATCACAATGGACTCAGAGAAGCTCCTGTGTCCCTTCACCCAAAAGGACTGAGAGTTGCCCAGATGACAGCAAAGTGGGAGAAGAAAACTGAAAGCTACTCAAGGGACTGAGGTGCCAACATGGAATCATCTGAAGAAATTAAAGACTAAAGTGGAAGCTACTTCTTTAATCATGTTCCTGTTCATGCTAGCATCTGTTAGCTTCCAGTCTTCTGCAAAGTCTTGTGCAGCAAGTCCAAGGACTCTGAGTAAATCTACACAGCAACAAAAGAGACTCATTTAGTAGCTAAAAATATTAATATGTCCATAATTCTGATTTCTCATTTTGTTGTTTTGCATTGGCATTGTTGTTATTATTTAATAGCCAGAGTTTTGCTCTTGACATTCAAGTTTTGAAAATAACATGTATGTAATTTAGTTTTTGCATTGGCATTGTTTGCAGTTGTTTTTAATTTTAGAGCCCTATTGTTAATGTTTAAATTTTATTTTAATTAGTAAAAAAGGGTGAGATGTAGAGAGCCACCTGAGAAGGCACATGGACATTCTTTTAATTCTTATCAGCTGAGCCTGAGGACACTGGCAGAATCCTCTTATCAGTACTGATTTCTTAATCCATTTGCTTGGAATGAGGAACAAATAGGACCTTGACTCACCCAGGTCTTGATATGCTAAATCTTGTACCAAAAAAATAAGGAGCTTACCCAGATTTTGATAAATAGGATCTGGGTACACCTGAAACTCCTTTTGACCTTAAACTCCCCTTTGGAAGCCAATAAAAATAAATAAATAAATAAATAAATAAATAAATAAATATAAAAAATAAAAACCAAGGGAATTAAAAAACCTCATGAACAATATTAACTGTTGAATATAATAGAATCAGAGATATGGAAGGGGAGTGGACTGATGATTCTTAGGGAAAAGAGGAGTGGGGGATGTGGGAAGAGACTGAACATAAACTGTGCACCTATGGATGAGGACAATGAGGTGTGGGGAAAGGAAAGGGAGTGGGGTAGGAACCTGGTGGAGGGGGAAAAAATAAGGAACTTTTGTAATAATATGAACAATAAAGGTTTATTTATTTATTTATTTTAAAGCAAAAAGAAAAAGAAAAAAAGAATAGACAGCAGAGGATCAAAGACAAAGGTAGAAAAACCAATTAAATTATTGCAGTATTCTAGGCAAGAGTGATTGGTTGCCTGTTGGGAGTGTGGTAAGGGTGGTGGTGAGATGTAGTCTAATTATGGATATATATTGAAAGTTGATGATTCAGCTGTAAGAGAGAAAATGAGTAGTTAAGGGGCCACCAAAGTTTTGAGTAAGAATTTGAAGAATGGGCTTATAACATGGTGTTTTGCACTAGAACATGCAAAGCTTGGATCTGTTGGAAAAAGAAGCAAAAAAGTGAAGCAAGCACATATGCAGGAGAAACAAAAGATGGAGATATTAATAATGTTTAAATCCCTCTTCCAGCTTGTTCCTGGATGCCAATTGTATTCCTGTCCTTGGACTCAGTCCTGTTAATAAATTAGGTAATTATTGCTTGTTAGAATTTGGTTTCTCAAAGAAGTCTTAATTATCTTCAAAAATTGCAAATGAAATGAGAATTTGCACACTACAGACCGAAAAGGATGGAATGGGCTGAGAGAAAGTGGGGCATAGGCTTGAAGAACCTCCATGTTGTGTTAATTAAGCTGTCAGGTCTTGTATAGTATCATCTGTCATCTCTTTAGGCTCAAACGGACTTAATGGCAAAATGTCAGGAAATTAAAGTGTGTTGTCTGTTCTTTGAGACATTTAATAAATTGTTATGATGAAACACTGTAATTCAGGGTAGTTGCCTTAAAAATTAATAGGAAACAGATGGAGGAAAGATGGCGGAAGAACAGATGGGAGGATTCTGAGCCCGGTCCCGAAGCAGAAAGAGAGAGCAGCTGATGGTGTTGAGCTGTGAGTGTTTATTAACAACCTGGGAGACAGCGAACCCCAGAAGAAACGGCTGGGGGGCCGCTGACAGAGGTACCCCGCACAGGGAGGCACCCACGCGGGCTGCATCCCTTCCCGGAGCTACCTGCCGGCTTGGACGGGAAACCTCGCCATCTTGAGAGGAAGATAGGATCATGTCAGAGGCCTGAATATCCACAGCCGCACCCACCACCAAGCAGCTGTGATCCCCAGAACACGGATCCCAGGCGGCACGAACACCCGGCCCCACAGGAGTGCCCCACTGCTCGGCGAGAAGAAGAGAGAGAACTACACAACCAGACATCCTAAATAATGGGGAGACCCAAAACCAGCCCGCATATGAAAGAAAAGCAGGCTTCACCAGAAAAGGAAGTAAATGAGCTAGAAGCAAGCAACCTATCAGAGCAAGAATTCAGAGTAATGATCATAAGATGGCTAAAAAGAATGGAAGACAAATTTGATAATATGGGTAAGAACCAAGAGGTAATGAAAAATGACATCGCTACTGTAAAGAACTCAATAGAAAGCATCAAGAGTAGATTAGAAGAGGCAGAGGACTGCATCAGCGAGCTAGAAGACAAGATGGAAAAAAATACCCAATTAGAATAGCTTCTGGAAAAAAAAATTAAAAAACAGGAGGAAAGTCTAAGGGAACTTTGGGACAATACAAAACAAAACAATATTAGAATAATAGGGGTTCCAGAAGGAAAGGGAATTGAGGAAGACATGGAAAAAGTATTTCAAGAAATAATGACAGAAAACTTTCCTGAGATAGAGAAGAAAAAACCCACACAAATCCAAGATGCTCGCAGAGTCCTCAGCAAAATGAACCCCAGAAAACCGACCCCTAGACACATTATAATTAAGCTGGCAAACACCAATGACAAAAAAAGAATTTTAAAAGCAGCCAGAGAGAGACAGAAAGTTACATATAAAGGAACCCCCATCAGACTAGCAACTGACTTCTCCACCGAAACTTATCAGGCCAGAAGGGAATGGGATGAAATATACAAAGTCATGCAAAGGAAGGGTCTGAATCCAAGAATACTGTACCCTGCAAGGCTATCAATCAAAAGTGAAGGTGAAATCAGGAGCTTCACAGACAAAAACAGACTAAGGGAATTTATCTCCACCAAACCAGCAATGCAAGAAATGCTAAAGTGTCTACTGTAAAATTAAAGAAATAGAAAGCAAAGAAGGAACACAGGGGTATAGAATAAAGATGGCATCAAATAAGTATCTATCAATAATAACCTTAAATGTAAATGGACTAAATGCTCCAATCAAAAGACATAGGGTAATGGATTGGATAAGAAAACAAGACCCATATATCTGTTGTCTACAAGAAACCCACCTCAGGAAAAAAGATGCACACAGACTGAGGGTGAAGGGCTGGAAAAAGGTTTACCAGGCAAATGGAAATGAAAAAAAAGCTGGGGTAGCAATACTTATATCTGACAAACTAGATCTCAGAGTGAAGGACATAACAAGAGATAATGAAGGCCACTTCATAATACTAAAGGGAGCAATCCAACAAGAAGAAATAACCCTGGTAAATATATATGCACCCAATACAGGAGCACCCCAATATATAAAAAAACTGCTGGAGGACATTAAGGGAGAGATTAATAGCAATACAATTATAGTAGGAGATTTTAATACCCCACTGTCACCCTTTGACAAATCATCTAAACAAAAAATCAGCAAAGAAATATCAATTCTAAATGACTCGCTAAACCAGATGGAATTAATCGACATCTTCAGAACATTCCACCCCAAAGCCACAGAATATACATTTTTCTCAAGCGCACATGGGACATTCTCAAAGATAGACCACATTTTGGGACATAGGCAAAGTCTCTTCAAATTCAAGAAGATAGAAATCATATCAAGCATCTTCTCAGATCATAGTGGCATAAAACTGGAAATTAACTACAATGAAAAAAATCCAAAGAAATCAAACACATGGAGACTAAACAGCGTGCTATTAAACAAGGACTGGGTTACCAGAGAAATCAAGGAAGAGATTAAAAACATCCTGGAAACAAATGACAATGAAAACACAACTATCCATAATCTATGGGACACAGCAAAAGCACTCTTGAGAGGAAAGTTCATATCCCTACAAGCCTATTGCAAGAAACTAGAAAAAATGGTAACAAATGATCTAACTCTACAACTCAAAGAGTTAGAGAAAGAGCAACAAGAAAACCCCAGTGTAAGCAGAAGGAAAGAAATAACAAAAATCAGAGCGGAGATAAATGACATTGAGACCAAAGAAACAATACATAAGATCAACAAAACCAAGAGCTGGTTCTTTGAAAGAATAAACAAGATAGATGGTCCTCTAGCCAGGCTAACCAAGAAACAAAGAGAGAGGACCCAAATAAACAAAATCAGAAATGAAAGAGGTGAAATAACAACAGACCCCACCGAAATACAACGGATTGTTACAAAATACTACGAACAACTCTATTCCAACAAACTGAACAACCTGGAGGAAATGGACATATTCCTAGAAAAATACAAACTTCCAAAACTCAATCAGGAAGACTCTAAAAATCTCAATAGACCAGTGACTTGGGAAGAAATTGAAACAGTCATCAAAAAGCTTCCAATAAACAAAAGCCCAGGACCAGATGGCTTCACAGGAGAGTTTTACCAAACATTCAAGGAAGAACTAAAACCTATCCTCCTCAGACTATTCCAAAAAATTTAAGAGGAAGGAACACTTCCAAACTCCTTCTATGAAGCCAGCATCACCCTAATACCAAAACCAGATAAAGACAACTCAATGAAAGAGAATTACAGGCCAATATCCCTCATGAACATAGATGCCAAAATTCTCAACAAAATTCTAGCAAATCGGCTCCAGAAGAACATCACAAAGCTCATACACCATGACCAAGTCGGATTTATTCCAGGAATGCAAGGTTGGTTCAATATCCGCAAATCAATAAATGTGATACATCACATAAACAAATTGAAAGATAAAAATCATATAGTCATATCAATTGATGCAGAAAAAGAATTTGATAAAATCCAACACCCTTTCCTGATAAAAACTCTCAACAAGGTGGGAGTACAAGGATCATACCTCAACATAATAAAAGCTATATACCATAAACCCACAGCCAACATCATACTTAATGCGCAAAAACTAAAACCATTCCCTCTAAGAACAGGAACAAGACAGGGATGCCCACTATCACCACTCCTCTTTGACATAGTACTGGAAGTACTAGCCATTGCAATTAGACAAGAGGAGGAAATAAAAGGCATCCAAATTGGAAAAGAAGAAGTAAAGTTATCCTTATTCGCAGACGACATGATATTGTATATAAAAAACAGCAAAGACCCCATTAAAAAATTAATTGACTTAATAAATGAATTTGGCAATGTAGCAGGATACAAAATTAACGCCAAGAAATCTATGGCATTTCTATACATCAACAGCGAACTCATAGAAAATGAGACTAAAAAAGCAATTCCATTTACCATTGCACCAAAATAATTAAGATACCTAGGAATAAACTTAACTAAGGAAGTTAAGGACCTATACGTGGAAAACTACACAACACTGAAAAAAGAGATAGAAGAAGATGTAAACAGATGGAAGAACATACCATGCTCATGGATTGGTAGAATCAACATCATCAAAATGTCCATACTTCCTAAAGCAATCTATAGGTTCAATGCACTCCCCATTAAAATACCAACGGCATATTTTACTGACCTAGAAAGAACTCTCCAAAAGTTCATTTGGAACAATAAAAGACCCCGAATAGCTACAGCAATTCTGAGAAAGAAGAGTAAAGTAGGAGGGATCTCAATACCAGACTTCAAACTGTATTACAAAGCCACTGTTCTCAAAACAGCCTGGTACTGGCACAAGAACAGACATATAGATCAATGGAATCGAATCGAGAACCCAGTTATCAACCCAAATCATTATGCTCAATTAATATTTGACAAAGGAGGCATGAATATACAATGGAGCCAAGACAGTCTCTTCAATAAATGGCGCTGGGAAAATTGGACAGATACATGGAAAAGAATGAAACTAGATCACCAACTTACACCATACATAAAAATAAACTCAAAATGGATACAGGACTTAAACATCAGACGGGAAACCATAAAAATACTAGAAGCATCCACAGGCAACAAAATCTCAGACATATGCCAAAAGAACTTCTTCACTGATACTGCCCCAAGGGCAATGGGAGCTAAAGAGAAAATAAACAAATGGGACTACATCAAAATAAAAAGCTTTTTTACAGCAAAAGAAACCATCAACAAAACAACAAGAAAGCCCACGGTGTGGGAGAACATATTTGCAAATGTTACCACTGATAAAGGTTTAATCTCCATCATCTACAAACAGCTTATACATCTAAATAAAAGGAAGATGAATGATCCAATTAAAAAATGGGCAATGGACCTAAATAGAATATTTTCAAAAGAAGACAGAAGGAAGGCCAAAAGGCACATGAAAACATGCTCAAAGTCACTAATTATCCGAGAGATGCAAATCAAAACAACAATGCGGTACCATCTCACACCTGTCAGAATGGCCAACATCAACAAATCAACTAACGACAAGTGTTGGCGAGGTTGTGGAGAAAAAGGAACATTCGTGCATTGCTGGTGGGAATGCAGACTGGTGCAACCACTGTGGAGAACAGTGTGGAGTTTCCTCAAAAAACTGAAAATGGAACTCCCATTTGACCCAGCAATCCCACTCCTAGGAATATATCCCAAGAAGCTAAAAACACCAATCAGAAAGGATATATGCACCCCTATGTTCATAGCAGCACAATCTACAATAGCTAGAATCTGGAAACAGCCCAGGTGCCTGTCAGCAGATGATTGGATCAAAAAACTATGGTACATCTACACAATGGAATACTATGCTGCCATAAAAAAAAAGGAATTCTCATCATTTGCAGCAACCTGGATAGAACTAGAGAACATCATGCTGAGTGAAATAAGCCAGTCAATGAAAGAGAAATACCACATGGCCTCACTCATTTATGGGTATTAAAGAACATTATAAACTGACAAACCAAAAGTCAGATATAAAGACAGTAAAGCAACAAGCAGACTGTAAAATTACAGCAGGGACAGTAGGGAGATCTGGGGGAGATAAGAGATCAACCAAAGGACTTGTATACATGCATATAAGTACAACCAATGGACACAAACCTCTGGGGAGGGAGGGTATGTATGGGGGGGGGAGTTAAAATATGTACACAGATAATAATTCAATAAAAAATATTTAAAAATAATTAATAGGAAACAACACAACATGTAAGAAACCTTTTTTGTCTAAAGCCAAAGATTCAAATAATTGAGAATCTTGTAGCCATATTTCCTATTTCTACACTAAATTGCTGTTTTCTAAGTTGCTGCCTATTGCAATAGGGGTATTTAAGAGAAGCCAAAGAAATTAGGGACACCTCAATCCCCGGGACATTCCCTAGGTTCTCCACTAGGTAGTTGAGCAATGGCTAGTGGCGGGGGTGGGGAGTTGGGGTGGAACAGGGGGTGGGGGGGTGATTCTCAGAGCACCAGCCTAGCCATCCTGAGGCTGTGCTTAGTCCCAGGCCTGTGAGTTCCCTTTAGTAGATTTAGAATTCGAAGATTATGACTTGAGAACATTTCTTGAACTGGTAATAAGGAAATGTAGCCAATTTTCAGCCAGCCAAGATTTTGATTGATTGATTGATTTGAAAGAGAGAAAGAGAGAGAGAGAGGGAGAAATAGGAGATAGATGATAGATAGATAGATTTGTTATTCTACTTATTTATGCATTCATTGGTTGCTTGTTGTATTGTCCTGACCTGAGATTGAACCTGCAAACATGGTGTATTGTGATGACGCTCCAACTGATATATATTATGAAGGATCCAGGGCAAGGAACATTCTTCCAGCAAGTAGACCTTGTGGCAGCCATATTACCTGACCAAGGAGCTCATTGCCAAAAATTTAGTAAACAAATGGACACTCATTAAATTATCTAGCCAGCACTTTAAAAAAAAATTCTCACCTGAGGATATTTTTCCCATTTTAGAGAGAGTGGAAGGGAGTGGGGGGAGGAGAGAGAAACATCGATGTGAAAGAAACTGGGGCTAGGGTTCAAACCTGTAATCCAGGTACGTGCCCTTGACCAGGAATTGAATCCGTGACTCCTTGGTGTGCATGCTAACACTCCAATTACTGAACAATACCAGCCAGGGCAAGTCTTGGCATTTAAAAAAAATACATATTTGTATTGATTTCAGAGAGGAAGGGAGAGGAAGAGAGAGCTAGAAACATCAAGGAAGAGAGAAATCATTGATTGGCTGCCTCTTGCACATTTCCCCTCTAGGGATTGAGCCTGCAATCTGCTGAGCCACTCCAACAGGACACAAGTCTTGTTACTCTTTTTACAAAGATGTGCTCCATGTTTTAGGGCCAATATTTAATACTAGAGGCCCAATGCACAAAATTTGTGCACTTGGTGCAGGGGGGAGGGAGGGGGGGGAGATCCCCTCAGTCCAGGAGCCCTGGGGGGATATCTGACGGCTTAGTGGGCCTAAGCTGTTAGTCGGACATCCTTAGTATTGCCACGGAGGCAGAAGAGGCTCCTACCACAGCTGCTGTGCTTGCCAGCCATAAGTCTGGCTTCTGGCTGAGCAGCACTCCCCCTGTGGGAGTGCACTGACCACCATGGGGCAGCTCCTACATTGTGTGTCTGGCCCTGGTGGTCATTACGCATCATAGTGACAGTCATTCCACTATTGGGTCATTTGCATATTAGCCTTTTATAATGTAGGATACACTGTAGATGAGGCCCCCTAGCACCATAAGAAATGCAAAAAAATCACTGTGAACTCATTCTCGAATTACCCCCACTTTAAAATCAAAATGTCCCCCGCCCGCCCCCTGTGGAGTGTGTGCTGCACCTTGGGAACTAGAGGGATTGACACTTTTCCTCTCTGAGCTTCATTTCTGAATACATACACATATACCATAGGAATTGTAATCTCTCCTCCGCCTTCCTCACTGGGTTATCATGAGGAGGTTCTGAACTAATACACCTAGAAATGTTTCATCAAGTAAGTGATGTCTAAATGGGAAGGTACTGTTATTTTTAAGCTCATGGGTGTTGTGGGGTTGAACCCTGGTTTCAAAATAAGACCACCAGAGGCTGGTTAATTAATTTAAAAAAAGCAAGCAAGGATTTATTGAACTGGCCAGGACAGCCACAAGAGTACCACACACAGGTGGACTCCAAATGATTGCACCGTTTCAGGGGTAGGCAGTCCCTTTTAAAGGTTCAAACCACAGGAATTTTCCTTTGTTCTAAATTCTAAATCCTAAAGACCAAATTCTAAAGACTGGGGACAGCCCGCAGGGTTTGTTCCCAGTCACATCCTGCTGGACATTGGAATGTGGCCCTATCTTGCCATAACGATAACAAGAAGCAGAGACTCTAAATGTTATCTACAGTTTCTATCCCTGAAGCTACTGAGTCAGGGGGAATTAATCTCCTGTGGTCCTGGTCCCAGGCAAGGGAAAATTGCCTTAGCCTCCATGTCTTCACCTGGAAGCTGAGGTAAGTACCCTGTGTTTTAATCAAATGCAGGGGCCAAACTAGAAGGGTTAAAATTCAAATAGCAGTTTTTACCAAAGTATGGTTGCCACTATATTTCAATGGGTACCCTCACAGGGAGCAGATACTGAATAGGGGAGGAGGGCATTATTGTTTCCTGGGACTGTAGCTATGGAGGCTTTGCAGAGGGTTCCGCAGCCTTGGAGGGGCGGGCTCTGGCCAGCAGCCCTGCAGTGGTGGTCCTTCCTGGAGGCGGTGGTGGGGCGGGGGGGGGAGGGGGGCTTTAGGGGGGCAGTGAGGCCGAAGGGAAAATAACTGTCAAACCTTCCTGCTTAGCACCATTTTTTTTTCTTTAAAAAAAAAATATATATATATATATATTATTGATTTTTTACAGAGAGGAGGGGAGAGGGATAGAGAGTTAGAAACATCGATGAGAAATATTAATCATTCGCCTTCTGCACACCCCCCACTGAGGATGTGCCTGCAAACAAGGTACATGCCCTTAACCAGAATCGAACCTGAGACCCTTGAGTAAGCAGGCCGATGCTCTCTCTATCCACTGAGCCAAACCGGTTTCAGCAGCACAATTCTTTAAATTGAACGTGGCTGTTTCACATCTGTACCTGCTCAGGGAGCCAGGCAAGCTAGGAGGGCGGGTTTAGCCATGCCCCCAGAGAGAGACAGTACTGCTGCTGTGGTACGGAGTGGGGAGGGTGGGGGAGTGGGGGTGGGGGAGGTGTCTGACCCTGGAGGGCCGCTCAGGCCTGCCTCCACCTGGGTCTGGAGTTGTAGGGAGGAGAGGTGTGCCCAGTCCCAGCAAAGAGGGCCTGGCAGTGGCTGGCCTTGGGCCCCAGGGGTGCTGATGGGTGATTGCCAGCATGCTATTGCTGTGGGTGCCCCTGGCAGGATGGCAGGGAAAAAGATTGGGAGTGGGAGGTGTGGATTGCAGCTACCCCTGAGGCTGGATCTTGTTAGGTTAGCCTCCCTGTTCCCTTAGGGTGCGGGGGCTGGGATAGGGTGTCTGTGCAAGGGGATTGGAAGAGCTCCTGGTGGCCACTACCTCTTCCTTCTTTGCAGTCTGGGAAATAGGACCACCAAAATAAGACCACCATTTGATTAATTAATTTAAAAAAAAAAAAAAGCAGGCAAGGATTTATTGAACTGGCCAGGACAGCCACAAGAGCACCACACACAGGTGGACTCCAAATGACTGCACCGTTTCAGGGGTAGGCAGTCCCTTTTAAAGGTTCAAACCACAGGAATTTTCCTTTGTCCTAATTTCTAAATCCTAAATACCAAATTCTAAAGACTGGGGACAGCCCTTCTCGTCTCTTGCTCATGTCTCTCTCCCTCCCTTTCTCACATATACACTCACTTGCCCAGCAAGCTCAAAAACTAAATGAATCTTATTTCAGACACCTGCCTCCACGCAGTCTTCATCAGTGGTGGAGGAACGGTCTCAGAACTGTTTGTTTCAATTGGCCATCTAAGTTTAATGTAATTAATGATTACAGTACATTGTAATATCTTTAAAAGAAAAGGAAAATATTTTGTGGGCCGCTTGGTCCTTGTGTGTGTGTCAACTCTTAAGTTATAATTTTAAAATCAGTAAGAGCTTTTCAGAAAGGTCAGGGAGTCTGATTGCAGTGGAGGGGTCACCCGTTCCCCCACGGCACCTTCGCTAGCAGGAGGCATGCAGCGGCGGCAGCCTGATGAAAACGCCTCTGGGTGGAAGCACCGCCTTCACCACCTGGGACCCCTTGGACCCGCGTGCTCCCTGCCTCAGCCCACCTGGTGTCTATTCCCTCCAGGGGTTGTTAGAGTAGCTGGAGGCGGCTGCTGCTAGGAAATAAATTCCTCTGTGACCCCCTGTACCTCTGTAAGACCCCAAAACCCCCTGTGACTGCTTGGACACTTTTCACCGTGTTCTGTTAGGGAGCTTAAAGGCACAGTTAGAAATTCTCCCGTTCCCCTTCCAGGCTTATCAGAATCTGAGATCTTTATCTGTAGGAAAAATGTGGCAGTTTAAATTTCAAGGGGCTGGAGGCCTGAGAACAGAGTGCTGGACCTGCTCCCTCTTCCCTCTGCCTTTTCTAAATATTTTAAAATAATGAGAGATTTGAGGCATGGTTATACATTTTTGAAGGACATAGAAAGAAGGTTTAAAGGCTAATGTAAAATAGTGAAAATTTTTGTGAAGGTTGTACATGTGATGAGAAGGATAAGCAGGAGAGAAGGAAACAGCATAAGTAGAGGTCTAGGGAGGGAGAGTGGGAAAGAATGAGACAGATTTAAGAAAGAGACTCTGGGAGTCCGAGAGGAAAGAACGTAGACAGAAACAGAAACAAAGATTGGGAGAGAAAGTGATATGGGTGTATAAGTGTGAGTGTATATGTGAGAAAGGGAGGGAGAGAGACATGAGCAAGAGACGAGAAGGGACAGAGATTAGAGAGGGAGAGAGACAGGTGAGGCCGGAAGAGACAGAGACGGTCTGAAAGAAAGGGAAACTTAGACTCCCAAGGGTTTTTTAACTTAGAGGAAGAAGACTGACAGGACCGGGGCTCCTTTCAATTAAGCCCATAGAGGGTAACCTTACAAGTGGGGGGCAAACCTGTTGCCTATCTGTCTAAGAGGCTAGACCCTGTGGCAGCAGGGTGGCCAGCGTGCTTCCAGGCAGTGGCCACCACAGCATTGCTGGTGAAGGAGGCAAATAAGCAGACTCTGGGCCAGGAGCTAGCCCTGACAACACCCCCTGCCACTGAGGCCCTCCTTTGAGGTGTTCCAGAGAGATAGATGTCAAACACCAGAATCACCCAGCGCCAAGCTCTTCTTCTGGACCAGTCCTGCATCCGGTTCCATAAGACACTGGCCATCAACCCTGCCAGCCTGCTTCCAGATGATCCAGAGGAACCCATTCATAACTGCATAGAGGTAACAGATGCAGTACTGCCATCATCACCAGACGAGATACTTTCACGGATGGGAGCAGTTACGTTTGGGATGGGATCTGATATACAGGGGCAGCAGTAGTCACCCTGGACCACACCATTTGGGCACAGTTCCTGAACAGAGAAACATCAGTAAACTTTTGGCCTTAATCTAGGTCCTTTGATGGGGACACTGTGCCATTCATCGGGAAAGAGGGTTACCAACTCCAGCCAGAAAGGACATTATTTTAGCCTTATTTGAGGCCATCTGACTCCCAAAAGCAGTTGCAATAGTGCACTGCAAAGGACATCAGAAAGGGGAGACAATTGAAGCCAGAGGAAATAGAGCAGCAGACCAAACTGCTAAGAAAGATGCCCAAAAACCAGCAAGTCTTAATAACCCTGCCGGACCGCGACCTACACCAAACAAGAGGAGAAATTGGCTGAACAGAAGTAAGCCATCAAAGGACCAGATGGTTGGTGGACCCTACCAGATGACAGACTGTTGGTCTCAGAGGCTCTAGGTCAGACATTAGTTGCCCAGTTATACCAGGTTACCCACCTAGGTGTTACCAAGACTTCTAAACTTCTGTGAGGCAGATACAGGAAAATGCTAAGCAAGGTAAATGCTAAGAGGGTCCCCCTGGGAATTTGGGCCCCAGAGAAATTCCCCAGGAGAGCATTATGAGGTGGATTTCACAGAGATTAAGCCATCAGAATTGAGGTACAAGTGCATGCTAGTTTTTATAGACACCTCAGGTTAGGTTGAAGCATACCCCATTAGGACAGAAACTGCCTCTATAGTAGTCAAGAGATTATACCTAGATTCGAGCTGCCAGTAGTCATAGGATCAAATACAAGACCAGTCTTTGTAGCAAGGTATCTCAAAGTATAACTCAAGCCTTCGGACAGGCATGAACCGTAAATTTGCCCTGGAAACTGGTGAAAATTGGACCAACCCCCTGCCCTTCACCCTCTTATGGGCCAGGTGTACCCTCTACCGGGAGAGGTTCCTCCCCGCCTTTTTTTTTTTTAGATCATGTGTGGTAGACCTCCCTCCATCCTTCCTGGGGTCAGGGAGAAACTGAAAGCTAGAATTCATAACCATTCCCTTGCTCAAGTCCTTATAGGCTCTGCAGTTTACCCAGAGAGCCACCCATAAGCTTGTTCCAGATGCACTGCCAGTGCCCACCGTGGTCCCTGTAAACCCCTTCCAGCCCGGAGACTCAGTGTGGGTAAAGAAGTTCACTGTCCAAGGACTCACCCCAACCTGAAAGGAATGCTACACTGTTATCCTGAGCACACCCACGGCTGTTGAAGTAGACGGCACCCAAACCTGGCTACACCACTCCCAGCACCTGCACAGAAAACAACCTGGATCCTGGCAACCAGCAGCCTCACCCATGAGATCCCTAGCCTGGGCTCTACACAGGCCAGAAGGAGACTTGATGCCTGCAGGAGGGGAATTGGACTTCAGTGAGGACAGTACTAATGGGAATTGTGGTACTAGGGGTTTTGGTAATTGTAAGAACATTTTTTGCTAGCCAATGAGAAAGTCCGGGGCTAAGTAAGACTAAATGTGCTATGAACTAAAAAAAACAACAAAAAAAACCCAAAAACAGAATAGAGAATGCCCTTAAAGGAAATAGGATGAGTCAATGATTTGACTATTTACATAAAACCAGTGGGGAATGAAATATAGTGGCAACCATACTTTGGTAAAAACTGCTGTTTGAATTTTAACCCTGCTAAGTCAGGCCCCTGCATCTGATTAAAACACTGGGTACTAACCTCAGCTTCCAGGTGAAGACCTAGAGGCTAAGGCAATTTTCCCTTGCCTGGGACGAGGATCACAGGAGAATGATTCCCACTGACTCAGTAGCTTCGGGGATAGAAACTGTAGATTACCTGAGCTCTGCTTCTGTGTTATCGCTATCGCAAGATAGGGCCACATTCCAATGTCCAGCAGAATGTGACTGGGAACCAACCCTGCGGGCTGTCCCCAGTCTTTAGAATTTGGTATTTAGGATTTAGAAATTAGGACAAAGGAAAATTCCTGTGGTTTGAACCTTTAAAAGGGACTGCTTACCCCTGAAACGGTGCAATCATTTGGAGTCCACCTGTGTGTGGTACTCTTGTGGCTGTCCTGGCCAGTTCAATAAATCCTTGCCTTTTTTTTTTTTAATTAATTAATCAGCCTCTGGTAGTCTTATTTTGAACCCAGGGTTCGACCCCACAACACATATCCCACTCTCTTTCAAATGAATTGACATATTGTCTTAAGCAAATTAGTTTTTGTAACATGGTAACCAGAGTCCTTAACTAATAAACAAAAATTTTAAAAAATATATTTTATTGATTTTTTACAGAGATGCAGGAAGAGGGATAGAGAGTTAGAAACATCGATGAGAAAAAAACATTGATCAGCTACCTCCTGCACACCCCCCACTGGAGATGTGCCACAATCAAGGTACATGCCCTTGACCAGAATCAAACCTGGGACCTTTCAGTTCGCAGGCCGACGCTCTATCCACTGAGCCAAACTGGTTTTGGCTAAACAAAAAATTTTAGGAGCCCCTCATCTTCCAGTTAATAGTAATTGAGCTGCTTAGACTATGAGTTCTGTAAGGTTTCACAGATGTGAGGTCGTTATGGGTTGGCTTGGAGGTGCTACAGTGGCCTTACAGAATAAAGGAAAATTTACAAGTAGAAGAGCAATGTGACTCCTGTGTTAAGAAAGGGCTGAGGGCTCTTTGCCTCATCTACTGCGAGGATGTAGACCATTCTCAGCAATCAGACTGTGGACATCCCAGAAAATGTGGACATCACCCTGAAGGGGCGCACCGTGATTGTGAAGGGCCCCAGAGGCACTCTGCGGAGGGACTTCAACCACATCAATGTGGAGCTTAGTCTCCTTGGAAAGAAAAAGAAGAGGCTCCGGGTTGACAAATGGTGGGGAAATAGAAAGGAACTGGCCACAGTTCGCACTATCTGCAGTCATGTACAGAACATGATCAAGGGATTTACACTGGGCTTCTGTTACAAGATGAGATCTGTGTACGCTCACTTCCCCATCTACGTCGTTATTAGGAGAATGGTTCTCTTCTTGAAATTAGAAACTTCTTGGGTGAAAAATACATCCGCAGAGTTCGGATGAGGTCAGGCGTTGCTTGTTCAGTATCTCAAGCCCAGAAAGATGAGTTGATTCTTGAAGGAAATGATATTGAATTTGTATCAAATTCAGCTGTTTTGATTCAGCAAGCCACAACAGTTAAAAACAAGGATATCAGAAAATTTTTGGATGGTATCTATGTTTCTGAAAAGGGAGCAGTTCAGCAGTCTGATGAATAAGATCTAAGTTGTCCAGCTATAGAAACACCAAGATGCCGAATGATTTCTCACACTTGTTTGTGAAACTATAAGGATGTACAATAAAAGCCTTGTTTTGGTTTGCAAAAAAAAAAAAAAAAAAAAAGGGCTGAGGGCACAGTACACCACCTTGTTGGCTCAGCAGAGCAGCACAGATAGGTAGGTCCATGAAATATAGTGGCAACCATACTTTGGTAAAAACTGCTGTTTGAATTTTAACCCTGCTAAGTCTGGCTCTTGCATCTGATTAAAACACTGGGTACTTACCTCAGCTTCCAGGTGAAGACCTGGAGGCTAAGACAATTTTTTCTTGCCTGAGACCAGGACCACAGTAGATTGATTCCCACTGACTCAGTAGCTTCGGGGATAGAAACTGTAGATAACCTTTAGAGTCTAACCCGCTGAGCTCTGCTTCTGTGTTATCGCTATCGCAAGATAGGGCCACATTCCAATGTTTAGCAGAATGTGACTGGGAACCAACCCTGCGGGCTGTCCCCAGTCTTTAGAATTTAGTCTTTAGGATTTAGGAACAAAAGGAAAATTCTTGCGGTTTAAACCTTTAAAAGGAATTGCCTACCCCTGAAACGGTGCAGTCATTTGGAGTCCACCTGTGTGTGGTGCTCTTGTGGCTGTCCTGGCCAGTTCAATAAATCCTTGCCTGCTTTTTTAAATTAATTAATCAGCCTCTGGTGGTCTTATTTTAAACCCAGGGTTTAACCCCATCACAGTCCAGGGATTCCTGCATATAGGGTGTGCAACCCCTACCCCCCAGTAATAGGTAATTTTTGGCAAATTTGATCCTGAAGGCAGTAAGAAAACACTAAATGCAATGGGGGGTTGGGGAGGTGAGGAATGGTGGCCCAATAGACAGACCTGTCGTGATACTGGAAATACAACTAAAATGGAAAACATCACCTGGAATTACCAACTGAGGTCCAGCTGAGGAGGAGACTTATATCAAAAAAGGACAGGAAACACTCAGAGATCGGTAGGAAGAACAAGGTTGTGAGAGGAGCTGACCCAGCTCCCAGGGGCAGCAGGCCAAGTTTGAGGAGGGAGGGTCTGTTCCCTCAGAAGATAGAGATCTGGAACCCAGGCTGAGCTCCACAGCCCGGAGCCCTAGAGTCAAGACCCAAGGCTAATGACATCCAGTGGTGAAAGGTGGCAGGGCTGCTGTGGAGCTGGCAGACCAAGAAGGAGCCCCCAGGAGAGAAAGGTGCAGTGTGTTTTGCTTGTTGGTTTTACCCAGAGCCCAGTGACTTTTCAGTTGCAGCTACTCACCCAAGGTTTTGGTGCAGGGAGGGAAATGTGGAGGAGGGCCTCAGGAGAGGCTGGAGTGGGAAGCACTGAGAGGGAAGATTTAGAAAAACAGCAGCCAGGAGCATTTGGTCGAGGCCCCCAAACAGAAAGGGCCATTTTTCCTGAGAGGAGCAGCCCCAGGACAGGGAAAGGGAAAAACTCGCCTTAGGTGATACAGCCCACTACACTCTCAGGTGCCATGGATGCCACACCCTGCATTTTGAGCTTTTCAGAAGAAACAAAAACAGAGGCCAAGCCTATGGGTTTGAACAGTCTCAGGAGCTTCAGTGACTGGATTGGGGGGGAGGGGCTGTCCACCCCACTATCCTGGAAACCAGATCAGTAATTTTCCCTCATGGTCAAACTGATAAAAACTCCAGGTTGCCAGCTAACCCCATTGGTCTCCATACAAGAATCTCTGTCCAGCCAAGGGCAGAGTAATATCTTGGGCCACTTGTGGAGAAATTGGTCTGGGACAAGGAAACACACACACCATATTCCCTGAAAGCCAAACAGCACTTCCCCCGCCTAAAGACCTTTCAGAAACAGACCTTTGAGTGATTAAGATTGACACCTTGCTAGGATGGATAAAGGCAGAGCCTGGGGATCCAGGGGAAGTCTTATGACGCAGCCCTGGTCCTTAGTTGCTAACAAACCTACTTTAGGGAGAATCCAAGATGGCTGCACAGGTAAACACCTAGCCGCAGCCGCAAACAACAATTTCAATAAAATATAACTAAAATATAAAATGGACATTACCCAGAACTATAGGAAAGTCGACTGACTGGAAATTCTACAACGAGAAGCAAGGAAAAAACCAGAAGGAAGCGTGGAGGAGCTGTAAAAGCCTCAGGTACGGAGACACGCGGCGCGCGCGGAGACGACGGAGCCTGAGAGGAAGGGCGACTGAGTACCTGGCTGGCGTTCCCTAGCGGGAAGGAGTTAAAGCTCTGAGTGTGTTGGGCCCCAGTTCTGACTGCTCTGAACCCCAGTTCTAGGCCAGACCCCGGGGACCCAGGCTCAAACAGAGGGAGCTGGGCTGTAAGGCGGCCCCGGGGGAGCGGCGAAAGGAGGTCCCGGAGGAACGCACATTGCACCCAGAGAAGGGACGGTTGGCTGTGCCGAGGAATTGCCCTGGCGGGAAAGAGACAGGGGCTCCAGACTGCTCTGAACGCCACCTCCAATCCCACTACCAACTGAACTGAACCCCAGATCCGGGCTCATTGGGGGAGAGCCTAGACTGTTCAGTAGCAGGCGAAAATGGAGGGCACCTTTCTCTCAGAGGTGCTTGCAACGAGTACTGAAGGACCCTGAGACCCAGGAGCCGCATAGGGTGGGGCTGACGGAAGCCAAGGCTGTAGGCTCCACCCTGAAACTCTGCCCCATCTGGGAAGCTGCGAAAATGCTGAGACAAAATAGATAACAAATGAAAGAAATAGAGGACAAAAAGTGACTGGATATAGAGTTCAAAGCTACACTTATAAGGTTTTTCAAGAATTTCCTAAAAAAGATAGATAAGACCTATGAGGATATGAAAAGGGATCAACTAGAATTAATAAGGAATCAACAAGAAATGATAAGGGATCAGCAAGAAATAAAGAATACATTGTCTAAAATAAAAAATATTATACAGAGTCCTAAAAACAGAATGGAAGATCGCAAGAATCAAGTCAAAGATTTGGAACATAAAGAGCCAGAAGACATCCCTCCGCAGAAGATAGAGGGCAAGAGAATCCAGAAAATTGAAGATAATGTAAGAAACCTCTGGGACAACTTCAAGCGAACCAACATCAGAATTATGGGGATCCCAGAAGATGAGAGAGAGCAAGATATCGAAAACATACAGAAAGAAATAGTGACAGAAAACTTCCCCCACCTGGTGAAAGAATTAGGCTTACAAGTCCAGGAAGTGCACAGAACTCCAAACAAAAGGAATCCAAAGAGGACCACACCAAGACAAATCATAATTAAAATTCCAAGAGCAAATGACAAAGAGAGAATATTAAAAGCAGCAAGAGCAAAGCAGGTAGTTACCTATAAAGGAGCACCTATACAATTGTCAGCTGATTTCTCAACAGAAACCATGCTGGCCAGACGGGAATGGCAAGAAATATTCAAGGTGATGAATAGTAAAAACCTACAGCCAAAGATAATCTATCCAGCAAAGCTATCACTCAGAATCAAAGGTCAGGTAAAGAGCTTCACTAATAAAAAAAAAAAAAAGCTAAAGGAGTTCATCACCACCAAACCAGAATTATATGAATTGCTGAAGGGGGTTCTTTCAGAAGAGAAAGTAAATAAAGATAAAAATTATGAACAACAAATACGTAACTATCAACAAGTGAATCTAAAAACCAAGGAAATTAAGAAAAAATCTGATGAACAATATTAACTGTTGAATATAATAGAATCAGAGGTATGGAAAGGGAGTGAACTGACGATTCTTGGGGAAAAGGGGAGAGGGGGATGTGGGAAGAGACTGAAGATAAACTGTGCACCTATGGATGAGGACAATGGGGGGTGGGGAAAGGGCAGATGGTGGGGTGAGAACCTGGTGGAGGAGAGCAATGTGGGAGGGGGGGTAGAAGGAACATTTGTAATAATATGACAATAAAATTTATTAAAAAAAAAACACACACACACAAAACCTACTTTAGAGTTCAGAATGGCCACTCCTGTTTGCAGCCAAAGCCTGTGGATCAGTGGATTGTTTCAAGACAGTTGCCAAAAGACAGTGCCAGATAGCAGTTACCACCTAAGTACCTAAAAGGAATCCCAGAATTGGCAGACAGAACAAAAGAGTGGGATCCAAAGCGAGATCCCAGGGGTCAATAAACTTGGTTGAAAAACAAATGTCACTTCAGGTTTTTTTTTTAAAACTCCCCCCCCCCCCGACTTTTCTCTTTTTTTAAAGCTTTTCTCTTTTCTTTCTTTTTGCCCTTTTAAAATTTATCATCTTTATCTATCTGCTTTATTGATTTATAATCCTAATCTCTGTTGTTTCATTCATATACCTAATTTTCCTCTTCCCTTTTCCTACTCATTTTTTTTTCACTACCCATTTTTCCATTCTTTCTATTTTCTTTTTCTCCTGCATTCTCATTTTTTCTTTTTCTTATTTTAGGTCTATTTCTCCTCTATTTTTTCTTCCAAGTTTTTATTTTATTTTATTTTATTATTATTATTGTGTTTTCATTTCTTTTTTCCCCTCCTTCATTTTAAATCATTTTCCTTCCCCTATTCCTTTAATTTTTTATTCTTATTTTCTTTTTTTTAAGATCTAAAAGCTATATATACATATATATATATTGATTTCAGAGAGGAAGGGAGAGGGAGAGAGAGAGAGTAATATAAATGAGAGAGAATCATTGATCAGCTGTCTTCTGTAAGCCCCCCAATAGGGATCAAGCCCGCAAGCTAAGCATGTGCCTTCACTGGAAATCAAACAATTGACCTTCTGGTTCACAGGTTGATGCTTATCTACTGAGCCACACCATTCAGCTATTCTTATTTATTTTAAAATATATATTTTATTGATTTTTTACAGAGAGGAGGGGAGAGGGATGGAGAGAAACATCAAAGAGAGAGAAACATTGATCAGCTGCCTCCTGTACACTTTCTACTGGGGATGTGCCCACAACCAAGGTACATGCCTTGATTGGAATTGAACCTGGGACTCTCTCTCTTTTTTTTTTTTTTTAAATAATAAATCTTTATTGTTCAGATTATTACAGGTGTTCCTCTTTTCCCTCTCTTCCCCCATAGCTCCCTTCACCTGATCCCAATTCCACCCCATGCCCTTACACCCCACCCCTGTCTTCATCCATAGGTGTAAGATTCTTGTCCAATCTCTTCCCTCACCCCCTGAGAATTGTTAGTCCAATCCCTTTCTATATCCCTAATTCTATTATATTCACTAGTCCATTTTGTTCTTCAGATTTTTTATTCACTTGATTTTTAGGTTCACTTGTTGGTAGATATGTATTTTATGTCTTTTTGTTGTTCATAATTTTTACCTTTACTTTTTTCTTCTTCTTCCTCTCCTTAAAGAGTACCCTTCAGCATTTCATGTAATTCTGGTTTGATGTTGATAAACTCCTTTAACTTTTTCTTGTCTGTGAAGCTCTTTATCTGACCTTCAATTTTGAATGATAGCTTTGCTGGGTAGAATAATCTTGGTTGTAGGTTCTTGTTGTTCATCATTTTGAATATTTCTTGCCACTTCCTTCTGGCCTGCATAGTTTCTGTTGAGAAATCAGCTGACAGTCGTATGGGTACTCCCTTGTAGGTAACTAGCTGTTTTTCTCTTGCTGCTTGTAAGATTCTCTCTTTGTCTTTTGCCCTTGGCATTTTAATGATGATGTTTCTTAGTGTGTCCCTCCTTGGATTCCTCTTGTTTGGGGTTCTGTATGCTTCCTGAACTTGTAAGTCTATTTCTTTTACCAGGTAGGGAAAGTTTTCTGTCATTATTTCTTCCATTAAGCCTTCAATATCCTGCTCGCTCTCCTCTGGCACCCTAAAAATCCAGATGTTGGTATGCTTTAAGCTGTCCCAGAGACTCCTTACACTATCCTCACATTTGGATTCTTCTTTCTTTCTGCCTCTCTGGTTGGGTGATTTTTTCTTTCTTATAATCCAGATCTTTGGTTTGATTCTTGGAGTACGTTGATCTATAGTTGAGTTTCTGTATATTCTTTATTTCAGAGATTGTATACTTAATTTCTGACTGGTTCTTTTCCATTTTTTTTGGAATTCTCTTTAAGGTCCTTGAAGGTCTCACCAAGCTTCTTGGAGGTCTCATCAAATTTCTCAAAGGTTTTTAGAAGATTCTTGAGTAATCTTATAAATGTGATTCTGAACTCTGTGTCGTCCAGTAGTTTACTTTCCTTCATCTTTCCCATTTGTGTCATGCTTCTGTGTCCCCTCATTTTGGCTGATGGAGTGGCTTTGTTTGGTAGGTGACCTATAGGGGTCAGTACCTCAGCTTCCCCAATCACCTGAGGTGGTCGCTTTTGGTATATCCCTTTGTGGGCTGAGTGCAAAGTCTTGGTGTAATTAAGCCTTGTTTGCTGTTGGCACACTGAAAGGAATTGATCTCCAGGCCAATTGGCTATAAGGACCTGCTGTGTCTATAAAGGAAGAACTGCTGGGCTGGAGACATGGTTTTTTTTCAGTGGGGCTTTGGTGCTCACTGAGTCCATCTCCCAAATATGTCACTTATGGGTGTGAGTTGTTGAAACTGACCACCAGGAACACTGGCTTCTGGATCACCAATGGGGTGCAGTTCATTTGTTTGGGACTTGGAGGTTTTGTTGCTGGAGCTGCAGTTTATTTTGTTAAGCTGCCACAATATCAGCCATTTATATGCAAAAGTAGCAGGGCGGTGCCTGGGAGGGTCTGTAGAATGTGTGGGCTGGGCCTCAGGGAGGGTCTCAGGGCGGGGTGGGGCCTCACTAGGTTGGGGCATGGCTAACAGCAATGGCTGTCCCAGCCCCCCGCATTTCCAAGTCCCCACTGCGATCCAGCACAGTAAACAATGATAGTTGCGCACACCTCTGCAAGAGTCGCCCTCACTTTGGACCGATGGCTGACAGACCAGCTTCTCCCTGTAGGCATCTGGGTCCCCCACGTGACCCCAGAAACTTGATTTCAAAGTGATAGGGAGCTTGTTTCCTTTCGGGTTGAAAAGAAAAGCTGCGCTGCGCCCAGTCACCCACCACCAGCCTGATTCGCATGCCTCGGTACCTAGGCTCCTCAGCTTTTCAGCACTTGCGCTCCTTTCTCTTTCAGCTAGCCTTACCATGGTTTTGGATGATAGATGTCCTTTATATTAGTTTTAATTTTTAAATTGTTGTGGGAGCGGCAGACCAGTTGATCACCTACGCTGCCATCTTGATTTCTCTGAACCTGGGATTCTTGAGTCTGTAGGCCAACACTCTATCCACTGAGCCAAACCAGCTAGGGCTTACTTTCTTTCTTTTAGCTCTGCATCTATATATTCTGTGCCCCCCCCCTCCCCGCTCTCCTTTGTTTGTTGCTTGCTTTGTTTTCTCTTCATATTTTTTTCTTTCTTTCTCTTTTTCTGCTATTCTTACTCTCTTTCCTGATTCTCTCTTCTCTGGTGGTTGCTTTTGTTGGTGCTGTAGTGGCCTTGTGTAGGTTTTGTTTTGTTTCATCTGTTTTGTTGTATTGTATTTTGTTCTGTTCAGTCAGCACTTTCACAACAGCTCGCATGATGTGGTTGTGGGTAAGCCACATACTCAGCCAGCCTGAGAGGAGACTTTATCCATGAATGGGACAATAACATTCAAGATCGAACTACAGCCCTAACCAGTTTGACTCAGTAGAGCATCAGCCTGCAAACGAAAAGGTCCCAGGTTCAATTCTGGTCAAGGGCAATATGCTTGGGTTGTGGACCTGATCCCAGTGGGGAACTTGCAGGAGGCAGCTGATCCATGATTCTCTCTCATCATGGATGTTTCTATCTCTCTCTCCCTCTTCCTTCTTCTCTGAAATCAATAAAAATTATAAAAAAGTATAAGACCCAACTGCAGCAGGAGAACACAAATAACTTGATTAAGGGGCTTTTCTAGAACACCAAGCTCAGGAAATCTAAGTGATTGCACCACTGGGTCCCCCAAAATATATACTACATAAAACCATCCACAAAATCTGGGAGGCATAGAAGTTTTATTTAATATATGGAAACAAAAGCAAAGGGACAGCAAAAATAGGGAGATGAGAAAAAAACCCAAATGAAAGAAAAGGAGGAATCACCAAATATGAACTAAGTGAAATGAAGGTAAACAATTTATCAGATAAAGAATTCAGAATAATTAATTCAGAGTAATGAATTCAGACTATGAATGCTCAAACAATTCAGTGAGAACTACAAGCTGTGATAATTATGCAGGTTTTAATGAGAGCTACATCAACATGAAAAGACAGCTTGACATACAACTTAACAAAAGGAAGATAAACAACCCAATAAAAAAAAAAAGGGCAATGGACCTAAATAGATACTTTTCGAAAGAAGACAGAAGGAAGGCCAAGAGACATATAAAAACATGTTCAAAGTCACTAATTATCCAAGAGATGCAAATAAAAATGACAATGAGGTACCATCTCACACCTGTCAGAATGGCTATCATCAATAAATTTCAAGTGCTGGCGAGGGTGTGGAGAAAAAGGAACCCTTGTGCACTGCTGGTGGGAATGCAGACTGGTGCCACCACTGCAGAGAACATTTTTTAATTCCGTCAAAAAACTAAAAATAGAACTCCCATTTGACCCAGTGATCTCACTTCTAGGAATATACCCTGAGAAACTACAAACACCAGTCAGAAAAAATATATGTACCTGTATGTTCATAGTAGCACAATTAAATAGCTAAGATTTGGAATCAGCCTAAGTGCCCATCAGCAGATGGGTGAATTAAAAAACTGTTGTACATTTACACAATGAATACTATGCTAGTGTAAAAAGAAAGTAACTCCTACCATTTGCAATAGCATGTATGGACCTGGAGAGCATTATGCTAAGTGAAATAAGCCAGGTAGAGAAAGATAAACATCACATGATCTCGCTCATTTGTAGAATATAATGAACAACATGAACTGACGAACAAAAACAGATCCAGAGACAGAGAAACATTGATCAGATGCTCAAACCTCAGAGGGTAGGTAGGGGAGGTTAGAGGTAAGGGAGAGAGATCAACCAAAAGACTTGTATGAATGAATATAAGCCTAACCAATGGACACAGACACCAGGGGGCAAGGGCATGAGTGAGAGAGGGTGGGGGCAATGGTGGAATAAAGACATATATGTAATACCTTAATCAATAAAGAAAATAAAAAAAGCAAATGTAATCACTTAGGAAAATAAAAAAGATAGTTTGAAACAAATAAGAATCCATTGGAAATGAGGACAGCTAAAATAAAGAACACCTCTGGCCCTAACTGACTTGGCTTAGTTGATAGAGCATTGGCCTGCCGACTCAAGGGTCCCAGGTTCTATTCTGGTAAAGGGCATGTACCTTGGTTTCAGGCATATCCCCAGTAGGGGGCGTGCAGGAGGCAGCTGATTGATGTTTCTCTCTCATCTATATTTCTAACTCTCTATCCCTCTCCCTTCCTCTCTGTAAAAAATCAATTATATAAATATTTTTTTTCAAAAAGAACATCTCTGAAGGATTCAAAGGTAGACTAGAAGTATCTGAGGATTGAATCAGTGAATTAGAATACAAGATAGAAAAAAAAAACACCCATTCAAAGCAGCAAATGGAAAAAATATTAAAAAGCAGTAGGAGCCAAAATCAGTTTGGCTCAGTGGATAGAGTGTTGGCCTGCAGACTGAAAGTGTGCAGGAGGCAGCTGATCGATGTTTCTAGCTGTCTATCTCTCTCCCTTCCTCTCTGTAAAAAATAAATAAAATATATATTAAAAAAAAAAAGAAATGTGGGATTGTCTGAAATAAAAAATATTATACAGAGTCCTAAAAACAAAATGGAAGATTGCAAGAATCAAGTCAAAGGTTTGGAACACAAAGAGCCAGAGGACACTCCTCCACAGAAGCAAGAAGATAAGAGAATCCAGAAAGTTGAAGATAGTGTAAGAAACCTCTGGGACAATTTCAAACAAACCAACATCAGAATTATGGGGGTCCCAGAAGAAGAGAGAGAGCAAGATATCGAAAACATACAGAAAGAAATAGTGACAGAAAACTTCCCCCACCTGGTGAAAGAATTAGGCTTACAAGTCCAGGAAGTGCACAGAACTCCAAACAAAAGGAATCCAAAGAGGATTACACCAAGACACATCATAATTAAAATTCCAAGAGCAAATGACAAAGAGAGAATATTAAAAGCAGCAAGAGCAAAGCAGGTAGTTACCTATAAAGGAGCACCCATACAATTGTCAGCTGATTTATCAACAGAAATCATGCAGGCCAGACGGGAATGGCAAGAAATATTCAAGGTGATGAATAGCAAGAACCTACAGCCAAAGATACTCTACCAGCAAAGCTATCACTCAGAATTGAAGGCCAGATAAAGAGCTTCACAAATAAAAAAAAGTTAAAGGAGTTCATCACCACCAAATCTGAATTATATGAATTGCCGAAAGGGGTTCCTTAGGAAGAGGAAGAAGATATAGATAAAAATTATGATCAACAAATACGTAACTATCAACAAATGAAACTAAAAGCCAAGGGAATTAAAAAATCTGATGAACAATATTAAGTGATGAATATAATAGAATTAGAGGTACAGAAGGGGAGTGGACTGACGATTCTCGGGGAAAAGGGGAGTGGAAGGTGCAGGAAGAGCCTGAACAAAAACTGTGCACCTAATGATGAGGACAATGGGGGGTGGGAAAAGGTCAGAGGGTGGGGTGGGAACCTGGTGGAGGGGAGCAATGGAGGGGGAAAAATGAAGAACATTTGTAATAATATGAACAGTAAATATTTATTTAAAATTAAAAAATAAAAAGAAATGTGGGAAGGATTTTTTTAAAAAGCAGGAGAAGAGTCTAAGGGAGTTTTGGGACAATGTGAAATGTAACAACATTCACATTATAGGAGTACTAGAAGGAGCAGAATCTGAGAAAGGAATAGAGAATCTGTTTAAAGAAATAATGGAAGAAAATTTTCCTAACCTGAAGGAAAAAGTCACTCAACTTCAGGAAACACAGAGAGTTCCAATAAATATGAATCCCAAAAGACCCAAACCCAGACACATCATAATTAAAATGGCAAACTTTAAAGTCAAAGAAAGAATCTTTCCTACCAGCTGCAAGAGAGAGTCAGAAAGTTATATTCAAGGTAGCTGTCATTAGACTGTCACCTGACTTCTCAATAAAAACACTTCATGCCAGAAAAGAATGGCATGAAGTATACAAGGTAATGAAAACCAAGGGACTGAACCCAAGACTATTTTATCCAGCAAGGCTATCATTCAAAATCAAAGATGAAATTAGGATTTTTGCAGACATAAAAAGGCTGAAAGAATTTATTATTACAAACAAGCACTGCAAGAAATGCTAAAGGGACTGCTGTAATGAGAAGAAATAGAAAGAGAACACAGGCATCAAGAATAAAAATGGCAATAAGTAAGTACCTATCAATAATAACCATAAATGTAAATGTAAATGTAAATATTAATGGCACATGCCTGGGTTGGGGCTCAATCCCTATTAGGGGGCATGCAGGAGGCAGCTGATCAGTGGTTCTCTCTCATCATTGATGTTTTTATCTCTCTCTCCCTCTCTCTGCAATCAACAAAAATATATTTTAGCCGAAACCAGTTTGGCTCAGTGGATAGAACATCGGCCTGCGGACTGAAAGATCCTGGATTCGATTCCGGTCAAGGGCATGTACCTTGGTTGCAGGCACATCCCCAGTAGGGGGCATGCAAGAGGCAGCTCATTAATGACTCTCTCACATCGGTGTTTCTAACTCTCTACTCTGTATCTCCCTTCCTCTCTGTAAAAAATCAATTAAAAAAAAATATATATATATATTTAAAAATATATATTTAAATGTCTTAAAAAAGTAAATGGCTTAAATGCTCCAATGAAAAGATACAGGGTAAATGAATGGATTTAAGCATGACCCATATATATGCTGTCTTCCAGCAAAAGGACTCACACAGAATGGAAATTAAGAGATGGAAAAAAAATTTCCAGGCAAATGGAAAAAAAAAAAAAAAAAAGCTAGCGTAGCAATAGTCATATGTGACAAAACAGACTACCAAAAGAAGTCCATAACAAGAGATAATGAAGGTCATGTCATAATACTAAAGGAATCAAAACAATAAGAGGATATAACTCCGGTAAACATATATGCACTCAATACAGGAGCATCTAAATATATATATATATATATATATATATATATATATATATTTTCTTTTTTTAAATATATATTTAAAAAAAAAAACTTCTGGAGGATTTTAATGAAGAGATCAACAGAAATACAATCATAGTAGGGAAGTTTAACAACCCACTGACATCACTGGATAGATCTTCTATACATAACTTCAACAAGGAAATAGCCATCCTAATGACACACTAGATCAGATGGAATTAATTGACATCTTTAGAACATTTCACCTCAAAGCTACAGAATATATATTTTTCTCAAGTTCACATGAGACATTTTCAAAGATAGACAACATGATAGGACACAAACTAAGTCTCTACAAGTTCTAGAAGACTTAAATCATATCAAGCATCTTCTCAGATCACAATGGCATAAAATTAGAAATCAACTATAATAAAAACATTCAAACACATGGAAGCAAAATAGAATGTTATTAAATAATGAATGGGTTGCCAATAAGATCAAAGAAGAAATAAAAAACACCTTGGAAGCAAATGGAAATGAACACTGAACCAACCAAAATCTATGCAACACAGAAAAAACAGTCCTGAGAGGGAAGTTTACTGCATTACAGGCTTACATAAAATAATAAATAAATAAATAAATAAAAAATCCCCAAAACCTTTTTTTAAATTATATTTTATTGATTTTGTACAGAGAGGAAGGGAGATAGTTAGAAACATTGATGAGAGAGTCATCGATCAGCTGCCTCTTGCACACCCCCTACCAGAGATATGCCAGCAACCAAGGTACATGCCCTTGACCGGAATTGAACCCGGGACCTTTCAGTCCCCAAGCCGACGCTCTATCCATTGAGCCAAACCGGTCTGGGCCCAAAAACTTTTAATAAATTATCTAATCCTACAACTTAAAGAACTAGAAAGGGATCAACAAGAAAAGCCCAGAGTAAGTAGAAGTAAGGAAATAATAAAGATCAGAGTAGAAGTACAGTGGTACCTCGACATACGAGTGCTTTAAGATATGAGTGTTTTGAGATATGAGCTGCCGAGTGAGCGATATTTTGCTTTGAGATACGAGCAATTTGACATACGAGCAAGGTTATGGAACGAATTAAACTCGTATGTCGAGGTACCACTGTAATTACATAGAAAACCCTAAAGACTCCATCAATCAAACTACTTAATTTAATTCGTTCCATAACCTTGCTCGTATCTCAAAGCAATTTTCCCCATTTAAATTAATTGAAATGCCATTAATCTGTTCCAGCTCCCAAAACACCACCTCAGTTGTTTTTGTTAAGTGTTTTTGAATAAGAAAAATGTATTTACAAGAAGAAACATTTATAAATAACAAATACATATTCTATAAAAACATAATAAAAGAAAAAGTGAAGTGCTACGGAAGCGCTTAATTTTCGTCACTGGTCTTCACTTTTTTCGTCACATTTTGCTCATTTTCACCTGCAGAGCGTTTAAAAAAACTGTCCAAGGAGGTTTGTTTCTTCCTCCCTTTCAGGATACGTACAGTGGTACCTCGACATACAAGTTTAATTCGTTCCATAACCTTGCTCGTATGTCAAATTGCTCGTATCTCAAAGCAAAATATTGCTCACTCGGCGGCTCGTATCTCAAAACACTCATATCTTAAAGCACTCGTATGTCGAGGTACCACTGTGTGTGTGTGTGTGTGTGTGTGTGTGTGTGTGTGTGTATATATATATATATATATATATATATAGAGAGAGAGAGAGAGAGAGAGAGAGAGAGAGAGAGCTGGTTCTTTGGTTCTTTGAAAAGATAAACAAGATTGATTTATTTACTTCCTTGGTTAAGTTAATTCCTAAGTATCTTTTTTTGTTGTTGCAATCTCTCTCTCCCTCACCCTTTCTCTATTAAATCAATCAAAATATATTTTTTAAAAAGCCTGGTATTGGCAAAAGAACAAGCATCTAGATCAATGGAACAGAATAGAGAACCCAGAAATTGACTCAAGCCATTATACTCAATATTTGACAAAGGAGACAAGAGCATGCAATGGAATAAAGACAGACTTCAACAAATGCTGCTGGGAAAATTGGACTGACACATGCAAAAAAATGAAACTAGACCACCAATTTACACCACACACACACACACACACACACACACACAAAACCCTCAAAATAGATAAAAGACTTACATGTAAGTTTTTTTTTTTTTTTTTTTTAAATATATATTTTATTGATTTTATACAGAGAGGAAGGGAGAGAGATAGAGAGTTAGAAACATCGATGAGAGAGAGTCATCGATCAGCTGCCTCCTGCACACCCCCTACTGGGGATATGCCCGCAACCAAGGTACATGCCCTTGACCGGAATCGAACCCGGGACCCCTCAGTCCCCAAGCCAACGCTCTATCCACTGAGCCAAACCGGTCCTGGCACATGTAAGTTTTTAAACAATCAAAATCCTAGAAGAAACCATAGGCACCAAAATCTCAAACATCTCTCATAGCAATATGTTTATCAATACATTTATTAGGGCAAAGGAAACTAAAGAGAAAATATATAAGTAGGACTACATCAAAATAAAGTGCTTCTGCACAGCAAAAGAAACCATCAACAAAATGAAAAGACAACCCACTGCATGGTTTGTCAATAATTCATCCTATACAGGGTTAATTTCCAAAATATATACGGAACTCATGCAATTTAACAAAGGGAAGATAATCTAATTAAAAAATGGGCAAAGGACCTAAATTGATTCTGTATGTCCACTGTGGATTATTATAAAAGGCTAAGAGACATAGGAAAAAATGCTCAAAGTCATTAATCATCAGTGAGATGCAAATTAAAACAAGTATGAAGTATCACTTAATACATATCTGTCAGAATGGCTATCATCAACAAATGGCCAAGTGTTGGCAAGGATATGGAGAGAAGGGAACCCTAGTACACTGCTGGTGGGAATGAAAACTGGTACAGCCAATATGGAAAGCAGTATGGACTTTCCTCAAAAAATAAAAACTGGAAATCCAATTTGACCTTGTGACCCCACTTCTAGGAACATGTCCTAAGAATCCTAAAACACCAACCATAAAGAATACATGCACCTCTGTGTTTATAGCAGTGCGATTTACAATAGCTAAGATTTAAAAACAGCCCAAGATCCCATTAGCAGATGAGTGGATTAAAAAGGTGTAATACAGGAGCTCCAGTGGTGCAATTGGTTAGTGCATGGTACTTATAAAAAGGTGTAGTACATTTACACAATGAAATACTACACAGCTTTAAAAAAGTAAGAACTCTTACATTTGCCACAGCACTGATGGACCTGAAGAGTATTATGCTAAGCAAAATAAACCAGTCAGAGAAAGATAAGTATCATATGATTGCTGGGAGCCACTTCCAGCATGTCAAAATTACAAGACTTTTATCAAAAGGTTGATAAAACTTGGGGGCTCAACAAGGGCTAAGTCACATATATAATTACCTGTTGGGGAACAGCTGAAAAGGCACTTCCCCCAGACCTGAATAGGATGATTGTTTACTTCCAGATAGCTCAGGGCTTCTTAATCTACATGTTATTGTCTCCTGTTGGCCAAACACCTGAACAGCTGTAGGCTATTCCCCAATCTGACAAGGCCTCTGTAAATCTTAACCTTTGAAACCCTACCCTTCGAAGTGTATGTCTCCACCTTGCCTTAGGAAAAACTGTGTTAATAAAATGTCCTGAGATGAGGAGAATCTTTAGCTCCTTTAGCTAAAGCTCCCCTAACTCCCAATGGCTTTCAAAACTATATTTTGGCTCTGGGCTCTTTCTTAATCTACTCACAGCCTTTCTCCAGATTACTGAACCCTTTGTAATGCTGGGACAAGAACCCCAGCACATGATCTAATGATCAAAATAAACTGACGAACAAAATAGATCCAGAGACATAGAAGCATGGAACAGACTGTAGAATTGCAGAGGGAAAGGGGGAGAGTGTGGGTAGTTGAAAAGAGATTAACTAAAGAACTTGTACACATAACCCAGGGACACAGACAAATGAAGGCCTGGGGTGGGGGACAGGAGTGGGTTAGAAGGGGTCATATGTAATACTTTCAGTAATAAAGATTAAAGAAATAAGTTCTAAGTCTAAACTGAAGAACACATTCTTTTCCAGAGAAGATTTGGAAAGAAGGGTAACTTCAGATGTTGACCTTGTTTTATAAACATTCTAATATGAAAACACACACACACTGAATGTTTTTAAGAGGAATACTACCACACTGAATGTAGTATAAGGACAATACTTCTGAAAGAATGGGTTGAGAAAAGTAAATTTTGGATGAAAGGTCAATGAAGTGAAGAGAGAAGGATTAGGGTGGTAGAAAGGATGCCAAGTCAAGAGTCAGCTGGAACATAACTTAAAAAAAAAAGTTTTTATTGATTTTAGAGAGGATGGGAGAAGGAGAGATAGGAACATCAATGAGAAACATTGATTGGCTACCTTCTGCACATCCCCTAATGGGAATTAATATTGCAAGCCAAACATGTGCCCTGATTGGGAATGACCTTTTGGTGCATGGGTTGATGATCAACCAATTGAACCAACTGAGAGGGACAGAAGGTTGGTGTCTCACCCAATGGGGTGAATTTGTTCAAAGACAAATCTATTTAGAAAAATGGTTCTAGGTGGTGAGCTACAGGGACCAGAGCAGACCAAGGCTTTTGAGCTCTTCAGATAGCACCACTTTTCACCCTCCACGTAAAACACTCTATCTCCTGTGGCTCCTCAGCCTCCTGTGACCGATGTCACTTGGTCACTGGTGCCCACAGAATCCTGGCCAAGGTTCCCTACTCCTTTCCCTTCACACAGCCACACAGAGCAAGCCTATCTTCTTCTGGGCTTTGATTATGGTCTACTTGCTTATGATTCCCAAATTTGTTCAGTTCAGGCTGTCTGCGGAACCTCACACCTTAATTTCAACTGCCTCTGGTCATTCCCACACCACTGGTTCAGCCATGCAATGGTACATCCAACCCTCCCCTCCTCCAACTCACATCTGCCCTTTCAGACCTGCTGCTTCTCCTCCTGGTTCCTTGGCTCTGAGAACAGCACAGTAGCCATTCAGTTATCCAGGTCAAATCTACATATCATCATTGACTTCTCCTTTCTTCTTTCTATTCCTCACCCCTGCCCCCACACACACACACTAGTCAGTCATCTAGTTCATCCTTCCTAAAGTCAGTACTTATCAAGGGCATATGATTCATTGCTGGACTGTGAAAAGTACAGAAACCAAACTGAGATAAATGTTTGGGAAATTTTATTGCAACATGAGTAATATATATTTTAAAATCCTACATATTAGCCGAGACCAGTTTGGCTCAATGAATAGAGCGTCGGCTTGGGGACTGAAGGGTCCTGAGTTCGATTCCAGTCAGGGGCACGTGCCTTGGTTTCGGGCACATCCCAGTGGGGGGTGTGCAGGAGGCAGCTGATCCAATGACTCTCTCTCATCGATGTTTCTAACTCTCTCTCTCTCCCTTCCTCTCTGTACAAAATCAATAAAATATATTTTTAAAAAATTTTTAAAAAATAAAATCCTACATAATAAAGAGGTAATATGCAAATTAACCATCACATCCTTAGATAAGATTGCCACCCCCATGTGGTCAAAGATGGCTGCCACAAGATGGCCAGCAGGGGAGGGCAGTTTTGGGGGACCAGGCCTGCGGTGGACAGGGAGCCCAACCGGTTTGCAATAAAGACTCTTCGTTATCGCATCGGATTCGACTGGCTCCCTGATGGTCATTTGGAGACCCTGGAATCTGAGCATAACAACCATCATCTCTCCCTTCCTCTAATAAGCAGAGCAAGGAGAGCTCTCCAGGTATGAATCCCTTACACAAGCAGTGCCAGGAAATATCTGCTTCCCGACTTAGATGTCCAAAGAGGGAGCCACCTCCTCTTGCCTGCTACCTTCCTACTCAAAGCAGCAGAGGATAAATGAAACCCTTTCCTGCTGATTGTTCTGACCTATTCCTCAACTGTTTATTTGCCTGCCGATTCCGAGCTTGATACAGTCAGACAACACAAAAACTTACCTATTTTCAGTAAGAACCTTCTGAATTTTCTGGATGCCAAGATATAGGCCAGATTACTGCTGAATCCTTATTTTGTTTGTGGCCCTGCCTCTTCACACCCACAGCCCTTTCACCTTCAAACAGGTTGGGTTTTGAATGAAACCCCCAGAAGAGCTGTAGTCAGCCCTGTCTCTCCAGGTGGCTGTTGACTTGGTTGTTGGTATGACTGGAACAAAAATTCTGGCTGAGATTTGCTCAAGGGAGTGTTTGTGTAGTTTGAGGGGGTGGTGGATGATTGGAGATTCACCACCCACTCAGAGACCTGGAGGTCAGGGAGGAGAACAAAACAACAGAAAAATCAATGCAATGCAAACACTCTGGCAGATATTTAGTGCCAGAGGCTAATCTCTGCTTCTCAGACTCGAGCACTTTTCTAACTGTAGGCGTGTGACTCCCGCAATAAAGGCGTCAGGCTCCAGTAGTTTCAAGGCACTCTTGGGACACTGTTTTTTTGTTAGTTTGACATGGATTTCTCAGGGGTCTGTGCTCAGCAGTGGGAGGGCTGCAAGAAGAAAGTTACATCTGAGCTGTGAGCACAGCTCTGCATTTCAGCTCTAAGCTAGAGAGGTGAAATTGAAACCCAGCTTCTCTTTAGAAACGAATTGTCCAATTTGTAAGGGATAAGGCAGTACTGGGAGAATAAACCTGCTAAGCCATGTTTTATAGTACAGGACCTGTTGCCTGGCCAAGGATTTGGGAGAAAAACGTTGGTGTCAGAAACCCAGGTTCAAATTCCAGCTCCCAAGTTAATAATAATGACCTCACTTTAGGCAAGCTTCTTAATTTAGTGTTTTTCTACATCACAAGGGGATTGACAAGGCGGCAGAGCAGAGTGGCTCATAGGCTTTGGGGTAAGACTGCTTTTGAGCTGATTTGAATTCGTTTACAACTTACAATCTGTGTACCAAACAAGTTACTTCTCTTTGCCTGCTTCCTTATATGTGAAATGAGGTTTACACTTGGATGTAGAGCACTTAGTACAGTACCCACACATAAAAGGTGTTCACTAATTTCCCCCTCCATTTCCTGTGGGCAATGTGAAGCTACTATGGGATGGAGAGCAGGGAATTAGAGGGCACAGTTCAGTTTTATGGCAGTAAAGTGGTTTGGACAGGCCAGGGTTATTACAGTAATCCAAGCAAGACATAAAACTGAGAACCTGTGTGCAGGAGGGAAGAGATAAGATTTCTGTGAAGAATCAATAGGGCCTGGCATGTGGTTGAACATGTCAAGGACAATTACCAGGTATGAGACATGGATCAGCTGGAGCACTGGTATTGGTATTGGGTGAGGAGAGAAGAGGGAAGACAAGTTTGGCTGTTGACATGATTTTAAAGTGGCAGCTGCAAAAGGGAATAGCAATGTGTACAAGAAAGGGTGCTAGAGTGCTATCACCTCACACCGGCTAGTGTAGTAAAATAAAATAAAAAAACAGAAAACATGCTGCGGAGGATGTGGAAAAACTGGAACTCTGTGCATTGTTTTTTTTTTGTTTTTTTTTTTTTTCCCTCTGTGCATTGTTGATGGGAATGTACAACAGTACAGCTGCTGTGGAATGAATGGTACAGTGGCATGGCAGTTCCTAAAAAAAAAAAAAAAAAAAATTAAAGATAAGATTATATTACAGTCCAGTGACTCCACTTTAGGACATATAACCAGAATTGAAAGGAGGGTCTTACAAAGACATTTTATACCATGTTCATTAACATTATTGAAGATAGCCCAAAGAGGAAAGAATCCAAATGTTCATTGATTAAAAGATAAATAAAAGGTGATATGGTATATTTATACAGTGCATTATTCAGCCTCAAAAAGTAAGGATACTGCTGAAACCGGTTTGGCTCAGTGGTAGAGCACTGGTCTGCGGACTGAAGGGTCCCAGGTTCGATTCCGGTCAAGAGCATGTATCTTGGTTGCAGGCACATCCCCTGTAGGGGGTGTGCAAGAGGCAGCTGGTCGATGTTTCTCTCTCATCGATGTTTCTAGCTCTCTCTCCCCCTTCCTCTCTGTAAAAAATCAATAAAATATATTAAAAACACCTAAGGGGAAAAAATGATGCCAGGGAAACATCTGCTGGTCTGTTTACAGAGAACCCAGTGAGGGAGGGGACAGTGAAAACGATTAATAGGCTGGACACTCAAGAGGTAAGGTCCAATGGCATGCCTTCCAAAGGCAACTCTTGCCTAACAGTTTAATGAGAGAGGTCATTCCCTATCTTAGGAAGAGATTTCAGGGTGAAGATTGGCTTCCAAACTGTACCCAGTTTTGAAACAGTTGACCAGTTTTGAAACATCCATCTTATATAAAAACTGCTGTTTAAAATTTTATTTTATTTTAATTAATTTATTTATTTAAATAAATTTTTATTGTTCATATTATTACAAATGTTCCTTACCCCCCTCCCCCCCCCCTTCCCCCCCCCCCCCCTCACCATTGCTCTCCTCCACCAGGTTCCCACCCCACCCTCTGCCCTTTCCCCACCCCCCATTGTCCTCATCCATAGGTGCACAGTTTATCTTCAGTCTCTTCCCACATCCCCCTCTCCCCTTTTCCCCAAGAATCATCAGTTCCCCTTCCGTACCTCTGATTCTATTATATTCAACAGTTAATACTGTTCATCAGATTTTTTTTTAATTTCCTTGGTTTTTAGATTCACTTGTTGACAGTTAACGTATTTGTTGTTCATAATTTTTGTCTTTATTTACTTTCTCTTCTGAAAGAACCCCCTTCAGCAATTCATATAATTCTGGTTTGGTGGTGATGAACTCCTTTAGCTTTTTTTTATTAGTGAAGCTCTTTATCTGACCTTCGATTCTGAGTGATAGCTTTGCTGGATAGATTATCTTTGGCTGTAGGTTCTTACTATTCATCACCTTGAATATTTCTTGCCATTCCCGTATGGCCTGCATGGTTTCTGTTGAGAAATCAGCTGACAATCGTATAGGTGCTCCTTTATAGGTAACTACCTGCTTTGCTCTTGCTGCTTTTTTTTATAAATTTTTTTATTTTTTATCAATCTTTATTGTTCATATTATTACAAAGGTTCCTCATTTCTTCCCCCCTCCACCAGGTTCCCACCCCACCCTCCACCCCCTCCCCAAACCCCATTGTCCTCATCCATAGGTGCACAGTTTATGTTCAGTCTCTTCCTCCCTCCCTTTCCTCGATAGTAAATCCCTTTTCAGATAGTAAATCAGTTACTTAGCATTTTCTCATATCAACAATACCTCCACATGCCCAATAATACACTTCACACAAAAGACATTTCCAAATAGGTCAACCAACCTCATCCAGGCCCCACCCAAGGCACTCACAGATCAACACCCCAGCGCTATACTAACTCAACACATCCAGATCTAAGCCTTCATCACTTGATTCAGCAGACCCTCAAGTTCCCGCAAAAGTTTCCAGCTATGTCTGAGAGGCAGCCTTGGGGTGGGGGCAGGTAAGGAGCGGGCTGTTTCGGGCCTGGTTGCACCGGGCCTGGCCTCAGTTGCTCTCGTTCGTACCACAACCAGCTGCTCCGGGTCTGGCCACTGCCGCCCCCGACCTAGTTGCTCTGGACTTGGCTGCTGCTGCTCCGGGCCTGGCCGCTCCCAGCCTGGCAGCTGCTCTTGCTGCTTTTAATATTCTCTCTTTGTCATTTGCTCTTGGAATTTTAATTATGATTTGTCTTGGTGTGGTCCTCTTTGGATTCCTTTTGTTTGGAGTTCTGTGCACTTCCTGGACTTGTAAGTCTAATTCTTTCACCAGGTGGGGGAAGTTTTCTGTCACTATTTCTTTCAGTATGTTTTCGATATCTTGCTCTCTCTCTTCTTCTGGGACCCCCATAATTCTGATGTTGGTTCACTTGAAGTTGTCCCAGCGGTTTCTTACATTATCTTCAATTTTCTGGATTCTCTTGCCTTCTAGCTTCTGCGGAGGGGTGTCTTCTGGCTCTTTATGTTCCAAATCTTTGACTTGATTCTTGCGATCTTCCATTCTGTTTTTAGGAGTCTATATAATATTTTTTAGTTCAGAAAATGTATTCTTTATTTCTTGTTGATCCCTTATCATTTCTTGCTGATCCCTTATCATTTCTTGTTGATTCCTTATTAATTCTAGTTGATCCCTTTTCATATCCTCATAGGTCTTAACGATTTTTTCTAGGAAATTCTTGAAAAACCTTATAAGCTTAGATTTGAACTCTATATCCAGTCGCTTTTTGTCCTCCATTTCTTTCATTTGTTATCTATTTCGTTGTCGCATTTCACAGCTACAGATGGGGCGGAGTTTCAGGGTGGAGCCTACAGCCTTGGCTTCCGTCAGTCCCGCCCTATGCGGCTCCTGGGTCTCAGGGTCCTTCAGTACTCGTTGCAAGCACCTCTGAGAGAAAGGTGCCCTCCATTTTCGCCTGCTACCGAACAGTCTAGGCTCTCCCCCAATGAGCCCGGATCTGGGGTTCAGTTCAGTTGGTAGTGGGATTGGAGGTGGCGTTCAGAGCAGTCTGGAGCCCCTGTCTCTTTCCCGCCAGGGCAATTCCTCGGCACAGCCAACCGTCCCTTCTCTGCGTGCAATGTGCGTGCCTCCGGGACCTCCTTTCGCCGCTCCCCTGGGGCCACCTTACAGCCCAGCTCCCTCTGTTTGAGCCTGGGGCCCAATAAAGTCGGAGCTTTTATCTCCTTCCCACTAGGGAAAGCCAGCCAGGTACTCAGCCGCCCCTCCTCTCCGGCTCCATCCTCTCCACGCGTGCCACGTGTCTCCGTACTTGAGGCTTTTACAGCTCCTCTGCGCTTCCTTCTGGTTTTTTCCTTGCTTCTCGTTGTAGAATTTCCAGTCAGTCGACTTTCCTGTAGTTCTGGGTAATGTCCATTTTATATTTTAGTTATATTTTATTGAAATTGTTGTTTGCGGCTGCGGCTAGGTGTTTACCTGGGCAGCCATATTGGATCCCTGTCTGCTGTTTAAAATTTTTCTTTTTTCTTTTTTCTTTTTTTAAATATATTTTATTGATTTTTTTATAGAGAGTAAGGGAGAGAGAAAGATAGAGCTAGAAACGTCAATGAGAGAGAAACATCGACCAGCTGCCTCCTGCACACCCCCCAACGGGGATGTGCCCACAACCAACATACATGCCCTTGACTGGAATCGAACCCGGGACCCTTCAGTCCGAAGACCGACGCTCTACCAGAGCCAAACCAGTTTCGGCTGCTGTTTAAAATTTTAACCCTGCTATTTTGGCTTCGTAAATGCTTCCTTAAGTAATAAGGAAAATAAAACTACTCCCATTTCAGAGAGGCCATTAAACCTTCCCCAGATGAAGTTATCAGTGCTGGTGCCAGGCCACGCCTTTGGTTGAGGTCTCAAAGCCCCAGCACATAGGCGCTTTTTAAGAACTTGCAAAGGAGACTGGAAAACCCCATATTTGGGAGACAAAGAGGGTAAAAAGGTATAAATACAGGAAATTTTCAGTGCGACAGGGCCCAGAATTTGAGACATTTTCCTCTCGGCCTGACATAATAATAATAATAATAATAATAATAATAATAATAATAGTAACTCCATCTAAGTGTTGCTTGGTTCTTCTCTGATTTTCTGTAACAGTTTTGGTACTGAGCAGATATTTCTGGCAATACCCAGGCACTCTGCTAAGAGCTAAATTCCTATTAAAAGTCAAGCCTGCCTAAACCGATATGGCTCAGTGGATAGAGCGTCGGCCTGAGGACTGAAGGGTCCCGGGTTCAATTCCGGTCAAGGGCATGTACCTTGATTGCAGGCACATCCCCAGTATGGGGTGTGCAAGAGGCAGATGATTGATGTTTTTCTCTCATTGATGTTTCTAACTCTCTATCCCTCTCTTCAAAAAATCAATAAAATATATATTAAAAAAAGTCAAGCCCTACTATTAGCTAAAACTGTCAAAATTTAGCTTTTGATAAGGATTTCATGTTACAGAAGAGGTTTCAGTTGGGAATCTAAGTTAGCAATCAACTTTACATAAATTTTAAGGGTGTGATACTGTTATGCAGAGAGAGGAATTGATGCCGACCATACCAGTGTCAGCATAGCAAAGAAAGCCAGGCCAAAGCAGTGCCCCACCCACCTTTCCCCAACAGGAGAAAAGAGGGACAGTCAGTGAGACAATCTTACCAGTACCATTACAAATCTGGGGTTTACTAATGATTTTTTACTTTAAATTTTCTCTTGCTTTGAAAATTATGTGGCAATACAACTACAAAACTAGGAAATGAGATAGACATAATATTTTATAGGAAACATGTTTTTCAGGGGAGAATGAAATGGAACACGGTTTTAAAAATAGCAACAGGCCGAAACCGGTTTGGCTCAGTGGATAGAGAGTCGGTCTGTGGACTGAAAGATCCTGGGTTCGATTCTGATCAAGGGCATGTACCTTGGTTGCGGGCACATCTCCAGTAGGGGTTGTGCAAGAGGCAGCTGATCAATGATTCTCTCTCATCAATGTTTCTAACTCTCTATCCCTCTCTCTCTCTATAAAAAAAAAAATCAATCAAATATATTAAAAAAGTAAAAATAAAAATAGCAACAGGAGAAAAATCTGAAAAATAATTTGGAATAATTTGATACCAAACAACTGGAGGGCAAGATGGAAAGATCTGCCATTGCTCTAGGAGTGAACAATAGATTAAGAAATTGGTATTGTCTTTTTACTGAATGCAACTATTTTGCAAGGTGAATTATTTAAGGCTAAACAAGACCAGGAATTTTGGTGTCTGAAGACTATCACTATTCTCTTCCTCTCTCAATTAACACTCTCCCATGGAAAGAAGAAATAAAATGGATAGGTAGCAAAGTATCTGCTTACTTAAATTGTAGCTCTCACTCTGACATTTGTAATTCAGCTGGCTCCTGGCTAGAGCTCCCCAATATTAACCCATTATCAACTTTATTTACCAGGCCCTAGACTTTTAGAAGATCAAAATTAGTGCATTCCAGGTGTGTTTAAGATGATGTATCAAGGGCTGGGAATGTGTGGGTAGTATGAGGGAGAGGGGTGCTGGTGAATGTATGACATTGTATAGAACTGCCAGTGTTTTATTACTGTTCTTAAGTTCTCTGGAGCACACAGAACTATCAACTGCACAGGGTCCACAGCTCCTATGCCAACCAATACCACTTACCTTAGCTAAGTGAGGATAGGATGGGATGATTTAAAAAAAACCCCAAAACTTTATTGTTGAGTGTGTTACAGTTATCCCCTTTCCCCTGCTCCACCCAGATCCTGCCCCATTGCAGGCCTTCATCATCCTATTGTGACCATAGGTGATGCACATATGCATAGGTCTTTTGGTTGATCTCTTCCCCCGTCCCCTTCTCTCTGAGATTCAGGATGTTCCATGTTCCCTTGCATCTGGTTCTATTTTATTTATTTTCTTCATTAGATTCTTTGTTCATTTATTTTGATTTTTAGATTGAGTTGTTGGTATGTATTCATTGACATTTTATTGTTTATATATTTTATTTTTCTTTTCTGTCTCGCCCCCCCCGCTCCACCCCCCCCCCCCCCCCCCCACTTCTTAAAGAATACCTTTCAACATTTCAAGTAATACTGGTTTGGTGGTGGACTCTTTTAGCTTTTTCTTGTATGTGATCTTTATCTGATCACATACAAGAAAAAGCTAAAAGAGTCCACCAATTAAAAAAAATTTTTTTTTTATTGATTTCAGAGGAAGGGAAAGAGTAGAAACATCAATGATGAGACAAAAATCATTGATTGGCTGCCTCCTGCACACTCCCCAATGGGGGACCGAAACAGAAACCCAGGTATGTGCCCTGAACCATTGACCTCCTGGTTTATAGGTCAATGCTGAACTGCTGAGCCATGCTGGCTGGGCTGACCTTCAATTCTAAACGAGAGCTTTGCTGGGTAATCTTGGTGTAGGTCCTTCATCACTTTTGAGTATTTGTTGCCATTCCCTTCCAGCCTACAAAGTTTTTGCTGAGAGATCAGCTGACAGTCATGTGTGCTCCCTTGTAGGTAACTAATTGCTTTTCTCTTGCTGCTTTTAAGATTCTGTCTTTAAGCCTTGGCATTTTAATTATGATGTGTGCCACTTTGAGTTCCTCTTGTTTGGGACTCTGTGCTTCCTGGATTGGTAAGTCTACTTCTTTATCAGCTAGAGGAAGCTTTCTGTGATTCTTTCTTGGATTTTTAATATCTTGTTCTCTCTTCGACTTCTGGCATCCCCATAATGTGGTAGGCTTGAAGTTGTCCCACCACTTTCATATTTTTGGATTTTTTTGCTTTCCTGCTTCCTCACATTCCAAATCATTGATTTCTCAGAATCCTATTGTCGAATCCCTGTAAATTATTATTGCAGTTAATGTATGTTTACTTTCTGACTGAAATTCTAAGATTCTTTAAAGTCTAAGTCCCTTTAAGTTCTCAGTAAGAACCTGGAGCATCCTTATAATCATTGTTTTGAACTCTGTATCTAATAGTTTTCTTCCATTTCTTTTAGTTTCCCCTCTGGAGATTTCTTCTTTATACACACACACTAATAATAAAGGGTAATATGCAAATTAGACCCAACATATTCCATACATCCGTCCAGACAAAGCCACAGTGGCAGGGGCCAAGGCAGAGGTAGTTAGGGGCAATCAGGCCAGTAGGGGAGCAGTTAGGAGCCAGTGGTCCCAGATTCTGAGAGATCCCGGACTGGAGAGGGTGCAGGCTGGTTTGAGGCAGCCCCTTCCCCTGTGCACAAATTTCATGTACAGGCCTCTCTGGTATGTTTCTGTATATTGATTTAAGAGAGGGAGGTAGAAACATGAATAATGAGAATCATTGGTTGGCTGCCTCTGCATGTCCCCAACTAGAAATTGAGCCCACAACCCAGCATATACCCTGACCATGAATCAAATCATGACCTCTGGGTTCATAGGTGGATGCTCAACTGGGCTGGCCAGGCTGTTCTTTCATTTGTGAAATTTCTATTTGTCTGCTTCCCTGTGTTTGTTTATATGTATTAGGTAGAGCTGCTGTCTCCTGGAATTGAAGTGGCCTTGTGTAGTAGGTGTCCTGTAGGGCCCAGTGGATCTCCCCAGTCACCTCAGATGGCACTGTAGGTTCACCTCTGTGTGGGCTGTGTAGCAGTTATAATTGAGCCTTGATTTCTTTTGGCATCATTGGGGGAATTTGACCTCCAGGCCCTTTGGCTGTGAGGACCTGCTGAGACTACAATAGAAGTGCTGTGCAGGAGACTCCTCTATGGAGGACTTGCTTCAGTGGGGCTTTGGTGCTCAATGAGTCTGCCCCTTGAGTATGTGTAGAGTTCTAACCTGGTATGGTCTGAAGCTGTTCACCAGGTGCACTGGCTCCAGGGCATTTTGCAGTCAGTCAATGCATGGGGCCACCAGGCCAGAGCTATGAAGACAGGCTGCTGCGTGTCAGGTCTTGCTGACACCAGCTACTGCTTGATTTTAGGAAAGTCTTTCAAGCCAGGACAGGCTATTCATATGGAAAAGCAGCTGCAAACAGTACAGATTGAACTGCAAATTAGATGGGGAGATGACCTCATGGAATCACCAGAGCAAGTGAATGTGAGCCAAATATGGCTGCCAGACAGCTCTGTGAGAGGTGGTGGTGGCCAGCACAGGAACAATGACTTCTGAAAACACCTGTCTGGGAGAAAGCTGCCCCCAAATTCTTGCCCTGATGACAATCCATCCAATTCCTCCATGTCCCTGATTTCCCCAAGCTGCTGCCAGTGGGTCCACGTAAAATTGTGTTGGTCCTTTAAAAGGAACTGTCTGGGTCTCCAGCAGTCTCACTGTCACACAGCCATAATTCCTATTTATGGAAACTTCTCTTTTGAGCTCTAGAAACTTTGGCTGTATGGTGTGGGACTGGAACCCCTTAATCCTCACAGGCCTCTGCAGCCAAGGTATCCCTCCTGAGGAGCGGAGAGAAGGAAGCTACATGGGGGTGGTGGACCAGCCTTCCATCTCTCCTACCAGTCTCTATGTGCTTTCTCCTTTATTTCTCTAGTTGTGGAACTTTCATTAAATCAGATTTCAGGTGGTTCTGAATGATGGTTCTTCTGTATTTTGGTTATAGCTTTGATGTGGTTGTGGCAGGTGATGGAGTACTGACATTTGCCTATGCCACCATCTTGACTTTTTAAAAAAATTCTTACCTGAGGATATGTTCTTCTTAAAAAAATATTTTTATTGATTTCAGAGCAGAAGGGACAGGGAGGGAGAAGCATCAATGATGAGAGAGAATAATTGATCAGCAGCTTCCTGCATGCCCTACACCGGGGATCGAGACTACAACCTGGCATGTGCCTGGACCAGTACTTGAACCGTGACCTCTTGGTTCATAGGTCAATGCTCAACCACTGAGCCATGCTGGCTGGGCCTGAGGTTATGTTCTTATTGATTTCAGAGAAAGACTGATGTGAGAAACATTAACCAATTACCTTCCATACACCTTCTGATCGAGAATCAAACCTGGAACCTGGGTATGTGCCCTGACCAGGAATCGAATTTGTGAAACTTTGTTACACAGAACTATGCACCAACCAAATGAGCCACACTAGCCAGGGCTGGGATGACATTTTCTTTTTTGTTAATCCTCAGTGGAAGATATTTTTTCTATTGATTTTTAGAAAGAGAGGGAAGGAGGCAAGAAGGGCAAAAAATAAGAGACATTGATTGGTTGCTTCCCACACATACCCAGACTGTGGGCTGTGGATCAAACCTGTAACCAAGGTATGTGTCCTTGACTGGAAATTGAACATATGACTCCTTGGTACAAGGGCTGACACTCTAACCACTGAACACCACCAGCCAGGACTGGGATGGAATTTTTGAAGTAATGGCATTTGGAACCTAGAATAAACCTCTGTTTTGATGGGAGGTTGCCCTGATAATAAAAGTGACACATGGACACACACAATTCACACATATCAGAGACTTGCTATTTTAAGAATGTGTACTTTATACAAAATAACCAGTTCATATGGAAATAAATCTACAGACCTCCAAAGATCAAAAAGCTTTTTAAAAAGTTCTTTCAAAAAATTAACCAATGCACAATATTGAACTAACTATTGAGGTAAGTGTCGCTCTTAAACAGGGCATCAGCAGAGCACGACAAAATATACACAATATAAAAATAAATACCATTCCCCTTTCCAGTATTGGCCAGCAAAGTTCAGAGCCTTTGCAGCAGGCACAAAGAATCCCTGACGCTATGTGCCACAGGCTAGTGGACACTGGCCTGGACTCCCAGGAGCTGTGTGCAAGGCAGGACGATGAGGTGCCTGATCCCAGTTATGGAAAAGGGGTCCCACAAGCATCTGAATAGGGGCTCAGAATTTTCAGTAACTTATTAAATATCCATACCCGTTTCCAATCCCCAATGCACAGGAAAATTAGTTGGTTATCAGGCATCTCTACATAAAGGTTCAGTAAATCCCTGGTGCAGAATTAAAGAGACTAGCCAGGAGACAGCTTCTCCAAAAGTCTGTTTAACAAAGGTCATACAAAACAGAGGATAAAGCTCATCCTGCAGACAAAGCTTGTGCACAGATTCGTATGAGAGAAGACATGGCTCAGTGCTCCAAGGATGCATGGTAGATTCCAACCTACCAAAAAAGAAAAGGGGATCTGGTTTCTTCTCACACAGAAAGCATCAATCACAGTATTGCTTCCCAAACAGGGATGTGAGCCTCTGCATGCTCAACCAAAATTCCAATTATCTTCTCACTGTAGTGTTGAACAGAGTGCTGTCTGCAGAATACTGCACCGCAGAAAGCCCCAGGTTTGAACAGTCCTTCACTCTCATACACAGAACCAATTCTTACAACTAGACTCCATGCAGAATCCAGTAGTGGGGAGGGGAGAGCAAATGGACTGATAGACACAAAGGAGAGCAATAATGCTAGAAAACAAGGCCTTTCATTTCCTTAATAATAGTTTCTCTGAAAGCATGTCAGGACTCTGACACTATGTAATTGTCCTTGCTTTGGGATTGCTGGATTAAGACTTCCTGTGAAGTTTCAAAGCTGTCATAAGAGTAGTATTTTACGTACAGATTTGAAAGTCCATTAAAAAAAAGCAAGAAAAAAGTTCAACCAAGAAAGGAATTTTGTGTTTTGGACAGTTGCAGTTAGTAAAAATAACGATACAGCAGGTAAGTGCCACAGACACCAAATGGTTAGTCAGGACAAGCATTTCCAAGGTCTGAGGACTAGGCTAGGGCAAGTTGACACTCACAAGCTGAGATTTGACTGAACTAAAAGGTACAAAGTACCACAAAAATAACCACAAAAAATGAAGATGAGCAGGGAAAAGTTTGCCTTTTGAGGGCTGTTGGGCTCATTGTTAATAATAAGCTCATATAAACGATCAGAAGAACCAACCTAAGGAGAGATGGAGTGACTTCACATTTTATTTTTAAAAATTGGATGGAAAAATTAAATGAACAAGAATCTGCATATTTTGTCCTTCCATATTCTCTAAATGCTTACCATAATAAATTTTAGCCAATACCTAATTTTTTAATGAACAGACTCTGAGGGGGGAAAAAAAACCCCCAAACCAGAAATCTTAAAAAAAGGCTCTCCTTTTCATTCTGGATGTTTTATTTTGGGTCTTGGGGAAATATTATCAACTCCAATAAAGGTTAGCCATTAATGTAAAATCAAATAGGTGTGAGACTCATCCTTCAGAATGCAGCTGACCTTCTGAGGGACCACTGAATGCCAGCACTCTGACAAGGCTGCAGTGATCCGGTGTGTAAGTCCCCACCTGAGAGCAGGACTTCTTAGGATCTTACACTCTACTGTCTAATATGCATTATTACCAGTTACATTATCACCATTCATTCCCTAATGAACTTGGAAGGAGTGCCAGAGGAGAAAGAACAGGTGAGTAAAAAAAAAGCTTGCCCGGGGAATGTGTGGACGAGTAGCCTATTGCAGTTTATCATGGGCACTCCTGCAATCCTACAGCTCTTGATGTCTTCTAGAATATCTTCACTTCAAAGGCCAGTTAAAGCTCAGGATATACCAGACAGGGATGAAGTATATGTAACACACAATCAAATGCTACAGATGTAGCAAGGCTGACGTGTTTCTGTTGCCCCTTTTCACAGTATGATAATATAATACAGTAGTTCAATTTCCTATCATCTGCCTTAATTATTTCATCACCTCTCTACACACCAAAGAAGATTAAGGATAAAAGAATTCACTGAATTTTTCCCTATACTGTTCACAGCTTCTAACAATAGGGGATAAAGGACTGGGAGTGAGAAGAAAGGGTTACAGTTACCTTAATCAGTATGTACACAGCTGCTCAAATGCAACCAGGGTGGAAAGAAAGGGTACATATCAGCCAATTATAGCTTCCACTCTTCTATCCATGCTCCAGGGATTTCAGCACAAAACAGTCCCTACAGCGTTAGCATCAGGGAAGAGGACCTATGTATGGTTAGTGTGTTCCTAATTCAGGAAGGAGAATAGGCCTCTCAAATCAGCTTTAATGTAAAAAAGAAAAAGGCTGTCAGTGACAGAGTGCTCTGGGCCACGACCAGGTCTAAGCCAGATCTATGCTAGGTATAAAGACCAATTAGTCTGTCATTTCCTGCTTTTGCACACACACAGAAACAGAAGTAGTAATACTTCCACCATGCTATCTTCCACACTAACTAGCTTAAGGGACCCACCCACAAACCTAATCTGCTCTTCCTGCAGAGAATGCTGACCTCTGCATTTCTCTAAACCAGATTTGCCCACAATATGTTTCTAACAAAAACTAGGATAAAATTAGAACAAAGCCTCCAGACTTATTCCACTTAAAAGCATGCCAAATTTAAAATGAAGTCTGTTAGAGAAAAGTTCATGTTGTTAGGCACCTGTGTTCTCTATTCAATTCAGTCTTGCCTGAGCCATGAGCCACACTGCCAGGTCAACAAGAATGCTTTTATTTGTGTGAATTTCCCTTATACTGGAGCTGTGTCTTGGGGTCCATGTGTATAACATAAATGTTTCCAATCTGTTTCTTTTCCTAAGGATAGCATATGTTTAGCAAACTTTAAAAATGACAGTTTCACATTTCATCAAGGATGTTGGAGTGAAAGGTCCTATTGGCACTTCACAAATAAATTTATAAGTAAATAGGACAGATTAATATGCGTGGGTAGCTTTTCCATTATCCTAAAGGAATGCTTAAAAATATGCTATTCTTAAAAAAAAGATCTACTAATTTCAGGGCATTTTCCTTAGTTCTTTCTTTGTGGGATATTTATATAAGCCCTAACTTTGGTGGCATCTCAACTAAAATCAAACACAGAATGCTAAACAGGGAGAATCCAGTGTAATTCACTTCTAAAACTGTAATAAAGTAATTTAATACTGTAAAATTGTTTCCTATCACGTATTCGACAAACATTCCCAAGAACATGTTCTTGATAGCTATTTTAAACCACCAATGACTTATTTTACATTTAAAATAAGGACTATATAGTGAAATATTACTAAATTCAAACTGTAAACCTATAAAATACATTTTCCCTATTCAAAACTGTGCAATTTCTTTATTGATACTAACATATACAAACCTGAGTAGTCACTTCCACAAAATGTGATTTGTGCCAGAAAGCTTTATGTGATGCCTTCCAGATCACAGTCCCAGCAAGTCTGTGAAGAGGATAAATAATTGTCTCTTCTAAGAAGAAAATACTCCAGTGATCCCAATTCCAGAAATTGGTTTACAGCTCTGGTAGAGCTGGTGGCAAACCAGGAAGGGCACTAATCTCCCAGTCTAAGACCTGGGCCACCAGACAAAAGGGCAGCCTGTCTTCTCTTCTGGACGAAAACTTCTGGAAGGCCATGAGAGACTCTGCCTCTAAACTGAGAAACTGAACAGTTAAGGGGCAGTGGAATAAAACTCTCTGGGCTGATATATTCAGTGTGATGTGATTGTAAACAGATAAGGATCACTCCAGTATGGTGTGCCCACCATAGTTAGGACTTCCATTTTTTTCCAGATTCCTACCCACCTTCCCAGTTTATGTACATACATTCACCACCAACAACAAAAATTATTTTAAAAGGCAACGTGAAAATTCTGTAAACTGGACCCAGCTCCAAAGACAATACCATGAGTAGTTCCTTCCCCAAATATATACCTGAGTTTAGCTGCTCATGAAAGTTTACAAGCACCACTCCATTCCATGCTTATGTATGCCCCTCCCAAGTTTTAGATGATTTTCCTGAACAAGTCTCAGGACCTGGAAGCCATCACTAACTACAATTCATTTGTTCTTGACTACCAGCCATGCAAGAGATCCCTGACCAGGACTCTTGTAAGCTGTGTGTCCAATTATTTGAGCAGAGTGGTTCTAGGGGCATGGTTCCAGCTCCTGGATGGCATGAGGTGGTACACTGTGAGGGGGCGTGTCAGGATGACAAGAATAAAGATGGGCGAGGATTGTTCCCCGAAATTCTCCGTGTTCCAGTATTCATGTGCAGCTTTCTGTTTTCTTAGGGGTTATTTCCTCCTTGGACTAGCTCTGGGAAAAGCAAAACAAGGATGTTTAAAACAAAATTTACATTTGTGTTAATTGTTAAAAAAAAAAAAAAAATTAAATAAGCCAAAGACCTGTTCTTGTAATCTGGGAAAATGGCTGGATTTTGTTTCCCCATCCATTTTACCTCCAGAGGGGGCTCAGAAGTGCTAGACCTCCCACTCAAACCCTACCAGTATCTATAGACTTCTTGTACACCAGGAATGACAATGCTGCTGCTACTGACAACTACTCTGTGGAGGCCGAGGGAGAGACTATGAGTGAGAGAAGAATGCACGTGAAATCTCTTAGCACAGTGCCAGGTACCGAAGCAGCACTCAAAAGTAGCTACTATTATTTAAAAATCTGATGGCCTAGTCCCTCAAAAATCAAATAAGTAGAAAGGACAAAATAGGCAAGGGATTATATCAAAATACATGCTGGTGGACAGTCTGGAAAAATAAAGTTTAAATAATCTCCAAATAGCTGATTACGTAAGTAAAGGAGAAAGGAACATGTGGCAGTAATAGAGAAGCTACCCCCAGAGGCCTTCTCCTCACCTTCTCCTCATCTTTCCACTGCTGAGTCAACCTCAAGCATAGTGCCTGTAGCACTTTCTGGGAAAAGTGGCTGTATCAACAAGACACCTTAAAATATATATTTTTTCAGAATAGCAATGAAATCATGAAAAATGTGGGGTTAGATGTGCCGACCCACCATGCAGTTGAAAATCCACATATAAGTCAGCTCTCCGCATCAGTGGATTCCCAATGCAGATAGGGATTAGGTACTTCTCTCCTACTACAACATGCAGGAATAAAGAAGCTCTGCTGAAACCGGTTTGGCTCAGTGGATAGAACGTCGGTCTGAGAACTCAAGGGTCCTGGGTTCAATTCCGGTCAAGGGCATGTACATTGGTTGTGGGCACATCCCCGGTGGGGTGTGTGCAGGAGGGAGCTGGTCGATGTTTCTCTCTCATCGATGTTTCTGGCTCTCTATCCCTCTCCTTTCCTCTCTGTGAAAAATAAATAATATATATGTATTTTTTAAAAAAAGCTCTAATTTTTGACTCCTCTTACCTGATCAAGAGTGTGTGTTTGGGACTTATGTGGTGGCAGCTCTTCCTGCAATGTTGCTGGTGCTGGGGTCTTTGGGAAAGAGGACTGTGACTGGACTGGATGCATTTGCATTCTATAACCATGAGAGAGAAAAAGTTAAGAATTGAAGAGAAAAAAAGATTCTTTAATCATGAAAATCTCAGCCAGCTACTGCCTTAATTATTAATGTGATTAAACTGGAAATCATCAATATTGGGGAAAAATTGGCATTATGTGCATCTAGGGCATAATGTATTAAGTATATAACCACTTATTTAGTGTTTAACTAGACTGTAAACGCAAACAGTAAAAATTCAGAATTTGGGACACTATGTGAGAACTGGCCAGAGCTCTTTGAAGACAAAAGAAAACAATACAATGATTTTGGGAATGTTGTAAAAGAGACTAAATAGACATTATGACCAAATGTAAATACCTTGATTGGATCTTGAACGAAAAAAAAATCTAAGGGACAGTAGGGGAGGGTGGGGATAGGGGAGAGAGATCAACCAAAGGACTTGTGTGCATGCATATGAGCCTAACCGGTGGTCATGGACCGCAGGGGGCTGGGGGCATGTGTGGACTAGGGTTTGGAATGGGAATGGGGGGTGGGGGGGATGAGGACAAATATGTGATACCTTAATCAATAAAGTAATTTTAAAAAATCAAAACAGCCGAAACCGGTTTGGCTCAGTGGATAGAGCGTCGGCCTACAGACTGGAAGGTCCCGGGTTCGATTCCGATCAAGGGCATGTACCTTGATTGCGGGCACATCCCCAATAGGGGGTGTGCAAGAGGCAGCTGATCGATGATTCTCTCTCATCGATGTTTCTAACTCTCTATCCCTCTCTCTTCCTCTCTATGAAAAATCAATAAAATATATTTAAAAAAAATAAATAAAAACAAAGAATCATAGCTATAAAAGACATTTTGGGAACAACTGGACCAATTAGGACTCTATATTAGATAGTATTAATATCCTTTTCCTTGGGTGTGATCAATAGTTTAAGATTGTGGTCCAGGACAATGATCCTTATTCTTAGGATATGCATGTGGCAGTATTAAGGGATAAAGGGTCATGTTATCTAAAACTTAATTTAGAATGGTTTAGGAAAAAAGGCAAAACAAAACCAAAAACAAAAAACCAAACCAAACCAAAAACAAAAAAAACAAAAACCCCAAACACATTTAGAGAGGTAGAAAACAAATATAACAAAATGGTAAGTGCAGGAGGGTTTGAAGGTAAGGTTTTCTTAGGTTGGCACTAGGGAAGGGAATGTAGGTTTTTAAGTTGGATAAAATTGGTTTTATGATTAGGTCTCATAACTTTAACTGGTATGAGGAATAAAACTTGAATATGATGTCCTGTTGCCCTGCAGGGTTTAAGGGACCTTTTTTGCCTTAGTCAGAGTATATATGAACTCAGAAACAATATTGCAGCCCTTGATTACAGCTCACAACTGTGGCCATCATGTTTCTAGTGTTAAAATCTAACTAAACAGTCATTTCAATGTCAACTCATTTTCATGAGGGGGAAAAAATGTCAAAGATAAAAATCAAACTTCATGGCTAATACATTTCCATTAAGTCACCATATCAATGATTCAGATGTTCTTCTTGGTCCCAGAAGACCACTAAAGTTTATCTTTATTCCTAAGGCCATTTTTCTTTTAAAAACTATCATCTATTTTTTTTTTTTTTTTTTCAGGGAAAAATAAATCAAATGCAATCTTACCCTGATGGTCTGTATGTTTCTTGAAAAGGTCTCCTTATTCCACTTCCAGTGCCTATTTGCTCCATCATTACAGCCTGAAAGTGGCCCAGGCCCTCTTCCTGACAGTGGTAGATGGGGCCCTCCTGAGAGAGGCCATTGGGCTGGGCAGCCACTGGATGGTGAGGCGGGTGAGCAGCCACAGGGGAAGAATATGCCCTGGGCTGGAGATGGCTGGCTGGCTGGTGAGGTGTATAGGAAGGCCTTGTTTGTAGCATCACACCCTGAGGTGGAAAAGCAGATGAACCAAACCCCATCCCTGAACTCAGAGGTGATGGAGGAGTCCCATAAAGATACTCGCTGGCTGACAATGAACTCTGTTGCTTGGTAGCTGCATTATGGTTGTCCAGGTCTAAAAATTCTTTGGGACTCTCTGGCCTCTCCATAGATTCATCTGGCTTCTCTTCCTCTGGACCAGGATTCTGCCCACCAGTTGCAATGATCTTAGCAGCCACTGCATCCATGCAGGTTGGGGAAGTTAAGGCAGCATTTAGTGTCTCACAGCCTTGTAGATTAGCCATGGTATTCTTATCTGAGAAGAGGGGTCTTGGAGGGGGTGGCTGGTTAGGTGGGAGGCCACTTGGGCTTCCCAGGGGAGAAAGGTGTCTCTGCCAATCAGAAAAGTCCTGTGGACATGTGTAATAAGGAGTTCGCTGATAGTGATGGTAGGAAGGCTGAGGTGGTGGCTGATAGGAATACCTCATTCCTTGGTGGGGGCGATAACGGGGAAAGACTCCAGAATGAGGGTTGTTAGTATGAAAGCCCCTAGAGGGAAAATGCTGAAGATGTGATGCTGAGGGTTTACCTCCCATCACAGGGCCAAGGCCTTGCAGGCCTGAACTGATGTGATAATGTGTAGCTGAATTTGGGTATTCCAGGCCAGACATGTACAAGGGAGAAAACTGACTGACAGTTCTTTCCATCAAATTGGGGTCTGCATTGGGAGGTGTAGCTGGGTTCTGTCCTGAACATGAAATGGTTTCCTGCAATGTTTTACTTCTGGGGCAGAATGGCTTTTCTGTACCACTACCACCAAGGCCCTTCCCTTCTGATCCACAAGTGGGTACTTCAACCACCACTCCGTTTTCAGACAGAGCTCCTCTATTTGCCAGAGTGGAGAGGTCCCCCATACATCCCTGGGCTGCTGGGCTGATGTAGCCACTCTCCGAGGGCCAGGTATTTTTGCCCTTTGTTGCCTGACAGTTGTTTTCAGATGCTGAGGAGTCATTTTTGAGCTCTGGGCCTTCTGCTTCCCTTTCTTGTGGCGAACTCTGCTTGGTACTGTTGGTCGGTAAGGGTGGTGTAGTGTGAGGTAGTTGTCTGAGGTACACCCCCTCTGAGGCACCAACTCTTTGTGGCTTCTCTAGCCCAGGTAAGGGATCTGCATAAGAAAATGGAGAACAAAAGAACAATTCAATAGCTGAAATGATACCAATGGAAGTAATAATGAAAAGAACATGATAAGCAGTCAGATTAAGGGGAGTCAGGGTTGAGGTGGATGTGTAGTCATTCAAGCCTCAGTTAGAAAATTTGAGAATCCCTGAAAGGAGTCACGAGGTTGAGATCCTTATACACTCCCTTGCGTAGACCAGGAGGCAAGATCTAGCAACTCTACAGCTACTCAAAAGGTTTGCCAAGTAATAGAGATTTTCTTCTTCCTGTGTTGTCACTGATGATTAGTGGATGGGTGTGAGATGACTCATGGCTCATGGACTCCAACTAGAAGCATGTGGAGTATGGCAGGAGAGTATGGTTGTTATAGAAGAATTGTAGACCAGGCTGGGAAGCTCTAAAACTTGACACAGTGAGAAGACCAGGGAATGATGGCTCACAGGAGGCCAGTCCCCAACTTATCAGAGCATAAGCTCCACAGTGACTTTATTTTGTCCCTCTCCACACCCTCAGTATTTGCACAAAATGGGAATCAATATTTATTGAATGAAATAAAAAATCTTATTAAAAAACATTTAAAAAATTGATTTTAAAGAGAGAGGAAGGAAGAGGGAGAGAGAGGAACATCAATGTGAGAAACATTAATCGTTGCCTACTCCACATACCCCGACTGGGGATCAAACCCCGCAGGCCTTTTGGTGCACGAGACAATACTCAACCAGCTAAGGCACTCCGGCCAGGGAAAACCTCACTATTCTTCATTCTGAGTACATATTGGTATGTGTCCAGGGAATAAAAGGATAGAAATCGACTTTAAAATATTGAAAACTTATTTCATATAATGATAAACTTCCAGGACAAGAAAATTTAAAGGCAGTTTGATGTCATGATTAAAAACGTAGATGCAGCTGAAGCCAGTCTGGCTCAGTGGATAGAGTGTCGGCCTGCGGACTGAAGGATCCTAGGTTCGATTCCGGTCAAGGGCATGTACCTTGGTTGTGGGCACATCCCCAGTGTGGGGTGTGCAGGAGGCAGCTGATCAATGTTTATAACTCTCTATCCCTCTCTTCCTCTGTAAAAAAAATCAATAAAATATATTTTAAAAGATAAATAAAAAATAAATAAAAACGTAGATGCAGCTCTACATAGTTTGGCTCAGTGGATAGAACGTTGGCTTGGGAACTGAAGGGTCCTGGGTTCGATTCTAATCAAGGGCACATGCCCGAGTTGTGGACTTGATCCCCAGTAGGGGCCGTGCATGAGGCAGCCAATCAATAATTCTTTCATCATTGATGTTTCTATTTCTCTCTCCCTTCCTTTCTGAAATCAATAAAAATACATTAAATAACAACAACAAAACAATTGTGGATGCTGGATCCAGTCTGTCGGGGTTCAAATCTCAGTTCCTTCACTTACTAGGTAGATCAGAACAAATCATCCACTACCTTTGTATCTTGGACTTCCCACCTGTAAAAACAAGACTAATATAAAATTAGCTAACTAGAAGACTTGTTCTGAGAATGAAATAAGTTTATATACCTAAAAGCCTCAAAAAAGTGCCTGGCACTCATTTGTATAGTGATCACTATTGCCAGTTTGGACCTTTGGATCAAAAACAATACCATGATTGGACCGACCATGAGTAGTTCAAGAAAAAGAGGCTGAAAAATCAGTTTATATTTGGCTTGATATTGTGTAAAAAGATTATTCATGAATGAACAGCTTAGAGGGTCAAAAGTAGGATAAAAGTGACTAAATTACCTCGGTCATTTTCAGGATCTTCTATTTCACTGTTATCCTGTGTCCTCCCAGGGTTTCCCAAGGCAGGCTTGGGGGCTGACACACTAACTGATGCTGAGTGAGCTCCCTGTGGAAAAGGGCCAGGTAAATGTGGGGGAGCAGGCTGTCGGGGGTGGTAAGGCACACCGGGCAGGCAAACGCGTGAGGAAAGCTGCTGCATGGCGATCATCTCTGGGCTGTCCATCATGGAGTCCCCTCCTTGCACCCCTCTCAGAACCTGGGAGGGTGCTCCAAACAGGGGACTCGGTGCTAGAGGTGGCTGTAACCGATGCCCACCAGATTTACAGTGTGGTCGCATGTACCCTGAAGAAGGAACACCATGAGGTAGAAAACTTGATTGTTCAGTCCACTGGTTTGGAGGAAGAGGTGGTCTCATCACTCGGGAATCCATCATGTGACCAAGAGTGTGAGGCAGGTGGGATGGTCCTGGCCCCATGAGGGGCTTTTCATCAGGCCCTAAAGGTCTTGGGTTTGCAGCACTGTGGTTCCCATTCCAGACAGCAGGGTATACTCGATTCAGGTATTTGTATGATCGGTACATGTGGCTGGGAGGAATTTCTGAGCTTTCAGGAAAGTCTGGGGGTCGGGCTTGAACCCCTCCAGGCCTGGGAGGAATAAATCCTGGCTGGAATTGAGTTGGGGGATACATATTTCTATTCTGACTGGGGCCACTCATCTGCCCAAGAGGCAAGGAACCAGGATGTGATCCCATGTTAGAAAGGTGCCTCAACCCCCCACACATTTGCTTCTCTTCAGGCATGCCCAGCCTGGGTCCTCGATGCTTGTTAATTCCAACTGGAGGCTGGCAACAAGAAAAGAGAAGACAGCGGCATTCACCAGACCCATAGAATCAGGTATCTCTTGTAATGTGCTTCATCTATAGATTCTATAGAATAGGAGATAATTAAATTTAACTTGGTTAGACACTGCATTTCTAAAAGTTACCTTGGAGACTCTCTATACCTCCAGGTAATGAGCAGTTTGCTTACCTGCAAGGCAAAAGGTGGCTGCTGCTGCATAGGCTCCCCAGGGTGTGGTTCTGGGACTCTGGAGGAGACATATATACTGGCAGGATCTGATCCTCGAAGATGGCCAAATGTTCCTGGTTCTGCTGGCCTCTGGAGGGTATTGAGTAAAGGCAAGGAGTGGGGTGGGGAAAGGAAGAATAGACATTAGAAAGAAAATAAGGACTTTCCTGCCGAAACTGGTTTGGCTCAGTGGATAGGGTTCGATTCCGGTCAAAGACATGTACCTTGGTTGCGGGCATATCCCCAGCAGGGGGTGTGCAAGAGGCAGCTGATCGATGACTCTCTTTCATCGATATTTCTAACTCTCTATCTCTCTCCCTTCCTCTCTGTACAAAATCAATAAAATATATTAAAAAAAAAAAAAAAAAGGACTTTCCTGAAGACGAACATAATAGCAGAGTAGGAGTAGTTCCAGAGCCCAAAGCACTTTTCCTCTCTAGGAAAGACAAACTTCTGTTTATCTTTTCCATTATTGCCCCCTCACTGACAAGAGCCCTTTTAGCTAATATACCACCCCTAATTGTCTTCCACCATGAAATTTTAATCATAGATAGGCTGTATATCCTATGTATTGTATGTTGCTCTGTGTTTTTTTTTTAAATAAATCCTCACCCAACGATATATTTATTAATTTTAGAGAGAGGGAGAGGTAAGAGGAGAAACATTGATTGGTTGTCTCCTGTATATACCCTAAGGATTGAATCCACAACCTACCAGGTATGTGCCCTGACTGGGAATTGAACACATGACATTTTGTTGGTGTACAAGGTTGGGGCCTTGTACCTCTGTGCTTTTATTTATAATAAGACTTGAGACATTTTTATTCAACTTCCCCTCCATGTTCATAATGTGTGGTTCAAATGATTAAGAGACAGGATACTATCTAATAAAGAGGGAATATGCTAATTGCTACCACACCCTCAAAAAAGGCAATGCCCACAGCCACAAGATTGCAGCGCCCAGTCCCCTCAGCCCTGCCCAGGCAACAGGCACGCAGCATGGCCAGGCCCATTCCCAGTTGGGTCTGTCTGCTCTGCATACCTACCTCCAGAGCCCCCAGTCCTCTCAGCCCCCAGCTGCCCAGGGCTGGCCCAAGGTGCAGGCAAGCCTTGGATGGCAGCTGCCCAGCCGATGCCCAAGATGTAGGCATATCTTGGATGGCAGCTGCCCAAGGCTCAGGTAACCAGGGCCAACTGAGGCTTGAGCTTTTCCTTGATCCCCGGTTGCCTCCCACCCCTGAAGGCTCCTGGATTGTGAGAGTTGAAGGACAACTCCCATCCAGTGCATGAATTTTCATGCACCAGACTTCTAGTTTAAAATAAAGGAAGAATAAAGGAAGGACAGATGAGGGGGGGAAAAAGTACCCATATACAGCAAAATTATCAGGGAAGAGAAGCCAACTGAAAAGGCTTTACTTTCCTTTTGATTCACCAATTAGGAGTAACCTCAGCAGAATTTCTGCTATTTCTTACCATCTGATTTAAAAGGGGTGCCTGGTTGGGCATCCCACCATAATGCAGGGGACGAGGAAGGCCTTGGTTACTTGGTGTGCCCACCTTCGGAGGGAGCTGTGTAGAGCTGACATTCTGACCAGCCCCAGAGGAGGGAGCTCTGCGTGCAGGTGGCAATGATTTTCCTCCGTTCTCCACTGGCTGCTGTTTCCTGCTGGGCCCTTCGGAGTCCCTGGAGCGGGTGCAAATGTGGCTTCCACCACTTCGCCCAGCCCGACTCCGTCTTTTCTCCCGCTTTTCATCCTCTCTGATCCAAAATTCTTCATCTGTGTCTCCATCTTCGCCAGGAAAATGCTTCATCATTGCCCGATGGAAACACCTCTCTAAATTATCCGACATCTTGGTATACTCTACAGGAAGATATAAGAATTGCCCTCCAGCTACAGTTTTTATAGGCCACAAAGACAATTGTCCTACTGATAAACAAAAGATGCTATTGGGGCAAACTGAGTTTCTGAACTAAGAGGCTATAGGCTGCATGGCTGATAGTAACTCTAGAAACCATTAGACTAAGCCAGTAAAAATACTAAATATAATCACTGAATCTGTTTAGGTTTTAAACTAAGGCACTCTAAGCCACTGTACGAATGACTCCAAGTTTCCATACCTGACCCATATATACCCATAGACAGCTAATCAAGTATGCTTCCCAAATGATTTAAGAATCAGCTCTATTGCCGAAAATGGTTTGGCTCAGAGGACAGAGCATCAGCCTGCGGACTGAAAGGTCCCGGGATCGATTCCGGTCAAGGGCATGTACCTTGGTTGCGGGCACATCCCCGGTGGGGGTTGTGCAAGAGGCAGCTGATCGATGATTCTCTCTCATCGATGTTTCTAACTATCCCTCTCTCTTCCTCTCTGTAAAAAATCAATAAAATATATTTAAAAAAAAGAAAAAAAAGAATCAGCTCTATCTAGGTAGAGTTATCACCAGTGGTACACTGTGTTAAAGAGACACAATAAAAATGACCTAGACTGGCTTGTAGGAGAATGAGAAATAACCTGAGCCCAGCTGCAACCAGTTGCACTCTCGTATTGTGTGAGATAGGAGAGAATTCCTGACACATATTGTGTAAGTGATTAGAATGGCCAATCCCAGCGCTTTTATTTATTTATTTATTTATTTATTTATTTAAAATATATTTTATTGTGCCCTTGAGCAAATCAAATTCGGGACCCCCCAGTCCGTAGGCTGATGTTCTATCTACTGAGCCAAAATGGATAGGGCCAGAATGTATATTTCTAAAAGGCATTTTATTCTTGGCTACAATAATTCAGCCAATGTGCACCCAGAGCAAACCCCTGCCCCACTTACCACTACTTTCCCCATTATATTTTCGACAATTCCTGAACATTGTCTTCATGTCATTTACAAATTCCTCCTTGGTACAGTATAAGCCTCCATTTAGTTTCTTTTCCATGCTTGAAATATCCATTGGGACCTAAAACAGGACACATTTAATTACAATATGATGGAGAAAACATCTCATAATCAATATATGGCAAAGGGATCATGCTGTTTTGAGTTAGTCAAAAGCCTGGTGTATACGATCAGCAACCCTGACCCTCAAGGAACAATAAATAAACTCAAGCAAAACACAACAAAAAGCAAGAGCAAAAAACAAACATCATGACAGGTGTAACTGCATAGTAGGTTTAGCTACCTTAATAATTTGATAATAGTTTGGGGCATATGATTCATCCACAGGTTCTAAAAAGGGCCAGGAATCCTTGTGAGCCTTTACCACATCTAGAACTGAGAGCCAAAGAAGAGAGCTTAATAATCTCACATAGGAGTACTTTTATCAGAAACATAATAGTTGAGAATGGAACTGACCTTTATACATGGCAGTGAAATCATCATCCAACTCAAAGCTGTAAATCATAAATAAAAAATTAATAGTAACTTTGATCTCTCTTTAACTCTCTTACTTTAAAAACAGACATAGTTGGTTGCACCAAGTTTTGGAATAGATCCAATAATTTTTATTAATGTTAAGTTTATAACAGTGGTTAACACACCAGAAAATAATTATGAATTATATGAGGGTTAGCATAGATGATACAAAACTTATCATTATGTTAGTTATTTAATAGCACATTCTTTTCCAGGTCTTATTTTACTCTAATGAGTATTTGTGATATAAAGAATAATCCAAAAAAGCATAAAAAAAATGAGAAGCTCATGAAGATAGAATATTACCTACCAAAGAGTATTGTTTTAAGGATTAAATGAGAGAGTACTTAGCACAATGCCAAGTGCTTAATAAATGTTACAGGTTGCTATTGTTAATATCATTAAATACTCACAGATCTTTAATCCTTTTTTCTTCCCTCATGGGAGAATTAGGGTCCAGGTGGGAAAGCTCTGGGGGGAGCTCCTTGCCTTGAGCTAGCAGCCATGCCCTTTCTTCCCTGAGCTTTCTCCTCTTAGCTCGGTCTACAATGGACACAAAGCATCATGGTACAAGTGAGTTAAGTAAGTACTCTCTACTTAAGATGTTGATTAAATATCCTTATCATTGTGAGAGAAGGAAGAAATAAAGATCACAAAGTAGTATCATGAAGTCACCTGTGCTTCCTTTGCCTGTCTCTTTTTGGTAATTATGATGATTCTCTAGATGGAATGCTGTTTCATCTTAGTCATACTGAGTTCAACTAGAGTGATGAGGGTGATAAGGCAAGCACTTGAATGTGAGAGGGAAAAGAGCAAGGCTGAAGAATAATGAAATTAGAAAAAAAAAATAGATAACTGAATGAGGGATTATCCTTATCACTACCAGAGGTATTTCCTTTTTCTCTCTAAAAAGCAACATACAGTGTTGGCTTGGTGTGGCTCAGTTGATTGAGCATGGTCCCATGCACCGAGAGGTTTCCAGTTCAATTCCTAGTCAAGGGCACATGCCCAGTAGGGGGTGTACACAAAGCAGTCAATTGATGGTTCTCTCTCATTGATGTCTCTTCCCTTTGTTCTTTTCTCTTTTTAAAAATCTATAAAAACATATTAAAAACAAAAAAAAGTGACATACATTTTTAGGGCCAGACTCTCAAATCAAACATATACAGGATTTTATATGTATCTACAAGTTCTCAAGATTTACAAAAACATCCATGCACTTCCATAGTATATGCTCTTCAACCAATCCTTAGACTGGCAGCTGACCCTTACGTCTGGCTGGCAACAATGGAAAACATGCCAGCTGGAATTGGCATAGAACTGGAAGGCGGGTATGATTTATTTTTTTTTTCCTCATAGATATGTCCACGGGGCACTCAATGCAAGTAGGGAATCGGACGGTCAGGAGAAAGAGAAACACAAAGGGATGAAGAACAATTTCAGACACAAAAACGGAAGGGAGAAGCCAGGATAGATCTTGTTTTCTCCCCTAACGGATAGGCCCCTTGTCTTCTATTGCTATCAGCATGACATGATTCTGCAAACAGTGTTTTCCTTGTTAAGTTCCATTTGACTTGTAATACAGTATTTCTCAACTTAATAATAATCCTTTTCTAGTTGACTGCAACTTTTTTGCAATTTATAACAATAGTAGAGGCCCAGTGCACGAAATTTGTGCATCTCTCTCTCTCTCTCTCCCTCTCAACCCAGATTGCAAGAGGGCCAGTCCAGGCTGAGGGACCCTGCTGGTGCATTATCAGGGTTGGGGAGGGACATGGGAGAGCTCTAGGGTGTGTCTGGCCCATCTCGCTCAGTTCTGATAGGCCGGACCTCAGCAGCAAGCTAACCTACTGGTGGTCAGTGCATGTCATAGTGAGCAGTTGAACGGCCTTAGTATATTAGCAGCATATTAGGTCTATATTATAAAGGACTAGAGGCCCAATGCATGAAATTTGTGTAAGGGTCTTGGCCCTCCTCTGCCACTAACATGGCCCTTGCTGCCACTTCTGCTTCGGCCCCCGTAGTTCTGTCTAGGAGGTCATCCGGAAGGACATCTGGTCTAATTAGCATATCATACTTCTATTGTTATAGGTTATAATGATCATTCTTTGAAAAACTCTTCTTATGCATATGCATGAAAGCCCTCTATGATACAAATCCAGCAGTGCGATCGCTAGATAGAGAAGTACAGAGGATAACAGAGGCATTATCAAAGTGCTATAGCTATTAAAGGTTATACTATTTTTTCAATAGTGATTTTAGTACCTCATCCCCAGGAGGTATGATAAAAGTTAGCATTTTGCCAAACTAATGGGTATGACATGGAATTTTGAAGGTTTCATTATTTTTTGTGTTAATCCTCACCTGAGGATATTTTCCCATTCATTTTTAGAAAGTGGAAGAGATGGGGAGGGACAGAGAGAAAAATAGTGAAGGGACACATCGAATGTCCACCTCTTGCACTAAGATTGAGCCTGTAACTGAGTTCTGTGTCCTTGACCAGAATCGAACCTGGGACCCTACAGTTTGTGGGCTGACATTCTATATACTGAGCCAAACTGGCAAGGGCTCATTTTCATTTTTCTGATTCAAATGATAATGAACAAATTTTCAGCTTATTGGCCACTAAAGCAAACCTCTCCTGTGAATTTCCTGCTTGCATACTTTGACCATTTTTCCCTGTGGATTTCAGAATTTTCAAAACATATTTTCATTGATTTCAGAGAGGAAGAGATAGAAAAGTCGATGAGAGAGAATCACTGATCGGCTGCCTCCTGCAAGCCCCCACTGGGAACGAGCCCAACACCCGGGAATGTACCCTTGATCAGAATTAAACTCTGGACTCTTCAATCCACATATTGACGTTCTATCCACTGAGCCTGTCTAGGGTGGATTTTGGAATTCTGACTTATTTGGATAAGTGCTTTAAATAATCTTTTTGATTAGTATGAAAATTTTCTATTTCTACTCCATGGTTTGTCTTTTCTCTGTTTATAGTGTTTCTGCCATATGTAAGTTTTATACAATTAATATATCAATCTCTACTTCCCCTATGCTTTCCATGACTGAACACTCAGTGCTGGAGTTCATCTAATTCCCTGAATACATATTCCAGCCTGCTGATTTTTAAAAATAAATTTTTTTTTTTCAGTTTGAAAGATGTGTTTAATTTTTATCACTTAAAAAATAATGCCCAAATATAAGTCAAATGCAAAAACGTATAATACATCTATAATTAAAGAACCCTTTCCCAGGAATGCAAAATTATTGAGACATGTTTATTTTCCCTCTTAAAAAAAAAAAATTATTGATTTTTTACAGAGAGGAAGGGAGAGTGATAGAAAGCTAGAAATATCGGAGACAGACAGACATCGACCAGCTGCCTCCTATACACCCCCCACCAGGGATGTGCCCGCAGCCAATGTACATGCCCTTGACCGGAATGGAACCTGGGACCCTTCAGTCCATAGACCGACGCTCTATCCACTGAGCCAAACCGGTTTCGGCTATTTTCCCTCTTAAAATGGCTTGCCCAGGTAATATATAGCTGCAGATGGTAAATTCACATCACTCTCTATATTGCTTCCCTCCCTCAAGTCCACACAACTGTGCTGCCGGCCCTGGAAACAGAATACATGTAGGCCTTACAGATCCAGGGCCCAGTGGACAGACAGGCTCTTGTCTTCCACGCTGCCAACCATATCTTTGATCACATCCCAGTCGAGCTTGCTGAGGATGCTGCCAGTGCTCTCAGAGGCACTGTCCATGCTACCCTCCCCAGTGGGGGACACTGGCTCTTCTTCAGTTGGTGACAAATCTTGTAGAAGGGAACTGTGAATTCCGTGAAGAATCTTGCAGATGTCTAAAGGCACTAGTCAAGGACTGACCACAGTCTCCTCCTCTCTCTCATCCTCTGCACACACCTGCTCCATGTGAGGGCCAAGCCCAGCGCTCCTGTACGGTTTTGAAGGCTGTAGACAGGGAGCAGCAGAGCCTTTCCGGAAGGTGACTGGAGAGTGCACACCTTTTCTCCATGCCCCTAGGGCTCCACCAGCTTTATTCTGGGTAAAAGTGACAGTTCCATGTGGAAAGGTGAGCTCTAAGGTTGCCTGAAAGATTTCCCTTTTGTAATTTCAATTCTTTATTGTTTAAAGTATTACATGTCTCCTTTTTACCCCATTGACCTCTCCTTGGTTGTTCTCATCCCCTAGTCTGCTGATTCTTATTGATGTGTACCTAAACTGTAACCTGGGTTTTAAATTATTATTCCAATAATTATATTTTACATTTGTAAGAGTTCTATTTGTTTCCTTTGAATCTGCCTCTCTCTCTCTCTCTCTCTCTCTCTCTCTCTATATATATATATATATATATATATTTTAAATTATATTTTATTGATTTTTTTTTACAGAGAGGAAGGAAGAGGGATAGAGAGTTAGAAACATCGATGAGAGAGAAGCATCGATTAGCTGCCTCTTGCACACCTCCTACTGGGGATGTGCCCGCAACCAAGGTACATGCCCTTGACCGGAATCGAACCTGGGACCCTTCAGTCTGCAGACCAATGCTCTATCCACTGAGCCAAACCGGTTTCGACTGAATCTGCTTATATTTTCATCAAGATTATTTGCCCCTTATATTTACAATCACTTTTTATATTTGACTAGAGGCCCGGTGCATAAAATTCATGAGTGCGCACGTGCGCGCGCGCGCGTGTGTGTGTCCCCCTCAGCCGAAACTGTACCTTCTCCAATCTGAGATCCCTTGAGAGCAGTCAGACACCCCTCTCACAACCCAGGACTACTGGCTCCCAACTGCTCACCTGCCTGCCTGATCACCCCCTAACCACTCCACTGCCAGCCATATCGATGCCAAACGGCTCCCTTGCCAGCCCGATTGCCCCTAACTGCCCTTCCCTTCAGGCCTGGTTTTTCCCAACTGCCCTCCCTTGCCACTCTGGTTGTCACTAACTGCCTTACCCTGCTGGCCTGATTGCCCCCAAGTGGTCTCCCCTGCCAGCCCTCTTGTGACAACATGGGGGGGGGGCATATTGTGTGTTAGAGTGACGGTCAACTTGCATATTATCTTTTTATTATATAAGGTAATGCCAAATATATATAGTCTATTGCATGTACCAACTATTATTCACAGTGATGCTTCCCATTATGCTTTCAAAATCTAATTTATTATTTTTTTAAATAAGTTTTTATTGTTCATATTATTACAAATGTTCCTTCCACCCCCCCACCATTGCTCTCCTCTACCAGGTTCCCACCCACCCTCTGCCCTTTCCCCACTCCCCATTGTCCTCATCCATAGGTGCACAGTTTATGTTCAGTCTCTTCCCTTTTCCCCAAGAATAGTCAGTTCACCCCCCTTCCATACCTCTGATTCTATTATATTCAACAGTTACTATTGTTCATCGGATTTTTTTTTAATTTCCTTGGTTTTTAGATTCACTTGTTGATAGTTATGTATTTGTTGTTCATAATTTTTATGTTTATTTACTTTCTCTTCTGAAAGAACCCCCTTCAGCAATTCATAATTCTGGTTTGGTGGTGATGAACTCCTTTAGCTTTTTTTTTTTTTTATTAGTGAAGCTCTTTATCTGACCTTCGATTCTGAGTGATAGCTTTGCTGGATAGATTATCTTTGGCTGTAGGTTCTTACTATTCATCACCTTGAATATTTCTTGCCATTCCCGTCTGGCCTGCATGGTTTCTGTTGAGAAGTCAGCTGACAATCATATAGGTGCTCCTTTATAGGTAACTACCTTCTTTGCTCTTGCTGCTTTTAATATTCTTTGTCTTTTGCTCTTGGAATTTTAATTATGATGTGTCTTGGTGTAGTCCTCTTTGGATTCCTTTTGTTTGGAGTTCTGCACGCTTCCTGGACTTGTAAGTCTAATTCTTTCACCAGGTGGGGGAAGTTTTCTGTCACTATTTCTTTTCTTTTCTTTTCTTTTTTTAAAAAAAATATATTTTATTGATATTTTACAGAGAGGAAGGGAGAGAGATAGAGAGCTAGAAACGTCGATGAGAGAAACATTGACCAGCTGCCTCTTGCACACCCCCTACCAGGGATGTGCCTGCAACCAATGTACATGCCCTTGACCGGAATCGAACCCGGGACCTTTCAGTCTGCAGACCGACACTCTACCACTGAGCCAGACCGGTTTTGGCTGTCACTATTTCTTTCAGTATGTTTTCGATATCTTGCTCTCTCTCATCTTCTAAGACCCCCATAATTCTGATGTTGGTTCGCTTGAAGTTGTCCCAGAGGTTTCTTACATTATCTTCAATTTTCTGGATTCTCTTGCCTTCTAGCTTCTGTGGAGGAGTGTCTTCTGACTCTTTATGTTCCAAATCTTTGACTTGATTCTTGCGATCTTCCTTTCTGTTTTTAGGACTCTGTATAATATTTTTTATTTCAGACAATGTATTCTTTATTTCTTGTTGATCCCTTATCATTTCTTGTTGATTCCTTATTAATTCTAGTTGATCTCTTTTCATATCCTCACAGGTCTTATCAATTTTTTCTAGGAAATTCTTGAAAAACCTTATAAGCGTAGATTTGAACTCTATATCCAGTCGCTTTTTGTCCTCCATTTCTTTCGTTTGTGATCTATTTTGTCGCATTTCGCAGCTACAGATGGGACAGGGTTTCAGGGTGGAGCCTACAGCCTTGGCTTCCGTCAGCCCCGCCCTATGTGGGTCCTTCAGTACTCGCTGCCAGCACCTCTGAGAGAAAGGTGCCCTCGATTTTCGCCTGCTGCCAAACAGTCTATGCTCTCCCCCAATGAGCTGGGTATTGGGGTTCAGTTCAGTTGGAAGTGGAGTTGGAGGTGGCGTTCAGAGCAGTCTGGAGCCCCTGTCTCCTTCCCGCCAGTGCAATCCCGCAGCACAGCCGCCTGTCCCTTCTCTGCGCCTACCGTGCGTGCCGCCGGGATCTCCTTTTGCCGCTCCCCCGGGGTTCCGCCTTACAGCCCAGCACCCGGGGTCTGGCCTAGAACTGGGATTCAGAGCAGTCGGAAGTGGGGCCCAGCACAGTTGGAGTTTTATCTCCTTCCCCTCAGGGAACGCCAGCCAGGCACTGAGCCTCCCTCCTCTCCGGCTCTGTCCTCTCTGCGCACCGCGTGTCTCGGTACCTTAGGCTTTTCCAGCTCCTCTGCGCTTCCTTCTGGTTTTCTCCTTGCTTCTTGTTGTAGAATTTCCAGTCAGTCGACTTTGCTATAGTTCTGCGTAATGTCCATTTTATATTTTAGTTGTATTTTATTGAAATTGTTGTGTGCGGCTGCGGCTAAGTGTTTACCTGGGCGCAACCATCTTGCAAAAGCCGAAATCTAATTTCTTTACAGGGATTTTAGCTATGGTTATTCTTCCTGGAGAGAAATAGAGGTTCTCTAGACTGATTACTCCACACCCATAATTCAAATTAATAGTATGCTCACTAACTAACTGCTGTTCTTTACTTCCCCTAAAAACAGTTCCTGAGGAAATTCTTCCCTTAGGCAAGATTTCTAATCTATATATATAAAAAGGCAGTGACTGTAACAACCAAAGGCTCAACTGAACACTGGAAGTCAGTTCTGAAGTCAGGGCTGGGTTGCTGTGGCGACCCAGCACTGACTGCTAAGGGGGCTGCCGCCTTGGAGAGAGGACTGGAAAGAGAAGCAGAGTTTGATCAACAGTCTTTGTGGCAGCTGTTGATCAGCCCTTGTCTCTCTCTTTCTCTCCGGGCCTGGCCAGCAGTAAGCCTCTTTCTCTCCAGGCCTCCAAGGTGGCTGCTGATTAGTCCTGTCTCTCTGACTGGCATAGAAACTGACCGATCAGAACCTAATCTGGGTGAATTGCCAAGACAGAACCTAAGGTGGGGTCTGAGGAAGGGTTTTAAGGCAGTTGGGGTGAGATCAGGCTGGCAGGGGAGGACAGTTGAAGGCAAGATCAGGCCAGTAGGAGAGGGCAATTAGTGTTGATCACGAAGGCAGGCAGGAAGAGGGGTTAGGGGCAATCAGGCAGGAATGCAGGTGAGTGGTTAGGAGTCAGCAGTCTCAGATTGTGAGAAGGAGGTCTGACTGCCAGTTTAGGCCCAATCCCAAGGGGTACCCAATTGGAGAGGGCACAGGCTGGGCTGAGGGACCCCTCCCACCCATGCATAAATATTGTGCAGTTGACAGTAGTATTGTAAAAATTCTCTTTTTAAGAGCACACCTGAAATCATAACTAAGGAAGGAAAATTTTAAGGAACTGAGTTTCAATAATGTCCACTTCATAATGACTTAGTATGAATATTAATTTTATAATCTAGTTTTGTAATATCCTTGGCCTTTCCCCTTTTTTAGCTTTTAAAAAAATTTGGTAAAAAGACATAAAATATATCTTTTAATAATCCACTCATCTGCTAATGGCATTTAAGCTGTTTCTAAATCTTAGCTATGGTGAATTGTGCTGCTATGAACATAGGGGCACATATATCCTTTCTGATTGGTGTTTATAGTTTCTTGGGAGATAGTCCTACAATTGGGATTTCTAAGTCAAATGGAAGTTCCATTTTTGATTTTTTGAAGAATGTATACACCGAGTGACCAGATGATTATGTGTTCAGAGATCATAATCATTTGGCCACTCAGTGTATATTCTATATAATAAAAGGCTAATATGCAAATTGTACCCTTGACCAGGAGTTAGACCAACAGGCAGGCCAGCCACCCACCCATGTCCCTTCCCACTGGCCAGGCTGGCTTGATCCCACTCATGCATGAATTCATGCACCGGGACTCTAATACACACACACACACACACACACACACACTGAGTGGCCAGATTATTATGGGTTCAAAGATCATAATAATCTGGCCACTCAGTGTGGGGATTGGTAAGGTGTGTACACATATAATACCTTAATAAAAAAAAATGAGAAAAAAAAATCTGGCCCTTCAGCGTATACGGTTTTCCACAGTGGCTGTACCCGTCTGCATTTCCACCAGCAGTGCAAAGGGTTCCGTTTTATCTACATCCTTGCCAGCACTTGCCTTTTGTTGATAGCCATTCTGACAGGAATGAGATTGTACCTCATTGCTTTTTTGATTTGAATCTCTTGGATGATTAGTGAATTTTAGCATGTTTTCATGTGTCTCTTGGCCTTCTGTATGTCCACTTTTGAAAAGTGTCTATTTAAGTCCCTTATCCATTTTTTAATTGGATCATCTTCCTTTTGTTAAGTTGTATGAGTTCTTTATAAGTTTTGGGGGTTAGGCCCTAATCAGATATAATATTGGCAAATATGTTCTCCCATGCAGTGGTTTTCTTATTGTTTTGTTGATGGTTTCTTTGGTTGTGCAGAGTTTTGTATTTTGATTTATTTTCTCCTTAGTTTCCATAGCAATCAGACAAGAAGAAATAAAAGGCATCCAAATTGGAAAAGAAGTAAAACTGTTAACTATTTGCAGAAGACATAATATTGTACATAGGAAACCCTATAAAATCCATAAAAAAACCCAAAAAACTACTAGAATAAGTGAATTTGGAAATGTAACAAGATATAAAATTAATGCCTGGAAATCTACAGCTCTTTTATAAACCAATTAGAGGCCCAGTGCATGAATTCATGCACCAGTGGGGTCCCTTAGCTTGGCCTTTGGGATCAGGTGGAAAGTGGCTCTCCAATATCTCCTGAAGGATCCTGGATTGGTAGAGGGCACAGGCCAGGTCAAGGACCCCACTGCTACAGAATCAGGACCAGGGAGGGTTGGAGATTGACCAACCGGGGAGGGAGTGCAGGACACTACAGGGCATGTTGGGCCCATGTTGCTCAGCCTGGATCAGCCAGACCCCAGCAACAAGCTCACCTACTGGATGAAGTATCTGCCCCCTGATGGTCAGAGAATGTCAGCAAGTGGTTGTGTGGCCTTAGCATATCATTAGCATACTAGAAGCCTGGTGCATGAATTCATGCACAAGTGGGATCCAGCCGGCCTGCCCAATTTGGGCCCATTGGCAGGGCCAGCCTTGGGGAGGGACTACAGGTGGTTGGTCAGTGGGCCCCACACCTGACCAGGGAGGGGGCATGGTGATTAGGGGTCGGGCAAGCTGGTGGAAGCTGATTAGAGCCGGAACCAGGTCGCTTGGCTGCTGCAGTTCACATCATAGCCACCAGTTTTTCTGGTCATTCTGCCATTCCGGTTGCTGGGCTTTTATACACACACACACACACACACACACACACACACACAGACACACACACACTAGAGGCCCGGTGCACAAAATTAGTGCACGGGGGTTGGGGGGAAGAAGGGAAGTCTCTCAGCCCAGCCTGCACCCTCTCCAATCTGGGACTCCTTGGGGGATGTCCAACTGCCCATCTAATATCTCTCTCACAATCTAGGACTGCTGGCACACAACTGCTCACCTGCCTGCTTTCCTGATTGCCCCTAACTACTTCTGCCTGCCAGCCTGATCATCCCTAACTACTCCCCTGCCTGCCTGATTGATGCCTAATTGCTCCCCTGCCAGACTGTTTGCCCCTAATTGCCCTCCCCTGCAAGGCTGGTCACCCCAACTGCCCTCCCCTATAAGGGTGGCCACCCTAACTGCCCTTCCCTGCAGGCCAGGTACCCCCCAACTCTCGCCTGCAGGACTGGATCCCCCCAACTGTCCTTCCCTGCAGGCCCGGTCACCCCCAACTTCCTTCCTCTGGTGGTCTGGTCACCTCTAACTGCCCTCCCCTGCAGGCTTGATCGTTCTCAATAGCTCTCCCTTGCAGGCCTGGTCCCTCTCAAATTCCTTCCCCTGCTGGCCATCTTCACCTTTTTCTTCTTCTACCACTTCTTAAAGAATACCTTTTAGCATTTCATATAATACTGGTTTGATGGTGGTGAACTCCTTTAGCTTTTTCATATCTGTGAAGCTCTCTATCTGCCCTTCAATTCTGAATTATAGCTTTGATGAGTAGAATAATCTCGGTTGTAGGTTCTTGCTATTCATCACTTTGAATATTTCTTGCCACTCCCTTCTGGCCTGCAAGGGAGTTTCTGTTGAGAAATCAGCTGAGTTCTATGGGTACTCCCTTATAGATAACGGTTTTTCTCTTAGTGCTTTCAAGATTCTTTGTCTTTTGCCATTGGAATTTTAATTATGATGTATGGTGGTATGGTTCTCTTTGGATTCCTCTTGTTTGGGGTTATGTGAGTTTCCTGAACTTGTAAGTCTATTTCTTTCACCAGGCAGGGAAAGTTTTCTGTCATTATTTCTTCCAATAGGCCTTCAATATCCTGCTCTCTTCTTCTGGCACCCCAAAATCTGGATGTTGGTATGCTTAAAGTCGTCCCAGAGGCTCCCAAGTGTGACTACCTTCACACTTTTGGATTCTTCTTTCTGCCTCTCTGGTTGGGTGTTTTTTACTTCCTTATATTCCAGATCTTTGATTTGACTCTTGGGATACGTTGATCTACAGTTGACTTTCTGTATATCCTTTATTTCAGACAGTATATGATTAATTTCTGACTGGTCCTTTTCCATCTTTTTGGCATTCTCATTAAGGTCCTTGAAGGTCTCTTCAAGTTTCTCAGTGGTTTTTAGAAGATTCTTGAGTAACCTTATAAATGTGATTCTGAACTCTGTGTCGTCCAATAGTTTGCTTTCCTCCGTTTCTCCCATTTGTGACATGCTTCTGTTGTCTCTGCATTTTGGCTGCCTCTCTGTGTTGATGGAGTGGCTTTGTGTGGTAGGTGACCTATAAGGGCCAGTAGCTCAGCTTTCCCAATCATCTGAGGTGGTCGCTCTTGGTACACCCTTTTATGGGTTGAGTACAAAGTCTTGGTGTAGTTAAGCCTTGATTGCTGTTGGTACACTGGGAGGAATTGACCTCCAGGCCAAGTGGCTGTGAGGACCTGCTGTGTCTAGAACTGCTGTGCTGCAGACATCCTATGGTGCAAGCCTTGTTTCAGTGGGGCTTTGGTGCTCACTGAATCTGACTCCTGAATGTGTTAAGTATGGATGTGAGGAGTTGAAATCTGGTATCTCACACTGACCACTAGGTACACTGGCTTCTGGATCTCCAATGGGGTGCAGTTCAGCTACTGCCTGAGGCCACCCTGCAGGACCTACAGCAAGAACCACAGTCCTCTCCTCCCTGCTTGGAGCTTGGAGGCTTTGGAGCTGTCTGCACCAGGTTGCAAGTTTATTAGATTAAACTACAATAGAAAAGGTCATTCATATGCAAAAGCCATTGTTTGGAGCTTGGGTGTGTTTGTAGATTGTGTGGGGCAGAGTCTCAGGGCATCACTAGGCTAGGGTGTGGCAAACAGTGATGGCTGTTTGCCTCTCTGATCGGTCCCCAAGTCTCATGCCTCAGCACAGCAAACAATTATTCTTGCGCGCAGCTCTGCAAGCAAGCCACGCTCACTTTCTAACCTGATGGCAGACAGTCCAGCTTCTCCCCAGAAACTGGATTTCAGAGAGATTGGGAGCTTGTCTCTCTTCTGGCTGAAGAAAGCAACGCCTGACACCAGCTGGGATCTGCCACCAGCCCGTATGGTGCGCATGCACCTGTACCTCAGTTTTTCAGCATTTGTGCACTGAATGCTCTTTCCTCTTTCCATCTAGTTGTAGAACTTCCACTCAGCCAGCTTTCCTGTGGTTCTGGGTGATAGATGTTTTGATTTTTAGCTGTAGTTTTGAAATTGTTGTGCAGGACAGCAGTTTAGATGTTTATCTACACTACCATTTTGGATATCCAGTTTATTTTTCTTGAGATTACTCACCAGTATCTATGGTTTTTCAATATTTGTTCACTGTTTACCCACTATTACAACGTAAACTCCATAAAAGAAGTATCTTATTTTATTTACCACTATATTTCCACAACAGTGCCGGGCAGAGAATGGGTGCTCCAAAAACATGTTGATTTAAAGAACAATCTATAACAGATATTATTACTAATCTTGCAGGTACAGAAACTAAGCCACAAACATAAATTTTGGACCTGTCTGCATAAATTAAAACTCAAACTGACAATAGTGACCCAATAATAACCCCACTGAAAATTACAGTGGGATTATATAATAATTCCACTTTAAAAAAATAAAGAAATAAAAGCTACAGTTATCATGTAGAGGAATTTAAATCTAGCACTGGAATTAAAACATGCTAAATCTTACAAGTTGGATATACTACCTAGGCTAAGACAAAGGCTAACTCTGCAGCATAAATGCACTAAGAATTTTAGAATGAAGAAACAAGGAAGGTAGGAATTGGTTTAACTTTTTAAGAAATAGAAGGCACTACAGGAATAGGAGTAAACATCCACATTGAGCCCAGCCAGTGTGCCTCAGTGGTTGAGTGTCAACCCATAAACCAGGAGGTCACAGTTCGGTTGGTTCCCTGTCAGGGCAAATGCCCAGGTTGTGGGCTCAATCCCTAGTGTGTGTGTGCAGGAGGCAGATGGTCAATGATTCTCTCTCATCATTGATGTTTCTATCTTTTCCCTTTTTGAAACCAATAAAAAGATATTTAAAAGAAAGCTTTAAAAAAAATAAAAAAATAAAGCTTTAAAAATACATTTATTTAAAAGAAAATAAGTATTGGTCAGTATTCAGACTAGCCAAATAATGTTAACACATGACACAACAGGCTAACTTATAAATATAACTACTACATAACACATCTAAAGACAGTTTTATCCGTTGCTATAATTTCATTACACTAAAACTATGACTAGAACCCAAGCTTGAGAAAACGCTTTGCCTTCATAATAGTCTAGATGTATATAGTTTCAAAGAGCTGGGGGGAAAAAAAATCTCTAAGGCTTTTCCTGAGCACATTTCATTTGTGTTCAAAATAATTTCTGTGAAAATAGTTGTCATCAATACTTTAAGTTTTTCTCCATTCTACATAAGGAACTTAGCAGAAATGGGAACAGGCAAGAGAATGAAAGGAAGACACACAATGAAAAAATACCAGTGTTTTAGCAGGAATGCAATGACAATGAGATGGGATCTAGATGAATAAAGAAGGCAGAATAGAATTTACAAGTTAAAAGTTGCCAGAAACAGCTTAAATGACAGAACCCAGTTTGACGTGGTTTTGGTTATCGGATCACTATTACCATGCCACATATTTCTTCCGGACAAAAGAGAAAGCCCATATACCTTCCACTGCCTTGACCTTTTCCTCCAACTCTCTTTTCTTCTCTTCCTTTAGCATCTGCTCTTGCTCCTTCTTCTGCACTGCTATAAGAAGTTGACGTTCTTCTTCCTCCTCTTTGCGCTTCTGTTTTTCTATTCTGGTAATCATAGGAGTCTCCTGTGAGAAGCCAGTAAGTATAGAGTTAAAATACAACAATGTAAGATCAGTTCTTCACTCTGAGTTAAGATTTTATTTTTATGAAATTCAATCTATTTAATAAATAATATTAGGTAGTTAGAGAATGTATAACATACTTCCAAATTTGTTTCTACCACCTAAAGAATATATATATAATATATGTAAACATACTAACATTAAAAAACACTGGAGATTTAAAAAAGGGTACAATGGTTTACGTAATTTGTAGTGTTTGGGAGGTAATACTATGAAGAATACACGTAAATGGAGAGGCAAATTGAAGCAGTTCAGAGACCTTTCTTACAGCTTTAATATTTGACAAAAGTAAAACCTTAAAAAGTATTGTCATCTAAGTAAAAGGATGAAAAATATTCACTAGACAGAAAATAGACTTAGAATTTCAAAAATGTGCATCACTCTAAAACCCTTAACTTTTATACTTTTCTTTAGTAGTAAAACAAAATAAAATTAGGGGGATGGTAGTAAGGACCACTTTTTTTGCCTTAAATACACTGAGAATTTGCCTAAAGAATCTAATAAAAGAAAAGGTAAACACACACACACACACACACACACAAACAGGACAACTACACTTTATAGAACATTTATTCTGTATATTTCCCAAAATAAATAATGTTTTGACTCACTAAGTCAGATAAAAGGGATCTAGGGGACAGGGTCAGGGGGTTAACTGGGGACCAGATGCTGCTGTCCACTGCTCCCTGGTTGTAAGCCTCCTGGGTGTCTCAAGTTTAGGAGGTGCCTCCCTGGGGGGAGGGGGGAATGAGGGGAGGGAAAGACAGGCATGCTCCCTCCCCCCCGCCCCAAAAAAAAGATCTTTTCAATAGGAAGGAGATATAAGACTCTTTATGCAGATAAATATTTAAAAGTTTCATGCTATGGACTCTTCAAATGATTTTAATGTGGGAAAAAAAGTGAATATAGATTCCCATTTACATATGTCATAATTAAACACTAAAACTGCTGATTAAGCTGAAACCGGTTTGGCTCAGTGGTAAAGCGTCAGACTGCGGACTTAAAGGTCCCCGGTTCGATTCCGGTCAAGGGCATGTACATTGGTTGTGGGCACAACCCCTGTAAGGGGTGCGCAAGAGGCAGCTGGACGATGTTTCTCTCTCATCAATGTTTCTAGCTCTATCTCTCTCCCTTCCTCTCTGTAAAAAATCAATTAAAACAAACCAACAAAACAAAAAACAAAAAACAAAAAACATAGCACTTGTGGGAGAAGGAAAGATGGCGGAAGAATAGATGGGAGGATTCTGAGCCCGGTCCTGAAGCAGAAAGAGAGAGCAGTTGATGGTGTTGAGCTGTGAGTGTTTATTAGCAACCTGGGAGACAGCGAACCCCAGAAGAAACGGCTGGGGGGCCGTTGACAGAGGTACCCCTCACAGGGAGGCACCCACACGGGCTGTGTCCCTTCCCGGAGCTACCTGCCGGCTTGGACGGGGAAACCTCACCATCTTGAGAGGAAGATAGGATGGTGTCAGAGACCTGAATATCCACAGCCGCAGCAACCACCAAGCAGCTGTGACCTCCAGAACACGGATCCCAGGTGGCGCGAACACCTGGCCCCACAGGAGTGCCCCACTGCTCGGCTAAAAGGTCAGATTTCGCGGGGAGAGGGTGGAGAGTGCTCGCGGCGAAGACAAAAGGCTGCGCAGCATGCGGAAGCTGGAGGACAAGGGCGGTGATTATAAGTGGAAGCCCCAGCTGTTGGGCGGGTGTCACCCGTGAAAGTGGACGGGACTCCTAACAGGGGAGATATCTAAAGAGCAACACATTTGGATCTGGCTCAGAGGGATATCGGAGAGTTGCGGGAGATTGCAGTTGCTCGCACCCGCCCCCTCACCCCTCCATAGATCCTGCTTCAAAGAGGACGGAAAAAAAAAAAAGCTGAAAGGCTCTAGAGTCAGGGAAGTCAACCTAGAAACACTGCCCCCAGAGGCTAATTCACAAATTGACTCTAGTGTAATAAAAACAAAGCAAAACCTCCCTAAAAATCAGGACTGGATCATAACAATAGAGGAAGCAAATGACCTTCATTACTGCAAATTTTATTTAAATTTTAAATTTTTGTTCTCATTATTTGCAATGTTTACTCAAGAACTATTTTTTTCCTCACTTGATTTTATCTTTATAATTACTACATTGTATACGTAATCAACACTGTTACTGCTACCAATTTACTTTTTTCATCTTATTTTCTTTTGTTTCTTTTTATTATTTTTATTTCATCATATTATATATATATATATTTTTTTTATTTCAGGATTACTGTTCTACAGTCTTTATCTATCTTTCCTTATTCAACGCTTTATTCTATCTCAACCCTACCTTTATGCCTTCACCCTCTTTCTGATCTTTTCCTTTGGTACCCCGTTTATCTTAACCCTTTCCTGCTCTAGGAAAGATTTTCCCCATTCCTTCTATCTACCCCCTCCTAAAATTTCACCCTACTTGTATATATCTAATTTCCAACTACCTGCTCCAAGCCCATTCACACGTCCCTCGCAGTTGTCCTAAAAACAAAACAAAACAAAAAAAGTCTTTTTCTCTAACTCTTTGAAAGTTGTATGTTGAAAGGTAACTATACTGAAGTTGTACGCTTTTTTTTTTTTTTATAAGATTGATTTGCCTATTCTTTTGGTCTGATTGTATGTTTATGTTAGCTGGGTTCTAGTCAACTTTATTGGTGGTTATTAATATTACAAACACATTTCTATTCAGTGCCTTGCGTGTTGTACCTGGTTGTGTTGTATTTTGTGCCTTTAAATCAAAGCAGGAGAGAGAGAACTACACAACCAGACATCCTAAATAATGGGGAAACCCAAAAACAGCCAGCATATGAAAGAAAAGCAGGTTTCACCAGAAAGGGAAATAAACGAGATACAGGCAAGCAACCTACCAGAGCAAGAATTCAGAGTAATGATCATAAGATGGCTAAAAAGAATGGAAGACAAATTTGATAATATGAGTAAGAACCAAGAGGAAATGAAGAACCAAGAAGAAATGAAAAATGACATCGCTACTGTAAAGAACTCAATAGAAAGCATCAAGAGTAGATTAGAAGAAGCAGAGGACTGCATCAGTGAGCTAGAAGACAAGATGGAAAAAAATACCCAATTAGAACTGCTTCTGGAAAAAAAAATTAAAAAACAGGAGGAAAGTCTAAGGGAACTTTGGGACAATACAAAACAAAACAATATTAGAATAATAGGGGTTCCAGAAGGAAAGGGAATTGAGGAAGACATGGAAAACGTATTTCAAGAAATAATGACAGAAAACTTTCCTGAGATAGAGAAGAAAAAACCCACACAAATCCAAGATGCTCGCAGAGTCCCAAGCAAAATGGACCCCAGAAAACCGACCCCCAGACACATTATAATTAAGCTGGGAAACACCAACAACAAAAAAAGAATTTTAAAAGCAGCCAGAGAGAGACAGAAAGTTACATATAAAGGAACCCCCATCAGACTAGCAACTGACTTCTCCACCGAAACTTATCAGGCCAGAAGGGAATGGGATGAAATATACAAAGTCATGCAAAGGAAGGGTCTGAATCCAAGAATACTGTACCCAGCAAGGCTATCAATCAAAAGTGAAGGTGAAATCAGGAGCTTCCCAGACAAAAACAGACTAAGGGAATTTATCTCCACCAAACCAGCAATGCAAGAAATGCTAAAGGGTCTACTGTAAAATTAAAGAAATAGAAAGCAAAGAAGGAACACAGGGGTATAGAATAAAGATGGCATCAAATAAGTATCTATCAATAATAACTTTAAATGTAAATGGACTAAGTGCTCCAATCAAAAGACATAGGGTAACAGATTGGATAAGAAAACAAGACTCATATATCTGTTGTCTACAAGAAACCCACCTCAGAAAAAAAGATGCACACAGACTGAGGGTGAAGGGATGGAAAAAGGTTTTCTAGGCGAATGGAAATGAAAAAAAAAGCTGGGGTAGCAATACTTATATCTGACAAATTAGATCTCAGAGTGAAGGACATAACAAGAGATAATGAAGGCTACTTCATAATACTAAAGGGAGCAATCCAACAAGAAGAAATAACACTGGTAAATACGAGAGCACCCCAATATATAAAAAAACTGCTGGAGGACATTAAGGGAGAGATTAATAGCAATACAATCATAGTAGGAGATTTTAATACCCCACTGTCACCCTTTGACAAATCATCTAAAAAAAAAATCAGCAAAGAAATATCAATTCTAAATGACTCGCTAGACCAGATGGAATTAATCGACATCTTCAGAACATTCCACCCCAAAGCCACAGAATATACATTTTTCTCAAGCGCACATGGGACATTCTCAAAGATAGACCACATTTTGGGACATAGGCAAAGTCTCTTCAAATTCAAGAAGATAGAAATCCTATCAAGCATCTTCTCAGATCATAGTGGCATAAAACTGGAAATTAACTACAATGAAAAAAATCCAAAGAAATCAAACACATGGAGACTAAACAGCATGCTATTAAACAAGGACTGGGTTACCAGAGAAATCAAGGAAAAATTAAAAACATCCTGGAAACAAATGACAATGAAAACACTATCCATAATCTATGGGACACAGCAAAAGCAGTTTTGAGAGGAAAGTTCATATCCCTACAAGCCTATTGCAAGAAACTAGAAAAAATGGTAACAAATGATCTAACTCTACAACTCAAAGAGTTAGAAAAAGAGCAACAAGAAAAGCCCAGTGTAAGCAGAAGGAAGGAAATAACAAAAATCAGAGCGGAGATAAACGACATTGAGACCAAAGAAACAATACATAAGATCAACAAAACCAGGAGCTGGTTCTTTGAAGGAATAAACAAGATAGATGATCCTCTAGCCAGGCTAACCAAGAAACAAAGAGAGAGGACGCAAATAAAAAAAATCAGAAACGAAAGAGGTGAAATAACAACAGACCCAACCGAAATACAACGGATTGTTACAAAATACAACGAACAACTCTATTCCAACAAACTGAACAACCTGGAGGAAATGGACATATTCCTAGAAAAATACAAACTTCCAAAACTCAATCAGGAAGAATCTAAAAATCTCAATAGACCAGTGACTTGGGAAGAAATTGAAACAGTCATCAAAAAGCTTCCAGTAAACAAAAGCCCAGGACCAGATGGCTTCACAGGACATTTTTACCAAACATTCAAGGAAGAACTAAAACCTATCCTCCTCAGACTATTCCAAAAAATTCAAGAGGAAGGAACACTTCCAAACTCCTTCTATGAAGCCAGCATCACCCTAATACCAAAACCAGATAAAGACAACTCAATGAAAGAGAATTACAGGCCAATATCCCTCATGAACATAGATGCCAAAATTCTCAACAAAATTCTAGCAAATCGGCTCCAGCAGAGCATCACAAAGATCATACACCATGACCAAGTAGGATTTATTCCAGGAATGCAAGGTTGGTTCAATATCCACAAATCGATTGTGATACATCACATAAACAAATTGAAAGATAAAAACCATATAGTCATATCAATTGATGCAGAAAAAGAATTTGATAAAATCCAACACCCTTTTCTGATAAAAACTCTCAACAAGGTGGGAGTATAAGGATCATACCTCAACATAATAAAAGCTATATACCATAAACCCACAGCCAATATCATACTCAATGGGCAAAAACTAAAACCATTCCCTCTAAGAACAGGAACAAGACAGGGATGCCCACTATCACCACTCCTCTTTGACATAGTACTGGAAGTACTAGCCATTGCAATTAGACAAGAGGAGGAAATAAAAGGCATCCAAATTGGAAAAGAAGAAGTAAAGTTATCCTTATTCGCAGACGACATGATATTGTATATAAAAAACCCAAAAGACTCCATTAAAAAACTAATTGACTTAATAAATGAATTTGGCAATGTAGCAGGATACAAAATTAACGCCAAGAAATCTATGGCATTTCTATACATCAACAGCGAACTCATAGAAAATGAGACTAAAAAAGCAATTCCATTTACCATTGCACCAAAATAATTAAGATACCTAGGAATAAACTTAACTAAGGAAGTTAAGGACCTATACGTGGAAAACTACACGACACTGAAAAAAGAGATAGAAGAAGATGTAAACAGATGGAAGAACATACCATGCTCATGGATTGGTAGAATCAACATCATCAAAATGTCCATACTTCCTAAAGCAATCTATAGGTTCAATGCACTCCCCATTAAAATACCAACGGCATATTTCACTGGCCTAGAAAGAACTCTCCAAAAGTTCATTTGGAACAATAAAAGACCCCGAATAGCCACAGCAATCCTGAGAAATAAGAGTAAAGTAGGAGGGATCTCAATACCAGACTTCAAACTGTATTACAAAGCCACTGTTCTCAAAACAGCCTGGTACTGGCACAAGAACAGACATATAGATCAATGGAATTGAATCGAGAACCCAGTTATCAACCCAAATCACTATGCTCAATTAATATTTGACAAAGGAGGCATGAATATACAATGGAGTTAAGACAGTCTCTTCAATAAATGGTGTTGGGAAAATTGGACAGATACATGCAAAAGAATGAAACTAGATCACCAACTTACACCATACACAAAAATAAACTCAAAATGGATACAGGACTTAAACATCAGATGGGAAACCATAAAAATACTAGAAGCATCCATAGGCAACAAAATCTCAGACATATGCCAAAAGAACTTCTTCACTGATACTGCCCCTAGGGCAATGGAAGCTAAAGAGAAAATAAACAAATGGGACTACATCAAAATAAAAAGCTTTTTTACAGCAAAAGAAACCATCAACAAAACAACAAGAAAGCCCACGGTGTGGGAGAACATATTTGCAAATGTTACCACTGATAAAGGTTTAATCTCCATCATCTACAAACAGCTTATACATCTAAATAAAAGGAAGATCAATGATCCAATTAAAAAATGGGCAATGGACCTAAATAGAATATTTTCAAAAGAAGACAGAAGGAAGGCCAAAAGGCACATGAAAACATGCTCAAAGTCACTAATCATCCGAGAGATGCAAATCAAAACAACAATGCGGTACCATCTCACACCTGTCAGAATGGCCAACATCAACAAATCAACAAACGACAAGTGTTGGCGAGGTTGTGGAGAAAAAGGAACACTCGTGCATTGCTGGTGGGAATGCAGACTGGTGCAGCCACTGTGGAGAACAGTGTGGAGTTTCCTCAAAAAACTGAAAATGGAACTCCCATTTGACCCAGCAATCCCACTCCTAGGAATATATCCCAAGAAGCTAAAAACACCAATCAGAAAGGATATATGCACCCCTATGTTCATAGCAGCACAATCTACAATAGCTAGAATCTGGAAACAGCCCAGGTGCCCATCAGCAGATGATTGGATCAAAAAATGATGGTACATCTACACAATGGAATACTATGCTGCCATAAAAAAAAAAAAAGGAATTCTCATCGTTTGCAGCAACCTGGATAGAACTAGAGAACATCATGCTGAGTGAAATAAGCCAGTCAACGAAAGAGAAATATCACATGGCCTCACTCATTTATGGGTATTAAAGAACATTATAAACTGACAAACCAAAAGTCAGATATAAAGACAGTAAAGCAACAACCAGACTGTAAAATTACAGCAGGGACAGTAGGGAGATCTGGGGGAGATAAGAGATCAACCGAAGGACTTGTATACATGCATATAAGTATAACCAATGGACACAAAACTCTGGGGAGGGAGGGTATGTATGGGAGGGGGGGAATTAAAATATGTACACAGATAATAATTTAATAAAAAACATTTTTAAAAATAAAAAAACAAAAAACAAACAAAAACAAAACAAACAAAAAAAAAATAAAAAACAAACCCCTCCCCCCCCGCTGATTAAAATTTTGTATCATTTTCTTTATAGAACTTAAAACTAGTTTTGACTCTCCATTTGATTCAGATTTTGGAAGCTGTCATGCCTAGATAGCCTTTGGTAAAGTAATTTTTTTAAAAAAAATATTTTATTGATTTTATGCAGAGAGGAAGAGAGAGAGATAGAGAGTTAGAAACATCGACCAGCTGCCTCTTGCACACCCCCCCACTGGGGATGTGCCCGCAAACAAGGTACATGCCTTTGACTGGAATCAAACCCAGGACCTTTCAGTCCCCAAGCCGACGCTCTATCCACTGAGCCAAACTGGTTTCGGCTGGTAAAGTAATTATTATCATTTAAATTCTATAAGCCTAACTTAAAAGGAGTTTGCTATCCAAAAGTAAAATCTGGAATGAGAGGTAAAAATGAAACTAACAAAAATTAACAATTATTATTGTACACATAATACTGTACTCATAAGGAACCTCAAAACATAAATAGAATTAAAGTTCACCAAAATCTTTATCCTATAACTAGAGTAGATATGCTAGATACTGTTTCTGAAATGAGAATGGTCCTGGCATTAAGCAAGGACAATTCTTCTGAAGAATTGATCCTAATAGTGAAAAAAGTACCTTTGCTGCAATGCCTGAGGTACCGTTCCCTTTACCATCCTTTCCACGTCCTTATTTAGCCCAACTTTTAGGCACTTCCTCAGCTGAGAAGTTATGATGTAATTAGAGTTAATAAACCAAAGCAAACCAAAATAATTACCTTTGCTTCTTTTAGTCATATAGACTCCAAGCTGATACTACCTGCGCCTATATAATAGGTTATATGCAAATTAACTCATGCCCTGACAAGTAGCTGCCTAGGACCAAGTTGGCAGGGGGATTAGCTAGGGTCGACCAAACAGCAGGCTGCATGGGGGGCGGTTAGGGGTGATTAGGCTGTCAAGGGGGGCAGTTAAAGGTGACCAGGCAAGCAGGTGAGTGATTAGGAGTCAGTTGTCCAGGATTGTGAGAGGGATGTCCTACTGCCAGTTTAGGCCCAATCCTAATGATTGGGCCTAAATCGGCAGTTGGACATCACCTGAGGGGTACCAGATTGGAGAGAGTGAAGGCTGGGCTCAGGGGACCCTCACCCCCATGCACAAATCTCATGCACTGGGATTCTAGTTAATATATAAATTCATATGATGGGGGGAAAGTAGGAGACAGAGGAAAACTAAGTCGTGTCAAAGGAATTATTTCATTCAAAGAAAACTACTACTTTCTATAAATGAGACACATAAAAAAGAAAAATGGGCACATATTTACATGTAACAATAATATGTGTGCATTCTGTGCCTCTGTGATAAAAGGACAGATGGTGAAAACATATTCTTCATTCAAAGAGTACAACAGGATATTAATAGGACCAAGAATTTTAATAAGGACTAAAGAGATGCAAGCCAATGACTCATGAATAGATATATTAAATCACCAGAGTCACCTGGAAAACAACATGAAGACATTTCAAACTTTTAGTCAATGGAAGGAGAAAAAGGGAAAGAATAGATAACTATATAAATATTTACAATATTACAAATTATTTATTTTTATTTTTAAAATATATTTTATTGATTTTTTATAGAGAGGAAAGGAGAAGGATAGAGAGCTAGAAACATTGATGAGAGAGAAACATCGACCAGCCGCCCCCGCCCCCGCACCTCTCCCCCACTGGGAATGTGCCCGCAATCAATGTACATGCCCTTGCAGGAATAGAATCTGGGACCTTTCAGCCCACAGACTGACGCTCTACCCTCTGAACCAAACCGGTTTCGGCTATAAATAATTTTTATAACAAACATGATTTATTATTCTTAGTATGTAATGATGTCTTACAAACAGTAGCCATCCCTGAACAAACAAAGCATATAGAAGATAACTAAGCCATCCACATCAACGATTAAAAGGGAGAGCACAATACAATCGCTTTTTCACTTATAAAATTGTTAAAGAATGATACAAAGCGACACATTATAAAGGCTGGTAAACATGTCTTCTGGAGGACAATTTGTACATATTTATCAGGAACTTATAAAGAGTACTACTTATAAAATGAGATAAGCAAAAAAGTTTTTGTGGTAGATTAATAGGTGATATTATATACTCAACACAACCAACAAAAATTTCATTTCTACCCTGGCCAATGTGGTTCAGGAGTTAGTATCTTGCCTAAACTGGTTTGGCTCAGTGAATAGAGTGCCAGCCTGCAGACTGAAAGGTCCCAGGTTCGATTCCAGTCAAGGGAATGAATGTACATGGTTATGGGCACATCCCCGGTAGGGGAGGGTGTGCGCAGGAGGCAGCTGGTCTATGTTTCTCTCTCATCGATGTTTCTAGCTCTCTCTCTCTCTCTCCCTTCCTCTCTGTAAAACATCAATAAAATATATTAAAAAAAAAAAAAAAAAAAAAGCTAGTGTCTGCCCATGCATGGAAGGGTCATGGGTTCAATTCCCAGTCAAGAGCAAATACCTGGATTGCAGGTTTGATCTCTGGCCACATTGGGGCAAATGGAGGGGGCAACCAACTGATGTGTTTCTCTCACATAGACGTTCCTGCTCTCTCCCTTCCACTCTCTAATAAATGGAAGATTAAAAAATGGTGGTAGTAAGTGGAAATTACACTGACACTTTCTTAGGACTATACTGGAAATACAACTAAAATATAGGAAAACCACCCTGAAAAGTGATCTGAAGACCAGCTGGAGAGAACCCTGACAACCAAGGAGGGAAAGTGGAGAAAGCACAGACTAGTAGTAAGTGCAAAGGCATGGAAGGGCTAGAAGAGCTCTCACAGAAAACTCTGTGGTCTAAACCCAACCTGGGCTCCCCAGCCCAAAGCACCAAAACTGAGAAAGGTGACCACGTAACACCTGGCTGTGAAAAACAGAATTGCTGTCTGCCAGTGAGAAACTGCTGGAAATGCAAACACCCTCTTAAAGGGTCAATGCAAAAAATTTCATGTGCAGCCATTCACCTTGGGTTCTGGCAGAAAAGACTGGAGCTCTCTGAAGAGACTCCAATATTAGGGACCTGGAATTGAAGATTGGAGGGCAGCCACCCAAGTTTTTTTTGCTGGTGGACCTTTGCTATCTAGGCGGTTTTGTCTGAGGGTAAGGCACCCCACCTGTGGTCTATAGCATGAGGCTAATCAAAACTGAGTATTCATTGTACTGCAGGCAGAGGAGGATCTCCAGAGGCTTTGAGTCTTTGCCTGATCTCCTTCTGGACCCAGGACTAGGAAAAGCAGACTCTGATGCACATCTTGGTCCTTGCCAAAAACAACTAGTCCCAGCAGTGGGAGCCACAAGCTGTGGATTGCTGTTATCCACAAAGAGGGTACTCAGAGCCAGTCACAAATAGCATCTGAGATTGTCAAGCACTAGAGACTGGGAGTCATAGCAGACCTAACTAATACATAGACACAAACTCAAAGAAGCAGCCATAATGGGGAGACAAAAACAACAACAGCCAACCCAAAGAACAAGAGAATTCTCCAGAAGAAGAACTAAATGAAATGGAGATATCAGAAATAGAGTTCAGAATAATGATGGCAAGGGTGGTCAACAGCATTAGAAAAGATACAGTGACTATGAAGAATAACATAGCACTAATAAAGAAAAAGCGGGAAGAATACAAAACAGATTAAGGGAAGCTGAGGATAGGATCAATGAAATCACTCAATCAGAGAACCAAAAGGAAAAACAACTAAAAAACCAGAAGGACAGCCCTAGCTGATTTGGTTCAGTAGATAGAGCATTGGCTTGAGGACCAAAGCATCCTGGTTCAATTCCAGTCAAGGAACACGTACCTCAGTTGGTTGTAGGCTCCTCCCTGGCCTGGGCCTGGAAGGAGGCAACCAATCAACGTGTTTCTCTCACGTGGATGATTCTCTCTGTTTTTCCCTCTCTCTTCCACTCTCCCTAAAAGTCAATGGGGGAAAAAAATCCTCGTTTGAGGATTAACAAAACAAAACAAAATAAAACCATAGGAGGACAACTTAATAAGGGAGCTGTGGACCAACGTGAAATGCAACAATATTCATATCATAAAAGACCCAGAAGGGGAAGAAAATGAGCGAGGAATAGAGATTGTGTCTGAAAAAATAATGGCAGAAAACTTCTCTACCCTGGTAAAGGAAAACGTCACACAAGTTCAGGAGGCACAGAGTCCCAAACAAGAAGAACCTACCCAGGCCCTTGGCCAGGCATATCATAATTAAACTGCCAAAAATTAAAGATAAGAGAATCTTAAAGGCAGTAAAAGAAAAGCAATTTATTACTTACTAAGGAACTCCATAAGACTGTCAGCTTATTTGTCATCAGAAACTCTATAGACCATAGGGAATGTCATGAAATATTCAAGGTAATGAAAAGCAAGGATCTGAAATGAAGATTATTATACTCAACACTGCTATCATTAAAAACAGATGGTGAAATAAAGAGCTTCCAGACAAAAAAAGCTAAAGGAGTTTATCACCACTAAACCAGCACTGCAAGAAATGCAAAAGGGATAGTTGTAATGAGGAGAAGAAATAGAAACACAGGCATAAAGAAGTAAAGTGGCAATAAATAAGTACCTATCAATAGTAACATTAAATACTGCAATAAAAAGATACAGGGCAGGTAAAATGAATAAAAAACCCACACATGACCCATTTATATGCTGTCTATAAGAGACCCACCTCAGAATAAAAAACTCACACAGGATGAGTGAAGGCATGGTAAAAAGTTTTTCCATGTAAATAGAAATGAAAAAAAAAAAAAAAACTGCAGTAGTAATACAAAATAAGTAACAAAATAAGACTTCAAAATGAAGGCCATCAAAGAGATTATAAAGGTCACTACATAATACTTAAGGGACCAATTGAATAAGAGGATATATCTCTGGCAAACATATATGCACCCAATACAGGAGCACCTAAATATCTAAAAACAAAAGAAAACACACACACACACACACACACACACACACACACACACAAACAACAAAAAAAACCCCAAACAAAAACAAAAACAAAAAAATAAACAAAAAAGCAACTAGAGGGCTTAAGGGAAAGGTCAACAGCAATATAGGTATAGTAGGGTACCTTAACATCCCATTGACATCACTGAATAGATTTTCCAGACAATAAAATAACAGGAGAACAGAGACTCTAAGTGATGATTTAAATGACATTTATAAGACAATTCACCCCAAAGCTACAGAATATAAATCAAGTGAACATGGGTCATTCTCAAAGACAAACCACACGTTAAAACACAAATCAAGTCTCTCAAGAACACTGAAATAATAACAAGCATCTTCTTAGATAACAATGGAATTAAATTAGAAATCAACGACAGCAAAAACATTCCCGACTGGCTGCGGCTGCGGCTCAGAAGCCGGCGGCTCTGCGGCTAGGGGGTGCTCCGAGGGCTGCGCCGCCCCGGAGCGCCCACTGGCAAGATGGCGAGATGGCGCTGTCCGCGTTGCTGCGGCCATTCTCCCGGCTGCTGGCCCCGGCCAGGCTCCCGAGCGGCTCAGTCCGCACGGTCCAAGTTCTACGTCCGGGAGCCGCTGCACGCCAAGCCCGACTGGCTGAAGGTGGGGCTGACCTTGGGCACCACCGTGTTCCTGTGGGCCTATCTCATCAACCAACATAATGAAGATGTTTTAGAATATAGAAGAAGAAATGGGTTGGAATAAACTTCTTAAATGCTAATACTGTATGCTCCATATAGAGTTGAAAGCAGTTCCAATCTGTTGAGTTGTAAGCGAGAGAGAAAAGTTATATGTGAATCTATGTAATCAGCATTTGTGTTTTGCATCATTAAATGAAAAAATAAAAATACATCTGTATTCTTCAAAAAAACCCAAACAAACAAAAAATTCCCAAACATTCAAACACATGGAAGCTAAATAGCATGCTATTGAACAATGAATAGGTTACCACAAGGTCAAGAGAGACATAAAAACCTTCCTGGAAACAAATGAAAATGAACATACAACAACCCAAAATTTATGGGACACAGTGAAAGCAGTTCTGAAAGGAAGTTCACAGCACTAGAGGCACACCTCAAAAAAACACAAAAATTAACATATTATTTAACCATACAATTTAAAGAATCAGAAAGAGAACAAGAAAAGACCAGAGTAAGTAGAACGAAGGAAATAGTAAAGATTAGAGCAGAAAAAAGTGACATAGAGAAAAACAAAAACAATCAATAGAACAAGAGCTTTTTTAAAAAAAATATAAACTAGATTGATGAACCATGAACCAGACTAATCAAGAAACAGAGAGGACCCAAATAATTAAAATTAGAAATGAAAGTAGTGAAGTAAAAACTGACTCCGAAATACAAAGAAGTATAAGAAAATACTGTGAACATGCCCTCAAAAGCTGGACAATGTGGAGAAATGGACAAATTATTGAAAAATAGAATCTATAGAAGCTTGCAAAATCAGTCAGGAAGAATTAAAAAACAAATAAACAAAAACAGAATAGGCCAATAAGAATTGATGAAGTAGAAGCAATAATAATTAAAACAAAACAAAAAAAAACTCCCAGCAAACAAAAACCCTGGTCTGTATGGTTTCTCATAGGAGTTTCACCAAACAATCAAAGAATTAACATGTATACTCCTCAAACTATTTCAAAAGTGCAAGAAACACTCCAAACTCTTTTTATGAGGCCTGCATTATCCTAATTACAAAACCACATAAAGACACTACAAAGAAAGAGGATTACAGGCCAGTATCCCTGATGCTAAAATCCTCAACAAAATATTAGCAAATCACATCCAGCAATATATTAAAAAAAAACTATACACCATAACCAAGTGGTGTTTATTCCAGGAATGCAAGCCTGGTATAATATCCTTAAATCAATAATGTGATACATCACATAAACAAACTGAAAGACAATCACATGAGCATATCAATAGATGCATAAAAAGTATTCAACAAAACCCAACATGCAGTTTTGAAAAAACTCTCTGAAAGGAGAGAAACCAACATGGAGGCATAGGTAAAATACCTATACTGCTGCCTCACATACAATTTCAAATATATAGATATTTAAATATATATTTTATTGATTTTTTACAGAGAGGAAGGGAGAGAGATAGAGAGTTAGAAACATCGATGAGAGAGAGTCATCGATCAGCTGCCTCTTGCACACCCCCTACTGGGAATATGCCCGCAACCAAGGTACATGCCCTTGACCGGAATCGAACCCGGGACCCTTCAATCCCCAAGCCGACGCTCTATCCATTGAGCCAAACCGATCTCGGCCTCACACACAATTTCAAAACTGCAACTGGAAGACAGAGCAGACATAGTCCAGAACCACCATAAAGCTGGCTGAGTGGAAACTCTATAACTCGAAGGAAAGAGAAAAGGACCCTGAAACTCAGAGGAGCTGTGGAGGACAGAGGTGCACAGACCTGAGAGGGTGGAAAGGATGGGCGGCTTAATATGTGGCTAGCTTTCTCATTCAGGAGGGAAACAAAACAAACAAACAAACAAACAAACCAAAAACCTCCCAACTGCACTGAAATCCAGGGTGAGACTTTGAATACCCAGACTCATTAGGGGAGAAACTGGACTGTCTGACAGCGGGCAAAACTTGAGAGCAGGCTTCTCTCAGTGGTGTGTGTAGCCACTGCCGTGGGACACTGAGACACAGGGGCCTCTCAGGGCGAGGCTGATGGGATACCAAGGCTGTCTTATCTACCCTGAGGCTCTGCCCAATCCAATTCTGAGCACAGAAGCTCTCCCAGCATAGACACAGCTGATCCTCATAGCCAAAAGGCCTGGAGGTCAACTCTCCCAGTGATACTAACAACAATCTAGGCTTACCTACAACAAGATGGCACACACAGCCCACAAAGGGGCACACCAAGAGTGTCCACCTCAGATAACTGGGGAGGCTGAGTCATTAGACCCTGCTAGGACACCTGCCGTGTTTCCCCGAAAATAAAACATCCTCTGAAAATAAGACCTACGTACAGGTTTCCTTCTGAGTGAACTATAAGGCATCCCCCCGAAAATAAGGCCCACCAGGCTGTCTCAGAATGAAAATTAATTTACTGTAAACTGGTCGCTAGGGCCGCCCCGACTGGTGTCTAGCAACCAGTGACGTTATGCAGAGTCCTGACGTCACTGTTGTGTGGAGGCGGAGCGTAGGTCGGAGTGAGCGGTGAGCGCAGGGTGGGAGGGAGGAAACTTTCGCTGATGCGTGTAGAAGAACAGGAGGATTAGAGCAGACCGGATGTGGCGAAGGTGGTGAGTGTTGGTCTGTCTCTGGTGATGCTACCTGATGCTCGCGGCCGCCCTCGCGATGACTGAAGGTTCTCAGTTAGTGGCAGACCCTGCTCGAACCCAGATCCAGGCCTCAGCAAGCCCAGTGACAGTCCCCAGGCAGGTCCCAGGGGGTAAATGTCTGATAAAGTGATAGGGGGGATGTCTGGTGAAGGTGTTCAGTAGCACAGGGGTGGGGGAGGGGGATCACTTAAAATGACACAGGAGGATCAAAAGGGGTTACTAAAATGGTAATCCCCCCTCTGATTCTCCTGTGCCATTTTGATGCCCCCTCTAACCCCCCCTGGGTCATTTTAAGTGACCCCCCCTCCTCTCACCTTGATACCCAATTCCTTTTTTTTACCCCTAGAAATGAGAGCAAATAGAAAAAGCTACTCCGTGGAAGAAAGGAATCGTGGAAGAATCTTGGGGCCAAAATGTTACTGCTTTCTGCAAAGAGAAGATGTTGAGTATCCGATTGGTCTGAAAATGCCGAGCAGAGTATGGTAACCTCATTGAACAAGTGGACAAGGGAAATGCTAAAAAAGTGCAAGTGTGGATCAGGTCGGTAACCATTATTTTCTGAGCTGGAAGACCTGATCTGTGAATGGGTTGTTGACAGGAGAGCAGAGGCTTTGGTTGTGAATAGGGCTCAGATTCAAGAATTTGCCCTTGCAATGGCACCACAGTTTGACATAGCCCCCAAAGACTTCAAAGCATCACAACACTGGCTGGATAATTTCCTTCAGCGAAGTGAACTGTCTTTAAGAAGATCCACAACACTGTTTAGGTTGGAAGATACTCAAGTTAGTAAGCGAGCACTTGAATTCAAGTCCTTTATTGATGATGCTGACTTCTCTAAATACTATCTTTCCAAGATGATTGCTATGGATGAAACTGCAGTGTTTATGGGCCAATGATCTCAAACAACAATTGAACAGCGGGGTGCCTCCTTAGTGTACATTCCCTCCACTGCTTACGAAAGTGCACGTGTTTCCTGTATTTTGGCAATTCGTCTGGATGGCACTAAAATCCCACCTTTAATCATTTCTAAAGGCAAGAAGGAAAAGATTGAACGTGTTTTGGGCGTTTTTATTCTTGAAACTGAAAAAGCCTGGGCCACACAAGCAGTTATAAGGAAGTGGGTCGATTTAATGCTGCCGCTTGTTATGCGAGGGAGCAAAAGAGGTCTGCTAGCCTGGGATGCAGCCAGCACTCACTGCGCTAAAGACATGAAGACATTTCTTCATGAAAGAAAAATAGATCAGATAATAATTCCCCCAGGAATGACGGCCTATCTCCAGACTCTTGATATTGCAATAAACAAGCCATTCAAAGACAATTTGCGCATGGAAATTAATGACTACATTGAAAATAGAATGGAGAGAAATCAGAGTGGACACTTTGTGAAACCTAAACTGCAAGAAGTTGTGACTTGGGTGAAGAATTTATGGGAGAAAATCACTGACAGTTGCATTGCAAATGCACTGCGTGCAGGCTACCTTGACAAGACGTAGTCATTTAAAAACAGTGCTATTGCTAAACATGAGAGATTTGGTCCACTGATTCTGAAAGAAATGGAGTCACAAGAAATTCACCAGGAAATTCAGGAATTGAATTGTTATGATGTTCCAGAAGATGATGACATGACTGTCATTGAATAAATGAGTAAATTTTTGATACTAGAGGATTCACAGTTTGTTTGGTTTATGTTGACAACTACCATAGTACCATACTGTATACAGGTAATAAATTTCCTTTATTTTCATTTAACAATAAATGTGTACCGTATTCTTCTTCATGGAAAAATAAGACATCCTCTGAAAATAAGACCTAGTACATCTTTGGGAGCAAAAATTAATGTAAGACACTGTCTTATTTTCGGGGAAACAGGGTAGCACACAAAGCCACTCTATCAAATCAGGGAAGCAGCCAAACTGTGGATACAAAGAAACAGTTCACAAAAGAAAGAAATGGAGGAAAGCAAACGACTGGATATGGAGTTCAAAATCATGGTTATAAGGTTTTTCAAGAATTTCCTAGAAAAGGCTGATAAATTTAATGAGACCCTTGAGGATATGAAAAAGTATCAACCAGAAATTAAGCATACACTGATTGAAATAAAAAATATTATATAGAGACCTAAAAGTAGACTATAGGATCGCAAGAATCAAGTAGATTTGAAATACGGACAAGCAAAAAAAAACCATTCCTCTGGAAAAGCAAAAAGAATCCAAAAATTTGAAGACAGTGTAAGAAGCCTACAGGACAACTTCAAGCATACTAATATCAGAATTATGGATGTGCCAGAAGAAGAGAGAGAGCAAGATACTGAAAACCTGTTAGAAGAAATAGTGACCAAAAACATCCCCCACCTGGTGAAAGTAATAGACTTACAAGTCCAGGAAGCACACAGAACCCCAAATAAAAGGAATCCAAAGATTACCACACCAAGACACATCATAATTAAAATGCCAAGAGCAAAGGACAAAGAGAGAATATTAAAAGCAGCAAGAGAAAAACAGTTAGTTACCTACTTCTCAATAGAATCTATGCAGGCCAGATGGAAATGGCAAGAAATATTTAAAGTGATGAACAGCAAGAAACTACAACCAAGATTACTCTACCCAGCAAAGTTATTCAGAATTAAAGCTCAGCTAAAGAGCTTCACAGATAAGAAAAAGCTAAAGGAGTTCATCACCACCAAACCAGAATTATATGAAATGCTGAAAGGTACTCTTTAAGAAGAGGAAGAAGAAAAAGGTAAAGATAAAAATTATGAGCAACAGATACGTATATATCAACAAGTGAATCTAAAATCCAAGGGAATAAAAAATCCGATGCACAGTATTAACTAGTGAATACAATAGAATCAAGGGCATAGAAAGGGGTGGATTGACAATTCTCAGGGGAAAAGGGGAGTGTGGGGGAGTATGGGAAGAGACTGGAGAACAATTGTACTCTTATGGATTTTTCTCCAGTGGGGGGGGGGGGGCGCGGGCGCAGGGTAAGGACAAAGGGTGGTGGTGGTGGGTGTGGGGGGGTAAGGGGAGAAGGTGAAGTAGGAATCTGATAGAGGAGAGCTATGGGGGGGGAAAAGAGGAACACTTGTAATAATCTGAATAAAGATTTATAAAAAAAATAAAATTAAAATAAAATGCCTGGCCAATGGGGGAAAAAAAGACTCTTCGGAAAAAAATGGGAATAGTGGGATCATATATCAACATAATAAAGGCAACGAATGACAAACTTACAGCAAACATTATATTAGATGGGCAAAAACTAAAACCTTTTCCCCTAAGAACAGGAACAAGAGAGGGATTTCTACTTTCTTTTCTTTTTAAAAAATATATTTTATTGATTTTTTACAGAGAGGAAGGGAGAGAGATAGAGAGCTAGAATCGTCCATGAGAGAGAAACATCAACCAGCTGCCTCTTGCACACCCCCTACTGGGGATGTGCCTGCAATGATTCTCATCATTGATGTTTCTATCTTTCTTTCCCCTCTCCCTTCCTCTCAATAAAAATGTTAAAAAAATAAATCAACAAATGACAAGCACTGGTGAGGATGATTTGACCCAGTGATTCCACTTCAAAAATATATCCTAAGAAACCCAAAATACCAATCAGAAAGCATATATGTGCCCCTTTATTTATAGCAGCGCAATTTATAATAGCTAATATCTGGAAATAGCTTAAGTGTTGTATCAGTAGGTAAGTGGATTAAAAGTTTTGGCACATTTACAACAAGGAATACTTTGCAGCAGTAAAAAGAAGGATCTCTTCTATTTTGAGACAGCATGGAGGGACCTAGAGAGTATTATGCTAAGCAAAATACGCCAGTTAGAGAAAGACAGGTATTATATGATTTCACTCATATGTGGAATGTAATGAATAAAATAAAATGCTGAATGAAAGAAATCCAGAGACATAGAGGAATAGAACAGATGTGGAATCTTAGAGGGAAAACGGGAAGGTAGGGGGAAGGGAAGAAGAGATCAACCAAAGAAATCAACAATAAAAGTTTTAAAGAGGAAAAAAAAAAGAAATTAAAAAAACATCAATGGCTGAGACCGGTTTGGCTCAATGGATAGAGCGTCGGCTTGGGGACTGAAGGGACCCGGGTTCGATTCCGGTCAAGGGCATGTACCTTAGTTGCGGGCATATCCTCGGTGGGGGGTGTGCAGGAGGCAGCTGGTCGATGACTCTCTCTCATCGATGTTTCTAACTCTCTATCTCTCTCACTTCCTCTCTGTACAAAATCAATAAAATATATTAAAAAAAAAAAAAGAAAACATCAATGGAAAAATGCTTTGGTGAGGATTAGCAATAAACCTTTCTCTCTCTAAAAAAAAAAAGAAGGTAATATGCAAATTGTCTGGGACACAGTAATGTCATGACTCCTCAGGAGTAGGCTGCGCACGCAGGTGAGCAGGAGGAGACTGCATGTGTGATGAGGCAAGCCATGGATAGTGCAGGCCCACAGAGGACAGGGCCTGCCAGCCATGGAATGCCGGTAGTCCATCCTCTGTGCATGAGTTGCAGTGGAAACACCTTTTCTTACTGCTCATTGGCTAAGCTCCCTGTACGTGACTTGCAGTGTTCTTGGTAACTTGGGTAATAAGAATCCAAGAAGGTGATCTAGGATATTTCCACCTCATTCCTGAAAAACGGAAGTACAGCTGCTGGAAGAGCTAAGAAATGTCAGACTCTGCCCTAGCCAGTTTGTCTCAGTGGAAAGAGCCTCAGCCTGCCGACCGCAGGGTCCCGGCTCGATTCTGGTTAAGGGCATGTACATGTAGGTTGAAGGCTCCTCCCTGGGCAGGTCCCCGGTCAGGGCTCATGCAGGAGGCAACCGATTAAAGTGTCCAGCTCACATTGGTGTTTCTGTCCATCTTTCCCTTTCTCTTCTATGCTCTCTAAAAATCAATGGAAAAATATCCTCATAGAGCATTAAAAAAAAAAGAAGAAAAAAAAAAAAAAAGAAACATCATATCCTATGAAAGAGACATCTTGAAAATGCCTAAAGAATGTCATTTTCTTGTGGTGAAGGACCACCCCCATGCACAAATTTCATGCACCAGGCCCCTAGTAAACAAAGAAATAAATTAATAAAAATAATTATTTCTGAGGATTATTTGATGAAACACATTCCTTACAATGTTAAAGGAAAAACACAGATCACAGATTAATATTTACTACTAGAGGCCTGATGAATGAAGATTCATGCTAGAGTGGGCCTTCCTTTCCCTGGCTGTCGGCATTGCCTTTCCACTCCAGCTCAGCCCAAGAGCCACTTCTTAATGCTCCGGCCCTACCTGCCCATGCTGCCCAGAGGCCCTGAGTGAGGCGGGGGGGCGGGGGGGAACGACGACGGACGGGACGGGACATCTGAGTTGGGGCGGAACGTCTGGGTCCCACCCACACCTAGTTGCTTGGGCAACTGTGTATGCAAATTAACCACCATCTTTGTTGGGTTAATTTGCATATCACTCCTGATGGGCTGGTGCATAGTAGAGGTACAGTCAATTTACAGGTTTGTCTATTATTAGGCAAGATAATTCCAGTTCTGTAATAAATGCATTGAGAAGGGGCCCTAAGCAAAGACATATAAACAGTGATTCTGTGGAATCTAATGAACAACAAAAAATGATGAAGAAAAGTAGACCCAGAGACACGGAAGCATTTAACAGACTGTCAAACCTCAGAGGGAAGGCAGGGAAGAGTGAGGGTGAGGGGGCAAGAGATCATCTAATGAACTCATATGCATATATTCATAACATATGGACACAGACAATAGGGGTGGTGGTGTGGGGGCAGAGTGTGAGAATCAATGGGGGAAATAGGGGACATGTGTAATACTTTTAACAATAAGGATTAAAAAAATAATAATAAAAAAATAAAAGTACCAAAAAACAGTGATGATTTCTTAATTGTGAGATTATTATGTCTTTTATAGTTTTCCACATGCAGTCTCACAAGTTTTTTGTAAAGGGATGGATATTATTTTGGACATAGAACTTCCCAAATAAACTGGAAATCCAACTACTATTACATGTTGTAAAATGATTTATTTTTTGGTTACTTTTTACTTCCTCCAGTGTGTGAACCATGTTAAAAGTATAAAAGTAAATTGTTCAAGCCGAAACCGGTTTGGCTCAGAGGTAGAGCGTCAGTCTGCGGACTGAAAGGTCCCAGGTTCCACTGAGGTCAAGGGCATGTACCTTGTTTGCGGGCACATCCCCAGTAGGGGGTGTGCAAGAGGCAGCTGGTCGATGTTTCTCTCTCATCGACGATGTTTCTATCACTCTCTCTCCATTCCTCTCTGTAAAAAAATCAATAAAATATATTTTTTAAAAAAGTAAATTGTTCAATTACAAAAAAGGTTAGAATTGAAGATTTTTAAAAATAAGTTTAACTTTTTATTGTTTTATGTTTTTATTGATTTTACAGAGAGGAGCTGAATGTGAGAGAAACATCAATTGGTTGTTCTTGTATACCCCCTCCTATTGGGGATCAATTGCCATATACCCTGATTGGGAATCAAACCTATGACTTCTTGGTGCATGGGACCAAAGGCACATAGGCCTGACGGAATATGTAGATTTTTAAGGTGAGATATTAAAAATCAACTATAGCTGAAACCGGTTTGGCTCAGTGGATAGAGCATCCGCCTGAGGACTAAACAGTCAAAGGTTCAATTCTAGTCAAGGGCAAGTACCTTGGTTGCGGGCACATCCTGAGTGGGGGGTGTGCAGGAGGTAGCTGATCAATGATTCTCTCATCATTGATGTTTCTGGCTTTCTCTTCCTTTCCCTTACTCTCTGTAATCAATAAAAATATATTTTAAAAAAATCAACTACATACAATTTAAGATATTTTGGCAACAAAGAAGCGGGAAATTTAAAACAAAGGAACATTCCTGGCCATTGTGAGTATGGTCGAGTCTTGACCATATTTTGAATTAAAAAAAAAAAAGGGGCCCTAACCAGCTACATCAGCCTGTGGACTTAAGGGTCCCAGGTTCGATTCCAGTCAAGGGCACATACCCACATTGTGGGCTTGATCCCCAGCAGGGGGCATGCAGGGGACAGCTGATCAATGATTCTCTCTCATCATTGATGTTTCTATCTCTTTCCCTTCCTCTCTGAAATCAATAAAAATATATAAAAAATGAATTGGGTGCTAACTTAAAAAAAAACACACTTAGGAAAATTATAGATGTAAATGATTATTGCTAAATCAGTGGCTCTGCATCATTTGAAAAAATATGTACAAACTACTCTATTTTTTACTGAAGTGAAATCCAATAAAATAATTTAAAAGTACACAATTCAGTGATGTTTAATACACTCACAGTGTTATGTAGCCACTACCTATATTAAGTTGCAAAACACTTTTAGCACCCCAAAGGAAAACCCTGTATCCATTAAGCAGCCATTCTCTATTTGTACTACCCTATGCTCTGCACCTCTATGGATTTACTTACTCTGGATATTTCACAAACACAGAATCATACAGTATGTCTACATAGTTATTTTAGATACATTAATAAATACAGTCAATCTATATATAAATAAAAGCCTAAGTGACCATTCGACCGGGCCTCTAGTATTATAATAACTTAGTATGGCAAAGTGGATAAGAGATTTATTGAGAACACTTTGTAAGTTAGATAAACAATACTGTATCCTGAAACTTATTGAATAAACTCCACCTCCCCCCAAAACAAAGAAAACCACAATTAAATATCACTTCACATTGGACAAAATGTCTTTTATTAAAAAGACAAGTATTACATGTTGGAGAAAATGTGGAAAAAAGGGAACCCTTTTGCACTATATATATATATTTTTTAAACAGAGAGGAAGGGAGAGAGATAGAGAGCTAGAAATGTGGATGAGAGAGAAACATCGACCAGCTGCCTCTTGCACACCCCCTACAGGGGATGTGCCCGCAACCAATGTACATGCCCTTGACCGGAATCAAACCTGGACCCTTCAGTCTGTAGACCGATGCTCTACCACTGAGCCAAACCGGTTTCAGCCTTTTGCACTATTATTGGAACATAAATTGGTGCAGCCATTATGGAAAACAGTAGGGAGGTTCCTTAAAAAATTAAAAATAGAACTGCCATAGCATACAACAATCCTATTTTTGGTGATCTTTTTTTTTTTTTAATATATTTTATTGATTTTGTACAGAGAAGAAGGGAGAGAGATAGAGAGTTAGAAACATCGATGAGAGAGAGTCATCGATCAGCTGCCTCTTGCACACCTCCTACTGGGGATATTCCCGCAACCAAGGTATATGCCCTTGACCGGAATCGAACCTGGGACCCTTCAGTCCCCAAGCCAACGCTCTATCCATTGAGCCAAACCGGTCTCGGCTATTTTTGGTGATCTTAAGTGAACAAAAATACTCATCAAAAAAATACCTGCACCCCCATGTTCAGTGTAGCATTATTTACAAGAGCCAAGATATGGAAGTATAAGTGTTCATCAATAGAAATTCAGCATTAAAAAAGGAAATTTTGCCATATGTGATGACATGGGTAGACTCTGAGAATATTTTGCTAAGTGAAATAAAGCAGACACAGAAAGATAAATGGTGTATGATGAGATGAGAAATCTTAAATGAGAAATCTTAAAAACAAACAAAATAAAACAAAACCAGAAAAACACCAAACACATTAATGTCATGGGGATGTAAAGTACAGCATGATGACTACAGGGAGTAACACTGTATTAAATATGAAAGTTAATACGAAAATCTTAAAAGTTAGCATTATAAAAACCCCTATAAACTTGTAATTGTGCACCGATGAGTGTACACACACACACGCGCGCGCGGCCTGGTGCATAAAATTCGTGCACGGGGGAGGGGTGTGTGTCTCTCAGCCCAGCCTGCACCCTCTTCAATCTGGGACACCCCTCTCACAATCCAGGACTGCTGGCTCCCAACTGCTTGCCTGTCTGCCTTCCTGATTGCACCTATCCACTGCTGCCTGTCAGCCTGATCATCCCCTAACCACTCACCTGCCAGCCTGATTGGCCCTTACTGCCCTCCCCTGCAGACATGGTCACCCCTAACTGCCCTCCCCTGCAGGACTGGTCCCCCCCAATGGTGGAAAGGGCAGAGGGTGGGGTGGGAATCTGGTGGAGGGGAGCAATGGAGGGGGAAAAAATGAGGAACATTTGTAATAATATGAACAATAAAGATTTATTTAAAAAAATAAATTAAAAAAATCAATAAAATATATTCAAACAAACAAACAAACAAACAAAAAAACCCCAAACAAGAACAAAACAACAACTTAAAGGTCCCAGAATGCCCATTTTTGTTGAGGGAGCAAGTAAAAAAGTCAAGAACCTACACAGGCACTGGTTTGACTACCTTTGCCCACTGTGGCCCTTTCTTCTAGTGTTTTAACCCCTACCTATATTTTTCCTCCCACCTGTTCTCTGGTCCCTTTTCCAGATGTTCCCTCACACTCAGCATTGCACTGTCACTTGAAAATACCTCTGCTTAGTTGGGTACCTCTTTTTGTCACATTTCTCATGCCTTTTTCTCTTTCATATGTGTTATAATTCAGCAGTTCCCACTAGATAAATTCTCAACAATATTATTTTATAGAAACTGTAGCATATACATCTGAAAAACATACACAATTCTACTGTGTTCCAACAGTCTGTTTTAAAATTTCTGTGCTGATTTTCAATAGTATACTACTCTAAAGTAAAGCAAATGCTAATGAAAACATCACTAAAGGACAGGACTCACTTCCTGAAGGTACTTTGTTAGTGCTCTAAACTTTAGACATTTCATAATTTAAACTTTACATACCCCGATAAATTTAATAAAATTAATAAAATTATTAACTTTAATATTTTAAAAACAAATACAATTAATGAACAAAACGAAAACTGAGTAGTTTAAAAAGGGGTCATTTGCAAATGGGTTGAGGGTTGTGCTTAAAGGGATTTTTAAAAAAGTATATTTTATTGATATTTTACAGAGAGGAAGTGAGAAGGATAGAGAGTTAGAAACATCGATGAGAGAAAAAGATCAATCAGCTGCCTCCTGCACCCCCCCAACTGAGGATGTGCCAGCAACCAAGAAGGGCCCTTGACTGGAATCGAACCTGGGACCCTTCAATCTGCAGGCCAATGCTCTATCAACTGAGACAAACCAGTTAGGGCTGTGGTTGGTAAACTGTGGCTCACGAGCCACATGTGGCTCTTTGGCACCTTGAGTGTGGCTCTTCCACAGAATACCACGGCCTAGGCGAGTCTATTTTGAAGAATTTGGCTCTCAAAAGAAATTTCAATTGTTGTACTGTTGATATTTGGCTCTGTTGACTAATGAGTTTGCCAACCACTGGGTTAGGGCAAAGGGATTTTAATGAGAAGCTAATTACAAGCAATCCGCTGAAGAATTATAAGTAGAATCCCTGGTTAAGTGGTGCCCATGTCTCTCCTTCCGAGCTCCCTCTTCCCAAGGGCAGGTTATCAGACTCCCTGACAAACCTTGCCAACTTAAGTAGCACACTGGAGACTAGACCACAACAAGGAGTCCCTTGCAACGGCAATGTCCAGAGTTTCCTGACAAAAATACCCTTATAGCACTAACCCTAGAGTTCAGCAACAGTTCCCATTACTGATATATTTTCTCCAGAAGTTAAAATTAAAAAGACTTTTTAAGGCAATAAGATTGGACTCCTGGGTGACCAATATAAATATAGGTCATAAAGACAGCCTATAAGACTTTAAAGGTCTGAACAGTTTCCTGTTTAAACAGAAGCATAAAACTCATGCCACAATTAAGCCTTCTCCAGTACATTTGGTACCATAATAAACATTCAGAATTGCTTATAATACCATGGTTACTTGCATCTAAAACTAAAGGGCAAAATTAAAAAATGAAACAAAACAAAGCAACCAACTGCCAAGAAAAACTAAAAGAAATTTTAGCATTTGAAGTTAAGATTTTGCTTGCAGTAATGTAGAAGCTATTAGTCCCTAATACCAAGCAATCTGAAATGTAAATGAAGACTTTTGGGACTCAAACCAGGGCAGTGAACAGAAAAAAGGAAAGAGAACTTCCAAGAAAGTGTCAAGTTAATAAAGATAGTGAAGAGGACCCAGGAAGGCAAAATGAGCTAGAAATTCATCTGAGAACTATGGCTAAGTCAGTCATAGAATTGGTGGCTCAAAGCTAATTAAATGTTGGGCAATTTAACTCCTAGCAAGAACACATCTTTGAGCTAGGAAAATAATACTTAATGACAAGATCTCTGTAATATTCTATCATGTTGTCACACTTCAATTTTAGAGTCATGAAAACCTTACTGGCAAGACAGTAAGAAGCCCCCATTCTGTAATAGGCCAGCCAAAGACAGGGTCTGAAGTAACCTATTGTCTCCTAAGGTACAAGTTTTTATAACCACTGAAGTATTTAAATATTCCATGAAACATTATGCTAAAAGGAGAGATAAAAATGGTTAAAAATAGATAGAACATGAGAAGTGGCCAACGTTTAGTCTAACTTGAGAGAAAGATGAGCAGACAAAGGAGAAAAACCTTAGGGGAAAGAAATGAATGAAATGATGTGTTCTCGGAGATGTGGGCAGAATGAGAAGTGTGTAAGGAGACATCGTTCTTTGGACACTTGTACTGCTTTCCACTTTATCCCTATAGTCCTCCTTCCTTTTCACTATTTGATCTCCTTCCTCAAATATATCTTTACCTGGGATTGAGGTTTCTTAGGCCTCATTCTACTCCCACCTTCCCAATTTTTAAATCTCAGTAAATAAAAACATCAATTTTGTCCCTTCCTACAAGTGTGATGCTAGATAAAGACATTTAACTACTACTCTAAACCATATTACAAAATGAAAATACCGAAACATAGTTGTCTCCTGAATGCTGCTTGGAAAACACTTTCATTAAACACAGTTGTTGTTCCAAACACTCTCTCTTCATCAAACATTCTGTCTTAACTTGCACTTGATGTTCACCTGTCTTCAGAGACAGAGAAGCATTTAATATAAACCGCTAACAATTTTCTGCCCCTTCAATAGTTTGTCTCTTTAACTTAGGATAAATGGGAGCAGCTCTACTCCATAGTGAGACCTGCCTTAAAGGTATTTGTCTTCTCAGAGACTCAGCTACATCCATTTTTCTTATTCACATCCATGACGTATCTCTAATTAAAAAATCCCCTAAACAGAAACCTGTCATAAGCTCTTCTCAACTCTGCTTACTTTTATTTTTTTATGATCTTTGTTTTCATCATATCTCAAAACAAATAAATGATAATAAGAATTAATATTTTACAAACTACTCAATCTCTTGCAACTTGACTCACTCTCATATCTACCTCTAATGAAACTTCTGCTCAGTTTTTTCATTTTCTTTCTAAACATACAGCAGGGAGTCTACTCCTTTTTCCTGCTGGAAGTATTTCTCAGTAGCTGATTTCTCACCTTCCAGTTCTTCCTTACAAAATTGTTCATCATGGTGTGACCAGAGAGGTATCTTCTCAAAACAAAGATCTAATGAGTTAACAAACACTCCTACTGCCTGACCATTGAAGATATAAGCATGATAGGGGACTCCAAAATCTGTTCCAACCTTTGCTCCCACTGTATATTATAATATATCTTACATGCCAGACACATCCAAATATACACTGTTCTTTGGACATATTACATACTATTTTGTTTATATTACTCCTCCACCCCCCGTCAAATATTAGCCACTTAAAAGTTGCAGGAGAAACATTTCTGCCCTAATGCTCCCTTCTTTGCCCAGCACTGATTCTTCCAACTATGCACTCATAAATTTCTATTACACACATATCTATTACTGTAGCATTTTAATTCTCATCTATACTAAATATGGATGTGCTTATCCCAGGAAATTATTAAGACCCAAGAATCTGACCTCACGTCTTATTTCTTAAGCCCTTCTCTTTTTAGAAATGCATTTTATACATAAGAATATCCGTCCTGTCCAGTGTGGCTCAGTTGGTTGGAGCACCATCCTGTACTCCAGAAAGTGGTGGGTTTGACTCCTGGTCAGGATGAATGCCTGGATTGTGGGTTTGATCTGATTGATGTTTCTCACATCAATGTTTCTCTCTCTCTTTCTCCCTTCTCTTCTCTAAAATACCCATAAAATATACTTATAAAAAAATCAAGAATGCTCCATAAAAGTTTGAAATTTTAAAAAATGAGGTAAAGGTAAATGAAGAGTTCAGAATAAATGGGAATATAAGATGGAACAATCCTTGTGAACACTTAAAATTCCTTCTCTCTACTCTCACATACACTCACTCCTGCTTGATGGACTTCATGGACAGGTGGTCAGATACCCACCTAAGTTGTAACTCTGCCTTTGTGTGCTGTGGATGCTTTTCCTAAGGCTGGAGTAAGGAAAAGATAGATTTGGGTGTTCTCATCTACTGCTGCTGCTGCCAGGAGAAGAGTGTCCTTTAAGGCACATGAGATGGATTTACTAAGATGAGAATGAATGGTATCTTTAAGGCAGTCAGTAAAAAAGACCATTCAACTCCATAAGATAGCAAACCAGTTTATTCTCTTAAAACAACAAAAACCCAGATATCAAGTGCCTCCTTTGTCAATGTTTATCATGGGCAAGAAATTCCCTTAACTGTTTAAACATTTAAAAAGTATTTTCTTTCAAATTAAGATGGGAAAGTCATGTTTTATTATCTTTAGCAGGCGGGACTGGCTCTGAAGAGGGCATTATGCAGCTGAGGGCAAACCGCCCCTTTGAGGCAGCAGCTCAGTGGTAGTACTAAGAAGCAGCTGTGTGGATTTGGAACCACAGGAATAAGACAGTGTGAGAAAAAGACTTGGACTAGGAATCAGAGAGCTCATTGAGAAAATTAGAACTTGGAGAAAACTGAAGAGGCTTGACAGGGAATTTCAAAGGAGTTTTGAGAACTCTGAAGTGAGGTGATTATTCTTGAAGGCCAACATAAGTTTTGGAATTTCTGTGAGATGAGCCCCAGTGTCACTGTTATATTAGTAAGAGGTGATAAGCCAGGGCCTTCTTAAAGCTAAAAATCAGTAATTTCATTATCAGTATTATCCAGGTTTGCTTTGAAAATCTTGAAACCTGAAGCATTAACAAGACAAAAGGACATAGGAGAGAGTAAACTAAGTGACAGTAAGGGGTGGTTTATACAACTTAAACACAATGCAAACAATGGCAGCAGATTTAATGATAGAAGCTTTAGAAAGCTTTTCTGTTAGGAGAATGGCTATGTCGCCTCAGTAAGTGCAATCCCAACTGCCAACAGAAATTACCCCAGCAGTTTCCTTAACTAAGCCTATGAGCAACTCCTTTATAAGCTTCAAGACTTTGATAGAAAGAACTCTTGAACTTTATATACAGGTAAAAATCTACCATGGAACTCTCTTTCAAAGGGATTGTGCTAGTTTACCATGATAGTAGCAACAGAGGCCAATGCCAGTTTGATGCCAAATTAGATAAAAGTTACTAACAAGAAAAATTATTTTCTTGATACAGAGAAGGTGAACTGGTTTTTTCCCCTACAAATTACTTTTTTTAAAACCCTTACCAAAGACATGTTTATTAATTTGAGAGAGAGGGAAACAGAGAAACACCGATGATGTGAGAGAAACACCGATCGGTTGCTTCTTATACACACCTCAACTGGGGATCAAAACCGCAACCTAGGTATAATGCCTTGACTGGGAATCGAACCCACACTTTTTGGTATAGAGGACAACCTCCAATAGAGTAATCTGGTCAGGGCTCCCTACATATTTTGCTATCATCTTTTGTATGATATATATCCTTAGTCAAATTATTTGTTAAAGACCCAATGTTTATAAGTTGTCTAAATATCACTATAACATTAGCAAAAAATACTTCCCATCTGCTTTATCTCTCTTCTGATGTGCATTTATTTAGTTAAGAAATGCGAATTTAGTTTTCAACCAAAATTTCCCATCAGTTATCCATCACCATAAACAATGAAAGAGACCAAGAGCATATTGATTGTTAAGTACTATGCTAGCTATGTACATTATAGGTCCTTTTGTTTTATTTCCACAAAAACTTCTGTAAAGTTATATAACTACATTTTACTAATAAGAAATTTGAAACTCAGAAATATCAAGTAATTTATCCAAAGGGATATCTAGAAGAGTGCAGCACCATAACTCAAAGAAGTTTAAATGAAATGCTTATGACTTACACTATTCTACAAGAATCCTTTGCCCACTGCCCCACTTGTTCCATGTACCTCCTTTACATACTATCCTATATAATAAAGATCTAATATGCTAAGTGTCTGACTGTCTGTTCGACCATTCTACCAGTTGCTATGATGTGCACTGACCACCAGGGGGCAGACACTTTCACTGATAGGTTAGCTTGCTGCTGGGGTCCATATGATTGGGAATGAGATGGGCCAGACATGCCCTGGAGTCCTCCCCGGAACCAATTGTATACTGGTGGGGTCTCTCAGCCTGGCCTGTGCCCTCTCGCAATCTAGGAACCCTCAGGGGATGTCGAGAGCCTATTTTGGCCTGAGGGACTCCACCAGTGCATGAACCTGTGCACCGGGCCTCTAGTATTTTAATAATGAATGATGTTTATTTGTGAGCATATCTATTTTGCTGATACATGTTTCAATTTCACATTTGAATCATATGCATTTTTTATTATAAGTCCCTTTTGGCTAATACAATTTGGCAGTTTAACATAGTTGATCAAAGCAAGGAATTTTAAAAATGTATGTACTGCAAGCACTTAATGTATAAATTGCCATTCACCAATCAGTTGATGAAGGGCCCCATCAAGAAGGGTTATGATTCTTTCATATAACCCCTTAAACCTTTATCTGTTCTTCCAGTTATTTATTAATTTATTTTTTAAGTGAAATGTCATGGACTCTTGCAATTCAAATATAGAAACCTCACCCTAATTTGACAATCAACTTTTTAGAAGCAACTCATCTTGAATGATTTCTTAATAGAACTTTTACAGACATTTTCATGCATATTTTATTTGTCTCTTAATATTTAATAGCATAAATTCAATAAAAAGTGCAATGAAAAAAAAAAACCAGAGTGGTAAAAATATTACAATTTACCATTGTGAACATGTAACTCAACTGCTGAATGCCAAAGTTGAGCAAAGATTATGGAGAGCTGATACATCTGTATTGCCTGGAGTACATAATTTAGACAGTTGGTCTAGTAAATCAAGGCTCCTTGAGAATGCTTCTAGTGTGCTGATTTATGTGATAATACATGGCAGGGCAGGACATACCCATGCTCCTGCCTTACAATATTTACAATCACCTATTACTTTGAAGAAAAATGTTTACTATGCCAGGATTTGGCTAAGGATACAATAAATCTCAGTTTATATTGGTGAATGCTGACATGTAAAATTACTCTTTCCTTTCCGAAATAAAGAGGTCTTAACATATTTACTTAAAACTTTAAAAAATATCCTAACTACTAATCATTTTGTAGTTTCTCCCCCTCCTGCTATGTATAACTGTAATTAGGTTCACAACAAAATTGATTTTATTGCTACTGTAAGTGGATTTTCAGTGGTTTTTAAACTTTACTATGCATAAGAATTGCCTCTAATAATTCTGACGGGGATTGGGAATGGTACACTGGCAGGTATCTGAGCTTTTGATAAGCATGCCAGGTGATTGTGATGCAAGAATTCTAGTTACCCAGCATTATCAGTAAGTTCTAATTAATAGACTTTATAAGTAGATTTATATTCATCCAGGCAAGACATTTAAAGATTTTTGTCTCTTACCCTTCTTTTTGTTATATCATACTATACAAGACATAAAAGACAGTATTAAAAATTTAGGCTTAAACCTGATGGTTTACAATGTGTTACTTTTAATGAAGAGATGGTTTTTATGTATTGGTATTAAATAACATTTATATTGCTGAGTGAAGAGAGTGAGGTTTAATTTTATCAGGAATAGGGATCTAAAATATTTACATTTGAATAAACAGAATACCTACACATTTCCTTCTCCATTTTTGCAATGTTTGTAGATTATCCTCCTAAAAATCTTAGGTTGAATATTGTAGTGAAAAAGCAAAAATTATAAAAGCTAATTAGGTATATGATTTAATGTAACACTATTAGCCATTATCAATAAAGTCACATATAAAACATTAGCCATTATCAATAAAGTCACAATAAAGTCACATATAAAGTTATAAAACTGTTACTGCATTATAGCTATTTTAAGGAAATGAAGACTACGTATTTCAATTCCTGAAACAATTGTCAGAGTGAGTTGCAAATCACAAAAACCAAATGTAATGATAGGTATATTGACAGTGAAATGCATATTCTTTTATTTACCCATAAGATTGCAAATCTTGAGAAACTATTAGTTCCTGCTATTAGCTAAAGGCAACTTTATGGAATTTCCTCCAGAGTATCAACCTGCTTCAGGGTTAGAAATAGCATTAAATTCACAACAAATTAAGTAGAAATAGCATTAAAATCACATTTGTCATTTTGTACTTTCTTAGTGATATTGCAGCAATCTATATATATAAAACCCTATTATGCAAACAGACCGAATGGTGGAACAATAGAACTGGTTGCTATGATGTGTGCTGACCACCAGGGGGCGCACACGGAACATGGTGGGCATCCGCAGCAGGTGAGGGGGGCGCCAGACCAAGGTGGGGTGCTGGTCGCTGTCATCAGGGTGAGCCTCTGGTGGTTACTGAATATTCTTTGCTCCCATATACTGTGGACCTACCCAGAGATTGCACCCGCTGCCAGCACAGGCCTCAATTGTTTGGCACCATCTGTGGGTACAAGCAGTGGCTGCCAGCCCCATCACCCCTCAGGGCTTCTCCACCTCCTCCTGCTCCCAAAGGGCAATTGGGGCTAGCAGCCACTTCTCACACCTGCTGCCACAGCTTGTACCCACTGTAAGTGCCTGCCCGGCTTGCATCCACAGCTGCTGCCAGCACCTGGCACCGGTCCTGATTGCTTGGTGCCGCAAGGGGGTGCAAGTGGCAGCTTTTGGCCCTGATTGCCCCTGAGGGATTCTCCATCTCTCCCTGCTGCCGCTTGCACCCGTTGCTGGCGCTGGCCCCAATTGCTCTCTGCCATCAGTGGATGCAAGAGGAGATGGTGCTGTCAGTGCGTGGGAGTGAAGGCAGCAAGAGTGCAGAGGATGGGCTGAGATCCTCCCCTGTGCCCACCACAGCTTTGCGGCCCACAGTTCCTTTCAAGGTGCATGAATTCGTGCACTGGGCCCTGATAATTTACAAATATTTTCATATTTTATTGGCAGGTTGTCAAATTTTTTTTGTCTTCTATTAACATGTATTAGAATTATGGCAATGAAACAGCAAAGTAAATTATTACTGACCACCCACCATGGAAAGACATTACATTAGGTGCTGTTGGGATTGAAATGATGTGAGTAGGACATAGTCCCTAATCTAAAGAAGCTTAAATTCATAATGGAATTAAGGGATGAATTAACATGTCAGGGAAGACAATCTTAAGACTAGGAGCAATGGACAGCTCAAGGAAATAATGACTTTTAAGTGGAGTTGTTGGGAGATAAATATTTGAATGGGTAGGGGAAAAGTAGAGGAGAAAAGATGTTTAGAAAAGTCACAAATTAAAACATAGGCTATATGGTTTATGAAACTACAACTTGCCCTGAAGTTGGAGAAGAGGGCATACAGCTCAGATGGAGCTAGGAGAAAGAGCTGGCACTGGAGATACAAAGACAAATACTTGTTAGAGCTTGCTGCTTAGTGGGAAACAGACAATAAGCTGATGATGGGAAAAAATGCATACATATAGAGTTATGCACAGGGTGATATGAGACACACCTGAGGGCTCAGGGAATGTTTCCTGATTGTGAAAAGCCAGTCTAAGCAATGAGGTAAGGGGTGGGGATAGAGGACTTCTTGGATAAGGAGAATTAAGTTATGTGGCCCACAATCAAGGCCCATGAGTGACACGAGGTCCCGTTATAATACTCCAGAGGAGAAAGGATAAAAGTCATAGCACATCCAGGAGACAGTGGAATGTTTTAAAAGTTCTAATGAATAATCCTTAAACAATGAAGTTTTATACCTAATCTAGAGGGGAGGAATACTCCCTTTGCATACCTTCTGGGCAATCATGTTGCAGATCTCAGGTAGGAAATCCTCGCTGAGGAGCTTATAGAGCTGCCGTTCTCTAATGGAGGTCCTCTCTCGAAAACTCTCAGTGACCTGTCTCCATTCTTCTTCTGTTTGGCACACGAGCCACCAAGTGCCTTGACCTGGCCCTTGGGACCCCAAAAAAGGAAAGGATGGGTTCAATAAATAAATCCTCTTTTCCTACTTATTCTCAATTTTGTTTTTACTCTGGCTCATGAACAAAACCAGGGAATCAGTAAAAAAGACGTATTCCTTTTTAATTTGAAGATTGATAATGTATACTTTTGATTTTCCTGTTACCATCACTGTTTACAGCTAAAAGTGAATACTGATCAAAAGCAATATAACTTTTGTGACCTTCATAGGTTAGATGTGAATATAGTAGAAATGCTTAAATGTATATTTTTTCTATGCAAATAGTTTTGATTTAACCTTTTGCAGTCTTCCCCAGTTCAGAGACATTGAGATACTACTACTAAATTTATATTCTCATCCAAATTATGTGATTTGGATTACAAAATTAAAATCTCAATAGGAAACCAGTATACTCTCTTATATAATAAAGCATTTTAGATGAAAAAGATTGCTTGCTCTTTCAGAAGTTGCTCATTCATCTAAATGTTTGGGTAGATATTACACTGAGGCCAGGTAATAGGGCAAAAGTGAAAAGAACTACTCCTGATATAAAGTTATCCTTCAGGAGAGACAGGCACAGAATAAAGTACAAGGAAGAGAGAACTGAAGGGCAACAAGGCTAGTTAGTAGTTGGCACTGCAAAAGTCTTAACTGCAGTGTATGACTCTGGAAAACGAGAATCCCCACCATAATACAAATCAATTGCATTTACTTAATCCTTTCTAAAAACTCCAGTAGAGGTCATTACCATTTCTTGTCTGTGGCTCAGATACCATGGAATTTTTGTCCTGCTTCTCACTGAAAAAGAGATTAACAATTAAAACACAGACATGTTCAAAACTGTTATTTTCCCTATCACGTAGATCCAACTAAATATGAGTGTGTGTGTATCAACAGGGTAAGGTTATAAAAAAATGACTACTGAAAAAATGAACGCTAAGATGGAAATGTATTGGAATAGAGGGAAAAACTGACATAGGAACCAACTGTTATGGTAACATCAATCACAGGAAAATACTAACTTTTAAAACATCAAAAAATATCAAATAGAAGAGTGTTAACAGTTAAATACCAAGAAAAAAGAAGCATAAAAATTCCAATGTTGTCCTCCCTTTACTCAGAGCTACACTGAAGATAAGGCATACAAGGACGGGCAAAACTAGGTTCGCAACTGTAATACAAATAAATAATTAATAAATAATAATACAAGAATTAACTGTTTCACGTATTAACAACTGTAAACCTCTTTTTGCCAACCCTAAATTTAGCTTCATATAAGGTAGAGGTTAAGAACAAGGCTTGCCACTAACTATGACCTTGTAAAAGTTAATTAATGTTCCTATAAAATGGAGTTATTAATAATGCTGACCTTATAGGGATGATGGGCATTAAATTATAAAATAAAAAAATGCTCAACAAGAGATCATAATTACTTGTGCTCTGAATCATATTAGACATATTGTTCCATAGAACTTTCTGTGAGAATGAAAATGTGCTATGTTGTTGCTGTCAATCTGGTAGCCATGAGCTACATGTGGCCACTAAGCACTTGAAATGTGCTGTGGCTGATGTAACTGAGGAACTGAATTTAAAATTTTACTTAATATAGAAATATTTAAATACAGAGCTATCAAGAATAAAATCACCATTAGAGGCACAAGTCTATGTATGCTTGACAAAAGATTCTAAATAGTAAAAAACTCAATATAATGAACTAATATATTTGGGTGAGAACTGTTCATTAAAGCCAAAAGTCTGTTATATAATAAAATAGGTTTTCTGAAAGTGTATGTTAAAAATTGACAAGTTAGTTTAGTTTACCTATTTTAACTAATGTAGTCACATTTGTATAATTAAAATTATATATGAAAAGTTTAATATCACAGTTTTCTATATGTATTACTGTAATTTTAAATTTATACTGAAGCGATCCAGTAAATGCTGTATTGACCTGCTACTGCACATAAACAAATGTTAATGGCTGGGGGTGGGTTAGCGCATGTGGGGACATCTATGGTACAAGTAGAAACTGCTGCAGAAAGTCACACCAAGTGACAAGAGAACCAATTACCTACAAGATGTGGTGTGACCACATACTATTCATTTGCTGAACATTGTTTATAAAATGACTCTTGGATTTAAATGTAGACTATAGTTGTAGATATGTAATATTTATGTTGGTAAAATTACTGGTGTTTTTTTCAAAATATGGGCTATTCGTGAAAATCTGTTAAAAATAACAGTGAAACCCTGTCTCAAGTGATTGAATATTGACCTGTGAAACAGGAGATCACAAACCAATTTCAAGCCAGGGCACATGCCCAGATTTTGGGCTGTATTCCCAATGAAGGGTATGTAAGACACAGCCAATTGACGATTCTCTCTCATCAAAGTTTCTATCTTTCTCCCCCTCTCCCTTCTTCTCTGTGAAATCAATTAAAAAAGCACACACACACACACACACACACACACACAAAAAAAAACAACCCTGTGAATTAACAACAACAAAAAGAACCTGTAGCAAGTCTTGGTTAAAAGCATTTTAAAATTAACAAGGTGTTAAATTTTCACATATGACATACAGATTGGAAATTTTGTCCATTAAATTGAGGTGCACAAAACTGAGGGCTTACTATATTCTTAACACTAAGGTACTTTAATTTCACTAATAGTGAAATGGAGATAGATATGAAGCAGTTTTTTGAATACTTAAGGACATATAGATTGCTAACAAAATCTAGAAACAGATTTTTTTTGTGTATAGAACATAATTATAGGACATTTCTCAGAAACACTGTGGAAGGAAAGCTACAATCAGTGGTTTAACTTCTGGACAGTTAAAAGCAAAATACTGATTCTTAAATATCAAATCAAATCAAATTCTGATATGTTTATTCATAATCTGATTCCTAAAAATATTTTAGTGGTTAATAAATAACACAGTAAAAATTCTGGCTTACTTCCAGCATTTAGATTATTTAGTAGTGCTAAAATTAGAGGGAAGGAGATTGATTGTCATTGGTTTTTAAGAATACGACCTAACTCCCACAGGTATATAATAACAGATATGATCCTTAAGTATATTTACATAGTGTAGGTCACATTCTGAAAACCCTTCATTAAGATTCATATGCTGCAATTTCCTAAAAGATAATGACATATAAATAAAAATTCCCAAATGTAACAGAATCTTTTTCTTTGCTAAAATTAAATATAAAATACTTTAAAACATGTTTAGTAACTTGCCTTTTCTTTATTTTAGGAAAGTGAATTCTAAACAAAACAAAGCATGTTTGCTACTAAAATCTCCCTAATGGTAAAGAACTAGCCCCTAAACTTAGCCTATCTAATAAAAAAGAAATATGCAAATTAACCATCATTCAGTCACAAAGATGGTGACACCCAGTCTCCTCAGCCTTGCTGGAGACAGGGAACCAGGAGAGAAGGCGGGCCCGCTTCCCATGGAAGCAGCGCAACTCCCTTCTGGCTCCTGTAGAAGAAACATGGCTCCAGGAGGGGTTCCTGCCAGCTCCTGCGGAAGCTGTGAGCGGCTTACTACACTCGATAGGCTACCAGTATAAGATATAAGTCTAGCTGAAACCAGTTTGGCTCGGTGGATAGAGCGTTGGTCTGCGGACTGAGGGGTCCCAGGTTCGATTCCATTCAAGGGCATGAACGTTGCTTGTGGGCACATCCCCAGTGGGGAGTATGCAGGAGGCAGCTGGACGATGTTTCTCTCTCATCAATGTTTCTAGCTCTCTAACTTTCTCCCTTCCTCTCTATAAAAAAAATCAATAAAATAAATATAAAAGATATGTCTATTAAAATGCTGATTATTAATCAACATAATCACAGAATTAACTTGCTCCAATTTCCTATAAAAATGTGTGACACAACAAATTTTTTATAAGTTAATACATACTGAATGAGCATGGTTTTTAATCTGTTACACTGTCACATTGTCTACTTTAAGTTAATCGTTCTATTAGTAGTATGCCTACTGTCCAATAAAACAATAGGCTTAGAGAGAGAATAGGTAACTTGCTAGAGATTCTGCAGCTAGAGCTTCCTGATTTTCTAGTACACACTTGTAATTTCATGAGGATTCTGATCCAGGTCTTCATAATCTAGGTCCCATGTCCTTCCCGTGGCATGAGAAACAAGTGAAAATAGGTTCCTTTCAGCAAGAGGATCTATAACCATTAAGAACTAACAAGATTGTCTTACCTCACTATAATCTCCTCCTGTAGTTTCTTCCTTTTGGGGGGTCTTCCTCTTCTTTTTCCTGTTTTCCCAAGAATGCCTGAGCCATTTTTTTGTCCTTCACTTTCCCTAAGAAACAGCATATTAAATAGAATTTTTTTGTCATAGTACTGATATATTAAAAGTAGTTTTCCTAGCCATGAGGCTACTGAAATGCATTAAATATAGTTATCATTGGGAAAGGGTAACTTCCTATCTTCCATTATTAGAATGTTGAACCAAGGAAAACTGACATTTTACAATATTAAAATCTGAGTAAGACCTAACACTTTCCTAATAGTGAGCAATGCTCCCAGCAATAAGAAAACCTACATTAAAAAAAAAAAAAAAAATAGCATCATTACAGGATGCTATCTAAAGGATTCTTCCTCATTTAAGAGCAGTTAGTAAGGCTATGGTTCAGACATTGAGTACAAAAGAGGAAAACAATGGCAGTGAAATGATTGTACTGCTAAGAACCTGCTGTATAGAATAGTCTCTGATAAGGAACGTGGTGCTCCTCAGAAACCTCACAGCAAAACAGTATCTTTCACCACCTGGTACTAGTGCTACAGTTTACTACCTTTTTTATTTCTGTACGAAACAACTCCCTTTCTATCTCTGTAGGTGTGCTGTCATAACTGGGTCCTTAATAAGGAAAAAAAAAATAGTGCTGCTGATGCATTTAGTTTTAACGACATTTCTGTACAGTAACTACCACAGTTCTGATCTTAAACAATGTACCTGCTCAAAGAGAGTTCTCTGTTGGATTTTCCTTGTATTGGGTCCTCCTTGTACATTCGAGTTCCATAGAAATACCAATATAGTGCCCCAGAATTATCTTCACCTAATGGCTCCACACGGAGACTGTCTGCATCTAGACCCTAGTTTCAAGAACAGGAAGAAGAGATTTGGGGACATGGGGAACAAAAGAGGAGAAAACTAAAATGAGGATTCCAAATTTATACTCAGATATACCTTATATTTAAAAAATGCCCAAGTAACTAAGTAATATTCAATTAGGGCATATGAAACAGATATAAAATGCTTGCCATCCCCATCATTGCTCCCATTTCACCTAGAAAAAAGAAATCAAAAGGAATTTTGATGAACATCCTATCCAATCTAATAAGAGTAATATGCAAATTGATCATCACTCCAACACACAAGATGGCTGCCCCCATGTGGACACAAGATGGCCGCCACAAGATAGCCAGGAGGGGAGGGCAGTTGGGAGGGACCAGGTCGGTAGAGGAGGGAAATTGGGGGCGACCGGGCCTGAAGGGAAGGGCAGTTGGGGGGGACCCAGATCTGTAAGGGAGAGCAGTTGGAGGGAACCAGGCCGGCAGGGGAGGGCAGTTAGGGGCAATCTGGCTGAATAGGGGGTGAAGAGGTTGGCAGGGGAGTGGTTAGGGGGTAATCAAGCTGGCAGGCAGAAGTGGTTAGGGGCAATTAGGAAGGCAGGCAGGCAGGCAAGTAATTGAGAGCCAGCAGTCCTGGTTTGTGAGAGGACAGTCGGACATCCCTTGAGGGGTCCCATATTGGAGAGGGTGCATGCTGGGCTGAGGGACACTGCCCACCCTCCTGTGCACAAATTTCATGCACTGGGCCTCTAGTCCTATATAATCCTATATAATAAAAGCATAATGTGCAAATCAACCAAAGGCCGAAGAGTGGAACGATCATCTGGGACCATGTTATGACACTCAATGGCACCAGGCCAGCCAAGGTTGGTGCTATGCAATTGGTCAGGGGCCCGGCTCTCACCCCATGATCACTCTGCAGAGGTTAGGCCCAGGTCACCAACCGGTGGGCTGCAGCAGGTGAGCAGGGCCTCCCTCTGTGAGGGAGGCCTGGGTCTAGGGTGCCGAAAGCCAGAGGAAAGCCCAGGTCCCAGGTGCCAGTGGCTGGAGGGAAGGAAGGCCCACTGCTGCAAAATTCTGTGCTTTGGGCCCCTAGCATTGGCTTGACTTATTTTATGTGTGCATCCATAAAAGAAAAGATAATTATAACAGAGCTGTATGAAAGCTGTCTCACATGATCCTCTATTGTAGATCTATTATAAGCTACAGTATCCACTTTACCTCAGGGTCTGACCTGTATTGGCCTTCTCATTGCTATTAAAGTCCTTGAATTTTCAGTAAGGACTGCTAAATTGCACAATGATTTTTATATCATATACATGAGTAGGGCTGAACTGAGAAGTCATTAATATATCTGATCATTTCTAACTGAACAGGATTAGAAATTGACCTTCCTATGAATGAAAAGCAATAGCCTTCCCACTCTGAGACAGACTTCTAAATACTTAACAATAGAATAAGAGGGAGTGAAAAACTATACCTTCCTTCTATAGGTATAATGTGTATAAAAATGTAGGGACAAACTTCACTTGCATCAACGGGTTAAAGTCTGACTTTTAATAAATATTTTAATTATGTTAAATCAAATTACTGACTTTAGGTTTTTTTTCCCCCTCTAGAGCAGCGATTTTCAACTGGTGTAAGAATTTTAAACCACGAAATACCTGACTAGTTCATCAGGGGCAATGACCTCTTTTCCCTTAGGTCATTAAAAAAAAAAAAAAAAAAAAAAAAAAAAAAAAAAAAAAGACAACAGCTAACAATACCCATTCTACATGAATTTATCAAAATTATACCTATTTTTTGGTCAGATCAAACAAAAATATATTTTTTGGTATGCAGGAAAATTTTAGTGTGTCATGAGATTGAAAATTGCTGATCTAGGGCAAGGGCTTGCCAGTTAAGCACCTTGAGAAGATCGAAGACATCATCTGCATCTAGCCGGTAATCACAGAGGCGGTGTAGGATCTCCACACGCGTACGAAGAGGCAGGTCTTGGAAACTGGCTTCTCTCAGCGGGTTGGGCTTCCCTTCCTCCAGCTCCCAGCGGTAATTTATGATGTCCTCTAGGTAGCTGTGAAATGTCTGAGGCCTAGCCAGATGGCCCCAATACAAAAATACATTAAAATATAGAGAGTGAATGGGTCAGGAGAGAGCGAGCTGGTGGTTCAAGAGCTGACAAATCTTAAACCGAAAGCAGAAAATGAAGAGACAGTAACAGGAAGGGCCTCATGTTATTATACTATCTATCTGGATTTTATATTGTCAAATTTCAAAGAAAATAAGTATGTTAGGAATTTCTCACAGAGTAGGTTGTTTTATTTTAAACCACTAAGAGTATAATCTGGTAAAATAGGTAAAAGTTTACTAATCAATGGTATGGATTGTGAAACTGAGGCCAACAGTTTTACCTTCGCTTGTACAGATAAAGAGACTGAGTTTGGATGCCACTTCAAAATTAGGTCCACGACTTAGATGGCAAACAAAAAAGAACTAAATGTCTGCCTATCTTAATTAGTTATATTTTAGGTTAAAATGCAAATATGAAAAAAACTTCTCTAGAATACAAGAATCCACTCCAATATGCAACTATAATTTTATATTCTATTATACATAAATTTTAGGGCATATTATAAAATACTATATTCTGGATTCTGAAAATGGCTTAGAAAAACAATAGGAAACATTTAAGGCAGCTTGATGGCAATCTAAATTTTTTTAGTTAAGAGTTTGATTGGCAATTCTCTGTATTTTGATAAGTACCTAATAAAGTGTTTAATTGTCACATGGTTATCCTACACTCCAATACTTGATTTAAATTTTTTTTTTTCACTAAGCAAAGATGTATTACAAGAGTTATATGTCAGCCCTAGCCAGTTTGGCCCCATTGGTTGAGTGTCATATAAGGTACTAAAAGGTCACCGGTTCGATTCCTGGTCAGGGCACATGCCTGGGTTGTGGGCTCAATCCTCAGTAAGGGTTTGCAGGAAGCAGCCAATCAATGTTTCTCCCCCTCCCCCTCAAGTAATTAAAAACAGAGGCATACTACCATGTTAACTTGTAATCTATGGTAACTATATAAATAGAAAAAAATGAGAGGAAATATTCATGGGAAAAAAGCAAAGGAGCTTAGGCAAATAAACATTTTCTTTTTTCAAAGAGAGAAGAAACAATTTCTTTACAATAAATACCTTAACTGGGGAAAATATGTATATGTTAGTTTATCACAATACAGCATAATCCCTCTAAATATCAAGGTTCTCAGAATCTGATTCAATTGCAGCATTCACATTCATAGCATGGGCACTGATATATGCATAACTGCTTGAATCTTAGTGGGTTTAGACTGACTTTCTCGCTTCAGGACCTGTGAAGCTGATGATGCTCCTTCAAGAGGGAGGAGCAGAACGAAGTGCAGTTCAAACTGTGGTAAAAAGCTGATAGTGTGGCAAAGATGGGTTTGAAAATAAAATGGAGTATTTTTTTGGTAGTGATGCGTATGAAGAAGACAGTATCTCTTTGGTAATAAATTCATTTATCTACCACATACTTTCTAGAATTTCTAATGCATATCAAGCACCTCAAACAATAAGGCATATTTTTCCTAGGCTAAAATAAAATGTGGAATCCATTACATTGAGATCATTTCACCAGAATAATAGCTTCACTGGAGGATATGGCAGGAGACAGGCTGGGAGAACTTCCATATTCCAGTGTGAGGCAATGGAAGCACAAACATACTAACCCAACAAACACTGTAAATGTTCAGTGTTGTTCTTTGTGCCTACAATCTGCCTGAAAGCCTCTACCTGTCCCAAAGAATTGTATGTTTGATATTCCTTTCCAATAGCACCTTTATCATACTCAGTTTCAATTGTATCACTTTGCTAACAGTTTTCTTGGCATCTCCATTTCACCTTACCACGAGATACTTGACAGTTTATAATTTGAGACAATTCATTTTCCTTGTACACAAACTTGATCTTAGCCAAAAAGTGATCATTCTTCCTGTATATAAATATACCCTCTTATATAAATCTATTAGTGTCCTGATGCATAGATTTGTGCACATCAAAAGGAAATTAATTAGAATACTTTAATATTGCTATTCACCCTTTCTCTAAAATGAAAGTGTCAACCAAATTCACAATTGACAATGATAGATGGAAACACATGCATGCGACTAGGGCCAGCAATAGCTTTATATGTATCATGCATGTGAGCCTTTTATAGATTTAGAATAAACTTGCTTAATTAGACCTGCTTCATGATTTAGCTAAACTTTTCCCAGCCCAGTGAAGTACCCCAACTTCTATTTTAAGTAATTGTGAGCAACACAGCAGTAAATATTAACACTGAGCAGGTTATTATTGTAGATCATCAGGGAGAACAAAGGGTAAAATATTTAACTGCAGCAGTGTTTGACTATATTCTGCACAGTGAGAAACACTGAAGTCATTTTCAAGGTCCAACATTTCTTACTTCTTCTCAGTCGGGTCAAGTTTCTAAATTTTCTAAATCTCTGTTTTCTGGCTAATGAAAAGAAAATAGAATTCTACCAAGTCTCTTATCTACCTACTCCAGGACTCCTGTGAGGATCAAATGAGATGAGGCACATGAAAATGCTTCTCAAACATTTGGTTAAACTGTAAAATGTTTGGACCTGGCTATATTGCAAGTCGGTTTCCTGGGCTGAAGAAACTCTGAGGAGGCTAGTAGCTAGGGAGAGGAAGCTGGGCATTGCTACGTGATATCATTACCCCACAGCAACCATTTCCAGGCTGGGCTGGAGGCCGCATTTTGCACCATGGGGCCTTGGCAGCATTAGCTGTATTTGGTGGGGTGTAGCTCCAGGGTCTGACTTGGGGGAAGCTGAGTGTTGGTTTGTCAGCACCAGGACTGTGTTGCCGTTTATTTTTAAATGGCCAGTGTATATCATGGCAACTCCTGTGTTGAGTGTCTGCCCCCTGGTGGTCAGTGTGCAACATAGCTAATGGTCAGACAGATGGGCACTTAGACACCGCGCGCGCGCGCGCGTACCTATTTCTTTAAAACATCTGAAATTCAAGAAGAAAAGAAAACAAAAAAATAGAGATATTTTTCATTGATTTTTACAGAAAGGAAGGGAGAGAGAGATGGAAACATTTAGGAGAGAGAAACATCTATTGGCTGCCTCCTGCATGTCTCCTTCTGGGAATCAAGCCCACAATCCGGGCATCAAACCGGTGATCTCTGGGTTCTTGTGTTGACATTCAAGGCCGCACCAGCTCAGCAAAAACAACTCGAAAAAAATTGTTTTTATTGATTCTAGAGAGAGAGAGGAAGAGAGAGAGAAACACGGATGTAAAAGAAACGTCTTGCTGGTGTGCTTTAGGAACCAAGAGGTCACTGGTTCAATTCCTGGTCAGGAGGCATACAGGAGGCAACCAATCGATGTTTCTCTCACCTTGATGTTTCTTTATCTCTTTCTCCCCCTCTCACTTCTTCTCTCTCTAAAATCAGTAAAAACATTTTTAAAAAGTTACAGAAAGAATGAAAACACGGGACTTGGGAATCCATTTGTAAATACTCAGTTTACACTGTTATGTCATTTTGGCTAATGATCAGTACTGGTTTCTTAGGAGACATGAAACATCTTGGTGACTGGTTGATTGGTTGATTTTCTCTGCAAAAAATTTAGTTAAGATCAGAATTACTCACGTGATATCCCTTCGTTGATAGCAGCCCTGAAGCAAGCAGGCGATCAGGTCACTAATAAACTCTGCATCATCTCTGTGAAGAGCTGCTTCTAACTCCTGAGAAGGATGAGAGAGAGAGTTGAGAGATCAAACAAAGAGATTTCTTAAAAATCCATCTGCCTTGCCTTCCCACCCCCTGATGCCTCCTTCATGCAACTTAATAGTCAATGTAACAGAAATGCTAGTCATGGATCAACTCTGACCATCTTCCCCACAATTACTGCTAAAGGAGCAACTCAAGTTCAACTTCCTGTTTTTTCATGGAGTTTATTTCTCACCTTGCTCATTCCCAAGCTCTATTCCCTTTATCAGCACACTAAAAGAAATACATACACATATACCACATTTTATAAATCAGTTAGTGGCCCAGTACATAAAATTTGTGCACAGCAGGTGTGTGTGTGTGTGTGTGTGTGTGTCTCAGCTCAGTCTGCACCATCTCCAATTTGGGACATCCTTCTCGCAATCTGGGACTACTGGCTCCTAACCACTCACCTGCCTGTCTGCCTGCCTGCCCCTAAACACTCTGTCAGAGGCCTGCTCGCTCTCAACTACCGCTCTCCCCTTGCAAGCTGGCCTGATCACCCCTAACCGCCTCTGCCTCGCCACCATGGTTTTGTCCAGGTCTCCTGGTCTAATTAGCATGTTAACCTTTTATCAGTATAGGTAATTGTCAGAGTTTAACTTATATACATATGCTATACTGCTTTCTATTTTTTAAAAATATATAGTTTTATTGATTTTAGAGAGGAAGGAAAGAGATAGAAAAATCAATGATGAGAGAGAATTAATGATTGGCTGCATGCCCCCCTGAATCATTGACTGGATGCCTTCTGCATGCCCCCACTTGGTATTGAGCCCACAACCCCGGGTATGTGCCCTTGACCGGAATCGAACCTGGGACCCCTCGGTCCGCAGGCCAACGCTCCATTCACTGAGCCAAACCAGCTAGGGATAGAAACTTTTCTTCATTTACTTAACACTTTCAACAGGTAAACCATTAGCAACAGCTTAAAAGAACCACTATATTTTGAAAAAAATCATTGGTAGTAAGTAATATGGCATTTTTAATACTTTAAGTACAATACACCTACAAGACTGATGACAGATTGCCAGAACTGAGATTAATCTTATATCATCTGGAGAGAAGTTAGGTAATGTCTGTATTAATGCTCTAATCCTAGGTGAGATGTATTTGCTTTCACTAGGGTTCAGAGAGACAATGCCAAATCCTTTTTTGGCATAGCATTCTAAACAAAGATTAGTTGAGTGTTCCGAAGCTACAAGGTCAAAAAGTGACAGGGGGGATAATTAGGACATCCTTTTTCTATTCTCAATCTCCCAATAAACCAGTATTTTCTGAGGTGATGGAATATGTTCTTAGTCATACAAAGTTTAAACAAGTTCCACTATGCTTATGGTTTGACTAGCTCATAATTACATTGTTATCCAGATTTACCAAACTTTCAAGGATCTTATTAATAGTTCTGAAAGCACAGATATGTGTAAAATGTAATTTCTGACCTTAAACTTTGCTGACTATTTTGAGCCAGAACTCGCTTGTGTGGCTGGCTACTTTTCCTTTAGAAGCTTTGCAACTCACAGTCTCCCTTACTGTTCCACAGACCAGTTCTTCAATAATAGTTCAGGTGTAGACACAATGTTGCAGTAATTATCTTAGTAAATAAGATGCCAAGAATCAAGAACAGGGCATAAGACAGGTAATACAGTCTGTTGTAACTTTCACCCATGTATATCTTGAAGTTGCAAATATAGTCACTCTCACTTTCACAAAGTACCCTTACTAAAATTCCATATTTTATGATTTTTGCTGGATTATTTGTTTTCAATCTGATGTGTCCTCTACTTGGAATCAGTTTCACTGAGTAAAAACTGCTGTTTTGATATACTATAAAGATTTGAATTTTGAGATAAAGTGATCCAAAAGAAGCCTTATTTTATAAAGATGGTCTGTATTACATGTTGCTTATGAATTATTGTTCTGATGAAAGAATGTAGTAAGTATCTGCTTGAACTTTTTTCCAGTCATAGTTTATGGAAATATGTGTGATCCAAGTAAAGGGTCAGTTGGCCAGTAATATTTCCATTCTGGCTTCTTTGTTAGTCCCATCAACATAATTAAACTAAGCAACTTCTTTATAAGTAACGTCCATTCATGATGAAGTCTTAGCAGAGATTTTGTGGTATTTTTCTATTTGGTGATAGTGTAAATTGGCTTGAGAAGTAATGAGACAGAAAAAGTTCTCATCTATAATAATAAAGTCAATTAGACTGGACAGGCAAATGACCTCTGGATGTCCTTCTGCATGAAGCTTCAGCAGTAGGGGCTGAGGCCGAGGAGGTTAGGAGTGATCAGGCAGGCTGACAAAGTAGTTAGAGGTGATCAGGCAGGTAGGCGGAGAGGTCAGGAGAGATCAGGTAGGCAGGCAGAGTGAGTAGGAGGTGATTAGGCAGGCAAACAGCAGTCCTGGATTGGGAGAGCGATGTCCGACTGCCTGTGCAGGCCTTATCCCACAGGGATCTCTGCAGGATAGGGCCTAAACCAGAAGTTGGACATTCCGTGAAGGGTCCTGGATTATGAGAGGGCACAGGCTGGGCTGAGGGACTCCCTGCCTCCATGCAAGAATTTTGTCCACCGGGCTTCTAGTCAAAAAATAAATTGGTTACTTTACTTACACTTTGTGCATCTTCAAATTGAATAATTACACCAGAAATATTTGTATAATTTCCCAAGGCTGTTAAAATATTTTTTCCCCCCTGCCCATTCTTCAGAATCACTTTCACTGTCAAGATACTATCACATTTCTCGTTTGCCTTTCTGATGGTGTAATGTTAGTCTCATTACTATCTTCCAGCTGACTATGAAAGTCACACGATTAATCAGACACTGTCTACACATAATTTGCTATGACATTCTTCTCTGCTACAATGCATCTTTAAAAAACATTGTTCCGTAATATAAGATGGATGGAAATGATTAGAATGCATTGCTTGTCACATCTCTGGAAATACTTGACTCACAGGTTGAGAAAAAGAAACAAGTTAACTTGTGACAGATTAGTAAGATATTAACATCCATGACAGTATGAAATAAAGAGGATAGTCTGCTTCAACTATAAAACCAATACATTTTTTTCTGTAAACTATTTTAATTGTTCCTTTTATTACTTTATTTTTAAAAATTCATAAGTTTGTAAACACCTTAAAAACTTCACAGGATGGCCAAAACCGGTTTGGCTCAGTGGATAGAGTGTCACCTCCGGATTGAGGGGTCCCAGGTTCGAATCCGGTCAAAGGCATGTACCCTGGTTGTGGGCACATCCCCAGTGTGGGGGTGTACAAGAGGTAGCTGATTGATGATTCTCATCAATGTTTCTAACTCTCTAGCCCTCTCTCTTTCTCTCTGTAAAAAATCAATAAAATACATTTAAAAAACAAAACAACAACCAAAAACTTCACAGGACAAAAAGTTGTTAAGCATACTATAATTGATATAAATAAACAAAACACAAACTACTTTGAGGTAATAGTTCAACTGAAAAGGATCCTATAGTGCCTTGAAAGCCCAGGTGAATGAAACTCAAAAGACAAGGCTGAAGCTTGAAAACACTTTGTTTGCCTTAAGTACAAACTTGGGAATTATTAACACATCATCTAAAGCAATAATTACTTTTACATATTAGCTTATTAGTTCCTTTGTGCAGGGTTCTTTTCTATATTCTTTTTAGTGATTGTATAGAAAAAGAAGAAACACTACTAATCAAAGATAATAAGGACCTGAACTATAATTCATTCATTCAACAAATATTTTATTGAGCATCCACCTTGCACAGGGGAGCTTAGTTTAGTTAGGAGAGATAAGATAGTACAAAAAGACAACCAAACAAAGTAATTAGATATAGCAAAGATGCTATGGGAGTTGAGAAGAAAAGGAATATTTCTGGCCGTGGCAAGCCTGAGGGATTGCATGACACCCGAGATGAAAAACCTGTGATGTGTTTGTCAATGGGGAAGAGGCAGGGCATGACCAATTTAAGGACAACATGAGCAAAAGCACCACAAGGATATTAGGTTGAGGTTAACTATACTATAGATTATGTGAGGGGAGTGATGAGAGCCAAGACTAATAGTATTGACATAATAGTGAGTTAATGAGTCTGGCCTTTCTTTAGAAGACAGTGAAGATCCACCACAATTAGAGAAAAAGCACATTGAGATTAATCTAGCTGGTATGTATAAGAGATAAATTCTAGTGCCTAGGGTGGGAGGTGATGTAATGTTACACACAGCAACAGTCCAAGAGAAAAATTCTGAAGGATTACTGAATGAAAGAAACAGCAGGAAAAGGTCGAAACATGAGTTCAAGATCTAACTGAAGTAAATGTGAAGCAAAGGGGAAGATTTGAATGGCTCATATTTTAAGCATAGTCGCTAGGCAAGCAAGACCCTCAAAATGCATAAAATACCAATGGCATATTTCACAGACCTAGAAAGAACTCTTCAAAAATGCATCTGGAACAAAAAAAGACCCCAAATAACCACAGCAATCCTGAGAAAGAAGAATAAAGTAAGAAGTATCTCACTACCAGATTTCAAGAGAAACCAAGATGGCAGCATAGGTAAACGCCTAACTGCAGCATCACAAAATTATTAAAAAAACCACAAAACTAAAATATAAATTGGACATTATCCAGAACTACAGGAAAGTTGACTGACTGGAAATTCTACAATGAGAAGGAAAGAGAAAGCCAGAAGGAAAATCAGAGGAGTTGTAAAAGTCTAAGGTACAGAGACAGGGTGCACACATGGGGAGAGGACGGAGCCAGAGATGAGGGGCAGCCGAGTGCCTGGTTGGTGTTCCCTAGCAGGAAGAAGATAAAAGCTCTGGACTGTGCTGAACCCCAGTTCTGGCTGCACTGAACCACGGTTCTGGGCAAGACCCTGGGGACCAAGGCTCATACAGAGGGATTCTAACCTTTAAGGCAGAAACTCAGGGGATTAGCGAAAAGCAGAGCCCTGGAGTCGCGCACATTGCACGCAGAGGACGGACTGTTGACTGTGCTGCTGAATTGCCCTAGCGGGAAGGAAACAAGAGCTGCAAACTGTGCTGAGCCCCAGTTCTGACTGCACTGAACCCCAGTTCTAGACCAGACCTTGGGGACCCAAGCTCATATGGAGGGAAATGTGGGCTGTAAGGCAGAAACTCAGGGGAGCAGCAAAAGACAGAGCTCCAGAGTCTCGCATGTTGCGCGCAGAGAATGACTATTGATTGTGTTGCTGGACTGCCCTAGCAGGAAGGAGACAAAAGCTCCAGACTGCACTAAACCCCAGTACTGGGTTCATTGAGGGAGAGAATAGACTGGTAGTGGGTGACACTCCAGGGCACCTTTCTCTCAGAGGTGCTTACAGAGAATCCAAAGCAGCGAGTACCAAAGGACACTGAGGAACACTGAGACTCAGGAACCTCATAGGGTGGGGCTGACAGGAAGCCATGGCTGCTCCACCCTGAAACTCCATCCCATCCAAGCTGAGCACAGAGGCTTTTGAATAAGGCTGTCTCTTGGCACAGACACGGCTGATGCTCACAGCCAATTGGCCTGGAGGTCAGTTCCTCTCAGTGAAACCAACAACAATTAAGTCTTAACAACAAAAGGCTGTACACACAGTCCACAAAGGGGTGCACCAAGAGTGATAACTGGGAGACTGACCCACAGAACCATGTAGGACACCTTAGCACACAAAGCCACTCTACCAACTCAGGGAAGCTGTGGAAATGCCAAGACAAGGAAACAGATTACAAACGAAAGAAATGGAGGACAAAAAGTGACCGGATATAGAGTTCAAAACCACGCTTATAAGGTTGTTCAAGAATTTCCTAGAAAAGGCCGATAAAATAAACAAGACCTATGAGGATATGAAAAGGAATCAACTAGAAACAACACATTATCTGAAATAAAATATTATACAGAATCTAAAAAACAGAATGGAAGATCGAAACAATCAAGTCAAAGATTTGGAACACAAAGAGCCAGAGGACACTTCTCCACAAAAGCAAGAAGAAAAGAGAATCCACAAGTTGAAGATAGTATAAGAAACCTCTGGGACAACTTCAAGTGAACCAACATCAGAATTATAGGATTCCCAAAAGATGAGAGAGAACAAGATACCAAAAACATATTGAAAGAAATAGTGACAGAAAAGTTCCCCCACCTGGTGAAAGAAATAGACTTACAAGTCCAGGAAGCGCACAGAACCCTAAACAAAAGGAATCCAAAGAGGACCACACCAAGACACATCATAATTAAAATCCCAAGAGCAAAAGAAAAAGAAAGAATATTAAAAGCAGCAAGAGAAAAGCAGGTAGTTACCTATAAAAGAGCACCCATATGATTGTCAGCTGACTTCTCAACAGAAACTATGCAGGCCAGATGGGAATGGCAAGAAATATTCAAGGTGATGAATAGTAAGAACCTACTGCCAAAGATAATCTATCCAGCAAAGCTATCACTCAGAATCGAAGGTCAGATAAAGAGCTTCACTAATAAAAAACAGCTAAAGGAGTTCATCACAGCCAAACCAGAATTATATGAATTGCTGAAGGGGGTTTGCTATGAAGAGGAAGAAAATAAAGATAAAAATTATGAACAACAAATATGTAACTATCAACAAATGAACCTAAAATCCAAAGGATTTAAAAAACCTGATGAACAATATTAACTGTTGAATATAATAGAATCAGAGGTATGGAAGGAGAGTGGACTGACAATTCTCGGGGGAAAGGGGAGTGGAAGGTGCAGGAAGAGACTGAACATAAACTGTGCACCTATGGATGAGGACAATGAGGGGTGGGGAAAGGGCAGAGGGTGGGGTGAGAACCTGGTGAAGGGGAATAAAAATGAACTTTTGTAATAATATGAAAAATAATGATTTATTTACAAAAAGGAAAAACAAACAAACAGAAAAAAAAAAACAAAAAAAAAACCACCCAGATTTCAAGCTGTATTACAAAGTCACTGTTCTCAAAACAGCCTGGTACTGGCACAAGAACAGACAAATAGATGAGTGGAAAAAATTGAGAATCCAGATATCAACCCAAATCACTATGCTCAATTAATATTTAACAAAGGAGGCACGAATATACAATGGAGTCAAGACAGCCTTTTCAATAAATGGTGCTGGGAAAATTGGACAGATACATGCAAAGGAATGAAACTAGACCACCTTAAATCATACACAAAAACAAACTCAAAATGGATACAGGACTTAAACATAAAACAGAAAATGGTAAAAATACTAGAGGCATCCATAGGGAGCAAAAATCTGACATATGTCAAAAGAATTTCTTCACTGATACTGCCCCAAGGGCAATGGGATGTAAAGAGAAAATAAACAAATGTGACTACATCAAAATAAAAAGCTTTTTTACAGCAAAAGAAACCATCAACAAAACAAGAACAAAGCCCACTGTATGGGAGAACATATTTGCAAATGTTATCACTGATAAAGATTTAATCTCCAACATCTACAGACAGCTTATGCAACTTAAGAAAAGGAAGATAAAAGCCAATTAAAAAGTGGAAAATGGACCTAAATAGAATCTTTTCTAGAGAAGACAGAAAAAAGACTAAGAGACATAAGAAAACATGCTCAAAGTCACTAATTATCCGATATGCGAATCAAAATGACAATGAGGTACCATCTCACACCTGTCAGAATGGCCAATATCAACAAATCAGCAAACGACAAGTGCTAACGAGGATGTGGAGAAAAAGGAACCCTTGTGCACTGTTCGTGGGAATGTAGACTGGTGCAACCATTGTTGAGAGCAGTATAAAGTTTCCTCAACAAACTAAAAATGGAACTCCCATTTGATCCAGTAATCCAACCCCTAGAAATATATCCTAAGAAACTCTAAACACCAATTAAAAAGAATATATGCGTCCCTATGCTCATAGCACAATTGAAACCACATAACCAGACATCCTGAAAAGAGAGACAAGGGGAGACAAAGAAATAGTCTGCACATGAAAGAAAAGCAGGCATCACCAGAAAAGGAAGTAAACGAGTTAGAGGCAAGCAACCTAACAGAGCAAGAATTCAGAGTAATGATCATAAGATGGCTAAAAAGAATGGAAGACAAATTTGACAATATGAGTAAAAACCAAGAGGAAATGAAGAAGAACCAAGAATTGAAGAAGAACCAAAAAGAAATGAAGATGAACCAAGAAGAAATTAAAAAAATGACATCGCTACTATGAAGAACTCAATAGAAAGGATGAAGAGTAGACTAGAAGAAGCAGAGGACCGTATCAGTGAGCTAGAAGACCAAGATGGAAAAAAATACCCAATTAGAGCAGCTTCTAGAAAAAAAAAAAAAAAAAAAAAAAGGCAAGAGGAGAGACCACGGGAGCTTTGGGACAATACAAAACAAAGCAACATTCGAATAATAGGGGTTCCAGAAGGAAAGGAAACTGAGGAAGACATGGAAAACGTATTTATTTCAAGAAATAATGACAGAAAACTTTGCTGAGATAGAGAAGAAAAAACCCACAAAAATCCAAGATGCTCGCAGAGTCCTCAGCAAAATGAATCCAGAAGACCGACGACAAGGCATATAATAATTAAACTGGCAAACACTGACGACAAAGGAAGAATCTTAAGAGCAGCCAGAGAGAGACAGAAAGTTACATATAAAGGAACCCGCATCAGACTAGCAACTGATATCTCAACAGAAACTCATTAGAAGGGAATGGGATGAAATATACAAAGTCATGCAAAGGAAGGGTCTGAATCCAAGAATACTGTACCGAGCAAGGTTATCAATCAAAATTGAAGGTGAAATCAGGAGCTTCACAGACAAAAAAGACTAAAGGAATTTATCTCCACCAAACCAGCAATGCAAGAAATGCCAAAGGGTCTACTGTAAAAATAAAGAAATAGGAAGCGAAGAAGGCACACGGGGTATAGAATAAAAATGGCATCAAATGAGTACCTATCAATAATAACTTTATTTTTTTAATTTTTTTTTAAAGTACCACTTCGCTCCGTTTTAGAGGTTTTTATTTTTTTTAAAATATATTTTATTGATTTTGTACAGACAGGAAGGGAGAGAGATAGTTAGAAACATCGATGAGAGAGTCATCGATCAGCTGCCTCTTGCACACCCCTACTGGGGATATGCCCGCAATCAAGGTACATGCCCCTGACCGGAATCGAACCTGGGACCTTTCAGTCCCCAAGCCGACGCTCTATCCATTGAGCCAAACCGGTCTAGGCAATAATAACTTTAAATGTAAATGGATTAAATGCTGCAATCAAAAGACATATGGTAACAGATTGGATAAGAAAACAAGACCCATATATCTGTTGCTTTCAAGAGTCTCTCTTTATTTTTTGCTCTTTTTGGCATTTTAATTATGATGTATCTTGGTGTGGTCCTCTTTGGATTCCTTTTGTTTGGGGTTCTGTGCGCTTCCTGGACTTGTAAGTCCATTTCTTTCTTCAGATGGGGGAAGTTTTCTGTCATTATTTCTTCAAATAGGTTTTCAGTATCTTGCTCTCTCTCTCTCTTTCTGTTACTCCCTCCCATTATTTTGATGTTGGTATACTTGAAGTTGTCCCAGAGGCTCCTTACATGATCTTCAAATGTTTGGATTCCTTTTTGTTTTTCTAGTTGGGTGGTTTTTGCTTCTAGATATTTAAAATATTTGACTGGATTCTTGTGTTCCTATAGTCTACTCTTGGGTCTCTACATATTATTTTTCATTTCAGTCAGTCTATGCTTAATTTCTAGTTGATCATTTTTCATATCCCTGAGGGTCTTACTATATCAGCCTTTTCTAGAAAATTCTTGAGTAACCTTATTACAGTGGTTTTGCCCTTTATATCTAGTATTTTGCTTCATCCATTTCTTTCATTTGTGACCTGTTTCTTTGTCTCCCCATTTTGGCTGCTTCCCTGAGGTGTTAAGAATGGCTTTGTGTGCTAAGTGTCCTATAAGGTCCAGTTTTTCAGCCTCCCCAGTTACCTGAGGTGGACACTGTTGGTGCACCACTTTTTGGGCTGTGTTCAGTCTTATTTTAGTTGAAACTTGATTGTTGTTGGTATCAGTGGGAAGAATTGACCTCCAGGCCAATTGGCTGTGAGGATCACCTGTGTCTACAATGTGAGAATTTCTTTTCTTTTTTAAAAAAATATATTTTTATTTATTTTTTATAGAGAGGAAGAGGGATAGAGAGCTAGAAACATCGACGAGAGAGAATCATTGATCAGCTGCCTCTTGCACACACCCCACCGGGGATGTGCCTGCAATCAAGGTACATGTCCTTGACCGGAATCAAACCCGGGACGTTTCAGTCCGCAGGCCGACACTCTAGCCACTGAGCCAAACCGGTTTTGGCCAATGTGAGAATTTCTGTGCTGGAGAAACCCTAATGAGAAAAGACTTGCTTCAGTGGGGTTTTGGTGCTCACTGAGTCTGCCCCCTGAATGTGTCCTTTATGGATCTGAGGAGTTGTAATCTGGATGGAACTACTCTGACCCCTGGGTACATTGGCTCTTGGATCTCCAAGGAGGTGCTAATTTAGACTCTGCCTGAGGCCACCCAGCAGAAGCTTCAGATTCCTCTTCTTGGTTTGGGTTTTGGAGGTGCCCAGATGAGGCCCAGCTGTGAAGCAGTGCAAGTTGCTGCAGGGCCTTGGGCCTTTTTTTTTTTTTTTTTTTTTTTTTTTTTTTTTAATGTTCTGGGTCTCTCTGACTTAGCTTCAGTTTGTTAGGTAAGTTTAGGATTCAAAGGACCAGACTATTCATATGCAAAAGCCTCTGCAGTCAGCTTGGATGGGGCGGAGTCTCAAGGCAAAGCAAACAGCAATGGCTTCATGGTGCCAGATATCAGGTAGAGCAAAGAGCTATGGCTTCTTGTCAGCCCTGCCCTAAGAGGCCTCTGGGTTTCAGTGTGCCATGGTGATCTGGTAATCACTGCAATCACCTTTGAGAGAAAGCTGCCCTGGAGTTTCGCCCGCAGCCAGACTGTCCAGTTTCTCCCTGTATGATTCTGGGTCCCCAGAGTCTTGCCTGGAACTGGAGTTCAGAGCAGTCACGAGCTTTTGTCTCCGTTCTGATTGAGAAAGCCAGCTGTGTACTCAGTTGCCAGCCCACTGCAGGCTCGCGCCTCTTTACTCTTTTTACTTCCACACCTCGTCTGAGTCTCAGTGTGCTTTTCTCTTTCTTTGTAGTTGTAAAATTTCCAATCAGCCAGTATTATTGTGGTTCTGGATGATGTCCATCCTGTCTTTTAGTTGTAGTTTTGAAATTGTTGTGCAAGGCAGCAGTTTAGGTATTTACCTATGTTGCCATCTTGGTTTCTCCCTAAAGAATGTGGATTTTATTTCCATATGCAATGAAGCCTAAAAGCATAGAGTAAAATGATCAGATATCTTCCTCAAAAAAGTAGTTTTCAGAGTAGTATGTGGAATGATTGGGAGGGGTACTAGAGTTGGGGACAAAGGTAGTGGCCTCAGAATTGCCTGGAAGCTTACTGGAAGCACAGCACCCTAGGCCCCACAACACTTATGGAAACCAGAATATGAATTTTAAAAAGAGTCCCATAATTCATATGCATATATAGTTAGGAAGGTGCTCCTATAGAAGTTAAGAGCCTGCAGTAAACAAAGCAGAATTTGTGAGAAAAGAGAAGGGAAAGGTTTGAGAACATGTGAAGAGGAATAAATGCTGGTTTAATAACTGAAGACATAAATATAATTACCAATAGAAACGAAATAATGCCATATATCTAAAATGTGAGAAAATTCTAAAATAAAACAAAACAAAAACAAAAAACACCCAACACCACATTTCTGACATAAGGGCTGTGAATTAACCCTTATATTATAATCCTGAATATACTGAAATGATAATTTTTTAAATAAATCTTTATTGCTCAGATTATTACAATTGTCCCCCCTCAACCCCCCCACGAGCCAATAGCTCCTTTCCACTTGATTCCCGCCCCACCCTCTGCCCTTACCTCACCCCCGCCATTGTCCTCATCCATAGGTGTACAATTTTAATCCAGTCTTTTCCTGCACCCCCACACCCCTTTCCCCCTAATAATGATCAATCCACTCTCTTTCTTTGCCCCTGATTCCATTATGTTCACCAGTTTATTCTGTTGCTCAGATTTTTAATTCACTCGATTTTTATTCACTTATTGATATATATATATATATATATATATATATATATGTATTTGTTCCTCATAATTTTTATCTTTTTTCTTCTTCCTCTTCTTAAAAAATACCCTTCAGCATTTCATAATACAGGTTTGGTGGTGATGAACTCCTTTAGCTTTTTCTTATCTGTGAAGCTCTTTATCTGCCCTTCAATTCTGAATAATTTTGCTGGATATAGTAATCTTGGTTGTAGGTTCTTGCTATTCATCACTTTGAATATTTCTTGTCACTCCCACCTGGCCTGCATAGTTTCTGTTGAGAAATCAGCTGACAGTCGTATGGGTGCTCCCTTATAGGTAACCAACTGCTTTTCTCTTGCTGCTTCTAAGATTCTTTGTCTTTTGCCCTTGGCATTTTAATTATGATGTGTCTTAGTGTGGTCCTCTTTGGATTCCTTTTGTTTGGGGTTCTGTGTGCTTCCTGTCCTTTTAAATCTATTTCTTTCACCAGGTGGGGGAAGTTTTCTGACATTATTTCTTCAAATAGGTTTTTCAGTATCTTGCACTCTCCCTTCTTCTGGCACCCGCATAATACTGATGTTGATACACTTGAAGTTGTCCCAGAGGCTCCTTACACTATTGATTCTCTTTTCTTCTTTGTATTCCAAATCTTTGACTTGATTCATGTGTTCCTTCAGTGTGCTGTTGGGTCTCTGTATAATACTTTTTATTTCAGTCAGTTTATGTTTAATTTCTAGTTGGGTCTCATTAAATTTATCAGCCTTTTATTGGAAATTCTTGAAAAACTTTATAACCATGGTTTTGAACTCTATATCTAGTCTTTTATTCTCCTCCATCTCTTTCGTTTGAGATCTATTTTCCTTGTCTCGGTATTTTTGCTGCTTCCCAGAGTTGGTAGGATCGCTTTGTGTGTTTGGTGTCCTATATGGCCCTGTGGGTCAGCTTCCCCAGTAACTCTTGGTGCTCCCTTTTGTGGACTGCGTGAACAGCCTTGTTGTAGTTAAGACTTGATTGTTGTTGGTATCGCTGGGAGGAATTGACCTCCAGGCCCACTGGATGTGAGTATCAGCTGTGTCTATTCCAGGATACTTTCTGTATTGGAGACAGTCTTATAGGATCAGACTTGCAAAATTGCAAAAGACTCTGTGCTCGGCAAGGATGGGGCAGAGTCTCAATCTTGGCTTCCTGTCAGCCCTGCCCTTGTGCGGATGCTTGAGTTTCTACCTGACCTTTGCCTTCCTCGGCTCCCGAGTTTCCACCTGAGTGTTCAGATTCCCTGTTCAAGAGCGTGGGTGCCCTAGGGGCTCGCCTGGAATTGGGTTGGGTCTCTGTAGTCGGGAGCTTCTGACTCCTTCCGCTATGGAGAGGCCGTGGCCACTTCCGTGGTCAGACCTCTCTGAGCGTACTCACTCTCATGCGACTGTAGACCCTGCCCACTGCAGCTCCCTGCTCCCCCAGTCTCCCAGTCTTCAGGTCCCTTTCTCTATACAGTCCGGACTCCACCCATATGAGCCTGGGTCCATGGGGTTTCAGCCGGGGTTGGGGTTCAGTACAGTCAGAAAAGGTTCAGTACAATTGGGGGCTTCCTTTCCTCTCCTGCTAGCCAGGCATTCGGCCGTCCTTACTCTCTGCACATGAGCGTCTCCCTACCTCAGCGCTTTGTGGCTCCCAATCCGATCCGTGAGCCTCTTTCCTTCTTTCTAGTTGTAGATTTCCCACTCCACCAGCTTTCCTGTGGTTTTGGATGATGTCCTTTCTGTCTTTTAGTTGTTGTTTTGAAATTGTTGTGCGAGGTGGTAGCTTAGGTGCTTACCTAGGCCGCCATCTTGGTTTCTCCAAAGTAGTTATTGAAATTATAATTTTAAGAACAACTAAAGCCAAAGCCTGTTTTATTTTAAAAATCTAAACAGCTGGAAAGAGAATTCCCCATTAACTTCAGGCTGTAAAAACAAGCAGAGACTGTGACTGACATGAAGGCTGCTGAAGACCCAGATGTTCCTCTTAAGGGGCTCACTCCCCCTGAGCTCCAGCATGGGGTCAAAGGCTCAGTGGGATCCAGGGACTTATGGGGAGGAACTGTACTATCTGGCATTGGGTCAGGAACTCACAGGGAGCTTTCTCTCACGTAGGGGTGTTCATAGGGGTAATTGTTCTTATACTAAGACCTCCTCCCATCACAGAGCTGATTGGCAGCCATATCTGAGTTTCCATAAGTCTGGGTCACACTTTTTGCTCTGCCTTGGTGATTCCCTGGCTTTTTCATATGAATGGCCTGTCTCAGTTTCCTAAAACCTCTCAAATAAGCAGCAGCTGTTGACAGTATGCCCCATATTTACCAATAAGGGGTCCAAGACAGTCACTGACTTTGCACCTCCCAGAACCAGTGCACCTGCGGGACAGTTTCAGGTCATAGCAGATTACAATTTTGCACATCCAAGAATGACACACTCAAGGAGCCGGTTCAGTAAATACCATAGCCACACAGAAGCAAGTCCTATTCTACAGTGGTATCTCCTGCACAGTAGCTCTTCCACTGCAGTCAGAGCTGGTCCTTACAGCCAATTAGCCTGGAGATCAACTCCTCCCAGTGATGCCAACAGCAATCAAGGTTCAACTACAAGACAGCCCACACAGGGATCTATCTAGAGTGCCCAGCTCAGGAGACTGGGCCCTATAGGACACCTAATACACAAGGCAACTCTATCAAATGCAGCTCTACTTAATACATAGAAACAAACACAGGGATACAGTAAAAATGCGGAGACAAAGAAAAATGTCAAAAATGAAAGAAAAGAAGAAGTCTCCAGAATAAAACTAAATGAAATGGAAGCAAGCAATAGAATAGATACAAAGTTCAAATCAATGGTTATAAGGTTGCTCAAGGATCTTAATGAGAGTTCCAAGGGAATTAGACTTTAAAGGATTTTAGTGAGAATGTCAAAGATATGAAAAAGGACCAGTCAGAAATTAAGCATACATTAACTGAAATAAATAAGTTACAGGGATTCACCATAAGTAGAGGAGAGGATTCCGAAAATCAAATCAGCAATTTGAAATATGAGGAAGCAAAAAACACCCAATCAGAAGAGCAAAAAGAAATAAGAATAAAAAAAATGTACTGGTAGATAGTGTATGGAGCCTCTGGAACATCTTCAAACATATCAATATTTGCGTTTTGGGGGTGCCAGAAGGAGCAGAGAGAGCAAGATATTGAAAACCTATTTGAAGAAATAATGACAGAAAACTTCCCCTACCTGGTGAAAGAAATAGATTTAGAAGTCCAGGAAGTGCAGAGAATCCCAGACAAGAGGAACCCAAAGAGGTCCACACCAAAATACATCATAATTAAAATGCAAAAGGTTAAAAACAAAGAAATAACCTTAAACCCAGTGAGAAAGCCCTGGCTGGTTTGACTCAGTGGACAGAGCACTGGCTTTGGGACTGAATGGTCCCAGGTTCAATTCTGGTCATGGGCACATGAATGGGTTGCAGGCTCAATCCCCAGTAGGGGGTGTGAGGAGGCAGCTGATGAATGATTCTCTCTCATCATTGATGTTTATATGTCTCTCCCTCTCATTTTCTCTCTGATATCAATAAAAAAATTTTTTAAAGTAGCATGAGAAAAGCAGTTAATAAGATAAAAGACTTGTACAATAAATATATATCTATCTAAATTGAATCTAAAAATCGCCGAAGCCGGTTTGGCTCAGTGGTAGAGCGTCGGTCTTGCGGACTGAAGGGTCCCAGGTTCAATTCCGGTCAGGGCATGTATCTTGGTTGCAGGCACATCCCCGGTAGGGGGTGTGCAGGAGGCAGCTGGTCGATGTTTCTCTCTCATCGACGTTTCTAGCTCTCTGTCTCTCTCCCTTTCTCTCTGTTAAAAATCAATAAAATATATTTTAAATTGAATCTAAAAATCAAAATAAATAAGGAATCTAATGAGCTAAATAAACTGATGGATGAAATAGAACCAGAGATATGGAAAATATGGAACAGATTGATGAATCTCAGAGGGAAGGGAGGAGGGGTTGGTGAGAAGAGATTAAAGAACTTACATGCCTATGTGCATTACTTATGGACACAGACAATAGAGGTAGTGAAGGGTAGTGGAAGGCAGTGAAAGTGGGTAATGGGCAGAAAAAGGGGTACATCTGTAATACTCTCAATAATATTTAAAACAAATCTATACTAATGAAAGGAAATTATGCTAATTAGATCAGATATAATTCAGACATCTATCGGATGTCCTTCCAGACAAAGCCATGGTGGCGGGGGCTGAGGCAAAAGCGGTTGGGGAATCAGGCCAGCAGGCAGGTGAGTGGTTAGGAGCCAGTGGTTCCAGATTGCGAGAGGTATGTCTAACTGCTCGTTTCAGCCCCATCTCACAGGGATCGGGCCTAAATGGGCAGTCAGACATCCCTCAGGGGTCCCTAATTGAAGAGGGTGCAGGCCAGGTTGAGGCACACCCCATATACAAATTTCATTCACTGGGCTTCTAGTGAATAAAATTAATATCTTTTTTATTATTGTTGCCAACAAGTTATCAAGTTGAATTACAGACAACTAGAGTTGGAAGCAAGACCTTCAGTGACAAAGTAAAAACTAAGACCTACAAAGGTTAAGTGTGTCATGGCCAAAGATAAAATGTCTTTAAATCCACGTTTTATTTACATGTAAATTATGAATTTTCACATTTGAAAATACTGACATTTTGTTAATCTATGGCAGTTGACAAATCAAAATTAGTAAACCAAATCTATAAATAGATTATTTCAAAGTCTAAGAAATATCTTAAAATGCATGCCTACTTGCTCAATTACATAAAAAGTATTTTTATTGATTTCAGAGAGGAAGAGAGAAGGAGAGGGAGAGAGAGAAAAAACATCAATGATGAGAGAGAATCACCAATTAGCTCCTGCACCCCCCTGCACTGGGGATCCAGCCCATAACCCAAGCATGTGCCCTGATTGGGAATCAAACCATAATCTTCTGGTTCATAGGTCTAAACTCAACCACTGAGTCACGCTGGCCAGACTGATTAATTTGTAACAAATCTATATTAAATATAAGGTAACTTTTTACTACATATCTGGATTTTTAACAACTCTCATGGGTGCTGGGAGGCAGAAGATTTGATTGGAGAGAAGCATGATACTGATAATGGACTAACTCTGTTTGGATGCTATTTTCACACTTGATGATAGTACTTATAAAATGAATGAAGTGAAATATCAATAGATCAATGGTGAAAATGTTATGAACCAAAAGTTATGACTGACAAAAATCTGTTCATCTGAGGTTTAAAAAGTAAAAAGGTTGTCTCATTACATATTCAGCCTGCCTTAGTACCAAGGTTTAATTGGCAATTCAACCACAGTTTTCTTAACATTCTCAGCAGAAACTTGGGGCTAACATTCCTATCTTAATTTGAAAAAATGTTATAAATGACTTGCCCCAAAATATTACCAATGATCTGTCCAACTGTGGTGGACGGGCTAAATGGAATTGATAAAATTTCTTCCCAGTGAACCTGGGCTTGGCTTTTTCCAGAACAACTATGACTCTGCATTAGCAACTAGAGAAGACATAGAAGGTAAAATATCAAGGATGTTGGATCAGCTCTTCCAATGATAACTGAGCAGATTTGAATTGTCTCTCAAAAAGTATTGAGAACTCTGTGTCATTTAAAAAAAAATAATTTAACCCCTTGCCCTTGCCTACCCATTTTAATGATGCAATACAGAAACTCTTAAATTGGTAAGAAAATGGGACTCAAAATATAAAATTGCCCTTAAAATTTATTTCAATAATATTTAGCTTCATAAATCAGAGCTACCTAGTTAACCAACATAAAAAATAAGCAGGCCTATGGTAACTTGTGAGGTGACAAGTTCATCAGTGAACTTCCTCCTCTAACAAATTCAATAAAGATCATAAAAAAGGACTAGGTGATGCACTCTCTCCCTGCTCCCCTAAGGCACACTTTTTCTCTTCCCCCTTAGTAATCTGTAACCCAAAGCACACTAATACAGGCCTGTTTTCACCATCGTACAGTGATATAGATTACGAATGTTACAGAAAGACGGTAAAGAAAAGAAAGAGGAAAGCAATATTAATGCTGCTTAACAGAATAACTGGATTATTAAACATTTTTTACTTTAATGGGTATGGAGTCAGATTTGTGAGATGAAAAGATTCTGGAGATCTGTTTCACAACAATGTAAATATACTTAACACTACTGAATTGTAAACTTAAAAATAATTAAAATGGTAAATTTTATGTTATGTGTTTTTTACATTTAGAAAAAAAATCATATTAAAAGTATCTACTTCCAAGGGCTGTTGTAATAATAAAATGAGGTAACACTTTATAAAAACTAGGGGAGCTTGGCACACAGTAAATGTTCTATAACATATTAATATTACAATTATTTCATCTTCCTCCTCAGAATGATAGTGGAGGAAAAAGTAACTACTAAAGAGAAAGTGTTTCCTCCCCAAAATTTGGAGGTTTCAGAACAATAAAAATGCATATTCTTTCAATATGTGGCCTACCGTGTTCATGACCCAATAAAAACTATTTGGAAACCCAGGTTATTCAAAGCCTTATACTCATGCCTTCCATCTAGAACTAAAGTCTTAAACTTAAAAAAGTCTAAAAAGCCTAACCCCTTTCTCTCCTCTCTTTTTGTATTTCCTTTTCACTGTGAGCACTGAGCTGTAAGAGCATAGAAACCTGAACTTTGCCAAGAAATTCTGGGAAGGGGGTGTGTGCGCGCAGAAAAATCAGCAAATCAGTATTGAGAAGGGAGCCAACTGCTGCTCTGCAGCTTTAGAGAGTAGTAGCTGGAGGGAGTAACAAAATTTGCCCTCTGCAGCTGGAGTCACAGCTCATTAGAGAACACTGTTAAAAATCAATCTACCTCCCTCCATCCTCAAGAACAAGCAGTGGCTGCTGGGAAAAGAACTCAGGACTGAGCAAAGGGAACAACTCCAAACTGGCAGGTCATAGGGAGGGAGAGAATGGGGCCTTTAGCATATGCCATGAAAAAAACAATTCTTCACTTTAAAAATTTCCAACTGCCTAATAAATGAAGATCGTCTCAAGACTGAAAACTGTCAAATGACACAGATAGAATATTACCAATTTTTAAAAAAATATATTTTTATTGATTTCAGAGAAGAAGGAAGAGGGAAAGAAATAGAAACATCGATGAGAGAAAACCATTGATTGGCTGCCTTCTGCATGCCCCACCCTCAGGATCTAGCCACAACTCCGGCATGTACACAGAAATCAAACTATGACCTATTAGTTTATAAGTAGAAGCTAAACCACAGAGACATGCCAGCCAGGTACTAATTTCTTTAATGTACCACTCACTTCACACCTTTTCTTTTTTTCTCTCCCTTCCTTTCCTCTTGCCTCTTCTCCTTTCCCTACTTCTTTCCTTCCTTATTTATTTATTGTAAACACTAGCCAAAGGATATTTTTTTCACTGAATTTAAAAAATATATATTTTATTGATTTTTCACAGAGAAGAAGAAGAGAGATAGAGAGTTAGAAACATCGATGAGAGAGAATCATCGATCAGCTGCCTCTTGCACACCCCCTACTGGGGATGTGCCCACAACCAAGGTACATGCCCTTGCCCGGAATTGAACCCGGGACCTTTCAGTCCGCAGGCCAATGCTCTATCCACTGAGCCAAACCGTTCTGGCTGATTTCTTTTTTTAGAGAGTCACGGGGTGGAGGAGGGGGAAAGAGGGAGAAAGGGAAACAACCATGTGAGAGAGACCCATCAATTGGTTGCCTCCTGCAACTGCCCTGACTGTACCAGGGGTCAAACCTGCAACCCAGGTAAAGTGCTCTTGATCGGAAATAGAATCTGTGACCCTTCAATATGTGGGCTAACGCTTTAACCACAGAGAAACATTCGCCAGGGAAACACCTTTTCTTAAATAATATGACAGATACTGTTTGAAACACTTCTAATTCCTATAGAAATGTTCTTTATCCTTTGTTAAAGATGATGCTTTAGAGAAACTTTATTTTCTTCAACTTTCAAGTTAGGATAAACCTGATAGATTTATACTACTGACACTCAGGCATAATAATTCCTTTAAGTTTACTTAAAGAGAGGAAAAGATGGCGTAAAGAAAGTAATGTATGTTGTATTTGATTTTATAAGGCTACAAACTTCTTAATTTGCACAAGAACCAATTGTCATGTAGCAAGTGTCTTAGTCAAAAATGGGGTTGGCTTCTGTATAGGACCCAGAACCTTGCTTATATAAAGGAGATGCAAAGCAGGCCCTCTGAAGGATCATCCCAGCTTCTATCCAAGAAAGAACACCTGGAGTGTAGGCTTAGACTACATGAAGAAACCAGCATACTAAACTCCACAAGGCATCCCTGAATTTTGCAGCTGATGCTTTCTAACTTGGTATAAATTAATTTAATCCCAAAGGCCCACCTCTTGCCAATTTAGACTGTAAAATATAAATCAGTTTGAGTGCGTATAATGGTGAGAGACCTTCCCAAAGGCTAGTAGGTCTGTCTGTACTAATGCTCGGCTGCAACCACATCATTCCTCTTAACCTGGACCCATGAAACAGCCGTGTCACAGGTTATAATGTTGTATACAAACAGAAAAGAAACCAAAATAGCTCCTCTCCTCAAATATGACTGCTACCTTAAAATATCAGGCTAACTGAAAATACAAGTTACACCAATGAATGTGTAAATCTAGAAGAATATTATTTTCTAAAAAGGTATAAATTACCAATGCTGGCTCTAGAAGTAATAGAAGGCTTAGAAGTTTCATGGATCCTCTTCCCCACCAAAAAAAGGGCCCATAACAATTCCTGAGCACTGAAAAAAAGTTGGAAAGCTTCAACATGTTCAGAGAGGTTAGTATTGGACAAGCATGGCCATGCAGAGAAGAAATCTGGAAAAGGAGGTTCTTGGCTGTCCATACACAGCCTCAGATAGTAGGTCGAATAATCTAGACTTTACTACTTTGGCCTCCATAGTGTGTGTTCCTTGGACTCCACAGAATACAGGAGCCACAAAGTAAAAAATGGAACAGCTTCCTAGAGTGTCAGTTTTACTTTGATTTTTTGTGTGGAATGACATTTTTAACAAAACATTTTATAAATTAAAAAAATAAAACAGGAGACTTCATCAGACAACTTACGTTTGGAATTTCTTCAGACCATCACTCTAGACATTAAATGTTATGCAGTTTTTATTCTCTGCCATTAGGAACTCAGTACTGGGTTAATTAGAAATTATTTTTGGGACCGGGGAGCCACTAAAGAACAGGGAATGTTTTTGAACAGAGGGAAAAAAAGAATAATCAAACTTGGAAGGTTAATCCAGATATGGTTTTCAGTATACATTTTATGGAGAAAGACTAGGGTGAGAAGTTCCCTGATCTAGTCCAAGGAAGAAGTGATGAGGCCAATACTAGAGTGATGACAGTAGAAATGGGAAGGATAAAAAACATAAAAGGAATTTCCGAAGTAGAGTCAACAAGATTTTGTAACTAATAGTATGTATTAAAAGAAATAGGACAAGGAAATTTTAGGTAAGTTTAATTCTGCCCCCTCCCCCAAGATTACAATACAAACAAAAATAAAGATGATAAGTTGAATAAATAATAGGTGGGATGGGGATAGAGGCAATAAAGACTTGATGCTTGAAATAAGGTCCTAGAAGTTTAAGGTGGGCATGTCTGGCCCTACCTGGTTTTGCTCAGTGGATAGAGCATCGGCCCGCGGACCAAAGAGTCCCGGATTTGATTGTGTCAAAGGTGCTTACCCAGGTTGCAGGCTCCTCTCCAGTACGGGCCCTGTCTTTCCTTATCTCTTCCACTCTCTCTAAAAATCAATAGAAAAATATCCTTGGGTGAAGATTAAAAAATAATAATAAAAATAAAGTGGGCATGTCTGATTGTGTCCTGTTCTTGTACATGAGAATGACAAAAATGCATACACACAGAAAATTTTATATGCAACTTTGATGTGTGTAGGGGGCTGAGGGTTGGGGGTTCTTTTAACTAAACAAATTCAACCAGTTCACCATATTTTGGGGAATGTGACAGTGGGATATGACACAAATGGAAAGGCAACCCATGCATATGAATACATACAAAGTGTCACACGCTGTGTTAAGTACAGGGAATGCAAAGAGTATAATGAGAATCCTATCCTCAAGTAACAAAAGACATAGAAAGGGATACAGGGAAAAAAAATAACTGATTTCAACTCAATGTGATAATTAGGGTAGCAGAAAATGATGCTGTGGAGATTAGCAAAAGTTGAACAATGAGTAGCACTTGGCCAGTACACACAAAGGAACCAGTAACAGCAATGGTCTCAGCAAAATGTGGTTACCTGTAAGAATGAAATGTTAAAAATTGAAAATTTAATGATCTGCCCAGTGCCTCCACAGAGGAGTCATGTAATGTTCACAGAGAACGGAAAGAAATTAGCCAGTGGGAACAACCAGTCTAACAGATGAATATATGATTCAAAATTTTCAGAAATGTTAGAAATTCAATCAAGGAAAGAAATCTGGAAAGGCAGGACAAACTAGGAATGACTAGGGTGTGATTATAACTAAGAAAATAATACCATTCATTTTTTTAAAATGCTATAACCAAAACTATCTGTATACAATTTATAATGGGAAAGGTGTCCAAGAAAGTTAGAGAATCAACTTGTTTATCCTGAGGGAGACACTGCAATGATCTTTGTTGTGAGACAGCAATATCTAATCAGGCCTAGGAGAAATTATCCCCTCAAGACTAATTCATTCTCTTCTGATACTCAGCTCCTTAATTAGTAAGTCTGGTATTAGGAAGGTGCTATATGTGAAATGGCAGGTGTGAAAATAATGACCATAAAGATTATCTACTCTGTTTTCAATAAATAAAATGTCATTTTGAGACTCTGGGCCTAATGACATCATTCAGTTTTTGAAACTACAAAGCTGAGGACAAGAATTGTTGATCACAATTTAAGATAGAGATTAAATAAAGAGAACGCACAGAACAGTGAGGGAATGTCTCAGAAGAGCAATTGGCAAACAAGTAAGTATGCCTTTGTAAGGCTGAGACAAAGATTTTTCAGCAAATTCTTTCACAAAATAAAGTTGAATGTAAATAGTTGCTCAATTGTTTTATTTTCAGAGAGCAGTAATTAGAGAAGAGACAATAGCCTGAAATAACCCTAATCACTGCCAGTTTTAGATGTTTACAGATGTCATTTGATTCAATCCACTTTATAAGGAGACAAAAAGAATACTTTAAAATGATTCAGCAATTGCTATGGGTGTGATATCAATTACAAGTGTTAATTGTCATTATAACAATCACTTGAAATAGAAATGTGTAAGTATTTATATTGAATATACACTATTGAGCAAATGAAAACCCCAACTATCCTATTAAATGAACAGATACTTGTGACTTAGGATAAATTTTCAGAAAACAGCATCAACATCAAAAGTATATTCAAAACCTTTAGACAGTGAGGTTGAAGTGCTTTAGAAAACTATAGTTAAATGTTCAAAAGTGGTTCTAGTGATGATGGACAAATTATTTTGGAAATAAGAACAGGAAAAAAGCAATTATTTCCAAATAAAAAGAAATTCAAGCAGGGGAGGGAAGACTCAGTGTCCTAACCCCGCACCTCCCCCCCCCCCCCCCCCCCCCCCCCGGCCTGCAGTGGGCTCATGTGGTCTCTGGCTTGTTTTCGAACCACTTCGAGTTAGTGCTGTTGGTCAGCTCCTGGCTCCTTCATCTCTCTGGTTGGCCCCACTTGGCCCCACGATACTGGTGGACCTCAGCCAGTGGTCTGGGCCCTTGAGCCTGCAGGAAGTAGACGAGAGGTTGAAGCACCTGCTGCAGGTCAAATATTCCCGGGCAGAGGTCGATGAGCTGGGAAAAGTGCTGACGCCCACCCAGGTTAAAAACCAGCCTACTGGTATTTCATGGAATGATCTTGATCCAAGTAAACTCTACACACAGGTCTTGACAGACCCAGATGCTACAAGCAGGAAGGACCCCAAATTTAGGGAATAGCACCATTTCCTGGTGGTCAACATGAACGGCAACGACATCAGCAGTGACACCGTCCTCTCTGATTATGTAGGCTCTGGGCCTCCTAAGGGCACAGGCCTTCACTGCTATGTCTGGCTGGTTTACAAGTAGGCCAAGCCAATTAGTGTTATGAGCCCATTCTTAGCAACTGATCTGGACACCACCGTGGCAAATTCAAGGTGGCACCATTCTGCAAAAAGTACGACCTCGGGTCCCCAATGGCCAGCATGTGTTATCAGGTGGAATGGGATGACTATGTCCCCAAAGCTCTATGAGCACCTGGTTGGGAAGTAGGGGAAAGCCAGGAAACTGACATCACCCTGGGGGGCCCCAAGCAGTGTTCTCAAGTTCAGTGATGCATGCTGATTTCTCCTCTTCCCAGTTCCTACTCTCACAGGCGAGACCTGAACAAATGGAGCTGTAGGGTGACTTTTCCTTTTATTTGTTCTTTATAATTGTACAGGGTCACACACCTTAGATTTATGCTTTGATCAAACTTGAACTCCATTTTGGAGTCTATTTTGGAACTATGATGTGGTCATCAGATTGTTAATCCTATATTATAAAAGGCTAATATGCAAATTGACTGAAAGCAGAACCACCAGTAGCTATGATGTGCACTGACCACTAGAGGACAGACGCTCAAGGCAGGAGCTGCCGCCTGGGGGTCAGTGCGCTTCCACAGGGGGAGCACTGCTCAACCAGAAGCCGGCTCATAACTGGCCAGCAAAGCAGAGTTGGCAGAAACCTCTTCCACGGCAGCACTAAAGATGTCTGACTGCGATTTGGCGCAGGCCAGGCTAAGGGACACCCCCAACCAAGTGCACAAATCTTGTGTACCAGGCCTCCAGTATAAGAATAACAATCCAGAATTTAAAGGATTATCCTTTGAAGAGCAGGACTGGAAAAAAGCAATCTAGCGAATTCTTTTTCTATTGAGCTACAGGAATCGGTAAGAGGTTATCCATTGGTCCGTGCCTGTTAAATTTATCACTTTTTGTTGGTGCAACAAAAGCCAGTCTGCAATTGCTAAATGTTGTGTTAATTCTGCTGTTTGCTTACAGTTGAATAAAAATAAAAATATTGTGTGGGGGGGAAAAATCCAAATGTTAATATACAATTGCTAAAATACATTTTTCCAAATAGAAATTTGACTATTCGATCTATCATTAAAAGTTTATACATCTATACTAATAGAAGAATATGCAAATTGTCCAGGATGCCATCATCGTAACAGTAACAGAAACAGTAATAACCAGCAGGCTGTGTGGGGTGACCAGGTCAGCAGGGGGTTTAGCGCGGGATGATCAAATGACTGAACAGCAGGTTGGTAGGGCAACCAGCCCAGCAGGAGGGGCAGTTAGGGGCAATCAGGCCAGCAGGCAGAGGTGGTGAGGTATGATCAGGCTGTCAGGGGTGGAGGCAGATAGGGGTGATCAGGCATGCAGGCGAGCAGTTAAGAGCCAGCAGTCCTGGATTGTAAGAGGAATGTCTGACTGGAAGTTTAAGAGCATCCCTCAAGGGGTCCCAGATTGGAGAGGGTGCAAACTGGACTAAGGCCCCCCGCCCCTCATGCATTAATTTCATGCACCAGGCCTCTAGTTCTATGATATGTCTACACTCCCCAAAAGTTTTATTGGATCATCTCATTGGGAAAATGAGGTATTGCCTAAATTTAAGCATATGTGATAACTTGAACATGTTAGTACAATTAGGAACGTAAATTTTGCAGAAGTAGCAACATGCAAAACTTATCAATAACTCATGCCCTTTCCACTTTAACTAAAGGAATGACACCTAATAAAGGAAGAGGCCAAATTTTACAATGATCCTGTTACTTCTAAAATGTAGTTTAGCTCAGTTCATTATGTTTCTCAATAGATAAGAATCACTATCTACACCCAATCCCTTTAACTACCCCCATCCAATATCCCATTTATTATCCCAGTATTTAAAAATAATATATTTTAAAGATTTCAGAGAAGAAGGGAAAGGAATAGAGAGATAGAAATATCAATGAGAGAATCATTGATCAGTTGCCGCCTGCATACCCCCTACTGTGGATCAAGGGCAAAACCTAGGTAAATGCCCAGCCCTGGAATAGAATCGTGACCTCCTGGTTCATAGGTTGATGCTCAACCATTGAGACACACCAGATGGGCTATTATTCCAGTTAGTAAATACATATTCTTATGGCTTATTAGGCCTCAATCTAAAAGACATCTTAATCTCCAGATTTCAATTTTTCTCTTTCACCTTCCACAAAAATTGCACTAATTTTGTTTCTCATCATGTGGACTAGTGAAACAAATAATGATATTTAACAGTAAGGTTTAATCTACATCTGCAGTGGGAAATGTCAACTTCATAGTAGGGAGGTGTTGAAAGATAAGAAAAAACAAACTTGTGAAGGTCCTTTATTAAAGGACTGGATTTGAGTAAAGAATTTGATGGAAACAACTTGGAGAATAGAGTGTTCATTTAAGTAGACGATAAGGAAAGAAAGAACAAAACCAAGAAACAGGGTTGCCAGGTGATTGTAACAAAACTATTACATTTTGTTATATAATATACTTTGTAGAATACTGCAATATTCTGATGACATTTATACATAGAAGACACTGATATCTCTAGGATAGGCCAGAACATTTAAAAACGATTGGAAAGCACTATATCATACATTCACATAAGACTTTTATTCCTCAAAAATTTAATGAGCATAAAGTAAATGTTGGTAGTTACCAAAATTAACTAAAATTGGGCATGGTAAAATAAATCTGTTTTTTCAAAGATATTTTTGACAAACCTTGAATCTTTAAGTAGACCTAGCAGAGTTATAAACTACTATATATGGTCAATTCTCTGACAACTTAAATTTTAAAAAAAATGTTGTGGATGCCTTTCAAAACACGATGCTAGTCAAGAAATTTAGCAGGTGGCCTTAAGCAATTAAAATCCTAATTATTTGCCTCAAATTGATGAAACAGTAGTTCACTTGCAGTGAAGCTGCTTGTGAAAATGATTGTACCTCAAGAATAGCAAAAAAAAAAAAAGTTTAAAATATTATTGCCAATATTAGTGATGCAAACAAATTTTCATTCCCATCATTCTATTATAACCAAGTCAACGCTAATGAACTGTTCTCAGCCCTCATCACACCACACTTAAAGCAGCATTAAATTAGTTGATTATCTTCTCTATCTTAAAACACTTTCTTCTCTTGGCTTCAGAACATTTCACACACCTCACTGGCATTCCTTTTCAATCTTTACTGATTTCTCCTTATCACTTCTAATTCTGATTTATTTAAAAATATTTATTGTTAAGAATATTATAGGTGTCTCCCTTTAATTCCCCCATTGACCCCTCTACCCAGTTCCCATTCCATCCCAGGACTTAACCACCCTGTTGTCTATGTCCATTTGGTAATGCATATATGAATAGATGTTTGGATAATCTTTTCCTCCCCCCTCTCCCCTGAGATTCATCAGTCTGTTCCATGTTTCTATGGCTCTGGTTTTAGTTTACTCCTTAGTTTATTTTCCCCCCTTATATTTGTTGTTCATTTACTTTGGGTTTTAAATTCTTTTTTAAAAAAATAAACCTTTATTGTTCAGATTATTACAGTTGTTCTCTCCCCCCCCCCCCCCCCGTTTCCCCAAAAATAAGACCTACTTACAGGTTTCCTTCTGAATGAAATATAAGGCATCCCCCCCGAAAATAAGCGCCCCCCCACCCCCAGGCTAAACATGAGAGATTTGGTCCACTGATTCTGAAAGAAATGGAGTCACAAGAAATTCACCAGGAAATTCAGGAATTGGATTGTTATGATGATGTTCCAGAAGATGATGACATGATTGTCATTGAATAAATGAGTAAATTCTTGATACTGTAGGATTCACAGTTTGTCTGGTTTGTGTTGACAACTACCGTACTATCGTACCGTATACAGGTAATAAATTTCCTTTATTTTCATTTAACAATAAATATGTACCGTATTCTTCTTCATGGAAAAATAAGACATCTCCTGAAAATAACACCTAGCGCATCTTTGGGAGCAAAAATTAATATAAGACACTGTCTTATTTTCGGGGAAACAGGGTAGCTCCCCTCCACCAGGTTCCAACCCCATCCTCTGCTCTTACCCAGCTCACTCCCGTCCTTATCCATAGGTGTACGATTTTTGTCTAGTCTCTTCCTACAACCCCCACACCCTTTTCCCCCAGAGAGTTGTCAGTCCACTCCCTTTCTATGCCTCTGATTCTATTATATTCATCAGTTTATTCTGTTCATCAGATTTTAAATTCACTTGATTTTTTTAGATTCACTTGTTGATATTTGTTGTTCATAATTTTTATCTTTACCTTTTTCTTCTTCTTCCTCTTCTTAAAGAATACCCTTCAACATTTCATATAGTACTGGTTTGGCATTGATGAACTCCTTTAGCTTTTTCTTATCTGTGAAGCTCTCTATCTGACCTTCAATTTTGAATGATAGCTTTGCTGGGTAGAGTAATCTTGGTTGCACTTTCTTGCTACTCATCATGTTGAATATTTCTTGCCACTACCTTCTGGCCTGCAAAGTTTCTGTTGAGAAATCAGCTGACAATCATGGGTGCTCCCTTGTAGGTATTAACTGCTTTTCTCTTGCTGCTTTTAAGATTCTCTTTTTACCTTTAAACCATAGCTTTTTAATTATGATGTATCTTGGTGTGGGCCTTTTTGGGTTCCTCGTTTGTAACTCTGTGCTTCCTGGACATTTACCAGGTAAGTGTTCTTTCTTTCACCAGACAGGGAAAGCTTTTTGTCATTATTTCTTGAAATATGTTTTCAATATCTTGCTCTCTCTTTGCTCCTCTGGCACTCCATAATACAAATGTTGGTATGTTTGAAGTTGTCCGAGGGGGTCCTTACACTATCTTCATATTTTTGTACTCTGTTTGCTCTTTTGATTGGGTGTTCTTTTGCTTCCTCATATTCCAAATTGTTGATTTGATTCTAGGAAGCCTCTACTCTACTGGTGGATCCCTGTAAATTATTCTTTTTTTAGTTAGTGTATGTTTAATTTCTGACTGGTCCTTTTTCATGTCTTTGACTTTCTCACCAAGATCCTTGAAAGTCTCACTAATTCCCTTGATGCTCTCATTAAGATCATTGGGTAATCTTAAAATCATTGTTTTGAACTCTGTATCCAGTAGTTTGCTTGCTTCAATTTCTTTCATTTGTAACATGTTTTCTTTTTAATCTGGAGACTCCAGATTTTGGCTGCTTCCCTGTGTTTGTTTCTATGTATTAGGTAAAACTGCTGTGTCTCCTGAAATTGATAGGGTGGCCTTGTGTATTAGGTATCCTACTGTAGGACTCAGTGGCTCAGTGTCTCTAGTCACCTGAGCTGGACACTCTATGTATGCCCTTGTGTGGGTTGTGTGCACAATCTTGTAGTTGAGACTTGATTGCTGTTAGCATCACTGGGAGGAAATGAGCTCCAGGCCAATTGGGTGTGAGGACCAGCTGCATCTACAATGGCATAGCTGCTGTGCAGAAGCACTCTTATGGGACAGGACTTGCTTCAGTGAAGCTTTGGTGTTCACTGAGTCTGCCCCTTGAGTGCGTTGCTTGTGGATATTAGAGTTGTAATCTGGTATTGTCTGAAGCTGCCCACTGGGTGCACTGGCTCTGGGGTCTCCCAGGAGGTGCAAGGTAAGCCACTGCCTAAGGAAATTATGCTGGAGCTACAGAGAGATCTGCAGATAGCTGCTACTTGTATTGGGCTAGGAAGTGCCCAGATGAGGCTTAGCAGTGAAGCAAGGCAGGTTGGGCACACTTTCATCAGCTGCTGATTGAGAGATTTTTGAAAGTCTGAAGCCTGAATCAGGACAGGCCATGCATATGGAAAAGCCCTGCAAACAGCTTGGGTGGGGCTGCAAATTGGAGGTTGCAGGGTCTCAGGGAATCACCAGGGTCATGCTGATAAAAACTTAGATATGGCTGCCTTTCAGTTCTGCAGTGCAGGGAGGTCCCAGCACAAGCACAATGACCCCTTTGACATCCTATCTGGAAGAAAGCTGTCCCTAAGTTCTTGCCAGGCAGTACAGTTACTCCCCTATTTTCCTGGATTTTCCCAAAGCTGCCTCTCAGCACTGGAACATGGAGGAAGTGAGATCCTGTTAGTTTGTGCACAGGCCCTATAAAGAGAAACACATGGGATGCACAGCAGCCACAATCCCACTGATATTTACAACCTGAAGTTAAGGGGACTTTTCTTCCCATCTCTGGAACACCGTGCTAGGGGTCTCATATGTGGCTAGGCCCACCTGCTTCTCTCATTTCTTTAATTGTAGGACTTCCATTCAGCCAGATTTTAGGAGATTCTGAATGATGTTTTTCTGTATTTTAGTTGTAATGTTGATGTGGTTGTGGAAGCGGTTAAAACATGCATTTACCTCGCTGCCATCGTGTGTCCTTTTCGTCTGATTCTCAATGTGAGAGAAGACCTCTGGGTCAGTCCCTGAACTTCCTCTAACTATCCTTGCAGATCTACATCCCCTGCCGTGATGAATTAACTCTCTCATTTGTACCTCTAGACTTCTTAAAATTCCAAAGTTGCCTTATCAAACTGGTTACCTTACCACTGAGTGTCACACAGGCATAATAAATATAACATAACCAAACGTGAATTTGTAAATTCACCTCCTTATACTTGCTTCTACTCACACATTCCCAGTATCAATAAATGGGAGGCTTCTTACACTATCTTCAGCTTTCTGGATTCTCTTCTCTTCTTGCTTCTCCAAGAGTGTCCTTTGCCTCTTTGTATTCCAAATCTTTGACTTCTTGCATTCTTCTAGTTTGCTGTTGTGTCTCTGTATAATATTTTTTATTTCAGTCACTGTATGTATAATTTCTAGTTGGTTTAATTTCTTTTTCATATCCTCGAGGGTCTCGTTTTATTTATTGGCCTTTTCTAGGAAATTCTTGAAAAACCTTATAACCGTGGTTTTGAACCCTATACCCCATTTTTGTTCTCCTCCATTTTTTTTGTTTGAAATCTCCTTCCTTTTCTAGGCATTTTCACTGCTTATTGCAAAAGCAGCTGTGTGGAGCATTGGGCGGGTTTGTAGAATGCGCGGGGCAGGGCCTCAGGACATCACTAGGTTGGGGCGTGGCAAACAGCAATGGCTGCTGTCTGCCATCTCTACCTTTTAGCGTTTCAAGTCCCCACACTCCAGTGCAGTAAACAATGATTGCTGTGTGCACCTCTGCAGAAAAGTCACCCTCACTTTCGGACCCGATGGCCGACAGACCAGCTTCTCCCCGTAGATGTCTGGGTCCCCTGAGTGAGCCCAGAAACTAGATTTCAAAGTGATCGGGAGCTTGTTTCCCTCCTGGTTGAAAAAAAGTCCCACGCCCAGTCCCCCGCCACCAGCCTGATTCACGTGCCTCCGTACCTACCTAGGCTTTCCAGCTTTTCAGCGTTTGTGCTCCTTTCTCTTTCAGCCAGCTTTCCCGTGGTTTTGGGTAATAGACGTTTTGCCTTTTGGTTGTAGTTTTGAAATTGTTGGGCGAGGCGGCAGATTAGTTGCTCACCTACGCCGCCATCTTGGTTTTCATGTACTTGAGTATTTTCAGTTAAAAATTCTCATGAAAAGTGATTTTTAAAGTTGGTTAGGACTGCCACTTAGGGAAAACATTTTTTTTTTTTAATTTTTTAAAGACTTGCATGGAGTGTGGGAAAGATCTGCGACTTATTTCTACAGTTGATGATGGCATACAATGGGTTAAAAGGCAAAAGACACTGTACAGAAAAACTGTATTCTCATTGACAAAGTTGTTTCCTAGGAGCTTATTGTTGGAAACAGCCCATTGCCTTCCCAAGGAGAGAGGTATGAGGTATGGACAAGGAACCTGGAAGGCTGGTCAACCTTGAGCTCTGAAAGGTCAGAGCTATACACCCAATTTTATTTTATTTTTATTATTATTATTTTTAAAATATTTTATTGATTTTTTACAGACAGAAAGGGGGAGAGATAGTTAGAAGCATCGATGAGAATCATCGATCAGCTGCCTCCCGCACATCCCCCCCACTGGGGATATACCCACAGCCAAGGTACATACCCTTGATCGGAATCGAACCTGGGACCCTTCAGTCCACAGGCCGAAGCTCTATCCACTGAGCCAAACTGGTTTTGGTTGCACCCACTTTTTAGTGGAGACAACGGTAGCTGAAGCAACTTCCACCTTTTAGTTTTATGTAAATCCTTGCTGATGGCCTATTATCTAGCTATTATTGGAATTGCCTGCCTAAGGGCTATGGGTATACACAGACCTGAATAAAAAGAATGGTAAGGCCAGAGCAAAGCTTAGTCCTCACATGGGCTTCCACCTGGCTCCCAATTACGAAATTAATATTTTCTTGTCTAGTCTCTTTCATTTATGTGTGGCCTCCTCCAGAACCCGAAACCTGAACCCCATTTATTCACAGGATATGGCTTAATAGTCCTTATACTGCTGTATACCCTGTTTCCCCGAAAATAAGACAGTGTCTTATATTAATTTTTGCTCCCAAAGTTGCGCTAGGTCTTATTTTCAGGGGATGTCTTATTTTTCCATGAAGAAAAATATGGTACATATTTATTGTTAAATGAAAATAAAGGAAATTTATTACCTGTATACGGTACGATAGTATGGTAGTTGTCAACACAAACCAGACAAACTGTGAATCCTACAGTATCAAGAATTTACTCATTTATTCAATGACAATCATGTCATCATCTTCTGGAACATCATCATAACAATCAATTCCTGAATTTCCTGGTGAATTTCTTGTGACTCCATTTCTTTCAGAATTAGTGGATCAAATCTCTCATGTTTAGCCTGGGGGGGCCTTATTTTCAGGGGAGATGCCTTATATTTCACTCAGAAGGAAACCTGTAAGTAGGTCTTATTTTCGGGGAAACACGGTAGTGTGCATGTATACTTCAACTAAACAGCTACTTTTCTCATAACTAGAGTAGGAGTTTACATAAAAATTGAGGGAGGAGGCTAGAATAACTCATGAAGTAAGGAAACAGAACTCCCTGGAGAAATAGCTGATTGCAGGGCTGGGACAGCAAATATACAAGATGAGCCTGGGAGCATCTTTTACTGTGTAAAAGTAAGGAAGTGTTAAAAAAATAACAAACAAAAAACAAAACACAAAACAAAAGAAAACCACACCAGAGCCAACTCAAAGAACTGGAATGGCCAAACTGGAATAAGTTTAATAACAAAATTAACACAGATATTAATTAACCTATCTAATAAAAGAGTAATATGCAAATAAACCATCACTTCACTATGCCCACAAGCCATGCACACTAGCCAATCAGGAGTGAGTATGCAAATTAACCCAACAATGATGGCTACAGCCACTGAGCGAGTAGGAGGCTTTGGTTTCCCAAGCAATGGAGGAACCAAGCTTTCCACACACCTGGTGGGCCCAGGCCTCCGCTTGTGTTGCTAGGGGGGTGGCTGGCCTGGAAACCAACATAGGCCCCTCGCCCAGGCCATCCTACACCCCAAGGGAACACCCACCCTGATCTGGGACACCCTTCAGGGAAAACCAGCTGGCCTCGACCTGTGTACTGGCCTCTATCCTATCTAATAAAATTGTAATATGCAGATTGACCATCACTCCAACACACCAAATGGTATGTGGTCAAAGATCCTGTCCCCATGTGGACACAATATGGCCACTACAAGATGGCCAGCAGGGGAGGACAGTTGGGAGGGACCAGGCTTGCAAGGGAGGGCAGTTGTGGGTGATCAGGCCAGCAGGGGAGGGTAATTGGGAGGGACCAGGCCTGCAAGGGAGGACAGTTAGGGACAATCAGGCTGGCAGGGAGTGGTTAGGGGATGATAAGGCTGGCAGGCAGTAGTAGTTTGGGGCAATCAGGAAGGCAGGCAAATGAACAGTTGGTAGCCAGCAGTCCTGGATTGTGAGAGGGATGTCCCATATTGGAGAGGGTGCAGGCTGGGCTGAGGGACACAACCCCCATTGGACGAATTTCATACACTGGGCTTCTAGTGGTAGTATAAAACAAAATAAACATTTATGGATCCATACTGAAAAAAATTTTAAATAAATGAGGCAAATATAAAACTGTATTACTAGGGCATAATTTGCGGTTTGATGAAGTATACTGTGAAAGAGAAAAAGTTATTCCCCTTTCTCCACTCTGAATTAGAAAAGAGAAATGAGCAAGCAGAGTAGAGGGGTTCTTGGGGTGCATACCTCTTACAGGAAGAGCATCTGAGAAACAGGTTTTGGCAAGCCATGGAGATTATAAAGGGGTTAGGACATAGTGGTAGAGGTTTATTTGGGAAAATTTATCTGTAAACTAATGCACCCCTAGGTAAATACCTGAATATCATAAACTAAGTTGTTAGTGATATAATACATGTGGCCTTTCACAGAGACTACTTACAAAAGCTAAAATGGTGATATGCTTCTCAAGAATTTGCTTTAGATATTGAAAATATATTGAAAACTTATTTGAAGAAAGGGTTACTTCAGGGAACCAAGATGGTGGTTTAGGTAAACACCTGTACTCATGGCCTCCACTTCAAAATTACAACTAAAATACAAAACAAGCACCATTCAGAACCGCCAGAAAGCTGGCTGAATGGAAGTGCTACAACTATAAGTAAATAAAGAAGAAAGCACACTGAAACTAGTAGGAGGGGTCAAGGCACTAACTGAGATGGGCCAATACCCACATGTAGCAGGATGAATATCTTGGTGTTGGAGGCCTTCCGTGAGGAGTAGGGGTTCCCAGATGCACACCAGACCCCCAGCCGAAATTCAAAGTTGGGAAGAGAATTCCCCATAACTTCTGGCTGCAAATACTAGAGGAGATTGTGGCTGAGTACAGAGGTTACTGGAGACCCAGGCAGTTCCTCTTAAAGTGCGGATTCATGAACTTGACATGGACCTGCTCCCTCTGAGCTCCAGTGCTAGGACATCAGATTGGGGGAATGGAGGCAAACATAGGAAGGAACTGGATTGTCTGGCATCAGAGCAAGAACTTGGGGGCAGCTTTCTCCAAGACTGGAAGTGATCCGAGGGATCAGTATTCCTATGCTAAGACTGCCCACATCACAGAACTGACTAGTAGCCATATCTGAGTTTCCATCAGCCTGGTTTGCATTGTTCATTCCACCCAGTCAATTCCCTGAGACCCCTGCCCCATCCAACTTGCAGCCTAACCCAAGAGTCGGTGATTTACATGAAACATGGAGATTATAAAGGGGTCTTTATAATCTTGTAGTGGCTTTTCCATATGAATGGCCTGTCCTGGCTGAGGCTTCAAACTTTCCTAATATCTCTCAAACAAGTATAAGCTGGCATCAGCTAGACCTGGCATTAGCAGCAGCCTGCCTTGATTCACAGCAAGAGCAGTTCCAAGCCCAATACAAGTAGCAGCCATCTGCAGGCAGTGGCTGACTTTGCACCTCTCTGGAGGCCCTAGAGCCAGTGCACCCAAGAGACAGCATCACACCATACCAGATTATAACTCCACATACCCACGAATGACACACTCAAGGGGCAAACCCAGTGAAAATCAAAGTTTGACAGAATCAAGTCCTGCTCCATAGGGGTGTCTCCTGCATAGCAGCTCTTAAACTGCTGTTGCAACTGGTCCTCACAGCCATTGGCCTGAAGGTCAACTCCTCCCAATGACACCAAAAACAATCAAGGCTCAATGACAACAAAACTGTACTACATAGCCCACCCAGGGGCACATCTAGAGTGCCCAGTTTATGTGACTGGGAGGCTAGGCCACTGTGCCCTATAGGACACCTACTACATAAGGCCATTCTACCAATTCCAGGAAACCTATCCACTATACCTAATACATCAAAACAAACACAAGAAAGCAACCAAAATATGGAGCAAACATGACGCAAGTGAAGAAATCCTCCCCACCCCAAAAATAACCCCACCTAAATAAAATGGAAGCAAACAAACTAATAGACACAGAGTTCAAAACAATGGTTACAAGGTTGCTCAAAAATATTAATGAGAGCTTCAAGGGACTTAGACTTTCAAGGACCTAAGCAAGTATTTCAAAGACATAAAAAAAAAGTCAGAAATTAAGCATGCACTAATTGAAATAAAGAATAAGTTACAGGGATTCAACAGTAGAGGAATCGAATAAAAAAATGATTTGGAGAATATAAGGAAACAGAAAATACTCAATCAGAAGAGCAAAAAGAAAAAAAAGAATCCAAAAATATGAAGATAGTGTAAGGAGCCTCTCAGACATCTTTAAACGTATAAACATTCACATTATGGTGGTGCCAGAAGAAGAGACTGTGTAAGATATTGAAAATCTATTTGAAGAAATAATGACAGAAAGCTTCCCCCTACCTGGTGAAAGAATAGACTTACGGTCCAAGAAGTGACAATAGCAAGAAAGGTTCAACTACAATAGAAGGCTGTACACAACCCACACAGGGGGTGGGGAGGAGCACCTGGAGTGCCCAGCTTGGGAGCTTGGGTAATTGAGAAGGTTGTGCCACTAGACACTGCAGGATACCTACTACCTAAGGCTACTCTACAGCAAACCAGGGAGACATAGCAGCTCTACCTAATACATAGAAACAAACACAGAGAGGTAGCCAAAATGAAGAGAAAGAAAAGTGTCCAAAGGAAAGAATAGAACAAAATTAAAATCAAACAAACAAACCACTAAATAATATGGTGTGAAACAATCTACCAGATACAGAGTTCAAAACACTGATTATAAATTTGCTCAACGACCTTTGGGGAATTTGGTGAGAACTTCAACAGCGAGATCAAGAGGGGGAAAAAAGTAGATAGAAAATTCAAAGAACCAGTAGAAAATGAAAAATACACTAACTGAAATGAAGAATATATTATAGGGTATCAATAGTAGAGTAAGGGAAAGAATCAAATCAGCAATTTGGAAGATAAGAAAGCAATAAATACATAATCAAAATAGCAAAAAATATGAGCATAGTGTAAGGAACCACTGGGACAACTTAAAGTACTGCAACATTCCCCTAATGGGGGAGCTGGAAGGAGAAGAATAAGAACAAGAAATTGAATACATATTTGAAAAGACAAAGAAACAACAACAAAAACACCTGCCCTAACTTATCAAGGAAATAGTCCTTCAAGAGCAGGAGCAGCAGAAAGTCCCAAACAAGATGCGCTCAAGAAGGACAACACCAAGGAACAACATAATTAAAATGGCAAAGGTTAAAGATAAAGGAGAAACTTAGAAGCAGCAAGAAAAAAGCAGGATCTACAAGTGAGTTCCCATAAAAATGTCAGAAGATTTCTCAACAGATGTTTGGTAGGATAGTAGGGATAGGCACAAAATATTCAAAGTTATAAAAAGCAAGGACCTAAAACCAAGATTACTCTACAAAGCAAAGCTATGATTTGAAATTAAATTCAAAGGACAAATAAAGAGCTTCACAGAGAAGAAAAAGCTAAAGGAGTTCATCACCACCAAATCAGTTATTACAAAAACATAAGAGGGTCTTCTTTAAGAAGGAAGGGAAAAAAGAGGTCAAACCTGATCTGAAGGTTCTCCTTTAAACCTGCTTTTCTAAGAGTGATGATTCATGGACAGAGTCTGTGTAACAGACAGGTAGCAGAGCCAATGGGGCAGCTGGCTGGAAGATTCCAAGGAGTTGGAGCAAATGGTGAAAAGGGAGGTTTCATTAGGAGCAGTTGGTGGGAAAGGGAGGTTTCTCCAGGAGCAGAGGTCTTAAGTAGAAGGGGAGAAAAAGTGGGACTTCAGAGCTGTGGCAACAAGATGCAGGGACATAGGTTGTCCCCACAGGATCCATTCCTGGAAAACTCAGCTGCTGCAGTGAGAACCTAGTCTGCTGGTCACTGTTCAGCAGAGTTATTGTAGATTTGGCTCTTTATTTTGAGCTAACTGGGATTTCGCCAAACAGCTGTTACATTAAAAGAAGAAAAGCAAGAGTGGTGGGCTTAAACACCAGCCATTTCATTTTCCAGAGAGTTCACAGGTAAGAGTAGGGGACTTACTGTGGCTTTCCAACTTTCTTGCCTGTCATCTCCAGCCATGAGAACTTGGAAGCAGGTAAAGTCCAAAGTTCAGGTTGTCTAGTCAGACAATTGTTAAGTGTAGTGCCTCCATTTATTTGGCAATATAACTGTGGGGGAGCTACTAATTATTCTAAGTCTTAGTTTTCTTATCTGGAAATTGAGAATATTTATCCCAGAAGGTCATTCTAAGAAATGAAATAATCAATGCACGCTTGTTCATTGATAGCAGAATGGTCATGACATGCATTGCTTCTCCACCTGCCCCCTTGGCTCTTGTGCTTGATCACCGACCCTCCTTGGCAGGCTGACTGGGCAGTCCTACATCTACCAGCTCATCATGGAGGCTGGCTCTCCTGTTTACTATGAATGGTCTATTCAAATATGACCTGATAACTTAGGGAAAGTTAGAAATATTGCTGAGTCTCAGGTATCTTAAAAAAAAAAAAAAAAAAAAAAAAAAAAAATATATATATATATATGATTATTTCATATATATATAATTTTTATTGATTTCAGAGAGGAAAGGAGAGAGAATGAGATAGACACATCGAAGATGAGACTCACTGATTGGCTGCCTCCTGCATGCCCCCTACTGGGGATCAAGCCTGCAATCCAGGCATGTGCCCTTGACCAGAACTGAACCCAGAACCCTTCAGTCTGCAGATGGATGCTCTATCCACCAAGACAAATCAGCTAAGGCATCTCAGGTATCTTTTAAAGAGAATGTTAAGCACTAGTTCTGACAATTATGCAATAAAAATGCAAATAAAACCCATGGCATTTTAAAGAAAACCCAGAAAATAACATGTTGGCAAAGGTGTGGAGAAATTAGAACCCTTGTATATTGCTGATAGGAATGTAAAATGGCATAGTCACTGTGGAAAACATTGTGATTCCGAAAATTAAACATGGATTTCCCAATATTATCCAGTAATTCTACTTTGATTATATAATCTAAAAAAGTTGATTCAAACATATTCACAGGAACTCAAATATATTTGTACACGCATTTTCATAGCAGCTTTATTCACAATCTCCAAAAGGCAAAAAAAAAAAAAAAAAAGCCCATCAATGGAATGAATGGCTAACCAGAATGTGGTAAATTCATACAATGGAATATTATTCAAGTGTAAAAAGAGAAAAATTTTTCACCCAAGCTGGTTTGGTTCAATGGATAGAGCATCGGCCTGTGGAATGAAGGGTCCTGAGTTCAATTCCGGTCAAGGGCACAAGTCTGGGTTGTGGGCTCAATCCCCAGTGGGGGGCATGCGGAAGGCAGCCAATCAATGATTCTCATTTTTGATGTTTCCATCTCTCTCTCCTTATCCCTTCCTCTCAGAAATCAATACAAATACTTTTTTTTTTTAAAAGGAAAAATTTGACACTTGCCACAGATTGCATAAAACTTGAAGACACTATGCAAAGTGACATAAGTCAGACACAAAAGGACAAATATGGTACGATTTCTCTGAATTGTCAAATTCATAAAGGCAATAAATAGAATGATGGCTATTGGGGACTGGACAGGAGGAGGAGATGAGTTATTACGTAGAGGCCTGGTGCACAAATTTGTGCATAGCCTGAGGGAGGGGACATGGGAGGTTGGCAGGCCGGGGTTGGTTGGTTGAACTCCCAGTCGAGGGGACAATTTGCATAATAGGCTTTTATTATATAGGATGAGTACAGAGTTTTAATTTAGGATGATAAAAATGTTCTGGAGATGATGATAGAGATGGCTGCAAAGCAGTGTGAATGTATTTATGCCATATAATTGTACACGTAAATAGTTAAAATGATATATGCCATGGTACTTATAATTTACCACATAAAATACCCAAAGCTATTATTAAGGATTCTAAACCTCAAGTTAAGTGATTGGTAGCTATTTATCCTATATAATAAAAGGCTAATATGCAAATAGACCAAATGGTAGAATAATAGAACAGGTCACTATAACATGTGTTGACCACCACCAGGGGGAATGCATGGAACATGGCGGGCGTCAGCTGTGGCAGGATGGTGGGGCAGGTGAACAGGGCAACAGACCAAGGTAGGGTCCCAGTCGCTGTCATCGAGGCAAGCCTCTGGCACCTACTAAAAATTCTTTCCTCCCATGCGCTGTGGTCAAGCCTGATGCTTGTACCCGCTGCTGGCGCCGGTCCCAATCACTCTGTGCTGTCAGTGGGTACACGCGGGGCCTGCACCGTCAGCATGTGGGAGTGGCGGTGGCGGTGGGAAAGGGGCTGCCAGTAGACAGGGGACAGGAAAGCGTGCTGGGAGGAGCCGTGGAGAATGGGCCGAGACCCACCCCTGTAGGTCTTATGGCCCAAAATTACTTTTAATGTGCATAAATTTGTGCACTGAGCCCCTAGTATATTACATAATAGACAAACTTGTAAATTGACCATACTTCCACTATGCCCACTACCAATCAGAGGGATATGCAAATGAGAAGACCAGAGATGGTGGCTGCCCAACTGCTTCAGGTGCAGAGTGGCCAGGTGGGACATGATGCTTGAGGGTGGGTGGCAAAGGGATGTACAGGAGAGGAATGCTGCAGCAAAAACAAAGGAAGAGAAGGAAGCAGACTCTGGGGCAAGAGCAAAGGCCTGGGTCCCAGAGGAAAACCGGTGCTGGAAACCAAGGGAAAGAAGGCTTACTGCATGAATCTCTTTGTGCAACGGGCCTCTAATCATAATATTTAAAGGCTAATATGCAAATGGACGTCATGCTGTGACAACCAATCAGCAGGGACCTGAGAGTGCATGATGCCAGGCCGGGAGACCTCAAGCCTTGATCCCTGCCAGGCCAGGGGACCTGTGGGCTGCACACCCCGCCTGGCGGGGCTTGACAGTGGTGGGACCGGCTGGATCTGGAGTGATTTTGAGCGCACGTGGTGGGCAGGGACTTTATTCTGGGTCCGGGTCCTGTCCCAGACTCTGACAGGAGGGAAATTTTCATATACATTTTACTAATTTTCTTTCGGCTCTGACACTTTTATTACAGAGAAAGGGCAAATAGTAATATTAAAATATCTCCTCTAATTCCCATTTAATGTGCACAAATTTCGGACACCAGGCCACTAGTGTGTGTGTGTGTGTGTGTGTGTGTGTGTATACATATACATAAACAGACATATACATACATACATACATACACACACACACACACACACACAAAACCTAATATGTGAACTGTCCCCTCAGAAGTTTGATCACTTATGATGTATGCTGACCACCAGGGGGTGGTATGGATCAAAGGAACCCCGGCCAACAGCTGGCAGCCAGAAGACCCTAATCGGGCCTGATTGCCTAGGAACCCTACCTGTACACAAATTTCATGTACTAGGCCTCTAGTCATTTATAAGAGAGGGTAAACACTCACAATTACTCAAATCAAGCTAGTAAAAAGATTTAAATTGTTAACCCTTCTGTAAATGTAAACTACCAACACAGTTTTGCAGTATATAGGCAGTCAATAAGTCTTGCCGAATATAGGTAGTCAATAAGTAGTCAGTGTTTTTATTATTATTACTAGTGCATTGGGGGAGAGTGCGTGTCCCTCAGCCCAGCTTGCACCCTTTCCAATCTGGGACCCCTCAGAGGATGTCTTACTGCTGGTTTAGGCCAGAAACCAGCAGTTGGACATCACTCTTGCAATCTGGGACTGCTGGCTCCTAATCACCTGCCTGCCTTCCTGATTGCCCCTAACCACTCTGCCTGCCAGCCTGCTCTTCCCCAACTGCCCCCGCCCCCAGTGGCCAGATCACCCCCAACTGCCCTCCCCCCTTGGCCATTAACTGCCTCTACCTTGGCCTGCCACCATGGCTTTGTCCAGAAGGTCTCCTAAAAGGTCTCTCAGTCCAATTAGTATTATTACCCTTTTATTAGTATAGATAGAAGCCTGGTGCATGGGTAGGGGTCCCCGCTGGGGTGTCTGGCCAGCCTGGATGAGGGCTGATGGTTGTTTGCAGGCTAGTCACGTACCCCGGCAGGGACCCTTACCCCGATGGTGGTATGGCTAGCCTGGGAGAGGGGCTAAAGGCCATCTGCAGGCCCTCCCCTGGCCAGGTCAACCCAAGCCTCCTGCTTGCCGCAACCTAATCTGTAGCTGCCACCCACAGGCCCTTCAGTGGCCGGCCTAGGTGGGTGGGAAGCTTGGCTTACTCCATTGCTGGGGGTGACCCAAGCCTCCTGCCCGCTCCAGCTGGCTCCATGGTCGCAGCCTCTTTGTCCTGCTAATTTGCATACTTCCTCCTGATTGGCTGTGGGTGTTGTGGAAAGATGGTCAATCACCATGTTTCTCTCGTTAGTATAGATGATGAAGTATGTGCAAGAAAGAAAAAGGTATACTTACTCCTTTTCTCTGGAGACTTAGGACATTTTGTGGCAAAGATACAAAGTTATAGAGATTGATGCAGAACTTCTCAAGCAACCAGACACAATATTAAATTCATTTACTTACTCATTTTTTTTCCATTCATATAAAGTCAAATTAGGTCCTTATTACATGTAATAGTCTATCCTGGATGATATGGGCATTGTAAATGTGAGCAAAGTTTGAATCCTGACTTCCAGAAACTTATAATCTAGTAGGAGAGATGAGATATACACATATTATAATGTGGTTGGTCATGTCCTCAGGTGAACAGCCTTTAACATAGGCTGAGACATAGAGAAAGGAAAAAACCATCCCATGAGTCTACAAATACTGCCTGTGTGTCAAGGTCTAAAAACTGACTGCCGATGGCAGATCTAAAATCTGAGCAGGCTTTTCAGATGTGTTTAGGATTCCTCGAACCTGCTCTCATGTTCTGATCCTGCTCTCCCTCTCTCCTTCCCTTTGAGGTGTGGTTAGAGCTCTCCTGGTCTCAGATTACAAGGTCCCTGAGAAGATGAGCAGATGGCTGCAGCAGCGGTGGCAGGACTGATTCCTGTGCTACACTCAGTAGCCGGTGACAAATCTGGCTACTATGTCGGGCGGCAGCTGTGGTTTGGTTTCATTGCCGTATATGGAGTGGTGGTGTATGTGGTCCGCATGCCCTGGACCTCAATCCATGAAGATTTCTGGTGCCATGGCAACATCACCTATCCTTGCTTGATTGAGTGCTTTGAAAAAAGTTTTAGCAGTCCTGTAGTGGGAATTTGGTACTTTTTTTTCTTTATATTCCTAGCTCTCTTCTTCCTCATGGAATTCTTCATGGCTCAGATTCGGCATAAGCAGATCAAGATCAAGTCAGTGGAGTCATTAGCAGGTGAAATGGAGGAAGGCTCCATGGTGGGAATCCAGGAGCATGTCCCCTCTCCAAAGAAGTCCATCCTGAATTTCCACCAGGAGAAGGTGCTTTTGCTTTTGTACCTCCTTTACTTCCTTCTGCAGGTTGGCACACAGTGTGTGTTTTTGTTCCTTCTCATGAACCAACACCTGCCACTGGTGAGCCAAGCCATTATCCACTGCAGAACTGATAGCTGCCATGGACCCTATCTCTGCCTGATCAGGGGAACCATGGAGAAGCGGATGTCCATCTACACCCTCATCACCTTGTCCTTCATGATCATCCTGTTTTGCTTCGGTTTCTTCATGTATAGTATCCATCATTACCTGTTAAAGGGGCATTTAAGTGCTAAATTTTTGTTTGAATGATTTTTGGAAGTTTTGAGAGCCTTTCCTCCTTCACACTCAGAAGTTTGTGTTCCTTTAAATATTGTGTCTGAGGGAGGGCCTCCTTCTGTAAATCTTCTTAGCTTTCCTCCTTTATAAAATAAACATATGTTCTTGCTTTCTCTCTCTACAGCCAGGTTGTCAAGTTGTCTAACTGTGGGGTGGATGGGACACACTTGACAACATTTTATTGTTCTTTTAAATATGTTGTCATCTAATTTGGTCCTCACCAGAAGCCTGTGACACTTGCTACTTCATTTTTCCAGTTATCTTTACATCAGGATGAGTTTCCATTGTCTTACAACAAGTTATAAAGAGCCAGAGGGGACTGAATGACTTATACTCTTGCCTTCCCCCACCCTGCCACCAGATTTAGTTGTAAATAAAAAGGAGATATTTTTTTCTGCACAGCAAACCCTCAGCAGAACCTGCAGGGCAGATTCCCCATGCTCCTAGGTATGAGCACAGTCTTGCTATCTCACTTGAGTCTCCAATGAGGATTGAATAAATTTGAATGAATCCTACTAAGGAGAGTATGTGTGTGGTCAGGGTGGGAATGAGGTTTGGTGAAAGCAATGGAGTAGGTCTGATTGTGCCCAGAAAGATGTCTATTTCAGACCTGACCTCTCTATTTTGAGATTGTTGGGGCCCAGCTCAGGTCCATATTTAAGTTACTTATCTTGCCTTGGGGCTGCTGGCTGTAAGCACAGTGTCAGATGCCCTTTCCTGAGGCTGACTGGCAGATAGACTTCAAGGCGGCCCCTCTGATTTTCTGCCTCCAGGTGTCCATGCCTTTGCGTAATCTCTCCCTTCTGAGTGCAGATGGAAACTGAAAGGTTGTCATTTCTATGATTATTGAAAGGAGTTAAAGCAGAATTAGTAGATAGGGTAAAGGGTGGAAGGAGGAGGAATTGTGGAGCTAGCTGAAACAAACAAAAAGTGTTTTGTTTTGTTTTTTGCAAAAAGCAAGATGGCAGAAAAACAGGATGGATAATAGAAAAACAGGGTGTTTAGAAACAATGATGTTTTTCTTGCAAGTGAAAAATAAAATGTTGCACAAAGTCCAGGAACCAATCAGAACATAGCACAGATAGACAAAGAGCGGGCCTTTAGCAGATATAAGGGGAAGAGCAGAATGCTTCTGGGGTAACCCAGTTGAATCTCCCTCCCAAGCGGGGAGCCTGTGTTTGTTTGCAGCGTCATTCTTTGAATCCGTGAGACAAGACCCTGAGAAAAAGCCCTGCATTCCTGCTCACCAGTTCTGGTATCATTATGTCCTATTATGTAGAACTCCATTTTAGCTGGCTAGAGCAAAAGAATCACTTGGTGTCTCCTCCATATTGTGAGTGCACCTATGGAGACAAGAAATTGTAGGCAGCCTCTTAGAGCTGAGAGTGGCCCCCAGCTGATAGCCACTCTCAGCTGACAGCCAGCACAGAAATGGGGCCTTTAGTAATGCAAAGGTATTTAATTCTGCCAACAACTTAAATGAATTTTAAAGTGGTTTCTTCCTCAGTCAGGCCTGCAAAGGAGAACACAGCCCAGCTTAGCTTGGATTTCATTTACATGAGAACAGGAGCAGACTACCCATGGCTGGGCTCCTGATCCACAGAAACGGTGAGGTAATATATATGAATGAAGGGCTGGGCTGGGGCAGCTGGCAGCCAGCAGGACCAGGGTAGGGAACTGCCTGCTGGAAGTGGCCTGAGCCTTGGAGGGGGAGTTGATGGGGCTGGCAAGAAGAGGGGAATGGAGGCTATATCAGAGACTTCCACAGAAGGAGGCAGTGCCTGTGGTTGCTAGGGCTTCTGAGCTTCTTCTATTACCTCACAAAACAAATGTCCTTCTAAATGAATTACAGTAAGCAACATTCATCTTTCATACTCATGGTCAATGAACACTGGTTAACACTCATGCTACATCCTTAAGTCTAAGTACATTTTTCCCTTTACCTTTTTAGACACTTTGGATAACTTGTGTAACTCCTAATAACAAACAATAATATTCCCCTTCATAGTGAAGTGACATCAGGAAAAAGAACACCTTCGTAGGTTAAGACATATCCAAAAGATGTGTTATAAAAGCAGGGACTTCCATTTACTAAACCTATTCATAGTAATCTACCTAGGAAAGAGGTGGGATACTAATAAAGGAAGGAGAGACAGGAGTAAGACCACCGTATAACACTAACAACTAAAGAACCTAGAAGCAAACCCCACAAGCCCCATCGGGTTCTATAAGAATTGAAGATAAGAGAGGAATAATAAAGAAAGTGAATAAAAATTTATTTTCAGATCTTCAGTGACTAGGATAGGGGAAGAAAATAATGAAAAACCAAACTAAACCCCCTCACCCCCTCCACACAGACATATCCAGAAAGTGTATGTGTGCAAGTACAGGGTAATCACAGCTCCAATAAGCTGGAGTTTAAAATAAAAGACTGAAGTAGCAGCAAACAGATGAAAGGCAGTCCCTTTAACTTTTGCTCCTAGAGTCCAGCAATTCCCAGCAGTTGGCTGGAGACTAAGCTGGATGATCCTGGGGAGCTCCAACAAAAGGAAGACAATGCGTGAAACAACTTGATAAATGATTGCTCTGTCAGGGGACTGTGTATGAAGACATCTGGGAACAGAGGAAGGAATGTATCTAATTTAGAAGGCCTTGGTGGGGGAAGGGGAGAGAACAGGAAGGCAGAATTGCAGACAGGAGAAAGACCACCTTATAACACTAACAACCAAAGAACCTAGAAGCAAAACCCTCAAACCCAAACAGATTGTATAAGAAAGGAAGTCAGAGTATAAAGAGAATTCTCACAGTCCATTTCCTCCCAAGTCACTATCATTCTAGGGTGGAAGTTTTCATCTTTCTAGCCTCAAGTCTAAGTTTAAAAAACATTGCTCTCTGTTACTTCATTTACTTGGGATGATGTGAAATACAAACTCCATTCCCCTTGTCCATGCCTTCAGGTTGATGATTCAGAAATAAAAGCCAGAAGTACAGTAGCCCAAAATTTTGCTCAATCCAAGGAAACATGAATTACCCTAAAACAAAAACAAGAGGAGTTCACATATGGGATCCAGGACGAATTCTCCTCTTTCCTCTCCCTCTAGTGTCTGTGTGCACAGCTATTCATACAACCTCTTCCTGAGAATTGATACTGGTCACATACGACTTCCATATTTGGTGAAAATTCAGTGGTGACAAACTCAGTCAACATTGAGAAGTAGGCAGATAAATTATCTTAATTTGAGAAAAGGTTTGTTGAAATTAGTAGTGGTAAAAACATAGGTTTTTCAATTAATTCAAAAGGAACATTAATTATTCAAAAGGGACATAGTCCAAGCATCTCATGAAAGATCATTAAGCAAGTTTAGTAAAATGCATAACAAAGGCAGGGATAAGCAAGCAGCACATAAAGAAGTATTAACTGACAAAATCTTCCTTAAGCTACTCCAATTTTTAATATGATGAACTGGAAACAGTTATTGTGTAAGTATTGTATTATTGTATATAGAGTTTATTATATATAAAACTTTTTCTAAAGGCCAAATTCAGTTTGGACTGTAATTAAGCAAAATTAACAGCAAATTGTATCCCAAGAAAGTTAAGAAGTTAGGGAATTTGACTTTTCTGGTGCACAATACCGGAAAAATAGTCATTGGGGGATTATTGACAATTCATATTCTATGGCCCAAAAATCTAATTTATTACTATACTAGAGGCTCAGCGCACTAAATTTGTGCCTGGGGCCCTGGGAGTGGGGAGGTGGCAGGTGTCCCTCAGTCCAGTCTGCACCCTCTCCAATCTGGGACCCCTTGAGGAACTGCAGTCGGACATCCCTCTTATAATCCAGGACTGCTAGCTCCCAACTGCTCACCTGCCTGCCTTCCTGATTGCCCCTAACTGTTTCTGCCTGCCAGCCTGATCACCCCCTAACCACTCCCATGCCAGCCTGACTGATGTCTAACTGCTCCCCTGCCAGCCTGTTTGCCCCCAACTTCCATCCTCTGCTGGCCTGGTCACCCCTAACTGCCCTCCCCTGCAGGGTTGATCGCCTCCAACTGTCCTCCCTTGCAGGCCTGGTACCTCCCAACTTCCCTCCCCTGCTGGCCATCCTGTGGTGGCCCATCTTTGACCACATGGGGACAGCTATTGTGTGTTAGAGTGATGGTCAATCTGCTTATCACTCTTTTATTAGATTAGATAGAAGCCTGGTGCACTGGTAGAGGCCAGCAGGTTTGCCTGGTGCACTGGTAGAGGCCAGCAGGTTTGGTGTACTGGATCAGGGTGGGGGTTTCCTTGGGGAATAAGGCGACCTGAACTAGGGGGCCTGTGGTGTTTTGCAGGCCAGCCACACCTCCTGGCGAACCAAGTGGAGGCCCTGGTATCTGGAATTTACCTTATGTTTTTAAAAAAATTTAATAAATCTTTATGGCTCAGATTACCGTATTTTCCGGCGTATAAGACAACTCCGTAATTTTACAGTTAAAACATAGATTTAGGCCTATATTCGCTGTATAAGACTACCCCCCACTTCCGAGGCAACACCAGTTTTTTTAATAGACCGCCTCTCTGACTCTGGCCAATCTGAGCAGGCTTTTTACTAGAACACAGTGTAGCTTCGGGTACAGAACATGTATAATTTGCATGCATAAAAAGCCTGCTTGGATTGGCTGAGTTAGAGAGGCGGTCTATTAAAAAAAAGAACTGCTGTTGCCTCAGAAGTGGGGGGTAGTCTTATACAGCGAATATAGGCCTAAACCTGTTTTAACTGTAAAATTAGGGGGTCGTTTTATACGCCGGAAAATACGGTATTATAATTGTCTCCCACCCCCTCCCCCCCAGCTCCCTTCTACCTGGGTTCCCACTCCACCCTCTGCCCTCATCTCCTCCCCACCCCCATTGTCCTCATCCATAGGTGTACGATTTTAATCCAGTTTCTTCCTAGATCCTCCACACCCTTTTCCCCCTGATAATTATCAACCCACTCCCTTTCTTTGCCCCTGATTCTATTATATTCACCAGTTTATTCTGTTCCTCAGATTTTTAATTCACTTGATTTTTAGATTCACTTGTTGATATATATGTATTAGTTAATCATAATTTTTATCTTTACTTTTCTTCTTAAAGCATTCCTTTCAGCATTTTATATAATACTGGTTTGGTGTTGATGAACTCCTTTACCTTTTCCTTATCTGTGAAGCTTTTTTAGCTGAGCTTCAATTCTGAATAACTTTGCTGGGTAGAGTAATCTTGGTTGTAGGTTCTCACTATTCATCACTTTGAATATTTCTTGCAACTCCCATCTGGCCTGCATAGTTTCTGTTGACAAATCAGCTGACAATCAGATGGGCGCTCGCTTGTAGGTAACCGTTTTTCTCTTGCTGCTTGTAAAACTCCCTCTTTGTCTTTTGCTCTTGGCATTTTAATTATGATGTGTCTTGGTGTGGTCCTCTTTGGATTCCTTTTGTTTGGGGTTCTGTGTGCTTCCTGTCCTTGTAAGTCTATTTCTTTCACCAGGTGGGGGAAGTTTTCTGACATTATTTCGTCAAATAGGTTTTCAGTATCTTGCACTCTCTCTTCTTCTGGCACCCCCATAATTCTGATGTTGGTATGCTTGAAGTTGTCTCAGAGGCTACTTATACTATCTTCAACTTTCTGGATTCTCTTCTCTTCTTGCTTCTCCAGAGGAGTGTCCTTTGGCTCTTTGTATTCCAAATCTTTGACTTGATTCTTGCATTCCTCTAGTTTGCTGTTGGGTCTCGATATATTTTTATTTCAATCAGTGTATGTTTAATTTCTAGTTTGTCCTTTTCATATCAAGGGTCTCATTAAATTTATCGGCCTTTTCTAGGAAATTCTTGAAAAACCTTATAATTGTGCTTTTGAACTCTATATCCAGTCTTTTGTTCTGCATCTCTTTCGTTTGTGATCTGTTTCCTTGTCTTGGCATTTTTGCTGCTTCCCATAGTTGGTAGGGTTGCTTTGTGTGCTTAGTGTTCTATATGGCCTGTTGATTAGCCTCCCCAGTTATCTGAGGTGGACACTCTTGGTGCTCCCTTTTATGGACTATGTGTACAGCCTTATTGTAGTTCAGTCTTGATTGTTGTTGGTATCATTGGGAGAAATTGACCTACAGGCCAACTGGATGTGAGTTTCAGCTGTGTCTACCCAGGATACCTTCTGTATTGGAGGCAGTCTTGTAGGATCAGACTTGCAAAATTACAACAGCCTCTATGCTCAGCTTGGATGGGGCGGAGTCTCAGGGCTGAGCTGACAGTCTTGGTTTCCTGTCAGCCCTGCCCTTGTGCACGTACCTCAGATCTCTGCCTTTCAGATATTCCGAGTTTCTGCCTGACAGTCCAGATTCCCCCTTGTAACTGTGTGGGTGCCCCAGGGGCTCACCTGGAACTGGGTTGGGTCTCCATACAGTATTTTTAATCCCAGTGCAGTCAGAACTAGGATTCAATGCAGTCTGGAGCTTCTGACTCCTTCTGCTATGGAGAGGCCGCAGCAACCTCCGCAGTTAGATCTCTCTGCACACACTCATTCACATGCACACAAGCACCTCTAGACCCTGTCCGCTGCGGCTCCTCGCTCCCCCCAAGTCTCCCAGTCTCTAACTCTCTGGATGCCTTTCTCTACAGTCTGGACTCCACCCATAAGAGCCTGGGTCCACGGAGGTTCAGTGCAGTCAGGGGCTTCCTTTCCCCTCCTTCAAGCCAAGGCACTCGGCCGCCCTTCCTCTCTATGAGTGTCTCTCTCTACCTCAGCACTTTGCGGCTCTCAATCCGATCCATGAGCCTCTCTCCTTTCTAGTTGTAGATTTCCCACTCTGCCAGCTTTCCTGTGGTTTTGGATGATGTTCGTTCTGTCTTTTAAATTGTTATTTTGAAATTGTGTGAGGCAGAAGCTTAAGTGCTTGCCTAGGCTGCCATCTTGGTTTCTCCCCTATTTAGCTTCTACAATTGCAATTTTGTAGCCTGGAGCGAAGCCAAGCCTGCTGCTTGCTCTGTGGGTGCTGCCATTTCTGTTTGGATTGGGTTACCTTCTATAATTGAAACTTTGTAGCCTTGAGTGGAGGCTTAGGGTGGCTAGGGCAGGTGGAAAGCTTGGCTTCTTCTGTTGCCTGGGAAACCCAAGCCTCCCTCTTGCTCTCTGTGGCTGTAGCCATCTTGGTTGGGTTTATTTACATACTTGCTCTGATTGGCTGGTGGACATGGCTGGTGAGTGTAGTGGAGTGATGGTTAATTTGCTTATTACTCTTTTATTAGGTAGGATTGTATTTCAGAACACCTGACATTAATTAAAGGTCAGAATCACAAAATACTATGTTTAAGGGGACAGGACAATCATGTGAAAATACCATTTTAAGTGGATTAAATTGGAGAGTCCTGCCCTATTCAGTTTTTTTTTTTTTTTTTTTTTTTTTTGGTGTGTGTAAAAGGTGATCCAGTGGTCTTTTCTAAGCTAAATGTATAGCCTGTTCAGAATTTTCACTGCATTAAAGAAAACCTGTGACTAATCTCACTTGCTAATCACCCCCCCCCCCAAATTTGCCTTATTAGGCTACATAGATCTAAAAGGATACTAGGTCTTCCAAAATTTAGAGATAAGAGAAAATGTACTGTACCATAAAATCTTACTAAGACAGTTCACAAAAATATAATTTTGCCATTATACACAACCCTATCTCTAAATTCTTCATTGCCTTATTATCTTACTGCCATGATTTGTTTGTGGGCTATTTCAATCATATAATTTGAAAATATTTTTTTTTTTTTAGGTCAACTAGTCAAAGTTGTATCTGATACATAAAGAAATTGCAAACTGGTGACATGCAGAAATATTTGTTTTTCTAGACTGTACTTTGCTTTTATTTAATTGGTGTGATATTTTTAATACGAGAGAGCTTACATAAACATCTGGACATCTCACTTCTCTTGAAAAATCAGATATCTGATAATGAGTGATGGTTCTTCATGACAAGATTCAACTAGAGCTACTAAGAGGGACTATCCCTTTTAGAATGGACCTATACCCTCGGGTTCAGTGACTATGTATCAGGTCCACCGCTTATTAAATTCCTTAGGTATCTGGGTTTTCTACAACTCCATTTAGTGCTGATTTAGCCAATGCCCAGTATGTGTTCTTTTCAAAGTTAAATATTCATTGTTCTTCCCCCTTCAATTCCCAATCTGTTCCAGACATTGCTAGTCTCCTCTTAAATATCCCCTTGACTTAACACTATCCTTTCTCCTGTGCCATCTAGGATTTAACACAGTATTCTCTTGACTAGTTAAGAAAACAGGCCTGCCAAAACGGGTTTGGCTCAGTAGATAGAGCGCCTGCCTATGGACAGAAAGGTCCCAGGATCGATTCCGGTCAAGGGGATGTACGTTGGTTGTGGGCACATCCCCAGTAGGGAATGTGCAAGAGGCAGCTGGTAGATGTTTCTCTCTCATCTATGTTTCTTGCTCTCTATCCCTCTCCCTTCCTCTCTGTAAAAAAAAATCAATTATATATATAAAAGAAGAAGAGAGGCCTAATACTGCCTTTATTTTGAAAAGTAGTAGGTAAGGAATCTCATCACTGTTAATGGCTACAAAATGAAGTGCTAAAGAACATATATATAGCCAGAACATAAGTAAAGCAGGAAGGCAAGAAACAGTGACAGCTTGACTAGCAAGAGTTCTAATCCATAGTTGAGGAATATTTATTTCTAGGCTGCTGGAAAAGAGAGAAATGACGACAACATAATGGACTAATGCCTACAAAGAAAGGGTAGTCTCGTGTTTGACCCTGAAAAATTACTACTGCCACCATTTACATAAAGCAGTGTTTCCTTAAAGGAATCCAACCTCAAATTATATTACTTGGGGTGAGGTTATCGAAGCTATATATTTAAAAAAGCAATCCAATCCAGTGATTCTAAAAGACACTAAATTTTGAAAAATAAGTTCTAATACAAATGTCTGGAAGGGTGGGTGAAGACTTAGAACTTACACACAGTACTCCTCTTAGCCCTTCTGTCTCTCCCAATGTGATTTATATAGCTCTTACTGTGTACTTCCCCATTCACCTGGAATACATCTTACCTTCTATAAAGCAATAATCACTCCCTGTTTAATTATATAGAAGAGTTGTCCCAACAGTAGTTTCTTTATCCCTCTCAATATTAGAGTTTTTGGCACATAGCAGGCACTCATTCATTAAGGAAATCAGTTGTTTTACTTCAGTTTCTACTTTAAGATTGTACTATGAGACAGTCTTACTAAACAATCTCTAATGATCTAATTCCTCCTATATAGTAAAAGCCTAATATGCAAATTGGCCCCTCAACCAGAGTTCGACCATTCGCTATAATGTGCGCTGACCACCAGGGGGTGGTGCAGAACATGGCTGGCAGCGGGCAGCAGTGGAGGTGCTGCTGACCCTGTTCAGAGTGGGCCCACGGCATGATGGTGGAGCAGGTAAGCGGGCAGTACCAGGCCAAAGCGGTGCAAGGAGACACTGTCCAGCAGTGGCAGCAAGGGGCTGAGTGGGGGAGGCTGCCACCCAACTCCCAGGCGCTGAGGGATCCAGGCGGAGGCTGATGACTCATGTGGACGGGGGTGTCAGTGGTCCCAGGTCTTCCCAGGCCCTGGAGGTCAGCTTGGACCTGCCCTTCCACGCCAGACGCTCATGCTTTCATTATTGGCCAGGCCTAGAGACCACACCCATGCATACATTTCGTATTTAATGTTCTAGCTTCTGTTTTTATGCAGGAGACAAATGTTTCTCAACCTTTTTTGCACCATCAGACCCTTAATGAAACTGTTTAAGTCTTTCCTCCTAATTGTCCCAAACTATAAAATTTTAGTGTTACAGTGTTGACCTGGGGTGGTAAATACAAAACAAAATATACAGATAATTTTTACAGAATTGTACCTCAGAAATCTATAATTTTAGTAACCAATGCTACCCCAATAAACTCAATTTTAAGTATCAGCCCTAACAGATTTGGCTCAATGGACAGAGCATCGGCCTGCAGACTCAAGGGTCCCAGGTTCGATTCTGGTCAGGGGCATGTACCTTGGTTGCGGGCACATCCCCAGTGGGGGGTGTGCAGGAGACAGCTGATCGATGTTTCTCTCTCATCAATGTTTCTCTAACTCTCTATCGATGTTTCCCTTCCTCTCTGTAAAAAAAAATCAATAAAATATACTTAAAAAAATTTATTGACTGTTATTGGAATAAACTTCATATAAAAAGTTTTTAATTTTTTTTTTAGATACAGTAATATTAGGCTTTCACACACACACATTGACTTTTACCAGTTAATATCACTTGTATCAGTTCAAAGAATTAACTCTCCAGTTTGCCAGGATTGTAAGTATCCCAGCCCCCCAAAACAGTGCAGCATTTGGACAATCAGAAGTACCAGGAGCCGGGACCGGTTTGGCTCAGTGGATAGAGCGTCGGCCTGCGGACTGAAGGGTCCCGGGTTCGATTCCGGGCAAGGGCATGTGCCTTGGTTGCGGGCACATCCCCAGTAGGGGGTGTGCAAGAGGCAGCTGATCGATGATTCTCTCTCATCGATGTTTCTAACTCTCTATCCCTCTCTCTTCCACTCTGTGAAAAATCAATAAAATATATAAAAAAAAAAAAAAAAAAAAAAAGAAGTACCAGGAAAAAAAACACAAACACACAAAAAAACAATCCAGGCAGATATGTCACTCTGACTAACATCACCCAATTATCTGATGCTCATCCAGATTTATGAAAGCTGTAAGAAAAAAGTTAGATAAAAACAAGTGTTTGTGAGGATATGAAGAGATTGGAACCCTCATACACTACTAGTGGGAACAGGAAATGGTGCAAAAAGTATAAAATTATCTCTTCAAGAGAGATGAAAACCTATGTGCACATAAAAACTGATATATGAAATGTTCACAGTAGCTTTATTCATAATAGCCAATGTGGAAACAACTACATCAACTAACAAATAAGCAAAATGTGGTTTTATTCATTAAATGGAATATTACTTGGAAATCAAGAAATGAACTACTAATACCTGCACACATGAATAGACCTTAAGAACATTATATTAAGTGAAAGAAGGCAGTAACAAAAGGTCATAGTTCGTTAATTCTATTTACAGACAATGTCTACATCAGGCAAATCCAGAGGCAGAAAGTTGATTAATGAATAGTTTCCAAACAATGGAAAAGGAGAGAAGAGTACAAAGTGACTGCCAAAAGATTTGGGGTTCTTTTAGGGATGAAAATACCAAAACCACTGAATTGGATACTTTAAATGGTAAATTGTATGGTCTGCTAGTATATCAATGAATTGTTACTGGGTGGAGTTGGGGAGAGTCTTTGAAAAATACCCCTAAATGTATTTTGTGGTTGTGGTTGGTTTTCATTTTATTTATTTTTTAAAATATATTTTATTGATTTTTTACAGAGAGGAAGGGAGAGAGATAGAAAGCTAGAAATGTCGATGAGAGAGAAACATCGACCAGTTGCCTCTTGCACACCCCGTACCGGTGATGTGCCCGCAACCAAGGTACATGTTCTTGACCGGAATCGAACCCGGGACCTTTCAGTCGCAGACCACTGAGCCAAACCGGTTTCGGCTAGTTTTCATTTTAAAGTAATGCTCCAATGGTACCATTTCAACATGGATATATATATATATTGAAATGGTACCACTGGAGTGCATATATATATATATATATATATATATATATGTGTGTGTGTGTGTGTGTGTGTATATATATATGTGTGTGTGTGTATATATATATATATATATATATGATTAAGTTTAATTTATTGAATTCAGGTTGAATCAAATTACTTGAATGCAATTATTAAAAACAGACTGACAATTCTCGGAAGTGGGGGAAGTGTTAACTAAAGAACTTATATGCATATATGCATGTCCCATGGATGCAGACAATAGTGTGGTGAAGGCCTGGGGAAGAGGTATGAATGGAGAAAGGGAGGAGGGGGTAAAAATTAATGGGAAAAAGAAGAAAAAAAGTGTAATACTTTTAATAATAAAGATATATTTTTAAAAATCCATATACAAATAATTTTATGCTTCAGATGGAATGGATTACTCTTAGAGATGAACAAATTCAAGCAAAAACTAGGATGTCCTAGACCATAAATTTACTGAAACAGGAAACATCTCGATTTAATAATTTCAGTGTCAGGCACTATGTTTGATGGTATATAAGCTTTGCATACACACTAGTTATAATCTTCCCAACAACCTTGCAAGGTAGGCATTACTGTCTTCCTTTAAAATAACTCAAAACCAAATATCCTCAAGACCAGAAGAGAACAGTTCAATTAATCTAAGTTTCAGTTTCTTGATCTGTGAAAGAGATAATGCAACCTGTATCAAGAGTTGATATGGAGCTAAGTGAAATATGTTACATTAAGAGCCTAATATTAAAGTCACTTAATTTTCTGTGTTTTATTACTGCAGCTTAAGCAAAAACAGATGCAGCATTCAGATAGCTAGCAAAATGTGTATAAATAACTAGAGTTATTAATAATCAAAGATTATCAATACTGTTACATTCACCAGGGTTCTCTTTAAATTGTGACCACTTAATCATGCAACATGAGCAACAAATTATGAAAACAGCATTTACAAATAGATTATTGTATTGGTCAAATAAATAATTATTAATCTAGCATATATTATATGATATGATATGCATTGCCATAATTTTGCTAAATAAGTAAATTATATAGACAGTCATTATGACTTACATAAGCAAAATAATTATTTCCATGGTCATCTGAGCCCAGCGCTAAGCTGTTTTTAAAACCAGCAAAAACAATGTAGCTACAACTCAAAGGAATGATGCAATTTTGCCCTTCTTCCAATGGATGTTTTCAAAGAAGCCTTGGCTGGAAATTGAGAATCAAGTCAGACTACACAAAGTACAATTTAGGCGTAGGGTGGAACAATTCTTTCCCCAGCATTAAAACCTGACAGGCAACCTAGCCTTGAGAGAAAGCTGGTAGGAGAGGAAAAGAAATCAATCAAGACCTAAGAGACAGGAGCCGTGGGGTATGTGTTAGGGATAGAAGTGGGGGAGGGTTAGAGATAATTGAGTGTGATGAACTATAAGGGCTGATGGAGGATAAATTGGCTGATGTAACTAACATCTTGGAGAATTAGGATACAAAATAAGAATGACAGATGGAATAATAGCCAAAGGACATACGGCAAGAAAGGTAGAACCACTCCGCATATCTGCAATGTTTATAGGAAACTGTCCATGCACACTATTTGCCACATAAATGTGAACACAGATTATGTACATTTATCATGTAGCACCATACTGGTAGTCTGACCAGTTAAATAGCCCTATCTGTGAAACATGTAATGCACATAAAATGCCAATAAACATAGCAGTATCTTAGTTGTCTGACATGAAGTGAATAGCCAAAAACAATCTTTTAAAAAGCTAGCACAAGAAACTAATTCCAAACCTAAGTGTGGAGCTATTAAAATTAGGGGCAAAGACATCAAAGACCAACCGAAATAAAATTAATCAATGTGGTGCAGTGCAGTGTAGGCATAGGGTGCACAATTACTGGAGATAGATAAAAGTATATCCCATACACTGTTAGTCCAGGAAGGATATAAAAAAATATATGTTGTATAATTTTATATATTTTCTAAGATATGCAAATCTAATCCCTAACAACAAAAATCAGATCATCAACTGTATGGGGCCAGGTATGTGTATATGAGGAATGGGGCAAATATGACTTAACGATCATAAGTTTCTGGAGGAATGAACATTATCTGTATTCTGTTTGGGGTGGTGATTACAAAGGTGTACAGAGAGGTTGAGATTCAACAGCATACCTATAGTCTGTGCAGTTTTTTGTATGCACGTTATACTTCAACTAGTAGCTTGGTGCATGAAATTAGTGCACATTAAAAGGGGATTAATAAGAGTAAATATTTTAATATTGCTATTTGCCCTTTCTCTATAATAGAAGTGTCAGAGATGAAAGAAAATTAGTAAAATGTATATGGAAATCTTCCTCCTGTCAGAGTCTGGGGTGCACTGGGACCCAGAGTCAAGTCCCCCCCCACCCCCCCCCCCCCGACCTCGTGCAGCTCAAAATCGCGTGAGAACTGGGTCTAGACCCAGCAGTTCCCACCTTTGTCAAGCCCCGCCAGGCAGGGGACACAGCCTCAGGTCCCCTTGCCTGATGCGAGGGGCCACCTGTGGTCCCCCAGCAGGAGGCCAGGGCCGTGCTTGAGGTGGGGGCCTTGGACTGAGGTCCCCCATCAAGCCCCGCCAGACGGGGGAGGGATGTGGACTCAGGTCCCCTGGCCCGGTGATGGGGTACGTGGCCTAAGGTCCCCCATCAAGCCCTGTAATAAAACCCATTAAAAATTAAGTCTCTCCCTTAATAATTAGCAAAAGTAAAACATTCAATAAACTGTTAGCTATCTGATAATGCTATTAAAAATTCTTATCTAAAAATATTTTAACTGATTTTTGGGGGGAGACACACATAAATTTGTTGTTCCACTTATTTATGCATTCATTATATGTGCCCTGATAGGGAATCAAATCCACAATCGTTGCATATCAGGATGGTGCTCTAACCTACTGAGATACCCAGCCAGGACTATTTTAAATTCTTCAAAGATTAAGAATTTATCTATTGTAAGAACACATTTGACAACATTGTCAATGTGACATATGTAGCAAGTGACTTTAAAAAGATTAATAACGTTGATAATTTTAGGAATTTATCAGATGAAAATAATCACAAATATGCACGTTTGATATCCACTGGTACTTTTATAAATACATATATATAAAAAGCACTAAGTCAATTGAAGGGTCCAAACTGGAGGCAGCTTACTTAGATTTAGAGCTTAAACTTTTTTTTTTTTTTATATATTGTATTGATTTTTTACAGAGAGTAGGAGAGAGGAATAGAGTGTTAGAAACATCGATGAGAGAGAAACATCGATCAGCTGCCTCCTGCACACCCCCCACTGGGGATGTGCCCGCAACCAAGGTACATGCCCCTGACCAGAATCAAACCCGGGAAGTTTTGGTCAGCAGGCCGATGCTCTATCCACTGAGCCAAACCAGTTTCGGCTAGTGCTTAAATTCTTAACTAACATCCTATACTAGCTTTACCCATTTACCCATTTTATCATTCAGAGCATGAATAAGAAAGAAGGAATTTACCAATATTTGACAGGCAAGAAAGTAACAAAAAATATAGGGGACAATAAAGATCTAGGAAGAGAAAACAATGAAAAAGGATTATATATTCCATCTTCTTAAGCCACAAATTTAAAAATTCTAAGCTTGGTTTTAGTAATAATTAGTAGTCACATATACAAGGTAGGGCAAAAGTAGGTTTATAGTTGTGAGTACACCAAGTAGTTTATTTTTGTATTATTAATTACTAGAGGCCTGGGCATGAAATTCGTACACGGAGGTTGGGAGGGGGGGTGCCCTCAGTCTGGCCTGTGCCCTCTCACAGTTCAGGACCCTTGCTTCTTACCATCTGCCATCTTGCTGCTCCCTACCACTTGGCTTGCTTCGCCTTAGTGCTGCCACAGAAGTTTCTGCCACCTCTGCTGCACTAGCCAGCAGTGAGCCCCGCTTCTGGCTGAGCAGCGCTCCCGGGTGAGAGCACAGTGACCACCAGGGACAGCTCCTATGTTGAGCATCTGCCCCCTGGTGGTCAGTTCATAGCGACCAGTCATTCCATCATTCAGTTTACTTGCATATTAGGGTTTTATTATATAGGATAGGATATTGAATGTGAGCTATAAATAAAAAATAAAATTTTAAAAAGAACCAAATAAAATTTTAGATCTGAAATTTTTTTACTATTATATTAGAGGCCTGATGTATGAAGTATGGGCGTTCCTTCCTCTGGCTGTCAGCACTGCCTTTGCTATGGCTGGAGCTGCCTTTCAGCCTTCCCACACTGTTCAGAGGCCTGGAGAGGCTGGGGTGGTGCAGAATGACTGTATCCCACCCTGCCCCAGGCCACTTGGTGCCTGTATATGCAAATTAACCCACCATCTTTATTGGGTTAATGTGCATCCCCACTCCTAATTGGCATCACAAAAGTACAGTCAATTTACATTTTACTCTTTTATTAGTGTAGATTTTTAATTCTCACTTGAGGATGTTTTGAAAATTGATTTTTAGAGAGAGAAATATTCAGGTGACAGAAAAATAACAGTAGGCTGCCTCTGCACCTGCTGACCCAGCAGGATCTAACGTAAACCTAAGTATGTGACCTATCCTAGAATCTAACAGGAAATCCTTTGGTGTACAGGTTGAGATTCCAACCAATTGAGCCATCTGACCAGGGAAGATCTGGAAAAAAAATTTTTTTTTTTTTAATGTACCTTCAGGCCCTTGTTGGTGTCCTCCCATGCACCAAAGGATCATGGATTCAATTCCAGGTGAGGCCACATACACTGGTTGCAGGTTCCATCCCTGTCATATTGCTTGGGCAACTGACTGATGTTTCTCTTTCTCTTTCCCTCTCCCTCTAGAATCAATGAAAAGAACATATCCTTAGAGAAGAACTTAAAAAGAAAAAAGATGCTGGTTTGGTTCAGTGGATAGTGTTTCTGCAGGTGGACTGAAGGGTACTGGATTGGATTCCGATCAAGAGCATGTACCTGGATTGCAGGCTTAATCTAGGGCCCTGCTTGGGGATTCAGCAAGAGGCAACCAATTGATGTTTCTCACATTAGTTTCTGTCTTTCTCCCTCCCTTCCACTCTCTGTAAAAACAAAAACAAAAAATGGCAATGCAGAAATGTCCTCAGGTAAGGATTAACCAAAACAAACAAACAAACAAACACCCATTCCCAGTGTGGTTATTGAAGGAGGATATGAAGTACTTGTTGAATGAATGGGAAGGGATGGGACTTCACTTTCTGTTTTAGCAACTCTGAAAACCAGGGTTTTTATTTTCATTTAAAATATATATATTGATTTTTTTACAGAGAGGAAGGGAGAGGGACAGTGTTAGAAACACTTATCAGCTGCCTCCTGTACTCCCCCTTCCCCAATGGGATGTGCCTGTAACCAAGGTACATGCCTTGACTGGAATTAAACCCAGGACCCCTCAGTCCACAGGCAGAAGCTTTATCCAATGAGTCAGACTGGTTAGGGCCAGAGGGTTTATTTTTTCTATTAATTTTTATTGATTGATTATTTTAGAGAGAGGAAGGGATAAAGAGAAACACCAATGTGTTGTTCCACTTACTATGATCTCTTTGGTTACTTCTTGTAAGTGCCCTTACCAGGGATCCAACCTGCAACCTTGCTGTATCAGGAGGAGGTTCTAACCCACTACACTATGAGCTCCCTGTTAGGGCCCTTCAAAAAAACCCTTCTGGCATGCCCTGGCTCCTGCTGTGGGCCGGAGCTCCTCTGCCACAGCAAAGGTTTGTGTTCCATTCTGTCAGGGCACCTACTTAGATTTTTGGGTTTGATTCCCTGGACTGGGTTGACTGCTGCTCAGGAAGTGACCGAGGACTGTTGAGGTCCATGTGCTCTAGTCATTTGGTGTGAAGCTGGGGTTCCATTGCTGACATGGTCGACTATGATCCCCGCTACCCCATCGAGGGTGACTTCAACTATGGCAGCTGTGCAGTAGCCCCAGGAGGCGGATTTCCAGGTTCCCAGAGAGAGCACTTCATTCCTCCTCCCTTCAGGGCTCCTGGGCCAGAGTGGAGCGCCTGTCTTGCTCAGGGTTCAGAAGGGAGAGCTGCCTCAGGGAGTCCTCCTAGCTGGGTGTGAGAAACGAAATTGGAGCCCTTCCTCCTGGAACCCTGTCATCTTCAGGCATGTGAATGCAGTTGTTTTTTTATTTGACGCAGCTCACATGCCCGGCCTCCTTCCACATGCAGCAACGCCCATCTGCTCCTGACGGATATTACACATAAAGGCATCCCAACAAATTAGCATATTCCTCTTATTATATAGGAATAATGACTCTATTGTTTTCCATACTTACTATAAGACTACTTTTGTCCTACTCTGTATACATCACTAATTTCTCTAGCTTACCTTTTAAATCTGTAGCTGCCTAGGTTCAAATACTTTACATGAAATAGATATCTGTTAAGGGAACTGTATTCAAAGTTATTTCAGTAAACAGAGCACTCAATTCCCTTAGCACTAATTGCTGGCTTCATAATTTCAACATTTCAACTTCTCACACAGAATGGAAAAGGTATGAAACATTAAAAGCAATTCTAAAAACAATTTCATCCTAGAAATCATCAAATAAATGGATGATTGGTTGAAGATAAAAAATTTTGCTCTAGCTGGTTTGGTTCAGTGGATAGAAAGTCAGCTTGCGGACTGAAAGGTCCTTTGTTCAGTTCCAGTCAAGGACACATGCCAGGGTTGCTGGATAGATCCCCAGAAAGGGGTGTGCAGAAGGCAGTCGATCAATGATTCTCTCTCATCATTGATGTTTCTCTCTCTCTCCCCCTCTCCTTTCTTCTCTGAAATAAAAAAATATATATATATATTTTAAAAAAGGTGCCTAACCAGTTTGTCTTAGTGGATAGAGCATCAGCCTGAGAACTGAGGTCCTGGTTTGATACCAGTCAAGGGCATATACCTTGGTTGCAGGCACATCCCCAGTGGAGAGTATGCAGGAGATAGCTGATCGATGTTTCTCTCTCTCTCTGTCTCTGTCTCTCTCTCTCTCTGTAAAATAAATAAATAAATAAATAATTCAATGAAATATATTTTTTAAAAAGGTCATAAACTTTAAAATATTTGCAGAATAAAATAAGAACTTTACATAAACAGAAATTGCTAAGACCAACTTTTTCAAATTTCAAATTCAAACTCATTTATAAACACCCACCCTCCCTATCATGAAGGTAAGATACCAAGAAGGCCTACAGTAAAAGTCAGAATAACTGTTATTTCACCATGGCCCAGACACAGATTTTCCAGACTGTTCTACACAATTTTATAACATCTCATTTTATCCTACAGCACACATTTCAACTGTTAAAATACATAGTAATTTAGGTAGAGAACCAAGATGGCAGCGTAAACACATGTATTCACTTCTCCCACAACCACATCAAAATTACAACTAAAAATACAGAAAAACCATAATCCAGAACCCCCTGAAAGCTGCCTGAATGAAAGTCCTACACCTAAGTAAAGAAGACAGTACACTGAGACTGGTAGGAAGGGCAGATGTGCCAAACAGACTGAACAAGCCCTCATATTTAACTCTTTTTTAATCGGCAAGATTGTCTCTGTGGAGGCTCCAATTCCCCTGTGAGGAGCAAAGAATCCCAGCCCCACACCAGATCCCCAGCCCAGGATACCAGAGCTGGGAAGTCCCCACAACTACAGGCTGTAAAAACGAGCAGGGATTGGGGCTCAGTGACATGGAGGCTGGTGGATACTCAGGTATTCCTTTTAAAGGGCAGGCTAATAAACTGAACTTACAATGTCTCTCCTTCCTCTGAGCTTCAGCGCCAAGGCAAGGATCTGGGGGATCCAGACACATCCTAAGAGGATCTGGATTGTCTGGCATTGGGGCATGAACTTGGGGGCAGCTTTCTCCCAGATTGAGGTGCTCACAGGGGTCATTGTTTCTATGCTGGGATATCCCTAGTGGCAGGGCTGACTGGTAGCCATTTCTGTTTGCTCCATCCTGGTGATTCCCTTAAACCCACCTCATCTAATTTATAGCCCCGTGACACCTGTTTGCAGCAGCTTTTGCATATGGATGGCCTGTTCTTCCTTAGGCTTCAGACTTTGCTAAATCTCTCAAACACGCTGCAGCTAGGACAGGGAGCCCCAAACCTGTCAATAAAAGGGCAAGACCTAGCACTAGCACCAGCCTGCCTTGCTTCAGAGCTAGGCATCCCATGGGCATTTCCAAACCCAAAACAAATAGGAGGAATCTGGAGATGTCTCTGTAGCTCCTGCCAGGATGCCCCAAGCAGTGGCTGACTTTGAACCTCCCTGAAAACCCAACCACCAGTGAAGCCAGTGGTCAGCATCAGACCATACCAAATTATAACTCTACAAACCCATAAACGACACCCTCAAAGGTCAGAATCAGTGAGCAACAAAGCCCCACTGAAGAAAGTTCTGTTCCATAGGAGTATGTTCTGCACAGCAGCTCTCCTATTGTAGTCAAAGATGGTCCTCATAGCCAATTGACCTGGAGATCAATTCCTCCCAGTAAAACCAACAGCAATCAAGTGTCAACTACAAGACTGTGCACACAATCCACATCCACATAGAGTATCAAACTCGGGAGATTAGGGAGGCTGAGATGGAGCCATTGGGCCCAATAGGACACTCTACCAACTCAAGGAGACATAGCACTTTGATCTAATGCATAAACACAAACAGGGAAGAAGCCAAAACATGGAAACAAAGAAGCAGGAGACAAATGAAAGAAATAGAAGAAAGCAAACTATTGTATATGGAGTTCAGAACAATAGTTATAAGATTACTCAAGAATCTTCCTGAGATCTCCAAGGAACTTAATGAGACTTTCTGGGATATTGCCAAGTAAAATGGAAAATGACCAGTCAGAAATTAAGCAAACATTGACTGAAATGAAGAATAATATACAAGGATTCAACAGTATAGTAGAGGATTCCAAAAATCAAATCAAGGATTTGGAATATGAGAAAGAAAGAAAAAAAAACCATACACACACACACAAAAAAACACCCAATCAGAAGACCAAAAAGAAAAAAGAATCCAAAAATATGAAGCTAGTGTAAGGGGCCTCTGGGACATTAAGTATATGAACATTCGCATTATGGAGATGACAGAAAGAGCAGAGAGAAAGAGAGCAAGGTATTGAAAACCTATTTGGAATTAAAAATGGTGGCAGAGTAGGTGGATGCTGAGTAGAAATGCTCGGAAGAACAAGCTGGAATTGCAACTGAAATAGTCTTCCTGAATAATCGATGGAACCCTGATACCCAAGGACCATATGTGGAGACAGCATAGAGACTGATAGGAAGGGTGGAGGTGTGAAAAGGTTGGCCTGGCACCCACAGATAGAAACTGAAATCCCAGAGAGATATCTCAACCATATGTGTGTGGGGTACCATTGAGAACTATGCCATGCCATTGAGAACTCTGGGATCTAATACTGAAGCTGGGTTCCCGAGCAGAGAGCACCAAACTGAGGAGGGTATTCACAAATTTAGCTATAAAAGCAGTGGGGTTCTATCTGCCAGGGAGTGGCAGATGAAAGTTCGGGCACCCTATTGAAAGGTGAACACACAAAAATTACCTGTGGAGCCACTAGCCTTGTGCTCTGGTAAAGTGGATGGGAGCTGTGAGAGCAGAACCCATGCCTGAGTTCTGCTCTCACAAGCACAGAAGGGGGGGATAGAGCTCAGAAGGCAAACACCCTAAGTTTCCTGGGCTGAATCTTGCAACGGAGGACATATTCGACACACCCTATTGGTAAACACCTTGCCTTGAAGCCACTTTAAAGATTAAAAGTAACAATTAGGCCCCAGGCAGAAAAAACTGTCCCAACCTGTTAAAAAAGATCTCCCTACACCTGAGGACAACTGCCTGGGGGCAATTCAAGGCAGAATCCTATTAGTCTGTAGAAAGAGATGGTCTCTGAGTCTTTGCCTGATCCAATTACTCAGAAACAGCCTTTAACAATGTCCAGCACTAGAAATTGAGAGTGTAGAGGATCTACCTAATATGTAATTACAAACTCAAGTAAACAACCAAAATCAGAAAACAAAGAAACATCCACCAAATGAAAAAACTAGTGAATTCTGCAGAAGAGATAAATGAAGCAGAGATATGAAATTTACCTAAAACAGAGTTCAGAGAAATTATGTTAAAAATGCTCAACAGTATGAAAAAAGATACCCTATGCAATAAAAGCCTCATAGGTTAATGATATGCTAAGGCCACTCAACCACTCACTATAATATGCAATGCCCACCAGGGGGAAGTCAACTGGAAAACCAGTTGCTATGATGAGCACTGACCATCAGGGGACAGACGATCCAACTGGAAAGGTAGTTTGCTGCTAGGATATGGCCCATTGGGACTGAGTGAGATGGGCTGGGCACACTCTGGAGCCCGCCCCGGCCAGATTGTGACTGTGGGGTCCCTGGGCCTGACCTGCCCTCTCTCACAATCCAGAACCCTTATGGGACGTCAGAGAGCCGGTTTCAGCCTTATCCCACATGCCACTTCAATCAGGAGAGTGCCAGATGCAGGGCTCATGGCTGGTGAACACTCCTGTGGCAGCACAAGCCTCTCCAATTAGGTCTAATAAGACACAAGCCCACGGCAAGTGCATTAGAGCTGGGATGAGTGGAAGTGGCAGGTAGCAGCTGCAGACAGTGTTGGACTGAGGGTTTCAGCCCATCCTGGCAAGACCATCCAGAGGGGCCCAACCATGAACGATTTTGTGCACCAGGCCTCTAAACAGTAACTATGAAAAAAGAATTGTCTGAGACAAAGAATGACATAACACATCTAAAGAACACATTGGAAGGAATACACAGCAGATTAGGGGAAACTGAGGAATGAATCAGTGAATTATAAGAAAGAGTTGAAAATGTCATTCAATTAAAGAACCAAAAAGAAAAGAGAAAAAAAACAAGAAGACAGCTTAAGGGAGTTGAGGGAAAATGTGAGAGGTAACAATATTAGAATAGCAGGTGTGCTAGAAGAGGCAGAAAGAGAGAAAGAATAGAGAAGATGTTTGAAGAAAGAAAGGCAGAAAACTTCCCTAACCTGGTAAAGGGAAAAAGTCACACAAGCTCAGGAAGCAGAGAATCCCAAACGACAAGAACCCAAAGAGACCCCCCACCCAGATACATCATAATTAAAATGCCAAAATTTAAAGACAAAGAATCTTAAAGGTGGCAAGAGAAAAGCAAACTGTTACCTATAAAGGAATTCCCATAAGGCTGACACTTGATTTCTCATCAGAAACTCTCCAGAAAGGAATGGCATGAAGTACTCAAGGTAATGGAAATCAAGGTTCTGAGACCAAGATTACTATACCAACAAGGCTACACTTCAAAATAGATAGTTACATAAAGAGCTTCCCAAACAAACAAAACAAAACAAAAAAGGCTAAAGGGAGTTGTCACCAACAAGCAAGCATTATAAGAAATGATAAAGGGATTACTATAAGGTAAAGAATTGCTAAGAAGAAGCAGAGAGAGAAACCTAGCCATACAAAATTAAAATGGTGACTTCTGATTCTCATAGACAATTAGCTCGGAGATCAATGCTTCCCAGTGATACCAACAACAAGCAAGGCTTAACAACAAGACTGCACACACAGCCCACAAAGGGCTACACCAAGACTGTCCACCTCAGGTAACTGGGAGGCTGACTCACTGAAACATATAGGACACCTTAGCACACAAAGCCAACCTACCAACTCAGGGAAGCTGTGAAAATGCCAAGACAAGGAAATAGAGCACAAACAAAAGAAATGGAGGAAAAGAAGAGACTGGATATAGAGTTCAAAACCACGCTTATAAAGTTTTTCAAGAATTTCCTAGAAAAGTCTGATAAAATAAACGAGACCTATGAGGATATGAAAAGGGATCAACTAGAAATAAAGAATATATTGTCTGAAATAAAAAATATTATAAAGAGTCCTAAAAACAGAATGGAAGATCGCAAGAATCAAGTCAAAGATTTGGAACATAAAGAGCCAGAAGACACTTTTCCGCAGAAGCAAGAAGGCAAGAGAATCCAGAAAGTTGAAGATAATGTAATAAACCTCTGGGACAACTTCAAGCGAACCAACATCAGAATTATGGGGGTCCCAGAAGATGAGAGAGAGCAAGATATTGAAAACATACTGAAAGAAATAGTGACAGAAAACTTCCCCCACCTGGTGAAAGAATTAGCTTACAAGTCCAGGAAGCGCACAGAACTCCAAACAAAAGGAATCCAAAGAAGACCACACCAAGACACATCATAATTAAAATACCAAGAGCAAAAGACAAAGAGAGAATATTAAAAGCAGCAAGAGAAAAGCAGGTAGTTACCTATAAAGGAGCACCCATACAATTGTCAGCTGATTTCTCAACAGAAATCATGCAGGCCAGACGGGAATGGCAAGAAATATTCAAGGTGATGAATAGCAAGAACCTACAGCCAAAAATAATCTACCCAGCAAAGCTATCACTCAGAATAGAAGGCCAGATAAAGAGCTTCACTAATAAAAAAAAGCTAAAGGAGTTCATCACCACCAAACCAGAATTATATGAATTGCTGAAGGGGGTTCTTTCGGAAGAGAAAGTAAATAAAGATAAAAACTATGAACAACAAATACGTAACTATCAACAAATGAATCTAAAAACCAAGGAATTAAAAAAAATCTGATGAACAATATTAACTGGTGAATATAATAAAATCAGAGGTATGGAAGGGGAGTGAACTGATGAATCTCGGGGAAAAGGGGAGATGGGGATGTGGGAAGAGACTGAACATAAAATGTGCACCTATGGATGAGGACAATGGGGAGTGGGGAAAGAGCAGAGGGTGGGGTGGGAACCTGGTGGAGGAGAGCAATTGGGGAGGGGGGGATGAGGAACATTTGTAATAATATGAACAATAAAGATTTAATTTAATTAAAAAAATTAAAATGGTTTTAGTATATGTGCTGCCGAAGCGAGCACAAAAAAAAATTAAAATGGTTTTAAATAAGTACTTCTCAATAACCCCAAATGTAAATGGATTAAATGCTGCAATCAAAAGGTGTAGGGTAGCTGAAAGGATTAAAAAAAAAATAAAAATGGCCCAACTATATGCAATCTACAAGAGACCAATGCTAAACAAACTCACAGGATCAAAATGATGGGATGGAAAAATATTTTCCATGAAAATGAAAAAGAAAAAAAGAAGAAGAAAAAAAAAAACCGCACAGGAGTAGCAATACTCATTTCTGAAAACAAAGATTTTAAAATGAAGGACATCACAAGAGACAACAAAGGTCACTACATAATACAAAAGGGATCGATCCTACAAGAGGATGTAACTCTGATAAACACTTATTCACCCAATACAAGTGCACCTAAATATATTTTAAAATTTCTAGAGGACTTTAACAGAGAGACTGACAACAATACAGTCAGAGTAGGGGATTTTAACATCCTCTGCTTCCCTGAAAGATCTTTCAGACAAAAACTTAACTAGGAACAGAGACTCCGAAGGACTGAATCAGATGGACTTAATAGACATTTACACACAATTTTACCCCAAAGCACTGAATCAGATGGACTTAATAGACATTTACTCACAATTTTACCCCAAAGCAACAGACTATATATTTTTCTCAAGTGCACATGAGTGATTCACAAATATAGACCACATGTTAGGACACAAAACAATTCTCTACAAGTTCAAGATGATTGAAATTCTATCAAGCATCTACTCAGATCTCAGTGGAATGAAATTAGAAAACTACAGTAATAACAACCCAAAACTTCTAATACATGGAGACTAAATAGCATGTTATTAAACAACTAGAGGCCAGGTACACGAAGTCCGTGCATGGGGGTGGGGGTGGGGTGTGTGTCCCTTAGCCAATCCTGCACTTTCTCCAATCTGGAAGCTGTCGAGGCCAGTAGGACATCACTCTCACAATCCAGGACTGCTGGCTCCCAACCAACTCACCTGCCTGGCTGCCTGATTGCCCCTAACCGCTTCTGCCTGCCAGCCTGATCAACGCATAACTGATCCCCTGCCAGCCCAAGTGCCCCTAACAGTCCTCCCTTGCAGGCCTGGTTCTGCCCTCCCCTGCCGGCCTGGTCATCTCTTATTGCCCTCCCCTCTGGCCCAGTTGCCCCCAACTACTGTCACCTGCATAACTGTTTCCAACTTCCCTCCCCCGCTGGCCTGATCACCCACAACTGAACTCCCCAGCATCTTGTGTTGGAGTGACAGGCCACTTAAATATTACTCTTTTATTAGACAGGATGAATGGATTACCAATGAGATCAAGAAAAAATAAAAATAAAAAACTTCCTTGAAACAAAATGAAAATGCACATTCAACAACCCCAAATCTCTGGGATACAGCAAAAGCAGTACTGAGAGGAAAGTTCATAGTACCGTTTCCCTGAAAATAAGACAGTGTCTTATATTAATTTTTGCTCCCAAGATGCACTAGGTCTTATTTTCAGGGGATGTTTTATTTTTCCATGAAGAATAATACGGTACACATTTATTGTTAAATGAAAATAAAGGAAATTTATTACCTGTATACAATATGGTACTATGGTAGTTGTCAAAATAAACCAGACAAACTGTGAATCCTCTAGTATCAAGAATTTACTCATTTATTCAATGACAGTCATGTCATCATCTTCTGGAACATCATAATTCAAATCCTGAATTTCCTGGTGAATTTCTTGTGACTCCATTTCTTTCAGAATCAGTGGACCAAATCTCTCATGTTTAGCAATAGCACTGTCTTTAAATGAGTACTTCTTGTCAAGGTAGCCTGCACGCAGTGCATTTGCAATGCAACTGTCAGTGATTTTCTCCCATAAATTCTTCACCCAAGTCACAACTTCTTGCAGGTTAGGTTTCACAAAGTGTCCACTCTGATTTCTCTCCATTCTATTTTCAATGTAGTCATTAATTTCCATGCGCAAACTGTCTTTGAATGGCTTGTTTATTGCAATATCAAGAGTCTTGGAGATAGGCCGTCATTCCTGGGGGAATCATCTGATCTATTTTTCTTTCGTGAAGAAATGTCTTCATGTCTTTAATGCAGTGAATGCTGGTTGCATCCCAGACCAGCAGACCTCTTTTGCTCCCTCGCATAACAAGCAGCAGCATTAAATCAACCCACTTCCTTATAACTGCTTGTGTGGCCCAGGCTTTTTCAGTTTAAGGAATAAAAACGCCCAAAACACATTCAATCTTTTCCTTCTTGCCCTTAGAAATGATTAAAAGTGGGATTTTAGTGCCATCCAGACGAATTGCCAAAATACAGGAAACACGTGCACTTTCGTAAGCAGTGGAGGGAATGTACACTAAGGAGGCACCCTGCTGTTCAATTGTTGCTTGAGATGATTGGCCCATAAACCCTGCAGTTTCATCCATAGCAATCATGTTGGAAAGATAGTATTTAGAGAAGTCAGCATCATCAATAAAGGACTTGAATGCAAGTGCTCGCTTACTAACTTGAGTATCTTCCAACCTAAACAATGTTGTAGATCTTCTTAAAGACAGTTCACTTCGCTGAAGGAAATTATCCAGCCAGTGTTGTGATGCTTTGAAGTCTTCGGGTGCTATGTCAAACTGTGGTGCCATAGCAAGGGCAAATTCTTGAATCTGAGCCCTATTCACAACCAAAGCCTCTGCTCTCCTGTCAACAACCCATTCACAGATCAGGTCTTCCAGCTCAGAAAATAATGGTTGCCGACCTGAAAACACTTGTGCTTTTTAGCATTTCCCTTGTCCACTTGTTCAATGAGGTTACCATGCTCTGCTCGGCATTTTCGGACCAATCGGATACTCAACATCTTCTCTTTGCAGAAAGCAGTAAGGTTTTGGCCTCAAGAGTCTTCCACGATTCCTTTCTTGTACTCCACAGAGTAGCTTTTTCTTTTTGCACTCATTTCTAGGGGTAAAAAAAGGAATTGGGGTATCAAGGTGGGGTCAATTAAAATGACACAGGGGGGATCAGAGGGGGGAATCAAAATGGCACAGGAGAATCAGAGGGGGGATTACCATTTTAGTAACCCCTTTTGATCCTTCTGTGTCATTTTGATTGCCCCCTCTGATCCGCATGTGTCATTTTAAGTGATCCCCCTCTCCCCACCCCTGTGCCACTGAACACCTTCACCAGACATCCCCCCTACCCCTTTATCAGACATTTACCCCCTGGGACCTGCCTGGGGACTGTCACTGGGCTTGCTGGGGCCTGGATCTGGGCTGGAGCAGGGTCTGCCACTAACTGAGAACCTTCAGTCATCATGAGGGCGGCAGCGAGCATCAGGTAGTGTCACCAGAGACAGACCAACACTCACCACCTTCACCGCATCCCGTCCGCTCTAATCCTCCTGTCCTTCTACAAGCATCTGCAAAAGTATCCTCCTCTCTCCCGCCCCATGCTCACTGCTCACTTGGACCTCCGCTCTGCCTCCACACAGCAGTGACGTCAGGACTCAGCATAACGTCACTGATTGCTAGACGCCAGTCGGGGCGGCCCTAGCGACCAGTTTACAGTAAATTAATTTTCATTCTGAGACAGAACCTGCGGGGGGGGGGGGGGGGCTTATTTTCGGGGGGATGCCTTATATTTCACTCAGAAGGAAACCTGTACGTAGGTCTTATTTTCTGAGGATGTTTTATTTACGGGGAAACGCGGTACTAGAGGCATATCTCAATAAACAAGAAAAATCAGCAATAAACTATTTAACCCTACAACTAAAAAGAAAACAGCAAGAGAAGCCTAGAGTCAGTAGAAGGACAGAAAAAATATAAAGATTAGAGCAGAAATAAAAACACAGAAACTAAAATAAACAATATTAAAAAATGAAACCAAAGCTGGTTTTTTGAAAGGATAAAAATCATAAAATATTAGCCAGATTCACCAAGGAACAAAGAGAGAGGACCCAAATAAATAAAATCAGAAACAAAAATGCAGAAGTAACCACAGACACCATAGAAATACAAGGGATTGCAAGAAAAAACTATGAACAACTATGTGCTAAAAGCTGGACAATGTGGATGAAATACACAAATTCCTTAAAAAAAAAATACAATCTCCGAAAACTGAATCATGTAGAATAAAAAAACTTGAATAGACCAAAAACAACCTATGAAATAGAAGCAGTACTCAAAAAACTCTCACCAAGATCTGAATGGCTTCATAGGGGAGTTTTCCCAAATGGTCAAAGAAGAAATAACACCTATACTCCTCAAACTATATCAGAAAATTCAAGAGGAAGGAATACTTCCAAAATATTTTTTATGAGCCCAGCATTATCCTAATTCCCAAACCAGGTAAAAAACACTACAAAGAAAGAGAATTACAGGCCAATATCCCTCATTTACATAAATACTAAAATCCTCAAAAAAAAATATTAGCAAATCGCATCCAGCAATATATTAAAAAGATCAAGTGGGATTTATTTCAGGGATGCAAAGCTGGTAAATATTCATAAAACAATAACCATGATATATAACATGAACATATTGAAAGACAAAAATTAATGACCAGAGAAATTTTGATAAAAATTCTCAACGAAGTTTGAATATAGGAAGCATATCTCAACATGACAAAGGCTATATATGACAAATCTACAGCCAACATCATACTCAATGGGCAAAAATTAAAACCATTTCCCTAAAAAGAGGAACAAGACAAGATGCCACTTTCAACCACTCCTATTCAAAATAATACTGGGAAGTGCTAGCCATAGCAAAGAGACGAGAAGAAAAAATAAAAGGCATCCAAATTGAAAAACGAGAAATAAAATTATTATTCGCAGATGACATAACATATTTGTTAATGATAATAATAAGGGTTTAATCTTCAAAATACAGGGAAATCATACTACTTAAAAAAAGATAAACAATACAATAAAAAAGTAGGCAAAGGAACTAAATAGACACTTTTGAAAGAATACAGAAGGTAGGAGATATAGGAAAACATGCTCAAAGCCACTAATCATCTGAGAGAGAGAAATCAAAACAACAATGAGTTACCATCCCACACTTGTCAGAATGGCTATCCTCAACAAAGGACAAGTGCTGGTGAGAATGCGGAGAAAAAGGAACCCTTGTGCACTGCTAGTGGGAATGCAGACTTGTGCAACCACTGTGGAGAACAATATGGAATTTCCTTAAAAAATTAAAAATGGAACTCCCGTTGGACCCAGTGATCCCACTTCTAAGAATATATCCCAAGGAATCAGAAAGGACCTCTATGTTGATAGCAGCACAATTTAGAATAGCTAAGATTTGGAAACAGTCTTAAGTGCCCATCAGCAGATGAGTGGATTAGAAAACTATGGTACATCTATATAATGGAATACTACGCTGCTTTAAAGAAGAAGGAATTCCTACCATTTGCAACAGCATGAATGGAACTGGAGAGCATCATGCTAAGCGAAATAATCCAGTAGGAAAAACATAAATAACATATGATCTCATTCATTTGTGGAATATAATAAACAACGTAAAATGAGGAAAAAATACTACAGCCAGAGGGGGGGCAAATATTCTAGAATATAATAGAAGCAATCCTGTTATTTGCAGATTTTTAATATTTCCTATAACTTTTGTGATATACCATGTTAGTACAATTTTGGTAATATTATTATACTTAAAATCCTTTTACTCTTGGAATATTAATGTTTATTGCACGTAATATTATATGTAAGATCATTTTCTTGAATAACTGGTGTTTACTGCATGTAATGTTTTCATATTTAAAATCATTTTTCGTGAGATATTGTTTATTGCATGTAACATTATATTTAAAATCATTGTTCTTGAAATAAAAAAAAAAAGAAAACCTATTTGAAGAAATAATGACAGAAAATTTCCCTCTCCCTGGTTAAAGAAATAGACTACATGTCCAGGAAGTGCAAAGAGTCCCAAAGTAGGAACCCAAAGAGGCCCAAACCAAGATACAACATAATTAAAATACCAATGGTTAAAAACAAAGAGAGAATCCTAAAAAGTAGCACAAGAAAAGCATTTAGTTACCTATAAGGGAGCACCCATATGACTCTCAGACAAACTCTGAACAGAACTTTGTAGACCAGAAGGGAGTAGCAAAAAAAATCCAAAGCAATGAATAGAAAGGACCTACAACCAAGACTCTACCAATCAAAGCTCTTATTAGGAACTAGGGGCCCAGTGCACAAATTTATACACCTTGAAAGGAACTGTGGGCCACATGTGGTGGGAACAGTGGTGGGTCTCGGCCCATCCTCCACAGTTCCTGTTCCCGTCTGCCAGCAGCCCTGCTCCGCTGTCAACCCTCCCATGCACTGACGATACCAGCCCCTCTCACCCACTGACTGCATGAAGTGAGCAGGCTGTGTCGTCAGTGGTTATAAGTGGTGGCTGCTGCCTTGATAAGCTCCTCAGGAGCAGGGGAACCTGCAGTTGCTTCTCGTACCCGCTGATGGCACCCTGCACTAGGTGCCAGCAGTGGGTGTGAGTGGGGCTGGCGCTGGTAATGGGTACAAGTGCGAGCACTGGGCAGGACCGTGGCTTGCAGGATCAAAGAATTTTCCGTAATCATAAGAGGCTTGCCCCAATGTCAGCGAATGGTGCCTGGCCTTGGTCTGGCACACCTGCTCTCCTGCTCTACCATCCTGCTGCGCTCAACACCCACCATGTTCCACACACTCCCCCTGGTGGTCAGCGCACCTTTTCTCTGACCCCCAAAACAATACATATCAGTCACCTTTGTTGAAGGTTAGGAAGGAGTTTGAATACTCCTCATATCTTTCACTAATGTGAAAATTATTAAGTGCTAAAGAATTTAAAGAAGCCAAAAAGGCTTCTGTAATTCTAAGCATGGGAGCTAAGACAAACCCAGCCCTGATATAGACACACAAACAAGAAAAGTACCTAAAAGAGTATGGGAGCTAGGACAGGGAATTTGAAAAATGGAAATGAATCCTTGCTAGTTTTTCTCAATGGTTAGAGCATCAACCCACAGATCAAAGGGTTCCAGTTCAATTCCAGGTCAAGTGTATATACTTCAGTTGCAGGTTTCCCCGTCATGGGAAGGGCACATGCAGGAGATAAGCAATCAATCTCTCTCTCTCTTCTCTCTCTCTCCCTCTCCCTTCTTCCCTCCCTCTTCTCTTCCACTGTCTCTAGAAATCAATGGAAAATCTTAGCTATAATAAATTGTGCTGCTCTGAAAATAGGGCTGCATATATCCTTTCTTTCTGATTGCCGTTTCTAATTTCTTGTGATATATTTCTAGAAGTGGGATCACTGGGTCAAAAGGCAGTTCCATTTTTAAATTTTTGAGGAATGCATTCTCACCAGCAGTGCACTGAGGGTTCCTTTTTCTCCAAATCCTCACCAGCACAGGTCATTGTTGATTTGTTGGTGATAACCATTCAGACAGGTATGAGATGGTATCTCATTGTTGTTTTGATTTGCTCTCTCAGATGATTAGTGGCTTTGAGAATGTTTTCCTATATATCTTGGCCTTCTGTATATTCTCTTTTGAAAAGTGTCTATTTAGGTCCTTTGCCCACTTTTTGACTGGATTGTTTATCTTCCTTTTGTTAAGTTGTACGAGTTTCCTGAAAATTTTGGAGATTAAACCCTTATCAGAGAGATAACATTGGCAAATATGTTCTCCAATACAGCGGGCTGTCTTGTTTTGTTGATGGTTTCTTTTATTGTGCAGAAGTTTTGTATTCTGATGTAGTCCCATGTGTTTATTTTCTCTTTAGTATCCATTGCCCTAGGAGCTATATTAGTAAAGATATTGCTATGACATATGTCTATTATTATTTTACTACCTATGGATTCTTCAAAGATTTTTATGGTTTTCCTTCTTACATTTAATTTCTTTAGCTACTTTGTGTTTGTTTTTGTGTATGGTATAAGTTAGTGATCTAATTTGATTATTGATGTTTCTATTTCTCTCTCTCCATTTCCCTTCCTCTCTGGAATCAATAATATATATTTAAAAATCTGCTACATAACCTTGAGCATAAAAATTTACCAGGAATTTTTTCTTGTACACATACATACAAAGATGTTATCTTAGCACTATTAGTTTATGTAAATAAGATTGAGGAACACCTGGATGTCTAGTAGGAAAGAGGTTAAATAAGCAATGGCATAGCCATATCTGATTATGACGGTAGTATAGATCCGCATAAGATGAAAAAATGTTCATTATATATTACTTTCTTTCTTTTTTAAATACATGAGTAGTGAAGATATTTTCCCCACTGATTTTTAGAGAGAGTGGAAGGGGAGAGAAAGAAGGGGAGAGAAAGAGAAAAGAGAAACATCAATGTGTTAAGAGATCCATGGATTAGTTGTCTCCCACTCTCACCCTGACTAGGACCAGTATGTGCCCCTGACTGGAAATGGAACCAGAGACCTGTGGATCACTGAGTAAAACCGGCCAGTGCATATATTTCTTTTAAAAGGCAATAAAACATGTGCTATTACAATACCATGCATTTTTAAATTGTGTCTGAGTGTGCGCGCACACATCTATATGGGCTCAAAACAACGAATTATAAATAACCATTTCGTTTCATTTTTTTCTTATCTCAATTTTCTAAAGTTTTAATCAACTTAAAAAAAAGCAGATCAAGTATTTAATTAGAGTCTTCTTAAGAAATTTAGAACAACAGTTTGTGAGAATAAATCATATTTGTGAAAGCCAACATTGTCCTGGAGCTGAGGAACTGCTTTGATTTTGGCCAGAATTTGCAAATCCATGTCTTTTTGAACAGCCTTGGGCTGCTCTGTTTTAATCTTGTATTTCTCTTTCTGTGTTGAACATCTGAACCTCTGGTGTCTGGGCTTATGCAGCTTCTTGAAGTAATCGTTTGTATGATGTTTGGGGATTTTCACACCCCTGATATCAATTTTGGTAGAGGTGGCGATAACAAATTTCTGGTGTTCTATGCAGATGAACTCAATTAAAGGACAGAGGTCCAGGCTCAAGTAGCAAGCCACTGCTCAGCTAGTTCAGGAAAACTACCCCTTTTGCCTCTGTGGCACTCAATAAGGATGATCAGAATGGTCCTGGTGTTGTAGTGTACCCTGTGAATTACACAAGGATACCTAAAGAGGTAAAATTAAGGAGCCACATTTATTTCATAAGCTGGTGCTATGAAGGGGCATCATAGTACTCCATATCTCGCAGCCCTGAATGGCAGTAACATCTGGCTTATAAAAGGCAAAAATCACAAAGATATGGATTACATTTCTATGTTTGGAATGAGGAACTGGTTTGCAAAAGCAATTTACAGAAGCTAAATTTAGCAAGTTAGTTATCTACAAAGATTAATTATAGTTTTAGGTCTTGGAGTCACTGAGTCAATGGAAAACACATTTTCTGGAGTCACTGAAGCAATTAAAGCAATTGTGCTGTCCTGGTCTCCAGTTGCAGACGAATGGATTTTAAAAGACCAACAAAACTACAATCAATGGGGTGATTTATATAAGTTCAGGAAATCAAAATAACTTCTCTATTATTTTAGCAAGCAAACAATTACAGAAGCCAGAACAGCAGGATGAAAAATTAAACAGCAGTTTTTACCTAAGATGATTGTTACCATGCTTCACCAGGAGTGATGCTGGTCCCCAGTTTTCTCACATGACGACTTAAGGGTTTCTTGCCACAGTTCAATAGCTTTCAAGGCACATCTGCAGTAAGATAATATCTAGGCATTTTGCAAAGTTTGGCCACTCGGGTACCACATTCTTATCACCCATCACAAGAACTTGTGACAGCAAGAACTTTCTTCTTTTTTTCCCCAATTCTAGATTTAGCTTTTGAATACTTCCTTGTGTGCATGGACTTGCAGGAATACACAATTGGTCGGGAATATCGAACAATTCCTCTGAGTAGGACAGTTTTGGCTTCCTTGGAGCTTCCCCTTTTTAGGTATCTTGGCCTTGATGTTCCCTTCTTAACTTTGCCACCAGCATTAGCCTTCTTGGCTTTAGGTTTCTTCTTAGTATCCAGCTTCTCAGCTTTTCCACTCACTGTTTCGTACGATGGGAAAGAGCTACAATCAACTTTTTTTTTTTTTAAGAGAAAAAACATTATTTTACATTTATACTTAACTTTTATTTTTCTTTAGTCCTCACCAGAGGATGTTTTTCATTAAATTTAGAGAGAGAGGAAGAGAGAGAAACACGGATCAGTTGCCTCCTATATACACCCAACCAGGGATCAAACCTGCAACCTAGGTATGTGTCCTTATCCGGAATAAAACCTAAGACCCTTCGGTGCATGGGACAACATTCCAACCAACTGAGCAACACTGGCCAGGGCTTTTAAGTTTTCTTTTTGATAAAAAAAGAAGAAAGAAAGGAACCAAGATGCAACTATCTGTATTTTACTAAATAAATGGAAAGAGAAATCATACATTAGGACCTACCTAAAGCAAGTTTTCATTTCCTTACATCTTGTCTCTAACATTTTCAAGTCTATCCAACCTCACAATTACTTTAATCAAAACCCAGCTTTTACATCCTATATTCATTATGTCACATTACTGTACTCAGGGGAGATCCAGATGGAGCTTTCACACTGGCTTGGACAGCAGGAACTGAAGGACTCGTTCCCAAAGTGCAAAGACACCATCTGCAACCTTCTGGTAATCCTCTTCATGTCATCTGTTCCATTTCCAATTCTTTTAATGTCCATTACACAAGTAATCAAGATTTGCCCTACAGTTATCTCTTTCATAAGGCAGATAGAAATATATTAAATTTCCCAATAATGCAAAAACGCAATGCCTTCTCATTACTCTCTTAACCCCCAAAGAAATACTACTCTGTGGCTAATACTAAAACCTATGGGAGATATTAAGAAAGAAAAAACATGATCACAGATTACAAGGAATTTAATTAATAGAGCTCATAAATAGAAAACAATGGGGGGGGATTAAGATTTTGCCTAGTATTAACTGCTAGGCTTGGCTCTCTTGGGCCTAATCCCAATTCAACCCACTGCTTACTTATGACCTTGGGCAACTCCTCACCAGTAAAACTATGAGTTAAACCTAAATGATCTCAAACATCCTTTCCACATCTCATCTTCTATTATTCTAGAAACAAGAGATTAGGGAAAGGAAAGATAAAGGCAGGCTTTCATAATGTGTTAGGAATTATCTATGAGCAGACAACAACAAAGATTAAAAAAGAAACAAGTGAGCCAAACCGGTTTGGCTCAGTGGATAGAGCGTAGGCCTGCAGACTGAAAGGTCCCGGGTTCGATTCTGGTCAAGGGCATGTACCTTGGTTGTGGGCACATCCCCAGTAGGGGGTGTGCAGGAGGCAGCAGTTGATCGATGATTCTCTCTCATCGATGTTTCTAACTCTCTACCCCTCTCTCTCTTCCTCTCTGTAAAAAATCAATGAAATATATTTTAAAAAAACAAGTGAATCTGTAAGGGGAAAAGAAAAGAAAAAATCACCGATCAGCAAGAAGCCTGTTCTTATATAAGCAAAGTGATCCGAAAGTAAGTGAAAAGCAAGTATATTCTCCTCCCTTCTATTAGAGAAATCCTGAAGAGGGTTATGTAAACAAATCTACTGTCAATAGAGAGGAGCACTGATTTAGAAAAATAAAAAATATCAGATTGACTGTTTACTGAATGTCCAGTATGTGTGAAGTTGTTCTTTACTAGGCACAGTTAATACAAATATGCAGATTCAGCAAAAAAAAAGAGAAAAAAAAAAAGAGAGAAAGAACTTGTCAAAGATGTGGTGATTGGTGGTTGGGGTGAGTGAAGATGGGAAGAGGATATAGGGGGAATGGTGATGAAAAAAAATTAAAAAGAGGGTCAATACTAGTTTAGAAAAAGAACATAAATATTAATAAATATTGTCCCTGCTTTTAGGAACTTTATTTCATTCATTCAGTAAATATTTACTGAGCACCTACTATGTACATGAACAATTCCAGGTACTAGGAAGTCAAGAGTGAATGTATACCTAAATTCATGAAATTTACAGTGTGCAGGGCTAGGGAGGTACAGATACATTAAACAAGGTAATTTCAGAAAATGAAAATTGAAGAATTGTGGGCACTACTTTAAACTGGTTGATTATGAATATAAAATGTTAACAATTGCTAAAGCTGGGTGATGGAAATTCACTGTACTGTTTTCTTTACTTCATTTTAAATTACTAAAATAAACCACATAGAAGATAGGATAATCATGGAAGATTTCGCTGAAATGACATCTGGGCTGAGATTTGACAGCTAAGAATAGGGCACGTACCCTCATGCCTTTCTAACAGAGGAAACAGCTGGTACAAAGACCACAAGGGGCCCAGAGACATTATGAGAAAAACAGCTGAGGCTATGAAAACAAAGATTTTGTGGGCACCCTACTATTAATGTTAAGAAATTTACAATTTATTCTAAGTGCAAGAAGCCACTGGAGAGTTAATTTTTGTTTAATTCTCACCTGAGATATTTTTTCCCCCATTGGTTTTTCAGGGCGAGTGGAAAGGGAAGAGAAAGAAAACATCAATGTGAGAGATTTACACCAACTGGTTGCCTCCCACACATGCCTTTATTGGGGTCAGAAAGAGAACCAGCAACGCAGGTACCTGCTCTTGAGTAGGAATTGAACCAAGACCCTTTGATCTGAGAGTCGACACTCTAACCACTGAACAACACCATCCAGGACCACTGGAGGGTTTTAAGCAAGAACACAAATACAGGAATATACTTGTGTTGATTAAATTACAAAGCAATACAAATTAGGTGCTAAATTAGGTAAACCAAAATATATTACTTAGTAATGAGATGAATTTATATTTTGCAGTTATCATTATCTCCATAATCACTTTATTTGAACTTAAACTAAAAGTAGTTTCTAATTCTAAGCACATTAATCCAAGGATACTTAATTCAGTATCTGAAAAAGTGACTCAGAAGCATCCTGGATGATAAATAAATTATTGTAGATAATTAAAAATTCTGTTATAGCCCAGGTCAGGTAACTCAAATGGTTAGTGTTATGCCAATACACCAATGTTGCAGGATCTATCTCTGTCAGAGCACATATAAGGAGCAACCAATGAATGCATAAATAAGTGGAACAATAAACCAATGTTTTCTCTCTCTTTCTCTTTCTCTCTCTCTCTCTCTCTCTCTCTCTCAAAGGAAAACAGAAGCAAAAAAATAAAACTTCTGTTACAGATGTCCAACAAAAATTCTAAGTGAACAAAATGTGAGGTTTGATTTTGCCCAGAGAAAGGTGAGGTCTGCAATCCAAGTTGAAAGGAGAAATGTGCACAGAGGGATCTAGAGGTTCAGAGGAAGTCCAGGCCCCACAAAATCCACGGACATTGGGGGCAGCGTAGTCCTCAAATGTGGAAGGGGGTCCACAGGGCTGCTGACAGAAGGGAACTCTAGAAATCAAACAATAGCTGGGCTAGGCACAACACGGCAGCCTGAACCTTTACCAGTTAACCGGCTGCGCTCTGCCCGGGGTAAAAACCATGCACAGAGACGTGAACAGAGTCGCGTACAGTGCCGGGGTGAAAGAGTCACCAGGATGCCCACTTACTCTTGGTCTTTTTAATCTTTAAATCCTTGCTTTTGATTACTAAGCCGAAAACATGGGATTACCCAATTAAAAACATTCAGAGACTGCAGGGAAAAGTTATTTTGTGGAAGCTGGGGATCAGAGCGGGCAGAGATCAGAAAACCAGCTTTGGGGCGGTGCAGACCCCAAAACCAGTATTAAGTCCAGCAGAGAAAACAAATTCCAAATACTGGGTAGAAAAGACTTATAGCCCCAGATGTAAACACAGAAACACTGCCACTCAGGGATTGAATCACAAACTGACTTACAGGTAGGCTGAGTAACAAAGAAATACAGCCTGCATGAAAATAAGATTGTGGCTTATGACACAAAGAAAGAATTCACAGAGGAACACAGGGAACTTCAATATGGTCCTGACTACCTTACAGGAAACTAGCATGCCAAACAGAACAGTAGAGGAAGTGAATGACCTTCACTACAGCACATTTTTATATTTTATCTTTTACTTAAGAAACGAAATTTTTTTCCTCACTTGATTTTTTACATTTTTAATTATTCTATTTTTATTTTTAATCAATATTATTACTACTACTTTACTTACCTTCTTTAATTTTCACTTTGTTTTCTCTAATTTTACTTTATAATTGGGATTAGTGTTCTACAATCAATTTTTGTTTTTCCTTTAGCATATTACCTATTTCAATGTTACCTTTATGGTAACACTCTCTCATTTATCCCCTTTTGGCGTTCTGTTTCTCTTACTCTATTCCTGTTTTAGATTTTCCCTATTCCTTCTTTTCATCCCGTTAAAAATTCATCCTATGTATAGATCTAATTTCCAATCCCCTGCTCCAATTCCATACACACTTTTCTTTTTCTTCACTATTCAAATTTTTTCTCTTCCCTTTGTTTTTTTTTTTGTTGTTTTCCCCTTTTTCTCTCTGTCCCATTGTTGCTGTGAGTTTGACTGTTAATCAGATTGGTTTATATGTTTGTGTGATTCTCTCTCTTTTTTTTTTTTTTTTGCTTCTGTTTTCCTTCTCGTCACTTGTTGTCCTCTGTAGTGTGCATTCATATCTAGGTGTTAGTTGGTTGCATTTTTATGACTACTTATTGTTCTATTGTAGTTTTCTCCCCATATAGTTTTCTCACACTTTTTTATTTATTTTTCCTTTTGTCAATATCATTACTGCACTCTTTGTTTTCATTTTTTTTTTAATACCCTAATTCTCTTTTCTTGGGTGGTCACCTTTACTTGGAGTTGTTAATATCGAGAATACATTTGTGTTCAGTACCTGGTTGTGTTGTACTTTGTCAACAGGAGAGAGAACTATATAACCAGACACCCAGAGAGGAGAGATCATGGAGAGACAAAGAAACAGCCCACATATGAAAGAAAAGAGGCGTCATCAGGTAAAAAAAAAAAAAAAAAGTAAATGAAATGGAGATAAGCACTATAGCAGAGAGAGAATTCAGAGAAATGATCATTTGGTCGCTGAAAAAGTTGGAAAACAAATTCAACAATATGTGTTAGGTACTATGGAGAACAGTATGGAGTTTCCTAAAAAAACTAACGTTGAGAAAAACCAAGATGGTGGCATAGGTAAACACTTAAACTGCTGCCTCATAAAACACTATCAAAACTTCAACTAAAAGACAAAATGGATTTCATCCAGAACCACAGGAAAGCTGGCTGAGTGGAAATTCTACAACTAGAAGAAAAGAGGATTTTCTTTGCTTTGTTTATTGCAGTGGGGAGCTTCGGTTTCTTTACTGCTTTAGAAAGCCTGCCGCACACTCAGCCGCATGTGTACACAGCTGCCCATCCTCTCCTTGTGCATGTCGGGAGTTTTTGTTCCAGTTCCTGGCAAGTTTCTGGGAACCCTGACTCATACGGGGAGAAACTGGACTGTATGGGAGCAGGCAGAACTTGAGGGCGACTTTTTCTCAGAGGTGCTTGCAACGATTACCATGGGACACTGAGACACAGGGGCCTATTACAGGGCTGGGCTTACTGTAAACCAATGCTGTCTGTTCCACCCCATCCAAACTGAGCACAGAGACTTTTGCAAGTCTTGTCTCATAAAGGTATCTCAAGCACAGAAGTTCTCTCAGCATAGACATGGATGATTTACACAGTCAATTGCCCTGGAGGTCCATTCCTCCCAGTGATACCAACAACAATCAAGGCTTAACTACAATAAGCCTGTTCACACAGCGCATAAAATGGTGCACCACGACTGTCCATCTCAGGTAACTGGGGAGGTTGAGCCACTGGGCCCTAGGATTATCTGTCTAGTAATCCCACTCCTAAGAATATACCCTAAGAAACACCAATAAGAAAGGATATATGACCCCTATGTTCGTAGCAGCACAATTTACAACAGCCAAGATTTGGAAACAGCCTAGGTGCTTGTCAACATATGACTGGATCAGAAAACTATGGTACATCTACACAATGGAATACTATGCTGCCATAAAAAAGAAGGAATTCTCACCATTTGCAGCAAACTGGATGGAATTGGAGAAGATCATGCTAAATGAAATAAGCCAGTCAATGAAAGAAAAATACCACATGATGTCAGTCATTTATGGGTAATAAAGAAAATTATAAACTGATGAACAGATACGGAGACAGTAAAGTATCAAACAGAATGTCAAATTACAGCGGGCAGGTTAGGGATAGGTGGAGGAGATAAGAGATCAACCGAAAGTCTTGTGTGCATGCATATAAGCATAACCAATGGCCACAAAACCATGGGGGGTGAGGGCATGTATTGGAGTGGGAGAGGCAATGGTAAAATATGTACAAATATAATACCTTAACAAAAAATGAAAATAAAAAATATTTTTTTAAAAGTTCAACATTATTTTCTTAAAAGTAAAAGGAAACAGAAGGAACAAGAAAATAGTAAGGAAAAGTAAAGTTGATTAAAGAGGGGCAAGTTTTTTAACTCACTAGTTTTGAACATAAATATATATTTTATTTTGGTTTGGTTTTGGTTTTTGTTTATGAAAATGAGAGCCACCGATGTTCTCCCACTCTTCCTTCAGCAGAGTACTACAGATTTGTTTTCAGGAAAGGGTCAGAGTTTCTGGCTTAGATAAGGATGGAGATACCACACTAAAAATTAAGATGTATTTAAATTTTGTATATTGAATACTTAGTCCTTCAAGCCTTTTCCCCTGATTAGTCCCCCAGACATCAACAACCAACTTACACCCACAGTCAAAAAAACAGAAAAGTCTTCCCAGAAAGAAAACTTAATTCTGATAGGAATTTTCCAGATCATTGAATAGCAAAAAGTATGGCCAATGACCACCTGTCCCCCATGTCCATCGGGCTTACAGAACACCACTCTTAAATATAAGCAGACAGCCGGGACTGGTTTGGCTCAGTGGATAGAGCGTCGGCCTGCGGACTGAAAGGTCCCAAGTTCGATTCCGGTCAAAGGCATGTACCTTGGTTGCGGGCACATCCCCGGTAGGGGGTGTGCAAGAGGCAGCTGATCAATGATTCTCCCTCATCGATGTTTCTAACTCTCTATCCCTCTCTCTTCCTCTCTGTGAAAAATCAATAAAATATATTTAAAAAATAAAAATAAAAAAAATATAAGCAGACAGCCAGAGTCACTACATTTGAGGAATGCTACCTATGGCAGAGCAAAAAATCTTTAAAGAAAGGGAATAGGAGGGAAAAGAAAATTTCATCTAACATTATTAGCCTCAGAGAGATAAGAAAATATACTGTACCCATGAAATAAGGGACACTATAAAAAAAGGAATAATCAAAGGTGAGAGGGGCTAGAAAGAATGAGGCTGAAATGTCAGGCCAGCGGGAAGCAACAAACCAAATGCACTCTGAAGTTCTGAAAAGTTTATTCCCACTGGTTCCCTCCAGAGGCTGAGCACTCAATGTGGCAGAGTTTTTGCCTTATATACATCCCTAGGTTTTTCTGTCTCCCATATATGGCATATATACACATTCTAGACATTCTTTCTATGTTGTGTGCTTAGCTTCCTGGAATCTATTGCAATTTGGGAGGAGGGGCGAGTACCACAACCAGGCCAAGCTAGGAACCACTTCAGCAGAGCCCCCCCACCCCCCCGAGGTGCAGGAAAGGCAGCCCGCCTCTACCATTTCAGTTTCCCTGCGCTCAGAGCTGTTTCTCCTGCATCATTGCTGCTGAAGGCCTGTTGCTTAGGCTACAGATGGAGGGCTCAGTTCCTTATCTGCGCCTAGGGGGAAGTCCCCACACCGTGAGCACATAGCCTTCTTCCTCCCTTGCTTTTCACTGCCAACCTTCCAAGAAACAGGACAGGAGTGAGCGAGATTACAGAAGCCAGGGAGTGGTTACGGTGGTGCAGCCAAGAGGGGGTTTTATCTGCTCTCGACTTCCTTCTCAATGAGGAAGGAGTGGGGAGCAAGGGACCACTTGCTTTTTGCTCTGCTCTTCACTTACTAATGCCTCACAACTCTGTGAAGGACCAATTATTGTCCCTATTGTGTAAGATGTGGAAACTGCAGCCACAAGTTTCAATAATCAGCCTATATAGTCAATTCTGCAGCTGCCACGAGGTGGAATCAGGTAAAAACAATAAATTGCCCTATCTAGTTTGGTTCAGTGGATAGAGCATCAGCCTTCAGACTGAAGGATCCCAGGTTTGATTCCGGTCAAGGGCACATGACCGGGATATGGGCTCCATTCCCTGTTCAAGAGGCAGCTGATCAATGATTCTCTCATCATTGGTGCTTCTATCTTTCTTTCCCTCTTCCTTCCTCTCTGAAATCAATAAAAATATACTTTAAAATAAACAAAACCCAGAAGGAATAGCAGACATTCTCTGAGGCTTTCCTATAGGTTCGAACCATTTCATGTAATCCTGGTTGCTCTAGGAGTGAACAAGGCGTACCACACATGCCCTCACCACCTTCAAGCTGGACACTTCAATTTGCTCTTCATGACTGGACACTTCATGATTGCCCAGGAACCAGTATCACCTCTCAGGCCATTTGTTTTCCAAATATCCCTGTGACCAACCCTTCTATCTACATAGACTTAAGAAAGTTCTGCTGTATGTGAGTTCCAGCCCTCATGTTTTCAGCCTAGATCTTGCTATCTCTCATTGGGCTATTTTTTTTTTTTTAAAATTGAACCCTGACCTCCGGGGTTCATAGGTCAAGGATCAACCACTGAGCCATGCCGGCTGGGGGGCATATAATTTTTTTAGTAAAAGATTTATCTTTCCCTGAAGCAAGCCCTGTTCATTGTTTCTGTAACTTACTAGAAGTGATGGCGAATATAAGACATTTGGCAGGGGGGCTAGCAATCTGAATCTGTGCCAGTAACCTAATGTACATTTTTGATAGCCTATAATTAAGTCACTGCCCCTTTCTCAACAAGCTGGTCTAGCAAGACCTGTTTTCCTAATTATTCCCAATTTACAAAGGGGCCATAAAAAGAAGGTAACAGCTTAGCTGGAGGGGAGGTCACTAGCACCACCCAGACCAGGCATTTAGATACAATCTAACTTCCCCTTTCTGACTCAGGAGGGTCTATGGAAGGGTCTGTTTCCTAACTACCATCACAACAGCATGGTAGTTAGGAAACAGATAGAAAACAAAGAAACCAGAGGGTATAAAAGAGAAAGCTTCTTCCATATTTACTAACTCAGGGATTTGGAGAATTGACCCCCTGAGTGGCTGTTCTGGTACATCTGATAATAAATGGGTTTTTTCTTGAAGCTCTGAGTACTCTTGTGTATATTTTCCTGTCGCCTGGTAAATTCTGTAACATAAAAATGATTCCCTGACCAAGGAACACGCAGCCAAAGTTTCCCCTTTGAGTGCAGGCGGGTGGGCCAACTCCACCGAGTTCCTGGTGATGGGAAGGCATGCTTCCAGTAATATACTGGGTCCAAGTCCTTATCGGACCCAGAAGACCGGGGCCTCTGCTCATGCTCCAGTGGACTCCAAAAAAGACAGGAAAGCCCTTTCTAGAACCAGACAACTGAGAGATGACTTTTCCCCCAGGGGACCAGTCTGAGTTTAGGCCTGTCTTTCAGGACAGAAGCAGCAGCTGTTCACTACTTAGGCAAATTATTTGCCTCAGTTCAGGACTTTCTGTGGGTGAAAGTCAAAACTCAGGCTAACTGGTATGTGAATGTGACAGTGAGAGCCTGAGTAAAGCAAAAGCTACCTTGTATTGTCCTATGTCTCTGTCAAATAGGAGAGATTACTCGGTTTAAATGCAAACATGGGAAGTAGTTCATCTAAACCTGCTGTCTTGGAATGTATGCTGAAGAATTTTTAAGAAGGGCCTAGAACGCTGCCTGAAATCAGGGGCCCCAAGCTTATGGCCAAGGATGGGAAACAGAAATTCCAGGCCTAGGAAATACATTCTCCCAAAATGATCCATTGGGGAGAATGCTGAGATTCTGGGGAGGGCAGTGCCCCAAACCACAGACAGCAGACATTGCTCTGCAGTGTAAACTTTTAGTGTTGTGTGCACCGATATGAGAGTGTTTGTTAATGTCTTATGTCTCTTTGTTGTTTGTTTAATTTGTTTAAATATGGGGCAAGTCCCACTTTGGGGGAAGCCCAATTGTATGTGGTGAGGCTAAACACGTAACAGAGATTGCAGGATTTCTCAGCAGCTGTCAAGAATCCTTATTCTTGGGGACCTATCTTGCACTCCCTGTCAGGGTGTTCACCAGAAACTCTTAGCTAGTGAGATTTCTTTCTATACGTTTGAAATGTAATTTTGGCTTTGTAACTTTTAGGGACTTTAATTTGTTCTACCCTGATTTATTATTTTGCTGTGCTGGGTTAAAAATTTAACATTCTAAGGCTAATTTGAAAGTGTAAAATTTGTGAAGGTTGCAACCCAAGAAAGTTTAAACAAAAGCCAGCTAATTCCAAGCCTATGATTAACAAACCATTCTCTTCTTCATCTGAGGCAAGTGTAAGGGGGAAGGAGAAAGGCAAAAACAGAAAACTAACAATGTTCACAACTGTAAAACAATTGGCCTAGGAAAGGGCTGGCCTAGAGAGCCAGAAAGAGAAGCCACAGCAGTAACCTTAGCATGTTATCTCTATGGGAAAATGTAGCAGTCTAAATGCAAGCTGCTAAAGGCTAAGAACAGGCTGCTGGGCCTGCCTCCTATTGCCCCCACCTTTTCGCCAGCTCCTATGCCTATATGCATAGTTTTCCAAATTCTTTGGTAACTTAGAGGCTTTAAAGCATTAATGGGTTATCTGCTAAACATCTAAATATTTTTAAATAACATAAAAAACGGAAACAGCCCTGGCTGGTTTGGCTCAGTATATAGAGCATCAGCCTGCAGACTGAAAGGCCCCAGGTTCGATTCCGATCAAGGGCATGTGCCTGAGATGTGGGCACATCCCAGGTAGGGGGTGTGCAGGAGGCAGCTGATCGATGATTCTCTCTCATCAATGTTTCTAACTCTCTATCCCTCTCCCTTTCTTTCTGTAAAAAAAAAAAAAAATCAATAAAGTATTTTAAAAAACTGAAACATTAATTGCTAGACAAATTTTAATTTGCCTACTCTTAGTTTTCATTACAGAAGATCTTACGTACTTCGTTGAATGTATATTTTCTTGAAAGTAAGAGCGCACTTAAGGTGTGTTTTTGTTAATCATTGAAAAAAATTAAGGTTTAAAGAAAAAGAAATAAAAGCTCTGTACAAGTTGCTGAAGGTATGACAAAACAAAAGAATATTAGAGTAGAAATACTGAAAGTCTAAGGCATGGTTATGCATTTTGAAGGAAAAGGGTGGTTTCTAAAGGGGGTTATTTCTGAAAGTTCTAAGAATGTTTCTGAAAGTTGGAAGAATATCTGTGGAAATTATAGGAGGTTTGTAGAAAGAAATGTTAAAAGAAAATTGATTAAATGATACAGGCCAGTAAGCCAGGACAAGCAGAAAAGGCCAAACTTGACATATTAAAACAGCAGTTTTCAACCCTCTACAAAGTTCTATATTCACTAAACAAAAGACACTTAAACAATGATTTTTAATTTAATAAAATACATATATATATATATATATAAGAAAATGATTTTTATTTTGCCTCCCTAAACAGAGGTACATAGCTTATTTCAAAATAATCAGTGAGAGTGATGGGAGAAATCCAATTAGTATTTCCTGTCCACACCGAAGGACAAATGAAGTTAGAAAATAAGCCTTATTTTGGTTAGTTCTTTTCTAGTAAAATAATTATATTAATCAGGTATTAAATAAAAAGAAAAGACCACCTTTTAATCTTGGTGAGGAGGAAACTGGTCTTGCAGAACTTGTTATCTAAATGCAGAGGCCATATATTGTCCTGAATGGGAAACTGGCCTGCCAAACAGAACAATAAAGGAAGTGAATGACCTTCACTACTGCGCATTTTTTATTTATTTATTTTTTCATCTTTTGCTTACCTAATTTTTTACTTTTTTCGTCACTTGATTTTACCTTTTTAATTATTACATTTTTATTTTCAATCAGTATTACTATTACTACTATTTTACATTTATTTTAAGCGTCATTTTATTATCTCTTTATTTTATTTTGGGATTAGTGTTCTACATTCTATCTCAACTCTACTTTTGTGCCATTACTGTCTCTCTCGAACTTTTCCCATTTTTGTATCCTGTTTCTCTTACCCCTTTTCCTGTTTAGATATTCCTTATTCTTTCTGTATACTACATTAAAATTTCACCCTACTTACATATCTAATTTCCAATCACTTGTTCCAAGTCCACACACACACCTGTCTCTTAGCTCTCTAAACTATCCAAAAAATTGTTATTCCTCTCTCCTTATGTTGTTGTTTGCTTGAATATTCATAATATCGATTCCTTATGCTTCATTCTGAGATTGTGTTGCTTATTCTCTTTTTTTGTTCGTTTTTTGCTTCTGTTTTACCTGGCTTCGCTTGTTATTAGTTGTTCTTTGTAGTTTGTATTAATTTCCAGGTACTTGTTGCTGGCATTCACTGGGATTAGTAGCTGTTCTCTTCAAATTTTATCCTTGTATATACACTTTATTCCCTTTTTTTTTTCCTTAGTCTTTTCTTGTCTCTCTTATTTTTTTTTTCTTTTCCCAATTACATTTTAAAACTCCTACTTTTTTTTCTTTTTCCTCTTCTTCTTTCTCTCCTATCCCCTAATTTGCCTTTCTCTAGTGGTCACCTTTATTAGGGTTTATTAATATCGTGAATACAGTTCTGTACCTGGTTATGTTGTTTTGGGTTTTTGTGGTTTTTTTTGCCTTTAAATCAATGCAGTAGAGAGGAACTAAAACCAGACATCCAGAGAATAGAGACGATCGGGAGAAAAAAAAAAACAGCCCGAATATGAGAGAAAAGCAGGCATCACATGAAAGAGAAGTAAACAAAATAGAGGCAAGCAACCTATCTGAGGAAGAATTGAGAGAAATGGTCATAAGGTGGCTGAAAAGAATGGAAGACAAATTCTACAATATGAGTAAAAAACAAGAGGAAACGAAGAACCAAGAAGAAATAAAAAATGACATCGCTGCTGTAAAGAACTCAATAGGAAGCATCAAGAGTAGACTAAAAGAAGCAGAGGATGGCATCAGTAAGCTAGAACACAAGATGGGGAAAAATACCCCAAGTAGAGCAGCTTCTAGAAAAAAAAATTAAAAAGCAGGAGGAGAGCCTATGGGAACTTTGGGACATGAAACAAAACAACATCTGCATAATAGGGGTTCCAGAACGAAAGGAAACTGAGCAAGGAACAGAAAAATTTATTGAAGAAATAATGATGGAAAACTTTCCTGATATAGGGAAAAAAAACCACACAAATTCAAGAAGCTCAGAGTCCCAAGCAAAATGAACCCCAACGCACAGACACCAAGGCACATTATAATTAAATTGGCCAACACCACCATCAAAGTAAGAATCTTAAAAGCCACTAGAGAGAGACAAAGTTACATACAAAGTAACCCCCACTAGACTAGCAACTGATTTCTCAACAGAAACTCATCAGGCCAGAAGGGAATGGAATGAAATATACAAAGTCAAGCAAAGGAAGGGTCTGAATCCAAGTATACTGTACCCAGCAATCAGAAATACAAAGAATTGTTACAAAATACTACGAAAAACTCTATTCCAACAAACTGGACAACCTGGAGGAAATGGACATGTTCCTAGAAAAATATCACCTTCCAAAACTCAATCAGGAAAAATCTAAACCGCTCAATAGTTCAGTAACTATGGAAGAACTTGAAGCAGTCATCAAAAAGCTTCCAGCAGCCGAAACAGGTTTGGCTCAGTGAATAGAGCGTCGTCGGCCTGCGGACTGAAAGGTCCCAGGTTCGACTCCGGTCAAGGGCATGCACCTTGATGGAGGGCACATCCCCAGTAGGAGGTGTGCAAGAGGCAGCTGATCGATGACTCTCTCTCATGGATGTTTCTAACTCTCTATCCCTCTCTCTTTCTCTCTGTAAAAAAATCAATAAAAATATATATATATTTTTTTAAAGCTTCTAGCAAACAAAAGCCCAGGGCCAGACAGCTTCACATGAGAGTTTTACCAAACATTCAAGGAAGAACTAAAACCTATCCTTCTCAGACTGGGATTCCAAAAAATCGCAGAGGAAGGAACACTTTCAAGCTCCTTCTAAGAAGCCAACATCACCCTAATACCAAAACCAGATAAAGACACCACAAGGAAAGAGAAATACAGACCAATATACCTCATGAACATAGATACCAAAATCCTCAACAAAATTCCAGAAAATGGGCTCCAGCAATATATCAGGAAGATCATACACCATGACCAAGTAGGATTTATCCCCAGGGAAAGATGGTAAAATATATCTAAATCAATAAATGTGATACATCACATAAATAAAGTGAGAGATAACAATCACATAGTCATATCAATTGATTCAGGAAAAGCATTTAACAAAATCCAACAGCCCTTCTTGACAAGAATTTTCAACAAGGTGGGAATAGAAGGATCACACCTCAACTTAATAAAAGCTATATATGAAAAACCCACAGCAAACATCATACTCAATGGGAAAAAACTAAAACCATTTCCCCTAAGAACAGGAACAAGACAGGGATGCACACTCTCACCATTCCTGTTCGATACAGTACTGGAAGTATTAGCCATTGCAAGTAGACAAGAAGAAAAAATAAAACACATCCAAATTGGAAAAGAAGAAGTAAAACTGTCCTTATTTGCAGATGACATGATATTGTACATTAAAAAAATACAAAAAGGCTCCATCAAAATACTAATAGACTTAATAAATGAATTCAGCAATGTAGTAGGATACAAAATTAACGCCAAGAAATCTATGGCATTTCTATACACCAATAGTGAACTTACAGCAAGAGAGACTAAAAAAGCAATCCTATTTACCATCACACCAAAAAAAAGTAAGATACTTAGGAATAAAATTAACTAAGAAAGTAAAATACTATTTGCAGAAAACTACAGGACAGTGAAAAAAGGAAGCGTAAACAGATGAAAGAACATACTATGTTCATGGACTGGTAGAATCAACATCATTAATATGTCTGTACTACCCAAAGCAATCTATAGATTCAATGCACTCCCCATTAAAATACCAACGGCATATTTCACAGACACAAAAAGAACTCTTCAAAAATTCATGTGGAATTAAAAACAGGCCCCAAATGGCCACAGCAATCCTGAGAACTAAGAATAAAGTAGGAGGGATCTCAATAGCAGATTTCAAGCTGTATTTCAAAGCCACTGTTCTCAAAACAGCTTGATACTGGCACAAGAACAGGCATATAGACCAATAAAATAGAATAGAGAACCCAGATAACGACCCAAACCACTATGCTCAATTAATATTTGACAAAGGAGGCAAGAACATAGAATGGAGTCAAGATAGTCTCTATATGCCAAAAGAACTTCTTTACTGATACTGCCCCTAGGGCAATGGAAGGTAAAGAGAAAATAAACAAATGGGACTACATCAAAATAAAAAACTTTTGCACAGCAAAAGAAACCATAAACAAAACAACAAGAAAGCCCAGTGTATGGGAAAACATATTTGCAAATGTTATCACTGATAAAGGTTTAATCTCCAACATCTACAGGCAGCTTATACAACTTAATATAATGAAGATAAATGATCCAATAAAGAAATGGGCAATGGACCTAAATAGATTCTTTGCAAAAGAACACAGAAAGAAGGCCAAGAGACACATGAAAACATGCTCAAAGTCACTAATTATCCGAGAGATGTAAATCAAAACGACAATGCAGGACCACCTCATACCTGTCAGAATGGCTATCATCAACAAATCAATAAACAAATGTTGATGAGGATGCAGAGAAAAAAGAACAGTCTTGTACTGCTGGTGGGAATGCAGACTGGTGCAGCCACTATGGAGAACAGTATGGAGTTTCCTCAAAAAACTGAAAATGGAACTCCCATTTGATCCAGTAATCCCACTCCTAGGAATATACCCTAAAAAACTGGAAAAACCAATCAGAAAGGATATATGCATCCTGATATTCATAGCAGCCCAATTTACAATAGCCAAGATTTAGAAACAGCTTAGATGTCCATCAGCATATGACTGGGTTAGAAAACTATGATACATTTATACAATGGAATACTATACTGCCATAAAAAAGGAGGAATTCTTATTATTTGCAGCAACCTGGATGGAATTTCAGAACATCATGCTGAGTGAAATAAGCCAGTCAATGAAAGAGAAATACCACATGATCTCACTCATTCATGGATAATAAAGAACATTATAAACTGATGAACAAAAAAGTAGATACAGAGACAGTAAAGCATTAAACAGACTGTCAAATGACAGTGGGAAAGTTAGGGAGAAGTGAGGGAGATAGATCAACTAAAGGACTTGTATGCATGCATACAGGCATAACCAATGGACACAGAACACGGGGGGGTGAGGGCATGTATGGGAGTGGGGTAGAAGAGGCAATGGTAAGATATGTACACAATTCCATAACAGCATTAGCATGCCAGCATTAACTGTGGGGTGGATCCAAAATTTGAAGAAATGCTCAAAGAATGTATTCCCTTAATTTAAAATTTTCTGAATATTCCCTTAAATGCCAACACTGAAAATTAAGAATAAAATTATACTAAAATGTATTTATTTTAATACATTTTATTAAATTCAGTAAACCTTAAACTCAGTCAACAGAGCAACAATTAAAATTTCTTTTGAGAGCTGAAATCTGACTTCTGCACATGGGCCACGAAGTTTCAATCTCATTGTATGTGCGCGCCTGCACGTAGTATTTTGTGGAGGAGCCACACTCAAGGGGCCAAAGAGCCGCAGTTTGCCAACCACTAATCTGGGGTGAAGCTTGAGATTCCTCATTTCTAAAAATCTCCCTCAAGAGGCTCGAACAGCTGGGCTCAGGATCGCAGATGGAATAGAAATAGTCTGGTAGCATTTGATTCTATCCTATCCAATTTAGGCTTATTACTTACTGAATTACTTGTAACTCCCAAGTCTGTATGAAATCCCCCTAAGCCTCAGTTTTTACATAAATCTAAATAACCCTATCTAATAAAACTATATGCAAATCAACCATCACACTGCTACACACAAGCCACAGCCATCAGCCAATCAAGAGCAAGTATGTAAATTAACCCAACTAAGACGGCTGCGGTCACAGAGAGAGGAGAAGGGAGGCTTGGGGTTCCCCTGCAAGGGAGAAAGCTAAGCTTTCCCCACACCCTGGCCAGTGCAGGCCTCTGCTTAAGGCTACAAAGTTTCAATTATAGAAGATAAATAAATTCCAACATAAATGACTGTGGACACGGAGAGAGCAGGAGGCTTCATTTTGCTCCAGGGCTGGCCTGCAAACCACCACAGGCCCCTCGCTCAGGCCGCCCCATGCCCCAAGGGAACCCCACCCTGACCCAGGACACTATTCAGGGCAAACTAGCTGCCCCCCACCCATGCACCAAGCATCTATCCTATCCAATGAAATTATAATATGCAAATTGACCATTACTCCAACACACAAGATGGCTGCTCCCATGTGGTCAAAAATCCTGCCCCATGTGGACACAAGACAGCCACCACAGGATGGCCTGCAAGGGAGGGCAGTTTCAAGGAACTAGGCCTGAAAGAGAGGGCCGTTGTGGGCAGTCAGGCCAGCAGTGGAGGACAGTTGGGAGGGACCAGGCCTGCAAGGGAGGGCAGTTGGGGGAAAACAAGCCTGGAGGGGAGGGTATTTAGGGGCAATCCTCAAGCGAGGAGGGAAGTTCAGGGTGACCAGGCCTGCAGGGAAGGACAGTTGGGAGGGACCCAGGCCTGCAGGGGAGAACAGTTGGGGGGACCAGGCCTGCAGGGGTGAGCAGTTAGGGTTGACCAGGCCTGAAGGGAAGGGCAGTTAGGGGCAAACAGGTTGGCAGGGGAGCAGTTAGGCATCAATCAGACTAGCAGGGAATTGGTTATGGAGTAGTCAGGCTAACAGGCAGGAACAGTTAGGGGCAATCAGGAAGGCAGGCAGGCAAGCAGTTGGGAGACAGCAGTCCTGGATTGTGAGAGGGATGTCACAGATTGAAGAGGGTGCAGGCCAGGCTGAGAGAAATCCCCCTCCCCCGTGCACGGATTTCGTGAACTATGCCTCTAGTCTATAATAATAAAAGAATAATATGTAAATCAATGAATGACCAAAGAGCAGAACAACAGTCCAGACAACCTACCGAACAACAACGTTGTGCACCTGCCAAGGCAGTGCAATGCTATTGGTTGGGGGCCTGCCATCTCCCCATGATTGCCCCGCAAAAGGAGACCCAGGCCATCCTTGGTGCAGTCATCAATCATGTAACCCCAGCCAGGTGGGTAGGGGGGCCTCCCTCTGCTGGGCAATTGATCGTAGAGGCCCCTGATCGATCACCCCAAAAAGGAAGGCCCAAGCTATGCAGATGGCAGCGTTACAGCATGTGGGTAAGGCCTCCTTCGGTGGGGGATTGTTGTGCAGGTCCCAGGACAAATTACCCCACAGAAGAAGGCCCAGAACATCAGCCAATGACACTGTGGTGGTGTGCGGGGCCAGCCAGCAATTGCCCTGCAGAGAGAGGTCCAGGCTAGCTACTTGACTGCACCCCACACCTGTTACCTGCATAGAGAGGAGACTGGTGGTGGGGGATATAGAGCAGCACCAAACAGGTGGCAAGCAATGGCAGCAGTGGGGCAAGGCTAGCTGCCAGGAGCAGAGGGAAGGAAAGCCACAATAAGCCCTGATATACGGTCAGGCTTAGGGACCCTACCTGAGGGGTCCCAGATTGCGAGAGGGCACAGGGCAGGTTAAGGGACACTCCCCCTCCAGTGCGCCGATTTCATGCACTGGGTCTCTAGTTGTTTAATAAATACCAAATGAAATAATTCACATATTAACTCACAATTCTTTTTTTAAAATAAATCTTTATTGTTCATATTACAAATGTTCCTCATTTCTTTCCCCCCTCCATTGCTCCCCTCCAACCCCCCATTGTCCTCAGCCATAGGTGCACAGTTTATGTTCAGTCTCTTCCCGCATCCCCCACACCCCTTTCCCCGAGAATCATCAGTTCACTCCCCTTCCATACCTCTGATTCTATTATATTCACCAGTAAATATTGTTCATAAGGTTTTTTTAATTCCCTTGGTTTTTAGTTTCACTTGTTGATAGTTATGTATTTGTTGTTCATAATTTTTATCTTTATTGTCTTCTTCTTCCTAGAGAACCCCCTTCAGCAATTCATATAATCCTAGTTTGGTGGTGATGAATTCCTTTAGCTTTTTTTTTTTATTTGTGAAGCTCTTTATCTGGCCTTCGATTCTGAGTGATAGCTTTGCTGGGTAGAGTATTTTTGGCTGTAGGTTCTTGCTATTCATCACCCTGAATATTTCTTGCTATTCATCACCTTGAATATTTCTTGCCATTCCTGTCTGGCCTGCATGGTTTCTGTTGAGAAATCAGCTGACAATCGTATGGGTGCTCCTTTATAGGTAACTACATGCTTTTCTCTTGCTGCTTTTAATATTCTCTCTTTGTCTTTTGCTCTTGGAATTTTAATTATGATGTGTCTTGGTGTGGTCCTTTTTGGATTCCTTTTGTTTGGGGTTCTGTGTGTTTCCTGAACTTGTAAGTCTATTTCTTTCAACCAGGTGGGGGAAATTTTCTGTCACTATTTCTTCCAGTATGTTTTCGGTATCTTGCTCTCTCTCTTCTTCTGGGACCCCCATAATTCTGATGTTGGTTTGCTTGAAGTTGTCCCAGAGGTTTCTTACATTATCTTCAACTTTCTGGATTCTCTCGTATTCTTGCTTTTGTGGAGAGTGTCTTTTGGCTCCTTATGTTCCAAATCTTTGACTTGATTCTTGCGATCTTCCAGTCTGTTTTTAGGACTCTGTATAATATTTTTTTATTTCAGACAATGTGTTCTTTATTTTCTATTGATCCCTTATTATTTCTAGTTGATACCTTTTCATATCCTCATAGGTCCCGTTTATTTTATTGGCCTTTTCTAGGAAATTCTTGAAAACCCTTATAATCGTGGTTTTGAACTCTATATCCAATCTCTTGTTGTCCTCCATTTCTTTCGTTTGTGATCTGTTTCCTTGTCTCAGCATTTTCATAGCTTCCCTGAGTTGGTAGGGTGGCTTTGTGTGCTAAGGTGTCCTATATGGTTGTGCGTCAGCCTCCCAGTTACCTGATTTGGACACTCTTGGCACATCCCATTGTGGACTGTGTGTACAGCCTTGTTGTAGTTAAGTCTTGATTGTTGTTGGTATCACAGGGAGGAACTGACCTCCAGTCCAATTGGCTGTGAAGATCAGCTTTGTCTATGCCAGGAGACAGCCTTATTCAACCAGACATGGAAAAATGCAAAAGCCTCTGTGCTCAGGTTGGATGGGGCGGAGTTTCATTGATGTAAGCCTTGGCTTCCCTCCAGTCACACCCTATGAGGTTCCTGAGTCTCAGTGTTCCTCGGTGTCCTTCCTTACTCGCTGCAAGCAACTCTGAGAAAAAGGTTCCTTAGAGTTTTGCCTGCTACCAGACAGTCTAGTCTCTCCCCCAATGAGCCTGGAACTGGGGTTCAGTGCAGTTGGAAGTGGGGTTCAGAGCAGTCCCAAGCTTTTGTCTCCTTCCCGCTAGGGCAATCCAGTGGCACAGTCAACAGTCTGTCCTCTGCATGAAATGTGCGTGCAATGTGCTCGCCTCCGGGATTGCCTTTTGCACTCCCCTAAGTTTCCGCCTTACAGCCCAGATTCCTTCCATAAGAGCCTGGGTCCCCAGGGTCTGGCCTAGAACTGGAGTTCAGTGCAGTCGGAACTGGGGCTCAGCACAGTCCGGAATTTTTGTCTCCCTCCTGCTAGGGCAATCCAGCGGCACAGTCAACAGTCCGCCCTCTGCACACAATGTTCACGCCTCCAGGGCTGCTTTTCACCGCTTGGCCTTACAGCCTAGATTCCCTCTGTATGAGCTTGGGTTCCCAGGGTCTTGCCCAGAATTGAGGTTCAGTGCTGTCGGAACTGGGGTTCAGCAGAATCCAGAGCTTTTATCTCCTTCCCACTAGGGAATACCGGCCAGGCATTCAGCCTCCCCCCCGTCTCCAGCTCCATCCTTTCGCCTTGCGAGCACGTCTCTGTACCTTAGGCTTTTAAAGCTCCTCTGATTTTCCTTCTGGTTTTCTCTTTCCTTCTGGTTGTTGAATTTCCAGTCAGTCACCTTTCCTGTAGTTCTGGATAATGTCCAATTTGTATTTTAGTTGTATTTTTTGAAATAGTTGTGTGAGGCTGCAGTTAAGCGTTTACCTATGCAGCCATCTTAGTTTTTCTTCTTAACTCACAATTCTTGACACTTAGTGAATGTTTGGTGAATATCAGAGACTAACTTGTATACAACTTTTGTTGCATGTTTTAAGGCATTTAATTTTCACATTAACTCATGGGTAGATTCTATTATCCCCATTTTTTAAGATAAAGAAAGCAGGTTTAAGAGCAGTTATGTAAATTGTATGTCATACACATACTTAGTATGAGAAGAGAAATGAACCCAATCTAATTCTACAATTTGTATTTTTAACTCTCTCTCAAAAAAAAAATTTTTGGGGGGGGGTTGATAAGGCAAATTTACTCCAGCATTGAGGGGTGCTTTTGCCAGCTGGAAATCATGGGCAAAGCACACCTAACTAGAAATCTGTTCAGGGTCTGTCTGCCCTGCTCCTGCCCCTCACTCTGACTCTGACTTGATTGGTCAGGGCTCAAAGCTTGGGTTACCATTATTGTGTGATTGGTAACTCAGAGGAAGGGGAGGGATACGGCAGAACCCAAAATGGCGGCCTGTAAGAATCTAAAGGTCATATCAAAATGGAGGAACCTAAGATGGCAGCAAGCTCCTTTCTTTGGCAGAATAGATTGCTAGTTCACTCTGACAGTACCCCCCTTTTTTTATTTGACTCTTTTCTCCAAATTTGGGTAACAGTCTGATTTTCGTGTTCTGCAGTAGCTAGATTATTCTGCTGGTATGTTACTGGCATTTTTTTGGTTAATACAATCTCAACCTTTGGATAAGGGCTCTCATACATGGAATAATGCAACATTCTATTACTGAAATTACCCCAATTACCACAATAAGATAGGTTTAGGCTGAAGTCATTATTCCTTTCCATTTCCCAAACCACTACTCCTCTACACTAGAGAAGGGGTTATCTACATCCAAGTTCTCCGCTAACTCATTGGCTAGGATTGTTAAACCTTAAGGGCTTTGGTTATGAGGCCATCAGGTACCATATTGTTAGGGATGAAAATACAACACTGACCTCCTATCATTACACATACTCCACCCTTTCCTGCTAAAATCATATCTAGGCATAATTGGTTTCCCCAAGTCATTCTCTTGATAACATCTCTAGTGTAATGGACAAACCACTGCTTATTATAACAAATACTAGAGGCCCAGTGCATGAAAATTCATGCACTGGAGGGGGTGGATCCCCTCAGCCTGGCCTGCCCTCTCTCTCACAGTCTGGAAGCCTTGGAGGGGAAGGGGGAAGGGGACCCAGAGATCAGGGAAAGGCGACACCCCATCGCACCCCTGCTGCTGCCACTCCCGGCAGCACAAGCCTCGGCCGCTCTGGGCAGCTGGGGAGCTTCCACTTGAGGCTTGCCTGCGCCTTGGGCTGGCTCTGGAGGACTGAGGAGGCTGGGGGACTTTGGAGGCAGGCGTGCAAGGCGGGCCTGGCTTTACTACACACCTGCCACCCCAGCGGGACTGAGAGGAGTGGTTGCCGCCATCTTGTGGCTGTGGGTGCCACCATCTTTGAGGGCGTGAGTCAATTAGTATATTCCCTCCTTATTGGCTGTGGGAGCCACCATCTTTGCAACAGCATGAGGGTCAATTAGTATATTCCCTGTTTATTACATAGGCTAGTTTATCCCATCTACATTCTTATTAATAGCTGACCACCAGAAGAATAGAAATTCTGTTATCTGATTCCTAATTTTAAATTCATTAGGGACCCTCCTGGAACTCCAATAGGATAGGTATATGTACGGGAATCAAAGGAGTCCCCTGAATTCTCTCATTCTTTTCCCTAGTCTATCTGTTCATTGAAAAAGGTTTATAATATGCCAAAGTGAAAGGTATAGCCAGTTGTATCAGAGTACAAATTCCCCAACAGCTAGGAAAACGCCACAAATAAGAATCCCCCACAATTCTACCAAACATCAGCACAGGTATCGACAGTGCAGCTTCTGAGGATATTCAGCAATTTACTAACTAGAGGGCAAATAGCTTATATCAACATACTGAGGGAGATGCCCTGTTTTCCCGAAAATAAGACAGTGTCTTATATTAACTTTTGCTACCAAAGATGCGCTAGGTCTTATTTTCAGGGGATGTTGTATTTTTCCATGAAGAAGAATACGGTACACATTTATTGTTAAATGAAAATAAAGGAAATTACCTGTATACAGTATGGTAGTACGGTAGTTGTCAACACAAACCAGACAAACTGTGAATCCTACAGTATCAAGAATTTACTCATTTATTCAATGACAATAATGTCATCATCTTCTGGAACATCATCATAACAATCAAATTCCTGAATTTCCTGGTGAATTTTTTGTGACTCCATTTCTTTCAGAATCAGTGGACCAAATCTCTCATGTTTAGCCTGGGGGGTGGGAGGGGCTTATTTTCGGGGGGGATGCCTTCTATTTCACTCAGAAGGAAACCTGTAAGTAGGTCTTATTTTCGGGAAACACGGTAGTAGAAATCCAATTAGTGTTCTTTGCTGATCATACCTAAGGGCAAATGAAGTTAAACTGGACCTAGAATTGGCTTTAGGTGCTTTCAACAGGCCCTGGAATACCTCAAGATCTTCATACAATTTTTTTTTTTTAAATATATATTTTTATTGATTTTGTACAGAGAGGAAGGGAGAGAGATAGAGAGTTAGAAACATCGATGAGAGAGAGTCATCCATCAGCTGCCTCCTGCACACCCCCCACTGGGGATATGCCCGCAACCAAGGTACATGCCCTTGACCGGAATCGAACCCGGGACCCTTCAGTCCCCAAGCCAACGCTCTATCCATTGAGCCAAACCGGTCCCGGCGAGATCTTCATACAATTTCTTAAGAACTATGTACTGGGTATCTTTTCTACTTAATGTCTCTCAGGTTAGAAGGCCTCCTGGCTCAAAGCCCTCATCTCAAGTTCCCGGTTCATCATCTACTGGATACGTTCACTCTAATCAAGACTCGGAAGGGAAACAAGTTGGAACCTTCCTCAGAAGGAAGGATTCTACCTTGTCTTGCGTACCATGGAGAGATTGCTGTTCAGACTGCAGAGCAAGGTTGGATCCATCACACATGGATTGAAGGTGGACACGCTTTAATTTAGATGGCCATACCAGGACATAATCCCTTGAAATTAATGCTAAAAATCTCTGAGCTGTCTTAATAACCATCATCCACTGGGTTCTATTTGCCTTAAGGCTCTATAAATTTGCAAGAGCTTACAATGTAGGCTGGGGAAATCGAGATCATGCTTACCCAGTTAAATTGTTGGTTACAGATAACTTGAATGATTTGAACATTTCAATAAATGTTATTCTCAGTACATGTTAACTTATTTTCCCAGTCAAGATCTTGATCCTGAATGCCAAATCCCCATCCACAATATTTTAATGTCCTATATGAACTTTAAACTCAACATGCCCTGTCTTATTACCTTCATCCCAGACTCAATCCTTTCAGTTTTCCCTGTCTAAAATGAATAGTAACAAAGCAAGGTAGTCACCAAGCCAGAATACTGGGACAATAGATTCTTAACTCTGTGAGACCCAATGGTCCCTTTCTTTATAACACAAATATTGTAATGTCAACTTTTATTCTCCTGATGTGAAATTCACAGAAAATATAAGTGCATAAGCATGACTTCACTAGAAGATTTCAGTCAGATGCTTGTTCTTAAATACAGAACCTAAAGGCACAAATCCAGACTTGACACAAAACTGTAGTATATAGGCAACTGAAATATGTCCAGTGATGAGGATATGATATAGAATTTTTCAAAATAGTGAAAAGCTAGTAATGGTCCAAACAAAACAGTAATCTAATTCACATGAAATCGAGTGCCTAAAATTTTTGGCATGTTAGAACACTCCAAAAATTATTGTTTATTCATATGTAAAATTGAACTTTAGATTTACATTAAAATACAAATTTTTTTTTCACATATGTGAAAGGTCTTAGAGTGAGGTGAATTCATTGCCAGGGAATGTCCTACACACTGTATAACATCTAGCTTGCCTGCTACATCCACTAAGTAAATGCCAGTACTGTCCTTCAATCTCAGAGACCAAAAAAAATTCCTTCACAATCCAAGAGCACTCCTTGGGGAGGCCCTGTGGATGGTACCACTGTGTTAGATTATTCCTAAAAAGCCACTGTCCAACCATGTCATTAATTCCATCTCTTATTCTCATACCATCATTCAATCTGTTATCTTTTCTCTAATTCAGGTCTTGTCATCCATCAGCTAGGGTACTGCAATGGTCTTTAACTTGTCTTTATGGTCCCAGTCTGGTCATTCTACACTAACAGTAAAGTGAAACTTCTATTCTACAAAGATTATTTATCCGGGGGGGGGGAGGGGGGAGGCGCATGAGGGGTTAGAGAACAACCATAGGACTTGTATGCATGCATATTACCATAACCAATGGTCACAGACACTGAGGTTATGGTTTGTCCAGGGTGGGAATGGCTGTGGGGGGAAGGGGTGGTTGGGGGGGTTAATTAGGGAAAAAGGAGATATATGTAAAACTTTAGATTAAAAAAGATTATTTATCCATTCAATCAACAGATATTCATGGCATACAGATTATCTACCAGCAAATTCTAACTACTAAATCATATCACTCTTCCCTACACAAACTTCAACAGATTCTGAAGCAATTTTTACACAATGCTTCACTTTTATGTCTTTTGTTGTTAATCCTCACCAGAGGATTTTTTTTTTAATTGATTTTTAGAGAGAGTGGAAGAAATATGGGAGTGAAACATCAATATGAAAGAGAATATTAATTGGTTGCCTCCCACAGATGCCCCAACTAGGACCGAGGATTGAACCTGCAACCAAGGTATGTGAACCTGACTGGTAATCAAATCAACAACCCTACAGTGCACAGGCCAAGAATCTGTGGGCACAGGACAGGGCAACTTGTGTTTTATACAGAGTTTAAACATAAGATTTCCTTTAAACAAAGCTAGTCACTGTTTTACAAGTCTGAAAACACCATCCTTCAAGACAAAATCCAACTTATTTAATCTTCTTATCTAAACATCTACCTAACTAATGACAGTGCCTCATCTCCTAGAACTCTTATAAGCCACCCAAATATGCTCCTGCAATACTTGATACTCCCTGAGAAACCAAAATGGCAGCATAGGTAAAAACCTGAACTTGGTGTCTCACACAACCACTTCAAAACTACAACTAAAAGACAAAACAGATATCATCCAGAACCACAGGAAGGCTGGATTAAGTGGAAAATCTACAACTAGAAGGAAAGAGAAAAGCACCCTGAGACTCAGAAGTGCTGCGGAAGTAAAGTGCAGAGGAACGGAAGCATGTGTGCAGAGAGAGGGCTGGCAGTTGAGTACTCGGCTGTCTTTTTCAATCAGCAGGGAGACACAAGCTACCGACTGCTCTGAACTCCAATTCTGGGTGAGACTCTGAGGACCCAAACTTATATGAGGAGAAATTGGACTGTCTGGCAGTGGGCATAACTTGAGGTCTGCTTCCTCTCAGAGGTGACTGAAGCCATAACCATAAAGGCAGGGCTGAAGGGAAGCCACTGCTGTTTGCTCCACCTTGAGATTCTATCTGAACCAAGCTGTGCGCAGAAGCTTTTACATATGAATGGCCAGGTCTTTTGAAAACTAAACTTACCTAACAAATTGCAGATGAGTCAGAGAGACCCAGAACATCCAGAAGAAGGTCCAAGGCCCATACTAGCATGTATTGCTTCACAACTGAGCCTCATCTGGGAACCTCCAAAAACAAAACAAAGAAGAGGAATCTGCAGATCTCTCCATAGCTCCTGCTGGGTGGCCTCAGGCAGAGGCTAAATTAGCATCTTCTTGGAGATTCAAGAGCCAGTGTAGGACCATCCAGATTACAACTCAGATCAATAAAAGACACACTCAGGGAGCAGACTCAGTGAGCACCAAAGCCCCACTGAAGGAAGTCTTGCCTCATAAGGGTGTCACCAGCAAAGAAGTTCTCCCATAAAAAGACACAGCTGATCCTCACAGAAAATTGGCCTGGAGGTAAATTCCTCCCATTTATACTAACAGCAATCAAGGCTTAACTACAAGACTGTGTACACAGCCCACAAAGGGGTGTACCAAGAATGTCCACCTCAAGTAACTGGGGAGGCTGAGCCACTGGGCCCCATAGGACACCTAGCATACAAAGCTACTCTATCAACACAGGGAAGCAGCAAAAATGTAGAGACAAAGAAACAGATCACAAATGAAAGAAATGGAGGAAAGCAAATGACTGGATATAGAGTTCAAAATCACGGTTATAAGGTTTTTCAAGAATTTCCTAAGAAAGGCCGATAAATTTAATGAGACCCTTGAGAATATGAAAAATGAACTAGAAATTCAGTATACACTGAAATAAAAAATAATATACAGAATCCAACAGCAGAATAGAGAATTACAAGAATGAAGTCAAAGATTTGAAATACAAAGATACCCAACTGGAAAAGAAAAAAGAAAAAAGAATCCAAAAATATGAAGATAGTTTAAGGAGCCTCTGGGACAACTTCAAACATACCAAGTCCAAGAAGTGCAGAGAAACCCAAACAAAATAAATCCAAAGAGGACCACACCAAGATACATCATAATTAAAATGCCAAAAGCAAAAGACAAAGAGAGAATATTAAAAGCAGCAAGAGAAAAACAGTTTACCTACAAGAGAGCACTCATATGATTATCAGCTGTTTCTCAAAAGAAATTATGCAGGCCAGATGGGAGTAGCAAGAAATATTCAAAGTGATGAATAGCAAGAACCTACAACCAAGATTACTCTACCCAGCAAAGTTATTCAGAATTCAAGATCAGATAAAGAGCTTCACAGATAAGAAAAAGCTAAAGGAGTTCATCACTGCCAAACCAGTATTATATGAAATGCTGAAAGGTATTCTTTAAAAAGAGGGTGAAGAAAAAGGTAAAGATAAAAATTATGAACAACAAAAACCTATCAATAAATGAATCTAAAAATCAAGTGAATAGCCGAAACCGGTTTGGCTCAGCAGTAGAGCGTCGGTCTGCAGATTGAAAGGTACTGGGTTCGATTCCGGACAAGGGCATGTACATTAGTTGCGGGCACATTCCCGGTGGGGGGTGTGCAGGAGGCAGCTGGTTGATGCTTCTCTCATCGACGTTCCGAGCTCTCTCTCCCCCTTCCTCTCTGTAAAAAATCAATAAAAAATGTTTTTAAAAAAATAAAATAAATAAAATAAAAATCAAGTGAATAAAAAACCTGATGAACAGAATAAACTGGTGAATATAATAGAATCAGGAGCATAGAAAGGTAGAGGACTGACAATCCTGGGGGGAAAGGGGTGTGGGGGTATGGGAAGAGACTGGACAAAAATCATACACCTATGGATGAGGACAGTGTGTTGGGGGGGGGGGGTAAGGGCATGGGATGGGGTGGGAACCAGGTGGAGGGGAGCTATGGGGGGGGGGGGACTGTAATAATCTGAACAATAAAAAAACTTTTTTAAATACTTGATACTCCCCTCTCTTCCAAGTTTCTACACAACCTGTTATCTCAACCAAGTTACCCTTTCTCTACCTATCCAAATCCAAGTGTTGATTTGTACCCAGCCCTCGGCTCTGTTCAAGATGCAAAACTTTCCCTAATTCCCTTAAATAGACTTAACTATTTCTTCCACTGTAATTTGCACACTTCCATAATACAAACATCAAACATCCATCCCTATAGTTTAGTGTTTTTTTCTAAATCTTTATGGTTGACCAAGCCAGTCTGGCTCATCAGATAGAGCGTCTGTCTGCTGACTAGAGGGTCCCAAGTTTGATTCCAATAAAAAAAAAAATACCTGGATTTTAGGATTGATGTCCTTTAGGGGGGTGTGCAGGAGACAGCCAATGACTCGCTCTCATCATTAATGTTTCTATCTCTCTTCCTATCCCTTCCTCTCTGAAATCACTATAAAAAACAACCCATAAATCTTTATTGTGAAAATATTACATAGGACCTCCCCCCAACCTCTGAGGTCCCTTCTATCCTCCCCTTCTCCAGGTTCCACCACCTCATTGTCTGTATCCACAGGTTATATATATGTACGTACAAGTTCATTGGTTGTTCTCTTCCAACTTACCTTCTTCCCTGTTTTCCCACTGAGGTTCAACAGTCTATTCATGCTTCTATTACTCTGGATCTATTTTTTTATGAACTGTTTACTTGGTTCATTAGTTTCCATATATGAATGAGATCATGTCATTCTTATCTTTATATGACTCACTTATTTTGCTCACCATAATAATCTCCAGGATCACATACGCTATTGCAAATGGTAAGGATTTTTTCTTTTTTACAGCTGGGTAGTATTCCATTAGGTAAATGTACCATAGTTTTTTTTACCCACCCATCATCTACTGATGGGCCCTTGATTAGGCTGTTTCCAAGTCTTAGCTATTATAAGTTGCACAGCTATGAACATATTCTTTCTGATGAGTGTTTCGGGTTTCTTAGGATATATTTCCAGAAGTGGAGTGAATGGGTCAAATGGTAGCCATTTTCACTTTTTTGAGGAAACTCCATACTGTTTTACACAGTGGCTGCAAATATCTGCATCCTTACCAATAGTGTACTAGGGTTCCCTTCTATCCACAACCTTACCAATATCTGTGATTGGTTGATAGCCATTCTGACACCTGTGAGGTGATATCTCACTAACCTTTTAATTTTTTTAAATTTTCTTTATTGATAAAGATATTACATATGTGTCCTTATCCCATCATTGCCCTCTCAACTCCTGGACTCATGCCCTCCCCCAGTGGTATTTGTGTCCACTGGTTATGCTTATATGCATGCATACATGTATTTTGGTTGGTTTCTCCCCCTTACCCCAAATATCACTTGCTTTGCCTCTGAGGTTTGACGGTCTGATTGATCTGTTTTTGTTCATCAGTTTATGTTGTTCAATATGTCCACAAAGGAGTCAGATAAGGTGATATTTATCTTTTTCCAGCTGACTTAGCATAATACTTTCCAGGTCCACCCATGGTTTTGCAAATGGTAGGAATGCCTTCGTTTTTTAGCCACAACATAGTATTCCATTGTGTAGATCTACCATTTTTTAATCCACTGATCTGCTTTTGGGAACTTAGGCTGTTTCCAAACCTTAGTGTAAATTGTGTGCTGCTATTAATATAGGGGTCCATACATCCTTTCTGATTTGTGTTTCTAGTTTCTTGGGTTATATTCCTAGAAGTGGGGTCAATGGGCCAAATAGTAGTTCCATTATTAAACTTTTGAGAAAACTTGATACTGTTTTCCATAGTGCCTGTACCAATCTGCATTCGCAACCAGCAGTACAAGAAGTTTCCTTTTTCTCCACATCCTCACCAGCACTTGTCATTTGATTTGTTGATAACTATTCTGACAGGTGTGAAATGATACCTGTCAGATTTTTGATTTGCATCTCTCCGACGATTAGTAACTTTTAGAATATTTTCACCTATCCCCTGTTTTTCACCTATCGCCTGTTTTTCTGTATGTCCTGTTTCGAAAATTGTCCATTTAGGTCCTTTGCCCATTTTTTTTTTTATTGGATTGTTTATCTTCCTTAAGTTGTACATGTTCCCTATAAATTTTGGAGATTAAATCCTTATCGGAGATATCATTAGCAAATATGCTCTCACATGCAGTGGCTTGTTTTGTTGATGGTTTCTTTTGCTGTGCAGAATCTTTGCATTTTGATGTAGTCCCATGTTTATTTTCTCCTCAGTCTCCACTGCCCTAGCAGCTGTATCGATAAGAAATTGCTTTGACATATGTCTGAGATTTTGCTCCCGTGGATTCCTCTAAGATTTTTATAGTTTCCCATCTTACGTTGAGGCCCTTTATCAATTTTGAATTTTTGTGTATGGTGGTCTAGTTTCATTTTTTTTTTTTTTTTTTTTTTATGTATCTGCCCAATTTTCCCAATACCATTTATGGGACTGTCTTGACTCCATTGTATGGTCTTCCCTCCTTTGTCAAATATTAATTGAGCATAGTAGTTTGGGACAATTTCTGGGTTCTCTATTCTACTCAATTGATCTATATGTCTGTTCCTGTGTCAGTACCAGGCAGTTTTGAGAACAGTGGCTTTGTAATAGAGCTTGATATCTGGTATTAAGATACCTCCTACTTTGTTCTTCTTTCTCAGGATTGCTGTAGCTAATCAGGGTCTTTTTAAAATTCCAGATGAATTTTTGGAAAAGTCATTCCAGGTCAGTGAAATATGCCTATGGTATTTTAATGGGGAGTGCACTGAATTTATAGATTGCTTTGGGTAGTATGGACATTTTAATGATGTTGATTCTACCAATCCATGTTATAGGCTATTTTGAGTACAGTGGATTTTCAGTATAATTTGACATCTGATATTGTGATTCCTCCAACTTTGCTCTTCTTCTTCAAGATAGGTGCAGCTATTTAGGTCCATATAAATTTTTGGTGTCCTCTACCTCTGTGAAATATGCCATTGGTATCTTTTAAAAATGTGTTGGTATCTTTTTAAAATGTATTGGGTTTTTTGTCAAATGTTCTTCTGCATCTATTGATATGATCATGAGATTTTTTTGTCTTGCAATCTATGTGCTGTATGTCGACATATATTCAGTTGCAAATATTGTACCTTGTACCAGCCTTGCATCTCCAGAATAAGTCCCACTTGGTCATGTTGTCATGATCATTTTAATGTACTGCTGTATCAAGTTTGCAAAAATATTGTTGAGGATTTTAGCGTCTATATCCATCAGGGATCTTGGCCTGCAGTTCTCTTTTCTTTTTCTGGTTTTGGAATTCCAGTCATGCTAACCACATCGAAAGAGTTTGTAAGTGTTCCTTCCTATTGGAATTTTTGAATAGCTTAAGGAGGATAGGTGTTAGTTCTTTGAAAATGTGGTAAAACTCCCCAGTGAATCCATCTGGACCAGGGCTTTTGTTTTGAGAGCTTTTTAAATTACTGCTTCAATTTCATAAATAAGTATCGCCAGATTCAAGTTTTCTCAATTTTTCCTGATTGAATTTTGGAAGCTTGTATTTTTCAGGGAACATGTCCATCTCTTCCGGGTTATCCTGCTTGATTAAACAAAATCATTCACAATATTTTATTACTATCCTTTGTATTTCTATAAGGTCAGTTGTTACTTTACCTCTTTCACTTCAGATTTTGTATTTGGGTCATATCTTTTTATTTCCTAGTGTGCCTGGCAAAGAGGTCCATCAATCTTGTTTATCCTTTCAAAGAACCAGCATTTTACTTTATTGATCTTATGTATTGTTATTTTGTTTCTATGACGTTTATTTTGCTGATTTTTATTTCCTTCCTTTTACTTACTCTTGGTTTTTCTTATTGCTCCCCCTTTTTTTAAAAAATTTAATTTCCAGAGAGGAAGGGAGAGGGTTAGAAAGCTAGAAACGATGAGAGAGGAACATCGACCAGCCGCCTCCTACACACCCTCTACCGGGGATGTGCCTGCAACCAAGGTACATGCCCTTGACTGGAATCGAACTCGAGACCTTTCAGTCCGAGACCTTTCAGTCCGCAGGTCAACGCTCTATCCACTGAGCAAAACCAGTTTCGGCTATTGTTCCCTTTTTATTTTATTTTTCTTTTTTATGTTGTAGGGTAAGGTAACTTATTATCTTGTTTTGTTTGTCTGTTTGTTTTGAAGTAGGCTTGCAGTGCTATGAACTTTCACTGTGTTCCAAAGATTTTTGGACTGTTTGGTTTTCAATTGTTTCCAGGAAGTTATTCTTCTTTGATCTCTTGGGCAAACCGTTCATTGTTTAACTGCATGCTATTTAGCCTCCATGAATTTGAATATTTTTGAGCATTTTATTGTAGCTGATTTCTAATTTTATGCCATTGTGGTCTGAGATGATGAACATGATTTCAATCTTCTTGAATTTGTAGACTCAGCTTGTGTCTTAACATATGGTCTATATTTGAAAAGGTCTCATGTGCACTTGAGAAAAATATATATTCCATAGCTTTGGAGGGAACTAATTGATGTTTCTTTGTTGATCTTTTATTTAGAAGACTTATCCAGTGATTTCAGTAGGATATTAAAATCCCCTACTATTATTGTATTGCTGTTGATCTCTCCCTTGATATCCTCCAGAAGATTTTTAATATATTTAGATGCACCTATTCTGGATACATATATGGTTAGCAGACTTATAGCGTCTTGTAATTCCTTTGGTATTATGAATGGCCTTCTTTATCTATTGTTATGGTTTTCACTTTGAGGTCTATTTTGTTAGATATAAGCATTGCTATCCCAACTTTTTAATTTTTTTATTTTTCATTTGCTTGAAACCCCCCTCCCCCCTTCAATCCCTTCACTTTCGGTCTGTATGAATCCTTTGTTCTAAATTGGGTTTCTTGTAGATAGCATATTTTCTTATTCTTTCAGCTACTCTATGTATTTTTATTGGAGCACTTAATACATTTTCATTTAAGGTTATTATTGACAGGTACTTGTTTGGTGCCATTTTCATTCTTTATAACTGCGTTCCTTCTTCCCTTTCTGTTTCTTCTTTTTACAGCAATCTCTTAAGCATTTCTTGTATTGTTGGCTTGGTGGTAATAAACTCCCTTAGTCTTATTTTGTCTGCAAAGCTCCCAATTTCCCCTTCAATTCTGAATGATAGTGTTGCTGGATATTTTTGGGTTTAATCCCTTGATTTGCATCACTTTGTGTACTTCACCCCATTCCCTTCTGGCTTGATGCTTTTCTGTTGAGAAATTTGTTGAGAGTCTAATGGAAAATCTCTTATAGGTAACTTTTTTTCTCTGGCAGCCTATAAGATTCTTACTTTGTCGTTGACATTTGCCAATTTAGGTAGGATATAGCTTCATGTTGGCCTTTTTGAATTCATGTTGTTTGGGACTCTGCTTCTTTAACTTGTGTGCCTTTTTTCTTCTGAAAGTCAGGTAAGTTTTCCATTATTATTTCTTCAGACAGGTATTCTAGTCCTTGCTCAGTTTCCTCTTCTTTTGTCCCAGAGCTCCCATAAATTCTTCTCCTGCTTTTTAATTTTTTTTCCACATTGGTGCTCTGATTGGGTATTTTTTTTCTACCTTGTCTCCTAACTTACTGATTCGGTCCTCAGCTTCTAGTCTACTGTTGAAACCTTGCACTGTGTTCTTTATTCCAGCTACATCCTTCTGCATTTCCTTTTCCTTCTCTCACATATTGGTGAATTTCTCAACCAGATCTGAGCATTCCTATAACCATTACTCTGAAATCTTTCTCTGACAAATTGCTCTCCTTCATTTCACTTATTTCCTGTTCATTTCACTTATTTCCTGTTCTAGCTACTCCTCTTTTCTTACATTTGGGCTTTTTATGTCTCCCCATTTTTGCTGTTCCTTTGTAATTGTTTTTATGTATTAGATCCAACTGCTATGCCACCCAGATTTTTTGAATTGGTCTAAGTACTAGATATTTTGTGGGACCTGGTAGGGCAGTCTCTCAGGTCTCCTGGGCTGGTTATTCTAGGGAGGCCCTCTATTAGATATTTGGGACCTCCTGATATAGCTGGATCTTGAATGCTATTGTCTCATTCATGAATGAAGTCTTCTCTCAGGGTGTCTGATTATGTGGTTCACTCCCTATCATGTTGTGCCAACCATTGTAGAGGCATTGACTGAATAGCACAAACATGACATGACACAGAAGGAATAGAACATGATGTACAGAAGGCACCTATAAACTCCAATAAAAGTGATCATTAGAGAAAAGAGAATTAGGAAAGAGAAAAGCGACCAAAAATGATAGTGAGAAAAGAAAAAGAAATGGGTATAAATAAACAACAAAACCAACCAACCAAAAAGCACAAACAAAAAACACCCAGAAAAATAGGTAGGGGTGTGTGTGTGTGTGTGTGTGTGTGTGTCAGAATCTGTACATGCAGAGCTTAAATAAAGTAAGTAAGTTTAAGGAATTGAATGAATAGGGGAATGGTGGATTTAGAATAAAAGAGAGAAAGTAAATAAAAAGACAAGAAGGGGAATGCAATAGAAGCAAGGAAGAGGAAATTAGATAAATGAATAAACCAATGGAGAATAGAATAACACATCAATCATGCAGATCAAGATCAATTTTATTTTTTATTTATTTTATATATATATTTTTTATTGATTTTGTACAGAGAGGAAGGGAGAGAGATAGAGAGCCAGAAACATCGATGAGAGAGAGTCATCGATCAGCTGCTTCCTGCACACCCCCTACCGGGGACATGCCCGCAACCAAGGCACATGCCCTTGACCGGAATCGAACCCGGGACCTTTCAGTCCCCAAGCCGACGCTCCATCCACTGAGCCAAACCGGTTTCGGCTCAAGATCAATTTTAAAAAGGGGAAAGGAGGAAAACTAAAATGCGGAAAAGAGAAGAAAATGTAGAAGAAAAAGGTGCAAGATTTTTAAAAAATAATAATAGTAATAAAGCAAAGTGTCATTTGCTTCAGCAGAGTTTTTAATGTCCCATAGGAGCTATTTTAGGATCCCTCTCTTCTATTCTGTCTGCCAATTCTGGACTTCCTGTTAGATACTTAGGTACTGATCACTATCAGGCACTGTCTTTTGACTTTTAGAGCCTTGCTTGAAACTCCATGGATCCACCAGTATCCTTTTTTGTTTCCAGAGACATTGGCTGCAAAAAGGCAGTGCCAAACTGCCCTCTTTGCCTTTCTGTCAGCTGTCAATATTAATCACTGAAGCGTCTTAAAGTGAGGTTGGTGCTATATAGCTTTTAGGGAATAAAATGGGTATTTGTGTGTGTGGTTTTTTTCCTGAACCAGAGCTATTCTTCCTAGAGTGGCCCAAAATGTTACTCTGGTCTTAATTGGTCAGATATCCTTGTATGGAGACTAATGGGCTTGGCTGGCAACCTGGAGTTTTTATCATTCTGGTTCCCAGCATAACAGGGTGGCCCCTCTTCCAATCCAATCTCTGAGGGCTCCTTGAGACTATTTAGATCCATAAGCTTTGCCTCTGCTTTTGTTTCCTCTGTAAAGTTGAAAATGCAGGGTATGACAGGCTGTATCACCTACCCTGAGGCTACTGGAAGGGGCAAGCTCTTCTGGAGAGAAATGGCTGCTTAGGTTTGGAAGTAAGGACTCCCAATGTAAGACTCCTGGCCATGTCTCCCTGTCCTGCTGCACCCTACCCAGCCTTTCCTCAGGCATTTCAAGTCTGTGCCTCCCTCCTTGCACCAAAGCCTCAGATGACTGACTGCAATTGAAAAGGCCTGTGTTCTGTGTTTAGGGAATAAAAACAAAATAACAAAATGTAGCTTTCTCTCCCACCACCTCCCCTCTTTTATTTATTTATTTATTTATTTATTTATTTATTTATTTATTTAAGTTTATTTATTTTATTGATTATGGTCACCTCCCCTTTCAAGGGACTGTCTTTTGCAGCTATGGTCTTGGGTCCAGACTCCCTGGCAGCTAGCAAACCTGTGGCTTTTCATTTTCACTGTTGGATGTCACGCATGCCACCACAGTACATAGCTTTGGTGCAATGCAGCTTCCTCCTCTCCCTCTGAGCCCACTGGCCACCACCCCTTTCAAGCCCACACCACTGTTCCACCTAACTCCAGACTTTTTCCGCCCTTCCTTTTAAGTTGTCTCCTCAGCTGTGCCTAATGTGTTAATTCCATGTGGATGATCTCTGATTTAGTTGTATTTCCAGTATGACCCTGGGAAGAGGTGCACAACATATTCAGCCCCATTTTTTTCTTCCTATAATTTTTTTTATCTGTTAAACTCTGTGTGCAGTAACTCTATCTCTTTGCCACACTTTCTGGCACCTTATCAGTGTACAGTAGTCCCCCCACCTCATCTGCAGGGAATACATTTTAAAACTTCCTCCTGAATGCCTGAAATTGCAGACAACACTAGATCCTATATACTGCAGGCCCTCAAATAAATGTCCTTGTAATACAATGCTGATGAGATTATGTTCTAATGGTTTTAACCATTTTGCTTAAAATCACCAAAACTTGTCCACACTGTTGAGGACTTAACTGTATACCATTTTCTTCCTACACATACTTATGATAAAGTTTAATTACAAATTAGGTGCTGTAAGCGATTAACAACTAATAATAAAATAGAAAAATTATAACAATTAACTGTAATAAGTTATGTGAATGTAGTATCTCATTTCAGGGAATCCCTTGCAGAAATTATTTATGCAGGCTCAATGCTTTCTGACACAAATTGTCAACTGGAACACATTTTCTATTCAGGAATTCCACTCACAAATTTAATGCCCATTCCACTTAATCATGCCCTGTTATCCTAATTTTTGCAGTTGGAGGTGCAGCAGGAAAACTAGCACATATTTCTTTGTCTTTCTTCTCAATTTCATAGAAGATGCATTATTACTGTAGATCTTAGCAATCTCAGCAACCAATTTTTTCTCTCTCCTTAAATGGAGAATTTTCACCTTTTCACTTAAAGGAAGCACTTTATAGCTCTTCACTGGCATATCTGAATTGTAAGAATCACTAGTCTTACACTTTGGAGTCATTATTAAGTAAAATCAAGGTTACTTAAATACAGCACTGTCTGATACAGAAACATTTGGTGTGAGAATCTAGACAGCTACTAAGTGGGGATATATAGAGTGGATCCACTGGACATAAGAATTGGGCACATCCTTGGCAGAAAGGAGCAGGGCAATGCAAGATGTCCCACCTATGTCTCTCAAACTCATTTCCTAGCCTTCCATAAAAAAAGAACACTTTAAGCTAGTTAGTTATACTGACATATTTAACACAAACTTCCAAGACAGCCTTTTCCAGAAAGCATTTCGTATATGATCATGCCTGCTTTGAAATTTCTACAGCTATTGTATTATCTACCACTCATCTGAAACATAACATTGGTTTTACATATCATTACTACCAACTCACCCTTTTAAGAAACAAAAAAATAAAACTCTAATCCCCAGGGAAGTGGAAATAGCAGCCGTCACATACCTCTGGAACATTAATACTACTACTAATATTAAACAAACAGGAAACTGATTGGGATTTGAAGTTTTTTTCTTTTAACTCCACTATTACTTTAGAGTTACAAATTACAGAAATTCAAGCACCGTTAGTAGTAATAAAGATGGGCTCCTTCACTGAAAGTGAAGAAATTCTAGTGTTCTGAGGGCACAGGTATTCTTGACATCAAGTAAAACACGTCTCTCCCAATCCCCAAAATTCTCTGAGGAGGGCTGGGTTGCTGCTTTACACATAAAAAAAAAAATTTTAATTTTTAAAAAGAGGGGAGTAGATAGTACAGGGAGGCAAACACCAGTGGAGCCTCACACATATCCCTCCCCCCCCCACCCCACACACACCAGATGCACAATCCTGCACTTAGGTGAGACAAAAGCCAGTGGGATCCCAAGTGCCTGGGACCTGCAAGATCAACTCAGGGGGGAGGTGAGTACTGCTCAGAGCAGGGTCAATCAAGGCATGAGACTCAAAGCAGATCCATCCTCCTCTGGGCTAAGGAGTCCCCCACCACTAGATACTATGGCTTTAACCTCTTGGACTTAAATCAGGTTGTGTCCAGAGCTAGAAAGGGACAGTGACTCACATTCACATGCATTAGAGAAGCTCCCAAGAGGACCAGGATAGACACACCAGGAAGTCGATTCAACATCAGAGAAAAATCTAGCAAGCCCCACAAATAGCAAACAGAAAGCACTAGTATATCAGTTGGCATAATGACACTAGGGTTGAACCACACTGGTAGCAAGTCAGAGGAGAGAACCCTCCCAAGAACAGGATATCAACAATCAAGTCCCAATTATAACAGGAGAGCCCAAACAATGCACAAAAGGGGCATTCCTAGAGTGCCCAGCTCAGGTGAACAAAGAGACTACAACACTGGACACCTAACTTTCTACTTATGGCCAACCCACAAAGGCACAACAGTTCTAATTCATACTACCAAATACAAAGAGACAGCTAAAATGGGGAGACAAAGAAACAACCCCGAATGAGAGAAAAGAAGGTATTTCTAGAAAAAGAACTAAATGAAATGGAGGCAAGCAACCTATCAGACATAGAGTTCAAAGCAATGGTTATAAAATTCTTAAAGAATTCTGTGAAAATTACAAAAGCATGAAAACGAAAACAGAGGCCATGAACTTCAAAGAGACAGAAATAATGATACATCTGACATTAAGAACACACCTGAAGGTATTAAAAATAGGTTGTATGAACCAGAGAATCAAATCAGTGACTTGGAAGAATAAGGTAGAAATAAATACCCAATTAAGAGCCAAAACCGGTTTGGCTCAGTGGATAGAGTCCCAGCCTGTGGACTGAAGGGTCCCAGGTTCGATTCTGGTCAAGGGCATGTACCTTGGTTATGGGCACATCCCCAGTAGGGGATGTGCAGGAGGCAGCTGATCGATGTTTCTCTCTCTTCGATGTTTCTAGCTCTCTCTCTCCCTTCCTCTCTGTAAAAAATCAATAAAATACTTAAATAAATAAATACCCAATCACAGCAAAAAATAGAAAAAAAATTAAAAAACAGGAAGAGTTAAAGGGAGCTCTGGGACATGAAACATAACACCCACATTACAGGAATGCCAGAAGGGGAAGATGGAGAGCAAGGAACAAAGATTCTTGCTTAAAGAAATAATGATGAAAAATTTCTCCAACCTGGTGAAGGCATATGCCACACAAGTTCAGGAGACTCAGAGCATCCCAATCAACCCAAAGAGATCCATATGTACACATCAAAATTAAAATGGCAAATATTAAGGACAAATAATCTCAAAGGCAGCGAGAGCAAGCGAGCGAGCGAATTACCTATAAAGTAGTTCACATTAGAATGCCAGCTAACAGAGAGAGAGAGAGAGAAAGAGAGAGAGAGAGAATTGCCTATAAAGTAGTTCACATTAGAATGCCAGCTAACTCCTCAACAGAAACACTTCAGGCCAGAAGGGAATGGCATGAAGTACTCAAAAGTAGTGAAAAGCAATGGCCTAAGTCCAAGACCACTGTATCCAGCAAGGCTATCCTTTAAAATTGAAAAAGAAATAAAAAAGCTTTCCAGACAAGAAACGGTAAAAGGAGTACACCACCACCAAAGCAGCAATGTAAGAAATGCTGAAGGACTGCTTTAAGAAGAAAAAAAAAAAAAAGGGAGAAAGGGTCATAGGCATAAAGGAAATAAAAATGGCAATAAGTAAATACCTATCAATAATAACCTTAAATGTAAATGGGTTAGATGCTCCAGTCAAAAGACATGGTGACTGAATGGATAAGAAAGCATGACCCATATAAATGCTGTTTACAAGCCCACCTCAGAAAAGACACATACAGACTGAGAGTGAATGAATGGAAAAATGTATTTCATGCAAATGGAAAGGGGGAAAAAAGCTGGGTAGCAATACTCACCAGACAAAATAGACTTCAAAACAAAGGCCCTAACAAGAGTAAAGGTCAGTTTATAATACTAAAGGGAATGATTAAACAAGAAAATATAACACTTATAAATATATAATGCACCCAATATAGGAGCACCCAAATAAATAAAAGAAATTCTTGAAGAACTGTAGGGGAGAGAAGTCATAATATGTGTGAGAAACATGCTTACCAGTCCAATATCAAATGTGGATTCAGAAGACATGAAGTACAATGAAAGCAAACTTTTAATGGTGGTCTTGCAAGATTAGGTGTCTAGTGGACAGGCACAACAAGGATGGTTACAATAGGAATGTGATCCCTAGTATGTGAGTCCTTCCAGGGTTCCTCACTGGCTACTATGGGGTGCACATTCTTCCTAAATGTTGCCTAAGTTTCATTATTTCCTAATGGGTTATATAAAAAGCGGGCTGTAGGCTTTTTGTCTCCATCTCCCTTTGTCTCTTTGAGGTGGAAAAACATTCCTGGGTATGTACTTTCTGACATGTCTTTACATCTTTCCCCTCTTTTTAACATCATGTTTGCCTGGAGGTTTTCCAGGTACATGAGCTTTGTCAAGTCTGAAGACCACCATGTAGTAATTTTCCACTCCACATTAAAATGCCTGGCCTTGAACATGGACCACCTCTGGCTTTATATCTAACACAAGGGGACTTTACACTACACTGACATCATTGGATAGATCTTCCAAACAAAAAACTAACAAGGAAACAGAGGCCTTAGATGAAACACTAAATAAGATGGGTCTAACTCATATTCACAGAACATTTCACCCCAAAGCAATAGAAAATACATTCCTCTCAAGTCCATATGGAAGATTCTCAAAGATATATCTCATGTTAGGGCACAAAACAAGTCTATACAAATTCACAAAAGATTGATATAATATCAAGCATCTTCCCAGATCACAATGGCATGAAGTTAGGAATCAACTACAATAAGGAAACTCAAAAACACTCAAATGCATGGAGGCTAAATAGCATTTATTAAACAATGAATGGGTTACCAATGAGATCAAGCAAGAAATTAAAAACTTCCTGGAAACTATAGAAGATCACCTGGGAAGGCACATGGACATTCTTTTAATTCATATCAGCTGAGCCTGAGGGCACTGGCCAAGTCCTGTCACCAGTTACAACCCCCCAACAAGGCAAGGGGTGTAATCAGTCCTGATTTACCTTTGTCCAGGTTTCAAGAGGGCTTTGAGATGTAACTCTAGTCTAGCACTGAGAAGGAGGGAATGAATAGGACCTGGGCCCACAAGCTCCTTTGAGCCTAAGTTTTCCTGGTGAAACCCCTTTGTATTTTGGAGGATAAATAAACAGTGCTGTGTTGCCTGTGGGGGTGACTGTTTCTCTGTATCAGAGTGACAAGCCTCCACCCTGCACCTAGCTTGAACCCATTTCTCTTTCTTTCATTCACTTCTTAATCCCCAGCTCCTCCACTCAGGAACCTGTCCTTCTCCCTTTCCATGCGGGACAGGGAAGAAGGAGAAGCACCCCACCACAGAAACAAATGAACACACAATCACCCCAAATCTATGGAACATGGTGAAAGCAGTCTTGAGAGAGAAGTTCACAGCACTACAGGCCTACCTCAAGAAACAAGAAAAGAACTAATAAACTGTCTAATCCTACAACTAAGTGAATTAGAAAGAAAATAGCAAGAAAAGCCCAGAGGTAGTTGAAGGAAGATGATAACAAAGACCAGAGCAGAAATAAGTGACAGAGAGACGAAAAAACAAAACAAAACAAAATACAACAATACAAAGAATCAATAAATCCAAGAGCTGGTTCTTTGAAAGATAAACAAGATTGATGATTCCCTAGCCAGATTCATCAAGAAACAAAGAGGACTCAAATAAATAAAGTCAGAAATGACAGAGGCAATATAACAACGGACACCCCAGAAATACAATGTATTATAAGCAAATACTATGAACAACTATATGCCAACAAACTGGACAACCTGGGAGAAACTAATTTCTAAAAACATACAATCTTTCAAAATTGAATCAAGAAGAATCAGAAAACCTGAGGCCAATAACAAATGCTAAAATTGAAGCAGTATGTAATTTAAAAACTTCCAGCAAACCAAGTCCTGGACGGGATGGCTTCAATGGTGAATTTTACCAAACATTCAAAGAACTAACACTGATCCTCCTCAAAATATTCCAAAAAAAAAATGCAAGCTTTTTACGAAGCCAGCATTATCTAATTTTACAACTAAAGGCACTAAAAAGAAAGACAATTATAAGCCAACATCCCTGATGAACACAGATGCTGAAATCCTCAAGAAAATATTACCAAACTGCATCCAGCAATATTTTAAAAACATCATATGTTTATTTATTCTAGGGATGCAAGGCTGCTTTAATATTTGCAAATCAATAAATGTGATCCATCACATAAACAAACTGAAAGATAAACTCTACATGATCATATCAATAGATGCAGAAAAAGAATTGGACAAAATCCAGCACCTTTTTTTTTTTTTTTTTGAATAAAAACTCTCAGTAAAGTGGGAATAGAGGAATCATACCTCAACATAACAAAGGCTATATACGACAAACCTATAGTCAACATAATACTCAATGGGCAAAAACTAAAAGTGTTTCCCTTAAGAACAGGAACAAGTCAAGGGTATCTACTTTCACCACTCTCATTCAACACTGGGATCCCCTGGCCTGGCCTGCAGGATCCAGCCAAAACTGGCTCTCCAACATCCCCCCGATGGATCCCAGATTACAAGAGGGCACAGGCCAGGCAGAGGGACCATACCAGTGCACATTCAGGTCTAGGGAGGGATGCAGGTGGTTGCCAGCCAGAGAGGGCTCCAGGGCATGTCCAGCTCATCTTGCTCAGTCCAGATCAGCCAAACCCCAGCAGCAAGCTCACCTACCAGTTGGAGCATCTTCCCCCTGGTGGTCAGTACACACTATACTGAGTAGTTGGGCAGCTTTAGCATATCATTAACTATTATACTTTGGTTTAACGGACAACTGGACACTTAGCATCTTACGCTTTTATAATATAAGGTAGTACTGTAAGTCCTATCCATAGGAACCCAAAACAAGAGGAGATAAAAAGTATTCAAATTGGAAAGGAGGTAACAAAACTCTCATTCCCTGATGACAAATTGTACATATAAAATCCTAAAGACTCCATCAGGATACAAAATCAACATCCAGAAATCAATGAGATTTTTATACACCAATTAACTCTCAGAAAGAGAAAAAAAAAATCCCATTTACCACTGCAATAACAAAAAAAATAAGATACTGAAGAACAGACTTAACCAACGAAATAAAAGACCTGTACTTGGAAAACTATAGGACATTGAAAAAACAAATAGAGAAAGATACAAACAAATTGAAGCATATACCATGTTCATGGATTAGAAGGCTTAATATCATTTAAATGTGTATGCTTACCCCAACAATCTACAGATTCAACATAATCCCTATTAAAATACCAATGACATACTTCACAGAGCTAGAACAAGTACTCCAAAAACGAATATGGAACCATAAGAGAGTCCAAATAGCTGCAGCAATGTTGAGAAAGAAGAATGAAGTAGAAGGAATCACAACACTGAATATCATACTATACTACAAAGCCATTATAACTACACCACAAAGCCTGGTACTGGCACAAGAACAGGCATATAGGCCAATGGATCAGAACAGAGGCCACAGAAATTGACCCACACCATTACGGTCAATTAATAAATGACAAAGGAGGCAAGAACATACAATGGAGTAAAGACAGTCTCTTCAACAAATGGTGCTGGGAAAACTAGACAGACACATGCAAAAAAAAAAAAAAGATGAAACTAGACTACCAACTTACACCATACACAGAATAAACTCAAGATAGATAAAAGACTTAAATGTAAGGCATGAACCCATAAAAATCTTAGAGGAAAACATAGGCAGTAAAAATCTCAGCCATCTTACACAGTAATATATTTACAGGCACATCTCTTTGGGCAAAGGAAATTATGGAGAAAATAAACAAATGGGTCTACATCAAAATAGTCCTGCACAATAACAAAAAACACCTTAAAAATGAAAAGGTAACCCACGGTGTGGAGAACATATTTGCCAATGATACATCTGAAAAGGGGTTAATATCCAAATTACATAAGTACAACTCAATGAAACGAAGACAAACAAACAAATTGAAAAATGGGCAGAAGACCTGAATAGACATTTTTCCAAAGAGGACATACAAATAGCCAAGACATATGAAAAAATTCACAATGTCACTAATCATAGGAGAAATGCAACTTAAATCCACAATGAGATATCATCTTACACCTGCTAGAATGGCTATCATAAAAAAATCAACAAACACCCAGCCAGTGTGGTTCAATGGTTGAGCATCCACCTATGAATCAGGAGGTCACAGTTCGATTCCCGGTCAAGGCACATGCACAGGTTGCAGGCTAGATTCCCAAGTTCAGGCAGAGGGTGCAGGAGGTAGCCAATCAATCTCTCATCATTAATGTTTCTCTCTCTCTCTGAAATAAAATAAAAATATATTCCTAGAAAAGCAACAAACAAGTGCTAGGGAGAATGTGGAGAAAGGAAACATTAGCTCACTGCTGGTGAGAATTCAGATTGGTGCAGCACCTATGGAAAACAGTATGGATTGCCTCAAAAAATTAAAAATGGACCCAGCAATCCCACTTCTGGGAATATATTATAAAAACACCAATCAGAAAGAATATATGCCCTCCCAAGGTTCTTAACAGTGTTATTTGTACAATAGCTAAGATGTGGAAACAGTCTAAATGCCCATCAGTAGATGAATGCATAAAAAACGGTGGGACATTTACACTATGGCATACTATGCAGCTGTTAAAAAAAAAAAAAAAAAAAAAAGAGGGCTCTCTTACACTTTGGGGCAGCCTGGATGGACTTGGAAAATATTATGCTTAGTGAAATATGCCAAACTGAGGAAGACAAATATCTCATAATCTCAATTCTTTGTGGAATCTAATTAATAAAATGAATTGCCCAACAAAATCAGGTCCAAAGCATGAAGGCCTGGAACAGACTGGCATACTTCAATGTGGCGTTGGGGGGAGAAGTGATAAACCAAAGAACTTACATACTTACATGCATAGTCCACGGACATGGGCAAATAGGGTAGTGAAGACCTGGGGGGATGGGTAGAGGCTGGAAGGAAGGGGGGTAAAAGGAGGGAATGTGGGAGATGTCTGTAATAAGTTTAACAATAAAATATTTTAAAAGAAAAAATGGGAAAATCCTTTCAGAAACAATGTGGGGGAGGGGGGGAAATTACTAACTTTGTGCAGGATACAAATTCAATCAATACCAGTGTGAGTTGGAAAATCCAAAATTAAATCCCTTAATTATGACAACAGGTGAATTTTTTCTTTAAATCACCCTTTCCCACCCCACACATCTCACTCACTGGCCTGAACCTCAGTGCTATTAAAAGTAGCCAACATTGGCCAGCCCTGAGACTTCCCTAAAATGACCTCTTACAAGGTGGCCTCCTAGCCTGGCACTAGCAACAGCTGACCTCAACACCTCTCCTTGCAGTACAGTCTCTCCCAGATGTCTCATGTCAAGCACAGACAGCTACCAATCACAATCACAGAGCACTTTGTAGCTCCTACCAAGTGGGTGGCTTCAGACTATAATGAGCACTACATAACACAGCTCCACAAAGGACAGGTCCAAAGGATGGATCAGAGCTCCACTGCAGTGAATCTCACTCCATGGGGTTAGCCCCCAACAACAGCTTCTCCTCTGTAGTCACCATCAGTCCTCCCATCCAGTCAGCCTGAGAGTAAATTCCACCCTCAGAAATAAAGACTCCAAAAGGATAGCAGCCAATCGATGTTGTTCTATCACATCAATGTTTCTTCTCCCTTCCCCTCTCTCTAAAAAAATTAACTATTCTTTAAGTAAATAAAAATGGAGAAAAAAATCAGAAATAAAGAATACAATAATTGGAATGAAGAAAATATCACAAAGAATCAACAGTAGATTAACTGAAGCAAAAAATGGAGTCAATGACTTGGAAGATAAGGTAGTAAAAAGCATCCAATTAGATCAACAAGATAAATTAATTTTTTAAAAATTGAGGGCTGTTTCCTCTGACCCTGTGGCTCAGCTGGTTGGAGCATCATCCTGTACACCAAAAGGTTGCAAGTTCAATTCCCGGTCAGGATTATTGCTCTGTGATTGTGATTGGTCTTTGCTGGGCAGAAGACACCTGGGTTGTGGGCTTGATGTGTGGTTGGGGAGCATATAAGAAGGCAACCGATCGATGTTTTCACTTCAATGTTTCTCTCTCACAATGATTCTGTCTCTGTCTCTTAAAATCAAAAACATATTCCCAGTGAGAATTTTTTTTTTTAAATGAGGACAGTTTAAGGGAATTCTGAGACATCAGTTTATCAATATTTTCATCATTGGTGTACCAGAAGGATAGAGCAAAGGATTGAAAATCTATTTGAAGAAATAATGGGAAATTTCCCTCACCTGGCAAAGGAAATAAACACACAAGTCTTTGAAGCACAAAAGGAACCCAAAGAGGGCCACACCAAAAGTCCCACATCATAATTAAAATGCCAGACATTACAAGAATCTTAAAAGCAGCCAAGAGAAAGGCAGTTAGTTACCTACAAGGATGTTCCCATAAGACTGTCAGCTGATCTATCAACAAACTTTACAGGCCAGAAGTAATTGACATGAAATATTCAGTGATAAAAAGCAAGGCCCTACAACCAAGATTACTCTGCCCAGCAAGGCTATCACTTACCATCAAAGAGAGATAATGAGCTTCCCAGACCAAAAAAAAGTTAAAAGAGTTCACCACCACCAAACCAGTATTTTAAGAAATGTGAAAGGGACTTAAGAAGAAAAAAAAGGAATAACATGGTAATAACTATATACCTATAATTCCTTTAAATGTAAATGGATTAAATGCTTCAATCAAAAAGCATAGGTGGCCGAAACCGGTTTGGCTCAATGGACAGAGCGTCGGCATGTGGACTGAAAGGTACAAGGTTCGATTCCGGTCAAGGGTATGTACCTTGGTTGCGGGCACATCCCCAGTAGGGGATGTGAAAGAGACAGCCGATCGATGTCTCTCATCGATGTTTTTAACTCTCTCTCTTCCTCTCTGTAAAAAATCAATAAAATATATTTAAAAAAAAAAAAAGGCATAGGTGGCTAGATGGCTAAGAAAATAAGACCCATATATATGCTGCCTACACGAGACTCCAGATCAAAAGATACACACGGACTTAAAGTACAAGGATGGAAAAATACATTAATACATTTCATATAAATGGAAATGAAAAGGAACAAAGCAGGGGTATCGATATTTATAGCAGACAAATTAGACTTTAAAATGGAAAGTATAACAAGAGACAAAGAGGGATATTTCATATATAATAGCCAAGATAAAACAACAATGTAATAAAGATGTGGCACATATATACAAAGGAATATTACTTGGCCATAAAAAAGGACATCTCACCACTTGCAATAACATGGATGGACCTACAGGATATTAAAGGTAAACTAAATCAGACAGAAAGACACATACCATATGATTTCACTCATAAGAGGAATCTAAAGATCGAAATAAACAAAATAGAAACTCATATATATACAGGGAACAGGTGGTTGCCAGATAGGAAGGGGATTGGGGAGATGAGTGAAAATGGTGAAGAAATTAAGAAGTGCAGATGGGCAGTTACATAACAATCACAGAGATATAAAGTACATCATAGAGGATATGGTCAATATTGTGGTAACTATGTATGGTGTCAGATGGGTACTTAGCCCTTATAACTTCAAGTCATAAATGTCTAACCACTATGTTGTACACCTAAAACTAACATAATATTGAATGTCAACTGTGATTAAATTTTTTAAATGTTTAAATAAATTAATCAAGTTTTACTAAATAAATCACCCTCCTTCTGACTCCCCATATACTAGTGTCCCCCAAACAAAACTGATTATAAAAATTGTCACCCACACCAAAAATAATATGCAAATACAATCTTTCAAGGAAAAATAAGAGACACATGGAAATGGGGGAAAGAAAAGATTTACTAAAAAAGTAGACCTATTAATTTAACACATTTTCTGTCAAACAAATCAAATGTCCTTAGTGCAATTGTTCCTAAAGCAATGAACAGAGTACTCTCTCTCAGCGAAAGGGTGTTTATTAAATGGAACTGGTCAGGAGAAAAAAAAAAACTCTTGCAGTCAATCAGACTGCTTAACAAAATTTTCAATTTTAAGGATGTTTCCCGTGTACTGGTTAATATGGATTTTTTTTTTCAATAGATGGAATTACACATATGTTGATATATATGTGGTTTGATATGTATGCTATTTTGTTGTATTGATAACAAGCTTCAAAACACATGTCAAATTTCCTGAAGGTGTTATCATAGATATTTTTATGCTTAAAAATGTCTAATTTCATGCCAAAAAAAGAGCACTTATTGGAAGTCTTAATTATTGAAGGTGCTGCTGAAAGTTATCATATAGTTCAGGAAGCTTATGGTGAACATGCTCCATCTCAAGATACTTGTGAATGCTGGTTTAAATGCTTTAAAAGTGATGATTTTGATGTGAAAGACAAAGAATGTCCAGGTCAACCAAAAAAAACTTTTAAGACCAATGATTACAAGCATTATTGGATGAAGATGCATGTCAAACTCAAAAACAACTTGCAGAACGATTAAACATCATTGCTCAGCAAACAATTTCTAAGCAATGGGAAAGATTTTAAAGGAAGGAAAATGGGTGCCACATCAACTGAATAAAAGACAAATGAAAAACGAAATCATCATTGCTTCAATAGCACAAGTCTTTTTTGCATTGAATTGTGACTGGTGATTTATTTTGAGAATCCCAAATGCACAAAATCATGGGTTGATCTAGTACAACTATCAACATTGATGCAAGGCCAAATTGCTTTAGAAAGAAGACAACGCTCTGCATTTGGTGGGATCAGGAAGGTGTGGTGTGTTACGAGCTCCTAAAACCAGGTGAAATCGTTAATACTGATTGCTACCGACAAATAATCCATATGAACCACACACTTTGATCATGAAATGTCCAGAATGTACCAGAAGACACGACAAAGTAATTTTGCTTCATGATGACGCACCATCACACACTTCAAAACCAATTAAAGACACGTTAAAAGATCTTGCCTGAGAAGTGTTAACCCACCCGCAATATTCAACTGACCTTGCTCCTTGTTCCAATTGGTGGCATACGCGCTTTCTGAGAAGCACTTCAAAACATATGAAGAAGTGAAAAATTGGGTCTCTAAATGGTTTGCCTCAAAACAAGAAATATTCTATTGGGATGATATCCACAAATTACCTGAAAGATGGGGGAATGTGTAGCTAATGATGGACATTACTTTGAATAAAGCACTTTTAGTGTTTCTCTTAAAATTATCGTGTTTTCTTTGATTACAAAATCTGCATTAACCAGTACACCTGGTACTTTATTTTCAGGAATTACTCACTGGAGATGATTTAAAAGTTCAACGTTAAAAAAACATGAAGTAGTTTGTGTAATCGTGATCCTATTACTTCCTATTTTTTTGGGGGGGGGGGTGGGGGGCACAGAAAGATGCACATAGTCTGCTGTGACAACCACTCACACACATATAATTCAGGTGGCCACATGTCTCAGTGACATATTGGCAAGTCAGGCAATTACTCCAGTAAACCCACCCTAGGGAAAAAGTAGGTCCAACAAGTCTCCTAATGAGGCTGTGAAGTATCTATCTATCCCATCTAATAAATAAAAGAGTAATATGCAAGTTGACCACATCTCATCTATACCCACCAGCCAATCAGGAACAAGTATGCAAATTAACACAACCAAGATGGCTACAGCCATGGAGAGAGCAGGAGGGGGTTGCCGCGCCCCCCCTCCCCTCCACCTCACCCCCCCACCCCCCCGCAATGGAGGAAGCCAAGCTTTCCGCCTGCCCTGGTGTGCCCAGGCCTCCGCTCAAGGCCTTGGGGAGAGGGGGAGTGGCCAGCCTGCAAACCACCACAGGCCCCTCACCGAGGCCGCCCCACACCCCAAGGGAACCTCCACCCTGATCTGGGACACCCTTCAGGGCAAACCAGCCAGCCCCCACCTGTGGACTAGGCCTCTATCCTATCTAATTCTAATAAAAGGGTAATATGCAATTTAACCATCACTCCAACACACAAGATGACTGCCCCCATATGGACACAAGATGGCAGCCACAAGATGGCAAGCAGGGGAGGACAGTTGGGAAGGACCAGGTCTGCAAGTGAGGGAAGTTGTGGGCTATCAGGCCAGCAGGGGAGAGCAGTAAGGGGTAACCAAGCCGGCAGAGGAGGGAAGCTGGGGACAACTGGGCCTGCAGGGAAGGACAGTTGTGGAGGAACCAGGTCTGCAGGGGAGAGTAATTGGGGGGGACCAGGTTGGCAGGGGTGGGCAGTTAGGGGTGACCAGGCCTGCAGGGGAGGTCAGTGAGGGGCAAATAGGCTGGCAGGGGAGTGGTTAGGGGGTGATCAGGCTGGCAGGCAGAAGTGGTTGGGGACAATCAGGAAGGCAGACAGGCGAGCAATTGGGAGCCAGCAGTCCTGGATTTTGAGAGGGATGTCCGACTGCCAGTCGGACATCTCTTGAAGGGTCCCAGATTGGAAAGGGTGCAAGCTGGGCTGAGACACACACAAACCCCTGTGCAGGAATTTTATCCACCAGGCCTCCAGTATATAGATACAGATATAAATATAATTATAGACATAGATATAGATATATAAAACCCTCCAGTATATAGGTAAATATAGACATACACATAGACATAGATATGGATATAGATATAGATATATAAAGCCAGCGACTAAAATGCCATAATGACTTTGACACCCATAATGACTATGCCATAATGACTATGACACCCACCAAGGCCAGAGAACCTACCCCATGGGGGGTGGTGCTGGCCTGCAAACCCCCCCCTTCAGATCCTCCCCCATAGCTGGCCCCACCCTTGATCCCCCTCAATCATGGGCATGGCTGGCCAGCCAACTGCCTGCAGCCCCTCCCCCTGGCCAACCTGCCCCTGATCTGCCAACCCTCCATGGCCCCTCCCCACAGCTAGCCCCGCCCTCAATCAGCCAACCACCCCAACTGGGGGGGGGGGTGCCTGCCAGCCAATCGCCCTTGGCCCCTCCCCCAGCCGGCCTGGCCCTGATGCAACCTCCCTCCCTCCCTCTTCTCCTAACAGGCCGGGTCCCAATCCGCCCTGATTGGAGCTGGACTGGCCGGCCCCCACCAAGCTAAGAGCTGACCATTACAGTGTGAAACTTACAAGAACATGACATCACTTAAGCCAGGCAAATATCTACCACAAAGATCATCTTAGGTCAGGGAGTTTAAACAGGAAAATGAAAAACTATCTTCTATGTAATTTTACATAAACCATATTACATTGTAAATGTGTGTGGGGATCATTAAGTACGCAATAGAGCATATAAGATAATTACTTTGAAGGAGCACTTTCCAAAAGAAAACTTTTGGCTGCGAAAGTGACTGACTTCATACTATTTATACAAATTCTGGGATTTATACCCTGATGCAGACTAGAAATTTAACCGATCCTCCATCATAGCCCAAACAAACTCTAGGATATCGGTAGGGTAGCACAACAATGGAGCAAGAGAGAAAGAAGAAAAAAATGTATCCAGGTCTTACTTCCCAGCCAAAAAGATAAAGGACGAAAAATAAGGCACTGGGACCAGATACTCCCAGGTGGCAAAGATGGACACTCTTCTGTAAACACACACCTGAAGCCACAGGTAAATAATATCCTATTGAAGTTCTACAGTTATTCTTGCAAGACTCAAAGCCCTTCACAGCATACTGTTTATAACATCATCACAATACATCTTTTTCCCCAAACCTAAACAAAAATTTATTTAAATCCATAAATATTTTGCCATACTAAGAGGAAAATCCAATGAGAAAAACCATAAAGATATTTAGAGCAACATCAAGAAAGATTCTGTGGTTGGTATGTTCTAAATTGAAAAGTCTTTGGGAAAATAAACTTTATATAGCTTGGTATCTGCATATGTCCCAAATGTGCATGCCAGGACTGGGACACACACACAAATACAGAGCTTAGGCCTCATTGAGTTTTTGACATGGTTATGACTAATCCTCACACTCATCCACCCCCAACAGTCCACCACTAAACAATGTTAAAGAGATTTGTCAAGAAGAGCCTGAGCCCTGAAGCAATGGCAGCAGGGCAAGCCAGCCTGAGGCTGCATCACAACACACCTTCTTTCACAAGAACATCAAGCAACTAGCCCCTGCCAGAGGGAGGGCTTTCTTTATAGGACCCAGTTAGCTTCACACCCTCTTCTCTACTACCCCCAAACCACTCTCCTTAAATGACTACACAATGAAGAAAAAAATTACATATATTTCCCAGCATGTGCAACTGCTAATGACATGCACACCTGGAAGCAACTTTGACTTCTATTTCTATTAACAAAAATATTAAACTCTAGAGGCCCAGTGCACAAAATTTGTGCGGGGGGGGGGGGCAGGAGGGGGGGAGTGTTCCCTCAGCCCAGCCTGCACCCTCTCCAATCTGGGATCCCTCTCACAATCCAGGACTGCTGGCTCCCAACTGCTCACCTGCCTGCCTTCCTGATTGCCCCTAACTGCTTCTGCCTGCCAGCCTGATCACCCCCTAACCACTCTCAAGCCAGCCTGATTGATGTCTGTTTCCTTGCCAGCCTGTTTGCTCCCAACTTCTCTCCTCTGCTGGCCTGGTCACCCCTAATTGTCCTCCCTTGCTGGCCTCCTGTGGTGGCCATCTTGTGTCCACATGGGAGCAGGATCTTGGGCCACATAGGGGCAGCCATACTGTTGGAGTGATGATCAATCTGCATATTACTCTTTTATTAGATAGGATAGAGGCCTGGTACACGGGTGGGGGTCAGCTGGTTTGCCCTGAAGCGTGTCCTGGGTCAGGGTGGGGGTTCTCTTGAGGCGTGGGACTGCCTGAGCAAGGGCCCTGTGGTTGTTTGAAGGCCAGCCACACCCCCTGGCAACCCAAGTGGAGGGACTGGTATCTGGAATTTATTTACCTTCTACAATTAAAACTGTAGCCTGGAGGAGAGCCAAGCCTCCTGCTTGCTTCATGGCTGCCACCATTTTTGTTGAAATTTGTTTACCTTCTATAATTAAAACTTTGTATCCTTGAGTGGAAGCTTAGGCCAGCAAGACCAGGCAGAAAGCTTGGCTTCCTCTGTTACCTGAGAAACCCAAGCCTCCCGCCTGCTCTCTGTGGCTGTAGCCATCTTGGTTGGGTTTATTTGCATAGTCGCTCTGATTGGCTGGTGGGCGTGGCTTATGGGTGTAGTGGAGTGATGGTTAATTTGCACATTACTCTTTTATTATATAGGATTTGCATTTAGGAAAAAGAATCACTATCAGAAGGAAAAACTCACCTACTTCATATACATAGTGTACCTTCTATACAATGACCAACACTTAAGTCTTCCCTACTTCTACTCTAAAGGAATGATTCTTTTTTTGTTTGTTTTTTAATGTTTTTATTGACTTCAGAAAGAAGAGAGAGGGAGAGATAAAAACATCCATCAGCTGTCTCCTGCTATTGGGGTTTGAGCCTTCAAGAGCAACATGAGCATGTGTCCTGAACTATAATCAAACCTGTGACCTCCTGTTGCATGGAATGAGACTCAACTGAGCCACATTGGCTGGGCTAAAGAAATGATTCTTAAGCAGGATAATCTTGGTCCCCCCAAGAGATATTTGGCAATGTCTAGAAACATTCTTATTTGTCATAACTGGGGTTGTTACTGGCACCTAGAGGTCAAGGATGCTGCTAAATATCTTAAAATACATATGACAGCTTCCCACAGTAAAGTATCTGGTTCAAAAATATCAATAGTGCTGAGGCTCAGAAAACCTGAGCTCAAACATCAAGCAATTCCTTTTTCAATCATAAGAACTACTGAAAAAAGACTTTTTCAAGTTTTCCAGTATAAACTGATTAGATTCAGGGGAATGGTAAAACAGATCTCTGAAGAGGGTGCAGTATCAAACGAAAGACAAATCACAAGCTAGAAGCTATACTGGATTTAATTCCAAGTTCTAAGTATAAAATCATGCTCAATATAAGAAACAAAAGTGAAGGGAACATAACATAATTCAAGACTTTCATCCTCCAAAATTCTGCATAACCTCAAAATATTAGCTCAGATTGAAGACCCTGGAACGAGTGAGAATGTCAATCTTCAAGCCTTGAAAGTGCCTTTCAAAGCATATCATTCATTCATATATATATATATATATATATATATATATATATAGTGCAAAGTGTCCCCTCAGGAGTTTGACCGGGAGTTTGATCGCTCACTAGGATGTGGGCTGACCACCAGGAGGCAGTGTGGAAGGGAGGCCCCAGCCAGCAGCTGGCAAGCCCCAATTGGTCCTGATCGCCAACCAGGCCTAGGGACCCTACTCATGCACGAATTTCGTGCACCAAGTCTCTATTTTGCAGATAAGATTTCCAGAGAAAGACAAATTCATATAAACTACAAACACACAAGTATGGTATATCCAGTTCTTATTTGGAATAAATTTCACTTGTAAAACACAGATTCTCACATAGTTCATAACCAGTGAGAAACATTCCTAAAATCATAGACATTTAGTTTTAGGAAAAAAGCAAAAATCATCTAGTTTAAAATTCCCATTTTAAAAATGGGGCATTTGAAACCAAAAATGATCTAAGATCACAATTCAATGACAAACTAACTCTCTTTGGTCCCTCTGAAAATATATTCTTATTCTTTTTTCATTAATCCTCACCCAAGGTTATTTTTTACATTGATTTTTCTAGAGAGTGGAATGGGAGGAGGCAGGGAGAGAGAGAGAGGAGAAAAAAAAAAAAAATCAATGTGAGAGGAACACATCGATTGGTTGCCTCCTGCATGCTCCCTAACCAGAATAGGAGCAAAACTGCAACTCAGGTATGTTCCCTTGACTGGGAATGGAGCCTGAGACCCTTCAGGGCCAATATACGTAACCACTGAGCCACAACAGCCAGGTCTGAAAATCCATCAACTAGATCTAAGACCATATAGTTAGAATCCATGCAGTTCTGTCCATCTTGGCTCTGTTCACACTGAATTTTGACATAAATCAGTTTTTGCATTTGGATTTTCCAGCATTCTGGTAGTGCTCCTCATTCTTACCTATAACAAACTAAGAATCCAGCACTCTCCTGATCAAAGGGCAGATGGTTGGTTGTACCGAATGCAGCCAAGTTTTATTTTAAGCTATCCTGTGTTCCAGAAAATTAAGTAAGTCCCAACTGAACTTCTGTCATAAAGCAAGTCAGATGCCAATATAGACTGTCCTTCAGAGAGAGATGAGAGGGTACTGCCCTTTCAACAAGCTTCATATAGCAGACAAAAACTAAAAAACAAACAATAAAAGACTGCCCTTTCAGGATGTTGGTATAAACAGAAAAGGATCTAGTATTCACTTTTAGAGAGATACACTCTGACAGAACATTCTCTCCCCCCTTTCAGGATTCCAAACGGCATATACATTTGCCCCTTTATAATTCACATCCTGTTCTTGGGTTTTCCTTGTCAGAAAAGGAGCAGATCCTGCCGAAACCGGTTTGGCTCAGTGGTAGAACGTTGGTCTGCGGACTGAAAGGTCCCGGGTTTGATTCCGGTCAAGGGCGTGTACCTTGGTTGCTGGCACATCCCCAGTAGGGGGTGTGCAAGAGGCAGCTGGTCGATGTTTCTCTCTCATCAACGTTTCTAGCTCTCTCTCTCTCTCCCTTCCTCTCTGTAAAAAAAAAATCAATAAAATATATTTTTTTATTTTATTTTATTGATTTTGTGCAGAGAGAAAGGGAGAGAGATAGCAAGTTAGAAGCATCGATGAGAGAGAGTCATCGATCAGCTGCCTCTTGCACACCCCCTACTGGGGATGTGCCCGCAACCAAGGTACATGCCCTTGACCGGAATCGAACCCGGGACCCTTCAGTCCCCAAGCCGACGCTCTATCCGCTGAGCCAAACAGGTTTCGGCAATAAAATATATTTTTAAAAAAAGAAAAGAAAAAGGAGCAGATCCTGAACCTTTAGAAGACATTTATCATGTGTTATCTTACATTAAATAGATGTGTGACAAACCACTTATTTTTAAATCACTTTAGACAAATTATCTCCAGGCATATTAAAATACCACCTTCTCACATTGAGGCAATACCTAGTCACCCTATTTTAAATTGCAACAACCCACCAGATCAACTTGGCTAGTGTCTACCTTACTTGATTTCCTGTCATTCTTTGAGACAGTTTAATGTCTGTCTCCTTCTGCTAAAAAGAGGGCAGGTGTTTCTGTGTTATGTTCACATCTGTACTTCCAGCATCTAGTACACACTTGGCCTACCACACATAGTAGATGCTCAAAAAATATTTACAGAAAGAAACAAATGAAATTATGAACTTGTTCTTCTGTACTAAATTAAGCATAAGTTTTTTTGTTTTGTTTTTTAATACATTTTATTGGTTTTTTTTACAGAGAGGAAGAGAGAGGGATAGAGAATTAGAAACATCAATGAGAGAGAATCATCCATCAGTTGCCCACAACCAAGGCACAGGCCTTTGACCAGAATCGAACCTGGGACCCTTCAGTCCGCAGGACAAAGCTCAATCCACTGAGCCAAATCGGTTTTGGCTAAGCATAAGTTTTAAAACTTATTTCCACACTATTAAAAACCAAAGAACTCTAGATTTGCATTGTGGAATCCTGGTCATTACTTAGGTCTAGCCCTTCATTTTATAGATAATGAAAACTGATGCAGAAACAGTGTGAGGTAGTAGCAACAGCATAAAATTTGATATCAAAGAACCTGAAATCCAAATGAAAGCCTGTGTGCAAGCAACTTAACCCCTCTTAACTTTCAATTTCCTCATCTGTAAAATGAGGATGCCTTCTACCTCACGGCGATGGTTAAGGATAAAACAAAATAACATTTGGAAAATGTATAAAGTGCTACTATACAAGTGGCATTTATCACTAGGTTATTTTAACCTGCCCCAAGTCACAAGAGCTAGTTAATGGCACAATTAGAATAAGAGTTCAAGTTTCCGAACTCTAGTCCAATGCATCTTCTATCATGAAACTAGGCTTCTGATTCCCCTATTCAGGGCCTACTTATTCTTTCATCTAGTTCAAGACCTCTTACTTAACATGATATAGTAGGGAATCACTTCTAAAATTTGATGAGAGCGATAGTCCCTCTCGTCCAGCAAAGTGCATATGTATACACCAACATTAAACTCCTACAGCCCATCCACAGGCCCCAGGATTGGGAACCACTGATATACTGATGTACCCTCAGCAATTTTTATTTCTTACTTTCCTAAATAATTAATGCCTTGGTGGTCTTAACTAAGAGGCTGGATCCAAGGAAACACCAAGAGTAGAATTCAGGAATCTGAATTAAAGGTACTGCCCACAGATCATCATGCTGATTACTGAGGTCTTTAATTAGCCACAATCAGAGAGGAGCTACAAAGAAGGCAATGGTTTCAGTACTCAAAAGTAGGAAGGTCAGGGAAAAAAGCAGTAGACAGGACTAATGGATTCTTTATATCATGCTGCTATACTATATAGAAACCATTCAAATAATTTTACATGACCATTTTCAAATAGTCACCTAAAGACATCAAGTTCTCAAATTCTTTAGAGAAAACATGCAGAAATGTTTGTGATGAAATTTCTGTTCTCAACCCCACACCCATCATGACTAACTCCAAACCAGATTATCTAAAATGATTCTATCTTCCTCTACTTTACCTTGGTCAAGTAACATACTATATTCACTGTAAAAATAATTTGGCTAGGAAAAAGAACGATCAGTATGAAATCTTTAGGCAGATCAATCAATACTAACTACTGAATGCAGTGCCATTAATCCACTGTTGTCCAGCTATACTTCAATAGCCTCATCTGAAAAATAAAAAGAACACCCAATCTATGGTAGAAATACATTGTGAGAATATTTGGTAATCTCTTAATTTGTTAACAATTAATAGCTGTTATACCTGAGTGGTGGGTCCCAATGTTAACAGCTAACAACTTTCATCTTTGAGTAGTGGGATTATGGTGACTATCATTCTCTTACCTATATTTTGCTTTAATTTTTTAAGTTTTATGCAATGTTTATTATTTTTAAAACCAGAAATTGTGAACAACTTACAGCATTATCTAAGATAAGGAATGTCCAGCCCATGGACCATATGAAGCCTGAGAACTCCTTTGGTGTTTGTTCTCAGGCCTCATATTAGGGGTGAGTTAATTAAATGTTTGACCAAATATAGTAGGCTAATTTTTAAGTTGATAATTTTGTATAGCCTGCAAGTGATGTTATAAATATGGCCCTTGGAAGAGAAAAGGTTCCCCACTCCTGACCTATACATTCAGATTTTTTATCTAATGTTTAGAGAACACCAATTTGGGGGATGGGCTACAATATAAGGCCTTAAACATATCCCTAAAATAAGAATCAAGTATACTGACTCTTCTGAAGAAATCCTGTACATTCAAGGCGAAGAGAGAACAAAGGTGTGTGTTTTTACATGCAAAAATAATATATGTGCTTTGGGGACCAGTTCTATAAGTAGGAGGTCTTGACCTTTGGCAGAATTGCATCATGAACTTTACAACCCTTCATTCTCTAAAAGACTGCTTCACTTTAAATAGAAGCCAAATCCTTGAGGATTCTGCTTCCTACATTTTTTTTTAAAATCCATGGATTCAGCTTGGTGGTTCAGTGTAAAAATGAGATTTTTCCCACAGGTGAAAACTGGCTACCTAAAATCGGATATACAACTTCTACCACTTGGTATTATTAATCAATCCTATCTTCTAAGATTGCCATAAATTAAGATTGTAGGGCTTTTTTAGCTGGCCTAAGAAGGTACAACTCAGCATTAAAACTGTTTTTGGGATTTTTTAAAGAGTCTTCCACTGCATCATAAACTCTAACCAAAAAATTGTTTCTCAAACTGTCAAGGACAATAATCTATTCGATTAAAACATCACCTAAGCAAAATAAAAATAAATTTACTTGGAGAATAAAAACTGATATTGTTTCTGAAGAGCTCTGCACTATCATTGAGTTTAATTTATTAGAAGCCTAAAATAAATTTAAAATGTTTAATTTCTGATAACTACTGAAAATTTTAAGTTAAATTTCACATTAAGCACTTCAAAACACAGTTTACATGAGAAATGAGAAAAATTATACAAGAACTGCAAAGTAGAAGTGCCACTATCACTTGTTATCCATCTCAAAATAAAAACAGGTATGAGTAGTTACCAAAATGGAGTCCAAATATTCATTCGTGTGACATGTATTTCAAATAGTATACACTTTACCAACAAAGTGTCACTGCCCAGAAACAGACATCTGAAATAGCCCCATTACTCAGCTGTAACTGATTTTTTCATTTGTTATACATACAAATTTGATCTCTTTGATCAGCTTATATTTCCTTTAGGAATTAACTAGCTAATACTTAGAAACCACAAATGTATTTCTTAGAACATAATACAAAGTAATTTATAGAATACTCTCGATATCTGTAACAAGTTAAGGCAAAATTAGTTACCTCTATTTTTCCATCAACAAACTGGGAATACATAGGTTTTGAAAGATGAGTTTTTCCACAGTACTTTTACAACAGGTCCTTAAAATCACCTCAGTTTCATTACCTGGGGCTGGAGGCAAGTTTACCAGTGCCCAAGATGGCATCGTTGCAGGCAACACCTCCCACACAACAGCCACCATTTTGAGGATCAGGATATAAACTACTCACTATTTTATACCAACTAGAAGAAAGCACAGGATTTCCAGAATAATTGTTAAATCTCTTGACTTTTAGCGTTCCCCAACCTTTCATTTTTGTAGCCCTGTTTTTCCTCTTCAGTCCATATAAACAGTTGTGCCACTAAATTTTCAGTAAAAAGCATGCTTTCTACAGTTACGTTCAAACTTTGAAAATAAACACTATGGTGCTACCTAAAATACCCAAGTTATTATACTTCCTTAACATTTTAACCACATTATTTTCACCAGTTTAAGGAACTAAGAATCGCCAAAAACCAGTGAATGGTCCTAGTGTACTAGCCTACATTCCTCTTCATCTTCCACCCTACCCTTTTTGATCGTTTTATTTCCCGATTTCATTAACTCTGCAACAAGAGCAAGTTCTCACACTTCATTCATATGAGAAGCAAATGATATCTGCGCAAAGAATCTAAAACTAAAGATGAGACAAAAACATTAGGAGTAAACGAATTAAATTCAATCTGAAAACGGCAGAAAATAAGATTGGTGGGGGTGGGGAAGCAACAAACACGATTTACTCCTCCAAATGGGTGATTCTTATTTTGATATCTTCGCCGGCGAACTTAATGGCAGAACTGAAAAGAAAAAAGCTGACCAAGTTTCCACTTATCTTTCTCCAAAGGCAAAAGGTGATAAGTCACTACGCATATTGCTACAGCGAGCAAGCAATTCAATCTGCCAGCCAATCGCATATTTCACACCCCCTTCCAAAAATGAAAAGAAAGGGGGATGCCGGCGGGCCAGCTGCCGTCCGGCGCTCCGGTGCCTCCGGTCCTCACGCTCCCGCCAGCCCCACGCCGGGACCCCGTCTGAGCGCGGCTGCCACAAAGCCGCGGGGAAGACCTCGGCCTGGCGGAGCCGTCCTTCTCCACGATCGCCGGTGGGGATAAAGGCCAAGCGACTCCAAGAGCTCTGCGGCCCCTGCATAACGAGGCCGTCCGTTTCGAGGGGAAGGGCACCGCCGAATAATAGCAGAGTCCCGAACTTTCCCTCCGCGGCGCCGCAGCCCGGGTCAGGCCCCAGTCCCCGCCGCCCGAGTTAGCCCAAGGCGCCCCCGAGGTGGGGCGAGCCTCGCCGGCACCCCCATCCCGCCACAGCAGCTGGCTCGCCGCCTCCACCGCCCCCAGAGGGAGCTCCTGAAGCCCCAGGAGAGCGGCGGTCCCACTCCCACAAAAGCTAGTCCCCCGCCCCACGGAGCCGGCGCGGGGCGCGCGGAGGCCGCCGGCAACGTCCGAAGCCCGGACTCCTGCCCCGGCCGCTCCGCGCCGCCCGCCCGCGCCCTCCGCTGGGGGCCCCCGCCCGCCCGCCGCCGCCCGCGCCGCTCCCTCCCGCGTGCAGTGCCGCACGACCCGGCGGGGAGAGGGGCGCCGCGCGGCCACTCACCTCGATCTCGAAGTCGGGAAGGCGGAACGCCGTGCGAAAGAGCGAGCAGAAGTGCGCTATGGCCGGGACTTCCCACCAGGAGCGGAGCTCGCCCAGCCCGGCCGCACCGCTTTCCTCCGGGCACATCTCCCGACGGTGGCGGCGGGAACGCCGGCCCCGTGCTCGACGCGCTCTGGGCGGCCCCACGCTGCCCGCCGCCGGACTCCCGCCTCAGCTCCGCGGGCGGGGGCGGGGGCGGGGGCGGGGGCGGCTGCTCCTCCCGCTGCTGCCGCCGCTCGGCCGGAGCATGAGCTGAGCGCGCGGGGGGCGGCGGCTCGCGCTCGGTCACTGAGGCGGCGGCTGCTCCCGCGATCCGCGGATTCCGCGCCTTCGCCCCATCCCGCGGCTGCGGCTGCGGCTGCGGCTGCGGCTGCGGCTGTAGCTGCGGCCGCCCCCAGCCGTGTACAATGTAATCATCGCCCAGCCAGCAAAAACAGATGGGGCTGGGGGCGGGGAGAGGGCCGAGCGAGGGCCGGGGGAGGGGCCGCCACGAGGAGGGGGCGGGGCTGCCCACCACAACAACAACCCGGCGAACAGCTGCACGGGAAGAGGGGGGGAGGGGCGGGGACGTGAGCTCCCCAAGAAAGAAATGTAAGTAGAAGGGAGCGGGGCGCACCCTCTGAACTGCTCTGAGATGCACTCCGCTTGTCTGGGGCTGAGGAGTTTAGTGACTTTGATGAATAAGGACAACAAGGGTCTCTCTCCCACCCCCAACTTGGCCTTAGTGGTTACATCCTTTTAAAGGGCCCGCCGGGTGGTTCTTTCTGAGGCTAGGTCCCGAAAGACGCACGTGGAGGTCAGATGTTATTTGTGCTGATGGTGATATGGAGAATAGTGGACTGTGCTCAGCAGATATCTAAGGCCTAGGCAAATTAAGTGTTCTCCACGTGTTATTTAACACTTTTATTCCATACAAGAAACTCTAAGGAGCTGGCTTTCTCCAAAGGAAGAAGGTGGAAGGGGCTGATTAAGGTGGAACTCAGTAGAATGGAGGCTGCGGGAAGGGTTGGGTAGGGGAAGCACCAATCAGCGGAGGTATGGAAAGAGCGACCCCCTCCCATCATCCCCGGAAACCGCCCTAAAGAAGACAAGCTTTAAAAAAAAAAACAAAAAAAACCGCGCTTGGAGTCCTAGAGCTACTCTGGCGGCAGAAAAGCTGCCGCCACAGTGTAATAAGAAAGGTGGGGAGTGGGAAAAGGGAGATAGTCTGAGGAGGCTAAGAGAAGACTTGGAGAAAGAAGTTGAGGCCTCCACTTCAGAAATGTTACATTCTACAGTATGTTAGAATTCTAAGCTTGGCGGGAGGAGGGGGGAAGAGGAAGGGGAAATCACCTCCAAAACTGACCAGAAATTTGGGAAAACTACAATGAATGCCCAGATATTTGTACTGATCACTGCAATTTCGTATGTATTACATTCTACTCAAGTCTCAAAGGACCTCTCAGACAAGAAGCACTGCTCCTGATGCTTCTCCCAGATTAATCAAGTACTTAATGAGTGACAGGTACAATCACAAAGTGTATGGTGGTGAAATCAAAGACCTTTGAGCAATGTAAAGTCTGGAGAGAATGGCAAACATGATGAACATTATGTGGTAGATTTTTGGAGTCTGGGTACTTCTCTCCCACCTCTCCCTCTCTTTATTCTGGTAGTTTAATAATCTGTTTTGTTTTTATAAGGCAGCATTTAAAAAAAAATACAACTTCATAAAGAAAATGTATATTTCAGTGTATCTTTTATGAATCAACTACTTCAAAATACTTCCATCTTCTAATATCCCCCCACCCTCACCCCACCTCTGCATAGAAACAGCTCCAAGGTTTGTAGTTTTGCTCTTTTATTACGTGGAACTATTAATGATTTAAAAGGCATCCTCAAATTCTACCATATATTTTAAAGAACAGAGGGTACATTTTGGTGTGTTTCTAAAGCACAGCTGCTATGTAGATATTCTATTAATAGATAAGATGTAAAAATGACAAGCCACTGTGGAATTAATCACATAACCTGAATTGGACATTTTCCGGTTTTTCTTCATTTCCTCACATATCAGTTTGACTTTCCACACTTGCCTCTCTTTTATTAAAGGATTACTGCTTTCCTTTAACATTTGTTTTGAATCCATTATATCCTGACTGTTCTTTCCCCACCTTCTTTTTCCTGGTTTTCCTCTGTCTTTTCATTCTTGCCTTTATCTTTTATCATTGCTTAACCTTTTACACTAGCCAACTTTGTAATAGTGCCTCGAACAGTTAACAATACTAGAAAGCATGTTTTGGTTACTCTAGTATGATTGAATGCTGGTTACAGTCCTCCCACCTCCACTTGAAGGCTACTCTGTTGTCCTCTTCCCTCCTCCAAAAATCTTATAAATCAGCGATTTTCAATCTTTTTCATCGAATAGCACACATAAAATAATTACTAAATTCTTTGGAAAACAAGAAATACATTTTTTGCCTATCTGACAAAAAAAATATTTAATTTTGATTTATTTACAAAAATAATAGTAATAGTAATTACCTACCCTTTTTGCTCAAAGTGACTTTTAAAAAAAGGTGTCTAGTCCTGGCTGGTTTGGCATGGTGCAGGGGTCGGCAAACTGTGACTCAAGAGCCACGTGAGGCTTTTTGGCCCCTTGAGTATGGCTCTTCCACAAAATACCACGTGCAGACGCACAAATACAGTGCAATTGACACTTCGTGGTCCATGCGCAGAAGTCGGTTTTCGGCTCCCAAAAGAAATTACAATTGTTGTACTGTTGATATTTGGCTCTGTTGACTAATGAGTTTGCAGACCACTGGCTTATGGATAGAGTGTTGGCCTGTGGACAGAAAGGTCCCGGGTGGTCCCTGGTTAGGGTGCATGCAGGAGGCAACCAGTCCATGTGTTTCACATTGATGTTTCTGTCTGTCTCTCTCTTCCACTCTCAAAATCAATGGGAAAAGTGTCCTTGGATGAGGGTTAAAAAATTTTAAAAAAATAATAATAAAAATCAGGTGTCTATACTTGTATAAAAGGATTTATGGTACGAAGAATTAACCATCATATGCAAATTTATTATGTGATGTGACCAATAAGATGCAACTCTATTAAATGACCTACTAGGGGCCCAGTGCACGAATTCGTGCACCTTGAAAGGAACTGTGGGCTGAGAGGCTGTGGTAGGCACAGTGGTAGGTTTTGGCCAATCCTCCATGCCCCTGCCATCCCCTACCATCACAGCTCCCAGTTCCCTGTCTGCCAGCAGCCCCACTCCCACTGCCACTGCTCCCACAGACTGGTGGTGCTGGCCCCGCACTAACCCACTGACAGCATAGAACAATTGGGGCCAGCACCAGCAGCAGGTGTGAGCAGAGCCAGTGCTATCAGTGGGTGTGAGCGGTGGCTGCTACCCCGATCACCCCTCAGGAGCAATGGGAGATGGAGAAGCCCTCAGGGGCAATGAGGGCCAGCAGCCACCACTCACATCCACTGATGGCGCCAAGTGATCAGGACTGGTGCTGGGCACCAGCAGCAGGTGTGAGTGGTGGTGCTAGCTGCAGGTAGGAGTGGGACCAGCACTGGCAGTGGGTGCAAGTGCCTGGTGGGATCATGGCGTGTGGGAGCAAAGAATTTTCAGTAACCACCAGAGGCTTTCCCTGATGACAGTGACCTGCACCCCACCTTGGTCTGGTGCTCCCACTCACCTCTACCATCCCACCAAGGCCCACCATGTTCCGCACACACCCTCTTGTGGTCAGCACATGTCATAGCGACCAGTTCCAGGTATTCTGCTGTTTGGTCTATTTGCATATTAGCCTTTTATTATATAGAGTATATAATAAAAATATCCTATATAAGAGGCTTATGGCTCAAGACAGGGCATTAACACCAGACAGCTATCATTGTGTTGGCTGTTGTCATTTTCGTGACAATCTAAGGGATAAGAGGTGAGTGCCTATGTAGTCAGGTATAGCATGTTTTAAGAATTCTTGTGGCACACCAGAGTGCCTCTGCACTGCTGTAAATCAACAAATCTGTTTTGGAACTGGAAGTGCCCCCCACCCCAATCCCCTGGTGGTGGTCACAGACTTCTCCCTGTCTCTTCCTGTGCACCTTCTTCCCCTGTGAGTGATTTGCCTTCTACTTTTTTCTTCTAAGGTCCACTTCTCAGTGTTCATATGGATAAGCACATCAACTTTAACTTTTTCTTTCTATATATCTCTAACTCTGGATCAGTTTCTATAGTTTTTGCTTGGTTTCCTCACTGTGCTCTCCACTCACCCCAGCTTTCATCCACAGTCTGGAACTAATTCTGGTTCAAGCAGCTAATAAGTGTTACATGTCTTGGGTCTGGCTGAAAGTGTGGCCTCCCATGTTCCCTGAGTTTGGGTTCTAACTAGAATCTCACAATTTGACCCCTGCCTCTGCCTCTATTGGAACTGATCCTGAATCTTTGACCCTGCTTTGAACATTTGTCTCATCTTTCCCTTGGGACTTAACAGCTTTAGATCTCTTTTCTGACTGTTTCTGGCCTAATCTCCTGGAATCTAGATTACTGACCCCTGTACCTAGATGCTAGACACTCGCCCCTGCCCCCTTCCTTTCTTCCTTTGATTGAAACTGGTGTCTCCTAGTTTTTTCCAGGCTGGCCAATTTTTTCACCCTCTAAACATTAATTTTATCGTATTCCTTAAAAACATACACAGCTCTTCCTTTCTTCCCTTTCTCTCTCTTGCTTCTTTTCTGTTTGTGAACTACTGCCACTGAAAGTGCCATGAAGCAGTTATCTCTTTCTGGTCTTAGGAGTCCATGTCAGCCACAACAGGTTGAAAGGTTGGGAACAGGTAGCCCAAGAGCAAGGACATCTACCTAAGGCTGTTGAGCAAGCAGTACAGGTTTATGACCATATGAACCAATTCCATGTTCAACCAAGTAGTGCTGAAGAAGTTATTCATAAGTAGCACCACCCAGTCACCTCTGTTTCTTCCCCTGATGATCCGAAGAATGAAGCCTCCTGGCCAGGATGGCAAAACCACTGTGGTTGTAGGGGTGATAACCCAGGATATGTGTGTACAGGAGATGCTCAAAACTGAAAGTGTGTGCACAGTGTGTGAGCAACCCTGGGAACCCACTCTTCAAAACTAGGGGCAAGATCCTCACCTTGGACTAGCTAGCCCTGGACTCCCTCAATGACTGTGACACCATCAAATGCTCTCTGGTTCTCCAGTGCCAAGAGATGTGTAGGCATTTGGGAAAGGGCCAGGGAACACCAAGTTCAAACCCATGGTGTACTTTGAAGGCCAAGAGTTCCAGTTGTGCCAGAGAGATTGGCCAGCCTTGACTACAAAAACGAACACAATCCTGCCTTCTTTTTTTTTTAAAAAAAAAGTATTTTTATTGACTTCAGAAAGGAAGGGAGAAAGAGAAAGAGATAGAAATATCAATGATGAAAGAAAATCGTTTATCAGCTGTCTCTGCACACCCCATACAGGGGATCAAGCCCACAACCTGGGAATGTGCACTGACTAGGAATTGAACCATGACCTTCAGATTCATAGTTCAATGCTTAACCACTGAACCATGCCAGCCAGGTGATCCTTTCTTCTTATTACTTAAAAAAAAAGTCTTTATTGTTGAAAGTATTACACATGTCTCCCTTTCCCCCCCATTACCCACCTCTATCCTGTCCCCACCCCCAGCCACAGGCCCTCACTGCCCCATTCTCTGTGTCCATGGGACATACATATTTGCATATAAGGTCCTTGGTTGATTATCTTCCACACACCCACCCTTCCCTGCCTTCCCTCTGAGATGCTGCACTCTGTTCCATCTGTATGTCCACTCACTTTAGAAAAGTGCCTATTTAGGTCCGTTGCCCATTTTTTAATATATTTTATTGATTTTTTTACAGAGAGGAAGAGAGAGGGATAGAGAGTTAGAAACATCGATGAAAGAGAATCATCAATCAGCTGCCTCTTGCTCACCCCCTACTGGGGATGTGTCCACAACAAAGGTACATGTGTTGCCCATTTTTTAATTGGATTGATTGTCTCTTTTTGTTAAGCTGTGTGAGTTCCTTATATTTTTTGAATATTAACCCTTTATCAGATGTATCATTAGCAAATATATTCTCCCATTCAGTGGGTTCCCTTTTCATTTTTTGATGGTTTCTTTTGCTATGCAGAAGTTTTCATTTTGATCTAGTCCCATTTGTTTATTTTCTTCTCAGTTTTCTTTGTCCTAGGAAATCCTATCTAATAAAAGAGAAACATGCAGCCAAAACCAGTTTGGCTCAGTGGATAGAGCATCGGCCTGCGGACTGAAAGATCCCAGGTTCAATTCTGGTCAAGGGCATGTACCTTGGTTGTGGGCATATCCCCACTAGCGGGTGTGGAGGAGGCAGCTGATCGATGTTTCTTTCTCATTGATATTTCTAACTCTCTATCCCTCTCCCTTCCTCTCTGTAAAAAATGAATAAAATATATTATTTTTTTAAAAAGAGAAACATGCAAATTGACCGTACCTCTGCTATGCCAACAAGCCACACCCACCAGCCAATCAGGAGTGAGTATAAAAATTAACCAACCAAGATGGCAGCAGCCACAGAGCTGGAGCAAGCAGGAGGCTTGGGTTGTGATGGAGGAAGCCAAGCTTCCTGCCCACCCTGGCCTGCCCTGGCCTCCCTTCTATGCTACAAAGTTTCAATTATAGAAGATAAATAAATCCCAGATACCTGCTTCCAGCCAGCCCTGGGCTATGCTTCTGCTTACACAGCTCCAGTCCATTTTGCCTTCCCTCTGCCAGAGCACAAGGTGGGTGGCTGCACAGGGAATTTTGTGCATTGGCCCTTTAAGAGGGTGCCTGCATTTCTAGTCATCTGTCCCTGGTAGACAGTAATCCTGCTGCTTTTCACATCCAGATGTTATGTGGTACCCTTATCAGTTCTGGGGGGACCAGCTTGGGGGTTAGACTCCAGAGTCCTCAGTGACAACTGCCCACAGCTGAGATATCTTGCAGAATTTCAGTGGTTGTCTATGGGATCCCTGGCAGCCCTTTCACACCTCTGTCCCTCCTACCAGTCTCTATGCAGTTTCCACTTTTGGTCCTTGGTTATCTGGGTGCTCTCTAGTGAGTATTCTGTTGATTATTCAGGAAGTTTTTCTGTCTTTTAGTTGTAATTCTAATTTGGTCCTGTCAGGGTGTCCATGCAGCATCCACTTACTGTGCTGCATTTTAATCTTCTTTTCTTCTTATTAAAAGGATTTTTAACTGGGGGGGGGGGGAGAAAAGATTGCCAAGGAGCAATTATCTTTCATATATATATGAAAAGGATATATATATATATATTCATTGGTTGATTCTTGTATGTTCCCTGATCAAGGGTTGAACCGGCAACCTTGGTGTATCAATTGGTGAATTTAACCAATTGAGCTACCTGGCCAGAGCCAAATATTGAAATTTTTTTTTTCTGGAAAATTTGAACGGTTTCTATAGGAAACTGTTAAAGTCAATGGAAAAACTAGAAATCTTGGGAATGTTGTTCACTTGGAATGCTTCAAGAATAAAATCACGGTTGTTTCTGAGAAACAGTTCTCTAAAATACATTTAAAATATCAAGATATTTTGATTTCATGTAGTTGTATCTGACAAAGAGACTCCTGAATTTCTTTTTTTTAAAATATATTTTATTGATTTTATACAGAGAGGAAGGGAGAGAGATAGAGAGTTAGAAACATCAATGAGAGAGAGTCATCGATCAGCTGCCTCTTGCACACCCCCTACTGGGGATATGCCCGCAACCAAGGTACATGCCCTTGACCAGAATCGAACCCGGGACCCTTCAGTCCCCAAGCCCACGCTCTATCCATTGAGCCAAACCGGTCCCGGCAAAGAGACTTCTGAATTTCATTACTTTCAGATTAATCAAAATGAGGATGGATCTGAGTCTGAGAACTAGGTTAAGCAACTCTTTACAGGGCTTTTGCATATTAATAAAACAAATGAAGTACATGAGGGGAAAATACATCTAGAAATGGAATTTTGACTCATCAATGAATAAAAAACATAGCATTCTCTAAGTTAAACTTATCTTTTAAAAAAATTTTATTTTATTGTTTAAAGTATTACATATAGTAGTACATATATCTCATTTTTCCCCCAACTGACCTCCCAGCAACCTCCCTTGTCACATGCACTCATTCCATTCCCCCAGTGTCTTGTGTCTATTGGTTGTGCTTATGTGCACTTCTGTCTCTTATTTAAGTGTATGTTGTTTACATGATGCTGGCTATCTTTTGATAGTTTTTGTAAGCAGTACCTAAATAGCTTATTGCTAGTGGAATTTTTCCCAGAATTTCTCAAATGTATTATTTTTACAAATGTCCTCAGGTTAAAGTATGTAGCATTGTATAAGAAATAATAAAGTACAGTTTGGGTATAACTTTATATCATAAAATAGTTTTAAAATAAAAAAATAGTTTGGCTAACCACTTTTGCTTATTAATTAATATTGCAAAAACATTTATACAGGAATAATACAGTTTTGAATTTAATTTATATGTTGATTTTTTGAAATATATTTTATTTGATTTTTTACAGAGAGGAAGGGAGAGGGATAGAGAGTTAGAAACATTGATGAGAGAGAAACATCGATTAGCTGCCTCCTGCACATTCCCCACTGGGGATGTGCCCACAACCAAGGTACATGCCCTTGACTGGAATCAAACCTGGGACCCTTTAGTCCTCAGGCTGATGCTCTATCCACTGAGCCAAACCGGTTTCGGCTATATGTTGATTTTTTACAATAAATATATACAGTACTATAAATCAATTTTCTTTTCCTTATGATGTTCTTAATAAGTTTTTTTTCTCTCTAGGTAACTTTAATATCAGAATGGAATATAGCCCTACCAGCAACTTCCCAGAATTTGGAGAAATAACTTTCCTAAGAGTGTCACCAACTGCAAATGCCCCTGTCATAAATTGTCCAGCTTAAGCTGCCTAAGGCATTTATCCCCTCCCTCTTAGCTACTCATTACCCATCTTAATTAGGCCAGAAAATGCTCAGGCAGAGGACCTCTAGACTGGAGAGGAGGCTGGAGAAGAGATTCTCAGCATCTCCAATTCCTGAGTTGGGGGCTAAGGAAATCTGGAGAGACTGCATCCTGCAAACAGCTGCTGGGAAAGAAAGCAAGATACACACATTTGCTCCCCAGGTCCTCCACAGAGCTGAAGGTTGCACTTGTTCACCAGAATGCACAGGATCTGAAAGCTTGGCAGTGTCAGCCTACCCCCACCCTCACCCATCTCAATTAATCAGCTTCACCACCCTGCCCCCCCCCCCCCATGATCTCCTAGGGAACAGATTGTACCTTCTGTAACCACTTAGAGTATTTCCATTCCCTGGCAGAATCATAGCCAGAAAGAGTGGTTTCCATCATCAGCCCCCGAGTGAACTTAGGAAATCACATGACCTCTCAGCCATGGTGTTCCCCTGGTAAAATGAAAGCTCTGTATGTGCCTTCAAAATGTGATGAGCTTACAACCTTCACTACTCATGCATGGTGGGAAAGGACACAGTTCCCAGGCCTTGTAAATTAGGGATCCGAGTATACACTTTAGACTGAGGAACAATTTGCCCCAATTGTCCTGTAGAACAGAGCTGTATCCAGTGAACATTGCTCAGTCTCCCATACTTCCATAATAAATATGTTGATTTTTTCTAATTTTCCCAATAAGACTTGTTTGGGCACTGTCCTCAGAACCTGTTTCCTCCATTGTACTCTTGGCAGCTAGAGTCCAGGGTTGAAGGGACTTTATGGAGACCCCTCCCTTCCATCTTCTCCCCTCACTTTTTTCCCTCTTCTATTTTTATAATTCCATCTATTCTCTGGGCCTCTTATTTGTCTTTCTTTTTTTTCAGTTTAATTGACTTATAATTGACATATAATATTGTGTAAGTTTAAGGTGTACAACATAATGATTTGATCTATATATGTATAGTGAAATGTTTCTCTTTCTTAAAAAACTAATTTTACTGATTTCAGAGAGGAAAGGCGAGGGAGAGAGAGATAGAAACATCAATGATGAGAGAGAATCATTGACTAGCTGCCTTTTGGGGATGGAGCCCACAACCTGGGCATGTGCCCTAGACCAGAATCAAATCTGGGAACTTCAGTCTGCACGCCTATGCTCTATCCACTGAGCCAAATCAGTTAGGGCAAATGTTTCTCTTTCTAAATAATAACAGATCACAAATAACTTTGAGTTTCCCATTTTCCCCCTCTTGCTGTAGTTGAACATGGAGTGGGAAGAGACTTGGTGGCCAAATGCCTGGCCAATGACAGTAGCTTGAATTACTCCGCCTCTGCAAGGATGCCTGGTGTTCTCAGAATTTCTGTGAAAGGGTCCCTGGGGTTTAAAATACAGGAGAGCAAGCTTGGGAACTTCCACTCTGTGACTGAGCAGCAGCTGGGCAGGCCCCAGAAGCCAACTTGTCCTGAATGTATAATCCTTATTGAAAAAGAGAAAGGGGAAAGGATATTGTAATTTCCTGGGATATAGACAACTGAAATTCGATAACTCTTTTTATTATTATTATTATTATTTTAAATCAATCTTTATTGTTCATAATATTACAAAGGTTCCTCATTTCTTCCCCCCTCCACCAGGTTCCCACCCCACCCTTCACCCCCTCCCCATCCCCCATTGTCCTCAGCCATAGGTGCACAGTTTATGTTCAGTCTCTTCCTCCCTCCCTTTCCTCGATAGTAAATCCCTTTTCAGATAGTAAATCAGTTACTTAGCATTTTCTCATATCAATAATATCTCCACATGCCCAATGATACACTTCAGACATAAGACATTTCCAAATAGGTCAACCAACCTCATCCAGGCCCCACCCAAGGCACTCATAGATCAACATCCCAGCGCTATACTAACTCAACACATCCAGATCTAAGCCTTCATCACTTCATTCAGCAGACCCTCAAGTTCCCGCAAAAGTTTCCAGCCATGTCTGAGAGGCAGCCTGAAATTCGATAACTCTTGTTAAAGGAGTCCTTTCACTGAGAAAGGCAGAGAGAGAAAAGAGGTGAGAAAAATAAAAATAAAGGAATGAATGTGTGTGAGAAGCCATTTGGGGCCAGGGGCTCACAAAAATCACCGAGCACAAATAGAACGTGAGTACTCTGTATGTGACCAATCCCAGTCCTTGACCTGACGCTGACTCTTGGTGATAGCAGAGAGAAACTGTTCCTCAGTGCTTCAAAGAGCAGCAGCTTTCAGAAGCTTGTCTGCCATACCCATCTTTGCACCTTAGGAGCCTCTGTCCTTTTTGTAGGAGGCTGGAAGCTCCTCCTTCCGTTCTCTGCCTTTCATGTGAAGGGGTCAAATAAGGCTGTTGAGAAAAAATGTGTGCAAAGCTCTTTACCATGGACCAAAAAAAAAAAAACAGCTTTTGCCTTGCCTGGTGTGGTTGGGTGTCTTAGCTGCATCAAAAGTTGCTGGAGCCAAAAAGACGGGGACATCAAACCAGAAACACTGCCACCTAAGGGCTGGAGTACAAACTGACTGTGTTTATTACTACTTTTATTTAATCAAAAACCAAGAAACTAAGAAATCGCCATCTTAAAATTAAGGACTAGCTTACAACATTGAGGTGCAGCGGAACGCAGGGAACTGCAATACCATCTGGACTGAGTAACAGGCATGCCAAATAGAATAACGGAGGAAGTGAATGGTCTTCACAACTGCACACTTTTTTTTTTTGCTATTTTTTTTCATTTTTTGTACCTTTTACTTAAGAAATGATTTTTTTCCTTTTTTCCTCACTTGATTTCACATTTTTAATTATTACATTTTTAGGTTCAATCAGCATTATTGCATTATTACTACTACTATTTTAACTTGTTTGTTTCCTTTTTTTTAAGTGCCATTTTATTTTCTTTTTATTTTACATTGGAATTAGTGTTCTTCATCCTATTTTCATTTCTCCTTTAGCATTGTTTAACCCTATTTCAACATGACCTTTACACCACCACTCTCTTCCTAACCTTTTCCCTTTTGCTATCCGGTTTATCTTAACCCTTTCCTGCTTTAAATTTTCCCTGCTCTTTCTGTCTCCCCCCTGCTAAAATTTCTAACCTACTTATATATCTAATTTCCAATCTCCTGTGCCAAGTGCATACACACCCCTATCTGAGCTGTATTAACTAGGAAAAAAAAATGTTTTCCTCTCTGTCCTTTTGATACAGTTTGCATGAATGTTGATTATATTGTATTTTTATGCTTTTTAGTGAGATTATTTGGCTTATTCTTTTGTTGTTGCTGTTGCTTGGTATTTTTTATTTGCTTTTTTATTTTTTTACTTCTGTTTTCCCTTGATTTGCTGGATATTAGTGGGTGTTGTAGTTTGTATTATTCTCCAGGTCCTGTTGCCAGCATTTGCTGGGGTTAGTGGTTGTTCTATCGAAATTCTCTCCCCATATATATATAGTTTGTTCCCCTTTTCTCTCTTAGTCTCTTTCTTCTCCTCGCTCTCTCTCTCTTTTTTTGTCTCTCTCTCTCTCCTTCCTGTTTCCCAATTTCATTTTGACACTCCCTTTTTTAATATATATTTTCCTATCTTTTTCTTTTTCTCTCTCCCTCTTCTTTTTTTACTCTTCTTCTTTCTCTCTTATCTCCTAATTTGCCTTTCCCTAGTGGTCACCTTTATTGGAGGTTATTAACATTGCAAATACATTTCTGTGCAGTGCCTTGTGTGTTGTACCTGGTTGTGTTGTATTTTGTGCCTTTAAATCAACACAGGACAAAGAGATCTACATAATCAGACATCCTGAAAAGAGAGACCATGGGGAGACAAAGAAACAGCCCACACATGAAAGAAAAGCAGGCATCACCAGAAAATGAAGTAAATGAGTTAGAGGCAAGCAACATACCAGAGCAAGAATGGCTAAAAAGAATGGAAGACAAATTTGACAATATGAGTAAGAACCAAGAGGAAGAGAGACAAAATGGCGGCTGAACAGATGGACCTGTTCTGAGCCTAGTCCCAGAGCAGATAGAAGGAGCACCTGAGAGTCGCTCGGGGAGTATTAGTTGGCAAGCTAAATGGTAGTAGAACTCTAAGAGAAGGTAGGGGTCTGCTTGACAGGATTTCCTGACCAAGCAGCCCACACTGCTTGCAGCAGAGACCTGTCCCAGAGCTATGGGCTCAGAAGGAAAACTACTCCATCTTACAAAGAAAAGAGGATCTTATCTGAGGCCTGAAAAACCCACAACAGTGGAGACCACCAAACAGCTATGATGCCCCAATTGGCGAAAACACTTGGATTCAAGTGAGTTCTTCAATCACCCATGGAAAGGTCAGAGTTTGCTGGGGATAATGGGAGGGATCTGGGTCCCTGCTGTGGTGGTGGCGGCTGCAGTGGCTGCACGGCCAGAGTGGCTCTGAAAGAGGCAGCGGCTGCAGAGAGAATCTCGCGCTGCAAGATTCAGTGCTGGGTTTGGCGTGATCTTCCCCCAAATTGGGACTTTTTAAAAACGCCAAGGGATGCAGGACAAATTGTTAAGAATCAGGACTGTCCCGCCAAAAGTGAAACATCTGTACACCTTGGAGCAGACCCATCCTGCGCCTGGTCCTCTTCACCCCCTTGCTTCTGAGTACTAGGGAAGGACTGCACAGTTTGGCATATCCTGGGAGACTGCAGGGGGAAATTGCTTTCCTGGAAGCAGGGGATCAGAGCAGGAAGAGACCATTTGGGAACCAGCACCGAGGCAGCCTACCTAGACATAGAGAAAGAAGTCTAGAGCAGCCAAAAAGACGGGGAAATCAATCCAGAAACACTGCCACCTAGGGGATAAATTACAAACTGACTTTTAAATTATTACTTTTAATTAATCAAAAATAAATGGACACAAATAACTAAGAAATAGCCTACTTAAAGTTAAGGACTAGCTTACAAAACTGAGGTGTAGTGGAATGCAGGGAACTGCAATACTGCCTGGACTGAGAAACAGGCATGCCAAATAGAATAACAGAGGAAGTGAATGACCACTGCTGCACATTTTTTATGCTAATTTTTCTATTTTTTATTTTATTTTCATTTTTTACATCTTTTACTTAAGAAATGAATATTTTTCTTTTTTCTTCACTTGATTTTACCTTTTCAATTATTATATTTTTTTAGTTTCAATCATCATTATTACTGCTATTTTGCATTTTTTGTTTCCTTTTTCTTTTTTTTAAGTACCATTTTATTTTCTCTTTATTTTACATTGGGATTAGTCTTCTTCATTCTATTTTCATCTCTACCATAGTATCATTCAACCCTATCTCAACTCGACCTTTACGCCATCACTCTCTTACTAGTCTTTTCCCTTGTCATCTTCTGTTTATCTTAACCCTTTTCTGCTTTAGTTTTCCCCTATTCTTTCTGTATAACCCCTGCTAAAATTACCACCCTACTTATATACCTAATTTCCAACCCCTTGCTCCAAGTGCAAAAATACCACTCTATTCGCTATATTAACTATTAAAATAAAACCTGTTTTCCTCTCTGTCCTTTTGTTGTTGTTTGCATGAATGTTGATCATATTGAATTTTTATGCTTTTTAGTGAGATTGATATGCTTATTCTTTTGTTGTTATTATTGCTTAGTATTTTTAAATTGCGTTTTCTGTTTATTTTTTACTTCCGTTTATCCTAGCCTTGCTTGATATTAGTGGGTATTGTAATTTATATTAATCTCCAAGTATCATTGCTGGCATTTGCTGGGAGTAGTGGTTGTTCTATTGGAATTTTCTTCATATATATATAGTTTGTTCCCCTTTTCTCTCTTAGCCTCTTTCTTCTCTCTCTCTCTCTCTCTCTCTCTCTCTCTCTCTCTCTCTCTCATTCCTGTTTCCCAATTTCATTTTGACACTACTTTTTTTTCTTTTTTATCACTTTATTTATCCCTCTTCTTCTTCTTCTTCTTTTTCCTTTTTTTACTTTTCTTCTTTCTCTCCTCTCCCTTAATTTGCCTTTCTCTAGTGGTCACCTTTATTAGAGGTTATTGGTATCGCAAATACATTTCTGTTCATTGCCTTTTGTGTTGTACTTGGTTGTGTTGTATTTTGTGCCTTTAAATCAACACAGGAAAGGGAGAACTACATAACCAGATATCCTGAAAAGAGAGACCATGGGGAGACAAAGAAACAGCCTGCACATAAAAGAAAAGCAGGCATCACCAGAAAATGAAGTAAATGAGTTAGAGGCAAGCAACATACCAGAGCAAGAATTCAGAGTAATGATTATAAGATGGCTAAAAAGAATGGAAGACAAATTTGACAATATGAGGAAGAACAAGAGGAAATGAAGAAGAACCAAGAGGAAATGAAGATGAACCAAGAAGAAATGAAAAATGACATCGCTACTATGAAGAACTCAATAGAAAGCATCAAGAGGACCGCATCAGTGAGCCAGAAGACAAGATGGGGGGGGGGGGGAAACAAAACACCAATTAGAGCAGCTTTTAGAAAAAAAATTAAAAAGTATGAGGAGAGATTATGGGAACTTTGGGATAATACAAAACAAAACAATATTAGAATAATAGGCGTTCCAAAAGGAAAGGAAACTGAGGAAGACTTGGAAAACGTATTTTAAGAAATAATGACAGAAAACTTTCCTGAAATAGAGAAGAAAAAACCCACACAAATCCAAGATGCTCGCAGAGTCCCAAGCAAAATGAATCCCAGAAGACCGATGCTATGGCACATTATAATTAAACTGGCAGACACCAATGACAATGTAAGAATCTTAAAAGCAGCCAGGGATAGATAGAAAGTTACATATAAAGGAACCCCCATCAGACTAGCAACTGAATTCTCAACAGAAACTCATCAGGCCAGAAGGGAATGGGATGAAATATAGAAAGTCATACAAAGGAAGGCTCTGAATCCAAGAATACTGTACCGAGCAAGGCTGTCAATCAAAATTGAAGGTGAAATCAGGAGCTTCACAGACAAAAAAAGACTAAATGAATTTATCTCCACCAAACCAGCAATGTAAGAAATGCTAAAGGGTCTACTGTAAAAATAAATAGGAAGTGAAGAAGGAACACAGGGTTATAGAATAAAAATGGCATCCCATAAGTACCTATCAATAATAACTTTAAATGTAAATGAATTAAATGCTCCAATCAAAAGACATAGGGTAACACATTGGATAAGAAAACAAGAGCCATATATCTGCTGTCTACAAGAAACCCACTTCAAAAAAAGGAGGCATACAGACTGAGGGAGAAGGGATGGGAAAAGGTTTTCCAGGTGAATAGAAATGAAAAAAAAAAAAAAGCTGGGGTAGCAATACTTATATCTGACAAATTAGTTCTCAAAGTGAAGGACATAACAAAAGATAATGAAGGCCACTTCATAATACTAAAGGGAGCAATCCAACAAGAAGAAACAATCCTGGTAAATATATATGCACCCAATATGGGAGCACCCAAATACATAAAAAAAAAACTGTTGGAGGACATTAAGGGAGAGATTAATAGCAATACAATTATAGTAGGAGATTTTTATACCCCACTGTCACTTTTGGACAAATCATCTAAACAAAATTCAGTAAAGAAACATCAATCCTAAATGAGTCATTAGACCAGATGGAATTAATAGACATCTTCAGAACATTCCACCCCAAAGTTACAATATATGTTCTTCTCAAGTGCACATGGGTCATTTTCAAAGATAGACTACATGTTGGGACATAGGCAATGTCTCTTCAAGTTCAAGAAGATAGAAATCATATCAAGCATCTTCTTAGAACATAGTGGCATAAAACTGGAAATTAACTACAATAAAAATCATCCAAAGAAATTAACACATGGAGACTAAACAACATGCTATGAAACAAGAACTGGATAACCAGAGAAATCAAGGAAGAAATTAAAGACATCCTAGCAACAAATGACAATGCAAACAAAACAATCCAAAACCTATGGGACACAGCAAAAGCAATTTTGAGAGGGAAGTTCATATCTCTATAAGCCTATTGCAAAAAACAAGAAAAAATGCTAACAAATTATCTAACTCTACAACTGAAAGAGTTAGAAAAAGAGCAACAAGAAAAGCCCAGTGTAAGCAGAAGGAAGGAAATAATAAAAATCAGAGCGGAGATAAACGACATAGAGACCAAAGAAACAATATATAAGATAAACAAAACCAAGAGCTGGTTCTTGAAAGGATAAACAAGATTGATGAACCTCTAGCCAGGCTAACCAAGAAACAATGAGAGGACCTAAATAAACAAAATCAGAAATGAAAGAGGTGAAATAACAACAGACTCCATCAAAATACAAAGGATTGTTACAAACTGGACAACCTGGAGGAAATGGACATATTCCTAGAAAAATACAACCTTCCAAAACTCAATCAGGAAGAATCTAAAAACCTCAATAGACCAATGATTTGGGAAGAAATTGAAACAGTCATCAAAAAGCTTCCAGCAAACAAAAGCCCAGGGCCAGATGGCTTCACAGGAGAGTTTTACCAAACATTCAAGGAAGAACTAAAACCTATCCTCCTCAGACTAGTCCAAAAAATTCAAGAGGAAGGAACACTTCCAAACTCCTTCTATGAAGCCAGTATCACCCTAATACCAAAACCAGATAAAGACAACTCAATAAAAGAGAATTACTGGCCCCAATATCCCTCATGAACATAGATGCCAAAATCCTTAACAAAATTCTAGCAAATAGGCTCCAGCAGAACATCAGAAAGATCATACACCATGACCAAGTAGGATTTATTTCAGGAATGCAAGGATGGTACAATATCTGCAAATCAATAAATGTGATACATCACATAAACAAATCTCAAGATAAAAATCATCTGAGAAGATGCGTGATATGATTTCTATCTTCTTGAATTTGAAGAGACATTGCCTATGTTCCAACATGTAGTCATATCAATTGATGGAGAAAAAGCATTTGATAAAATCCAACACCCTTTCCTGATAAAAACTCTCAAGGTGGGAGTACAAGGATCATACTTCAACATAATAAAAGCTCTATATGATAAGCCCACAGCCAACATCATATTCAATGGGCAAAAACTGAAACCATTCCCTCTAAGAATAGGAACAAGACAAGGATGCCCATTCTCACCACTCCTGTTTGACATAGTAGTGGAAGTACTAGCCATTGCAATTAGACAGGAAGAAGAAAGAAAAGGCATCCAAATTGGAAAAGAAGTAAAATTGTCCTTATTTGCAGATGACATGATATTGTAAATAAAAAACCCCAAAGACTCTATCAAAAAACTAATAGACTTAATAAATGAATTTGGCAATGTCTTTTTATCCCTCTCCCTTCCTCTCTCTAAATCAATTAAAAAATACATTTTTTTAAAAAAAGAGTGCAAACCCCGCCAGTTGTTCAGTGGTTAGAGCCCCGTCCAAGTACCAAAGACTCTTGGGTTAGATTCCTAGTCAAAGGGTCAAGGGCACATATCTGGGTTGCAAGTTTGATCCTCAGTCCTGGTTGGGGTGCATGCGAGAGGCAGCCAATCAATGTGTCTCTCTTACATTAATGTTTCTTTCTCTCTCCCTTCCACTATCTCTAAAAATCATTGGAAAATTATCCTCAGATGAGGATTAACGAAACAAAAAAAGAACAAATGTATGGAAGAACCACCATCCTTCTAGCCTTCTTTACTGACTCCCTACTATGAGCACAGCCTGATTTTCCTCCCAGGGAACATTTGGCAGTAGCTAGAGACCTTTTGATTGGCATAACTAGAGGGAGGGCTGCTGGTGGCATCTAATGGGTAGATGCCAGTGATGTTGCTGAAAGAATGGGCCCCTACAACAAAGAAGTACATGGCCCAAAATGTCAGTGATGCTGAGGATGAGAAATACTGCTCTACAAAAACTGTCTACTAGCTACCTTTCTGATAAGTTTCACCTGGCTCCTCCTCCTTCCCCATCCAGCGAGCCTACAGATGCCTCCTCAGAATCACTGTTTGGTCCCCTTTGCTTCTGCCACTTTCCACTGTATATTGTCCATTTGGTGTTTCCATTTTGTATTCCAGAGAATGCAAAAAAGCAGGGGTGGGAGGAGGGAGGGAGAAGGGAGGAGACTTTTATTGAGCATCAAGCCAGCCCCAGCAGAATGCTTGATATTTTATGTATATAACTTTACTTTGTCACTTAACTCCACCTAAGAAATAAAGAATAGTTATATGTGTGAGATAAATATTATTTCCATATTATCAGCCGAAACCGGTTTGGCTCAGTGGATAGAGCGTCGGCTTGGGGACTGAAGAGTCCCGGGTTCGATTCTGGTCAAGGGCGTGTACCTTGGTTGCGGGCACATCCCCAGTAGGGGGGTGTGCAAGAGGCAGCTGATCGATGACTCTCTCTCATCGATGTTCCTAACTTGCTATCTCTCTCCCTACCTCTCTGTACGAAATCAATAAAATATATTTTAAAAAATATATTATTTCCATATTATCAATGAGAAAACTGAGGCTCCAGAGGTTATGTAATTTGTCAAAGGCCACATAGTCACTGACCTTTTCAAGCTCAGCACTCAGTCAGTACTCCTGCTACTTTCCACAAAATAGCATTGTAGACAAATTGGAAACAGTTGGTAAATAGAAAGCAAGTTTGTTTTCCTCAAAGAAATCCATGCCTTGCCTTATCCATAAGGCAGTAAAGATAGACTCAAGTTCAGACATTTGGTGTATATACTTGGCTCAGGAGCTATTATCTGTGGGATTACCACTGAACATTTCTAAGTCAGAATCAGAGTCTCAGTTGGCCTCAGATAGCCTGTCTTCTGCTGTGGCATCATGTCACACCCATGTGGTGTGGCATGTCCCGCCTTGCATGAGGCTGGAGCCAGATTGGAGAGCTCCTTATCCTGGGAAATGGGGTGCTGCTGGAAAGGGGGCAATCCCTTCACCTGTCAGGCAACACATGTTCATGTTCATGGGGAACCTGCATAGAGGACCTATTTCTTGGTCAGGTTTTCATAGTAGCAGAGCAGCTCCCTCGCTGTGATCTATCGAAAAGTCAGCTCTCGACACATGGTTTGTAAAAATGAAAAAGAAAAAAAAAAAACAACAAAACAAAATAAAACAAAAAACCCCCCAAAATCAGTAAAGATAAAGATCTGAGGAAATATGGAAGCTGGGAGGTAAAGACAGGCTGGTTGAGCCAATAGTAACCTAAATTTAAACTATAAATTGCCCGGGAAACCTCTGGGGGTTCTCTCCCTGCACACACACCTCCCTGGGAGGAAGCACTGCCAGGTCACCTGTTCTCTATTCAACCCTCCCACCCACCACCACTCTTGGCCCTCATGAATGCCTTCCATTGGCACTGGGGACTTATTAAACAACACTAACTCAGAGCTTCTGAGTATCAAACTCATAGTCTGTTGTGATAACCTTTATTTCGTTAATACGAGCGCACACACAAGTTACTTGAAAGGTAAAGGTGGCCTTTATTCAGGATTTAAACTGCTTCCAGCCACCCTCATCCCAGGGCTCTGCCTCCCTCAGTTTGGAATGGAGACAGGCCCCTCCTCTTTCTGCTCATAGTAACCCCTTCTTTCCAGCTTTCCTGTGCAGGGGCTTTGGGCCAAGTGGCCAGATTCTGGCTCTAGTGCTGTGGATGCCATAAACTCATTTCACTTGGGGACCCCAGAGCTTCAGGAATTAATTTCTGAAAGCACACTGTTTTGTTTGAAGTGTCTTCGGGAGGAGGGAGAGCCCAGGGCTCTGTACACATGTTCCTCATTTGCCTTTGGTGGGAGGAGGAGGCAGAGGGGGGCCCTGAAGGAGTGCTACTGGAAACATGCACAGAAGGGGAGAGAGCTGGCTGCAGCAGCTGCCACTGGGAGTGGAGAGAGAGTGTAAGGAAGAAGGGGTGGGACTTGGGAATAGGAGCAGGTGGCGACATGTTTATCTGCTCAGCTGTTTTCTGTCCAGGTGCCTGAGAGAAACAGAAGCAGCTGGGAGGAGAAAAAGCCACCTGGCCAGGGACCCTCTTGGACTTTCTGCCTTAGCCATAGGTTCTGAAACCAAAGCAAAACCACCAGTGATTATAGGAATATAGTCTTCCTCCATCCATCCTGAAGGGTTTCTTTGGGTCTCTTGTGCTAGTTTCTGTTATGCAAACACCTTCGCAATGCCCTCATGGCCTTAGGGCAGTGACTGCTATTAGGTAGGTACCCCATTGGGTTAATATTGGCACAGACTCACGTACTGCTGGGCTCCAGTCTGGTGTACTCACATATGTAAGTTGGCACAGTCCTGGGGGACCAAACCAGCGAGCTCCTAGCCTTGGTATCAGCCCAAACCAAACCAATGAAAATTGTCCCTGGTGGAAATGAGATGGCTGCCCCTTCCTTTTCCCTTCTCCCTAGTGCCTCCCTTCACTTTCAGGGCAGCCCCATTTGGGTTTCCTTTCTCAACTGATCAAGACCTGTGCAGTGTTACTTGATGATCCCCTTCATGCCCCAGTACCTATGTCTCATTTGCATGCTAATGGTTTGAGAACAAGGCTGGGGCAGCAGTTTAATTTGCCTGAAGTCTTTTGACCAGATTAATAAATACACCTCCTCTCCCAGCACATGAAAATCCGGAAAACAGTTGTGCATTAGTTATAGTGCAATTTCAAAAGTTTGCTTGTTTCCACTCCCCTCCTCCCACCCCCATTTGTTTGTTTAAATGAAAACATTTGCTGGACTTCCATAGACAATTTCCTCTCTCTCCTCCCCCAGAGGATTTTTTCTGACTACCCCTTGGTGCACAAAGGGTCTGCTTCTCTAGTACTGGGCCTGGCAGTTGGGGACAGTGTAAGAAACACAGATGCTTTTTGTCTTATCTTCAATGTAGTCAGTAGTTGACTGCTCATTTAAGCAGGCAAAACAATTCAGGAAGAGCCCAGGTCTCATGCCTCTCAGACTATATGGTGCCCACAGGTTGGAGAGATGGGGAAGGCTATGGAGGATTGATTTGGAGATTAGAGGAAGGAGGAACAATAAGACTGTTGAACTGTGAGTCAGAGACGGAGACTGTCTTGGGTGGAGGAAGGAATGGGAAGAGCTGTAGAGCTGTAAATAAGGGGTCAGAGGCTTACCTCCTACTAACATGTTAGGTGTTCCTGGCCAGACACTTTCCTCTCTCTGGGCCTTCCTGTGTAAAGTGATAGATTGGAGGCTCTGATCTCATGGTTTTTTTTTTGTTTTTTTTTAAAAATATATTTTATTAACTTTTTACAGAGAGGAAGAGAGAAGGACAGAGAGCTGGAAACGTCGATCAACTGCCTCCTGCACAACCTCCACCAGGGATTTGCCCGCAACCAAGGTACATGCCCTTGACTGGAATCAAACCTGGGACCTTTCAGTCCGCAGTCCGACGCTCTATCCACTGAGCCAAACCGGTTTTGACTCATGGGTCTTTTTTGGTTTACAGATTTTCTTCCTTTTAGAATGTTCATTTATTTTCTATAGTTCATTTCCTTCTCCATAGACCAGGTAGCCCCATAAAATTCCACATAATGGTGGTTGATAATACAGCCAGCTGGAATGAATATTTTCCTGAACTCAGATTTCCCAACTGTAGCTCCAGTTAAAACTTTCATCATAAGAAAGCTATGGAAATTCCCCCTTTTCTGGTCAAAGTGTTATAGAAAATCGGAAAAGAACCAAGCAACACTTAGAGAGATGTAGTTACATTTTTTACGTGCGGGTCCAGAGGAAAATGTCTTTCAAATTCTGGGCCCCAACATGGAGGAACTTTCCCTATTTATATGTTTTACCTTCTTTGTCTCCCAAATATGGGTGTTTCCGGCCCCCTCTGCAAGTTCTTAAAGAGCCCGTATGTGCTGGGCCTTGAGACCTCAATCAGAGGCCTAGCCTGGCGCCAGCACTGATAATTTCCTCCGGGGAAGGTTTAATGGCCTCTCTGAAGTGGGAACAGCAGTTTTTATATAAGATGGATGCTTCAAAAAATTCTAAATGGTAGAAGAGCCAGGATACCATCTTCTTTAGTGTTTCATGTTCAGATTTCTGTGGTCAATGGCTTCTCCACCAGACATCTTGCACCATGCTCACCTCCCTCCCAAAGAAGCTTCCTGAGCTCCACTTTATGTAAACTAAAGTCAGTATTCTTTGCCATCAGATGGATTTTGTTTGATTTAACAATTTTGGTTGTGGAGCACTTATTCTGTGACTGACATTGCTGGACCCAAAGGAATATAGAAAACATATATGACCTGATACTGATCCTGATAGAGCTGACTGAGCTGTTGGTAGGCCAAAACTTATACAGAGGACAATTCTGTCTTGTATTTCCCATTTCTCCTTATAAACTTAAAGAATATAGGAAGAGAAATCATTAAGCTGAATAATAAATGTATTTCAAAAATAATAGTGGAACAACTTTCTTATATTTAAGAGAGCTGACAATTTTATTCTGGTAGGTTGCACTTAGAAGTACCCTGTAAACTGCATTTGCAATCATAACAATAATACCTGCAATTTTTTTTTTGCAGTTGTTAATCCTCACCTGAAGGTACTTTTTCCACTGATTTTTAGAGAGAGTGGAAGGAGGGAGAAGGGGAAAGAGAGGGGTGGGAGAGAGAGAGAGAAAAGCATTGATGTGAAAAAGACACATTGAGTGGTTGCCTCTACATGGGCCCTGACTGGGGCCAGGGATGGAACCTGAAACCCATGTACATGCCGTTTGTTATAGGCACCTCTCACCAACACTAGAGAGGTATTATGGGACAGGACAGCTCCCAGAGTCAGTGGAGAGGGCTTGATCCTTGTCTTCTCATATAAATGAGTTTATAAGAGAGACTTTGACTGTGTTGTGAAAAGCCAATCTATTAAAGCAATTTAAGTATGCACCTTTTTTAAAAAATTTTTTAATTTAAAAATATATTTTATTGATTTTTTACAGAAAGGAAGGGAGCGGGATAGAAAGCCAGAAACATTGATGAGAGAGTAACATTGATCAGCTGCCTCTTGCACGCCCCCTACTGGGGACGTGCCCGCAACCCAGGTACATGCCCTTGACCAGAATCAAACCCAGGACCCTCGAGTCCACAGGCCGATGCTCTATCCACTGAGCCAAACTGGTTTCGGCTAAGCATGCACCTTTATTGAAAAAGCAAAGCAGGCAAATCTATACATCTGGCTCATGAAGCACAGATGGGCTCTGAGCTAATCTGAAAAGCAAATTGGGTGGGGGTCTGAGGTGTTAATATACCCTCCTGTCTATAGGTCTCAAAATTCCTCTGCTGAATATTTTGGTACAGATTAATTCTCAAGGTCCCTTTTTTCATTTTGTTGTGGCCTTCCCAGAATTCATGAGCCAGCACCTGGCAACTTCATCTTGCCAAGCCTGCTGGATTCTCTGCCTAGGGAGTAAAACTGTCTTTTTTTCCTTTTCCCTTTCCCCCCTCCCTTTCTGCATTCTCTAATTAGGGAGGTGTTTTTTTTTTTTTTTTTTTTTTGATTTTTTGTTTTTTTAGCTATTTGCCCTGTGTCCTTGGCTGGGGAAGATCATTATGGCTTGTTAATTACGTACAAGCTGGCTGCAAATTGCCCACACTGTTTGGGCTTGTTTCAACTTTCTTGTCTCAGTTTCCCTATTGCTCCTGCCTTGGAATCCTATAACACCTTGATGGGGAATTGAACCACAACCCTTCGGTGGGCTGCTGCTCTAACCACTAAGCATACCAGCCAGGGCTACCTGCTTTTTTTAATTGATTACCATGCATTTTGGCAGTAGGTTTGCATATTTATTATCTTATAGGAGTCTTTTATGGGAGAGGTACTATTATAATTTCCATTTTAGCCCTGCTGGTGTGGTTCAGTGGTTGACTACTGACTCAGGAAACAAGAGGTCAGCAGTTCAATTGATTCAATTCCATAGCCAGGTTGCAGGATCCATTTCCAATAGGGAATCTCTCATTAGTTCCTTCATCTCTCTCTAAAAATCAATAAAAACATTTAAATTAAAAAAATTTCCATTTTAGATGAGAAAAGTTATGCTCAAAGAACAATCAATTTTTGGTGGAGCCAATAATCCAACCTTTGTCTACTGAACTCCAAAGCCAGGGCTGGCATTCTAGAGACATTTCCAGCAGTGACAAATCTTTATTGAAGATGGTAGTTGCCTCTGCATCTGATATGCAAATGCCCAAAGACCCAGATCCCTGTGGTCCATATTTAAGCATTTGCACCACCTTATGAGGAAATCCAGCCCTGATTAATCTGATTGCTATATTTCTTAGAATCTGGCTTTTGAGGCTTTTGTGCTCTTTGATTCTCTGTGCTACTGCTGATCCTGCTTACTCTGTGCCTCACAATGATGTCAATGTAGGGCTGTCTGCTTAGCACAGGCTGCTAGGCTTCTGTGGTTGAGTTTGTTGTTTGCTCACTTCAAGTGAATTAAAAAATTATTTAGTATCTATTGTGTATAAGATCTTATTGTGCTGATGGAGGTTTTGATGAAAAGATAGACAAGCCAGGCATGGTTCTTCTCAAGGAGCTTACAGACTCCAAAAATATTCTTCAGGCCTGTATTTTTGGCTCACTTTTTTTTTTTTTGTCAAGTTCAAAAATTTGTTCGCTGGTATGTTATAGAAATTGTGCTAAGTCCATTAATTGATTTGGGGACTATTAACCTCATTTTGAATGACTTTCTACACTGGTAAATGGTTCTAACTTTTGGGCCCAGTCTTGCTGCTGATCACTTTCCTTCCTTCCTTCCTTCCTTCCTTCCTCCCTCCCTCCCTCCCTCCCTCCCTCACTCCCTCCCTCCCTCCCTCCCTCCCTTCCTTCCTTCCTCCCTCCTTCTTTTCTCCCTCCCTTCCTCCCTTCCTTTTTTCTTTCTCCTCACCTGAGGATATGTTTTTATTGACTTGAGAGAGAAAGAGAAAAACATTGATCAGTTGTCTCCCATATGCACCCTGACTGGGCATTGAACCCACAATCTTTTGGAGTATGGGAACAATACTCCAACCAACTGAGCAATCTGGCCAGGACTGTGGTTTTTTGTTTTTGTTTTTATTTTTATTGAGATATAAATGACTCATTTCATTGTGTAAATTTAAGGTATATAGCATGTTAATTTGACACACTTATCTCTTGCTGTGCTGTTCACTCTGTTCCTTTTTTATGCTGGAGAGACACTCAGGATGGGCTCTTATTTTTCTGTACAGGGTCTCTCTCTCCCAGGGCTGTCCTTATGGGAGAGATGTTTATCTTCATCTCTAAGATGCAAATATAAAATCCTGAATTGTTGTCCACCTCCAGTGCTTGTTGGTCTGGTTCTAGGGGGCTCAGTAGTCTCTAAGCTCACTAGGCCTCAGAGACCAGGATAAAACAGCAGGAGGGCCCAACAGCTGGACAGCACCCTCAGAGAGGGGACCAGGTAGGCAACACTTGAAGGCCTACCTTCAAGTCTCTATCTTATAGTCATCTTCATTTAGTTTGTAAAATTTTATTATACATTTTTTCATTTTTGTTATATGGAATATACACAACAAAGTGGAAAGAATATCCTAGCTGGTTTGACTCAATGAATAAAGCATTGGCCTGTGGACTGAAGGGATTCCAGTCAAGAGCACATGCCTGGGTTGCAGGCTCCATCCCCAGTAGGGTTGGCTGATCAATGACTCATCATTTGTGTTTCTTTCTCTCTCTTCTTCTCACTTTCTGTCTGAAATAAAAATATATTTTTTTTAAAAAAAGAAAGAAGGATAGTACAAGGAATATTCATATGTCAACCACCTAGTTTCAACAATAGTTAACATTTTTCTGCATTTGCCTCTCTATCAATCTATCTATCACATATCATATATATGTATATATATATATATATGAATAATTTTAATGGAAATTACGAACAGTGATTTTTATCCTTCAAATACATCTCCAGAAAGTAAGGATACTGTTGTCACATTTAACAAAATAATTATCTAATTTAATCTGATAACAAGGCCATATTTAAAATTACCATTTGCCTCTGAATATCTTCCCCCCCCATTTTTATTTATTTATTTATTTGTTTATTTGTTTATTTATTTATTTATTTATTTATTATTTTTAAAATAAATCTTTATTGTTCATATTATTACAAAAGTTCCTCATTTCTCCCCCCCTCAACCAGGTTCCCACCCCACCCTTTGCCCTTTCCCCACGCCCCGTTGTCCTCATCCATAGGTGCACAGTTTATGTTCAGTCTCTTCCCACACCCCCCCTCTCCTCTTTTCCTCAAGAATTGTCAGTCCACTTCCTTTTCATACCTCTGATTCTATTATATTCAACAGTTAATATTGTTCATCAGGTTTTTTAATTTCCTTGGTTTTTAGATTCACTTGTTCATAGTTACATATTTGTTGTTCATAATTTTTATCTTTATTTTCTTCCTCTTCCTAAAGAACCCCCTTCAGCAATTCATATAATTCTGGTTTGGCGGTGATGAACTCCTTTAGCTTTTTTTTATTTGTGAAGCTCTTTATCTGGCCTTTGATTCTGAGTGATAGCTTTGCTGGGTAGAGTATTTTTGGCTGTAGGTTCTTGCTATTAATCACCTTGAATATTTCTTGCCATTTCCGTCTGGCCTGCATGATTTCTGTTGAGAAATCAGCTGACAATTGTATGGGTGCTCCTTTTAGGTAACTATCTGCTTTTCTCTTGCTGCTTTTAATATTCTCTCTTTGTATTTTGCTCTTGGGATTTTAATTATGATGTGTCTTGGTGTGGTCCTCTTTGGATTCCTTTTGTTTGGGGTTCTGCGGGCTTCTTGGACTTTTAAGTCTATTTCTTTCCCCAGGTGGGGGAAGTTTTCTGTCACTATTTCTTCCAGTATTTTTTCAATATCTTGCTCTCTATCTGGGATCCCCATAATTCTGATGTTGGTTTGCTTGAAATTGTCCCAGAGGTTTCTTACACTATCTTCAACTTTCTGGATTCTCTTATCTTCTTGCTTCTGTGGAGGAGTGTCCTCTGGCTCTTTGTGTTCTCAATCTTTGTCTAGATTCTTGTGATCTTCCAGTCTGTTTTTAGGACTCTGTGTAATGTTTTTTATTTCAGACAGTGTTTTCTTTATTTCTAGTTGCTCCCTTTTCATATCCTAATAGGTCTCATTTAGGATATTATTGAAAAGCCTTAGAACTGTAGTTTTTAACTCAATGTCCATTCTTTTCTTTTCCTCCATCTACTTCCTTTGTTTCCTGCCTCTTGTCTGCATTTTAGTTGTTTTTCTGATTTGATGGAATAGTTTTGTGTGCTAGGTGTTCTGGTAGAGCCCAGTAGCACAGCCTTCCCAGTTACCTGCTGTGGACAATCTTGGTGTAACCCTTTGTGGGCTGTGTTTACAATCTTGTTGTTAAGCCTTGCTTATTGTTGGTATCACTGGGAAGCATTGATCTCCAAGCCAATTGGCTGTGAGGATCAGCAGTGTCTCAGCTAGGAGGTTTTCTGTACTCCACTTGGATGGGGCGGAGTCTCAGGGTGGCACAGACAATCTTTGGTTCCCTGTCAGTCTCGCCTTAGAAAAGTCCTGTTCAAGGTGAGTCTGCAAGACTGGTTGCAGGTGCAAGCACCTCTTTGTTAAAGGCACAGACAAGCTTTGGATTCACGGCCAGTCCCTCCTTAGAGAAAGCCAGCCTCTGGGAGAGCTTCTGTTCTCAACTTGGATGGGGCGGAGTCTCGGGTTGGTGCAGACAAGCTTTGTTTTCCTGTAGGCTCCTCCCCAAGTCCCACAGTAATGGCCTCTGGCTTCACACACTTCTGAGAGATCTCTGACTGCTGCCTGACAATCTGGCCTCTCCCTGACTGGGGCCGTCTATCAGAGCAATAGGGAGATTCTGTTTTCCTCTCTAACAAGAAAGCCAGATGTGCGTTAGCTGTCCATCCTCTCTGAGCGCCGGGAGTAAGCCAGTAGTGAACTCACCCCGCCCTCCCTCTCTGTGCATCGGGAGTCGGCCAGCAGCAATCTCGGCCCGGCCCTCCCTCTCCACGAGCCAGGATTAAGCCAGTGCCTTTTCACGAGTACAGTTCTCTGTACCTTCACAGTTTCTGAGGGTCAGCGCTCCTTCTCTCTCCTTCCCAGATGGCAGAGCCTCCTCTCAGCTAGCCGTTTAGTGTTTCAGGGCAATGCCTCCCCTGTTTTTCAGTTCTAAATTCAAATTTGTTGTGGTAGGCTGCATTTGGGTGTCTACCCTATGCCGCCATCTTGGTTTCTTATCCAAATTCATTTATTAAGTCTATTAGTTTTTTGATGTAGTCTTTCAGGTTTTTACGTACAATATCATGTTATCTGCACATAAGGAGAATATTACTTCTTCTTTTCTTATTTGAATGCCTTTTATTTCATATTGTCTAATCTCAATGGGTAATCCTTCCTATGTCAAACAGGAGTGGTGAGAGTAGGCATCCCTGTCTTGTTTCTGTTCTTAGGAGAAATGGTTTAATTTTTTCCCCATTGAGTATGATGTTTGCTGTATGTTAGTCATATATGGATGTTGGATTTTTGTCTAATGCTTTTTCTGCATCAATTGATATGACTATGTGGTTTTTATCTCTCAATTTGTTTATGTGTTGTATCACATGTAATGATTTGCGGATATTGTATCATACTTGCATCCGTGGGATAAATCTTACTTGGTCATGGTGTATGATCTTTCTGATGTACTGCTGGATCTGATTTGCTAGAATTTTGTTGAGGATTTTGGCATCTATGTTCATGAGGGATATTGGCCTATAATTCTCTTTCATTGTATTGTCTTTATACGGTTTTGGTATTAGAGTGATGCTGGCTTTATAGAATTAGCTTGAATGTGTTCATTCCTCTTGAATTTTTTGGAATAGTCTGAAGAGGATAGGTTTTAGTTCTTCTTTGAAAATTTGGTAAAACTCCTCTGTGAGCCATCTGGCCCCAGGCTTTTGTTTTCTGGAAGTTGTTTGATGACTTCTTCAATTTCTTCCATAGTTACTGGCTTATTGAGATTTTTAGATTCTTCCTGATTGAGTTTTGGAAGATTTTTTTTTCTAGGAATATGTCCATTTCCTCCAGGTTGTCCAGTTTGTTGGAATAAAGTAGTATTTTTTTTAATAATCCTTTAGATTTATGTGGGGTCTGTTGTTATTTCACCCATTTCATTTCTGATTTTGTTTATTTGGATCCTCTCTCTTTGTTTCTTGGTGAACCTGGTTAGAGGTTCATCAATCTTGTTTATTCTTCCAAAGAACTAGCTCTTGGTTTTGTTGATCTTTTGTGTTTTTTTTTTGTCTCTATGTTGTTTATCTCTGCTTTGATCTTTATTATTTTCTTTCTTCTGCTTACACTGGGCTTTTCTTGTTGCTCTCTTTCTAACTCTTTGAATTGTCGTGTAAGGTAATTTTTTACCATTGTTTCTTGTTTATTTTGCTGTAGGCTTGTAGCGCTATGAACTTCCCTCTCAAGTCTGCTTTCTCTGTGTCCTTTAGATTTTAGATTGTTGTGTTTTTATTGTAGTTTGTTCACTTGATAGTTTTTATTTCTTCTTTGATCTCTCTGGTAACCCAGTCATTGTTTAATATCATGCTATTTAGTCTCCATGTGTTTGATTTCCTTTGATTGTTTTTATTTTAGTTGATTTCCAGTTTTATGCCACTGTGATCTGAGAAGAAGCTTGATATGATTTCTATCTTTGAATTTGAATAGAGTTTGCCTGTGACCCAATATATGGTCTATTTTTGAAAATTACTCGTGTGCACTTGAGAAGAATGTATATTCTGTGGCTTTGGGGTGAAATATTCTGAAGATGTCAATTAATTCCATGTGGTCTAGTGAGTCATTTAGGATTGATGTTTCTTTGTTGATTTTTTGTTTAATGAATTTGTCCAATGGTGATAGTGGGGTATTAAAGTCCCCTATTATGATTGTTTTGCTGTCAATCTCTTCCTTGATATCCTCCCAGAGTTTTTATTTTTATTTTTGGTGCTCCTGTATTGGATGTGTATATGTTTACCAAAATTATTTCTTCTTGTTGGATTGTTCTCTTTAGTATTATGAAGTGGCCTTCCTTATCTCTTTTTATGTCCTTCACTTTGAGATCTAATTTGTCAGATATAAGTATTGCTACCCCAGCTTTTTTTTTTTCCATTTCCATTAGCCTGAATAACCTTTTCTCATAGTCCGTAATATTTTAATTGTAGGTCAGATTGGTTTGATTCTTCAGTTCTTTTGGGGTTGGTGCTACTGGTGTGATCTCTCAGGTCTCCTGAGCTTGGTAATCTAATGTTGCTCCCTACTTGAGCTATTTGGGTTTTCTTTTTTAAAAAAGATATATTTCATTGATTTTTTACGGAGAGGAAGGGAGAGAGATAGAGAGCTAGAAACGTTGATGAGAGAGAAACATCGGTCAGCTGCCTCTTGCACACCCCCTACTGGGGATGTGCCTGCAACCAATGTACATTCCCCTGACCGGAATCGAACCTGGGACCTTTCAGTCCGCAGACCGACGCTCTACCACTGAGCCAAACCAGTTTCGGCGTATTTGGGTTTTCTTGATGTATGCTGGTGAGCTTTGGTGTCTACAACTTTGGTGTCTAGAAGTCAGCAGCCATGGAGGGGAGTGTCCCAATTTTTGCTGTCTTGCGCCCTTGATTAAAATCGTGCGTGCTCAGTGGGAACTCACGATGGCACCCAGGAACCATCTGTAGTGGTAATGGGTCTCAGGAGGCCTGCACTCTGGAAAGGCATGACTCTGGTGTCCAGAGTTCTGTAGTTGTGGGGTGGGCAGACTCTGTTTTTGCTGCTGCACCTGTGGTGGATATGCGCAAGCTCCCAATGGAGGCTCACAGGTGCACCTAAGGGATGTTTGCCAGCAAGGGATGCTGAAGCACTCTTAAGAGCCCTGGCACTGATTCCACATAATTGAAGCGTCTGTGGGGAAGGTATCCAGGATGAGTGAATTCAGAAGTTTTAATGCTGGGGAGAGTGCATCCCTGTTTGTCCAAGATCACACTTAGCAAGGACTCACAGCAACTTTCACAGGCACCCTGTGGATAGATGGGCTCAGGGTGCCAGCCCATTGGAAATGCGCTCAGACTGTGGCTGGCGGTGTGTTTTCCAGTGCCTTTGCCTGTGTAGAGCTCTGATGCACTTTGGGGGGCCCTGGCGCTGAAGTTACACAGCTAGGGTGTCTGTGGGCAGTTATTCAAGCAAAGGAAATTCAGAATTTCTACTGTGGGGCAGCATGCCCTTGTCTGTACAGAATCACATCCAGAGGGGGCTCCCATTGGCTCCCAAGTGCTGCCTAAGGAGTAGTTTGCCCAGGATGCCTGCATGGGTGGAGACAAGTGAAAGTGGTGTCCAGACATCTGCACTTACTGCTGAAGGAACGGTGCACCTTTGGAGGTGGAGGTTCCAGGGTTTGTGGGTCTGCAGCTGGGGTATCAGAATTTTTGCTGGAGTGGCTGCTGGGTTGTAGGTAGTGTCAAAATCCTGACTTGGTGATGGTGCTGATGAGTTCCTAGAAAATACACTGTCCCTTTCAAGATGGTGTGGGCTCCGTGCCTGAGTCCTGCAATCTAGGGAGTGCCTACAGTGGTAGTATCTCTACTTGCCCAAGAGAGCGTGGTCTGCTGCTCCTGTGAGATTTAACTGTCCCTTACTCACACACACACCACACACATCCACACACTCTGCTTTCATACCCTCATTCACTCATTTCCTCTCCCTCACCTCTATCCTGCCAGACACCATCTTTTTTTTTTTTTTTGTCTTCTTCTTTTCTTTTTTCTATCTCTTTGTGCCTTCTTTTTCTGGTTTTGGGATTAGGGTAATCTGGCTTCATAGAAAGAGCTTTGTGCCTTCCTCTAGAATTTTTTTGGAATGATCTGTGAAGGATTGCCAGAAGCCAATTCCAGCATGTCAGCAGAGCTGAATCATCTGGAGATGACTGAGGGCATTTCCCCAAATCTGAAAAGGATGCATAAATTGCTTGCTTGCTGCCAGACAGCTAAGGGCATCTTAATCTACATGTTATTGCTTCATCCTGGCCAAATACCTGAACAGCCAGAGGTATTTTCACCAATCTGACAATGGATTCTGTGAGCTAAACCTGAACTTTGATGACAATTTGTGTTAATAAAAAGCAAGAGGTCCTGAGATAAAGGAGAACTTAGTTCCTTTAGCTAAGTCTTCTCTGACTTTCTATAATGCCTTCCAAAATTATGTTTCATCTCTGACTCTTATTTAATTTACACACAGCTCTTCTCCAGATTCCTGCACTCTTCTAGATGCTGGATCAAGACCACTGGCATAGGATGTTTTAGTTCTTTGAATGTTTTGTAAAATTCCCCTGTGAAATCTTCCAGACCAGGGCTTTTGTTTACTGTAAAGGTTTTGATTACTTCTTCAATTTTATTGGTATCTATCAGCCTTTTCAGTTTTTGATTCTTAATGATTGAGTTTTGGAAGATAGTATTTTTCTGGGAATATGTTCAGTTTATTGGAGTGGAGTTGTTCATAGTATTTTTTTTACAATACTTTGTATGTCTGTGGGGTCAGTTGTTACTTCACTCTTTCATTTCTGATTTTATTTATTTGGGTCATCTCTTTGTTTCTTGGTGAGCCTGGCTAGAGGTTCACCAATCTTGTTTATCCTTTCAAAGAACCAGCTCTAAGTTTTATTGATCTTTTGTATTTTATTTTTTGTCCTCCTGGCACCCCTATTACACGAATGTTGCTTCATTTCTTTTTGTCCCCAAAACTCTTCCTTAAGCTCTCCTTCTGCTTTCTATTTCCCCCCCTCCAACTGCTGTTTAGATTGGGTGTGCTTTTCTACCCTGTCTTCTACGTCAGTGAATTGTTCCTCCACTTCCTCTAGTCTACTGTTGAAACCTTCCATAGTGTTTTTTTTTTATTATTGTACTTATACTATTCTTCATTTCCTCTTGGTTTTTCCATATGTTGTTGATTATCTCATCCAATCTGTTTACAAACTTTATGAACCTTACTATGAATTCTTTCTCTGACATATTGATTGCCTCATTTCACTTAGTTCCTTTTCTGGAGATTCCTCCTTTCCTTTCCTTTGGAGTGGTTCTTTGTCTACCAATTTATTGCTGTCTCTTTCTGGCCCCCTACTTGAAGTTTGAGAGGCTGAACACCCAATAGGACAATGGTTTGGAAATTGCTAGCCCAAAGGTTGGGTCTTCCTTGAGTTTCATGCCTTTATTGTCTCTGCTCTAAGTGGTATCCCCTTTTTCCATGGATCTGGGCCCTCAGTTGTCCACTTCAGATGTTCAGGTTGGCAGGAGCACATGTATAGTTTCTCTGGTGTGTGATTCCCTGTGAGGACCTTTGGTATGCAATTTACTGTGCAGCCCTAGCACCCATGGCAGGGTGGCACCCTAGGTCCCTCTTGTAGAGCACTTGCAGCATGGTCCTGTGGCTCTTGGCTGGGCAAATAAGATTGCTCCAGGTCACCCAGGCAGCACTCTTGAGTGGTTTGAGTGGGGTGTATACTTGGTTGCTACAGGTAGCCCTGGTGGGACTATCCCAGGAGCTGGTATGGAACATTTCTGGGTTGCTCTGGGTCACACAGTCCTTGCTTTCCTGTGACCCAGAGTGAGGTACATTCTGGCTTGCACTTTGTGTGGACTGGAGAGCAGGGGTTGCTCTGGGTCACACACTCCATGCTCTCCTGTGGCCCAGAGTAGGGCATACACTGGGTTGCTCCAGGTTGCCCTGCCAGCAGGTCTCACTGTTCAAGGTGGAGCGGAACTAAGTGGCCCTGGGTTAGACTGGAATCGTGATTCTGAGGCTTAGAGCTGGGGTCTGGGGTACTCCTGGCTTACATGCACTGCAGGGTCCTGGAGCTGGATCCTGGCACTCTGGGTCATGGTGGGCTGGTAAGGAGGCTTGGTGGGGGAGGTACTCTGGTGAGCACTCACTAAAGATGTCTGGGAGCCTGCCACGAGGTACTGTACCACTCATTGCCAGGGCATGGAAGGTAGTTCCATGCAGGTTATGGTTGGCAAGTGGCATTCTCTAGGCATCCTCTGCCCTTCCTTATTGAAAATTGTCTCCTCAGCTGTGTCTAATTTGTTAATTCTGGGTATATGTTCTCTAATTTAGTTGCTTTTCTGGCCTGGCCCCAGGAAAAGGTGGGCAACACCTATGCCTATTTGACAGCCATTCTGAAAAACCCTCAATTAGATCTTTTCTATAAGGAACAGGGCAGATGGTCCAAAATCCCTTATTCCCAAACACTTTATTTATAACACAGTTTGTCTCTTCCAGGTTGCAAACCCTATTTGTGCTCAAGAAATACTGCCCTTTATCAGCTCTGGATACCATTGCCACTTCTTTCCATGCCCAGGCCTCATTGTTCCTCTGACAGAGAGCAAGGATCTCTTGGCACAAAAGAAAAACATAACCTCTTTTCAGCAGGAAGCAGCTACAGAAGAGACCCTGCACTCATTTTCCCTGAAAAAATTCAGAGCCAAGATCCTTGGTCAGGGGTATGTTGTAGACAGTTAGACAAATATAAACAGAGCAGGGACAATGGGTCAGGTACATCCTGGACACCTAGTAATGAGAAGGAACTGGTAGAGCAGATATTGGAAATATTTAGTTCAAGTTCTTGTCCCTAGAACCTCTCTCTACCCTAGAATGCTTTTAGTCACATGCAGGGACTAAAGACTACAGGACAGGCCTTGATAGGTCAGTTTGAAAGTAACCAATTAATTCCCCCTTGAGGGTTTAAAATTAATCCTAGCCCACTCCCCAGGGCAGCTCTTTGAGCCACCCACTTGAAATTTATCTTCAAGTATACTTTCTCTTTGCTTGTTCAAATAAATTTTCTCTAGTGAGTTTGGGTCTTGGCTCTGAATTCTTTTCTTAGGCAGACATTAAGAACCGAGGTTGCGAACCCAGGTTTAGTTTGAACCTACTGGTTAGACACCCACAGCATTATAATGTTAGGACAGTTATGATGCCACTAGGTGATAGGAATTTTTCAGCTCTATTACAAGCCTATGGAACAACCATTGTATATGCCAGAAACAAAGTTATGTAGCGCATTCCTAGCTAACAGAGTCTTTGCAAAGTCATTTTCTGGGTAATATTTAAAATCTATACTAATAAAAGCCTAGGTGGCCCTTGAATCCTCATGTCACCACAAGATTGGCTGCCCACACATAATTACAAGATGGCCACCACAAGATGGCCAGCAGGGAGGGCAGTTATGGTCAATCATGCCTGCAGGGGAGGGCAGTTGGGGGCCATCAGGGTGGCACGAGGGGACAGTTGTGGGCCATCAGGCTGGCAGGAGAGGGCAGTTGGGGGAGATCAGGCCAGCTGGGAAGGGCAGTTGGGGGTGATTGGGCCAGCAGGGGAGCAGTTAGGTGTCAATCAGACTGGCAGGGGAGCAGTTAGGGGATGATCTGGCTGCCAGCTAGAAGCGGTTAGGGGGAATTAGGCAGGAAGGAAGGTGTTTAGGAGCCAGCAGTCCCAGGTTGTGAGAGTGATGTCCAACTGCCAGTTTAGACCTAATCCCTATGGGCATCCCTATGGGATCAGGCCTAAAATGGCAGTTGGATATCCCCAGAGGGGTCCCAGATTGGAGAGGGTTCAGGCTGAGCTGAGGGACCCACCCTGCCAAGTGCGTGAATCTCATGCACCGGACATACTTGAATTTGCTCAACTGTGGCAGGGATAATAAAAGTGGTTCATTTCATTGTTCAAAAAGGAAACACATTAGATTCTATCAATAAATACTGAAAAGGACTTTTAAAATAGTATTTATTCAATATAAAAGTCTTAGCAATGAAATCCAGTTTTCTTAACCTTCTAAGTGCTATCTACCAAAACCTATAGCAAATATTACAAATAACTGTAAAATAAAAACAATCCTTTAATGTCAAGAACACTATAGAAAGCTGTCTTTTATTGTCACACCTAGTCAACATCATTGTAGAGTGTTAGCCAGAAGAGCCAGGGAGTTTCAAACAATAATATAACAACACATCAGCAAGAACATAAAAAACAAATTGAAAGAGAATATATTTAGAATGATGCCATATGTATCTATGTGTATATATAGTTCAAATTACAAAATAATACTTTATTGTCATTATGACTATATATATGTGTATACATATATACATATATATAAATAATAAATATATATTTGTTTAGATAAAGAACAAAACTAAAATTTCAAAGTCTTCAGTTACCTCTGAGAAGGGAGAAATGGTTCCAAAGTTTATTTTTTTTAATTAAGAGAGGAATCTGAAGTAAATATAATATTTCTGTACTTTTAAAATACATTTATAATATTCTCATAAATTTAAGATGATGTAGATAAACCTGGAAAGCATTATGATAAGTAAAATAAGCCAGTCAGAGAAAGACTAGTACCAAATAATTTCACTCGTATGCAGACTCTAATGAACAAAATGAACCAGCAAGCAAAATAAAGACAGACTCATAGAGAGCAGGCAGACAGCTATTGAGGAAGGCATTGCAGAGTTGGGTGGGGTGGGTGAAGAGATTGATAGAAAAGATAAAACACTGATGGACATGGACAATAGTGTGGTGATTACAAGGGTGGGGAGGTGGAGGAAGGTACAGGGGTGATGGACAGAAACTTGACTTTGGGTAGTGAACACACAGATACAGAATACAGAAGTTGTGTTGTGGAGTTGTGCACCTGAAACCTGTATAATTTTGTTAACCAGTACCACCTAATAAATTCAATAAAAAGGAAAAAATATTATGTAAAAAAAAATACAATGTGTATCTACATGTTACCACATGATGGCACCATAAATCCACTAAGCAGCCAGGAAAAAAAAAAGTGTTCTATCTTATTGATTTATATGGAAGTCAACAAGGTTATAGCTCCCTAAACATGGATAATAATATATTATGTCCCATGTGTGTGTGTGTGTGTGTGTGTGTGTGTGTGTGTGTGAGAGAGAGAGAGATAGAGAGAGAGAGACAGATAGAGAGAGAGATTATTTTTTAAAGAACAGATCTTGGGACTCAGAATTGGAAAGAAACCCCAATTACAATAAGGTAGAATTTCAGAAATAGAAAAACAAAACTCTATTAACCTGGAATCTACTAAATTTGAATACAGATTATTTTTGTTCAGATAGATGGTTTGTTAAAGACTTCTTTTCTAATCAGCAGAAATATGATGATGTGGCAAACTTGAATAGAGATGGTCCTAATTATGTCATTTACTAGCTTTGGGATGGGACACCCATTTTATTTATCAAGAAAAAAGGTAAAAGAACGTGACCAAGAGAGAGCTATTTTGAAATAAATATCTTATCTCCACACTGATAAAGCACTCTCAATTAATATCCCTGGCACACCTCTATTTGGAGAAATTGATCATTGCCATTTATATATATAAAAGCAAAGTGACCAACGATGAATGAGAAGAGTGACCAGAATGACCAGTGGCTATGACACCTACTGTGGTGGACAACTGGCCTGATTGGGGGAGGCGGGTAGGGCTGGCCAGCTAACCACTTGAAGCCCCTCCCCCCGCTGGCCATGCCCCCAGTCACCTACTCCCCACCCCCATGATTGGGGACAGGCAGCTGGACCCGCCCCCCCATGAATGAATTCGTGCACAGGGACTCTAGTATACTATAAATGGGTGTATTTGCCTAGCACTTATTAAAGGGCTGTTTCCTATTAATTGTGAAACTCCTGTAAAATATATAGTTAGATATAAAAGTGCTACCTTAAAAATAAAGTTCGACACTATAAACTGGGCTTTTAGATAAATTTCATATATTTTAAGACCCTGAATTGTGTTTGGTTGATGAAAGAACAAATATTTTATTTATTTTGGTATTAGGGTAAAATATTTAAAATTCTTACCAAAGCTAAAACTGGAATAAATGTATCATTTTTTATTCAATTGCTACTAGGTATAAAGTAACAATGTAGTTGACTTTATGGATTAATATAACTATCTTTATGAATCTTGCATTTCACAACTCTCATAGTGACAGTAACAAAAAACAGCGAGAAACATTACTCTCAGATATATTCCTTGGATATAAGTAATTGTGTCTTACCTAAAAAATATACATTTCCCCCCCTCAAGTTGGCATGTTATAAAATTTTAATAACACCTAGATAACAGTATTTAAAACATGCTGATAACACCACTTTTCTGGTGCAGGGTTACTTGCCAGAGTGAGCTGCAGATTCTAAACCAGAACTGTATTAAAGACCTTCCTTTGTTTGGTTAGGTGATTGTTTAGCTTTATGAAAAAATTGAATTTGAAATTGTAAGTTAGAGTAATATAGTTGGATAAAGAGAGGACACAAATGCATATGAAGAATAATCTCATTTTTTATAGCACAGAAAGAGGAGTAAAAGTTGAAGTAAAAATTACATTGAGAAATTATGATGTGCCCTAATTATTCTAGATTCACATAAGATACAATGAAGGAGTAAAAAAAGACACATTCTAAAGTTGTATGTAATTTTTCCAACTGCGAGTTTTATATTCCAAGTGTTGTAAAAAATGTGCTTCACTAAAAATTGAAAGCAGTGAGAATTGAGTGATCTGATAGCAATACTCTAGGTTTAGATTAGGAGTGCTCCACTAACTGGGAAAACCTTTTAAAAAATATTATTTATTTTTTTAATTTAAAAATATATATTTAGAGTGTGAGGAAGGGAGAGAGAGAAACATTGATGTGAGAGAGAAATATTGATCAGCAGCTTACCAGGGCATTTGTTGATCAGGGAATTGAACCAACAACTTTTCAGTGCATGGGAGGATGCCCAACCAATTGAGCCACACTGGCCAGAGCAACAACTTTTAAAATATATTAAAACCCATTAAATTGTACATTTAAATGAGTGAACTTTATGATATGTACAATGATATCTTAACAAAGCTGTTAAAGAACATTATACTTTGGATAACTAAAGCTGTGGTATTTTGCTAAAGTCAATAAACCTTTTATAATATGAATCAATATCTAATATTTTATTCTCGAAACCATATGTTTAGAAATATCCACTATTCATAAATTACTAGAGCATTTATCAAGTTCTTTAAAAAAATCTACTTATCCATCAATCTTTGTCAATTTGAAATTGAGACCTGAATTTTAAGCTTGAATTATTTAAAAGTCCACTCTCTGACCAAATATTGGATTTGAGTCTCAATTATGATTTGTTCCAGTTACTCATCAAACAATTGATATCCAGGGCAGAGAAAATCTTCAGAATCAATCTACTTTTCTCTCCTATTATGCAGTTAATAGTCCATGATTTCTTTGTCTGCTTGAAGAGTTGGAAATCCAAAATAGAAAGGAAAACAGAATTTTAGGTTAAATTTACATTCTATATTAGTGAGATATACTCTAAAATTAACCCAAGGATGGGTTGATCATACTATTTCAGATTTATTTTTCAAACCAATTTGGCATGCTTTTATCTTATTTGGTCTTGAAAACTAAAGTTGCTTACTTTCAACTTTTGAAATCAGAGACTTTAACAACAAGATAGTATATAATTTGATATTGGGTAGTGCCATTTTCATCATATCTATCATGTGCCTTCAGTGGAGAGAGATTACAAATATATAAAGAAAAAATGGCTAAAATGGAAATAAATAGTTCACTCAGGGTGACATACAAAAAAATTTCCTTATTGGAATTAAAATATATTTCAGCAACAAAAAAGCTCTAACCTCATTCTAGTTTCATCAGTTAATCATTTTAGGTATTTTAGTTCAACTTTGTTAACATTTAAGATTCCTGTGGTACATCTACATAATGGAATACAATGCTGCTATAAAAAAGAAGGGACTTTTACCATTTGCAACAGCATAAATGGAACTTGAGAGCATTATGCTAAGCGAAATAAGTCAGTCGGAGAAAGATAAATATCACATGATCTCATTCATATGTGGGATATAATGATCAACATAATTTGATGAACAAAAATAGGTCTAGAGAAAAATGGCAGGGCAGGTGGAGGTGGTCGTAGTGGTGGTTAGAGAGCAACTAAAGGACTTGTACCAGGTGTTCTGGTTAATAATGTGGATTTTTTTTCATTAGATGAAGTTACACATTGTTGATACATATGAGATTTGATATATATGCTATTTTGTTGTATTGACAGCAAGCTTCAAAACTTCATATGTCAAATTTGCTGAAGGTCTTAACATCATAAATATTTTTACACTTAAAAATGTCAAATTTCGTGTCCAAAAAAGCACTTACGGGAAGTTTTCATTCATTACTTTATTTTGAAGAAAAGTGCTGCTGAAAGTTATCATATACTTCGGGAAGCTGATGGTGAACATTCCCCATATCAAGATAATTCTGAACGCTGGTTTAAAAGCTTTAAAAGTGATAATTTCGATGTGAAAGACAAAGAATGTCCACGTCAACCGAAAAAATTTGAAGATGAGCAATTACAAGCATTTTTGGATGAAGGTGCGTGTCAAACTCAAAAAACAACTAGCAGAAAGAGTAAGCGTTGCTCAGCAAACAATTTCTGATCATTAACAACCAATGAAAAATATTTTTAAAGGAAGGAAAATGGGTGCCACATCAACTGAACGAATGACAAATGGAAAACTGAAAAGTCATCAGTAAAATGTTGCTTCAATGGCACAAAAGAAAGTCTTTTTTTGCATTGAATGGTGACTAGCGATGAAAAATGGATTTATTATGAGAATCCCAAATGCACAAAATCATGGGTTGATCCGGGTCAACCATCAACATCGACTGCAAGGACAAATTTTTTTTTTTTTTAAATATTTTATTGATTTTGTACAGAGAGAAAGGGAGAGAGATAGAGAGTTAGAAACATCGATGAGAGAGAGTCATCGATCAGCTGCCTTTTGCACACTCCCTACTGTGGATATGCCCGCAACCAAGGTACATGCCCTTGACCGGAATTGAACATGGGACCTTTCAGTCCCCAAGCTGATGCTCTATTCACTGAGCCAAACCGGTTTCGGCTGCAAGGACAAATTGATTCAGAAAGAAGACAATGCTTTGCATTTGGTGGGATCAGGAAGGTGTGGTGTATTATAAGCTTCTAAAACCAGGTGAAACCATTAATACTGATCATTACCGACAACAAATGATCAATTTGAACCACACTTTGATCACGAAATGACCAGAATGTGCCAGAAGACACGACAAAGTAATTTTGCTTCATGATGATGCACCACCATATACTTCAAAACCAGTTAAAGATACGTTAATAGATCTTGCCTTGGAAGTACTAACCTACCTGCTGTATTCACCAGACCTTGCTCCTTCCATGCACTTTCTTTCTTTTCTTTTTAAAAAATATATATTTTATTGATTTTTTTTTTTACAGAGAGGAAGAGGGAGGGATAGAGTTAGAAACATTGATGAGAGAGAATCATTGATCAGCTGCCTCTTGCACACCCCCAGATATGCCCGCAACCAAGGTACATGCCTTGAGCGGAATCGAACCTGGGATGTTTCAGTCCGCAGGCTGATGCTCTATCCACTGAGCCAAACCAGTTTCGGCACATGCACTTTCTGAGCAGCACTTCAAAACATACAAAGAAGTGAAAAATTGGGTCTTTGAATGGTTTGTCTCAAAACAAGAAAAGTTCTATTGGGTCGGTATCCACAAATTACCTGAAAAAAATGAGGGAAATGTGTAGCTAGCGATGAATATTACTTTGAATAAAGCACTTTTGATGTTTCTCTTGAAATTATCCTGTTTTCTTTTATTAAAAATTCCACATTATTAACTGGTATACCTGGTACACATGCATAATCAATGGACACAGAAACTGGGGTAATAGGGGCTTGCCTGGGTTGAGATGGCTAGAGTGGGTGGGCCAATCAGAGAAAAGGATACATGTGTAAAACTTTAAAAAATAAAAAAAGATTCCTCAAAATGCTGATCTTCCAGAAGTGACTTTTGGGGGCTTTCAGTTCAAAAAGGATTGTTTCACTTTGTCCAATGAAGCCTTATATTAAAATTCTGCAGGATTTTTAACTCCAAAAACTGTGCAGATTATTCTAGAGATATGCTTTTTATCCACTTCTCCACAATTTTTTGCAATAATGAATGGCTGATTTTAGAACTTGCAATCTAATAAGGCTAAACTAATAAAATAACTGGAAATTCAAGACCATATCTCAACCTGACATCTTGTTCACGTTTAATCCTTTTATGTTATGGGGCCAGAATGTATAAAAGTTTTTGTGAGGCTTCCTAAACTGCTGAAGATCCTTCAAAGCAAAACCAGTTTTACAAAAATCTCCGCCTCCCCACTCCCTTTAGTCAGTTGCATGATCAGGTAATGTGCTTGATTCCTACAAACAGGTAATCCACCAGGCTGCACTCCAGACAGTTAAGTGGCTTTAACATAAACTCTTATTGCAAAGGGGGAGAATGCAAGATAAAAGCATCATTTGTCTTTTGAACGATAGTTGAAAATCTACCCATTATACAGTGTAGACCTAAATGAAGGCTGCTGGTGCCTTTTTGATGTGGAGGAATTTCCTTCCTCTTTTGATGAGTCAATGACCCAGCAGAATGTGGGTATTTACTTGCTGCACATTCCAGTACCTTGATTGATGGCTGAGCTGAACTTGGCCTGCACTGAACTAAGGGGATCAACACTTGGACAAATTCTTTGTTCTGTCCCATGGTGTCAACAACTTGGAGTACTTAGGGACCTTTCAATGGGAAGACATCCTTTAGTTCACAGATAGAGCAACAAAGGTTTGCTTATAGTGTGGAGCCTCCTCTAAAAAATATTTTTCTTTCTATCTTTTTTTTTTCTTTGTGTGTGTGTGTGTGTGTGTGTGTGTGTCTGTCAGAGTATTTATCATGTGCTCATGTCATCATTTCAGGCTTTGGCAGTCCTTGCTTGGACAGTACATGAAGCCTTTTATCTATGAATGTGAGTTTTGCTTTGAAGCCTGGGCAAGGAATACATTACAAGTGATAGAGAAGCTCAAATGATTGAGTAAAAAGTGAGAAAGGATGGAGAAAGAAACAAAGCTGGTAATGGGAAAATGAGGGAAAACTAATCTAACTTTTTAGTTAGAGAAATAAATCCTTTGTTCCCCACTTTATTAAAAAAAAAAACACCTCAAATATTTAGGGTCATGTCAATGTGGTTTCATTTTATTTCATATCTGGTTTTATGATTTGCAATAAAGCAATTATTTCAAGGCATTCTAATTAACTGGATTATTTTTTTACTCACAGAGTGGTAGAAACAGAATGTCTTGTGTAAACATAGAGATTATCTTGCCAATGCTGTTTTCATGGAACCACATTTCATAACTCATATTTAATGTCTTATTTTACTTTAGTATTCTTTGCTCAGAAAGTGAAGAAGCAGATTTAAATGGTCTTAGTTTATTAAAGTTAAATTTCCTTGAATATTTATTAATTAAAATTTAAAAATAATCTCATAAAGAAGTACATTTTTGATCAGTTTGTAATAAAAACAGAATCCCAGAGCAACCATTGATCTTTAAATGTTGGCAAAAGAGTATTGATGTATTAAAATAACTAATAATTCTAAGTGAAGACACTTAAAAACTTTATGAACAAGATGGTGGTTGATGAAATTCAGAAAAATATAAGATAGACTACAGACATTTCTATAGTTGAATACATAGTGTTTAACTGAAAAAAACAAACAAAAAAAACCCAACAACAACACTAAACTAAACTAAACTAAACTAAACTAAACTAAACTAAAATATCTTGGACAGAAACTAACTTGCTGGGAAAGTAGCTGGTTTAATATCATGACCAAACTTGCACTTGAGATTAAGTGAAGGAAACAGCTTTATTCATGGGCACTATGTATGTTTATTTAAAGATAAGGAAGTAAAGCATGCTCTTAGCTATGCTAAAATTTAATTTTAATAGAAAGTCAAATTTAGCAATTTTTTCTATGTAGCTTAAGTTGTAAATATGTAATGAGAAACAGGACACTGACATTTATTTTCGTTTTGAATATCTCACCAGGTATAAAAACAGATTGTGACTTATCACAGTACTGTCTCTAAGCTGAAACTTATGCCAAATAAAATATTTATATGCATATATATTTATTTTACTTTCCTAAACACCTCATTTCCCTGCATAGAGATTTCTTTGACTTTTCATATCTTACATTATTGCACATACGGAAAAAACTTGACTACTTTTTTGAATGAACTAGATGTAAAGAATAATCAATATGAAAGAATACTAAAATTTTATTATTTTTTATTTTTTTAATGTAAATTCTATTTTATTTATTTATCTTTATTTTTTATTTTTTATTATTTTTTATTTTTTTAAATCAATCTTTATTGTTCATATTATTACAAAGGTTCCTCATTTCTCCCCCCCTCCACCAGGTTCCCACCCCACCCTTCACCCCCTCCCCATCCCCCATTGTCCTCATCCATAGGTGCACAGTTTATGTTCAGTCTCTTCCTCCCTCCGTTTCCTCGATAGTAAATCCCTTTTCAGATAGTAAATCAGTTACTTAGCATTTTCTCATATCAATAATACCTCCACATGCCCAATGATACACTTCACACAAAAGACATTTCCAAATAGATCAACCAACTTCATCCAGGCCCCACCCAAGGCACTCACAGATCAACACCCCAGCGCTATACTAACTCAACACATCCAGATCTAAGCTTTCATCACTTGATTCAGCAGACCCTCAAGTTCTCGCAAAAGTTTCCAGCCATGTCTGAGAGGCAGCCTTGGGGTGGGGGCAGGTGAGGAGAGAGCTGTTCCAGGCCTGGCTGCTTAGGGCCTGGCCTCTGTTGCTCTGGTTTGTACCACAACCAGCTGCTACGGGTCTGGCCACTGCCGCTCCCGACCTAGTTGCTCTGGACTTGGCTGCTGCTGCTCTGGGCCTGGCTGCACCCGACCTGGCTGCTCTGGGCCCGGCTGCACTGGGCCCGGCCTCTCCCAACCTGGCAGCCGCTGCTCCGGGCCTGGCCACACCCGACCTGGCTGCTCTGGGCCCGGCTGCACTGGGCCCGGCCTCTCCCAACCTGGCAGCCGCTGCTCCGGGCCTGGCCGCACCAGACCTGCCTGCTCCAGGCCTGTCCGCTCCCAGCCGAGCAGCCGTTGCTCCAGGCCTGGCCGCACCAGACCTGCCTGCTCCGGGCCTGGCCGCTCCCAGCCTGGCAGCCACTGCTCCGGGCCTGGCTGCTCCCAGCCTGGCAGCTGCTGCTCCGGGCCTGGCCGCTCACAGCCTGGCAGCTGCTGCTCTGGGCCTGGCCACACCAGACCCGCCTGCTCTGGGTCTGGCCGCTCACAGCCTGGCAGCTGCTGCTCTGGGCCTGGCCGCTCCCAGCCTGGCAGCCACTGCTCCGGGCCTGGCCGCTCCCAACCCGGCAGTTGCTGCTCTGGGCCTGGCCGCACCCAACCTGGCTGCTCCTGGTCTGGCCTCTCCCAGCCTGGCAGCCGCTGCTCTGGGCCTGTCCGCTCCCAGCCTGGCAGCCGCTGCTCTGGGCCTGGCCTCTCCCAGCCTGGCAGCCGCTGCTCTGGGCCTGGCCTCTCCCAGCCTGGCAGCTGCTGCTCCGGGCCTGGCCGCACCAGACCCGCCTGCTCCGGGCCTGGCTGCTCCCAGCCTGGCAACCGCTGCTCCGGGCCTGGCTGCTACCAGCCTGGCAGCCGCTGCTCCGGGCCTGGCTGCACCAGACCCGCCTGCTCCGGGTCTGGCCGCTCCCAGCCTGGCAGCCACTGCTCCGGGCCTGGCCGCTCCAGACCCGGCTGCTCCAGGCCTGGCCACTCCCAGCCTGGCAGCTGCTATTCCAGGCCCAGCAGCTCCAGACCCGGCTGCTCCGGGCCTGGCCGCTCCCAGCCTGGCAGCTGCTGTTCCGGGCCTGGCCATTCCAGACCCGGCTGCTCCGTGTCTGGCCACTCCCAGCCTGGCAGCTGCTGCTCCGGGCCTGGCTGCACCTGACCCGGCTGCTCTGGGCCCGGCTACTCCGGGCCCGGCCGCTCCGGGCCTGACCGCTCCCAGCCTGGCAGCCGCTGCTCCAGGCCTGGCCGCACCCTACCCGGCTGCTCTGGGCCCGGCTGCCCCGGGCCCGGCCACTCCCATCCTGGCAGCTGCTACTCCGGGCCTGGCCGCACCTGACCCGGCTGCTCTGGGCCCAGCCTCCCCGGGCCCAGCCGCTCCAGGCCTGGCCGCTCCCATACTGGCAGCTGCTGCTCCGGGCCTGGCCACACTTGACCCGGCTGCTCTGGGCCCGGCCGCTCCGGGCCTGGCCACTCCCAGCCTGGCAGCTGCTGCTCCGGGCCTGGCTGCACCCAACCTGGCTGCTCTGGGCCCGGCTGCCCCGGGCCCGGCTGCTCCAAGCCTGGCCGCTCCCGGCCTGGATGCTCCAGGCGTTGCTACTGCTGTTCTGGGCCTGGATGCCTCCGACCTGGCTGCTCTGGGCCCAGCTTCTCCGGGCCTGGCCACTGCGGGTCTGGGTGTTCTTGGACTGGCCACCCTGGGCTTGGCCGCCTCCTCCTCAGGCCTGGCTGCCACTGCCCCAGGTCTGGCTGCTCCAGTGCTGGCTGTTGATGCTCTGGTTCTGGCTGCTGCTGCTCTGGGGCCTGGCCGTTTCTGCTCCGGCCCTGGCTGCCACTGCCTTGTGCCTGGCCACTCTAGGCCTGGCTGCCGCTGTTCAAACATTCTGTCCTTTTTTTTTTTTTTTTTTTTTTTTTTCAAAAACGCATTTATGTTGCAATGTTGGCTGGTGAGTTGAGTTCTGACTTAGTCTTTGATTTTGCAAGATCTTCTTTGTATTCTTTCTTAAGTAATTTTACTATCTTTTGCTCTCACTTGATTTCTTCACTTGAGAACTTCTTTGGTTTCTTCCTCCTTGTCCTGGAAGCTCAGCAGGTTGGCCTGTGGCACCCTTTGTTCTCCGCGGGCTCCTGCACTGCTTCAGTCTGTTGCCGGGGTTGGCGCCACCCAGGAAGCAGCCCCCGGCCTTGGCTCCATTGCCCGCGCTCAGCGGTCGAAGGCTCAGGGGCACCACCCCCCGGGGGCCCTGTTGCCCGCTCCTTGCTGGTGCCTGGCTGGCCGGTGGCTGGCCGGTGTCCGGCAGGGGCTCCTGCTCCTCATTGCGTTCCTCCAGTCTGGAGCTTTTTTTCTCCTTCTTGCTAGGGAAGTCTAGCATCAGTCAACAGACTGTCCTCTGCGCACAATGTGTGCAACTCTGGGGGCTCTGCTTTTCACCGCTCCCCCAGGTCTCCACCTCACAGCCCCGTCTCCCTTGCTTGAGCCTGGGTCCCCAGGGATTTGCCTAGAACTGGAGTTCAGGGCAGTTGGGAATGGGGCTCAGTACCGCTGGAGGTTTTGTTTCTTCCCGCCAGGGCAATACAGCATCAGAGTCAACATTCTGTCCTCTGCGCGCAGTATGCGTGACTCTGGGGGCTCCGCTTTTCGCCGTTCCCCTGGGATTCTGCCTCACAGCCCTGTCTCACCCTGCCTGAGCCTGGGTCCCCAGGGTCTGGCCTAGGATTGGGGTTCAGAGCAGTCGAAACTGGGGCCCAACACGGCCGGGGCTCCTGTTCCCTTCCCTCCAGGGCAATCCCGCATCAGAGTCAACATTCCTTCCCTTGCAAGCAATGTGTGCGGCTCTGCAGGCTGGGGCTTTTGCGGATTCCGGGGACTTGGCCTTTCGCCGCTCCCCCAGGACTCCACCTAGCACTGCTAGAGGCTTTGTTTCTTCCTACTAGGGCAATCCAGCATCAGAGTCAACATTCAGTCCTCTGCGCGCAATGTTGCAATGTGCACGCGACTCCGGGGGCCCTGCTTTTCGCCGCTCCCCTGGGATTCCTCCTCACAGCCCCGTCTCCCCCTGCCCGAGCCTGGGTCCCCAGGGTCTGGCCCATAACTGGGGCTCAGCGCTGCTGGTTCGGGGGTTCAGCCCAGGCCGGGGGTTTTATTTCCTTCCTGCTAGGGAGCGCCAGGCAGGCCCCCAGCCTCTCCTCCACTCCGGCTGCGACCTGTGCGCGCGCATGCGGGTGCGCAGCATGTCTCCGTACCTTAGGCTTTTTTTCAGCTCCTCCGATTTTCCTTCTGGTTTTCTCTTTCCATCTTGTAGAATTTTCAGTCAGTCGACTACCTGTAGCTCTGGGCAATGTCCACTCTACATTTTAGTTGTATTCCATTGAGATTGTTGTGTGCTGCTGCGGTTAGGTGTCTCCCCGAGCAGCCATCTTGGATCATCTCTTTAAGAATACTAAAATTTTAAAAGGAACTATGCTCTGTTAATCTTATAGCTAGCTCTTAAAATCATAAATATGTACATTATGATAATAATGTATTTAAATTTAATATTCTGTTCTCAGTGGCATAAAAAATGTATTTGGGGCAAGGTGCATTCATTTCAAAGTATTCAAATACAAGCAACAAAAATCAGACTAACTGGCTTAAATTACATGATGTTTGTTATTTATTTAGCAAGTATTCTGGAAAAGGCAGTTTCAAAGTTTTTCAGCTGTTTTGTTTCACCATTCAAAATATCGTGATTTTTCATCTTTATACTATCATTTATTTTCTGTTTATAAGAAAATAAATAAAAGTAAAGGAAGGGTTAATACAATCTCATCACCTAGATTCAACAATCAATAAGATTTTGTTTATATATTCAATTCTCTTTTCTTTTTCTTTTGCTAAATTATTTCAAAAATCACATATAATACTTCAGTATAGACCACCAAAACTTAACAATAATCCATTCATATTATCTTACATTCAGCCTGGCTGGTGAGTATCACAGTTTGATTCTCTCATCAAACCCAAGTTGTGGGTTTGATCTCCAATTGGGGGATGCAAGAGGCAGATGATCAGTGATTCTCTCTCATCATTGATGTTTCTCTGTCTCCTTCTCTCTTCCTCTCTGAAATCTGATATTCAGTCTATATTCAATTTTCTAAAACTAAGTGTCGAAAGCATTGCTTACCTTTCTCACCCAACATTAGAAAAGTTACCTGTTTTGGTTTAAGAGATTTCCTTTTCAGATTATTTTGGACTAAGCCTGAATATAATTTGTTTTTTAAAAAAAATCTTCAAAGGAGCGAATAAATTGCAAAAGGTATTAATGATGACAGTGGATTTATTTATTCATTTAACACATAGTTAAATCTATTTTTATTTTAAAGCAAAGACTACTTGATTATAGATTCTTCTCAAGCTTACTTCAGTTTTCCACTGCCATTTAATAAAATTCAATGGAAAAAATTACTGAGCTTAGTTTCTATTTAATGACAGCATCAATGTCTTGTCTATTTTCCCTCAAAAATCTTTGGATTAATTTGATTTCTTCCATTTCTTTGTCTATCTCTCTAAAATGTTATCAATTTTTTTGATAGATATTCAAAATACTTTTCTTCGGTGTTCCATATTTCCCATTTCTATCTCTAGTACCCTACTTAAGGGACTCACTAAATTACAGAAGTGTTCTAAATGGAGATCCAGCAACCCCTCTCTCTAGCTTTAACTCACCATATTAACAGTTTAAAGATTGCCTTTCTTTGTCTTTTCTTTTTGTGATAATATTTTACATGTTCTATTACATGAAATCAGCACAATAACCTAATAAGGAAACACCTTACTCATCTCCATGTTACTCATTAGAAAATTGCACTTTAGAGAAATTGATATTCAATATTGTTCAGTTAGATTTCCCTACGTAGGCAAAATACTAAAAATGAAAATTTAAGTAATGCATACAGAAAAGGGAATACTTACTTATAAAAGTTGGGGAATATCAGAAGTTCACCAATGTTTCTTGAAGGTTTAACATTAACCCACATGCATAGCTTTTTAAGACTGTCAAATAAGAGCAAAGTAAGTTATCAACATGCCCCTCTTCCAAATCCAATATATGTCATTTTGTATATACTGGATCAAAATTGATCTCAACCCTGATTGAATACTCTTGTGGTACGTGCAAGGAACTGTAAGCACAGTAATAAAAATTGGACAGATTCTCTAATCTCTCTCTGTGCTTTTATCTGTTTTTGTTCTGTGTAGAGATAGAAAACAGAGTTAGTGAGAACTTGGAGTAGAGAGAAGGTTATAGAAAAAATATTTTCTTTCTAGCTTTGTAACTAACTAGCCTAACCAATTGGGGCCATATGTCTCTGTCTGTAAAAAATGATATGATTAATGTTAAACTTTGATAGGAGGATAAAATGGGAAAACACAAATAAGAGTGAAAATATAATATGTAATGTACTATTTAAAGGCAAACAACTTTTTAAAAAATGTAAAATTCAATATGTTTTAGTATGTTCAAGAATGGTGCAACTATCACCATGGTCTCAGTTCAGAAGGAACTATTCCTTCTGTCACCTCAGAAGGAATCTCTACACAATTATATACATTAGCAGATGCTCCCACCTTATTCCCCTGTCCTGTCATAGGCAATCACTAATTTACTTTCACAGGAGTGGCCTAATCTAATAATCTCAAATCAATGGATTCACATATCATATGGTCTTTTGTTTCTGTCTTATTTCTCTTGGCATAATGTTCTTCAAGTTAATCCTGTCATAACTTGTATTAGCATTACTTTTCTTTTATATTACTGAACTAGAGGTCCTTTGCATGAAGAGATTTGTGCAATAGGCCTTCCTTTACTTGGCTTCCAGCAACCGTTTTCCTCCGGTACCTGGGACCCAGGCCTTTGCTCCAGCCAGAGTCTGCCATCTTCACTGCAGACTCAGGCCCAAGTCTGCCATCTTCATCTTTGCTGCAGACCCCGGAGTCTGCAGTCTTCATCTTTGCTGCAGCACTCTGCTCCTGTAGAATCCTTTGCCTCCCTTCCTGCTCTGCCCTCCCTCTCATAGTAGGCATCCTATCCTGCCTGGCCAATCCTCTCCTGGAGTATTTGGGTCGCACCATCTTTGTCCTTCTAATTTGCATATTCCCTCCTGATTGGCTAGTGGGAGTAGCAGAGTGATGGTCAATTTGCATGTTTCTCCCCCCCCCCATTTAAAAAATTAAGGTATTATATGTGTACATACCTTACCAATCCCCACCCTGCATGTTTCTCTTTTATTAGTATAGATAATATTACATTGTATTAATATATTAAATTTGTTTACCCATTTATCAGTTGATAGTAATAGGATTATTTCTGCTTTGGGGCTATAATGAATAATGCAGCTATGAATATTCATTTCAAATTTTTGTATGGATATGTTTTCATTTATCTTGGACATAAGCCTAGGAATTAGTGGAGTACATGGTAATTAATTCTATCATTATTTTGAAGAGCTACCAAACTGTTTTCCAAAGTGGTTCTACCATGATCCCACCAGCAACATGTGAGGGCTCCCATTTCTCCACATCTCATCATCTCTTGGCATAGTCTATCTTATCCTATATAAATAAAACTCTAATATGCAAATCGAACAAACAGCTGAATGACTGGTTGCGATGACGTACACTGACCACCAGGGGACAGATGCTCCATGCAGGAGCTGCCCCCTGGTGGTCAGTGCACTCCCACAGGGGAAGTGCTGCTCAGCCAGAAGATGGGCTCATGGCTGGAGAACACAATGGTGGTGGCGAGAGCCTCTCCCACCTCTAGGGCAGTGCTAAGGACCCCTTGGAGGATATATCCCACTGAGGGCTTAAGCGGACATCACTGCAGGGTCCTGGACTGTGAGAGGGCACAGGCTGGGCTGAGGACTCCTCCCTTCAGAACATGAATGTCATGCACTAGGCCTCTAGTTTACTATAATCATTCTACTGAGTATGAACTGGTATCTGGTGATTTTGATTCACATTTCAAAAATGTCTAGTGATGTTTAGCATCTTTTCGCTTATTGCTCATTTGTTTATCTTCCTTTGATAAATGTCTGTTCACTGCTTTTCACTTTGAAAAAAAATAATAGAGTTTATATTTTAGAGACATTTTAGATTTACTAAAAATTGAGAAAATACAGTTCTGCACTTCATTTTTTTTCACTACATACACACACAAACACATAGAGAAAGACACACACACAGTTTCCTCAATTTATAATATATTGCTTTAGTGTGGTATATTTGATACAATTGGTGAGCTAATATTGATACATTATTATTAACTAAAATCCATAGTGCACACTACCATCAAGATTTGTGTTGTGCATTTTATGCATTTTTACAAGTGTTTATTGATATGTATCCATCTTTCCAGGAGCATAAAGATAGTTTCACTACCCTAAAATTCCCCTGGGCTCTATCTATTGACTACTTACTATGGATCCCCAAGGCTTTAGCAATCACTGATATTTTTACTCTGCAGTCCTGCTTTTTATAGAATATCATATAGTTGGACATATGTATAGTATACAGTATGTAGCCTTTCCAGTTCTTTTTACTTAACAAATGAATTTAATATTTCTCTATGTCTTATCATGGCCAGATAGCTCATTTACTTTAATCACTAAATAATGTTCTATTGTGTAGATGTGCCACAATATGGCTATACCTATTGAAGTATATGTTTGTTGTTTCTAAATATTGGCAATTACGAATGCTGCTATAAACATTCATGTGCAAGCTGTTTGTGTGTGTGTGTGTGTGTGTGTGTGTGTGTGTACATTTTCAACTCATATAGGCAAATACTAAGGGTCATAATAGCTGGATTGTATGGTAGTAATATATTTAGTTTTTAAAAAAACTCCCAAGTTGTCTTCAAAAGTGTCTGTGGCATTTTACATTTTCATTAGCAATGAATGAGTTATTGTTGCTCCACAACCTGCCAAGCATTTAGTTCTGTCAATGTATTGAGTTTTAGTCATTCTAATAAGTGAGTAGTGATATATCAATGCTGGCTTAATTTATAATTTCCTAAATATGGTATTTTTCTTTCCAGGTAATAAGCTTTTATTTTTTAAAAATTATAATTTATTAATTAATTTACGTATTATTTATTTATTTTACTGTTGACACTATAACAGATATCCTCCATTTCTCCCCACTTTGCCCACCACCACCCAAATCCTGCCACCCCTCCCCTTGCCTTCACCACTCTGTTGTCTGTGTCCATGGGTTATGCATTATGTTTTTTGGCTACTTTCTTCACTTTCTTTTATCCAGACCCCTCCAACCCTCATCTCTTCTGACCTACATCAGTCTGTTCCATGTATCCGTGCCTACGATTCTATTTTGTTCATCAGTTTATTTTGTTCATTAGATTCCACATATAAGTGAGAGCAGTTGTATTGGTATTTGTCTTTCATTTACTGGCTTTTTTTCACTTAGCATAATAATCTTCACTCTATGCATGCTGTCTCAAAGAGTAAGAGTTCCTTTTTATTTCATTAAATTTTTTAATGTCATTATTACAGATGTCCCCATTTTCTTTCACTTTGTCAACATCCACCAACATCTGCCTTTCCCTCCCTTGGCCTCACCACACTATTGCCCCTGTCCAAGGTATGCATACATGTTCTTTAGCTAGTCACCTCCAGGCCCTCCTCTCTAGCACCCACCAGTCTGTTCCATGCATCTGTGCCTCTGATTTCATTGTTTATCCCTTTATTTTGACCGTTAGATCCAATATATTAGTGAGATCATATGGCATTTATCTTTCTCTGGCTGGCTTATCTCTTTTTTTTTATTGAATTATTATCTGTGTACATATTTTAACTCCCCCCCCTCCCATACATACCCTCCCTCCCCAGAGTTTTGTGTCCATTGGTTGTACTTATATGCATGTATACAAGTCCTTCGGTTGATCTCTTATCTCCCCCAGATCTCCCTACTGTCCCTGCTGTAATTTTACAGTCTGCTTGTTGCTTTACTGTCTTTATATCTGACTTTTGGTTTGTCAGTTTATAATGTTCTTTAATACCCATAAATGAGTGAGGCCATGTGGTATTTCTCTTTCATTGACTGGCTTATTTCACTCAGCATGATGTTCTCTAGTTCTATCCAGGTTGCTGCAAATGATGAGAATTCCTTTTTTTTTTATGGCAGCATAGTATTCCATTGTGTAGATGTACCATAGTTTTTTGATCCAATCATCTGCTGACGGGCACCTGGGCTGTTTCCAGATTCTAGCTATTGTAGATTGTGCTGCTATGAACATAGGGGTGCATATATCCTTTCTGATTGGTGTTTTTAGCTTCTTGGGATATATTCCTAGGAGTGGGATTGCTGGGTCAAATGGGAGTTCCATTTTCAGTCTGCATCAGATTTTTTTGAATTCCCTTGGTTTTTAGATTCACTTGTTGATAATTACATATTTGTTGTTCATAGTTTTTATCTTTATTTACTTTCTCTTTCAAAAGAACCCCCTTCAGCAATTCATATAATTCTGGTTTGGCGGTGATGAACTCCTTTAGGTTTTTTTAAAATTTTTTTTATTTTTATGTGTGAAGCTCTTTATCTGGCCTTCGATTCTGAGTGATAGCTTTGCTGGGAAGATTATTTTTGGCTGTAGGTTCTTGCTATTCATCATCTTGAATATTTCATGCCATTCCCGTCTGGCCTGCATGGTTTCTGTTGAGAAATCAGCTGACAATCATATGGGTGCTCCTTTATAGGTAACTACCTGTTTTTCTTTTGCTGATTTTAGTATTCTCTTTTTGTCTTTTGCTCTCGGAATTTTAATTGTGATGTGTCTTAGTGTGGTCTTCTTTGGATTCCTTTTGTTTGGAGTTTTGTGTGCTTCCTGGACTTGTAAATCTAATTCTTTCACCAGGTGGGGGAAGTTTTCTTTCACTATTTATTTCAGTATGTTTTAGGTATCTTGCTCTCTCTCATCTTCTGGGATCCCCATAATTCTGATGTTGGTTGGCTTGAAGTTGTCCCAGAGATTTCTTACATTATTTTCAACTTTTCTGGATTCCGTTGTCTTTTTGCTTCTGCAGAGGAGTGTCTTTTGACTCTTTATGTTCCAAATCTTTGACTTGATTCTTGTGATATTCCATTCTGTTTTTAGGACTCTGTATAATATTTTTTATTTCAGACAATGTTTTCTTTATTTCTTGTTGATCACTTTTCATCTCCTCATAGGTCTTATTGACTTTTTCTAGGAAATTCTTGAAAAACCTTATAAGCGTGGTTTTGAACTTTATATTCAGTCTCTTCTTTTCTTCCACTTCTTTTCTTTGTGATCTATTTCCTTGTCTTGGTATTTTCACAGCTTCCCTGAGTTTGTAGGGTGGCTTTGTGTGCTAAGCTGTCCTATATGGTTCCATGAGTCAGCCTCCCAATTTCCTGAGGTGGACAGTCTTGGTGTAGCCCTTTGTGGGCTGTGTGTGCAGTCTTGTTGTTAAGCCTTACTTGTTGTTGGTATCACTGGGAAGCGTTGATCTCCAAAGCCAATTGGCTATGAGGATCAGAAGTGTCTCAGCTAGGAGGGTTTCTGTATTCGCTTGAATGGGGCTGAGTCTCTGGGTGACACAGATAAGCTTTGTTGAATCCCGCACAATTGGTTGCAGACAAGCTTTAGATTCCTGTCTGCCCCTCCCTAGGAGAGTCCTATTGGCAGCAAACAAGGAAGGGCCCCTGGAAGGGCCTCTGTGCTCCACTTGGATGGGGTGGAGTCTTGGGTGATGCAGACAAGCTTTAGTCAGCCCATCCTTATGAGGGTCTGGTTTCTGAGTCCTGCAGTAATGGCCGCTGGCTTCACATACCTCCGAGAGATCTCTGCCCACTGCCTGACAGTCTGGCATCTCCCTGTCTGGGACCGTCTATGAATGCAATAGGGTGGTTCTGTTTTCCTCCCGAACAAGAAAGCCAACCGCACATTAGCTGTCCGTCCTCTTCGCGTGCACAGAGTAAGCCGGTAGCAAACTTGGCCCACCCTCTCCGCGCTCTGCAAGCAAGCCAACAGTGAATTCCGTGGCTTTTCGCGCACACAGTTCTCTGCACTTTCATAGTTCCTGAGGTTCAGCGTGCCTTCTTCCTCCTTCCCAGATAGTAGAGCATCCTATCAGCCAGCCCTCTGGCATTTCAGAATGCTATTTCCCCTGTTTTTCAGTTCTAAATTCAAATTTGTTGTGGTAGGCTGCATTCAAGTGTGTACCCTATGCCGCCATCTTGGTTTCTAAGTATTTTAATTTTTGTTTTTATTTTCATTATTTGCAACATTTACTCAAGAAACTATTTTTTCTTTTTTCTTCACTTGATTTTACCTTTTAAATTAATACATTTTTATTTGTGATCAGCATTATTACTACTACTATTTTACCTTTGTAAAAATATTATTTCCTTTTGTTTATTGTTATTATTTTTTAAGTGTCATATTATTTGTTCTTTATTTTACATTGGGATTAGTGTTCTACAGTCTATTTTTACCTTTCCTTCACCAATGCTTTATTCTATCTCAACCCTACCTTTATGCCATCACTCTCTTCCTAAATTTTCCCCTTTTGATGTTCTGTTTATCTTAACCCTTTCCTGCTCTAGATTTTCCCTTATCTTTCTGTTTACCCCATGCTAAAATTTCACCCTACTTGTGTATATCTAATTTCCAACCCCCTGCTCTAAGCCCATACACACTTCCCTTTTCGCTGTCCTAAAAAACAAAACAAAAACAAAAACAAAAAAGTCTTTCTCCCTATCTTTTTGTAGTTGTATGTTGAATGTTAACTATATCAAAGTTTTATGCTTTTTTGTGAGATTGTTTTGCTTATTCTTTTTGTTTGATTGTATGTTTTTGTTAGCTGTGTTTTAGTTTTTACTTCTGTTTTCCCTTTCCTCGTTGATATTAGTAGGTGTTGTAAGTTGTATTAATCTCCAGATACTTGTTGCTTGCATTTGCTGTGATTAAGTGTTGTTCTATTGGAGTTTCCTTTATATATATATATATATATATATATATATATATATATATATTTCCTCGTTTCTCCTTTAGAATCATTCTATTTTTTCTCTCTCTCTCTGTTTTTTCTTTCTTCTCTCAATTTTGTTTTGGCATTCTTTTTTTTCTCTCTTCTAGCTCTTCTACCCCCCAATTTGCCTTTCTCTAATGGTCACCTTTACTGGAGGTTATTAATATCGCAAACACATTTCTGTTCAGTGCCTTGTGTGTTGTACCTGGTTGTGTTGTATTTTGTGCCTTTAAGTCAATGCAGGAGAGAGAGAAATACATAACCAAACATCCTGAAAAGAGAGATCATGGGGAGACAAAGAAACAGCCCGCATATGAAAGAAAAGCAGGCATCACCAGAAAAGGAAATAAACGAGTTAGAGGCAAGAAACCTACCAGAACAAGAATGCAGAGTAATGATCATAAGATGGCTAAAAAGAATGGAAGACAAATTTGACAGTATGAGTAAGAACCAAGAGGACATGAAGAAGAACCAAGAAGAAATAAAAAATGACATCGCTATTGTAAAGAACTCAATAGAAAGCATCAAGAGTAGACTAGAAGAAGCAGAGGACTGCATCAGTGAGCTAGAAGACAAGATGAAAAAAAATACCCAATTAGAGCAGCTTCTGGGGAAAAAAAATTAAAAAGCAGGAGGAAAGGGAAGGGAACTTTGGGACAATACAAAACAAAACAATATTAGAATAATAGGGGTTCCAGAAGGAAAGGAAACTGAGGAAGGCATAGACAAAATGTTTGAAGAAATAATGACAGAGCCGAAACGGGTTTGGCTCAGTGGATAGAGTGTCGGTCTGCGGCTGAAAGGTCCCAGGTTTGATTCCGGTCAAGGGCATGTACATTGGTTGCGGGCACATCCCCAGTCAGGGGGTGTACAGGAAGCAGCTGATCAATGATTCTCTCTCATCAATGTTTCTGACTCTCTGTACCTCTTCCTTCCTCTCTGTAAAAAATCAATAAAATATGTATATATATATATAAAAATAATGACAGAAAACTTCACTTATATAGAGAAGAAAAAGCCCACACAAATGCAAGACGCTTGCAGAATCCCAAGCAAAATGAATCCCAAAAGACCTGCATATAAGTACAACCAATGGACACAAAACTCTGGGGAGGGAGGGCATGTATGGGGGGGGGCATTGGTATATGTACAAAAATAATAATTTAATAAAAAATATATTTTAAAAAATTAAACACTTGGAGGCTAAATAGCTTGTTATTAAATAATGACTGGGTTGCCAAAGAGGTCAAAGAAGAAATAAAAAAACAAAAACCATCCTGGAAATAAATGACAATGAAAACACAGCAATCCAAAATCTATGGGACATGATGAAAGCAATCCTGAGAGTGAAGTTCATAGCACTAACTACCTACCTTAAAAAAAAAAAGAAAAAATTCTGATAAACTATCTAACCCTATGACTAACATAATTATAAAGAGAATAACAACAGAAGCCCAGAGTAAGTAAAAGGAAAGAAATAATAAAGAATGGGGGGAAATGACATAGAGACTAAAAAAAAAATACAAAGGATCAATGAAAAAAAATTTTAGTTCTTTAAAAAGAAACAAAATTGATGAATTGTTAGACAGAGTCCTCAAGAAACACGAAGAGGGGACCCAAATAAGTAAAACCAGAAAAAAAAATTGAACAGTGGACACCACAGAAATACAAAGAATTCTAAGAAAATACTATGTCCAACAAATTGAAAAGCCTAAAAAAAATGGGCATATTCCTAGAAATATACAATCATACAAAACCCAACCAGGAAGATTCAGAAAACTTGAGCAGGCAAACAGCAACAAATGAAATTGAAGCAGCAATCAAGGAACTCCCAGCAATCAAAAGCCCCACTCCAAAAAACTTCACAATGGAGTTTTACCATACATTCAAAGAAGAACCAGCATCTATAACCTTAAAATGTTGAAAAAAAAAAAAAACTCAAGAGGAATTAACACTTCCAAGCTCCTTTTAGGATGTGAGCATTATTCTCATTACAAAACCAGATGAAGACACTAGAGAGAGAGAGTATTAGTTAATATCCCTAATGAACATAGATGCTAAAATTGTAGCAAATTTGATCAAGCCATATATTAGAAAGACTAGAGGCCTGGTGAATGAAATTCATGCACAGGGTGGTGTCCCTCATTCCAGCCTGAACCCTCTCTAATCTGGAACTCCTCAGGAGATATCCATCTGCTGACCCCTGCAGGATTGGGCCTAAATCGGCAGTTGGACATCCCTCTCACAATCTGGGACTCCTAGCTCCAAACAGCTCGCCTGTTTGCCTGCCAGATTGCCCCTAACCATTTCTGCCTGCCAGCCTGATCACCCCCTACTATTCCTCTGCCAGCCCAATCTCCCCAACTACCCTCCCCTGCTAGCCCAATCACCCCCAACTGCCCTCCCCTGCCAGCCTGATTGCCTCCAACCACCCTCCCTGCTGGCCTGATAGCCCCCAACTGCCCTCCCCTGCCAGCCTGGTTGTCCCCAACTGCCCTCCCCTGCCAGCCTGGTCATCCCCAACTGCCCTCCCTTTTAGGCCTGGTCATCCCTAAATGCCCTCCTCTGCTGGTCTGTTCGCCCACAACTGCCCTCCCCTGATGACTGTTTATCCACAATTTCCCTCCCCTTCCAGCCATCTTGTGGCAGCCATCTTGTGATGGCCATCTTGTGGTGGCCATCTTGTGACAACGTCGCTTGAAGGCATCACATGAGGGTGTCAATTGAGGGCCTGATGCCACTTAGGCTTTTATTATATAGGATCATATACCATAACCAACTGGGATGCAAGACTGGCACAATATTTATAAATCAATAAAGATAAAATTTGAAAGATAAAAATTATATAATCATATAAATAGAAGCAGAAAAGTCAGTTTACAAAATCCAACACCCTGGGTCAAATGACAGTTCCATATTTAATTTTTTGAGGAAACACCATACTGTTTTCCATAATGGTTATACCAGTCTACATTCCCACCAACAGTGTACTAGTGGTCCTATTTCTCCACATTTTGCCAGCACTTGTCATTTGTTAATTTGTTGATGGAAGCCAATCTTACAGGTGTAAGATTGTACCTCTTTGTCATTTTGATTTGCATTTCTTGGAGATTAGTGCCTTGATTTTTAGCCTTTTTTCATATGTTTCTTGGCCATCTGTGTGTCCACTTTGGAGAAATGTCTATTTAGGTCCTTTGCCCATTTTTAAATTGGATTGTTTGTCTTCTTTTTGTTAAGATGCATGGGGTCCTTATATATTTTGGATATTAACACTTTATCATGTGTATCATTGCCAAATATTTTCTACCATACAGTGGGCTCTCTTTTTCTTTTGTTGATGATTTATTTTGCTGTGAAGAAGCTTTTTATTTTGCTGTAGTCCCATTTGTTTATTTTCTCCTTAGTTCCCTTTGTCCCAGGAGATGTATCTGTAAAGATGTTGCTATGAGAGATATCTATAGTTTATTCTAGGATACCATGGTTTCACGACTTACATTTTAAGTCTTTTATCTATGTTGAGTTTATTCTTGGTATGGTGTAAGGTTTTAGTTTTATTTTGTTTTGTTTATGTATCTGTCCAATTTTCCCAACACCATTTCTTGAAGAGGCTGTCTTAACTCCATTGTATTATCTTGCCTACTTTGTCAAATATTAAGTATAAGGGCTTGGGTCAATTTTGGGGTTCTCTGCTCTGTTCCATTGATCTATATGCCTGTTCTTGTGCCAGTACCAGGCCGTTTTGATTATGGTGGCTTAGTAGTATAACTTCATATAAGGAATTGTGATTCCTACAACTTTGTTATTCTTTTTCAAAATTGCTGCAGCTATTCAGGGTCTTTTTTACTTCCACATAAATTTTTGGAGTATTTGTTCTAGCTTTGTGAAATATGCTATTAGTATGTAACTAGGGATTGCAATGAATCTGTAGATTGCCTTGGATAGTACAGACATTTTAATTATGTTGAGTGTACCAATCCATTAACATAGAATATTCTTCCACTTCTTTGTAAGTTTTTCTATCTCTTTTATCAGCATCCTGTAGTTTTACAAGTACAGGTCTTTTGCCACCTTGGTTAAGTTTATTCCTAAGTATATTAATATTTTTGGTGCAATGCTAATTGGATTGTTTTGTTGTTGTTGTTGTTTTGTTTCTATTTCTGATAATTTGTTATTGGTGTATAAAAAGACATCAATTTGGGGGTGTTAATTTTATATTCTGCTACATTGCCAACTTCATTTATTAAGTCTTATAGTTTGCAGGGAGGGGAGTTTTTAGGGTTTTCTATGTACAATATTCTGTCACCTGACTCAGTGATTCCCACTTCTAGAAATATATCCTAAGATACCCAAAGCACCAGTCAGAAAGAATGTACGCACCCCTATGTTCATAGCAGCACAATTTACAATAGTTAAGATCTGGAAACAGGTAAGTGCATAAAAAAGCTGTGGTACAGATGGGGAGACAAAATAGAGGTGAAGTAGATGGATGTGTCCCAAGCCTTGTTCCAGAGCAGGTTAAATAAGGAACTAAATCAAATAACATCCACCAGAAATCGATGTAGCAGACACAGCTGACCAAAGCACTGCGCCTACATGAGGAGCAGCCCAGTGAGTAGCCCGCCACAGGTCTAGGAGTGGCAGCCTCACAAAGCATGCCACTATCCAAGGAGCATCAGCTGTGCGAGCAGACTGTCCCCACCCCCATCTGAGAAGCAGCAGCCATGCACGTATCCCACCCCAGTCCTAGAAGCAGCAGCTGCTCCAGCAGCTCCCCCTAGTCCAGCGGTGGGCAAACTGTGGCTAGTGAGCCACATGCAGTTCCTTGACCCTTGAGTGTGGCTCTTCCACAAAATACCACAGCCTAGGCAAGTCTATTTTGAAGAAGTGGCAATAGAATAAGTTTAAGTTTTAAAAATTTGGCTCTCAAAAGAAATTTAAATCATTGGACTATTGATATTTGGCTCTGTTGACTGAGTTTGCCCACCACTGCTCTAGTCCAAGCAGCAGCCTGCCCAGGACCAAGGAGCACCAGCCCCGCACAGACTGCTTCCATCTGAGGAGCAGCAACTATACACAGCCCACATCCAAGGAGCAGCAGCTGCATGAGCAGCCCACCCCCATCTTATGAGCAGCAGCAACGTGACCAGACGGCCCCCATTCAAGGAGCAGCAGCCATGCAAGAAGCCCCTTCCTGTCCAAGAAACAGCAGCCTCACACTCAGCTCATCCTCATCCAAGGAGTAGCAGCAATGCGCATTCCATGCTTGTCCTGGGACCAGCAGCCCCATGAGTGGCCTGCCCCCATCCGAGGATATAACCCTGGTAAATATACATGCACCCAATGCAATAGCACCCAAATACATAAAAAAGTTCCTGGAAAGTATCAAGGGAGAGATCAATAACAATACAATCACAGTAGGGGACTTTAATACACCAATAACATCACTGGATAAAACCTCTAGACAAAAAATTAGCAAAGAAACAGCAATCCTAAATGACTCACTAGATCAGACAAACTTAATTGACATCTTCAAAACATTTCACCTCAAAGACATGGAATATATGTTTTTCTCAAGTATACATGGACATTTTCAAAGATAGACTACATATTGAGTCACAGGCAAAGTCCAAATTCAAGAAGACTGAAATCATATCAAGCATCTTCTCAAATCACAATGGCATAATAATAGAAATAAACTACACTTAAAAAATTCAAACACTTGGAAGCTGAATAGCATGCTATTAAAATGATTGGGTTACCAAAGAGATCAGAGAAGAAATTTAAAACAACCTAGAAATGAATGACAATGAAAACACAACAATCCAAAATTTATGGGACACAATGAAAGCAGTCCTGAGAGGGAAGTTTAAAGCTCTACAAACCTAACTAAAAAAACCCAACCAAACAAACAAACAAAAACCTGGTAGTAAATCATCTAAATCTACAAATTAAAGAATTAGAAAGAGAACCACAAGAAAATCCCAGAGTGAGTAGAAAGAAGGAGATAATAAAGATCTGAGCAGGAATAACTGACATAGAGACCAAATAAACAATACTAAAGATCAAGGAAGCCAAGAGCTAGTTCTTTGAAAAGTTAAACAAGAGTGATGAACCTCTAGCCAGCCTCACCAAGAAGCAAAGACAAAAGATTCAAATAAATAAAATCAGAAACAAAAGAGCATGGGGTCTGAAATAACAACAGACTCCACAGAAATAAAAATAAAAAAGCTTGTTAAAAAATACTATGAACTATTCCAACAAACTAGACAACCTGGAGGAAATAAACATATTCCTAGAAAAATACAACCTTACAAAACTCAATCAGGAAGCATCTAAAAATCTCAATAGGCCAATAACTATGGAAGAAATTGAAGCAGTCATTAAAAAGCTTTCAGCAAACAAAAGTTCAGGCCAGATAGCTTCACAGGGAAGTTTTACCAAACATTCAGGCAAGAACTAAAACCTATTCTCCTCAGACTATTAAAAAAAAAAATCAAGAGGAAGGAACACCTCCAACCTCTTTCTATGAAGCCAGCCCTAATACCAAAACCAGATAAAGACAACACAATGAAAGAGAATTACAGGCCAATATCACTTGTGAACATAGATGCCAAAATCCTCAACAAATTCTAGCAAATCAGATCCAGAATTACATCAGAAAGATCATACACCATGACCAAGTAGGATTTATCCCGGGGACGTAATGATGGTAGAATATCCAAAAATCCATAAACATGATATATCACATAAACAAATTGAATGATAAAAATCACATTATCATATCAATTGATGCATAAAAAGCATTTAACAAAATCTAACACCCTTTCTTGATTAAAAAAAAACAAACTCTCAGCAAAGTGGGAAAAATAGAAGGATCGTACCTCAACATAATAAAAGCCTTATATGATAAACCCATATCATACTCAATTGGCAAAAAATAAATTAATTTCCCTTAAGAACTTGAACAAGACAGGGATGCCCACTTTCACCACTCCTTTTCTACACAGTACTGGAAGTACTAGCCATTGAGACCAGACAACAAGAAGAAATAAAAGGCATCCAAATTAGAAAAGAAGAAGTAAAACTGTTCTTATTCACAGAAGATGATAATGTGCATAGAAAACCTTAAAGACTCCATCAAAAAATTATTAGACTTAAAAAATGAATTCAGCAATGTACCAGGATTCAGCAATGTACCAGCAATGTACCAGAATGAAATTAATGCCAAGAAATCTACAGAATTTCTGTACACTAATAGTGAACTTACAGAAAGAGAAACTAAAAAAACTATGTCATTTACCATCACACCAAAAATATTAAGATACTAGAAATAAACTTAACTAAGGAATAAACTTAAGGAGGTAAAAGAACTGCACTCAGAAAACCACAGGACACTGTATAAAGAGTTATAGGAAGACATAAACAGATGGAAAAACATACGATGTTCATGGATTGGTAAAATCAACATTATTAAAATGTCTATACTAGGGGACTTCCACCTTCCTCCTCCTGGTGGACATTTTTGAACTCCAGGTTCTTCAGGGGCTCCCACGCTTCAGCTCACTGGTCGTGAGAAGGAGGAGGCGGAGGAGGTGGAGGAGGCATAGGACCCAAGGACGCGTCTGAGGCACCGGGAGCCCCCACAGCCAGAGGAGATCGGCGTCTCCGCGCCCCCCGCTTCTCCGCTCCCAGCGTCCCTGCAGCCTGACCCCCTGGACCCTCCCGCCTGGGGCGCGGCTTCCCCGGTCCCGCTGCCCCGGGCCCCGCTCTCAGGATGGAGTTTCTCTGAGGCCTGGAAATCCCACAGCGGAGGAGTCCATTGAGCAGCGGTGACGCCCCAATCGGCGCAAACACGTGGATTCAAGGGAGTTCTTCAATAACCCACGGAAAGGAGAAGGAACATTACTTAACCAGACATCCTGAAAAGAGAGACCATGGGGAGACAGAGAAATAGCCCGCACATGAAAGAAAAGAGGGTATCACCAGAAAAGGAAGTAAACGAGTCAGAGGCAAGCAGCTTACCAGAGCAAGAATTCAGAGCAATGATCATAGGATAGCTAAAAAGAATGGAAGAGAAATTTGACAATAACCAAGAAGAAATGAGAAAGAACCATGAGGAATTGAAGAAGAACCAAGAGGAATTGAAGAAGAACCAAGAAGAAATGAAAAATGACATCACTACCATGAAGAACTCAATAGAAAGCATCAAGAGTAGACTAGATGAAGCAGAGGACCGCATCAGTGAGCTAGGAGACAAGATGGAAAAAAATACCCAATTAGAGCAGCTTTTAGAAAAAAAGATTAAAAAGCAGGAGGAGAGCCTATGGGAGCTTTGTGACAATACAAAACAAAATAATATTTGAATAATAGGGGTTCCAGAAGGAAAGGAAACTGAGGTAGACATGGAAAAAGTATTTCAAGAAATAATGACAGAAAACTTTCCTGAGATAGAGAAGAAAAAACCCACACAAATCCAAGACGCTTGCAGAGTCCAAAGCAAAATAAATCCCAGAAGACAGAGGCCAAGGCACATTATAATTAAATTGGCAAACAACGACAAAGTAAGAATCTTAAAAGCAGCCAGAGAGAAACAGAAAGTTACATACAAAGGAAACCCCATCAGGATAGCAACTGATTTTTCAACAGAAACATATGAGGCCAGAAGGTAATGGGATGAAATATACAAAGTCATGCAAAGGAAGGGTCTGAATCCAAGAATACTGGACCCAGCAAGGCTCTCAATCAAAATTGAAAGGGAAATCAGGAGCTTCACAGACAAAAAAAGATTGAAGGAATTTATCTCCACCAAACCAGCAATGCAAGAAATGCTAAAGGGTCTACTGTAAAAATAAAGAAATAGGAAGTGAAGAAGGAACACGGGTATAGAATAAAAATGGCATCAAATGAGTACCTATCAACAATAACCTTAAATGTAAATGGATTAAATGCTCCAATCAAAAGATATAGGGTGTCAGATTGGATAAGAAAACAAGACCCATACATCTGTTGTCTACAAGAAACCAACCTCAGAAAAAAAGATGCACACAGACTGAGGGTGAAGGGATAGAAAAAAGTTTTCCAGGCAAATGAAAATGAAAAAAAAGCTGGGGTAGCAATACTTATATCTGACAAATTAGATCTCAGAGTGAAGGACATAACAAGAGATAATGAAGGCCACTTAATAATACTAAAGGGAAAAATCCAACAAGAAGAAATAACCCTGGTAAATATATATGCACCCAATATGAGAGCACCCCAATATATAAAAAAAAAACTGCTGGAGGACATTAAGGGAGAGATTAATAGCAATACAATCATAGTAGGAGATTTTAATATCCCAATGTCACCCTTCGACAAATCATCTAAACAAAAAATCAGCAAAGAAATATCAATTCTAAATGACTCACTAGACCAGATGGAATTAATTGACATCTTCAGAACATTCCACCCCAAAGCCACAGAATATACATTCTTCTCAAGTGCACATGGGACATTCTCAAAGATAGACCACATTTTGGGACATAGGCAAAGTCTCTTCAAATTCAAGAAGAAAGAAATCATATCAAGCATCTTCTCAGATCATAGTGGCATAAAACTGGAAATTAACTACAATGAAAATAATCCAAAGAAATCAAACACATGGAGACTAAACAGCATGCTATAAAAAAGGACTGGGTTACCAGAGAAATCAAGGAAAAATTAAAAACATCCTGAAAACAAATGACAATGAAAACACAATAATCCAAAATCTATGGGACACAGCAAAAGCAGTTTTGAGAGGGAAGTTCATATCCTTACAAGCCTATTGCAAAAAACTAGAAAAAATGGTAACAAATGATCTAACTCTACAACTCAAAGAGTTAGAAAAAGAGCAACAAGAAAACCCCAGTGTAAGCAGAAGGAAGGAAATAATAAAAATCAAAGCACAGATAAACGACATAGAGACCAAAGAAACAATACATAAGATCAACGAAACCAAGAGCTGGTTCTTTGAAAGGATAAGCAAGATAGATGGACCTCTAGCCAGGCTAACCAAGAAACAAAGAGAGAGGACCCAAATAAACAAAATCAGAAATGAAAGAGGTGAAATAACAACAGACCCCACAGAAAAACAACGGATTGTTACAAAATACTAAGAACAACTCTATTCCAACAAACTGAACAACCTGTAGGAAATGGACATATTCCTAGAAAAATACAAACTTCCAAAACTCAATCAGGAAGAATCTAAAAATCTCAATAGACCAGTGACTTGGGAAGAAATTGAAACAGTCATAAAAGCATCCAGCAAACAAAAGCCCAGGGCCAGATGGCTTCACAGGAGAGTTTTACCAAACATTCAAGGAAGAACTAAAACCTATCCTCCTCAGACTATTCCAAAAAATTCAAGAGGAAGAAACACTTCCAAACTCCTTCTATGAAGCCAGCATCACCCTAATACCAAAACCAGATAAAGACAACTCAATGAAAGAGAATTACAGGCCAATATCCCTCATGAACATAGATGCCAAAATCCTCAACAAAATTCTAGCTAATCGACTCCAGATTAACATCACAAAGATCATACATCATGACCAAGTAGGATTTATTCCAGGAATGCAAGGTTGATTCAATATCCGCAAATCAATAAACGTGATACATCACATAAACAAATTGAAAGATAAAAATCATATAGTCATATCAATTGATGCAGAAAAACTCTCAACAAGGTGGTAGCACAAGGATCATACCTCAACATAATAAAAGCTATATAGGATAAACCCATAGCCAACATCATACTCAATGGGCAAAAACTACAACCATTCCCTCTAAGAACAGGAACAAGACAGGGATGCCCACTCTCGCAACTCCTGTTTGACATAGTATTGGAAGTACTAGCCATTGCAATTAGACGAGAGGAGGAAATAAAAGGCATCCAAATTGGAAAAGAAGAAGTAAAGTTATCCTTATTTGCAGATGACATGAAATTGTACGTAAAAAAACCCAAAAGACTCCATTAAAAAACTAATTGACTTAATAAATGAATTTGGCAATGTAGCATGATACAAAATTAATGCCAAGAAATCCATGGCATTTCTATACACCAACAGTGAAACTACAGAAAAAGAGACTAAAAAAACAATTCCATTTATCATCGCACCAAAAAAATTAAGATACCTAGGAATAAATTTAACTAAGGAAGTAAAGGACCTATATGCGGAAAACTACACAACACTGAAAAAAGAGTTAGAGGAAGATGTAAAGAGATGGAAGCACATACCATGTTCATGGATTGGTAGAATCAACATCATTAAAATGTCCATACTTTCTAAAGCAATCTATAGGTTCAGTGCACTCCCCATTGAATAGCAACGACATATTTCACTGACCTAGAAAGAACTGTCCAAAAGTTCATTTGGAACAATAAAAGACCCTGAATTGCCACAGCAATCCTGAGAAAGAAGAGTAAAGTAGGAGGGATCTCAATACCAAACTTCAAACTGTATTACAAAGCTACTGTTCTCAAAACAGCCTGGTACTGGCACAAGAACAGATATATAGATCAATGGAATAGAATTGAGAACCCAGACATCAACCCAATTCACTATGCTCAATTAATATTTGACAAAGGAGGCACGAATATACAATGGAGTCAAGACAGTTTCTTCAATAAATGGTGTTGGGAAAATTGGACAGACACATGCAAATGAATGAAACTAGATCACCAACTTACACCATACACAAAAATAAACTCAAAATGGATACAGGACTTAAACATCAGACGGGAACCCATAAAATTACTAGAAGCATCCACAGGCAGCAAAATCTCAGACGTATGCCAAAAGAACTTTTTCACTGATACTGCCCCTAGGGCAATGGAAGCTAAAGAGAAAATAAACAAATGGGACTACATCAAAATAAAAAGCTTTTTTACAGCAAAAGATACCATCAACAAAACAACAAGAAAGCCCACTGTGTGGGAGAACATATTTGCAAATAATACCACTGATAAAGGCTTAATCTCCAACATTTACAGACAGCTTATACAACTAAATAAAAGGAAGATGAATGATCCAATTAAAAAATGGTCAATGGACCTAAATAGAATATTTTCAAAAGAAGACAGAAGAAAGGCCAAAAGGCACATGAAAACATGCTCAAAGTCACTAATTGTCTGAGAGATGCCAATCAAAACAACAATGAGGTACCATCTCACACCTGTCAGAATGGCCAACATCAACAAATCAACAAACGACAAGTATTGGCTAGGTTGGGGAGAAAAAGCAACCCTCGTGCACTGCTGGTGAGAATGCAGACTGGTATAACCACTGTAGAAAACAGTGTGGAGTTTCCTCAAAAAACTGAAAATGGAACTCCCATTTGACCCAGCAATCCCACTCCTAGGAATATATCCCAAGAAACTAGAAACACCAACCAGAAAGGATATATTTACCCCTATATTCATAGCAGAACAATCTACAATAGCCAGAATTTGGAAACAGCCTACGTGCCCATCAGCAGATGATTGGATCCAAAAACCATGGTACATCTACACAATGGAATACTATGCTGCCATAAAAAGAAGGAATTCTCACTATTTGCAGCAACCTGGATGGAATTGGAGAACATCATGCTGAGTGAAATAAGCCAATCAATGAAAGAGAAACACCACATGACCTCACTCATTTGTGGATAATAAAGAACATTATAAACTGATGAACCAAAAGATAGATATAGAGACAGTAAAGCAACAAGCAGACTGTCAAATTACAGCAGGGAAGGGAGGACGATCTGGGGGAGATAATAGATCAACCAAAGTACTTGTATACATGCATATAAATACAACCAATGGACACAAAACTCTGGGGAGGGAGGGGATGTAGGAGGGAGGAAGGGAGGCAAAAATAATCAATAAAATATATTAATAAAAACTAAATAAATTAAAAAATAAATAAAATAAAATAAATAAAACAAAATGTCTATACTACTCAAAGCAATCTATAGATTCAATGCAATCCCCCATTAAAATACCAATTCTAGGCTTATCTCACCTAGAAAAAAACTCTCCAAAAATACATCTGGAATCATAATTTAATTAATTAAGTAATTAATGAATTAAAATAAAAAGACCTTGAATAGCTGCAGCAATCCTGAGAAAGAAGAACAACGTAGATGGAATCTCAATACCAGATAATCAAGCTGTATTCAAAGCCACTGTTCTCAAAACTGCCGGGCGCAGGCAGAAGAACAGACATACATACCAATGGAATAGAATAGAGTACCCAGAAATTGACCCAAACTACTATGCTCAATTAATATTTGACAAAGAAGACATGAACATACAATGGAGTCAAGATAGACTCTTCAATAAATGGTGTTGGGAAAATTGAAAAGATATATGCAAAAAAAAAAAAAGAGAAACTAGACCACCAACTTATGCCAATCATGAAAATAAATTCAAAATGCATACAGGACTTAAACCTAAGACAGGAAACTATTAAAATACCAGAGAAATCTATACGCAGCAAAATCTCAGACATATGCCAAAGCAATATATTCACCGATATAGCTCCTAGGGCAATGGAAACTAAAGAGAAAATAAACAAATGGGACCACATCAAAATAAAATGCTCTGTACAGCAAAAGAAACCACCAAGAAAACAACAAGAAAGCTCACTGTATGGGAGATCATATTTGCCAATGTTATACCGATAAGGGTTTATTCTCCAACATTTACAGGGAACTCATACAACTTAACAAAAGCAAGATAAACAATCCAATTTAAAAATGGGAAATAGTCCTAAATAGTTTCTAAAGAGGATATAAGGAAGGTCAAGAGACATATGAAAATATTTTCAAAGTCACTAATCATCCAAGAGATGCAAATCAAAACAACAATGAGGTATCAAACCAAACCTGACAGAATGGCTGTCATCAACAAATCAACAAATGAAAAGTGCTGGCCAGGATGCAGAGAAAATGGAACCCTTGTGTACTGCTGGTGGGAATGTAGACTGGTGCAGCCACTGTGGAGAACAGTATGGAGTTTCCTCAGAAAACTAAAAATCGAACTCCCATTTGACCCAGTAATGCCACTTCTAGGAATATATCTCAAGAAACTAGAACCATCGATCATAAAGGATATATTCACCCCTATTTTCATAGCAGCACCATTTACAATAGCTAAAATTTCGAAACAGCCTAAGTGCCCATCATCAGATAAGTGTATTAGAAATCTGTGGTACATCTACACAATGGAATACTATGTTGCAGTAAAAAAGTTCTTACCATTTGCAACAGCATGGATGGACCTGGAGAGCATTATGCTAAGCTAAATAAGTCAGTTGGAGAAAGATAAATATCACATTATCTCACTCATTTATGAAATGTAATGAACAACATAAACTGATGAACAAAAAACAGATCCAGAGACAGAGAAGCATTGATCTTTCCATCAAACCTCTTAGGGAAGGTAGGGGAGGATCTGGATAAAGGGAAAAGATTAACCACTGGTCTTGTATGCATGCATATAAGCCTAACCAATGGGCACAGACAACAGGGGGATGAGGGTTTATTGGGGGGAATGGGTAATGGGGCAATAAGGACATATATGTAATACCTTAATCAATAAAGAAGAAAAATTTACAAAAAAAAAGCTGTGGTAAATTTATACCATGGAATACTATGCAACAGTAAATAAGAATCTCTTACCCTTTGAGACAGCCAGGAGAGTATTGTGCTTAGTGAAATAAGTCACTCAGAGAAAGACATGTATCACAGATAGCCATCATATGTGAAATCTAAGTAACAAAATAAACTGATAAATGGGGAGTGGATCCAGACACTTGAAGCATGGAAGAGAGTGTGGAATCTCAGAGGGAAGGTAGGGGAGGGTGGGTAGTTGGGATGTAATTAACAAAAGACCTTGTATGCTCCCATATATGCATAACCAATAGGGACACAGATAATAGGGTTCCAAAGGCCTGGGGGTCTTAGGGAGGTGAGGGGGTAAATTGGGGAAAGGAGACATATGTAGTACATTTAATAATAAAGAATTATTTAAAAATAAATAAAATAAGATAAAAGTTTAAAAATAAAATATATAAAGAGCAGCAAAACTGAAAAGAATTAAATCCATGATGGGAGAGGTGTTGAGGGGGCCAATGGGAGAGGACATCTGTAATACTTTCAACAATAAAGATACTTTAAAAAAAATCCATCGCCCATTTTTCATAAAAATTCTCAGCAAAGTGGGGAATAGAGGGATCATACTTTTACATAATAAAGGTTATGTATGACTAACCTATAGCCAACATCATACTCAATGGGTAAAAACTAAAACCATTTCCCCTAAGAACAGAAATGAGATAAGTGTGTCCACTATCACCAATGTTGTTCAACATAGTACTGGAAGTCCTAAACATGGTGATCAGACAAGAAGAAAAAATAAAGGGTATCCAAATTGTAAATGAGGATATAAAACTGTCATTATTAGCAGATGACATGATATTATACATAGAAAACCAGAAAGACTCCAGCAAATAACTACCAGATTTAATAAATGATCTTGACAAAAATAGTAGGGTAAAAATTAACATCCAGGAATTGATGGCATTTCATATACCAATAATGAATTCTCAGAAGAAGAAACAAACAAAAAAAATCCAATTTACCATTGCAACAAAAATATTAAGATACTTAGAAAAATACTTAACCAAGGATGTAAAAGCCATGTAATAAAAACAAACTACAGGACATTGAAAAAAAGAGATAGAGGAAGAGATAAACAAGTGGAAAATATACTATGTTCATGGTTTGGAAGAATTAAAATCAGAAAAATGTCCATACTACCCAAAGCAATCTATAGATTCAATGCACTAGCTATTAAAATACCACCTTAGCCAGTTTTGCTCAGTGAATAGAGCATTGGCCTGTGGGCTGAAGGGTCCCAGGGTCAATTCTAGTCAAGGGCACACGCCTGAGTTGCAGGTTCAATCTCCAGTAAGGGTATGCAGGAGGCAATCAGTGATTCTCTCTCATCGTTGATGTTTCTATTTCCTTCTTCTTTTCTTTCTGAAATTAAAAAAAAAAATTTTTTTTAAAATACCAACGGCATATTTCACAGATCTAGAACAAATACTCCAAAAATAAAATATGAAACCAAAACAGATCCTGAATAGCTTCAGCAATCTTAAGAAAGAACAAAGTTGGAGGAATCATAATACCAGATATCAATTTATACTACAAAGCCATTATAATCAAAACAACCTTGTACTGGCACAAGAACAGGCATATACCATAGGTCAATGGAACAGAATAGAAAACCCAGGAAATGACCCAAGCAATTTTTCTCAATTAATATTTGACAAAGGAGGCAAAAACATGGAATAGATTCAAGACAGTCTCTTAAATATATGGTGTTGAAAAAATTGGATGGGTATATGCAAAAGTATGAAACTAGATAACAACAATTTATACCATACACAAGAATAAACTTAAAATGGATGAAAGACTTAAATGTAAATCACGAAAACATAACAATCTTAGAAGAAAACCTAGGCAGAAAAATCTCAGATATCTTCTGCAGAAGAATTTTTACCAATACATTGCCTAGGTCAAGAGAAACAAAGTCAAATAGAAATCAGTGGCACAGCATCAAAATTAAAAACTCTGCACAACAAAACAAACAAGCATTAAAAAGAAAGTGCAACCCACTCTATGGGAGAACATTATTACTAATGATATATCTGATAAGGGATTAATTTCCAAAATATAGAAAGTACTCATACAATTCAACAAAGGCAAGACAAATAACACAATTAAAAAATGGGCAGAGAGGCACTGAATAGACATCTTGGTCATCAGGTGGGTTACTGTGTACCTGCTGCTTGTGTGCAAGTCACCCTCATAGTCCCCTAAAGTCAAGATACTACATCATTCACCCATTTTGTCATGTTGGCATTTATTGTCTCACATCATCACCATAAGGCATTTTATTTGAAATAACTTTTACATTGGATTGTGCAATCTTGAAGAGGAAAGTGGATGTTATTGTAAGCCTGAAAATCTACAGCACCCACTGAACAGCTGCAAACCCAAGAACACTGGTCCCCAAATGGCATAAACATGCAGATTCAGAGGAGCTCTACACTCCAGCACAGAAAGGAGACAGAGAACTACATACCAGACACGCAGAGAAGAAAGGCCATGGGGAGAAAAAGAAACAGCCCGTATATGAAAGAAAAGAAGGCATCACCAGAAAACAAAAATGGAGGAAAGCAATCTGTCAGAGAATCAATTCAGAGAAATGGTCATAAGGTGGCTGGAAAGAATGGAAGACAAATGCAACAATATGAGTAAGAAACAAGAGGAAATGAAGAAGAAATTAGAAGAAATGAAAAATGACATTGCTGCTTTAAAGAACTCAATAGAAAGCATCAAGAGTAGACTAGAAGAAGCAGAAGACCACATCAGTAAGCTAGAAGACAAGGTGGGAAAAGTAGAGCAGCTTCTAGAAAAAAAAAAAAAATTAAAAAGCAGGATGAGAGCCTAAGGGAATTTTGGGACAACATGAAAGATAACATCCGCATAATAGGGGTACCAAAAGGAGAGGAAACTGAGCAAGGAATAGAAAACCTGTTTAAAGACATCATGACAGAAAACTTCTCTGATATAGGGAAGAAAAAACCCACACAATTCCAAGAACCTCATGGAGTCCCAAGCAAAATGAATCCAAAAAGCCCAATGCCAAGGCACATTATAATTAAATTGGCAAACACCAATGACAAAGTAAAAATATTAAAAGTGGCCAGAGAGAGACAGAAAGTTACATACAAAGGAACCTCCATCAGACTATCAACAGATTTCTCAATAGAAACTCATCAGGTGAGAAGGGAATGTAATTAAATATACAAAGTCATGCGAGGAAGAGTCTGAATCTAATAATACTGTACCAGCAAGGCTCTCAATCAAAATTGAAGGTGAAATCAGGAGCTTCACAGACAAAACCAGACTAAGGGAATTTATCACCACCAAACCAACAATGCAAGAAATGCTAATGGGTCTGCTATAATAATAAAAAAGAAATAGGAAGCAAAAAGGAACACAGGGGTAAAGAATAAAAATTGCAAACTACCTATCAATAACTTTACATGTAAATGGATTAAATGCCCCAGTCAAAAGACATAGGGTAATGGATTGGATAAGAAAACACGACACATACATCTGCTGTCTACGAGAAACCCATCTCAGAAAAAGAAGACACACCCAGGCTTAGGGTAAAGGGATGGAAATGGGATTTTCAGGAGAATGGAAATGAAAATAAAGCTGGGGTAGCAATATTTATATCTGACAAATTAGATCTCAAAATGAAGGGCATTACAAGAGATCAGGAAGGCCACTTCACAATACTAAAGGGAGCAATCCCACAAGAAGATATAAATCTGGTAAACATATATGCACCCAAAACAGGAGCACCCAAATACATTTAAAAAATCTGGGAGGCCGGGACCGATTTGGCTCAGTGGATAGAGCGTTGGCCTGTGGACTGAAGGGTCCCGGGTTCAATTCCGGGCAAGGGCATATACCTTGCTTACGGACACATCCGCAGTGGGGGCTGTGCAGGAGGCAGCTGATCAATGATTCTCTCTCATCGATGTTTCTAACTCTCTATCCCTCTCTCTTCCTATCTATGAAAAATCAATAAAATGTATATTAAAAAAAAACTCTGGGAGGATATCAAGGGAGAGATTGAAAGCAATACAATCATAGTGGGAGACTTTAATACCCCACTATCACCATTGGACAAATCCTATAAACAAAAAATCAACAAAGAAATATCAATCCTAAATGACTCACTAGACCAGATGGAATTAATTGGTATCTTCAAAACATTTTACCCCAAAGCAGCAGAATATACATTCTTCTCAAGTGCACCAGGGTTGTTTTCAAAGATAGACCATATATTGGGTCACAGGAAATGTTTCTTTAAATTCAAGAAGATAGAAATCATATCAAGCATCTTCTCAGATCACAGTGGCATAAAACTGGAAATCAAAATAAAATATACATATATATATGTATATATATATCGAGAGAGAGAGAGAGAGAGAGCGAGAGAGAGACTAAATAGCATGTTATTAAACAATGACTTGGTTATCAGACAGATCAAGGAAGAAATAAAAAAAAACACATCATGGCAGCAAATGACAATGAAAACACAGCAATTTAAAATCTATGGGACACAGCGAATGTAGTCTTGAGAGGGAAGTTCATAGCTCTACAAGTCTACTGCAAAAAAAAAAAAACCCCCCCCACACACAAAAACACACACACACAAGAAAACATTGTAATAAATTACCTAACTCTACAACTCAAAGAGTTAGAAAGAGAGCAACAAGAAAAGCCCAGTGTAAGCAGAAGGAAGGAAATAATAAAGATCAGAGTGGAGATAAATGACATAGAGACCAAAAAAAGCAATACAAAATATCAATGAAGCCAAGATCTGGTTCTTTGCAAGGATAAACAAGATTGATGAACTGTAGCCAGGCTTACCAAGAAGCAAAGAGAGAAGACTCAAATAAACAAAATCAGAAATGAAAGAGGTGAAATAACAACAGGCTTCATGGAAATACAAAGGATTGTTAAAAAATACTATGTACAAGTCTATTCCAACAAACTGGACAACCTGGAGGAAATGGACATCTTCCTAGAAAAAATATAACCTTCCAAAACTCAATCACAAAGAATCTAACCATGTCAATAGACCAATAACTATGGAAGAAATTGAAGCAATCATCAAAAAGCCCTGGGCCAGACAGCTTCACAAGGGAGTTTTACCAAACATTGAAGGAAGAACTAAAACCTATCCCCCTCAAACTATTCCAGGAGATTCAAGAGGAAGAAACACTGTCAATTTCCTTATATGAAGCCAGCATCACCCTAATACCAAAACCAGATAAAGACAACACAATGAAAGAGAATTACAGGCCAATATCCCTCATAAACATAGATGCCAAAATCCTCAACAAATTCAGGCAAAGTGGACCTAGCAATACATCAGAAAGATCATACACCATGACCAAGTAGGATTTATCCCAAGGATGCAAGGATAATACAATATCTGCAAATTAATAAATGTGATACATCACATAAACAAACTGAGAAATAACAATCAAAGTCATATCAATTGATGCAGAAAAATCATTTGACAAAATCCAACACCGTTTCTTGATAAAAACTCTCAGAAAGGTAGGAATAGAAGGATCATATCTCAACATAATAAAAGCCATATATGATAAACCCACAACTAACATTATACCCAAAGGGCAAAAACTAAAATCATTTCCTCTAAGAACAGGAACAAGACAGGGATCCCCATTCTCACCACTCCTATTTGACATAGTACTGGAAGTATTAGCCATTGCAATTAAACAAAAAAGAATAAATAAAAGGCATCCAAATTGGAAAAGAAGTAAAGCTGTCCTTATTTGCAGATGACATGATATTGTACATAAAAAAAACAAAAGACTCCATAAAAAAACTAATAGACTTAATAAATGAGTTCAGCAATGTAGCAGGATACAAAATTATTGCCAAGAAATCTATGGAATTTCTATACAACAATAGTGGATTTACAGAAAGAGAGATTGAAAAACAATCCCATTTACCATCAAACCAAAATATTTAAGATACTTATGAATAAATTTAACTAAAGAGATTAAAAAAAACACACCTATACACGGGAAACTACAGGACACTGAAAAAAGAGATAGAGGAAGATATAAACAGATGGAAGAACATATCATGTTCATGAATTGATAGAATCAACATAATTAAAATGTCCATACTACCCAAAGCAATCTATAGATTCAATGCACTCCCCATTAAAATACTAATGGTACATTTTATAGACCTAGACAAAATTCTCCAAAAATACATCTAGAATGAAAAAAGACATTGAATAGCCACAGCAATCCTGAGAAAGAAGAACAAAGTAGGTGGGATCTCAATACCAGATTTCAAGCTGTATTACAAAGCCACTGTTCTCAAAACAGCCTGTAGTGGCACAAGAACTGACATATAGAGCAATGGAATAGAATAGAGAATCCAGATATCAATCAAAACCATATGCTCAATTAATATTTGGCAAAGGAGGCATGAACATACAATGGAGTCAAGACAATCTCTTCAATAAATGGTGTTGGGAAAATTGGACAGATACATGCAAAAAAAAAAAAATGAAACTAGACCACCAATTTACACCATACACAAAAATAAACTCAAAATGGATACAGGACTTAAACATAAGATGGGAAACCATAAAAATCCTAGAGGCATCCACAGGAAGCAAAATCTCAGACATATGCCAAAAGAACTTCTTCACTGATACTGCCCCTAGGGCAATGGAAGCTAAAGAGAAAATAAACAAATGGGACTACATCAAAATAAAAAGCTTTTTCACAGTAAAAGAAACAATCAACAAAACAAGAAAGCCCACTGTATGGGAGAACATATTTGCAAATGTTATCACTGATAAAGGTTTAATCTCCAACATCTACAGGGAACTTATACAAATTAATAAAAGGAAGATAAATGATCCAATAAAAAATGGCAAAGGACATAAATAGAATATTTTCAATAGAAGACAGGAGGAAGGCCAAGAGACATATGAAAACATGCTCAAATTCATTGATTATCTGATAGATACAAATCAAAACAATGATGTGCTACCATCTGTCACCTGTCAGAATGGCAATCATCAACAAATCAGCAAACGACAAGTGCTGGTGAGGATGCGGAGAAAAAGGAACCCTCGTGCACTGCTGGTGGGAATGCAGACTGGTGCAGCCACTGTGGAGAACAATATATAGTTTCCTCAAAAAACTAAAACTAGAGCTCCCATTTGACCCATTAATCCCACTTCTAGGAATATATCCCAAGAAACTATAAACACCAATCAGAAAGGATATATTCATCCCTATGTTCATAGCAACATAATTCACCATAGATAAGATTTGGGAACAGCCTAAATGCCCATCAGCAGATGTGTGGATTAGAAAACTATGATACGTCTACACAATGGAGGTACGCTGCTATAAAAAAGAAGTAATTCTTACCATTTACAGCACCATGATTGGACCTGGAGAGCATTATGTTAAGTGAAATAAGCCAGGCAATGAAAGAAAAATACCACATGATCTCACTCATTTATTGAAAATAAAAAAACATTATAACTGATGAATAAAAAGATAGATACAGAGGCAGAAAAACACTGAACAGACTGTCAAATTACAGTGGGAAGGCTTGGGAGTGTTGGGGAGGGAGAGAAATAGATCAACCAAAGGACTTGTATGCATGCATATATGCACAACCAATGGACACAAGACACTGGGGGTTGAGGAATGAGGGCATGTGACAGGGAGTAGGAGAGGCTGGGGGAAGGTCAATGGGGGGAAAAGTGGAGATATATGTACTAATATATGTTTTTTTAAACAATATATTTTTTAAAACAATAAAAAAATAAAAAATGGACAGAGGATTTGAATGAACACTTCTCTGTCTATTTGCATATCAGAATTTTATTATATAGGATATACATTGCCCATGGGAAGTGTCTGAGGTGGGAACCAGGTTGAGGGTGTCAATGAAGGAGATTGGGGGGGAATTTCTGTTATACTCTCAACAATAAAAATAAAAAATTAAAAAATGAAACGAAACCAACTAAAAAATTGAAAATAATTGTACTTGAGGAGAGGGGCTTGGGCACAAAAATGAATCAAAACAGGAGGTCTTTTTAATTTTATGTCTACCTTTTATGTGTACAGATACTACTTTGATTAAAAACTTTAAAAACCATTAAATTAAATTTGAAAAAATAATTAACAATGCAATATAATGAGACTTTGCCAACTGCATTTGATTTAACCTATAGTTCTGTCTTCCATAAGGATCAGAGTAGTACTCTTCTCAAATTTGTTCCTGGGAAATCTATCATATTGCTAGGGCATCCAATAAAGTTTGAATTAAGTATGTAAATCTGATTAAGTATGTAATCTAAAATTTGAATTAAGTATGTAAATCTGATTAAGTATGTAAAATTTAAAAACCTAGTCTTTATAAATAATTAAAAGTGTAAATTATAGATCACTAAAGGATTGACAATAGAGTGAATAAATATACTGGCATGAGGATTTCTTTTTAAAAATATATTTTTATTGATTTTAAAAAGGAAGAAGGGGGGAGAGAGAGAAAGAGAGAGAGAGAGAGAGAGAGAGAGAGAGAGAGAGAGAGAGAGAGAGAGAGATACGAGATGAGAGAGAATCATTGCTTGGCTGCCTCCTGAATGCCCCCCACTGGGTACTGAGCCCATAACCCACATATGTGCCCTTACTGGAAATCCAACAATGACCTCCTGGTTGATAGGTTGATGCTCAACCACTCAACCACTGAGCTATGAAGGCCAGGATGGCATGAGAGTTTCTTTTGAAACCAGACCTTTTCTAAAATACATCTTGCTACTTATCATCTGTGTTATGTCAAAGATTCCTAAAACTTTTAATATTTTAATTTACTTAATTTGCTTAAATGGTAATTATAACAGTTCATTCATAGGATTATTGTGAAGATTAATAGAAATTACATAAACCACAGTTTGTAGCTTCTATATAGTATACACTAAGTAAATGTCAGTTTTCCTTTTCAAAACCAATGAATGATGTAATGGTTTCAGTAAAAAAAAAAAAAAATCCATGGACTTATATTTCTTGGTGACTTAATTTATGGACAGGACTAGATAAAAATCTAAGTGGTGTAATATAGCATATACCCTGCAAAATAAAGGCTAAAACTATAAATGTAATATGTTCCAGTCAACAGAAATAGACAAACACTTTCACTAACTTTGCAAATACTCTGGTTTTACATCCAAAAGAATCTCAGACTTTAACTGGAGAATAAATTCTCTCTCTATGCCTTTTCCAAAGCCAAGGCTTCTCTCAAATGCATTAGACAGCCAAAATCATCCTAATGAAAGACAAAATAAAGAGAGAAGGAGGGAGAAAGAGGAGAGAGAGAAGAAAGATGAGAGAGAGAAAGAGAGAGAGAGAGAGAGAGAGAGAGAGAGAGAGAGAGAGAGAGAGAGAAACCCAAGGTTTTTTCTTACAAATTTAAAGTGCTTCACAAGTTTAATTGTATGTATTGATTGGCCCATCTAGTTTCAGAGCTATTTCAGGATTAAGAAAGTCCTGTCCAAACAGAAATACATAGTTTTATTGGAATAAAAAAATTAACATTCCTTAAATATGTCTATCAATTATAAGTCCAGTGTTGATTACAAAAATAAACAATTTCCCACTCAAGACTGTTTAAATCCAGTTTAGTTTAATGTATTCATCTAATCTGTTAAATCTCCAAGGGTCTTTAGCATAGCATGCTGGCATCCCTTCTATCAAACTCTATCCCCAAATTCTGAAAAGAACACATAGATACTGGACAATGAACGAAGGAACAAGTCGGGAGACATAAACAAATGGCTGTTGTGATGCAAGAGTTGAGAGATTCTTGGTCAGGCTAAGAGTCTAGGAAAAAGGCAGGCAACAGAAGATGGCAACAAGAGAGTGTTGTTTCCTCAGAAAACTGTACTTTGTTCATGAGGGGAAACAATAAAAAATATTGTAAAAATTGCTTCAATTTCCCATAACACAAATGTTATAAAACCAAGAATAGCTAAGCTGAAGCCAGTTTGGCTCAGTGGATAGGGCGTCGCCTGCAGACTGAAGGGTCCCAGGTTCGATTCTGGTCAAGGTCATGTACCTTGATTGCAGGCATAACCCCAGTGGGGGGTGTGCAGGAGGCAGCTGATCGATTTCTTTGTCTCATCGATGTTTCTAACTTTCTATCCCTCTCTCTTCCTCTCTGTAAAAAAATATTTTTAAATAAAATATTAAAAAAAGAATAGCTGAATAAAATGGCAGTAGATACAGCAGAAAAGTCTACATTGATGAAATCTAGTCATAGTCAACAGTTAACTAAATTGAACACAGTTTGTTTTTTATCATCATTCTGCCTTTTATAAATATATTTTTATTTATTTCAGATACTGAGGGAGAGAAAGAGTAAGACAGAAACATCAATGAGAAGGAATCATTAATCGGCTGCTTCCTGCATGCTACCTACCAGGGACTGAGCATGCAACCCGAATATGTGCCCTTGACAGGAATTTAATCCAGGACCCTTCAGTTCACAGGCCGATGCTGGGCCAAACCAACTAGGGCAATCATCCTTGTACTTTGACTTTATGACATTTGCCTTCTTTGTAGGGAGTTTTTCCTTGGTAGAAGTCCCTGAATAATTATCTATTAGGTGAAAGCAGCAGTGAATGATTTTCAGTTTGATGATTTTCAGTTAAGATAGGAAAAAAAAGGCTTCAGAGAAAACAGTGTGATTGTATAAGCATCCTTCCTAATCAATTATTAGCTGTAACAAAGACTTGCGCTGGACATTAGAGAAATTGGTATTTCATATGTGGGTTGGTGGGGAAGAAGTTTCTAGAGTAATGGGGTAAGTGAATGGTTTGAAAAGCGGGGGTGAGAAGAGGTCACACTTTTCTGTTTTATCCTTAACCTTATCTTTTTGGGGATTGAATCAGAAAATGTAACTACCTGTTCTGAAAGTTGTACAAAAGAGCATCTGTTCTATTCCAAAGTGAGAAAAATTCTTGTGTAGAACTAAATATAGAAACACACATACACCAATAGAATTCACATACACTTTTTCATGTCCGAGTTAAAGAATATTTCAAAAGTCAATGAGAATGTTTTATATATACAGTATGACCTTAATACAATGGTTGGCAAACTCATTAGTCAACAGAGCCAAATATCAACAGTACAATGATTGAAATTTCTTTTGAGAGCCAAATTTTTTTAACTTAAACTTCTTCTAATGCCACTTCTTCTAAATAGACTAATCCAGGCTGTGGTATTTTGTGGAAGAGTCACATTCAAGGGGCCAAAAAGCCTCATGTGGCTCATGAACTGCAGTTTGCTGACCACTGCCTTAATACATTTTAAAATAATTATTGTTTACTCGATGCATTTATTCTCTGAAGTATGAGAATAATTCATTTTTAATTCTATATTATGACTAATTTGAATAAAATATGAGCCAAAATAATCTCCAAAATAAAAATAAATCTCTGGGGAATGCAAAGGAGATAGTTTTCACTAACTCTATAATTTTTAAGCTATATCCCCAATGAGTTGTAATTTAATTTGAGAATTTAATTATATGTTTCTTCCATGGTCAGCCAAAAATAGATGTTTTAAACTGGTCCAGATTGATCACCTGGATATGAAAATTGCTATCCTCACCCTGAATTTGCCAGAATGTACATCAGAGAGATAGGAGATTCAAGTCTTTCAGCATCCTCCACATGTTCTTGTCCATGGACTTCCTTTGAGTGAGTATACCCATGGCCACACAGCAAAGTCAAAACTGCAGTGACTTAAAAACTCTCTTCCCTCCCACAAACAAAAGCAAAACAAAGCCAACAAATAAAGCAAATCGTTTCATTTATAAATTTACATGTTTTCAAGATTGTTATTATTTTTATATTATTTCCCCAATCTAAGTACTTCTGATTCATTCAACAAATCATTGTTGGATACTATGACTAGAGGTGTACTTCTAGGTGCCAGGCAGACAGCAGAGAACAAAACACAGATAATTCCTGCCCACTGAAGTTTCTAGTGGAGGGAGAGGCAGGCAATATTAAATTTAAAAATAAAAAATAAACATTAAAATTTTAGATATATGTGGGTGATTGAAAATTAAGTTAGAGTAAGAGGGAGTGATTATATAGTGGGAGAAGTTGATATTTTAGGTAAACTCTGAAGGACGTGAGGATAGGAGACATGTTGATTATATGCAAAGTTCTGCAGTAAGGCAAGGGAGTGGAAACTCAGCTAGGAAGTCAGAGAGAAGATATGGTGACTAGACAGGAGCCAGCCCCAAAGCATAAAGGGTCCTAACTCTCACTCTGAGATTAGCCATTGAAGGTTTTTAAGCAGAAGAGTGGCATAATTTGCTCCATCCAACTCTAACAGTTAGGATGTTTTTACATGCATCCATGTAAAAGGTAGAAAAAATTGTAGAAGTCACAGGGGTGATGAGAAGTGCCAAGTTTTTTCATATCCATTAAAGGGAGGTCCTAAGAAATTTGCTGGAAGGTTAGGGCAGGATATGAAAGGAAAGGAGACATCTAGGAAAAGTCATGGCCTATACAGCTCGAGGTCACAGAAGAATAGAAAAGATTGTGGGAGGAATAGGTGAATGCCCCTTAGGTCTGCTAAGAGATGGAGTACACGGGAGAAGTCTGAGCTTAAGATAAATATTGGGATTCATCTTACAGAAAATATTAATGACCATAAGGTTAAACAAAATTTCCAAGGGTATAAATGTAGAACAAGAAAAAAAAGTTGGAGACACAAGCCCTAGGATATGGTGCAGCTATGGAGATGGGAGATGCCAAAGAACCAGCAAAGTAACCTGGGAGGAGCCAACAGAGAGGTAGGAGAAATAAGAAAGAATGATTGCCCAGAAAACAACTGACAAAGTGTAAAAAGGAAGAGTTTGTCGAATACAACTGATACAGTAAAATGCAGGGTAAAATAAAGATTGAAAATTAGCCATTTGTTGATTAATAGGAGCCATTAAATTAAATTAAATTAAATTAAATTAAAAGTTTATATTTCTATTTCCTGCATATGTGAAAAAGAAAACATCAATTTTCCATGTAAAAAAAAAGTTAAAAGAACTTATTAGTGAAATTTAACCAGTGTTACAATGCAGTCCCCTGGTAAACTCCAAAGTACACATGTTAATGAAATCCCATTTCTCTAGGACAGTGTCACATCAGAAATAAAACAACTTGAAATGATTATTTTTTCCCCTGTAAATGTACACTTTGGTGGCACTTCATCAATGTCATTACCATTTTTCCCATAAGCTTCTCAGCAGCATTCAAATGAAAAAAAAAAAAAAAGTCTTCCTTAAGTAAAAGGTTGCTTCCGAATGTTATATACAGCTACTTCCATCACTGACTGATACACTGAGGATGCAAAGAAAAATACTTCAGTGTATCACTAAGAAAGGAAGTAGTATAAAGCACACTGAACCACAACCCCCAAATACACACATGGCTTAGCTTGCACATATTAAATTATTGAGAATTCTGTATAACTTTTCATATTGTAACCTTATTAATTTCATATATTCAAATATGTTAACATAGAAGTAAAAGGAAAAGAAAGCAAGCTATGAAAAAGCTGATGTATTAGTTCTAATTCTGTGAAGTTGCTTTTTTTAAATGTATTTTTATAGTATTGCAGATATATCCCATTCCCTCCCCTTCTTTCCCCCATCTTTCTAACCCCTACCCATCCGCCAGGTCTTCACTACCCTATTGCCTGTGTCCGTAGGCTATATATATAAGTACATAACTTCTTTGGTTTATCTCTTCTCATCCCTCCAACCCCACATCAAGGCATGTAAATCTGTTCCATGCTTCAGATTATGTGTTATGACATAGTCATCAATACAGTGTCTACTTCAGTTGAAAACTATCAAAATAGGATTTAAAATGCATAAAAATTACAGACATTCCTTTAAATGTACAGAAACTACAATAATGTAGTTTTCTTTTAATCCAGAAGAAGTTCTGGGAGAGGTCCACTAATGAATTGAAAAATAATTCTAAGTCAGGATCATTTTCCTACCATCTTCTGCACAATTGCACTTTATATTCCATCCATGAGCATAAACAATAAAACAAATACAATGTGACAGATATAAATTCATCTTCCCTAATGGATTGAATCAAGATCAATAGTGAGCTCAGATCTGGCAGAAACTGACACGTGCATAATTCTGTTGTTGTGCTCCCTTAACTAGAGGGTAGGGGTTCTTTTTGGCTCCAAAGTTTTTTTTTTCCTTTGCTGATTAAGGTATTGCATATGTGTCCTTATCCCCTCAATGTCCCCCCACCCCAAACCCATTCATGCCCTCATCCCCCTGGTGTCTGTGACCATTGGTTATGCTTATATACAAGTCCTTTAGTTGATCTCAAAGTTTTAATGAATCTGACCATAGGTTTTTCTGTTCCCTTCCATTTTGCACAAGCAATAGATGGCTATAAACAGAATGAGTATAACTAATTAAATGCCATTTTAATGTCTGGCATATCTAAGACAGGAACTCAAATGGTGGAAGGAAATGTCTTCAGAGGAATTTCATTTGGAAAATTAATGCACAGTCCTCATAGAAATCTCTTTTAATTAACCTGAATATAGAGTTTTCTCTTCAGAGTTAACTGAAATTAAAGAACCCCTACCCTCTAGTTAAGGGAGCACAACAAGATTCTTCCTGATTGAGTTTTGGAAGGTTGTATTTCTCTAGGAATATGTCCATTTCCTCCAGGTTGTTCAGTTTGTAGGAATAGAGTTGTCCTTAGTATTTTGTAACAATCCTTTGTATTTCAGCGGGGTCTGTTGTTATTTCACCTCTTTCGTTTCTGATTTTGTTTGAGTCCTCTCTCTTTGTTTCTTGGTAAGCCTGGCTAGAGGTTCATCAATCTTGTTTATCCTTTCAAAGAACCAGATCTTGGTTTTTTCGATCTTTTGTATTGTTTCTTTGGTCTATGTCATTTATCTCCGTTCTGATTTTTATTATGTGCTTCCTTCTGCTTACACTGGGCTTTTCTTGTTGCTCTTTTTCTAACATTTTGAGTTGTAGAGTTAGATAATTTGTTACCATTTTTTCTTTTTCTTTTTTCTTTTTTTTTCTTTTTTTTTGCAATAGGCTTGTAGGAATATGAACTTCCCTCTCAAAACTGATTTTGCTGTGTCCCATAGATTTTGGATTGTTGTGTTTTCATTGCCATTTGCTTTCAGGATGTTTTTAATTTCTTCCTTGATTTCTCTGGTAACCCAGTCCTTGTTTAATAGCATGCTGTTTAGTCTCCATGTGTTTGATTTCTTTGGATTATTTTTATTGTAGTTAATATCCAGTTTTATGCCAGTATGATCTGAGAAGATGCTTGATATGATTTCTATCTTCTCGAATTTGAAGAGACTTTGCCTATGTCCCAAAATGTGGTCTATCTTTGAGAATGTCCCATGTGTGCTTGAGAAGAATGTATATTCTGTGGCTTTGGGGATGGAATGTTCTGAAGATGTTGATTAATTCCATCTGGTCTAGCGATTCATTTAGAATTGATATTTCTTTGCTGATTTTTTGTTTAGATGATTTGTCGAAGGATGACAGTGGGGTATTAAAATCTCCTACTATAATTGTATTGCTATTAATCTCCCCCTTAATGTCCTACAGAAGTTTTTTTAAAAAATATATTTGGGTGCTCCTGTATTGGGTGCATATATATTTACCAGGGTTATTTCTTCTTGTTGGATTGCTCCCTTTAGTATTATAATGTGGCCTTCATTATCTTTTGTTATATCCTTCACTCTGAGATCTAATTTGTCAGATATAAGTATTGCTACTCCAGCTTTTTTTTCATTTCCATTCACCTGAAAAACCTTTTTCCATCCCTTCACCTTCAGATTTTGTGCATTTTTTTCTGAGGTGGGTTTCTTGTAGACAACAGATGTATGTGTCTTGTTTTCTTATCCAATCTGTTACCCCATATCTTTTGATTGGAGCATTTAAACCAATTACATTTAATGTTATTAATGATAGGTACTCATTTGTCGCCATTTTTATTCCATACCACTGTTCCTTCATCGCTTCCTATTTCTTTATTTTTACAGTAGACCCTTTAGCATTTCTTGCATTGCTGGTTTGGTGGAGATAAATTCTTTTAGTCTTTTTTTGTCTGTGAAGCTCCTGATTTTACCTTCAATTTTGATTGATAGCCTTACTGGGTATAGTTTTCTTGGATTCAGACCCTTCCTTTGCCTGACTTTGTATATTTCATCCCATTCCCTTCTGGCCTGATAAGTTTCTGTTGAGAAATCAGTTGTTAGTCTGATGGGGGTTCCTTTATATGTAACTTTCTGTGTCTCTCTGGCTGCTTCTAAGATTCTTACTTTGTTGTTGGTGATTGCCAATTTAATTATAATGTGCCATGGCATCGGCCTTCTGGGATTTATTTTGCTTGGGATTCTGCGAGCATCTTGGATTTGTATGGGTTTTTTTCTTCTCTATCTCGGGAAAGTTTTCTGTTATTATTTCTTGAAATACGTTTTCCATGTCTACCTCAGTTTTCTTTCCTTCCGGAACTCCTATTATTCCAATATTGTTTTGTTTTGCATTGTCCCAAAGTAGGCTCTCCTGCTGCATTTTAATTTTTTTTTTTTGTAGAAGCTGCTATAATGGGCTATTTTTTCCATCTTGTCTTCTAGCTCACTGATGTGGTCCTCTGCTTCTTCTAGTCTGCTCTTAATGCTTTCTATTGAGTTCTTCATAGTAGCGATGTCATTTTTTATTTCTTCTTGAGTCATCTTCATTACCTCTTGGTTTTTCTTCATTTCTGCTTGGGTATTACTCATATTGTCAAATTTGTCTTCCATTCTTTTTAGCCATTTTATGATCGTTACTCTGAATTCTTGCTCTGGTAGATTGCTTGCCTCTAACTCCTTTCCTTCCTTTTCTGGTGATGCCTGCTTTTCTTTCATTTGTGGGTTGTTTCTTTGTCTCCCCATGGTCTCTCTTTTCAGGATGTCTCTTTCCTGCATTGATTTATCTCTCCTGCGTTGATTTAAAGGCACAAAATACAACACAACCAGATACAACACACAAGGCACTGAACAGAAATGTGTTTGCAATATTAATAACTTCCAATAAAATTAACCACTAGGGAAAGGCAAATTAGGGAAAGGAGAGAAAGTGGAAGAGTAAAAAGAGAAGAGGGCGGGAGCAAAAGAAAAAGATAGGAAAAAGAGTGTCAAAATGAATTTGGGCAACAGAGAAAAGAGAGAGAGAGAGAGAGAGAGAGAGAGAGAGAGAGAGAGAGAGAGAGATGGGGAGAGAATTTCAATTGCACAACCACTACCCCCAACAAATGCTGTCAGCTGTACCTGGAGAATAATACAGTCTACAACAGCCCCTAATTTCCAGCACAGGAAGGGAAAACAGAAGTAATAAAATAGCAACGAACAAAAACCAATCAAATAAGAAAATACCGAGCAATAGCAACAGCAAAAGAATAAGCAAAATACTGTCACTAAAAAGCATAAAAATACAATATAATCATCATTCCCCCAAACAGCATCAAACGAACCATGAGGAAAACAATTTTTTTCTTTATTTTTGCTAGTTAATACAGCTCAGAGAGGGGTGTGTATGCACTTGGCACAGAGGATTGGAAATTATATATATAATTAGGGTAGAAATTTTAGCAGGAGGGATACAGAAAGAGTAAGGAAATCTAAAGCAGGAAAGGGTTAAGATAAACAGGATAGCAAAAGGGGGGAGGGTAGAAAGAGAATGATGGTGTAAAGGTCGTGTTGAGTTAGGGTTAAACAATGTTAAAGGAGAAATGAAAATAAAATGAAGAACACTAATTCCAATGTAAAATAAAGAGAAAATAAAATGGCACTTAAAAAAATTAAAATAGCAATAGTAAAAATGCTTATTGAACCTAAAAATGTAATAATTAAAAAGTTAAAATCTAGTGAGGAAAAAAGCAAAAAAAAAATGTTTCTTAAGTAAAAGATGCAAAAGATGAAAATAAAAAAACAAATAAATTTAGCAAAAAAAAAAAAATGTGTAGTTGTGAAGGCCATTCACTTCTGTATTTATATTTGACACACCCGTTTCTCAGTCCAGACCAAATTGCAGTTCCCTGTGTTCTGCTGCACCTCAGTGGCGATTCCTGAGTTTCTTGGTTTTTGATCAAATAAAACTAATAATAAACACAGTTTGTACTCCAGACCCTAGGTGGCAGTGTATGTGGATTGATGTCCTGTCTTTTTGGCTGCTCTAGCCTTCTTTTTCTGTGGCACTCAATACTTGCCACAGAATACTGTTTGTTTTTTTGTGTGTTGTGTTTGTTTGTTTGTTTATTTTATTTGTTTATTTATTTATTTTTTGCTTTGGAGCTGAATCCTGGATGATTTCTCCCTGCTCTGCTTCTCAGTTTGCAGAAAAGCAGTTTCCCCCTGCTGTCTCTTAGGGTTAGTCAATCTGGGTGATCTCTCCTTTGTAATCAGAAGCAAAGTGTTGCAGGGGAACCAGCCTAGGTGTGCGATGGGCGAGTCTGCGCTCACTTACAAACAGACTGCTTTCCAACTGCTCTGTTCTCCCACCGTGTAGGATCAGAATGGGTTGCTCCCTAGAGAACCCCACTAGTAGCAAACTTGGGGACCCTGACCACTCTCTCGAATCACGCCAGACCCAACAGTGGAGGGCTTCTGTGGACGCAGATTTCCGGGGTCCCAGCGGCCATGCGGTCGCCACAGCTGCAGCTTTAGCTTTCGCTGTTGGGACACACACCCTGCGTTATCCCCTGCGAAATCCAACCTTTCTGTGGAATGCGTGTGTCCACGCCGGTCGGACAGCCCTGATTCTTAACAATCTGTCCCGTGTCCCTTGGCGTTTTAAAAAAGTCCCGCTTCTGGGGAAGATTAAGTCAAACCCAGCACTGGGTCTCCCCAGGCAGGGTTCTTGCTGCAGCCACAGCCTTCTTTTGGCGCAGCTCGGTGTGGGGAGCGTGCAATGGCTGCAGTTGCTGCCAGCGCAGCGGGGCCCCGGAACCCTCACGCTATCCCCGCAAACTCTGACCTTTCCGTGGGTGATTGAAGAACTCCCTTGAATCCATGTGTTTGTGCCAATTGGGGCATCACAGCTGCTCGATGGTCTCCTCTGCTGTGGGTTTTCCAGGCTTCAGAGAAGATCCTCCTTTCCTGGTAAGATGGTGCAGCCTTCCCTCTGAGCCCGTAGCTCCGGGAGAGGTCACCCCCGCTGCAGTGCTGGCTGCTTGGTCAGGAAATCCTCCAAGTGTTTGATTTTTTAATTTGTTTTTATTTTAGTTTATTTATAATAGTATGCCATTGTGATTTGATAAGATGCTTGATATGATTTCAATCTTCTTGAATTTGCAGAGACTTTGTCCATGTCCCAATATGTGGTCTATCTTTGAAAATGACCCATGTGCACTTGAGAAGGAACAATATTCTGAAGATGTCAATTAATTCCATCTGATCTAATGAGTCATTTAGGATTGATGTTTCTTTGTTGATGTTTTGTCTAGAGCATTTATACATCATGTCAATGGGGTATTAAAATCCCCTATTATGATTGTATTGCTGTCAATATTTCTCTTGATATCTTCCAGAAGTTTTTGTTTTAAACGTATTTGGATGCTCCTGCATTGGGTACATATATATTTACCAGAGTTATATCCTCTTGTAGTGATACCTTTAGTATTATGAAGTGTCCTTCCTTATCTCTTTTTATGGCCTTCTGTTTGAGGTCTATTTTGTCATATATAAGTATTGCAATCCCAGCTTTTTCCCCTTTTCCATTTGCTTGTAAAATTTTTTTCAATCCTTTCACTATCAGACTGTGTGAGTCCTTTGTTCTGAAGTGGCTCTCTTGTGGACAGCATATATAAGGGTCATGTTTATTTATCAATTCAACTACACTAAATTCAGCTACACTATGACTTTAAAATAATATATATATTTTATTGATTTTTTACAGAGAGGAAGAGAGAGGGATAGAGAGTTACAAACATTGATGAGAGACAGTCATCAATCAGCTGCCTCTTGCACACCTCCTACTTGGGATATTCCAGCTACCAAGGTACATGCCCTTGACCGGAATCAAACCCGGGACCTTTCAATCTGCAGGCCAATGCTCTACCCACTGAACCAAACTGGTTTTGGCTATACTATGACTTTTTATTGGAGCATTTTATTCATTTACTTTTAAGGTTATTATTGATAGATACCTGTTTGTAGCTATTTTTATTCTTTATTTCTTTATTCCTTTTCCCTTTTCTACTTCTTCTTTTTAGAACAGTACCTTTAGCATTTTTTTTTTGTAGTGATAAACGCCCCTATCCTTTTTTTTTTTTTTTCCTTTCTCTTTTTGCAATGCTCCTGATTTCCCCTACAATTTTGAAGATAACCTTTCTGGATAGAGTATTTTTGGATTTAGTCCTGTGCTTTACATCATTCCATTTCCTTTGGGCCTTATATGTTTCTGATGAAAAATCATTTGCTATTCTTTTTTAAAAATTTTTATTATTGGAGAGATCCAAGATGGCTGCTCGGGTAGACACCTAACCGCAGCAGCACACAACAATTTCAATGGAATACAACTAAAATGTAGAGTGGACATTGCCCAGAGCTACAGGTAGTCGACTGACTGAAAATGCTACAACAAGAAGGAAAGAGAAAACCAGAAGGAAAATCAGAGGAGCTGAAAAAAAGCCTAAGGTACGGAGACATGCTGCGCGCCCGCATGCGCGCGCGGAGGGGTCGCAGCCAGAGAGGAGGAGAAGGCTGGGGGCCTGCCTGCGTTCCCTAGCAGAAAGGAAATAAAACCCCCGGCCTGGGATGAACTCCCAAACCAGCAGCGCTGAGCCCCAGTTATGGGCCAGACCCTGGGGACCCAAGCTCGGGCAGGGGGAAACGGGGCTGTGAGGCGAAATCCCGGGGGAGTGGCGAAAAGCAGGGGCCCGGAATCGCGCGCACCCTGTGCGCAGAGGACTGAATGTTGACTCTGATGCTGGATTGCCCTAGCGGGATGTGGCTGTGAGGTGGAGTCCTGGGGGAGCGGCGAAAAGCAGGGCCCCCGAAATCGCGCACACCCTGCGCGCAGAGGACTGAATGTTGACTCTGATGCTGGATTGCCCTAGCGGGAAGAAACAAAGCCTCCGGCGGCGGCAGCGGCGGCAGCGCTAAGCCCCAGTCCGGACTTTCACCATTCTAGGCCAATCCCTGGGGACCCAGGTTTAAGCAGAGGGAGATGGGGCTGTGAGGTGGAGTCCTGGGGGAGCGGCGAAAAGCAAGGCCCCCCGGAGTCGCGCGCGCACACAAACAAAGCCTCCAGCGGCGCTGAACCCCAGTCCGGACTTTCGCCATTCTAGGCCAATCCCTGGGGACCCAGGCTTAAGCAGAGGGAGATGGGGCTGTGAGGTGGAGTCCTGGGGGAGCCGCGAAAAGCAAGGCCCCCGGAATCGCGCGCACACTGCCCGCAGAGGACTGAATGTTGACTCTGATGCTGGATTGCCCTAGCGGGAAGAAACAAAGCCTCCGGCGGCGCTAAGCCCCAGTCCGGACTTTCACCATTCTAGACCAATCCCTAGGGACCCAGGTTTAAGCAGAGGGAGATGGGGCTGTGAGGTGGAGTCCTGGGGGAGCGGCGAAAAGCAAGGCCCCAGGAGTCGCGCGCACTGTGTGCGCAGAGGACTGAATGTTGACTCTGATGATGGACGCCCCTAGCGGGAAGGAGAAAGAAGGCTCTAGACTGGGGGAATGCGATGAGGAGCAGGAGCCCCTGCCGGACACTGGCCAGCCGGGCACCAGCAAGGAGCTGGGCGACGGGGCCCCCAGGACAGGGGGGTGCCCCTGAGCCTTTGACCGCTGAGCGCGGGCAATGGAGCCTAGGCTGGGGGCTGCTTCCTGGGCGGCGCCGACCCCGGCAACAGGCCGAAGCAGCGCAGGAACCCGCGGAGAACAAAGGGGTGCCACAGGCCAACCTGCTGAGCTTCCAGGACAAGGAGGAAGAAACCAAAGAAGTTCTCAATGTGAAGAAATCAAGTGAGAGCAAAAGATAGTAAAATTACTTAAGAAAGAATACAAAGAAGATCTTGAAAAAAATCAAAGACTAAGTCAGAACTCAACTCACCAGCCAACATTGCAACATAAATGCGTTGTTGTTTTTTGTTTGTTTGTTTGTTTGTTTTTTAAAAAAGAAGGAAAGAATGTTGGAACAGCGGCAGCCAGGCCTAGAGTGGCCAGGCACAAGGCGGTGGCAGCCGGGCCTGGAGCAGCAACAGCCAGGCCCCAGAGCAGCAGCAGCCAGAACCAGAGCAGCAACAGCCAGCACTGGAACAGCCAGACCTGGGGCAGTGGCAGCCAGGCCTGAGGCGGAGGCGACCAAGCCCATGGTGGCCAGTCCAGGAACAACAAGACCCGGAGTGGCTGGGCCCAGAGAAGCTGGGCCCAAAGCAGCCGGGTCGGGAGCAGCCAGGCCCAGAACGGCAGTGGCCAAGATAGGAGCATCCAGGCTGGGAGCAGCCAGGCTCAGAGCGGCCTGGCCCAGAGCAACTAGGCCCAGAGCAGACGGGTCGGGTGCGGCCAGGCCCGGAGCAGCGGCTGCCAGGCTGGGAGCGGCCAGGCACTGAGCAGCAGGGTCGGGTGCGGCCAGGCCCGGAGCAGCGGCTGCCAGGCTGGAAGCGGCCAGGCCCTGAGCAGCAGGGTCGGGTGCGGCCAGGCCCGGAGCAGCGGCTGCCAGGCTGGGAGCGGCCAGGCCCTGAGCAGCAGGGTCGGGTGCGGCCAGGCCCGGAGCAGCGGCTGCCAGGCTGGGAGCGGCCAGGCCCTGAGAAGCAGGGTCGGGTGCGGCCAGGCCCGGAGCAGCGGCTGCCAGGCTGGGAGCGGCCAGGCCCTGAGCAGCAGGGTCGGGTGCGGCCAGGCCCGGAGCAGCGGCTGCCAGGCTGGGAGCGGCCAGGCCCTGAGCAGCAGGGTCGGGTGCGGCCAGGCCCGGAGCAGCGGCTGCCAGGCTGGGAGCGGCCAGGCCCGGATCATCAGGGTCGGGTGCGGCCAGGCCCGGAGCAGCGGCTGCCAGGCTGGGAGCGGCCAGGCCCGGATCATCAGGGTCGGGTGCGGCCAGGCCCGGAGCAGCGGCTGCCAGGCTGGGAGCGGCCAGGCCCTGAGCAGCAGGGTCGGGTGCGGCCAGGCCGGAGCAGCGGCTGCCAGGCTGGGAGCGGCCAGGCCCGGATCATCAGGGTCGGGTGCGGCCAGGCCCGGAGCAGCGGCTGCCAGGCTGGGAGCGGCCAGGCCCGGATCATCAGGGTCGGGTGCAGCCAGGCCCGGAGCAGCGGCTGCCAGGCTGGGAGCGGCCAGGCCCTGAGCAGCAGGGTCGGGTGCGGCCAGGCCCGGAGCAGCGGCTGCCAGGCTGGGAGCGGCCAGGCCCGGATCATCAGGGTCGGGTGCGGCCAGGCCCGGAGCAGCGGCTGCCAGGCTGGGAGCGGCCAGGCCCTGAGCAGCAGGGTCGGGTGCGGCCAGGCCCGGAGCAGCGGCTGCCAGGCTGGGAGCGGCCAGGCCCGGATCATCAGGGTCGGGTGCGGCCAGGCCCGGAGCAGCGGCTGCCAGGCTGGGAGCGGCCAGGCCCGGATCATCAGGGTCGGGTGCGGCCAGGCCCGGAGCAGCGGCTGCCAGGCTGGGAGCGGCCAGGCCCGGATCATCAGGGTCGGGTGCGGCCAGGCCCGGAGCAGCGGCTGCCAGGCTGGGAGCGGCCAGGCCCGGATCATCAGGGTCGGGTGCGGCCAGGCCCGGAGCAGCGGCTGCCAGGCTGGGAGCGGCCAGGCCCTGAGCAGCAGGGTCGGGTGCGGCCAGGCCCGGAGCAGCGGCTGCCAGGCTGGGAGCGGCCAGGCCCGGATCATCAGGGTCGGGTGCGGCCAGGCCCGGAGCAGCGGCTGCCAGGCTGGGAGCGGCCAGGCCCGGATCATCAGGGTCGGGTGCGGCCAGGCCCGGAGCAGCGGCTGCCAGGCTGGGAGCGGCCAGGCCCGGATCATCAGGGTCGGGTGCGGCCAGGCCCGGAGCAGCGGCTGCCAGGCTGGGAGCGGCCAGGCCCTGAGCAGCAGGGTCGGGTGCGGCCAGGCCCGGAGCAGCGGCTGCCAGGCTGGGAGCGGCCAGGCCCGGATCATCAGGGTCGGGTGCGGCCAGGCCCGGAGCAGCGGCTGCCAGGCTGGGAGCGGCCAGGCCCGGATCATCAGGGTCGGGTGCGGCCAGGCCCGGAGCAGCGGCTGCCAGGCTGGGAGCGGCCAGGCCCGGATCATCAGGGTCGGGTGCGGCCAGGCCCGGAGCAGCGGCTGCCAGGCTGGGAGCGGCCAGGCCCGGATCATCAGGGTCGGGTGCGGCCAGGCCCGGAGCAGCGGCTGCCAGGCTGGGAGCGGCCAGGCCCGGATCATCAGGGTCGGGTGCGGCCAGGCCCGGAGCAGCGGCTGCCAGGCTGGGAGCGGCCAGGCCCTGAGCAGCAGGGTCGGGTGCGGCCAGGCCCGGAGCAGCAGCTGCCAGGCTGGGAGCGGCCAGGCCCTGAGCAGCAGGGTCGGGTGCGGCCAGGCCCGGAGCAGCGGCTGCCAGGCTGGGAGCGGCCAGGCCCGGATCATCAGGGTCGGGTGCGGCCAGGCCCGGAGCAGCGGCTGCCAGGCTGGGAGCGGCCAGGCCCGGATCATCAGGGTCGGGTGCGGCCAGGCCCGGAGCAGCGGCTGCCAGGCTGGGAGCGGCCAGGCCCTGAGCAGCAGGGTCGGGTGCGGCCAGGCCAGGAGCAGCGGCTGCCAGGCTGGGAGCGGCCAGGCCCTGAGCAGCAGGGTCGGGTGCGGCCAGGCCAGGAGCAGCGGCTGCCAGGCTGGGAGCGGCCAGGCCCTGAGCAGCAGGGTCGGGTGCGGCCAGGCCAGGAGCAGCGGCTGCCAGGCTGGGAGCGGCCAGGCCCTGAGCAGCAGGGTCGGGTGCGGCCAGGCCCGGAGCAGCGGCTGCCAGGCTGGGAGCGGCCAGGCCCTGAGCAGCAGGGTCGGGTGCGGCCAGGCCCGGAGCAGCGGCTGCCAGGCTGGGAGCGGCCAGGCCCTGAGCAGCAGGGTCGGGTGCGGCCAGGCCCGGAGCAGCGGCTGCCAGGCTGGGAGCGGCCAGGCCCTGAGAAGCAGGGTCGGGTGCGGCCAGGCCCGGAGCAGCGGCTGCCAGGCTGGGAGCGGCCAGGCCCTGAGAAGCAGGGTCGGGTGCGGCCAGACCTGGAGCAGTGGCTGCCAGGCTGGGAGCGGCCAGGCCCGGATCATCAGGGTTAGGTGCGGCCAGGCCTGGAGCAGCGGCTGCCAGGCTGGGAGCGGCCAGGCCCGGATCATCAGGTTCGGGTGCGGCCAGGCCCGGAGCAGCGGCTGCCAGGCTGGGAGCGGCCAGGCCCAGAGCAGCAGGGTCGGGTGCGGCCAGGCCCGGAGCAGCAGCAGCCAAGTCCAGAGCAACTAGGTCGGGAGCGGCAGTGGCCAGACCCGGAGCAGCTGGTTGTGGTACGAACGAGAGCAACAGAGGCCAGGCCCGGTGCAGCCAGGCCCGAAACAGCTCGCTCCTCGCCTGCCCCCGCCCCAAGGCTGCCTCTCAGTCACGGCTGGAGACTTTGGCGGGAACTTGAGGGTCTGCTGAATCAAGTGATGAAGGCTTAGATCTGAATGTGTTGAGTTAGTATAGCGCTGGGGTGTTGATCTGTAAGCGCCTTGGGTGGGGCCTGGATGAGGTTGGTTGAACTATTTGGAAATGTCTGTTGTCTGAAGTATATCATTGGGCATGTGGAGGTATTATTATGTCTGTTGTCTGAAGTATATCATTGGGCATGTGGAGGTATTATTGATATGAGAAAATGCTAAGTAACTGATTTACTATCTGAAAAGGGATTTACTATCGAGGAAAGGGAGGGAGGAAGAGACTAAACATATACTGTGCACCTATGGATGAGGACAGTGGGGGATGGGGAGGGGGTGGAGGGTGGGGTGGGAAACTGGTGGAGGGAGGAGGAAATGAGGAACCTTTGTAATATTATGAACAATAAAGATTGATTAAAAAAAAATATAAAACAAGCAGATTCCCTGAAAAAAAAAATAAAATTTTTTTTATTATTTTTTATTTTTAATATATATATATTTAAATCAATCTTTATTGTTCATATTATTACAAAGGTTCCTCATTTCTTCCCCCCTCCACCAGGTTCCCATCCCACCCTCTGCCCTTTCCCCACCCCCCATTGTCCTCATCCATAGGTGCATAGTTTATGTTCAGTCTCTTCCCGCATCCACTACTCCCCTTTTCCCCGAGAATTGTCAGTCCATTCCCCTCCTGTATCTCTGATTCTATTATAATCAACAGTTAATATTGTTCATCAGGTTTTTTAATTTTCTTGTTTTTTTAATTAGTAAACTTGTATATTTTTAAGAATAAATTTTAAAATCTAATAATTTTAAACCTTGTTTTTTCTGCCTTGGGAACTGAGAAGCAAACTTGTTTACATGTAAACTTGCCCTTAGGCTATCAAAAGGCGTAGCCATTCAAATGTGAATGAGCACATTGTTTAAAGATAGCTGCTGGCTGGAATTGGATTACCTGTTCTGGGTGGGAAGGGCTTGTCTTCCCTTTTCTCCATTAAAATTAAGGTGTTAGCTTTAAAACCTCTTTTGGCAAGAGACCTTAAACTTTCAGAACTTTAAATTTTTCAGGTAGTAAATCAATTACTTAGCATTTTTATCAAATCAATAATACCTCCACATTCCCAAGGATACACTTCAAATAAAAGACACATCCAAATAGATCAATCAACCTCATCCAGATCCCACACAAGGCACTCACAGATCAACACCCTGGCGCTACAACTCAACACATCCAGATCTAAGCCTTCATCACTTGATTCAGCAGACCCTCAAGTTCCCCCAAAAGTTTCCAGCCATGTCTAAGAAGCAGCCCTGGGGCATGGGCAGGCGAGGAGCGAGCTGTTCCAGGCCCTGCTGCTCCAGGCTTGGCCTCTGTTGCTCCGGGCCGCTCCACAACCAGTTGCTCCTGGTCTGGCTGCTGCTTCTCCAAGCCCAGCTGCTCAGGGCCTGGCTACTGCCTCTCCAGGCCTGGATGCTGCTGCTCTGGGCCCGGCTGCTCCGAGCCTGGTTGCCCCGGGCCGGGGCGCTCTGGGCCTGACTGCTGCCGACCCAGCTGCTCTGGGCCCGGCTGCTCTGGGCCTGGCCCCTCTGGGCCTGGCCGCTCCCGGCCTGGCCGCTCCGGGCCTGGCTGCTGCTGCTCTGGGCCTGGCCGCCCCGGGCTTGGCCATCTTCGTCCCAAGCCTGGCTGCCACTGCCCCAGGCCTGGATGCTCCAGGCCTGGCTGCTGCTGCTCTGGTTCTGGCTGCTGCTGCTCCGGGCCTGGCTGTTGCTGCTCTGGGCCTGACTGCCACTGCCCTGGGCCTGGCCACTCTGGGCCTGGCCGCCGCCACTCCAACATTCTGCCTTTTTTTTTTTAAACGCATTTATGTGGCAATGTTGGCTGCTGAGTTGAGTTCTGTCTTAATCTTCAATTTTTCTAGATCTTTTTTGTATTCTTTCTTAAGTAATTTTACTATCTTTTTGCTATAACTTGATTTCTTCACATTGAAAACTTCTTCGGTTTCTTCCTCCTTGTCCTGGAAGCTCAGCAGGCTGGCCCTCGGTGCCCTTTTGTTCTCCTAGGCCTCCTGCGTGGCTTCAGCCTGTTGCCGGGGTCGGCGCCACCCAGGAAGCAGCCCCCAGCCTCAGCTCTGTGGCCAGCGATCAGCGGTCGAGGGCCCAGCGGCACCTCCCTTCCCCACCTCCCTGGGGGCCCTGTCGCCTGGCTCCTTGCAGGCGCCCGGCTTGCCAGCGCCCAGTGGTGGCTCCTGCTCCTCATCGCGCTCCTCCCAGCCTGTAGCCTTTGTCTCCTTCCTGCCAGGGAAGTCTAGCATCAGAGTCAACAGTCAGTCCTCTGCATGCAATGAGCGCGACTACGGGGGCTCTGCTTTTTGCTGCTCCCCTGGGATTCCGCCTCACAGCCCCATCTCCCTCTGTTTGAGCCTGGGTCGCCAGGGTCTGGCCTAGAACTGGGGTTCAGCGCTGTCGGACTGGGGTTCAGCCCAGTCCGGAGCTTTTATTTCCTTCCTTCTAGGGAACGCCAGCCAGGCACTTGGCCTTCCCCTCCTCTCCGGCTCAGTCCTCTCCGCGCACGCAGCATGTCTCCGTACCCTAGGCTTTTACAGCTCCTCTGACTTTCCTTCTGGTTTTCTCTTTCCTTCTTGTTGTAGAATTTTCAGTCAGTCGACTTCATGTAGCTCTGGGCAATGTCCATTTTATATTTTAGTTGTATTTTATTGAAATTGTTGTGTGTGGCTGCAGTTAGGTATTTACCTGTGCAGCCATCCCTGATCCTTCCATTTGCTATTCTAATTGGAAATCCTTTGTAGGTAACTCTCTCTCTCTCTCTCTTTCTCTCTCTCTCTCTCTAATATTCTTTCTTTGTTATTAACATTTTCCATTGTATTTATGATGTGTTGGTCTTTTTGGGTTCATCTTGTTTGGGACGATTTATGCTTTTGTGAGTCTTCCCCAAATCAGGGAAGTTTTCTTTCATTATTTTTCAAATAAGTTTTCTAATCTTTGCTCCTCTTCTTGTCCTTCTGGTATCCCTATTGTACATATGCTACTTTGTTTCATGTTATACCAATACTCTCTTAGGCTTTCTTCCTGCTTCCTAATTTTTTTCTCCAATTGCCTTTCAGCTTGGGAGTGTTTTTTTTCTGTCTTATTTTCTAATTCTCCAATTCATTCCTTTGCTTATTCTAGTCTATTGTATAAACCTTCCATTGTGTTTTTTTATTGTAGCTATATCATTTTTTATTTCATCTTAATTCTTACATAAATTGTTGATTTTCACATCCATCTGGTTTATGAACTCTGTGACCCTCACTCTGAATTCATTTTCTTCTGACATACTGTCTGCCTCTATTTCATTGAGTTCATTTTCTGGCAATTTCTCATTTTCTTTCCTTTGGGGTTGGTTCTTTATCTCTCCATTTTTACTATCTCTTTCTGTCCCTGAGCACCCCTTTTTAGGTTTTATATTTTTTATTTAAAAAAATATATTTTATTGATTTTTTACAGAGAGAAAGGGAGAGAGATAGAGAGTTCGAAACATAGATGAGAGAGAGAGTCATCGATCAGCTGCCTCTTGCACCCCCCTACTGGGGATATGCCCATAACCAAGGTACATGCCCTTGACTGGAATTGAACCTTGGACCTTTGAGTCCACAGGCCAATGCTCTATCCACTGAGCCAAACCGGTTTCTGCTCCCTTTTGAGATTTTAGAGGTTGAAGATCCTATCAAGGAAATCATTCAGAAAGCATTAGCCCAGAGGCTGGGTTTGCCTTGAATATCCTGCCTTTAGTTTTCTGCTTCAGGTGCTTGGGGTGGTGGGAGCATGCGCATAATTATTTTTGTATGTGACTCCCTCTGGCATGCAATTCATTGTGTTGCTGCACCATCAATGGCAGGGTGTTACCCTAGGTCACTCTGACAGTGCACTGCAGAGTGGTCTGATGGACCTTGGCTGGGAACTCCATCTTGCTCCTGGGTGCCCTGAAAGTGCTTTGCTGTGGCCAGGATTGAGGTGTGTGCTGCGTTGCTCCAGGTAGCTCCTGCAGGATTGTTCCAGGGGCCTGGTAGAAGTGGGTGCAGGTTTCTCTGTGTCACATAGTCAGAGATTTCCTGTGGCCTGAGTGGGGCATGTGCTGGGTTACTCCATGTTGCATCAGCAGCAGGATTCTGAGCTCTGGGGGAGTTGGTACAGGTTGCTCTGGGTCACACAGTCTTTGTTTTCTTGTATCCTAGAGTGAAACATGCACTTGGGTTGTTCCTCAGTGTGGAGCAGGGCTGGGTTGCCCTCGGTCACTCAGACCATGCTCTCTTGTCACCTGGAGTGAGATGCACATTGGGTTGCTCTGATGTCTCTGGCAGGACTGTCCTGTGGCTGGGGTGGTAGCAGGCATGAGTTGGTCTGGGTCTTAGAATTGTAGCTCCCTGTGGACCTTTCTTAGGTGTGCTGGGTTGCTCCAGGTCACCCCAGCCCCCTAGACATCCCTGCTGGGGTGACCTGGAGCAACCTGGCACATTGGAGTGGACTCCAATTGCTCTGGGTAACACAAGTTTATCTGGGTTTCACAGTCCATGCTGACTTGTGGCCCAGAGTGGGGCATGCTCTGGGTTGCTTCAGGTTGCCCCAGCAGCAGGTTCCTGGACTTGGGATGGAGTGGGTGCTGGGTAGCTCCAGGTTATGCTAGCAGTACAGTTCTGGGGTCTATGTGAGGGTGGGGCACAGGGTTCTCCATGGCCTGCACTCATTGTAGGGTCTTGGCGCTGGATCCTAGCAGGCTAGTGAGGAGGCCTGGTGCAGGAGATAACTCTGGCAGTATGCATGCCCTGCAGACGTCTAGGAGACTTCCAGAAGGTACTGCACCACTCAATGCCAGGACACGGTGGTGGTTCCACATGGGTTATGGCTGGCAAGCCATGTTCTCTAGGTGTCGTCTACTCTTCCTTATTGAAAACTAGAGGCTGGGTGCATGAAATTTGTGCATGGGGGATGTGTTCTTCAGCCCAGCCTGCATCCTCTCCAACATGGGACCCCTCAAGGGATGTAGAATTGGGACTAAATGGGCAGTTGAATATCCCTTTCACAATCCAGGACTTCTGGCTTCCAACTGCTCCCCTGCCTGCCTTCTTGATTGTCCCTAATTGCTTCTGCCTGCCAGCCTGATCACCCACTAACCACTCTCCTGCAAGCCTAATTGATGCCTAACTGCTTTCCTGCAGACCTGGTCCTCCACAACTGCCCTCCACTGCAGGCCTGGTCAACTCTAACTGCTCTCCCCTGCAGGCTTGATCGCCTACAACTGCCCTCCCTTGCAGGCCTCCTTCCTCCCAACTCTTCTTTCCTTCTGGCCATCTTGTGGAGGCCATCTTGTGTTCACATGGGGGCAGCCATCTTTGACCACATGGGGGCAGCCGTCTTGTGTGTTGGAGTGATGGCCAATTTGCATATTACTCTTTTATTAGATAGGATAGAGCTCTGGTGCACAGGTGGGGGCCAGCTGGTTTGCCTTGAAGGGTGTCCTAGATCAGGTTGGGGGTTTCCTTGGGGCCTGAGGGGGCCTGGGCAAGGGACCTATTTGCAAAGATGGTTTTCAGGCCAGCCACATTCCCTGGCAAACCAAGCATTGGCCTTGGTATCTGGAATTTATTTATATTCTACAACTTTGTAGCTTTGAGCAGAGGCCAGGGCCAGCCAGGAAGCTTTGCTTCCCCCATCACGGAGGAAACCTAAGCCTCCTGCTTGCTCTGTGGCTGGAGCTATCTTGATTAGGTTAATTTGCATACTTGCTCCTGCTTGCCTTGTAGGCGTTGCAGAGGTATAGTCAATTTGCATGTTTCTCTTTTATTGGTGTAGATTGTCTCCTCAGCTGTATCTAATTTGTTAATTCAGGGTGGATGTTCTCTGATTTAGTTGCTTTTCTGGCCTAGCCATAGGAAGGAGGTACACAACACTGCTGCCTATTCAGCCATCATTTTTCCTGCACATTTATTATTTATGAAAGGTTGACTGGTTCTTCCCACTTTAACTTTTTTTTTTAAACATGATACATTTAATTCATTATTGGATTAATATTTTTAAATAATTCAGTAAGATTTTTCTCCTCTCACTCCAAATATAAACTGTAAAATTTCACAAAGCCATATGGTGGAGCTAGTGCACAAAGATTGATTCATACAGATTTCATTGTTTTGTTGGTTTCTATGTTTGAGATTTTATTATTTTTAACCACATTTACTACATTGGTAAGACTGACAATTTTCCTATGAAATTTACTATTTCCTTTTATATTTCTATATAAAATTCTTTACCCAGTTTTAGCAGCTTAGTTCTTTAAGAGTTGTAAAAATAAATGATAGCCATTATAATTTTTAATCAGATAATATATATTTTTAAAGAAGGCTAGTTGTAGGACATGGCATTCACATTGAAGCCTCAATTACTTTAAAGATATCTGTAGCAGAATTATGGATTTTTAGAGATGGCATCATTAGGATTTAGACATTCAGAGAAAATTAATTATACATATATTTAATTCAGTGATTTTTTCCCCCAAAGGAAATAATCAACATTATGCTAATACTCGACTGTTCAGACAATAATAGGTGAAGGCCTTGGGTGGGGCAGGGTGCTGACTGGATGGGGACAAAGAGGAACAAAATCAGGTATATCTGTAATATTGTCAACAAGAAATAAGAAAAGAAACATTTGTTCAGTTAGTGGAATAAGACTCATGTAGACTTAGTTAGCTATTTAAAAAAATAATAAATATTTATTGTTCAAATTATTACAGGTGTTTCTTTTCCCCCTTCTCCCCCATTGCTCCCCTCCACCTGATTCCCAAGTTCACCCTATGCCCTTACCCCCGCCCCTGTCTTCATCCATAGGTGTAAGATTTTTGTCCAATCTCTTCCCGCACCCCTCATTATTTAGCTTTTTAAATTGTCATTTATATTAATATGATGAGGAAAGAATAATACATGTGTCTAATGGGCACAACTAAACAATGTTGTGTGAGAATATAAACATTAATAAAATAATGTAATTTTATACATAGAGCATATAATCTAGTTTTATGAATAGCACAAGTTTATAAAAGTTAAATAACATTGAAAATTAATCCAGATAAGTTTTCAGAACACAATTTGGAGTATTAATAGGAATTATAGAGTTATTTAAGAAGGATTAAGAGACACAAACACTAAATTAACAATCATCTATATACTTATGACTAAAAATAAAAGGAAAAAAACTACTTTAAAAAATGCTTGAATTGGGAGGAGGAAAGATGGCGGAAGAACAGATGGGAGGATTCTGAGCCCAGTCCCGAAGCAGAAAGAGAGAGCAGCTGATGGTGTTGAGCTGGGAGTGTTTATTAACAACCTGGGAGACAGCGAACCCCAGAAGAAACGGCTGAGGGGCCGCTGACAGAGGTACCCCGCACAGGGAGGCACCCACGCGGGCTGCATCCCTTCCCGGAGCTACCTGCCGGCTTGGACGGGGAAACCTCGCCATCTTGAGAGGAAGATAGGATCTTGTCAGAGGCCTGAATATCCACAGCCGCACCGACCACCAAGCAGCTGTGATCCCCAGAACGCGGATCCCAGGCGGCGCGAACACCCGGCCCCACAGGAGTGCCCCACTGCTCGGCAAGAAGGTCAGTTTTCCCCTGAGAGGGTGGAGAGCGGTCGTGGCGAAGAAAAAGGGCTGTGCGCACACAGGGCGCGCGGAAGCTGGAGACAAGGGCGGCGATTATAAGTGATTATAAGTGGAAGCCCCAGTGTTGGGTGGGTGTCACCCGTGAAAGTGGACGGGGCTCCTAACAGGGGAGATATCTAAAGAGCAACACATTTGGATCTGCCGCGGAGGGATATCCGACAGTTGCGGGAGATTGCAGTTGCTCGGACCTGCCCCTCCCCCCTCCGTAGATCCTGCTTCAGAGAGGACTGAAAAAAAAAAAAAAAAAAAAGCTGAGAGGCTCTAGAGTCCGGGAAGTCAACCTAGAAACACTGCCCCCAGCGGCTAATTTACAAATTGACTCTAGTGTAATAAAAACAAAGCAAAACCGCCCTGAAAATCAGGACTGGATCATAACAATAGAGGAAGCCAACGACCTTCATTACTGCAAATTTTATTTAAATTTAAATTTTTTTTTTTTTTAATTTTTAAATTTTTGTTTTTTATTTTTGTTCTCATTATTTGCAACATTTACTCAAGAAACTTTTTTTTTCTCACTTGATTTTATCTTTATAATTACTACATTGTATACGTAATCAACACTATTACTGCTACTAATTTACTTTTTTCATCTTATTTTCTTTTGTTTATTTTTATTATTTTTTTTTCATCATAGTATATATATATATATATATATATATATATATATTTTTTTTTTTTATTTCAGGATTACTGTCCTACAGTCTTTATCTATCTTTCCTTCTCCAACGCTTTATTCTATCTCAACCCTACCTTTATGCCTTCACCCTCTTTCTGATCTTTTCCTTTGCTACACCGTTTATCTTAACCCTTCCTGCTCTAGATTTTCCCCATTCCTTCTGTCTATTCCCTCCTAAAACTTCACCCCACTTGTATATATCTAATTTCCAACTACCTGCTCCAAGCCCATTCACACCTCCCTCGCAGTTGTCCTAAAAACAAAACAAAACAAAAAAAACAGTCTTTCTCTCTAACTCTTTGAAGTTGTATGTTAAATGGTAACTATACTGAAGTTGTATGCTTTTTTTTTTTATAAGATTAATTTGTCTATTCTTTTGGTTTGATTGTATGTTGATGTTAGCTGGGTTCTAGTCAACTTTATTGGTGGTTATTAATATTACAAACACATTTCTATTCAGTGCCTTGCGTGTTGTACCTGGTTGTGTTGTATTTTGTGCCTTTAAATCAAAGCAGAAGAGAGAGAACTACACAACCAGACATCCTAAATAATGGGGAGACCCAAAACCAGCCCACATATGAAAGAAAAGCAGGCTTCACCAGAAAAGGAAGCAAATGAGCTAGAAGCAAGCAACCTATCAGAGCAAGAATTCAGAGTAATGATCATAAGATGGCTAAAAAGAATGGAAGACAAATTTGATAATATGAGTAAGAACCAAGAGGAAATGAAAAATGACATCGCTACTGTAAAGAACTCAATAGAAAGCATCAAGAGTAGATTAGAAGAGGCAGAGGACCGCATCAGCGAGCTAGAAGACAAGATGGAAAAAAATACCCAATTAGAACAGCTTCTGGAAAAAAAAATTAAAAAACAGGAGGAAAGTCTAAGGGAACTTTGGGACAATACAAAACAAAACAATATTAGAATAATAGGGGTTCCAGAAGGAAAGGGAATTGAGGAAGACATGGAAAACGTATTTCAAGAAATAATGACAGAAAACTTTCCTGAGATAGAGAAGAAAAAACCCACACAAATCCAAGATGCTCGCAGAGTCCCAAGCAAAATGAACCCCAGAAAACCGACCCCTAGACACATTATAATTAAGCTGGCAAACACCAACGACAAAAAAAGAATTTTAAAAGCAGCCAGAGAGAGACAGAAAGTTACATATAAAGGAACCCCCATCAGACTAGCAACTGACTTCTCCACCGAAACTTATCAGGCCAGGAGGGAATGGGATGAAATATACAAAGTCATGCAAAGGAAGGGTCTGAATCCAAGAATACTGTACCCTGCAAGGCTATCAATCAAAAGTGAAGGTGAAATCAGGAGCTTCCCAGACAAAAACAGACTAAGGGAATTTATCTCCACCAAACCAGCAATGCAAGAAATGCTAAAGGGTCTACTGTAAAATTAAAGAAATAGAAAGCAAAGAAGGAACACAGGGGTATAGAATAAAGATGGCGTCAAATAAGTATCTATCAATAATAACCTTAAATGTAAATGGACTAAATGCTCCAATCAAAAGACATAGGGTAATGGATTGGATAAGAAAACAAGACCCATATATCTGTTGTCTACAAGAAACCCACCTCAGGAAAAAAGATGCACACAGACTGAGGGTGAAGGGTTGGAAAAAGGTTTACCAGGCAAATGGAAATGAAAAAAAAGCTGGGGTAGCAATACTTATATCTGACAAACTAGATCTCAGAGTGAAGGACATAACAAGGGATAATGAAGGCCACTTCATAATACTAAAGGGAGCAATCCAACAAGAAGAAATAACCCTGGTAAATATATATGCACCCAACACGGGAGCACCCCAATATATAAAAAAACTGCTGGAGGACATTAAGGGAGAGATTAATAGCAATACAATTATAGTAGGAGATTTTAATACCCCACTGTCACCCTTTGACAAATCATCTAAACAAAAAATCAGCAAAGAAATATCAATTCTAAATGACTCGCTAGACCAGATGGAATTAGTCGACATCTTCAGAACATTCCACCCCAAAGCCACAGAATATACATTTTTCTCAAGTGCACATGGGACATTCTCAAAGATAGACCACATTTTGGGACATAGGCAAAGTCTCTTCAAATTCAAGAAGATAGAAATCATATCAAGCATCTTCTCAGATCATAGTGGCATAAAACTGGAAATTAACTACAATGAAAAAAATCCAAAGAAATCCAACACATGGAGACTAAACAGCATGCTTTTAAACAAGGACTGGGTTACTAGAGAAATCAAGGAAGAGATTAAAAACATCCTGGAAACAAATGACAATGAAAACACAACTATCCATAATCTATGGGACACAGCAAAAGCAGTTTTGAGAGGAAAGTTCATATCCCTACAAGCCTATTGCAAGAAACTAGAAAAAATGGTAACAAATGATCTAACTCTACAACTCAAAGAGTTAGAAAAAGAGCAACAAGAAAACCCCAGTGTAAGCAGAAGGAAAGAAATAACAAAAATCAGAGCGGAGATAAACGACATTGAGACCAAAGAAACAATACATAAGATCAACAAAACCAAGAGCTGGTTCTTTGAAAGAATAAACAAGATAGATGGTCCTCTAGCCAGGCTAACCAAGAAACAAAGAGAGAGGACCCAAATAAACAAAATCAGAAACGAAAGAGGTGAAATAACAACAGACCCCACCGAAATACAACGGATTGTTACAAAATACTACGAACAACTCTATTCCAACAAACTGAACAACCTGGAGGAAATGGACATATTCCTAGAAAAATACAAACTTCCAAAACTCAATCAGGAAGAATCTAAAAATCTCAATAGGCCAGTGACTTGGGAAGAAATTGAAACAGTCATCAAAAAGCTTCCAATAAACAAAAGCCCAGGACCAGATGGCTTCACAGGAGAGTTTTACCAAACATTCAAGGAAGAACTAAAACCTATCCTCCTCAGACTACTCCAAAAAATTCAAGAGGAAGGAACACTTCCAAACTCCTTCTATGAAGCTAGCATCACCCTAATACCAAAACCAGATAAAGACAACTCAATGAAAGAGAATTACAGGCCAATATCCCTCATGAACATAGATGCCAAAATTCTCAACAAAATTCTAGCAAATCGGCTCCAGCAGAGCATCACAAAGCTCATACACCATGACCAAGTCGGATTTATTCCAGGAATGCAAGGTTGGTTCAATATCCGCAAATCAATAAATGTGATACATCACATAAACAAATTGAAAGATAAAAATCATATAGTCATATCAATTGATGCAGAAAAAGCATTTGATAAAATCCAACACCCTTTCCTGATAAAAACTCTCAACAAGGTGGGAGTACAAGGATCATACCTCAACATAATAAAAGCTATATACCATAAACCCACTGCCAACATCATACTTAATGGGCAAAAACTAAAACCATTCCCTCTAAGAACAGGAACAAGACAGGGATGCCCACTATCACCACTCCTCTTTGACATAGTACTGGAAGTACTAGCCATTGCAATTAGACAAGAGGAGGAAATAAAAGGCATCCAAATTGGAAAAGAAGTAGTAAAGTTATCCTTATTCGCAGATGACATGATACTGTATATAAAAAAACCAAAAGACTCCATTAAAAAACTAATTGACTTAATAAATGAATTTGGCAATGTAGCAGGATACAAAATCAACGCCAAGAAATCTATGGCATTTCTATACACCAACAGTGAACTTATAGAAACTGAGACTAAAAAAGCAATTCCATTTACCATCGCACCAAAAAAATTAAGATACCTAGGAATAAACTTAACTAAGGAAGTAAAGGACCTATATGCGGAAAACTACATGACACTGAAAAAAGAGATAGAGGAAGATGTAAACAGATGGAAGAACATACCATGTTCATGGATTGGTAGAATCAACATCATCAAAATGTCCATACTTCCTAAAGCAATCTATAGGTTCAATGCACTCCCCATTAAAATACCAACGGCATATTTCACTGACCTAGAAAGAACTCTCCAAAAGTTTATTTGGAACAATAAAAGACCCCGAATAGCCACAGCAATTCTGAGAAAGAAGAATAAAGTAGGAGGGATCTCAATACCAGACTTCAAACTGTATTACAAAGCCACTGTTCTCAAAACAGCCTGGTACTGGCACAAGAACAGACATATTGATCAATGGAATCGAATCGAGAACCCAGTTATCAACCCAAATCACTATGCTCAATTAATATTTGACAAAGGAGGCATGAATATACAATGGAGCCAAGACAGTCTCTTCAATAAATGGTGTTGGGAAAATTGGACAGATACATGCAAAAGAATGAAACTAGATCACCAACTTACACCTTACACAAAAATAAACTCAAAATGGATACAGGACTTAAACATCAGACGGGAAACCATAAAAATACTAGAAGCATCCACAGGCAACAAAATCTCAGACATATGCCAAAAGAACTTCTTCACTGATACTGCTCCTAGGGCAATGGAAGCTAAAAAGAAAATAAACAAATGGGACTACATCAAAATAAAAAGCTTTTTTACAGCGAAAGAAACCATCAACAAAACAACAAGAAAGCCCACGGTGTGGGAGAACATATTTGCAAATGTTACCACTGATAAAGGTTTAATCTCCATCATCTACAAACAGCTTATACATCTAAATAAAAAGAAGATGAATGATCCAATTAAAAAATGGGCAATGGACCTAAATAGAATATTTTCAAAAGAAGACAGAAGGAAGGCCAAAAGGCACATGAAAACATGCTCAAAGTCACTAATTATCCGAGAGATGCAAATCAAAACAACAATGCGGTACCATCTCACACCTGTCAGAATGGCCAACATCAACAAATCAACAAACGACAAGTGTTGGCGAGGTTGTGGAGAAAAAGGAACACTCGTGCATTGCTGGTGGGAATGCAGACTGGTGCAACCACTGTGGAGAACAGTGTGGAGTTTCCTCAAAAAACTGAAAATGGAACTCCCATTTGACCCAGCAATCCCACTGCTAGGAATATATCCCAAGAAGCTAAAAACACCAATCAGAAAGGATATATGCACCCCTATGTTCATAGCAGCACAATCTACAATAGCTAGAATCTGGAAACAGCCCAGGTGCCCGTCAGCAGATGATTGGATCAAAAAACTATGGTACATCTACACAATGGAATACTATGCTGCCATAAAAAAAAAGGAATTCTCATCATTTGCAGCTACCTGGATAGAACTAGAGAACATCATGCTGAGTGAAATAAGCCAGTCAATGAAAGAGAAATACCACATGGCCTCACTCATTTATGGGTATTAAAGAACATTATAAACTGACAAACCAAAAGTCAGATATAAAGACAGTAAAGCAACAAGCAGACTGTAAAATTACAGCAGGGACAGTAGGGAGATCTGGGGGGGATAAGAGATCAACCGAAGGACTTGTATACATGCATATAAGTACAACCAATGGACATAAAACTCTGGGGAGGGAGGGTATGTATGGGAGGGGGGGAGTTAAAATATGTACACAGATAATAATTCAATAAAAAAATATTAAAAAAAAAATAAATAAAAAATGCTTGAATTGTATTATTCACTTTACTAAAAGGCAAAGACTACACAGAATGTTTAGATGCATTTAAGATACATTAAAGCAGAGCATATTGGGATTTTCCCAACACATCTAAACTTATAAGCAAGTATAGGTTCTTAGCCACTATACTGAAATAAAAAATATATAAAATAAAAATATAAACAAGTAAATGTTTCTCTTCTATAGACATACTAAACAGTTTTTTAAAAAGAGTCACATCTAATTACATATTATCACTTAATTATAAACTATGTATAAATTATAATTCTTGACTATACAATTTAATGCAACATGTATTGAGTATTAAATAAAGATTATCTGTTTCCCAAAAGAATTAGCTTTCATCGATTGTTTCAGGCATGCCATGTGTTAGGATAAAGGGCATGAGATAGCTTAATTACAAACCAATGAAAGTTCAAGGAAAATAAGTTTTACTATAAAATGTGTTAATGATGAGAAGGATCTCTTATGCTTTGAGAAAACATGGAGAGACCTGACTATTATTCTGCTAAGCAAAATAAACCTGTTAGAGAAGACAAGTATCACACGGTCTCACTTATATATGGAATCTAACAAACAAAATAAACTGATGAAGAAAATAGAACCAGAAGCATGGAAACATGGAACAGACTGACAAATCTCAGAAGGAAGAAGGGAGGGGGAATAGAAAGAGATTAACCAAAGAGTCTATGTGCATATATATGTACTAGGGGTCCGTTGCAGAAAGATTCCTACAAGCAGCTGCCATGGCTGTGTGCACCGCCGCCTGCCCCACCTACCCAGCCAACACTACCCCATCCGTGCTTTTCCTCTAGAAGCCGCCTTGCTTTCCCCTTCCCCTCCCTCTTCCTTCTATGCTGGCTCCAGTCTTCACTCCTCCCTCCCTAAGCATATGGAAATTAACTGCCATCTTTGTTGGGTTAATTTGCATACTTGCTCTGATTGGCTGTGGTGTAGCAAAGGTATGGTAAATTAGCATTTTTCTTTTTTATTAATGTAAATTGCTTATGAACACAGACAATAGGGCAGTGAAGACCTGGGGGATAGATGAGAGTGGGGTAAAGGAGATCAATGGGAAAAAGGAGAACAACTGTAATATCTCTCAACAATAAAGACAAATTTAAAAAAATGGAAAAAAATGTGTTAATGATCAAGTTACCAAGAATGTTAGAATGAGTGCAATAAATAACAGAAGTCATTTATAGAGTGTCAGCCATACAATCGAAACAGAAGTTTTATTTAATGTCTACAACTTTAGGCAGTACATTTTTTTTGAGTCCCAATTTTACAAATGAGGAAACAGGCCTAAAGTTATTTATAATATTCCCAAGATTCCACACTGACTAAGTGACAGACCTAGGCTTTAAACCCTGATCTGTCAAACAGAAATTTTGCTCTCTTGACTACAATGCACACAGGCTTAATTTTGAGCCATGGGCAATTAAGACAGAGGATGTCATTAACAAGAGAAAAAAGAGATGTTGGAAGAAAGAGGATGATTTTAGTTTAAGACATGTATAATAACATTAATTTGCTGAAAGACAACTTAAGGAACATATAGGCCATTACACTGCATAAATGTTTAACAAGTAACTATTGAGCACAAGTTATAGCAGGTACTTCAATAGACATTGAGGTTTCAAAGGAAAGCTTAAAATCAAAAGATGAAGAGAGACAGGTAAAACACAATTATAACAGAACAAGAGGAGTGTTGTGATTTACTCATAATAGCAAACTATGTAGGAATAAAAGAAGGTGTAGTAAACTCTGATTGGGGACAGGTATCAAGTATCTGGTACTTAATGCATAATTTTGTATGCATAAATAAAGGAAGGTTTCATAGAACAAGTGACATTTCAGGCCAAAAAATAAATAGGATCTCAACCCTAATTGGTTTGGCTCAGTGGATAGAGCATTGGCCTGCAGACTGAAGGGTCCTGGGTTTGATTCCCATCAAGGGCATGTACCCAGTGCGGGGTGTGCAGGAGGTAGCTGATGGATGTTTCTCTTTCATCGATGTTTCTAATTCTCTATCCCTCTCCCTTCCTCTCTGTAAAAAATCAATAAAATATATTTTAAAAAATAAATAGGAGTTCAGTAGGCCTGATTCTCTAAGGTCAATCAGCTACTTAGTGCAAAATTGAAGACACAGCTCAAATCTCCAGACCAGGAAAACTGAAGCATAAGGGTGAAATAAGGCTTACTTTGTGTTTTGTAAATAAAGTTTGAAAAAAAGTTTGAGTGTAACACAGTCATCCTCATTTGTTCAGTTATTATCTATGGCTGTATCCACCATACAGAGGCAGTAGCGATCATTTGCAATGTTGCATAATACAAAGCCTAAAATATTTTTATTTCTGGCCCTTTATAAAAATATTAATAGTCCGTTGCAGGAAGATTCCTGCAATTGGGCTTCCTGCTGCAGTCGCTGCCCCACTTGCTTCCCTCTTTTCTCCCCAAGCCCACCTGCTTCCCTCCCTTCTCCACCCAGCCTGTTTCTGTCCTTTTCCCCTGTTCTGCCTGCTTCCCTTCCTTCTCCGCTGCCCCACTTGCTTGCTTCTCCACAGCTTCGCTCAGAGCTTCTTCTTTCTACACTGTCTTCAGTCTTTGCTCTGGCCTGGATATGCAGATTAACCACCATCTTGGTTGGGTTAATTTGCATACTTGCCCTAATTGGCTGGTAGGCTTTGCTTGTGGGCACAGTGAAGGTGCGGTCATTTTTGCGTGTTTCTTTTTTATTAGGTAGGAAGTTTGCCAACATTAACTCTAGGATTTCAGTTCAGCTTTTCTTCAATATGCTACATTAAGGATGATATTGGTGAAAATGTGAGACTACGTCTAAAATAGATTAAGACCAAACAAATATTTTGAAAGTAACAATAATAATGGTGACATTAAATATCCTAAAATTAAATGGGACCTCTTACAATATGAATATCATAAAGTACGGAAAAGCATCCAACAAAAAAACCCAAAGGCATATCCACATTTAAGAACTGGGACAAGAAGGAAATGTCAAGAAAAAAACAGCAGGAGAAGAGAAGTAGGATATTATAGAAAATAAAATAAGAGAAAATTCAAGACTGCTGGAGTGGTGAATCTAAAGCTAAAGAAAGATCCAAGGAAACAAGAAAGAAGAGAAGACATCAGATTTGGAATTAAAGGAGCACTGGAAGTTTCTTTAGTTGATGGAGATAAGGTAACACTTTTATTCAACTAAAAAAAAATGACAATCCCTTCCTTGCACACAATTTCACAAGACTGTTTAAATGTAATTCTCATTATAGTGTGTTATACATTTTACAAGTAAGAAACAGAAGTTTTTGTTAGATTGCATGTGCCTAATGCTTAGTGAAAAGGAGAGCACTCTGTGGATTGACCTAAGATTATAGTCTGAAAAGTCTAAAAGTTTCCACAGGTAAAAAACAGATGATATAAGAAGAGTGAACTATCAGAACGGCATTGAATTTCTTAAGAACAGTGCAGCAAGCTAGGAGACAATGAAACAAAACATTTAAAATGCTGAGGAAATTTAAAGTTTTATACCTAGTCAACCATAAATCAAGAATAAGTATAATAAAGACATTTTTAAACATGCAAGTTCTCAAAAAAAGTTGACCTGCCAAGTATCATTTCTCACAGAACTCTGAAAAATGTATTCCCCTAAAATGAAAAGTAATCCTAGAGAAAGTCAGAGGTTCAAGGAAACACAAACCAAATCAGAAGTAAAGGGAATTCTTTTGGCAAAGGTGAAAAGAAGTCAGTCTCAGAGTGTTTGCAGCAGAACTAGAAAAATGCTTAGGCTTTTTTGAAAAAACAAAACAAACCATTAATAATGACAAACTTATGAATTTGCCATTCAACAATTACTGAGGGTATAAGGTCATTCATGAGTTAAGTTTAAAATAGTTTGCATAGTAATACTTCTTTATTTCTTGAATTGTTTAGTTTCTAGAATGATGTTACTACCCTAGTTTTAAAAACATTTTTTGTTCTCTCACAAAATTTTAATATTAGAGGAATTAAGATAATGGACTGTGATTGTATTTTTATATTGCATTTGTATTTGAGAATTTCTTAATACCATCATATAATAAAAGGCTAGTATGCAAATTGACCAAACAGCAGAATGACTGGTCAATATGATGCACTGACCACCAGGGGGTAGATGTTCCATGCAGGAGTTGCCCCCTGGTGGTCAGAAGCTGGGCTCATAGCTGGTGAGTATAGTGGTGATGGTGGGAGCCTCTCCTGCCTCTGTGGCAGTGCTAAGGACCTCTTGGGGGATGTCCAACTTCAGGCTTAGACGGACATCTCCCTAGGGGTCCAGGACTGCAATAGGGTACAGGCCGGGCTGAGGGAACCCCTCCCCCTTGCATGAATGTTGTACACCAGGCCTCTAGTATAAAAATAAAATAAAATCATATAATAATAAAATAAAGTCATTTAAGTATACATTTGGAAATAAGGCATGTACTTTTCTTTTTTTTTTTTAAATAAATCTTTATTGTTCATATTATTACAAATATTCCTCATTTTTTCCCTCCATTGCTCCCTTCCACCAGGTTCCCACCCTATCCTCTGCCCTTTCCCCACCCCTCATTGTCCTCATTCACAGGTGTACAGTTTATGTTCAGTCTCTTCCACACCACCCTCTCCCCTTTTCCCCGAGAATCGTCAGTTCACTCCCCTTCCATACCTCAGATTCTATTATATTCACCAGTTAACATTGTTCATCAGATTTTTTAATTTCCTTGGTTTTTAGATTCACTTGTTGATAGTTATGTATTGGTTGTTTATAATTTTTATCTTTATCTTCTTCCTCTTCCTAAAGAACCCCCTTTAGCAATTCATATAATTCTGGTTTGGTGGTGATGAACTCCTTTAGCTTTTTTTATTTGTGAAGCTCTTTATCTGGCCTTTGATTCTGAGTGATAGCTTTGCTGGGTAGAGTATTTTTGGCTGTAGGTTCTTGTTATTCATCACCTTGAATATTTCTTGCCATTCCTGTCTGGCCTGCATGGTTTCTGTTGAGAAATCAGCTGACAATCATATGAGTGCTCCTTTATAGGTAACTACCTGCTCTTCTCTTGCTGCTTTTAATATTCTCTCTTTGTCTTTTGCTCTTGGAATTTTAATTATGATGTGTCTTAGTGTGATCCTCTTTGGGTTCTTTTTGTTTGGGGTTCTGTGCACTTCCTGGACTTGTAAGTCTATTTATTTCATCAGGTGGGGGAAGTTTTCTTTCACTATTTCTTTCAGTATGTTTTTGGTATATTGCTCTCTCTCTTCTTCTGGGACCCCATAATTCTGATGTTGGTTCGCTTGAAGTTGCCCCAGAGGTTTCTTACATTATCTTCAACTTACTGGATTCTCTTGTCTTCTTGCTTCTGCAGAGGAGTGTCTTCTGGCTCTTTATGTTCCAAATCTTTGACTTGATTATTGCAATCTTCCATTCTGTTTTTAGGACTCCTTATAATATTTTTATTTCAGACAATGTATTCTTTATTTCTAGTTGATCCCTTTTCATATCCTGATAGGTCTTATTTATTTTATCGGCCTTTTCTAGGAAATTATATAACAACCTTATAAGCTTGGTTTTGAACTCTATATCCAGTCACTTTTTGTCCTCCACTTCATTTGTTTGTGATCTGTTTCCTTGTCTTGGTATTTTTGCTGCTTCCATGAGTTGGTAGGGTGACTTTCTGTGTTAATGTGTCCTATATGGTTCAGTGGGTCGGCCTCCCAGTTATCTGAGGTAGACACTCTTGGTGCACCCCCGTGGACTGTGTGTACAGCCTTATTGTAGTTAAGTCTTGATTGTTGTTGGTATCACTAGGAGGAACTGACCTCCAGGCCAATTGGCTGTGAGGATCAGCTGTGTCTATGCCGGGAGGCAGTCTTATTCAAAAGCCTCTGTGCTTAGCTTGGATGGGGTGGAGTTTCAGGGTGGAGTCTTGGCTTCCTTTCAGCCCTGCCCTATGAGGTTCCTGAATATCAGTGTTCCTCAGTGCGCTTTGGTACTCGCTGCGAACACCTCTGAGAGAAAGGTGCCCTCGAGTTTCACCCACTACCAGACAGTCTAGCCTCTCCCCCAATGAGCCAGGAACTGTGGTTCAGTGCAGTTGGAATTTGGGTTCAGTGCAGTATGGAGCTTTTGTCTCCTTCCCGCTAGGGCAATCCAGCAGCACAGTCAACAGTCCGTCCTCTGCGGGCAATGTGCGCGACTCTAGGGCTCTGCTTTTCACTGCTCCCCTGAGTTTCCGCCTTTCAACTTAGAATCCCTCTGTATGAGCTTGGGTCCCCAGGGTCTCACCCAGAACTGGGGTTCAGTTCAGTCCGAACTGGGGCTCATCACAGTCCGTAGCTTTTATCTCCTTCCTGCTAGGGAACGCCATCCAGGCACTCGGCCGCCCCTCCTCTCCGGCTCCGTCCTCTCCCTACGTGCACACCGTGTCTCCATACCTTAGGCTTTTACAGCTCCTCTGATTTTCCTTCTGGTTTTCTTTTTCCTTTTGTTGTAGAATTTCCAGTCAGTCAACTTTCCTGTAGTTCTGGATGATGTCCACTTTATATTTTAGTTGTATTTTCTGAAATTGTTGTGTGAGGCTGCAGTTAGGCTTTACCTATGCTGCCATCTTGGTTTCTCCATAAATGACAACTTGCTAATCCATCTTATGATGAATACTTGGGCTGTTTTCAGATTTTAGCTATTGTAAATTGTGCTGCTATGAATATAGGGGTGCATATATTCTTTCTGATGGGTGTTTCAGGTTCCTTAAAATATATTCCTGGAAGTGGGATCACTGGGTCAAATGGTAGTTCCATGTTTAATTTTTTGAGGAAACTTCATATTGTTTTTCATAATGGCAGAACCAGTTTGCATGCTCACCAGCATTTTACTAGGGGTTCCTTTTCTCCAAATCCTCTCAAATACTTGTCATTTGTTGATATGTTAATGATAGCCATGCTGACAGGTGTTAGGTGATTTTCATTGTCATTTTAATTTGCAGCTCTTTGATGATCAGTGACTTTAAGAATTTTTTCAATATGTCTCTTGGAAATCTGCATGTCCACTTTGTAAAAGTGTCTATTTAGGTAATTTTCTAAGTTGTATGAATTTCTTTTTTAAAAATTTTTTTTATTTTTTAAATATATTTTATTGATTTTGTACAGAGAGGAAGGGAGAGAGATAGAGAGTTAGAAACATTGATGAGAGAGAGTCATCGATCAGCTGCCTCTTGCACACCCCCTACTGGGGATATGCCCGCAACCAAGGTACATGCCCTTGACCGGAATAGAATCCGAGACCCTTCAGTCCCCAAGCCGACGCTCTATCCATTGAGCCAAACCAGTCTCGGCAGTTGTATGAATTTCTTATATTTTTTGGATATTAACAGTTTGTCAGATGTATCATTGCCAAATATGTTCTCCCAGGCAGTGGGCTCTCTTGTTATTTTGTTGATGGTTTCTTTTGCTGTGTAGAAGCTTTTTATTTTGACAAGGTACCCATTGTTTATTTTGTCCTTAGTTTCCATTGTCCTAGGAGATATATTCATAAACATATTGTTATGAGAGATTTCTGATATTTTGCTACCAATGGTTTCTTCTAGGATTTTTATGATTTCAGGTTTTATATTTAAGTCTTTTATCCATTTTGAGTTTATTTTTCTGTATGGTGTGAATTGCTGGTCTAGTTTCATTATTTTGCATGTATCTGTCCAAGTTTTCCAACACCATTTATTGAAGAGACTGTCTTTGCTCCATTGTGTGCTCTTGCCTCTTTTGTCAAATATTAATTGAGTATAATGGCTTGGGTCAATTTCTAGGTTCTCTGTTCCTTTCAATTTATCTATATGCCTGATGGTGTGCCATTACAAGGCTGTTTTGCGTACAAGGATTTTGTAGTACAACTAGTTATCTGGGGTTGTGATCTCTGCAGCTTTGTTCTTCTTTGACAAAATTGTTGCAGCTCCCAATCGAAAGACATCAAGTGACAGAATGAATAAGAAAACATAGCCCATATAGATGCTGTCTATGAGAGACTCACCTCAGAACAAGGTACTCATACAGACATAAAAACATAGAAAAATATCTTCCAGGAAAATGTAAATGAAAAGATAAAGCTGGGGTAGCAATACCTATATCTGAAAAAGTAGACCTCAAAGTGAAGGCCACACATGGGGAGAAACTGGACTGTTTGGCATCAGGACAGGAACGTGAGGGCGACGTACTCTTAGACGTGCTCACAGCAATCATTGTTCCTGCATAGGGACGCGCGATGTGGAAACCATGGACTTCTCTGGTTCAGAGCAGCCATTGCTTTTTATTCCACCCTGGTGATTCCCAGAGACCTAACCCCACCCAATTTACAACTCCACCCAAGCTGTGCACAGAGGCCTTTGCTTATAAATGGCCTGTTCTTTCCCCTAAAAGTAACTGCAGCTGGGTCAGAGAGCCCCAGAGATAAAAAAAAAAAAAGCCCACTACCTGGTAGCAACAGTGGACTTGCTTCACAGCTGGGCCTCTTCTGGGCACTTCCAAACCCCATAAAAAGAGGAGGAATCTGCAGATGTCTCTATAGCTTCTGCTGGGTGGTCCCAGACAGTGGCTGACCTTGAACCTCCTTGGAGATTCAAGAGCCAGTATACTCAGTGGTCAGTAAGACCATACCAGATTACCCATCTTCACATCTATAAGACACACACTCAAGAGGCAGACTCAGTGAGCACCAATGCCCCACTGAAGCAAGTCCTGCCCCATAAGGGTGTCTCCAGTACATCAGTTCTCCCATTATCGACACAGTTGATCCTCATAGCCAATTGGCCTGGAGGTAAATTTCTCCCAGTGTACCAACAGCAATCAAGGCTTAACTACAACAAGACTGTGCACACAGCCCACAAAGTAATTGGGGAGGCAGAGCAACTGGGCCCTATAGGTCACTTACCACACAAATCCACTCCTTCAACATAAGGAGACAAAGAAACAAGTCACAAATGAAAGAAATAGAGGAAAGCAAACTATTGGATATAGAGTTCAAAAACACTGTTATAAGGTTACTGAAGAATCTTCTGGAAACTGCCGAGAAACTAAGTGCAACCTCCAAGGAACTTAGTGAGACTTTCAAGGATATTAGTGAGGATGAAAAAAAAAAAAAAAAAAAAAAAAAAAAAAAAAAGGAAAAGGACCAGTCAGAAATTAAGCATACACTAATCTGAAATAAAGAATACACAGAAATTAACAGATTCAACAGTAGACTAGAGGACCCCAAGAATCAAACAAAATTTCTGAAATATGAGAAAATAAAAAACACCCAACTAGAAAAACAAAAAGAAAAAAGAATTTAAAAATATGAAGATAGTGGCCGAAACTGGTTTGGCTCAGTGGATAGAGCATTGGTCTGTGGACTGAAAGGTCCCAGGTTCGATTCCAGTCAGGGGCATGTACATTGGTTGCGGGCACATCCCTGGTGTGGGGTGTGCAGGAGGCAGCTGGTCGATGTCTCTCTCATCGGTGTTTCTAGCTCCCTTTCTCCTCTCCCTACCTCTCTGTGAAAAATCAATAAAATATATTTAAAAAATATGAAGATAGTGTAAGGAGCCTCTGGGACAACTTCAAGTGAACCAACATCTGAATTATGGGGGTTTGAGAAGAAGAAAGAGAGCAGGATATTAAAGGCCTATTGGAAGAAATAATGACAGAAAACTTTCCATATCTGGTGAAAGAAATAGATTTACAAGTCCAGGAAACACAGAAAACTGCAAACAAAAGGAACCCAAAGAGGACCACACCAAGACACATCATAATTAAAATGCCAAGGGAAAAAGACAAAGAAAAAATCTTGAAAGCAGCAAGAGAAAAACAGTTACCTACATAGGAGTACCCATACAACTGTCAGATGACTTCTCAACAAAAACTTTGCAGGCCAGATGGGAGTGGCAAGAAATATTCAAAGTGATAAACAGCAAGAACCTACAACCAAGATTACTCTACCCAGCAAAGCTATTGCATTTCCCCGAAAATAAAACATCCTCCAAAAATAAGACCTACTTACAGCTTTCCTTCTGAGTAAAATATTAGGCATCCCCCTGAAATAAGGCCCCCCCCTAGGCTCTGTTTCAGAATGAAAATTAATTTATGAAAGAAAAATAATTCACGAAAGAAAAATAGATCAGATAATGATTCCCTCAGAATGATGGCCTATCTCCAGACTCTTGATATTGCAATAAACAAGCCATTCAAAGACAATTTGCACATAGAAATTAATGACTACATTGAAAATAAAATGGAGAGAAATCAGCGTGGAAACTTTGTGAAACCTAAACTGCAAGAAGTTGTGACTTGGGTGAAGAATTCATGGGAGAAAATCACTGACAGTTGCATTGCAAATGCACTGCGTGCAGGCTACCTTGACAAGAAGTACTAATTTAAAGACAGTGCTATTGCTAAACATGAGAGATTTGGTCCACTGATTCTGAAAGAAATGGAGTCACAAGAAATTCACCAGGAAATTCAGAAATTGGATTGTTATGATGATGTTCCAGAAGATGATGACATGATTGTCATTGAATAAATGAGTAAATTCTTGATACTGTAGGATTCACAGTTTGTCTGGTTTGTGTTGACAACTACCGTACTCCCGTACCGTATACAGGTAATAAATTTCCTTTATTTTCATTTAACAATAAATGTGTACCATATTCTTCTTCATGGAAAAATAAGACATCCCCTGAAAATAAGAATTAGCGCATCCTTGGGAGCAAAAAATAATATAAGACACTGTCTTATTTTCAGGGAAATGGTATCATTCAGAATTGAAGGTCAGACAAAGAGCTTCACAGACAAGAAAAAGCTAAAGGAGTTCATCACCACCAAACCAGTATTATATGAAATGCTGAAGGATATTCTTTAAGAAGAGGAAGAAGAAAAAAAAGGTAAAGATAGAAATTGTGAACAACAAAGTGACATGTGAATCTAAAAATAAAGTCAATAAAAAAAATCTGATGAACAGAATAAACTGGTTAATATAGTGGAATCGGGGGCATAGAAAGGGAGCAGACTGACAATTCTTGGGAGTAAGGGGGCAAGAGGGATGCAGGAAGAGATTGGACAAAAATATTACTCCTATGAATGAGGACAGTGGTAAGGTATAAGGGCATGTGGTGGTGGTGGTGTTGAAATCAAGTGGAGGTGAGCTAAGGGGGGGAAAATGAGGAACATCTGTAATAATATGAACACTAAATAATTATTTTAAAAATAAACAAATAAACAACATCAGCAGGAAAAAAATTATTGGCATACCAAAGAGGTCAAAAAAGAAATTAAAAACATCCTGAAAATGAATGAAAATGAAAACTTAGCAATCCAATATCTATGGGACACAGTGAAAGTAGTCCTGAGAGGAATGTTTATAGCTCTACAGGCCTACTTTATATATATATATTCTAACTCTACAACTTAAAAAATTAGAAAGAGAGCCACAAGAAAATCCCAGAGTGAGCAGAAATAAGGCGATAATAAAGTTCAGAATAGGATAACTGACATAGAGACAAAAAAAAATACAAAAGATCAATGAAGCCAAGAGCTGGTTTTTTGAAATGATAAACCAGATTGATGAACCTCTAGCCAAGCTCACCATGAAGCAAAGAGAGAGGACTCAAATAAACAAAATCAGAAATGAAAGAGGTGAAATAACAACATACCCTACATAAATAGAAAAGATTGTAAAAAAATTCTATGACCAACTCTATTCCAACAAACTGGACAACCTGGAGGAAATGGACATATTTCTAGAAAAATACAACCTTCCAAAACTCAATCACAAAGAATCTAAATATCTCAATAGGCTAATAACTATGGAAGAAATTGAAGCAATCATCAAAAAGCTTCCAGTAGGGCAGAGGGTGGGATGGGAACCTGGTGGAGGAGAGTAATGGAGGGGGGAGAAAAACATTTGTAATAATATGAACAATAAAAATTTATTTTTTAATAAAAGCTTCCAGCAAACAAAAGTCCGGGGCCAGACAGCTTCATAGGGAAGTTTTATCAAACATTTAAAGAACTAAAACCTATTCTCCTCAGATTATTCCAAAAAAAAAAAGAAATTCAAGAGGAAGAAACACTTTCAAGCTCATTCTATGAAGCCAGCATTACCTTAGTACCCAAACCAGATAAAGACAACACAATGAAAGAGAATTACAGGCCAATATCCCACATGAACATAAATGTCAAAATCATCCAAAAAATTATAGCAAATCGAATCCAGCATTACATCAGAAAGATTATATACCATGACCAAGTAGTATTCAACCTGGGGATGCAAAAAATGATATAATATCCACAAATCAATAAACAAATTGAGAGATAAAAATCACCTAGTCATATCAATTATTGCAGAAAAAGCATTTGAGAAAATACAATAACCTTTCTTAATTAAAAACTCTCAGCAAAGTGGGAATAGAGGAATCATACCTCAATATAACAAAAGCCTTATATGACAAACCTACAGCCAACATCATACTCAATGAGCAAAAACTAAAACCATTTCCACTAAGAACAGGAATGAGACACGGATGCCCACTTTCACCACTCCTGTTTGACATAGTTCTGGAAGTGCTAGCCATAGCAATTAGACAACAAGAAGAAAAAATCAAAGGTTTTCAAATTGCAAAAGAAGATGTAAAAACTGTCCTTATTCACAGATGACATGATACTGTACATAGAAAACCCTAAAGACTCCATCAAAAAATTATTAGACTTAATAAATGGATTTGACAATGTTGCAGGATACAAAATTAACACCCAAAAATCTATGGCATTTTTGTACACCAATAATGAACTCACAGAAAGAGAAATGTAAAAACAATAACATTTATTATTGCACCAAAAAAATTAAGATACCTAGGAATAAACTTATCTAAGGAGGTAAAAAACCTGTAATCAGAAAACTATAGGACACTGGAAAAGGAGATAGAGGAAGACATAAACAGATGGGAGAATATACTGTATTCATGGATTGTAGAATCAACATTATTAAAATGTCCATATTATCCAAAGCAATTCCTTTTGGTTGAGAGGAATCCACAGCCAGCAAAATCTCAGACATGCTGAAGCAATATATTCACCGATACAGCTCCTAGGGCAATGGAAACTAAAGAGAAAATAAACAAATGGGATTGCATCAAAATAAAAAAGCTTCTGCACAGCAAAAGAAACCATCAACGAAACAACAAGAAAGCACAATGCATGGGAGGACATATTTGCTAATATTATCACTAATAAGGGTTTATTCTCCAACATTTACAGGGAACTCATATAACTTAACAAAAAGAAGATAAACAATCCAATTTAAAAATGGGCAATAGACCTAAATAGATAATTTTCTAAAGAGGACATAAGGAAGGCCAAGAGGCATATAAAAACATTTTCAAAGTCACTAATCATCCGAGAGATGCAAATCAAAATGACAATGAGGTACCATCTGACACCTGTCAGAATGGCAATCATCAACAAATCAACAAATGACAAGTGCTGGCCAGGATGCAGAGAAAATGGAACCCTTGTGCACTGCTGGTGGGAATGCAGACTGGTGCAGCCACTGTGGAGAGCAATATGAAGTTTCCTCAGAAAATTAAAAATGGAACTCCCATTTGACCCAGTGATCCCACTTCTAGGAATATATCTCAAGAAACTAGAAACATGAATGGAAAGAATATATGCACCCCTATGTTCATAGAGGCACAATTTACCATAGCTAAAATTTGGAAACAGCCTAAGCACCCATCAGCAGATGAGTGGATTAACAAACTGGTACATCTACACAATGGAATACTATGCTGCTGTGAAAAGGAAAGAACTCCTACTATTTGCAACAACATGGATGGACCTGGAGAGCATTATGCTAAGCTAAATAAGTCAGTTGGAGAAAGATAAATATCACATGATCTCACTCATTTGTGGAATGTAATGAACAACATAAACTGAGGAACAAAAACAGAGACAGAGAAGCATTGACGAGACCATCAAACCTCAGAAGGAAGGCAGGTGAGGATGGGGGTAAGGAGGAAAGATCAACCAAAGGATTTGTATGCATGCATATAAGCCTAACCAATGGATACAGACAGCAGGGGTGAGGGCATGGGGGAGGCAATGGGAGAATAAGGACACCTATGTAAAATACCTTATCAATAAAGAAAATTAAAAAATGTCAGTGCCAATTAAATTAACACAGGGATTATTCAGCATTCTAAAGAGTCAAAACTTGCTGAGAGTTTGAGTGCTGAGGAAAGTCTTTGTGGACACAGTAGAACCACATCACCAACAAGAATTTTCAGATAATCGCCATTCAGATAGGCTAGAGAAGAAGCCTGAATTCCAGACCAGGGATTTATTTTCAGAATCAAAACATAATGTTAGGGGTAGAAAGCATATTTTCTTACTTGAACAAGCATGTTCAGGATTAAGGAAGTAATAGCCTTTGTAACTCATATTATATGCCAAAGTCCACTGAAGCAAGAAAGATGTTTGCAGAGATTATTAATTTGAGAAATTATTATTCTTTCCCTTTTACATGTATTAGGACTAAGGAAGACATAAATAACAGAATTTGTGAGTCCAATAATTTTTATCACAGAGACCAGCAGTAGAGCAGTTTCCTAATAGAACTCTAGAAGAAGCATGGAGGGAAATTTATATGATTTCTTAAATATTTTCCCTGTCTAGACAGTGAACAGAGATGAATATCTTTAGTTTTACTGCATGTACCAAAAATCTCCTTTTAAAATGTCTGCCTAGACAGCCAGAGTGGGTGTTTCTAGGAGTGACATTCAAAGTATGACTCAAACAATAGGAAACTAAAATGAATTAATCTATTTTTGTGTTTTGTTTTTTTATAAGGAAACTAATTTTTCCGTTGGTATCATGACTTTTCAAAAAGGGAAAAAGAAAAAAAGAAATTGAAAAGGAAAACAGTATATCTGGTTCTGTTGCCTGAGCAGAAAGCCTACTGTCAAATGCTATTTCTTTAAATTCAACTTTGTCTGAATTTTCCAATGGCATTAGCATAGTTCTATTTTCTATTTCTTAGCCCTCACTTTAGTTTAATTGAATTCCAGTGTGAAAGAGCCTTCAAGAATTCAGCTAGTCCAACCTTCTGCTCCAGAAGCCATGATGGAGCCTCTTGGGTGTTTTTCAATGAGTAAATAATCCCATGCTAAGCCAGAAAGTGCTCTGCAGTTATTTTGAAAATGTAAGACTGTCATAAACCAGTCAGAGAAGGAACATGTTGGTACAGAGGGACAGATCCATGTCTAGGAATGGAATTCAATACCACCTTTTCAGAGAGGAATAAGATGTCCATGGATATTTATTATGCAACTTGTTGGCTTATTTTAGCTGAAAGAAAGAAAGAAAGAAAAGAAAAGAAATTTAAAAGGGAGAATTAAACCCAAGAAGAGCAAAATGATATTAGTGTGAGGTAAATTTAAGCCTGGGGGAAGAACTGTATTACTTATGCATCCTTGATAGAGGATTCTGACTACTATTTTTTTCTTTCAATTACAGCCTACTTTCAATATTATTTTGTGTTAGCTTCAGGTTACAGCTTAGTGATTAAACAGTCATATAATTTATATAGTGTAACTTTCAATATTTCTAGTACCCAACTGGCATTATACATAGTTATAGCAGTATTTTCTATGCTTTACTGACTACTCTTACATTTAAGTTTTAATTTAGAAGCTTTAATAAGCTATTTTCTTATGTTTTTTTTGCTTGGGGAAGCATCAGCACATCTGACAAAATGCACTTAGAAATGTTTACATCTTGAAAACATTTCCTTCATCTAAAGTGTCTATAACTTTAAACTTAAAAATATCCATGTTTAACATGGGCATGTTAATTAACATTAGCACTTTACAAAATGGCCTTCTTGCATTGAAGTTCCTTAATGGTACATGGCTGACTCAAAGAATCCAATTTCTAGTCAAAATTCTTGAATAAATATTGGGTCAAGCAAGTGTTTATTAAACTAAAGCCAATCAGTGATTATCCATTTGTGTAGTGTGAGCTGATTTTTTTAAAGTTTTTAAATTTTGTGTTTTCATAGAAGTGGTCAACATAAACAAAGTCATATAAAAATAACATGATAATTCTAACTTGGAAAACATTGTCTCATAGTACTTCAACATTATGGGAATTTGTGTGGTAAATTAGGCTTTTACTCTCCATTTCCTCTTCCTAATCTCAGAGCCCATGGACCCATAATCTCTGGACTAGAGCTGTATTTCTCAATCCCATACTATAAATATTTTTCTGGGTAATTTTTTATTTAGTAGCATCTCTGGCATTTACCCTGCTGATGCCAGTAACCAACAAAACACTCAGTGGGGACAATGAAATGTCTCCAATTGTTTCCAAATGTCCCCTGAATGGTAAAATCACCCATTGGTTGAGAAACATTAAACTAGAGAATATATTTTTTAATGTATATTTTAAAATTATAACTTTTACCCTTCCAAGTTCCAATTCAGTAAAGCTCATAAACATGTCATCCAACAAGGGAGCAAAATCTGTTGGTCTAAGACAATAACCAATAAAAGTTCATTGGATTAGTTTTTTATTTCAAATAGTTAATGAAGTCGTGATGCTTTCTAAAATTTCTTTTGATATTTACTGTTCTTTTTTTTCTAGTCAATAATATCTTTATTTTTTATTTTTTTAATTAATTAATTAATTAATTTTTTACATATTTTATTGATTATTTTGCCCCCCTCCCTCCCTCCCACACAACCCCTCCTTCCCCAGAGTTTTATGCCTATTGGTTGTACTTATATGCATGTATACAAGTCCTTTGGTTGATCTATTATCTCCCCCAGACCCTCCTCCCTTCCCCGCTGAAATTTGACAATCTAATTGTTGCTTTACTGTCTCTATATCTATATTTTGGTTCATCAGTTTATAATGATCTTTATTATCCACAAATGAGTGAGGTCATGTGGTGTTTCTCTTTCGTTGATTGGCTTATTTCACTCAGCATGATGTTCTCCAATTCCATCCAGGTTGCTGCAAAAGATGAGAATTCCTTCTTTTTTATGGCAGCATAGTATTCCATTGTGTAGATGTACCATCATTTTTGGATCCAATCATCTGCTGACGGCCACCTAGGCTGTTTTTAAATTATGGCTATTGTAGATTGTGCTGCTATGAACATAGGGGTGCATATATCCTTTCTGATTGGTGTTTCTAGTTTCTTGGGATATATTCCTAGGAGTGGGATTACTGGGTCAAATGGGAGTTCCATTTTCAGTTTTTTGAGGAAACTCCACACTGTTCTCCACAATGGTTGCACCAGTCTGCATTCCCACCAGCAGTGTACGAGGGTTCCTTTTTCTCCACAACCTCGCCAACACTTGTCGTTTGTTAATTTGTTGATGTTGGCCATTCTGACAGGTGTGAGATGGTACCGCATTGTTGTTTTGATTTGCATCTCTTGGATAATTAGTGACTTTTAGCATGTTTTCATGTGCCTTTTGGCCTTCCTTCTGTCTTTCTTTGAAAATATTCTATTTAGGTCCATTGCCCATTTCTTAATTTGATCATTCATCTTCCTTTTATTTAGTTGAATCAGCTGTCTGTAGATGTTGGAGATTAAACCTTTATCAGTGGTGTTATTTGCAAATATGTTCTCCCACACTGTGGGCTTTCTTATTGTTTTGTTGATGGTTTCTTTTGCTGTAAAAAAGCTTTTTATTTTGATGTAGTCCCATTTGTTTATTTTCTCTTTAGCTTCCATTGCCCTAGGGGCAGTATCAGTGAAGAAGTTCTTTTGGCATATGTCAGAGATTTTGCTGCCTGTGGATGCTTCTAGTATTTTTATGGTTTCCCGTCTGATGTTTAAGTCCTGCATCCATTTTGAGTTTGTTTTTGTGTATGGTGTAAGTTGGTGATCTAGTTTCATTCTTTTGCATGTGTCTGCCCAATTTTCCCAACACCATTTATTGAAGAAACTGTCTTGACTCCATTGTATATTCGTGCCTCCTTTGTCAAATATTAATTGAGCATAGTGATTTGGGTTGATATCTGGGTTCTTGATTCTATTCCATTGATCTATATGTCTGTTCTTGTGCCAGTACCAGGCTGTTTTGAGAACAGTGGCTTTGTAATACAGTTTGAAGTCTGGTTTGAGATCCCTCCTACTTTACTCTTCTTTCTCAGGATTGCTGTGGCTATTCAGGGTCTTTTATTGTTCCAGATGAACTTTTGGACAGTTCTTTCTAGGTCAGTGAAATATGCCATTGGTATTTTAATGGGGAGTGCATTGAACCTATAGATTGCTTTAGGAAGTATGGACATTTTGATGATGTTGATTCTACCAATCCATGAACATGGTATGTTCTTCCATCTCCTTACATCTTCCTCTATCTCTTTTTTCAGTGTCGTGTAGTTTTCTACATATAGGTCTTTTACTTCCTTAGTTAAATTTATTCCTAGGTATCTTAATTTTTTTGGTGTGATGGTAAATGGCATTGCTTTTTTAGTCTCTGTTTCTGTAGTTTCACTGTTGTTGTATAGAAATGCCATGTATTTCTTGGCATTAATTTTGTATCCTGCTACATTGCCAAATTCATTTATTAAGTCAATTCGTTTTTTCATGGAGTCTTTTGTTTTTTTATGTACAATATCATGTCATTTGCAAAGAAAGATAACTATACTTCTTCTTTTCCAATTTGGATGCCTTTTATTTTCTCCTCTTGTCTAATTGCAATGGCTAGTACTTCCAGTACTACATCAAACAGGAGTGGCAAGAGTGGGCATCCCTGTCTTGTTCCTGTTCTTAGAGGGAATGGTTTTAGTTTTTGCCCATTGAGTATAATGTTGGCTGTGGGTTTATCATATATAGCTTTTATTATGTTGAGGTATGATCCTTGTACTCCCACCTCGTTAAGAGTTTTTATCAGGAAAGGGTGTTGGATTTTATCAAATGCTTTTTCTGCATCAATTGATATGACGATATGATTTTTATCTATCAATTTGTTTATGTGATGTATCACATTTATTGATTTGCGGATATTGTACCATCCTTGCATTCCTGGAATAAATCCTACTTGGTCATGGTGTATGATCTTTGTGATGTTCTTCTGGAATCGATTTGCTAGAATTTTGTTGAGAATTTTGGCATCTATGTTCATGAGGGATATTGGCCTGTAATTCTCTTTCATTGAGTTGTCTTTATCTGGTTTTGGTATTAGGGTGATGCTGGCTTCATAGAAGGAATTTGGAAGTGTTCCTTCCTCTTGGATTTTTTGGAATAGTCTGAGGAAGATAGGTTTTAGTTCTTCCTTGAATGTTTGGTAAAACTCTCCTGTGAAGCCATCTGGCCCTGGGCTTTTGTTTGCTTGAAGCTTTTTGATGACTGTTTCAATTTCTTCCCAAGTTACAGGTCTATTGAGATTTTTAGATTCTTCCTGATTGAGTTTTGGAAGTTTGTATTTTTCTAGGAATATGTCCATTTCCTCCAGGTTGTTCAGTTTGTTGGAATAGAGTTGTTCTTAGTATTTTGTAACAATCCGTTGTATTTCAGCGGGGTCTGTTGTTATTTCACCTCTTTCATTTCTGATTTTGTTTATTTGGGTCCTCTCTCTTTGTTTCTTGGTTAGCGTGGCTAGAGGTTCATCTCTATTGTTTATTCTTTCAAAGAACCAGCTCTTGGTTTTGTTGATCTTATGTATTGTTTCTTTGGTCTCTATGTCATTTATCTCCGCTCTGAATTTTATTATTTCCTTCCTTCTGCTTACACTGGGCTTTTCCTGTTGCTCCTTTTCTAACTCTTTGAGTTGTAGAGTTAGATCATCTGTTACCATTTTTTCTAGTTTTTTTGCAATAGGCTTGTAAGGATATGAACTTCCCTCTCAAAACTGCTTTTTCTGTGTCCCATAGATTTTGGATTGTTGTGTTTTCATTGTCATTTGTTTCCAGGATGTTTTTAATTTCTTCCTTGATTTCTCTTGTAACCCAGTCCTTGTTTAATAGCATGCTGTTTAGTCTCCATGTGTTTGATTTCTTTGGATTATTTTTATTGTAGTTAATTTCCAGTTTTATGCCATTATGGTCTGAGAAGATACTTGATATGATTTCTATCTTCTTGAATTTGAAGAGACTTTGCCTATGTCCCAAAATGTGGTCTATCTTTGAGAATGTCCCATTTGCACTTGAGAAGAATGTATATTCTGTGACTTTGGGGTGGAGTGTTCTGAAGATGTCAATTAATTCCATCTGGTCTAGTGAGTCATTTAGGATTGATATTTCTTTGCTGATTTTTTGTTTAGATGATTTGTCGAAAGGTGACAGTGGTGTATTAAATCTCCTACTATGATTGTATTGCTATTAATCTCTCCCTTAATGTCCTCCAGCAGTTTTTTTTTTTAATGTATTTGGTTGCTCCTGTGTTGGGTGCATATATATTCACCAGGGTTATTTCTTCTTGTTGGATTGTTCCCTTCAGTATTATGAAGTGGCTTTCATTATCTCTTATTATGTCCTTCACTCTGAGATCTAATTTGTTGGATATAATTATTGCTACCCCAGCTTTTTTTTTCATTTACATTTGCCTGGAAAACTTTTTTCCATCCTTTCACCCTCAGTCTGTTTGCATCTTTTTTTCTGAGGTGGGTTTCTTGTAGACAACAGATATATGGGTCTTGTTTTCTTATCCAATCTATTACACTAAGTCTTTTGATTGAAGCATTTAATCCATTTACATTTAAGGTTATTATTGATAGATACTCATTTGACGCTATTTTTATTCTATACCTGTGTTCCTTCTTCACTTCCTATTTCTTTATTTTTACAGTAGACTCTTTAGCATTTCTTGCATTGCTGGTTTGGTGGAGATAAATTCCTTCAGTCTTTTTTTGTCTGTGAAGCTCCTGATTTCCCCTTCAATTTTGATTGATAGCCTTGCTGGGTACAGTATTCTTGGATTAAGACCTTTCCTTTGCATGACTTTGTATATTTCTTCCTATTCTCTTCTGGCCTGACAAGTTTCTGTGGAGAAATCAGTTGCTAGTCTGATGGGGGTTCCTTTGTATGTAACTTTCTGTCTCTCTCTGGCTGCTTTTAAGATTCTTACTTTGTCATTGTTGTTTGCCAATTTAATTATAATGTGCCTTGGAGTCTGTCTTCTGGGATTCATTTTGCTTGGGACTCTGTGAGCATCTTGGATTTGTGTGGGTTTTTTCTTCTCTATTTCAGGAAAGTTTTCTGTCATTATTTCTTGAAATACTTTTTCCGTGTCTACCTCAGTTTCCTTTCCTTCTGGCACCCCTATTATTTGAATATTATTTTGTTTTATATTGTCCCAAAGCTCCCGTAGGCTCTCCTCCTGCTTTTTAATCTTTTTTTCTAGAAGCTGCTCTACTTGGGTATTTTTTTCCATCTTATTTTCTAGCTCACTGATGCGGTCCTCTGCTTCATCGAGTCTACTCTTGATGCTTTCTATTGAGTTCTTCATGGTAGCGATGTCATTTTTTATTTCTTCTTGGTTCTTCTTCAGTTCCTCATGGCTCTTCTTCTATTCCTCATGGTTCTTCCTCATTTCTTCTTGGTTATTGTCAAATTTCTCTTCCATTCTTTTTAGCCATTCTATGATCATTACTCTGAATTCTTGCTCTTGTAGGCTGCTTGCATCTGACTCATTTACTTCCTTTTCTGGTGATGCCTGCTTTTCTTTCATGTGCAGACTATGTTTTAGCCTCCCCATGGCCTTTCTTTTCAGGATGTCTGGTTATGTGGTGTTCCTTCTACTGAAAATTTATTCATAATAGTGCAAACCGTCCTGAGCGCGGGGCCGGGGCAGCGGGACCGGGGAGGCTGCTCACCGGTGGGAGGGTCCGGGGGCCAGGCTGTGGGGACACTGGGAGCGGAGGAGCCAGGGGCGCGGCTCCTCCGCTCCCAGTCAATTCAGGCCGTTGTGTCCTAACCCTCCTCCGCCTCCTTCCTCTCAGGACCAGAGTGCTGAAGCTGTGTCTCTTTTGATATTTACTGTTCTTATTAATTTCAGGCCGTTGTGTCCTAACCCTCCTCCGCCGTTGTGTCCTAACCCTCCTCCGCCTCCTTCCTCTCAGGACCAGAGTGCTGAAGCTGTGTCTCTTTTGATATTTACTGTTCTTATTAACTTTATGCATAACTCTTCTATGAACAAAACCCATTAAATTGCTTAAGTTTTATCAGTTAGTTCTGATCCATCCTTAAGTTTTCACTTTAAAAGACCTGTTTAGAACCTATGAATCATATTTTGTTTTATGCACAAGTACCTATGTATTACTTTAGCCATTTTAAGATAGGCAATTAAGTTGTGAAAATTATGTGGAAGTATCTCCATGTCCAGCAACAATTTAAGATCACTGAGAAGTAATATAGAAAGATTTTGCTTTTTTTTTTTTCTTGTGGAGCCAGCTGCCATCCTTTGCCACCTTTTATATAACAACATTTACCACAATCAAAGCTCTGGAATACAGTTAGTGCTAGACTTTGGTGATTAGCAAAAAGGTCTAAGTGTAGTCAAAACAGTTATGAGTTGTATTGAAATTAATGCTGCTTGAGTCATCAGCATAGACTTTAAGTAGGGATTTTAAACCAGTTTGATTCCTGTTGTTCATAGAGAGAAAAAAGGAGAACAGAGCTGTCTGTCAATGGTTCCTGCCAGGATCCTGAATACTGTTATCCACATTCCACTAGAATCGAGCCTCATAGTCTCAAGAGCAGCTCTTCTTCAGAGGTCAGACATCCCACCTGCATTTCTTAATTGAAAATCTTTCCCAAAGTACCTCAGATGATAGGATTATTTTAAAAATAAAGTTGACCACAAGAAAGTTTCTGAATGATGTATACTGAAATGACACATAGAAAAGTACATGGCCAAGAAACCAAGATGGCAGCATAAGTAAACGCCTAACTGCAACCTCACACAACAATTTCAAAAAATACAACTAAAATACAAATGGACATTATCCAGAACTACAGGAAAGTTGACTGACTGGAAATTATACAACTAGAAGGAAAGAGGAAACCAGAAGGAAAATCAGAGGAGCTGTAAAAGCCTAAGGTACAGAGACACGGTGCGAGCATGGGGAGAGGACTGAGCCAGAGAGGAAGAAGTAACTGAGCGCCTGGCTGGCGTTCCCTAGAGGGAAGGAGACAAAATCTCCGGACTGTGCTGAGCCCTAGTTAGGACTGCACTGAACTCCAGTTCTAGGCCAGACCCTGGGGACCCAGGTTCATACAGAGGGAATCTGGGCTCTAAAGTGGAAACTCAGGGAGCGGTGAAAGGCAGAGTCTCAGAGGCACACGCTTTGTGCGCAGAGGACAGACTGTTGACTTTGCTGCTGGATTGTCCTAGCGGGAAGGAGACAAAAGCTCCATACTGCACTGAACCCAAATTCCAACCCCACTTCCAACTGCACTGGGCTCATTCGGGGAGAGACTAGACTGTCTGGTAGCAGGTGAAACTCGAGGGCACCTTTCTCTCAGAGGTGCTTGCAGCGAGTACCAAAGCAGTGAGTACCAAAAGATACTGAGGAACACTGAGACTCAGGAACCTCATAGGGCGGGGTTGACGGGAAGCCAAGGCTGTAGACTCAACCCTGAAACTCTGCCTCATCCAAGCTGAACACAGAGGCTTTTGCAATTTTCCAAGTCTAGTCGAATAAGGCTGTCTCCCGGCATAGACAAAGCTGATCCTCACAGCCAATTGGCCTGGAGGTCAGTTACTCTAAGTGATATCAACAACAATCAAGACTTAACTACAATAAGGCTGTACACACAGTCCAGAAAGGGGTGCACCAAGAGTGTCCACCTCAGGTAACTGGGAGGCTGACCCACTGAACCATATAGGACACCTGAGCACACAAAGCCACCTTACCAACTCAGGAAAGCTGTGAAAATGCCAAGACAAAGAAACAGATCACAAAGGAAGGAAATGGAGGACAAAAAGCGACTGGATATAGAGTTCAAAACCATGCTTATAAGGTTTTTCAAGAATTTCCTAGAAAAGGCCGAAAAAATAAATGAGACTTATGAGGATATGAAAAGATATCAACTAGAAATAAAAAGGTATCAACTAGAATAAAGAATACATTGTCTGAAATAAAAATATTATACAGAGTCCTAAAAACAGAATGGAAGATTGCAAGAATCAAGTCAAAGTTTTGGAACACACAGAGCCAGAGGACACTCCTATAGAGAAGCAAAAAAACAACAACAAGAGAATCCAGAAAGTTGAAGATAATTTAAGAAACCTCTGGGACAACTTCAAGCGAACCAACATCAGAATTATGGGGTCCCAGAAGAAGAAGAGAGAGAGAAAGATACCAAAAACATACTGAAAGAAATAGTGAAAGAAAACTTCCCCCACCTGATGAAAGAAACAGACTTACAAGTCCAAGAAGTGCACAGAACCCCAAACAAAAGGAACCCAAAGAGGATCACACTAAGACACATCATAATTAAAATTCCAAGAACAAAAGACAAAGAGAATATTAAAAGCAGCAAGAGAAGAGGAGGTAGTTACCCATAAAGGAGCACCCATATGATTGTCAGCTGATTTCTCAACAGAAACCATGCAAGCCAATCGGGAATGGCAAGAAATATTCAAGGTGATGAATAACAAGAACCTACAGCCAAAAATTCTCTACCCACCAAAGCTGTCACTCAGAATCGAAGGCCAGATAAAGAGCTTCACACATTAAAAAAACAAAACAAAACAAAACAAACAAACAAACAAAAAAACCCTAAAGGAGTTCATCACTGCCAAACCAGAATTATATGAATTGCTGAAGGGGGTTCTTTAGAAAGAGGAAGATAAAGATAAAAATTATGAACAACAAATATGTAACTATCAGCAAGTGAATCTAAAAACCAAGGGAATTAAAAAACCTGATGAACAATGTTAACTGGTGAATATAATAGAATCAGAGGTATGGAAGGGGAATGAACTGACAATTCTCGGGGAAAAGGGGAATGAGGGGTGCAGGAAGAGACTGAACATAAACTGTACACCTATGGATGAGGACAATGGGGGGTGTGGAAAGGGCAAAGGGTTGGGTGGGAACCTGGTGGAGGGGAAAAATGAGAAACTTTTGTAATAATATGAACAATAAAGATTTATTAAAATAAAATAAAAAAGCTGTCATTTACACTATGGAATACTATACAGCAGTAAAAAAGAAGGGTGTCTTACCTTTTTAGACAGAATGGGGCAACCTGAAGAGTATTATGATAAGTGAAATAAGCTAGTCAGAGAAAGGTAGGTATCACAAGATCTCACTCATATGTGCAACCTAACAGAATAAACTAATGAATAAAATAAATTCAGAAATATAGAATCATGGAACAGACTGTTGAATCTCAGAGGGAAGGCAGGGTGAATTGATGGGGGGGGTAAGAGACTAACAAAAGAACTTTTATGTATTACCCATGGACACAGACAATATTGTGGTGAAGGTCTGGGGTGGGGGAAAGGAAGTGGGAGTGGGCTAAAAGGGTCTATGAGGGAATAAAGGGGATGTATGTAATACTTTCAACAATAGTTTTTTTTTTAATTTTTTAAAGAAAGAAGATGGAGAACAATTTTGGGCACTGTATATGGGTTTCTTAGAAATAAAGCCTGACAGGACCAATCCAGGACACAAAGGAGACAATTCTCAGGTGGCCTACTAAGGACAGCCATGATTAAGAATCAGATCAGAAGTTCATGCAAATAGTTCATTAGAGAGTTGCAAGACCAGCCATGTGAAGGCTATGGAAATTTAGAAATCAGGAAGAATTCAAGGCAGATTGTGAAACTGAAGTTATAGGAGAGCACCTGGGAGGCAAAATCTAGTGTGCTAAATGAAGGTAGTGGAAGACTGTTGTGCTCTGTTCCTGAGCAGTTGTATCCAAGCAAGAATGAATGCATGGACCAGGTCAACTTAAGGGAGGAGTGTGGTAGACTACTCATCATGCATTGGTTTTTCTTTTTCACAATTTCCTCTGTAACCAAATATATCTTTTTTTGGGGAAAATCCATTTGATGTGTTTGACCTCCTTTCTCTTTAGCCATAGAAGTTGCCATATAACCTTAGCTGGCTTTATCAGAGACCTTTATCAACCTGGCCACAGTGATTGATTCAAGGATGAGAACATAATTTAACAGGACCAGGTACAACCTTCTCAAGGCTCTTGATATAATTTCTAGGAAAAATATTACTTTTTTTCTGTATTTTCTATCTGTATAATGAGAAGCATTGGCATCCTATGGGGCCCACCTGAAAAGGAAGCCAAGAAAATTAAAAACTGAGCCTAAAAGTGGAGAAGACTAAGATTCCTGAGAAAATTCCCTATAGCATGCCAAGTTAGATTTGCTGCCTTCTTAGTTAAGGAAGCCAATTTATTCCCTACTTCATTTACATTGATTTGTGTGAGTTTCAGTGACATGTAATTTAGTGTTTACCAAAATAGTGAGTGCCCTGATGGTGTGGCAGTTGGTTGGAGTGCTGTCCCATGCACCCAAAAGTCATGGATTGATTCTTGATCAGGGCCATTCTTGGGTTGCAGGTTTAACCCTTGGTTGGGGTGTGTGCAGGAGGCAACCAATGGATGTTTCTCTCTCACAATGATATTTCTCTCTCCTTTTTCTTTCTCTCTCTCTCACCTCCCTTCCTCTCTCTCTAAAAAGAGATCAGGGGGAAAAAGTGAATAAATGCATCTAGCTTCAGTAACCAGGTAGACATACGCTGTGGTAGGCAATTGTAGCTACAGTAATTTTGTCAGGGATAAATGACATTAGGATTAAAAAGTAGGATGTATTGAACTAGAACTTATGGGATTTATTTCAATATTTTTATATAAAAATTAAAGTGGAAAAAGAAAAAAAGTAAAGCTTATACAAACAATATAAAGTTTAAAAAACATTGCTTGTTTTATTCTACCTTATTTTATTATGGTTATTTAATGATGTTTGTCTATTCCCTATGGCACAGATACCTGTTGATTTGAAATAAATTGGATTGAATGTAAATAGCTTTTAAAATGGAAGAGAAAACAAAATTATATTTATGACTACTTATGTGGCACTAGACACCATAAAACCATTTTCTATTTTTTTTTCTTATTATTCGCTCAAGACTGCAATGGGAAAGCCATTTGCTTCTTCCTTTAACAGATAAGGACATGAAGAATGAAGTGTGATCAGTGACTCCTGACGTCACACAGAACTACGGTTTGAATCTTGCACTGGTAATTTTTCCCTCATATAATTATGCATCTGGGATCTCCCACTTGCTCTGGTCTGAATTTGAGATGAGATGAATCATATATGCTAGGATAGTTTTACTTCAGTATTGATTCTAAAATATGAAAATTTATCTCTAATGTATTAACTTTGTTTGTGGTCCTTATTTGAGGAGTGGAATGTACTAATAGAAGAAATCATGAGCATTAAAACTTTCTTATCTATTCAGAAAACCCTGTCCTTTTCCCCTCACTTCTTATTTAATTTTAGTACCAGAACCAGAATGCTTTCCAAAGAGCCAAGTCTTCAGTAGGTGTTACTTATAACTGCTTCAAACAAGAGGCCACTCTAAAGATAGTAGCTTAAAAATGTGTTTCTGGTAAATTAAAGGAGGTTAACTGGTCACTGGAGGTAAACAGGTGATGAAATACATCTCTGGTATATCATTCATAATTCATTCCTGCTGAGTGGTTGACAAGGCATCTGAACCTGCATGGTGGCTTGCTCAGAAGTGCAAGCCAAGGTCACAGGGGCAGGTTCATTACAAACCAGTGTGAAGCACAGCCTGTCTCTATCTATTACCGCTTTTTGATTACAGACATTAATCAAGATCTGTTCTTCCTCAGGACGCAGCCACACATTCTGAAATCATCAGCTTGAAAGGATAATCCATAGGCCTCAAGATTTAGCTCATGTATTACATCCCATCATGACCGAAGGTATAAGACCTGGGTATGAAGGAAGCCTCTGCTCTCTTCATAGTGAGGCAAATGGATTTATTGCGTTGGAGCCAGGTGAGATCCACAGTGTTGAGAGCAGTTGACCCCAGTAATTACTATTGCAGAGCTATCACAGACAGATTCAGCTTAAGCAGTCTTGATCAAATGAAGGACTGTCTGCTGGAACCTTTCTCTTTGGGGCATAGCTAGGTTCTGTTTTGGTCTCACTTTTCTATAAAAAAAAACACACAACAAAACACCCACATGTATGCTTCCAATAGTTTTTTGTTTGTTTGTTTTTGTTTTTAACATTTTGGCCTTTTCAAGAGCACAGAATCATAAATTGGCATGGATTTGACACAGGTAATCAATCATCTGAAGGCTGTCTCCATGCTTCAGAAATAGACCCTAGCCTGGTACATGCTAGTAATTCACCATAATAAAATGAAGAAAAATTATAAAAGTTTTTTTTTACAAAATTTAGGGTGCAAAAAAAGGGCACTTCCTCCTGAATAGGCTTCATTTTCCTGTGGGACTGATTCAGGCTGTTTGTGAAGTGCCAGAATCTTGCACCCATACTTTTTTATTTTGCAGGAATGTTCTGAATAGCTCACATTTCTTTCATGTTTAAAGCTCTCCTTTATATTAAGGAGATCTCTATATCTGGATTAAGTTCAGAATATTTAGTTCCTCTTTCCATTCTGTAAAAACCCAACTGGGAATATTCCACCTTTATGCACTTTTCCCAAACTCTGGAATCACTATGTGGGATGAAGTTGATCTCATGGTTTCTCCATTTGAAACAGGTTTTCAGGTGGAGCTGGGCTCTGAAGCTCACATCATTCCCATCTGGATTTGTGAAAGAAACTCCTTCCACAGACTCCTGTTATAAACTTTTTTTTCTCTCTTAAAGAAACAATTTATTACACTAACACATTATGAAGGCTTCTTGGCAAATATCTAGGAAAAACATTGAATTATGGTTTAAATGGGGAAAATGGTGCCTTGTATCATTGAAACTACTGGAAGTTCACACAAAAGCATTTGTTAGCATCAATGCCATTCATGACCGTTTCTCATCCCTGCAAGACCAAGGGGGAACACTGGCTGAGTGCGGGGGTGTCTGAAGCAAAGGAACGACACTCGGCAAGCTGAGGGAGCGGCAGACATGGTGGGTGTGAAGTAGATTCAGTGGCTCCTGAATCTGCTAAGGACACCCCAAAGCTGCAGTTTGGCCACTCCCCAAATCATCTCCAGACCTGCTCAGCCTGCGGCTGGTCCAGAGGTCACACAGAAAGCAAAGGGAATGTACTCAGTTTGGGGAATGGGCGTTGTAAGATGCTCCTCATAAGACAGTTTAGTGCCTAGACTACACCTCAGCCATCGAGTATAATCCTGAACACGGGTCATTCCTGGAGACAGAACAGGAGGGGATGGTGGAAGGTGCCCGCAGCAGCAGGGCACGGCCCACTGCCAATTCCCTTCTCTGCCTTCGGGGAGTTGTTTGGTTTGACATGGCCCACACTGCAGGTCCTTCTGTTCACATTACGAGCATAGATCATCCAACCATGAGTCTAACGAAACGAACAGCTTTAGGAAAGGTGGTCTGAAGCCTCTCCAGGTGTGTGAAGAAATGGGACAGAACCCCTGAAGAGGACTGGGGGAGCCAGAGGGTGAGGATCTGGGACATCTGAACCGAAGGCTCCGGCAAGCTCCTTGCCCAGGCCTCCCTCCGGAGCAGAGCAAGCTCTCTAGATAAGGTTCCTCATGATGTTTGAGGGAGGACCCTCTATACCTGATCCGAAATATTCCAGTGGTTCAAATAGTGGAAGAGCTTATACAACTTCAGGCGCTTCTCAAACCCAGGCGCCTTGGGGATCTTGCTGTGATAGGCGGAGTAGAAGTTGCTACTGAAGCCCCCAAAACATGCCGGCGATTACCAGCTCGTATTCCTAGTGGCCATAGCAGGAAGCTGGGTCAAAAATGATGGGTCCAGAGATGTCTTCTGCCACGTTTCCTCCCCAGAGGTCTCCGTGGAGCAGGGCTGGCACGATGTCCAGATCAAGGAACAGATCAGGAATCTTCAACTGCAGAGCAGACCAGAGCTCAAGGGCATCTCAGTCCCCAGCCCCCTTCGCCAGCATGTCCATCTGGGGCTGAATGCGCTGCTGGGCATAGAATGTGACCCAGTCCTTCTGCCAGTCATTCACCTGGGGGAGATATCCGCAGCACGTCACTACGTCAAACCCAAACTGGTCTATGAAGCACCGTTCCGCCTGCCCACCTCCTCTCCCCACAGTTCTGGCCTCCTTCTGCAGTTTCTCTCCAAGCCTCTTATTCTCCAAGTGCAGGTCTGCTAGCTGGGATCCAAGCTTGGCAGCATGACTGCTCAGATACCTAATGTCCAAATGCTCCATCTCCAGCATACTGCTGCCTCCCGGGGCATCCAGGACCTTGATGGGCTTGGGCACTTTCACTGTGTCTGTTTTCAGGATAGCAGTTAAACTGGCCATCTCACCTTCAAACATTCTTCTAGCCTCGGGCTGGGCGTTCACTTTCACAAACACGCGTCCTTTGCCCGTGTCGTAACTCTGGCCCTCGCTAATGCACCCACCCCCTGAGTGGCCCATGGCCTTGGCGGAGCTGCAGCCCAACTCCCACCTCAGCAGTTCCTCCATGTTCCCTGCGGGTTCGCCTCAGGCGGCCTGTTATAAACTTTTTAAGGAGTTAGCCACACTGGAGAATGCAGAATGATTTATCACAAAGAGGAAAAAATCCATTTCAAAATTAATATGTTAATAATTTAATTAATTACAAATTTTGCTTTCTTAAGAAATCTTCAGAGCTACTTTATATAAATGTAAGCATGAGAAAAATTGAACACAATTCTACTGCCTATTACAGGGTACAAGAAATCCAAACAACCCATGAATGATAACCAGCTCTGAAAGGTATAGGCACAAACACTTATGGGATGGATAGCTGCCTCAGTGTATATAATGAGTGTGTATTACTTATGGCCTGCTTTTACACACACACACACACACACACACACACACACACACAGGGACACAGCACACATACTTCCATTAGATTAAAAACATCTCTTTATTTAAAATATATTTTTATTGATTTCAGAGAGGAAGGGAGAGTGAGAGAGAAAGAATCATTGATCAGCTGCCTTCTGCAACCTGGGATCCTTCAGTCCACAGGCCAATACTCTACCCACTGAGCAAATCCAGCTAGGGCAACATATTTATATAATAAAGAAAAATGCAGACTCCTCACTTCTACAAAATTTATGAGAGTAAAATGTTTAAACACACACACACACACACACACACACACACACACACACACTTGTTTTCCTCCATCACCACAGCTAAATAACTATAGTAGATAGTTATTATCAAGTAAACAAAGATTTTAGAAACATATAATTTTGAAGAATCATTTGATAAAAGATGGAAAATGTTCTTGTCATTTTTGATTTCTGTAATTGTTCAGTTTGCATGGCATTGCATCCTAAAAAGCAGTTCCCTGTGTGACCTTGTTAATATGTACATTTTATAATGACATGAACTCCCCCTTAGTTTTAATGTGGTGATTTTCTCCCATTATCAACTATTGAATACAATAAAATATTATTAAAAATAAGCTATTTCTGTGCATTGATTTCCTGGAAAATACTATTTTGTATTATTCCTAAATTTGTTTATTAATTATTTTAGATTTAGCAAATCATAATGATTTACTATTTTGGAAAATTTTACCAACTTGTTTTAACCTAGGTGATTAATTAATCTTATGAAAATAAGTATAAAATTAACTCTTTTATAAAATTAAAGGTAGGAGATATTTTGTCACAAGTTTTGTCTCTTAACTGATAAGATTGCATAACAATCTTCAGACTAATTTTGACTGTTGTATAGTATTTAAAGTATTTTATCTAAGTCAAAATAATTCAGTCAGTAAGAGAGCATTTTAAAATAATTTTTATTTTATAAAAGGTTTTGATTTACAAAAAAGCTGTGAAGGTGGTGAAGATTTTCCACAGACTTCACACTCATTTTCCCTATTATTAACATTTTACATTACTATGCTGTTTGTCACAGTCAATGAAGCAATATAGGTGCATTATTATTAATGACAATCCATAGTTATTCAGAATTCATTACATTTTACCAAATGTTCTGTTCCTGGATCCCATCTAGATTTTACATTACATTTAGTCATCATATCCTTTAGACTCCTCTAGAAATGATGACAGTTTCTCAAACTTAATCTTAACTTTTCCTTTTTATTCTCAATAACTAGCATACATTAGATAATTTTGTTTATAGAAGTAGAATTTGGGACAAAGTTGGGAAGAAGTAATTATATCACTTCTCATTAAATTAATAGCATAGATTAGCTAAAACTTTTTGTAAAGCTTTAAAAAACAATTATAAACTTGAGTATGCTTGGTGAACAATTTTCAGTGTGAAGAGAATATCACCTTACAGTGCAGTACTAGCTTGACTTTCCATTAATGACGAAGATAAGAATGTTTATTCACTTTTGCTTTACAAGATAAAAAGAAGTAGTTTGTGACCATTTTTTATTCAAACAGATAAGTTTTAGATATCAGATAAACAAATGTACCAAGAGCAATGTATACCCCCAAATGCATTTATTTAAGTGTGTAAGGCAACTCTGAACCATCTGAACTAATATAACTTCTTATATTTAACAGAGGGGCTATTGTTTCTTTCTTTTTAAACTTTTGTCATTCATTTGTAACATTTTTGTTGTTTGAAATGACAAAAAGATATCTAACTTCATATGTAAATCTTATTTTTCAAATAAGAAAGAATATTGGTGTATCAGATATTTGGGACAAGTAATATTCTTATAAGGAAGCAAAACTGAGTACGAAGGATCAAAGAGACTTCTCATTTTTATTTGTAATTTTGCTTTTATTTTATTTATTTATTTTTAAACGGCCCAGTAACATTTATTTATTTATTTATTTATTTATTTTTACTAAAAGCTTCTATTTTTTATTAAATTCTTATCTGTGTACATATTTTACCATTGCTCCCCCTATTCATACCCACCCTCTCCAGAGTTTTATATCCATTGGTTGTACTTATATGCAAGTATACAAGTCCTTCGGTTGATCTCTTATCTCCCCCAGATCTCTCTTCCCTCCCCGCTGTAATTTGACAGTCTGCTTGTTACTTTACTGTATCTATATATATCTTTTGGTTAATCAGTTTATAATGTTCTTCATTATTCATAAATGAGTGAGGTCATGGGGTGTTTCTCTTTCATTGACTGGCTTATTTCACTCAGCATGATGTTCTCCAATTCCATCCAGGTCACTGCAAATGATGAGAATTCCCTCTTTTTTATGGCAGCATAGTATTCCATGGTGTAGATGTACCATAGTTTTTTGATCTATTAATCTGCTGATGGGCACCTAGGCTGTTTCCAAATCCTAGCTATTGTAGATTGTGCTGCTATGAACATAGGGGTGCATATATCCTTTCTGATTGGTGTATATAGTTTCTTGGGATATATTCCTAGGAGTGGGATTACTGGGTCAAATGGGAGTTCCATTTTCAATTTTTTTGGGAAACTCCATATTGTTCTCCACAGTGGTTGCACCAGTCTGCATTCCCACCACTAGTGCACAAGGGTTTGTTTTTCTCCGCAACCTCGCCAACACTTATCGTTTGTTGATTTGTTGATGTTGGCCAGTCTGACAGGTGTGAGCTGGTACTGCATTGCTGTTTTGATTTGCATCTCTCAGATAATTAATGACTTTGAGCATGTTTTCATGTGCCTCTTGTTTCATGTTCCTTCTGTCTTCTTTTGAAAAGATTCTATTTAGTTCCATTTTCCATTTTTTACTTGGATCATTCATTTTCCTTTTATTTAGTTGTATAAGTTGTCTGTAGATGTTGGAGATTAAACCTTTATCAATGATAACATTTGCAAATATGTTCTCCCATACAGTGGGATTACTTGTTGTTTTGTTGATGGTTTCTTTTGCTGTAAAAAAGCTTTTTATTTTGATGTAGTCCCATTTGTTTATTTTCTCTTTAGCTTCCATTGCCCTAGGGGCTGTTCAGTGAAGAAGTTCTTTTGGCAAATGTCTGAGATTTTGCTTCCTGTGGATGCCTCTAGTATTTTTATGGTTTCCCGTCTTATGTTTAAGTTCTGTATCCATTTTGAGTTTATTTTTGTGTATGGTGTAAGTTGGTGATCTAGTTTCATTATTTTGCATGTATCTGTTCAATTTTCCCAACACCATTTATTGAAGAGACTGTATTGAATCCATTGTATATTTGTGCCTCCTTTGTCAAATATTAATTGAGCATAGTGAATTGGGTTGATATCTGGGTTCTCGATTTGATTCCATTGATCTATATGTCTGTTCTTGTGCCAGTACCAGGCTGTCTTGAGGACAGTAGCTTTGTAATACAACTTGAAATCTGGTATTTAGATCCCTCCTACTTTACTCTTCTTTTTCTGGATTGCTGTGGCTATTCGGGGTCTTTTATTGTTCCAAAGAAACTTTTTGAGAGTTCTTTCTGTGTCAGTGAAATATGCCATTGGTATTTTAATGGGGAGTGCATTGAACCTATAGATTGCTTTAGGAAGTATGGACATTTTGATGATGTTGATTCTACCAAACCATGAATATGGTATGTTCTTCCATCTGTTTACATCTTCCTCTATCTCTTTTTTCAGTGTCGTGTAGTTTTCTGCATATAGGTCCTTACTTTCTTAGCTAAGTTTATTCCAAGGTATCTTAATTTTTTTGGTTCGATGGTAAATGGGATTGCCTTTTTAGTCTCTGTTTCTGCAAGTTCACTATTGGTGTATAGAAATGCCATAGATTTGTATCCTGCTACATTGCCAAATTCATTTATTAAGTCAATTAGTTTTTTCATGGAGTCTTTTGGGTTTTTTATGTACAATATCATGTCATCTGCAAATAAGGATAACTTTACTTCTTCTTTTCCAATTTGGATCCCTTTTTTCCCCTCCTCTTGTCTAATTGCAATGGCTAATACTTCCAGTACTATGTCAAACAGGAGTGGTGAGAATGGGCATCCCTGTCTTGTTCCTGTTCTTAGAGGGAATGGTTTTAGTTTTTGCACATTGAATATGATGTTGGCTGTGGGTTTATCATATATAGCTTTTATTATGTTGAGGTATGATCCTTGTACTCCCACCTTGTTGAGAGTTTTTATCAGGAAATGATGTTGGATTTTATCAAATGCTTTTTCTGCATCAATTGATATGACAATATGATTTTTATCTTTCAATTTGTTTATGTGATGTATCAAGTTTATTGATTTGCAGATATTGTACCATCCTTGCATTCCTGGAATAAATCCTACTTGGTCATGGTGTATGATCTTTGTGATGTTCTTCTGGAATCGATTTGCTAGAATTTTGTTGAGAATTTTGGCATCTATGTTCATGAGGGATATTGGCCTGTAATTCTCTTTCATTGAGTTGTCTTTATCTGGTTTTGGTATTAGGGTGATGCTGGCTTCATAGAAGGTGTTTGGAAGTGTTCCTTCCTCTTGAATTTTTTGGAATAGTCTGAGGAAGATAGGTTTTAGTTCTTCCTTGAATGTTTGGTAAAACTCTCCTGTGAAGCCATCTGGCCCTGGGCTTTTGTTTGCTTGAAGCTTTTTGATGACTGTTTCAATTTCTTCCCAAGTCACTGGTATATTGAGATTTTTGGATTCTTCCTGATTGAGTTTTGGAAGTTTGTATTTCTCTAGGAATATGTCCATTTCCTCCAGGTTGTTCAGTTTGTTGGAATAGAGTTGTTCGTAGTATTTTGTAACAATCCTTTGTATTTCAGCAGGGTCTGTTGTTATTTCACCTCTTTCGTTTCTGATTTTGTTTATTTGAGTTCTCTCTCTTTGTTTCTTCATTAGCCTGGCTAGGGGTCCATCTATCTTGTTTATCATTTCAAAGAACCAGCTCTTGGTTTTGTTGATCTTATGTATTGTTTCTTTGGTCTCTATGTCGTTTATCTCCGCTCTGATTTTTATTATTTCCTTCCTTCTGCTTACACTGGGCTTTTGTTGTTGCTCTTTTTATAACTCTTTGAGTTGTAGGTTAGATAATTTCTTACCATTTTTTCTCATTTTTTTGCAATAGGCTTGTAAGGATATGAACTTCTCTCTTAAAACTGCTTTTGCTGTGTCCCATAGATTTTGGATTGTTGTGTTTTCATTGTCATTTGTTTCCAGGATGTTTTTAATTTCTTTCTTGATTTCTTTGATAACCCATTGTTTAATAGCATGTTGTTTAGTCTCCATGTGTTTGATTTCTTTGGATTATTTTTATTGTAGTTAATTTCCAGTTTTATGCCACTATGATCTGAGAAGATGCTTGATATAATTTCTGTCTTCTTGAATTTGAAGAGACTTTGCCTATGTCCCAACATGTTGTCTATCTTTGAGAATGTCCCATGTGCACATGAGAAAAATGTATTTTCTGTGGCTTTGGGGTGGAATGTTCTGAAGATGTAGATTAATTCCATCTGGTCTAGCGAGTCATTTAGGATTGATATTTCTTTGCTGAATTTTTGTTCAGGTGATTTGTCTAAAGGTGACAGTGGTGTATTAAAATCTCCTACTATGATTGTATTACTATTAATCTCTCCCTTAATGTCCTCCACCAGGTTTTTTATGTATTTGGGTGCTCCCGTATTGGGTGCATATATATTTACCAGGGTTATTTCTTCTTGTTGGATTGCTCCCTTTAGTATTATGAGGTGTCCTTCATTACCTCTTGTTATGTCCTTCACTCTGAGATCTAATTTGTCAGATATAAGTATTGCTACCCCAGCTTTTTTGTTTGTTTGTTTTCATTTCCATTCACCTGGAAAACAATTTTCCATTCTTCACCCTTAGTCTGTGTGCATCCTTTTTTCTGAAGGGGGTTTCTTGTAGACAACAGATATATGGGTCTTGTTTTCTTATCCAATCCATTACCCTATGTCTTTTGATTGGAGCATTTAATCCATTTACATTTAAAGTTATTATTGATAGGTACATATTTGACGTCATTTTTATTCTATACTCCTGTGTTCCTTATACACTTTCTATTTCTTTAATTTTACAGTAGACCCTTTAGCACATTTTGCATTGCTGGTTTCATGGAGATAAATTCCCTTAGTCTGTTTTTGTCTTTGAAGCTCCTGATTTCACCTTCAATTTTGATTGATAGCTAGCTGGATACAGTATTCTTGGATTAAGACCCTTCCTTTGCATGACTTTGTATATTTAATCCCATTCCCTTCTGGCCTGATAAGTTTCTGTGGAGAAATCAGTTGCTAGTCTGATTGGGGTTTCTTTATATGTAACTTTCTGTCTCTCTCTGGCTGCTTTTAAAATTCTTATTTTGTCGTTGGTTTTTGCCAGTTTAATTATAGTGTGCCTTGGGGTTGGTCTTCTGGGGTTCATTTTGTTTGGGACTCTGTGAGCATCTTGGATTTGTGTGGGTTTTTTCTCTATCTCAGGAAAGTTTTCTGTCATTATTTCTTGAAATACGTTTTCCATGTCTTCCTCAGTTTCCTTTCCTTCTAAAACCCCTATTATTCTAATATTGTTTTGTTTTGTATTGTCCCAAAGTTCCCTTAGACTCTCCTGCTTTTTAATTTTTTTCCCCCCAGAAGCTGCTCTAATTGTGTATTTTTTTTCCATCTTATCTTCTAGCTCACTGATGAGGTCCTCTGCTTCTTCTAGTCTACTCTTGATGCTTTCTATTGAGTTCTTTACAGTAGCCATGTCATTTTTCATTTCTTCTTGGTTCTTCTTCATTTCCTCTTGGTTCTTACTCATATTTTCAAATTTGTCTTCCATTTTTTTTAGCCATGTTACGATCATTACTCTGAATTCTTACTCTGGTAGCTTGCTTGCCTCTAGCTCATTTACTTCCTTTTCTGGTGATGCCTGCTTTTCTTTCATATGTGGGCTGTTTCTTTGTCTCCCCATGATTTCTCTTTTCAGTATGTCTGGTTATGTAGTTCTCTCTCTCCTGCTTTGATTTAAAGGCACAAAATACAACACAACCAGGTACAACACACAAGGCACTGAATAGAAATGTGTTTGTGATATTAATAACCACCAATAAAGGTGACTAGAACCCAGCTAACAAAAACATACAATCAAACAAAAAGAATAGGGAAATCAATCTTATAAAAAAAAACATACAACTTCAATATAGTTAACATTCAACATACAACTACAAAGAGATAGAAAGACTATTTTGTTTGTTTGTTTGTTTTTAGGACGGCGCTGAGGGAGGTGTGAATGGGCTTGGGGCAGGGGGTTGGAAATTAGATGTACACAAGTAGGGTGAAATTTTAGGAGAGGGTAAACAGAAAGAATGGGGAACAATCTAGAGTAGGAAAGGGTTAAGAAAGATAGTGAAGGCATAAAGGTAGGGCTGAGATAGAATAAGCGTGAAAGAAGGAAAGATAGATATAGACTGCAGCACAGTAATCCTGAAATAATAAAATAAAATAAAATAAGTATAATAAAAATAAACAAAAGAAAATAAGATAAAAAAGGTAAAATAGTAATAGTTATAATGTTGATTATGTATACAACGTAATAATTATAAAGGTAAAATCAAGTGAGGAAAAAGAAAAAGAATGGTTTCTTAAGTAAATGTTGCAAATAATGACAACAAAAATAAAAAAGTAAAATTAAAAAATTTAACAAAAAAATTTAAAAATTTAAATAAAAATTTCAGTGATGCAGGTCATTCCCTTCCTCTATTGTAATCCAGTCCTGATTTTTAAGTAGTTCTTTCTTTTATTACACTAGAGTCAATTTGTGAATTAGCCTCTGATTGGAAGTGTTTCTAGCTTGACTTCCCAGGCTTTAAAGCCTCTCCAGCTCCCCCCCCCCCCCGCTCTCTATGGAGGGGGGAGGGGGCAAGTCCGAGCCATCTGTAAGCTCCTGTAATTCTCTGATATTCCTCTGAGTCAGATCCAAATGTGTTGCTCCTCAGCTATCTCCCCTGTTAGTGAGAGGGCAGAGCGAGACGAGGATGGGCTCCTGACTCCACTGTGGGGCAGGGCTGAGTTATCCTCCATTCTGTAATTGAACCCTAGCCCTCACCCAACCAATCAGGGTTAGCCAAGGCAGTGACATCACCACCGACCGGAGTAAAACCCCTGGACTGGGCGAAATTCGCTCTCTCTTCCGCCATGCTACCGGCGTGAGTGGGACAGAGCCCGTGCTAGCATGGAAAAGGCTCTTTTGTTTATTGCATCGGACTCGGCTCCCTGGTGGTCCTTGGGGATCATGAAGTCTGGGCATAACATATGGGGGAATTCATCCAGGATCCCCAGCCAGGACCATGAGAGACCCTGATCCGGATAGTCTGACTGTCCGCGGTAGGTGTGTGTTTTTGTCTGTGTCCTTGTGTGAGTGCTCTGGAGGGATGTAAAACCCCTCATGGAATTGGTGCCCGAATTCGCCTGGTGGATGCACCATTAAGGCCACAGGCAGGAGAGTTCAGAAGACGTTCTGACCTCCCGGGAGGGCCCTAGAGGGACCCTCATCTGGGGAGAGGGATGGTAGCCTCTCCCAGGACAAGGTGAGCAGCGTAAGCTGTTGCCTCACCTGTGGAAAGTGACGGAACCTTTCCCAGGTCTGAGTTTGGTATCTGCGGGCGATATGGCGCCCCAGGATGGAGCCAGCGAAGTGTGGCCGGCGTGGCTGTGAGGGGCCCCCTGGCTGCGTTGGGTCGGAGCGGGGGCTTCCACAGGGCTCAGTCTGTGCATTGGAGCGCGGCTGGGCCGTGGTGGCCTCTCTCAGGGAGCAGGCACTGGGTTAATTTGCTGGCTGCCTGGAGAAGGGGAGGCGGAGCCGGGAAGCTGCTGGGGCGACCCGTGCTTCCTCCTCAGGGGCTGCCTGAATAGCGTGGTTGGACAGTGGTGGCAGCAGCTTCGCTCAGGGGGCCTAGACCTGGGGGGCCTCGGCCGGCATGGAGGCATCGGGTCTGTGGCGGCATCGGGTCCGGGAGAAGAGCTCAAGGGCGAATTTCTGTGCTCAGTAAAGGGATAAGGCCAGTTCAAAACGAGTGAGCATAGTTTTGGGCTATGCTTAAAACTCTTTTCTGTGTACAGAATGAGTTTTAAAAATGGTGGAGATTAACTGGGAGATAAATTAAAACTGGTTTCCCAAGTCATTGTAAGCAGCTTTTGAAATTCCTCGCCATGAGGCGGAAACTAGATGGTAATGGTAACAAGTTTACATGAATGGCTGGGAGTCTTCAGCTAAAGAGTGTGTTCATTTGCATTTGAATGCTACTCCAGTGATCTGCACAGAGTGGCAGGTGATTCCCTGGTGAAGCTGCCCAGATGGCCTTGCTTACGATGTTTAGTCTTTGTTATTGGTATCACCTAAGCAGAGTCATATAGCTACTTAAGTATAAATTGAATTAGGAAGAGTTAATTGCAGTAACTAAATGCCTAGAATATGGCAGGCTAAACTCTATTACATGTATTAAGAATAAGCAGTAATAATCAAAGATCTCAAGGATTGATTTATTCTCATTTGTCAGATGAGAAATCTATATGATGCTTGAGCCCTATCCAGGTTGTTTCATACAGACCTAAGTAAATTTGTTGGGAATTTATAGTGTGCCTCTTGTGAATAAGTAGGCCAAGTCATATATTTTTCTCTTAATGTAGAAAAAGTGATAGCCATATTAATTTGTTTTGTTTTGCTTTTCTCATATGCCATTGTTGTTATCATTTGTAATCACACTGTAAGCTTGAATTTGGGCTTGTATCTGCATCTTGTATTTTGTATATTCGGTTGTTTAAACTTTGGGAATCATTTTTGGTTTTAGTCATGTGTGTCTACTTTATAGATTTAAGTAGACTTCATCACAAACGTTTATAATTTATTTAGAATTGTGTTAAAACAATTATTTGTATGATTTAACCCCCCCACGACTGCTTGGACAATTTTCACCGATGTTGTGCTGGGGGGAGTAAAGGGGGGCTTAGAAATTCAGATAAATCTGTATCTTTAGGACAACAACATCTTTAGGCATTTTAAATTTCAAGTTAGAGGCCTGGGAACAGGTACTGGACCTGCTCCCTCCTCCCTTACCTTTTCTTTAAAATTTGAGGCATGGTTATGTATTTTTGGAAGATAAGATTTTTATAAAAGTTATAAAGAGAATGTCCTGACAGGTTAGCTAGGAGAGGCAAGCCTGTTAGTTTCCTGATGGGCATTGGTGCAGCCTATTTAGTCTTGAGAGAGCCAATAGGACCCGTGCATCAGCACAGAAAGCCACCGGACAAACTGCCTGTTTTCCTTGGACATCAAGAAGGACTGTGGTCCTTAGAAGGAACACGTACTGGGGGAATGCAGCTGTTGAACTGGTCCAAAGTGGAACAACAGGCCTTTGAGGAGCTAAAGAAGGCTCTCATCTCAGCAGCTGCCCTAGCCTTGCCAGACATCGTGAAGCCCTTCCACCTCTATGTGAGTGAGGTAAGAGGCATTGCCAAAGGGGTTCTCACTCAGACTCTAGGTCCCTGGAAGAGACCTGTTGCCTATCTGTCTAAGAGACTGGACCCTGTGGCAGCAGGGTGGCCAGCGTGCTTCCAGGCAGTGGCCACCACAGCACTGCTGGTGAAAGAGGCAGATAAGCAGACTCTGGGCCAGGAGCTAAGCTTTTCTCCTGGACCAGCCCTGTGTCCGCATTCATAAGACTCTGGCCATCAACCCTGCCAGCCTGCTTCCAGATGATGATGGAGGAACCCATTCATGACTGCACAGAGGTAACAGACGACAAGGTTCTGTTCACGGATGGGAGCAGTTACGTTCAGGATGGGATCTGATATACAGGAGCAGTGGTAGTCACTCTGGACCACACCATTTGGGCACAATTCCAGAACTTTTGGCCTTAATCCAGGCCCTTTGATGGAGACACTGTGCCATCCACAGAGAAAAGAGGGTTACCAACTGCAGCCAGAAGGAATCGGCTAAACAGAAGCAAGCCACTGAAGGACCAGATGATTGGTGGATCCTCCAGATGACAAGACTGGTCCCAGAGGCTCTAGGTCAGAGTTGCCCAGTGACACCAGGTTACCCACTTAAGTGTCACCAAGACTTCTGAACTTCTGTGAGGCAGAGTTGCTAGAAGTACTGACTGTGCACAGGTAAATGCTAAGCAAGGTAAGGGGGTTCCCCTGGGAATTCGGGTCCCAGGGGACTTCCCCAGGAGAGCATTGGTAGGTGGATTTCAGAGATTAAACCACTAGCATTAAGGTCTAATTTTTGTAGACACTTCAGATTAGGTTGAAGTATACCCCACTAAAATGGAAACTACCTCTATAGTGGTCAGGAGATTACTCCAGGAGATTATACCTAGATTCGGGCTGCCAATATCAGATAACAGCCCCACCTTGGTAGCTAAGGTATCTCAGAGTATAGCTATAGCCTTAGGACAGGTAAGTGAGACTCTGGAAAAGGGGTTTAACTAAATGTGTCCTAGAATAGGTGAAAATTGGACCAACCCCCTGTCCTTTGCCCTCTTAAGGGCCAGGTGTACCCCTTACTGGGACAAGTTTCCCCTTTTTCTGGGGGGGGGATCATGTATGGTAACCATTCCCTTGCTCAAGTCCTTACAGGCTCTGCAGTTTTTTTGTTCCAGATGCACTGCTAGTGCCCACCACAGACCCTGTAGCCCACGAACTCAATGTGGGTAAAGAAATTCACTGCCCAAGGACTCAAAGGGATGCTACACTGTTATCCTGAGCACGCCCATTGCTGTTGAAGTAGATGGCACCCAGCTACATGACTGGGTAGCTGACTACATGACTCCCAGCTCCTGCATGGCCTGGATCCTGGCAGCTAGTGGCCTCACCTGTGAGATCCCCAGCCTGGGCTCCACACAGGCCAGGAGGAGAACTGATGCCTGCAGGAGGGGAACTGGACTTCAGTGAGGACAATACTGATGGGAACTGTGGTACTAAGGGTCTTGGTAACTGTATTTGTTGTTTATGCTGAAAGGAAGTAGGCTGAATCAATGATTCAGCACATTAGACAAGGGGGGAATGAGAGGGCAGGGCGGGGCGAGGATGGGCTCTTGACTCCACTGTGGGCAGGGCGGAGTTATCCTCCATTCTGTAATTGAACCCTAGCCCTCACCCTACCAATCAGGGTTAGCCAAGGCAGTGACATCACCACCGACCGGAGTAAAACCCCTGGACTGGGCGAAATTCGCTCTCTCTTCCGCCATGCTGCCTGTGTGAGTGGGACAGAGCCCATGCTAGCATGGAAAAGACTCTTTTGTTTATTGCATTGGACTCGGCTCCATGGTGGTCCTTGGGGATCACAAAGTCTGGGCTTAACATTAGGAGCCCCGTCCACTTTCACGGGTTACACCTGCCCAACAGCCAGGGCTTCTACTTGTAATCACCGCCCCTGTCCTCCTGTTTCCGCGTGCCCTGTGTGCACAGGCTTTGTTTTCGCCGAGAGCGCTCACTCACCCTCTCACTGCGAAATCTGACCTTTTCACTGTGCGGTGGGGCACTCCTGTGAGCCCAAGTGTTCATACCACCTGGGATCAGCGTTCTGGGGGTCACAGTTGCTTAATGGTCGCTGCAGCTGTGGTTATTCAGGCCTCTGACATGATCCAATCTTCCTCTCAAGATGGCGAGATTTCCCCGTCCAAGCCAGTAGGTAGCTCCGGGCAGGGACGTAGCCTGCGTGGGTGCATCCCTGTGAGGGGCACCTCTGTCAGCGGCCCCCCAGCAGTTTCTTCTGGTGTTCAGCTGTCTCTTGGGTTGCTAATAAACACTCACAGTACGACCCTCAACTGCTCTCTTTCTGCTTCAGAACAAGGCTCAGAATCCGCCTATCTATTCTTCCGCCGTTTTGAGTTCCCCTGTAATTTTGCTTTTAATCTTAGTAAGTAAGTAATCCAACTAAATTGAGCTGTTTGCTAAAGAAGATTCATTTTCTGTAGGTAGTTCATATTTATAACCAACAGTGTATAAACATTGATAATAATATAAAAAACATTTGGACAGTCACTTAATTTCTCTCTAGGCAAATTTATTCTCAATGTTCATGACTATTAGGAATTTGCTATTAATGAAGTGGGAAAACAACTATGGGTTGCCATGGAAGTTTTATCACAATTGAATACATCAAATGGGGAAACGAGTACAAATTCTGTGTATCCATCCATCCATCCAGCGAGTTAATAACTATTTAACAAATATTAACTATGTGTTGGCACTTCACTGGAAAAGTCGAGACAAAAGTTTATGTCTTGGGGTGACACATTCTAGGAGGAAGCCATGTATGTGCAGACAAATAGAAGGGAAATTATGAGATATACAGTAATTAGTAATATAAAACCAAAGTAGTATGGACACGGGAGAACATATGATTCACCAGTTGTGTTCTCAATGGGCATTTTCAATCTAGCTGAATGGGAACTAGTAACAGAGCCATCCACCATGGTCCAAGACTCATCTCAGACTGGGCCCAAACAGTAGCCAATACCTGACTCAAGTTCAGCCTGAAAAGAGAGTTACCATCACCTTTTACGGAGACATGTTTACACATATGTTCTAGGTTTACATATTACATCAGATGAGAGACTAGAAGGGTGTGGGAAATGTTTGAATTACTCAAAGGAAGAAACTTGGGGAGTTGTGCTGATGAAATTTTTCTCAGACATTTTACCCTTAGTCATTAAAACATTCCAGCTCATTCAAGAATCTACAAGATGAACTGTTGTTTTTCTTTCATGCAAATCCAGTATTTTTTCCTAATAAAGTCAACATTTCAAAGAAAGGAGCACAAAGAACATGTGTGTTTAATATGATAATGGTTCAATTAATTTTTAATTTGCTACCAATTTACATATAACTATACATTTTATAGGCATTCTTAATTTGATGATAATATTTTTAGTTTCTTCTGTTAGAGAGTAAAATCAGTATCATAGCCTTAACCATAAATTATTTTATTTTTTAAATTCAGATTCCTGATGACAAATATCTATACTTACAATAGGGTAATATGCAAGTTGGTCAGGACACCGTCACATAATGACTGATCAGCAGGAAGGTATAGCAGCGACTATGAACTGCAAAGTGCTATAGGAGGGCAGGACAGTGAGCTATTGGTGGCGGATAGCATGAACAGCAGTGGGCAGGGTGGCCAGCTGAGGCAAGTGGCAGCAAGCTACTTATGCATGGATTCATGAGCAGGGCCACTAGTAGTCCATAAATGCTGGACAACTAATTTCTAAGGTAGAACAATATTTAAAATGACTGGATTATGAAAGCTAAGCTTGTAATGTCTAGATGGAGGCTTAGAAATTCCTGCATGATTCAGTTCCAGAGTGTGTATGGACTGGTGTCTTCTGGGATGTTTGATTTAAAAAGTGGATCAAACCTGGGGAAAACCTTAGCAAACACTAAAGTAATTAAAGGGTGGTGACTCACATTGAGCAGTGGTATGATGTAGACTTATCAGACTACTCAGAAAATATAATCTGTGAGACTGGATTTAGTAGCAAGATATCTGGATTATAAAGACAGGCTTGTTAGGGTGCCAGCACTAATAAAACTAGGAAATGGTCAAAATTTATTGTTAGTGCAATTCAAGCTTTCCTGAGAGTCAATTTCCTTCTTTCAGTGATATTTCCCAATTTTATATCTTCTCATATATCTAATTCCTATTAGTTCTTCTTAAAGTATTAACTGAATATAAAGTATCAAATCATAATTTCTGTTACAACCTCTCAGAGAACACTAACTTATTTATCTATTTCAGTCTAAACTCCCAGAACCATATATAATTCTTCCATAAATATTTATTTTTATACTCTATTCTTAAAATATTATCACTAAATTGATTTAAAAATTTTAGATGGTGTGGTTATACTCTGATGCTGTGATTATGGGATAAGGGACCCTGTGGTGAATTAATGACAAATGTTTCAAAATGCTGGTTTGGCTCAGTGGATAGAGCATCAGCCTGCAGACTGAAGAGTCCCAGGTTTGATTCTGGTCAAGGGCCCATGCCCCGGTTGTGGGCTCAATTCCCAGTAGGAGGCTTGCAGAAGACAGTTAATAAATGATTCTCTCTCATCATTGATTTTTCTATCTCTCTCTCCCTTTCCTCTCTGAAATCAATAAAACATATTTAAAAAATGCTTCAAGTCCAAAATATCTTATCAATTTCATGAGGATAGTTCTTTGCTATCAAGAAGATGATTCCACTCATGTACTGGTGAAACAGAAGTTAAGAAGAGGAAGGCATAGCAGTAGGAATCTAGTGCAATAGATTGGGGATTAATGTTTTCCAAAGAGCTCTTTTCCCTCTTCCTTCAGTTTCTGCAAATTTCAATCATGATGATGTGGTATCATCATAGTCCTCTTGTATTGAAAAGTTACTACTATAAATAAAAAGTGCCTATTTAAATTTTTTGCGTATTTTTTACAGATATGAGTGTTCATTGCAAATTCTGACTTCATCTATAATAATAAAAGCATAATATACTAATTATACTGGATGTCCTTTCAGATATCCTTCCTTCTGGACAAAGCCACAGTGGGTGGGGCCGAGGCAGAGGCCCTTGGGGGCAGATGCAGCAGTGGGTGGGGGCTGGGGCCAAGACCCTTGCAAAAATTATGTGCACTGGGCCTCTAGTATACAATAATTGGCAATTAAAATATATTAGTTGTGTATAAACTCTGATTTGTTGTATTATTTTCTCTTATTAGATAAACACATAAGTTTTCTTTTTAAAACTTCTACTTTATTTCTTATTTTTAAATTGAATTTTTTGGAATGACATTGGTTAATAAAATTATATAGGTTTCAGTTATACAATTCTATATTATATAATATGCATATTGTATTGTGTGTTCACCACCCCAAGTCATGTCTCCTTTCATCATCTATTCCTTTCTACCTGCCCTTTTCCCTCCTTCTCCCCTGTTCCCTCTTATAATCACCGTGCTACTGTCTGTGTCTATGAGGTTTTTCTGTCTTTGTTTAATCCCTTCACCTATTTTTGTTAATCCTCATATGAGGATATTTTTAGAGAGTGGAAGTGAGGGGTAGAGACAGAGAGATAAACAAGTATGTGAGAGAGATACATCGAGTGGTTGTTTCCCACATGCGACCTTCAGTCCAACGATCTGAGCCAAACTGGCAAGGGTCCTTCATGTTCTTTTTATCTTGTCCCCAAGCCCCTTCCCTCTTATAGCTATCAGTCTATTCTCTGTATCTATGAGTATGTTTCTATTTTGTTTCTTTATTTTGTTTACTAGATTCCACATATAGGTGAAATCATATGCTACTTATCTTTCTCTGACTGGCTTATTTCACTTAGCATAATACTTTCCAGGTCCATCTACATTATTGCAAAAAGATAAGATTTCCTTCTTTATTTACAGCTTAGTAGTATTTTATTATGTAAATGTACCACAGCTTTTTATCTATGCATCTACTCATGTGCACTTGGGCTGCTTCCAAATCTTGACTATTGTAAATAATGCTTCAATGAACATAATGGTGCATATATTCTTTTAAATTAGTGTTTCAGGTTTCTTTGAATATATTCCCAGAAGTGAAAAGGCTGAATCAAAAGGCAATTCCATTTTTAATTTTTTGAGGTAATGCTATATTTCTTTGCACAGTGGCTGCACAAATCTGCATTTCCACCAATAGTGCATGAGGACTCCCTTTTCTCCACAGATATAAGGTGATATGATATTGTGGTTTTAATTTGCAGTTAACTGGTGATTAGTGATGCTGAGCATCTTTTAATATGTCCATTGGCCATCTGTATGTCCTCTTTGAAGAAGTGCTTATTCAGGTCTTTTGCTCATTTTTTAATTGAATTATTTGGGGGATTTTGGTCTTGAGTTTTATAAGTACCTTATAAATTTTGTATATCAAGCCCTTATCTTATGTTCCAGTGAATAGGTTCTCCTATTCAGTGGATTGTCTTTTTATTTTGTTGATGGTTTTCTTTGCTGTGCATAAACTTTGTGTGAATTCAAATGAATGAAAGTACAGAATCAGAATACATATACATTATTTTATGAAATATTTAAATTAAGTAAAATGTCTTCTATTAATGCAATTAAAATTGTTTATTTTTTAATGAAATTTAAATTACTTGGCTTATATCATATCTTATCATCTTATCATGTAATTTTAATTTTTGTAAGCTTTGAGGCTTAATGTATTCCAACTCTGGAATTGTTTTAAATCCAGAAACTAGCAGGCTCTAAATATTCTAGTTGAAATATTTTCTACTGTATCTGTATTCAATCAGGAATTTATACACAGCATATAAGAGACAAATGAAAATGTAGCATATAACTCTGAATTTCAGTCTCTACTTGGCATAATTTTTGTGTCCCAGAACATAAGTGTGTGTGCTATCAATTGTGTCTCCCTTTTATTTTATGGGAATCTCGATATGGGAGCATTTCCAGATCTACTTGACCTCACACCCTGATGGTAGTTCCTGGCAACAGTCCAAGTTACTCCATACTGGCCCTTTCCCACCTCCCTCAACTCCATTTCTCCTTTCCACCTCTCTGACTCCTTGTCCTTTGGCTTTCCTTCTAAAGTTTCAAACTCAAGCTGTCAAATCTAATCATAACACCTGTCTTCAGTACCATTGGGGACTGCCACTTCCATTTGTCAGTACAATGCCTCCCTTTGGATCTGTGGGTTTGTGTGCGATAAAGCAGAAAATTCAGATGTCAAAGTAAGTTCATTGTGACAAGTATCGAACTCCCTTCTAGCCTTAAAAAAGATAACTAAGTTAATTATTCACCATAAAAATATAAAAACTGCATGTAGTCAGAAGAAGAAATAAGAAGTGGAGAAGAATTATATATGCTAAGCCCTTATAGTTTAGAGAGGTCATACTTTGTTAGAAAAAATATATAGTTAATATGTATGCTTAAACTTTTCTCTGAGTGGATTAAGATAGAACATAATCTTAACAGAATGAGCAGGAAAAATTCAGGATTAGTCAGGAAATGAACAAATAATACTAAAATTACAAAATAGGCATAACTATAATGCTATATACAACATTATATGAACAATTTGAAATATATAGTTGAACTATTCTCTAATTTAGAAAAATATACCTTACCAAATTTGTCTCAAAAAAAGGAAACTTAAACCAATAACTTTTAAAGGAAATAAACTAGCATTCTACTTTCTCCTGACCTTTCCATCAAATGACAAAATTAGACATTTTAATAAATTACTCCTAATAAAACATCAATTCAAACTATTCAGATAACATAGCAAAAAAAAATTATGTGACTTACTAGAGGCTTTGTGCACAAATTCATGCACAAATGGAGTCCCAAGGAGGGTAGGGAAGGGCCAGGATGTGATTGGCTCTCTGGGTGGGTGATGGGATACCCTTGCCCATCCAGGATCCGGATCCATCCTGCTGACATTTGTACAGGTTATTGGGAGCCACCTGGCAGCCACTTTTTATATTCTTTCTTTCTTGCAGGGCATCCAGGGAGGGGAAGCGGCCACGGTGCCTGAGGTCGACTTTCAGGAGGCCGGTGGTGTTGTTGGGATTGTTCTGGTGGTGCTGGTCCATCAGTGTCTGGCCAATTTGCAAGACTACTGAGAGAATGAGTGGCTTCTGCCAGGCAGGTGGGCTGCTGGGGTGGGTCTGTCAGCTGAGTGGCACTCCCACTGCGGTAGCGCACTGACCACCAGGAGGCAGCTCCTGCATTGAGAATCTGCCATTGCATGTCATAGCAACCATTCAACTGGTTATTCTGGTCATTTTAGTCATTCCAGTTACTTAGGCTTTTATATAGAGAGATTTTATGAGATAACATTTAAACAAAGAAAATAAAGTAAAAATCTAGAGCAATTTTACTAATGAACATATTTTTAAAAATCTCAGCAAAAGAGAAAGAATAGGAAATATAGCAGTATTTAATAAAAATACAGCAAGAACAAGTGGAATTTATTACAGAAATATAATACTGGTACGATATAAAATGTTTTATCACAACTGCTCATATTAATATGGTAAATGAAAGAAACATTTTAACCAGCACAATAAATGCATGAAAAGTAGTAAAAAAATGTCATGTATATTTATGACAATAGTTTTTACCAAATTAGATGGGATATGGTTTTTTTTTAATTAAAAAAATGTCTATTAAAAGTTGCTATTTAATGATAAAAATTTAGATTTATTTTTATTTAGGTGAGGGATTATTCTTATTATTTAATACTAGAGGCCTAGTGTATGAAATTTATGCACTGGGGGGGGGGGTGTCCCTCACCCAGCCTGCACCCTCTCCAATCTGAAACCCCTTGGAAGACCCCAGTGGGATTAAGCCAAAACCTGCAATCAGACATCCTTCTCAGAATCTGGGACTGCTGGATCCTAACTGCTCACCTGCCTGATTCTCTGCCTGATTGCCCCTAACCACTTCTGTCTAATACACACATGGTAAATAAGATTGTTGCTAGAGTGTTGAGTTTGACAATTGAATAGTTGCCAATTTCTCAGAGGAAATTAATGTGGCTAATGGAAATAAATGAATATTCTAGAAAAACTGATTGTATGGTACAAAAAGCTGTTTGTAAAGTGTTAACAAAAATGCTTATTGGCAGAGTGTTTCATGGTAAAATTGCATAACATGGTATGAACCTAAAGCAGTCATAGTTTAGTGCAAATAATTAAAATGTAAAAGCTATCAAGACTACATTATAAAATTTCCCAAAGTCTCCTATTATTTAAATTAAAAAAGGGGATGACAGTGGAAGAATATCATGTAAGGAAAAATATCCTGCAAATAATTTACATCTAAAAAATTTGTACTTTAGAAAATTAACCTTCATTCGAAATGCTAACAGCAAGATACCCATGAAAATACACACATGGTGTCAAAACAAGCCAGAGGAAAATCATTTGAGGGGAAAAAAATGAAAAAGGATCCCAAGTCAAATTTATAGAAAATATCCCTTTATTAACTTTTGTGGAGAATATGTTTGTATATTTTCAGAAAACAACTCCAAGACTATCTGGAATCCTGTAACAGAGAGGAATAGACAGAAGTGCTCCAGCCAGGAAGACAGAAGAGAAACAATTCAGAGATGGAAGATGCTGACAACGCCTCACCATACCAGCAGAAAGCAGCTGCATGTTGCTGAAGGATGCCCAGGACCAAACCAGAGATGGTCGGACCTGCATCACCACCTTTTGTCCACCAACCAGATCTGAAATAGCATGGCTGACATGTACACATAAGGAACTATTTGACATTGAAATTGAGACTCAAAAGAACTGTTGGCCTGGAAAGGAACTCACTACAGACTGATTCATTTGCCTCTCAGCATAACCATTATGTCTTGTCTCAGTTTAGGTTCTTACAAGGGTATTTCTTAGATCACATGATCTCACACATCTAGAGGAAATGATGAACATAGACTGATGAACAAAAACAGATCCAGAGAAAGAGAAGTAGCGAACAGACTCTCAAACCTCAGGGGAAAACTAGGGGAGTGTGGGGGTAAAGGGGAAAAGATTAACCAATGGACTTGTGTGCATGCATATGGGCCTGGCCAGGGGCCATGGACAATGGGGGGTGGGGGTGGGGTGAGGGCATACGTAGGGAGGGGTTTGGGATGGGATTGGTGGGATGAGGACAGTAATGTGATACCATAATCAATAAAAATTTTTTTTAAAAAAGATGGCAATTGTACTCAGATTAGTCTACAGATTTAATGAAATTTTAATCAATTACTAAAAGGCATTTTATTTATTTATTTATTTTTTACATATTTTAATGATTTTTTTTGCTCCCCTCCTTCCCTCCCACACATCCCCTCCCTCCCCAGAGTTTTATGCCCATTGGATGTACTTATACACATGTATACAAGTCCTTCAGTTGATCTATTATCTCCCCCAGATCCTCCTCCCTTCCCTGATGAAATCCGACAGATTGTCGGACTAAAAGGCATTTTAAATTAAAACTTGATGACTGACCTTTAGTTCATATAGAAAAGTAAGGAATATTCAAGATAATTATAAATAAGATAAAAGATGAAGAGAAAATAAAGAGAAATAATAGAAGTGAGTCACATTTACAAATAATGTCTGTAAAGCTAAAAACAAAGTAATAAAAAGGCAGGGGTAGAAATTTGATAAGAATATGATCAGAACTCATGTAAATATGTGGTGTGGATGAAAAGGGGCCACATGCTAACCTGATTAACTGAAGAAAGACTTGCATGGCAGCCTTGAAAACTCAGAGACCTAAAGTAATCACAAAGGATGATCTGAAACTAATTAAAAATAGATCTACCATATGACCCAATAATCCCACTCCTGGGTATATACCCCAAAATCTCAAAATCATTTATATGCAAAGATATATACACCCCCTATGTTCATTGCAGCATTATTCATTGTGCCCAAGAGTTGGAAACAGCCAAAGTGCCCTATGATAGAGGATTGGATAAAGAAGATGTGGTATATATACACAATGGAGTACTAATGGCCATAAGAAAGGATGAAATAGCGCCATTTACAATAATATGGATAGACCTTGAGAACATTATGGGAAATGAAATAAGTCAAACAGAGAAAGCTAAGAACTATATGATTTAACTCATATGTGGAATATAAAACTGAAACTTATGAACACAGAAGTGTGGTGGTTGCCAGAGGGGTGGGGAAGGAAGGGGTCCTAATGTGAGGTGACAGGAGAAGATTTTACTTTTGGTGGTGGGCACATGGTCCTATATACAGGTTATGTAAATTAGTAATCCACACATGTAACCTGTATGTTCATGTAGAGTAATGTCACCCCAATAAAATTAAAAATAATTTTTAAAAAAGCATAAAGAGCAGCAAACAAACAAACAAAACAAACAAACAAACAAACAAAAAACAAACAAAAAAACCCCAAAACCAAAACCAAAACTTTTAAATTAAAAAATAATCTATAATGGGTAGTCATGTCCCAGGCCAGTATCTTTCCTCACAAAGATAAACTTTGATCTTAACTGAGCCTATTGTCTTTTTGCATCTAGATAAATACTTTTGGAATGTCAGGTTTACTTGTAACTTGCCTTTTCCCAGACTTCTCAGGGCACACCAATGCACCAGGGCTCCAGGGCAGCAGGGCAGAAACCACAAATTCCCTCACTGTTATTGTTATTATGTTAATTGTTGACAGTTTACTGTCCTGTACTCACCTACGTAAAAGAAACGTGTATCTATTGTTTCAATTTTTGTCCAATCCCAGAGGTTTCCCCCACTTTGTCCTACCTTCCTAATCTAATACCAATGGATTTCATGTAACCCATGTGACCACCTCTGATAATAATTTATATAAATAGGTAAAAAACCACATTCTCTGGAGCATTGTCTCAATGCATTGAGATTCTGGTTCCCAGCAATTGTCCACAGTTTGGTTCAAATAAACTCACAAAAATTATTTACAGGTTTGAATGTTTCTTATATTAACAATGGGCTTGATATATGATACTACCCTGTTTCCCCGAAAATAAGACAGTGTCTTATATCAATTTTTTCTCCCAAAGTTGCACTAGGTCTTATTTTCAGGGGATATCTTATCTTTCCATGCACTAGGTCTTATTTTCGGAGGACGTTTTATTTTTGGGGAAACACAGTAGTGCTATTGTTAATTAGTGGGGAAACAATAGACTACTTAATAAATAAGATCCTTATAACCTTATAAACATCATCTCTATATAATTAAAGTCAAAACATAAACAGCAAATCTCTAAATATTTAGATGATTCTGTAGACCTGGGATTAGGAAAAGTCGTTTTTTATCATTCATTAATTTTCTTGTTTTAATAACATATAAAAAGCAAACACCAAGAAAAAATATTAATATGTTAAAAAAATAAATTTGTGGCCCGACTGATGTAGTTCAGTGGTTAGGCATTGACCTATGAACCAGGAGTTCACAGTTTGATTCCCAGTCAGGGCAAATGCCCTGTTGTGGGCTCAATCCCCAATAGGAAGCATGCTGGAGGCAGTCAATCAATGATTCTCTCTTATCATCGACTAGTGGCCCGGTGTACAAAATTCATGCATGGGGGTGGGGTAGTGAGGAAGTTGTCCTTCAGTCTGGCTTGTACCCTCTCCAATCTGGAACTCCTTGAAGGATGTCCAGTTTACAGGGATCAGGCCTAAACTGGCAGTTAGACATCCATCTGACAATCTGGGACTGCTGGCTTCTAACTGCTCATCTGCCTGCCTGCCTCCCTGATTGCCCCTAACCACTTTGCCTGCTGGCCTGCTCACCCCCAATTGCCCCCTACTGCTGGGCTGCTTGCCCCCAAATGCCCCCCCCACCAGCCTTATCACCCCCAACTGCCCCCTGTGTCAGTGTGCTTGCCCCAAACTGCCCCCCTGTTGGCCTGTTCACTCCAAACTGCCCCCCTGTCACTGTCCTGATCACCTCCAACTGACTACACTGACGTCCTGCTCCTCCCCAGCTGGCTCATTTGATGGTCTGCTTACCTCCAATGGCCCCATCCTCACCAGCCTGATCACTCACAACTGCTGTCCCATCCTGGCCTGATCACCCACAACTGCCCTCCTCTCTTGGCCTCTAACTGCCTCTACCTCTGCCCCATTACCATGGCTTTGTCCAGAAGAACATCCAGAAGGCTCCTGGAAGGTCTCCCAGTCTAATTAGCATATTACCCTTTTATTATTATACATAGAGGCCTGGTGCACGTGAGGGAGCCGACTGGTTTGCCCTGAAGCATGTCCCAGATCAGGGTGGGGCATGGGGCAGCCTGGGCAAGGGGCCTGTGGTAGTTTGCAGGTTGGCCACACCTCCTTGGGATGAGGGTCCCCACTTGGGGGGCATGGCCAGCCTGGGTGAGGGGCTGAGGGCTGTTTTCAGGCTGGCCACACCCCTTCAGGGTGGGGGTTCCCACTGGGATGCCTGGCCAGACTGGGTGAGGGGCTGATGGCTGTTTGCAGGCTGGCCAAACCCCCCAGTGGGAACCCTCACCTCATGGGAGTGTGGCCAGCCTGGGTAAGAGGGTGAGGGCCATTTTCAGGCTGGCCACTCACCCCTGCGACCCAGGTTCCCAGACCTTTCTTGTTTTCTTTCTTTTTCCTCCCAGCACCTCCTTGAGCTGAGGCCAGGGCTGGCTGGAAGCAGGTTTCTGGTATTTATTTATCTTCTATAATTGGAACTTTGTAGCCTTGAGTGGAGGCCAGGGCCGGGCAAGGTGGGTGGGAAGCTTGGCTTCCTCCATCGCTGGGGGAAACCCAAGCCTCCTGCTTGCTCCAGCTTTATGGCCACCATCATCTTTGTTGGGTTAATTTGCATACTTGCTCCTGATTGGCTGATGGGCATAGTGGAGGTATGGTAAATTTGCATGTTTCTCTTTTATTAATTTAGATGTTTCTATCTCTCTTTCCCTTAGTCTCTAAAATCAATAAAGATATATGAAAAGGAATAATAAGTTTGTATTGAACACAATACACCATAACAAAGTGCAAAAATGTGGAAGAATGCATAAATATATACTTGCTCCCAACCCCCACATTGGGGGTTGGGAGGAACTTGGGATATCTCATAATTGCATGTGACTTTACAATTATCTCAAAGTAAAAAGTTTAATTAAAAATAGTCTGAAAAATAATCTAGGCCTTAAATGATTTAGAGCATAAAACTTATAGGAAAGTCAGAGACTAGCCATTATATTGTAAATTGTTTTTCTATCTGCAGGGGTGTTTAGTTGTTCTTTAGAATTATTAGAACACACCATATCTAATACCCACTAGCTGTTGATATATTTTTGGAAAGGAATAAGGTAAATTCTGATTTAGAGTTTACTGTGTTGGTATAGATATCTCCTAGTTTTCAAAAAAAATTAAAAAATTAAAATTCAGAAGGTTTACTTGCTGGGTAAAGCCTGTGAAATCAACAAACAACTCTGCAGGAGCTATGATGACACCTGGTATAAACTGCTGTTGTGAGGCTTTGGAAAAGCTAGGGCATGAGGCTGCCTTAGGGGTTTTTGAAACTGTATGGGTGTGTAAAAACCAATCAATGCTTCTGTGCTTCCTCAGAATGGAATCAGAAGTGCCTGAGAAAAAGTGCCAACAGATATAAAGGAATCTTGCAAAAAGGTGATCCAGCCATATCTGATTAGGTTGATGTTGGGGACCTAATAAAGGTATTGTATCTGGATGATGGGAATGAGGCCACTAGCTCAGCCCACCAATGCCTGGCTGTGGGACTCTTGCTAAAGTAGGTCCTCAGGTGATTAAGATAAATTTCCTGCCTGCCACTTGCTGGAATTAAAGCATGACAGGAAATAGAAATTAAGTTCCATTATTCAAATTTTAAAAAATGTTTTCCATATGGGTATCTATGTCTCAGACCCTGTACTTATTCCAAATAGTGTCTTTTGTATACCAAAAATTATGTGCACCATGAACTGATATAAAAACCAGAGATGAGAAAATTTAATCTGCTTTCTATGAGCTCAAGTTGAGGATGTTTCATAGGACTGAATCTGAATTTAAGGGAATGTAGAAAGCTTTTTATTTTCTGGGTTAAAGTGTTAGGAACAGAAATAGAATATTGGGGACTAGCTATAATTATAAGAAATACTAGAGGCCCGGTGCACAAAATTCATGCACATGGAGTGTGTCTCTCAGCCCAGCTTGCACCCTCTCCAATATGGGACCTTTTGAGGGATGTCCAACTGCCATTTAACCTGATCCCAAACAGGAAGTTTGACATCCCTCTCACAATTCAGGACTGCTGACACCCAACTGCTCACCTGCCTGCCTTCCTGATTGCCCCTAACTGCTTCTGCCTGCCAGCCTGATCACCCCCTAACCACTCCCTGCCAGCATAATTGGTGCCTAATTACTACCCTGCCAGCCTGATTGCCCCTAACTTCCCTTCCCTGCAGGCCTGATCACCCTTAACTGCCTTCCCCTCCAGGCCTGGTCCTCCCCCGCCAACTGCTCTCCCCTGTAGGCCTGAGTCTACCCCAACTGTCCTGGTTGCCCCCAACTTCCCTCCTCTGCTGGCCTGGTAACACCTAACTGCCCTCCCCTGCAGGCTTGATCATTCACAACTGCCCTCCCTTGCAGGCCTGGTCCCTCCCAACTGCCTTCTCCTCTGGCCATCTTGTGATGGCCATCTTGTGTCCACATAGGGGCAGGATCTTTGACCACATGGGGGCAGCCATCTTATATGTTGGAGTGACAGTCAATTTGCATATTTCTTTTTTATTAGATAGAATAGAGATCTGGTACATGGGTAGGGGCTGGCTGGTTTGCCCTGAAGGTTGTCTGGATCAGGGTGGGAGTTCCCTTGGAGCATGGGGAAGCCTAGGCTAGGGGCTTGTGGTGGTTTGCAGGCTGGTACCCCCACCCCCCCTCCCCCGTGACCCAAGTGGAGGCCCTGATATCTGGGATTTATTTATCTTCTATAATTGAAACTTTGTAGCCTTGAGCAGAGCCAAGCCTCCTGCTTGCTCCATGGCCATAGCCATTGTTGTGGGATTTATTTACTTCTATAATTGAAACTTGGTAGTCTTCAGCAGAGGCCAAGGCAGGCCAGAGCTACAGAAGCTTGCCTTCCTTCATTGCCAGGGGCATTTCCTCCTGCTCTCTCCAGCTCCATGGCTGTGGCCATTTTTATTGGGATTTATTTATCTTCTATAATTGAAACTTTGTAGTCTTGTGTGGAGGCCTGGCCAACCAGGGTGTGTGAGAAGCTTGGCTTTCTCCATTGCCAGGAAAACCTTAGCTTCCTGCTTGTTCCTTGGATGCAGCCATCTTGGTTTGGTTAATTTGCATACCACCCTCCTGACTGGTTGGTGGGTGTAGCAGAGTGATGGTTAATTTGCATATTACTCTTTTATTAGATAGGATTAATCATTCTCTGTTAGCCCTGATTGTTCTGTTCTGATTAGAGAAAGTGCATTCTAACCTTGATGAGAATTTTATGCCCTGGGACTTGGGAGCTAATATGAGAATGCAGTCCATCCTCCTTTTCTGAGAACTACCTTGATTAACAACCTTGTTGCTGAAACAATCTGGTCCCACAGGCACCCACCCATTTGCAACCACTAGCCCCTATTGCCTATAATCTGATCCTAGAGGTGTCTAGAGACACCCAACCTCTATGATGCCCCACCCCCAATCCCTAACTATCATTGCCTATAATTTGTAACCATTATACATTGCCTACTTTCCAATGTCTATAATTCTTACTTTCTCATGTAATCTTTGTCCTTCTACCCAATATAAGCACCTGGTTTATGGGGAAGGGTAGAGCAGATTTTTATGGATGACCTGCTGCTCTCCCATACTGCCAGAATTATTATGGAATAAACATTTATATAAGACTCAATCCTGTTTCTGCTTAAATTGGCTCAAGGTTGCCCCAGATCCATTTGTTGTCCAGTTATAAAAGCAAAGAAGTTTATTCTGTTCATGTGGTTGCTGTTGTTTTAAAGCTCTTCCCTGTATTCTGATAGTGTCAGAGAAATAGAGGTCTTCCCAGAACCAAAAGTGTGGTACTACCGATCATTGCTCAGAACATAGGACAGATGATCTCTTTTAATCATTCATTAATCTAGCACAAATTTGTAACCTGGAACAACTTTGAGAAGAAACAGCTTTGGAGAAAAAAATCTAGAACAATAGAAAGAATAGCATGAGGCTCAGAATTGCTAAATTAGTACAGGTGCTAAGAGTTGAGGAAACACAAAAACATATTTGTTCTCTGCCTTTAGAACCTTCAGCACCTCTAGAAAATGTAGAAACTAATCAGGCCCAAGAGACTTTAGGAAACCACTAAGGGGAGAGTATTTGCACAAGAGTCTCATCTCACTTGTCCACATTTCACTGTTGCATGGTGTTGATTTATTTATGGAAAGGGAGAAGGTAAACTCTGATTTACAACTTACTGTGTTGGAATAGATATCTCCTAGTTTCTGGGAGAATTTAAAATTCAGAAGGTGAGGAGTTGACTTGCTGGGTAAAGCCTGTTAAATCAACAAACATCACTGCAGAAGCTGTGATGACACCTGGTATCAACTGATGTTTTGAGGCTGGGCAAAGCTAGGATATGAGGCTGCCCTAGGGCAGTGGTCGGCAAACTCATTAGTCAACAGTCAAATATCAACAGTACAAAGATTGAAATTTCTTTTGAGAGCCAAAAACCGACTTCTACACAAGGGCCATGAAATTTCAATCGCACTGTACGTGTGTGCCTGCATGTGGTATTTTGTGGAAGAGCCGCACTCAAGGGGCCAAAGAGCTACATGTGGCTCTCAAGCCACAGTTTGCCATCCACTGCCCTAAGGGGTTTTTGAAACTACTCTCAGTGTGGATGGAGTCTCCATAAATGGATCCCTAACAAAGACCCTGCTGCTAGCCTTCAATTCCAATTCAATTCCTGTATAGATTGACAACATATAGGTACATTTTAGTGTCATAGACCAATGAATTTATCATTAAATTATGATTGAGTAAAGAGATAATTATGTGTTTTTCTTTTCTTTTCAAATTTATTTATTTATTTCTATTTCAGAGAGAAAGAGAGAAACATCAATGATGAAAGAAAATCATTGATTACCTGTCTTCTGAACCCCTAAGTCCCCAGGGATTGAGCCAACAACCCAGTAAATATGCCCTTGATCAGAATTGAACCCAAGACCCTTCAGTTCACAGGCTGGAGTCAAACCAGCTAGGGCTGTGTTTTTATTTTCAACAGAGCTTTCTCTTACTTGAGAGTAGAGTAACATTTTGAAAAATAACCCCCAAAACTAAAGATAAAGCCATCCAATTTAATGTAATTTTCATTAAGATGAAAAACCAGACCAGTGGTTGAGTGTTAACCTATGTACTAAGAGATCAGGGCACATACCCTGGTTGTTAACTCAACCCCCAATAGGGGGCATGCAGAAGGCAGTCAATGGATGTTTCTCTCTGATTGATGTTTCTATCTCTCTCTTCTCCTTCTCTCTTCCCCTCTCTCTAAAAATTAATAAAAAAGCACATTTTTTAAAATGATGAAAAACCAGAGTAATGGATTGATTTAAATGACTTTAAGATAATTTAAAAAATATTTTAAAAAAATATAGTTAGTTGGCTTTAATAATGAAACTATAGCTGTATTGCAAGGATGTTCTACTTCTGAAATACAACACATTTCATTAATTGTACATTTTATTGAATGTCCCTCATTATTTCAAAATATGGGCAATTATAGAGCTGTGCTGTTGTCACCTTCTTTGCTTTTTGTTGTAGAAGCTGGTAATTAAATAGAAAATGCCTCTGCTGGATGAGATTCTTATAAAAAAGAGATGATAAAGTAGAAGCTATAAGGATTGAAGTAGTAACTCAATGAGGTCAATGTCTAACAACAGGTTTACAAATGACCATTCTTGAGATTAAGAATAGCTCAAATATGTGACATAAATTCCACAGTTAAAAATTTAAACAGAAAAGCTCAGTTAACCATAGTATATTAGTAAGACAATGAGGTAATTAATCTTTAAATTTTGAGCTTGTTTTCTGCAATATTATGGAAGAATTTATCTTATTCCCTCTTGTGTGTTTTAATAAGAAGAAGTTATGACCAATCTTGCATAAAAAATCAAGATTCTTTCTGTTGCTGAACATACCAAATTTCTGATAAGTAATGATTGTTAAAGATAAAAAATATTTAAAAATAATAAACCTGCAAGAAGTATTTAAAGTGCATATACTTGATCATGTATATCAGAACCAAGTTATTTTTAACAGTCATTGTAATAGTACTATTACACATTTATAATATATGCATTGTGCTTATACATATTTACTTCTCTGATTATATAAATTATATACAATTTTTAAATAGTAATTTTCATTGTTAAAGTTTACAGTCCATTTTCTTAAAAGAGGGGTGTAGAAATTAAATTAATTTGAAGGATTATGACCCATGGATTATCCAGTAAACTGCAATAGAGAGAAGCTAAACAATATGAACATGTCAACAACTAGAAATAAATTTCTAATCCCAATTAATGGTGTTTAATTTTTAGGAAAAAAAAAAAATAAGGCACAGCCGAGACTGGTTTGGCTCAATGGATAGAGCATCGGCTTGGGGACTGAAGGGACCCAGGTTCGATTCTGGTCAAGGGCATGTACCTTGGTTGGGGGCATATCCCCAATAGGGGGTGTGCAGGAGGCAGCTGATCGATGACTCTCTTTCATCGATGTTTCTAGCTCTCTATCTCTCTCCCTTCCTCTCTGTACAAAATCAATAAAATATATTAAAAAAAAATAAGGCATATCTAGATAGGCTCATTTATTTATTTTTTTCAGATCTTATTATTTTCCTGGGACAATTCAGTTTAACTAGCATTACATTTATTTTTTTCAGTCCTTTAGTCAAGGTACTTATGAAATCCTTTGGAGAACAATAATGAATAAGATAGTAGCAGGCAGAGGGTGAAACAAAACAAAACACTAATATAGTGTTATAAATATTTTGCTCAGGGGATTATAGGAAATATTTTCATAAGATTTGATAGAATGGGATTAACCCAATTTAGAAGGTCAAGAAGGGAGAACTCAGAGGAATTGATGCTTACACACAAATGGATGGGATTGCTTAGCATTTCAAATGAAAGCATTTATAGATTTTCATGTCTTTGGTATAAATCTGAAGATATTCATGTAAATGAGTAATTTAACAATCAGTGAGCCCAAACCACATGAGAGGTGGGCTATGTGTTACTTACCTTATGTCTTCAGAATCCAGTACCCTGTGTGCCAAGAGCATGGTGCTCACACAATAATGCTGCTAAAATAATTCATACATAATCTAAAGTAATACCAGTTTAGTGCTTTTGCAAAACATGATAATTTAGATAGTACAGATTTTCAATTATCAATAAAATTTATAACAGTGAAATATGAGACATTGAGAACTTAAATGTTAATTATTAATGACTGAAAATCTAACTAAATAATATGTTTGGAAAAATAATATTTTAAAATTTTCTTGCATTTGTTTCTGATTTACTGGATCTATTGTAACCAAATACGTTTACATATTATTTTCTTTTTAATTTTTCAATTAAATTTATTGTGTGACATTGGTTAAAATTATATAGGTTTCAATGTACAATTCTATAATAATCTGTATATAGCATGTTTACCATCTATAATAAAATCTTCTGTAATCCTATATTTGAACCCATTTTACCCTTTACTACCTCTCCTCCCTTTCCCTTTGGTAACCACCATACTGTTGTCTGTGTCTATGAGTTTTTATTTGTTTGTTTGTCTTATTTGTTCATTTGTTGCTTTCAGTTTTATATCACACATGAGTGAAATAATATGATAGACTATTTTATGCTACTTCAGTTAAGTTAGATTTTGATATATTCAGTTTTGACATTAATTTTAGGCAATAATGGTGTGTTGTAAGCAAATATATATATATGTACTTATATTGCCTTAACTCCATTTTTACCCCTAAAATTCCTATAGGCCTTTATTATTTATTTTCATCATGATTCTTAACTTGCTAAGTAGAAAACAATTTAAAAATTCTTTTATCCTATAGAAGACAGTCAAACTGTTATTTTTGTGTTTCCCCTTTCCCCTCAAATATTACCATCTGCTTGTTTTACACTGGTTACCAGTGATATTCACAGTAAAATTTTCATCCACACTCTCTGTTAAGTCATGCTCAACTGTGTTTATTTTTGCCATTGCTAACTTTCTTGAGGAATCTGGGACTTGGGTTTGTTGCATTCACTCATGGTGCCAGTTTCCTTCTCACAACATTTACTCCACCACTTCTTTGAACTTGTATAAAGGTGAGAACTTAACTTACCAAATATGTTTTTCCCACTACATATTTGAGAATGGAAAAAAATTCATGTATAAAGAAAGAATAGAGTTACCATGTTCAAAAGTGTTTAAAAAAATCTTAAAACCTGGTAGCAGGGACAAACTTTTGTCCTAATTTCACTTAAAGCTTATCAGTCACCCTGGAAGTGGTTATTCTGATGTATTTTCCTAGCATTCACTTATCTGACATACATTTAAATTGGTAGCATAAATTCTCTTGGAATGCCTCATAGATATACATAACTTAAATGGGTTCTTGGATTGCAAATCCCAAAAATTTCCTTCTAAATCACAGTTTGCATGAATGACAGGGAAGACCTGTTCATTCATCAGGACCTGTTCATCTATAGTCAAAGTTTCTTTGCAATAAAGGCTTTGGTCTGATGTTTCAGAAGTAGTCAACTTCTCAATCTGTGCTGATCATTGGTAAAATTTGATCACAGAGGCAGACCTTTTATTCTCAAACCCAGCTGTTAGTTAGTTTATATTCTGAAGAATAAGGATTGATTGCCCTGGTAATTTTATCCTCCTTTGTATAAAGGCAGATGTTATTCTAATTCAAAAACAAGTAATCCTCTTCAAATTTTACAAATATAGCCACCATTAACACAGCTTAGTTGAGCACTTCTGAAAGTTTTAGTGAGGCTTTTGTTGCCTCACTAAAAAAAATTGACTATGAATAAAGTCCTCCTCAAAAGTCAGAGATACCCTGTACTTAATCACAGAAGTAAAAGAAAATAATTTTTACTTTAAGAATATTTGTAGCATTTGTATGAGAATGAAACACTGCAGATATTACCTCCACTTTACTCATTAACAGACATGACTGAACTTAATGCAAAACAATAACCACAACAACATTTTGGTACTGAAAAAAATCTAATATTTTATTTCATATAATCAAAGTTGTAATACTTCACAGTAAATCTATCAGCTTCAGGTGCCAAAATTCACAGAAGTGGATATGAGGCATTACATTTGCAAAATGAGGAGCAGGAAACTGACCATATAACATAAAACCAATTAGGAGATGCCAGATGCAAGAGATGCATCACTGGAATGGAACAAGATGATGAATATTTTTTTGGACATGCACACTTTCCCTAAGGTGGTAAAGAATAAGGCTGGCAGTGGGGAGTGGAAATGGTGGGCTAGATTAATGTTTTAAAAATACAGGAAAATGACTCAAAATGTGAAATTATGGAATTAGAGTCTTCATCTTAGAGGATTTCTTTTTAAATATAACTTTCTAAAATTGAAAGGAGGAAAGAGAGACATTTTTTTCTTTAATTATTTTTGTGATATATATATATATATATATATATATATATATATAATCTGTAGGCAAAATTGGAATTGAACCTACTATTGATACAAGTTACTAAGAAATGAGATACAATTTTAGGGTATCCAAGAAGCTTTTCAAGACTAAGTTTTCTTCCTTCATTAAACAGATAATGGTTTTAAAGTCTTCCATTGGTTTGAGTCAGTTTCATAATATAGAATGATGAGCAACACACAGTCCCACTTTCACAGAATAGACCATCCCATATAAGAGAATCACGAATTCATGATGACCGGCAATTTAGCTAAGCATTGGGAATGATGGAGTAAAGAAGACCACCAGAGAGGGTCATGGTAATTCAGTCCTTGTGCTAGTCCTTTCTCTTCTTCCTGAACTCCACATGTTGGAGGACCTTGACACTTACTCTTTGGCCATTGACCCTTTCTTTCTTACCACCTAAGCTTGAGTAATTTAAAATAACTATAATTTTAAATTCCATGTTGAACTCATGTTTCAGCTCTGCCATTCGCTGGGTATGTAGACTCAAATTTTCTCCTGCTCACATTCTCTCCCAGGTGTCTGCAGAGAAATTAATACAAAACTAACTATTGGTTTTGTTTGGTTTTAAACTCAAACTTGCTTCTCACTTTGTCTTCTCATGTTCACACCACTTATTTTTCTGGTCAAGTAGAAAAAACAAAACAAACAAACAAAAAACACTAAAGAAGCACACTTGACTTTTTTACCTGCTAGTGTCTTAATATGAGCCACCATCTCAAACCAGAACCACCCTAATTTGAGCCTTCTGTTTTTTGTTTTTTGATTTTTAAATAAAACACATTAATGGTTGTGAAAGGCTTCCCTACCCTTTTATATTCAGTCCTCTGCTTGCCAATCTAAATGATATTTTAAAATGAAAAAAAAATTATATCACCTTCCTGCATCAAGTCTTCAAAGGCTTTTATCACACACTCAGCATGAATCCCCAGTTTTTTTTCCATGGCACAAGTAACAATCTCTATCCTCATATCCTATACTTAGACTTTACAAAACCCTAACTAAGTTCAAACAAGCCTTTCTAACAAACTTTAATTGTGGGTCATATTGTAATTGCACTTCAGAAAAACCTGAAGAACTCAGAAAGGTTAAGTGATTATCCCCAAAATTACATAGTTAGTAAAATTTGGACATGATCTTTTTTATTTAATAAATATTTATTGTTCAGATTATTACAATTTCCCTCCTTTCCCCCCCATAGCTCCCCTTCACCCTGTGCCACCCCACCCTGTGCCCTTACCTTCTCCCCTCACTGTCCTCATCCATAGGTATACGATTTTTGCCCAGTTTCTTCCCACACTCCCACACCCCTTTACCCCTGAGAATTGTTAGTCCACTCCCTTTCTATGCCCCTGATTCTATTATATTCACCAGTTTATTCTGTTCATCAGATTTTTAATTCACTTGATTTTTAGATTCACTTGTTGATATATATTTGTTGTTCATAATTTTTATCTTTACCTTTTTCTTCTTCCTCCTCTTCTTAAAGAATATCTTTCAGCATTTCATATAATATTGGTGGTGATAAACTCCTTTAGCTTTTTCCTACCTGTGAAGCTCTTTCTCTGACCTTCAATTCTGAATGATAGCTTTGCTGGGTAGAGTAATCTTGGTTGTAGTTTCTTGCTGTTCATCACTTTGAATATTTCTTGCCACTCCCTTCTGGCCTTCATAATTTCTGTTGAGAAATTGGCTGACAGTCATATGGGTATTCTCTTGTAGGTAACTAGCTGTTTTTCTCTTGCTGCTTTCAAGATTTTCTCTTTGTCTTTTGCCCTTGGCATTTTAATTATGATGTGTCTTGGTGTGGTCCTCTTTGGATTCCTTTTGTTTGAGGTTCTGTGCACTTCTGGACTTCTAAGTCTATTTCTTTACCAGGTGGTGGACGTTTTCTGTCATTATTTCTTCAAAGAGGTTTTCAGTATCTTGCTCTCTCTCTCTTCTTCTGGCACCCCCAGAATTCAGATGTTGGTATGCTTGAAGTTGTCCCAGAGGCTCCTTACACTATCTTCAAATTTTTGGATTATTTCTTATTTTCTGGTTGAGTGTTTTTTGCTTCTTTGTATTTCAAATCTTTGACTTGATTCTTGTGGTCTGCTGTTAGGTCTCTGTATAATATTTTTTATTTCAGTCAGTGTATGTTTAATTTCTAGTTGGTCCTTTTTCATATTCTTGAGAGTCTCACTAAATTTATCAGCCTTTTCTAGGAAATTCTTGAAAACCTTATAACAATGATTTTGAACACTATAATCAATCATTTGCTTTCCTCCATTTCTTCCATTTGTGATCTGTTTCTTTGTCTCTGCATATTTGCTGCTTCCCTGAGTTGGTAGAGTAGCTTTGTGTGTTAGGTGTCCTATAGGGCCCAATGGCTCAGCCTCCGCAGTTACCTGAGGTAGACATTCTTGGTGCACCCCTTTGTGGACTGTATGCACAGACTTGTTGTAGTTAAGTCTTGATTGTTGTATCACTGGAAGGAATTGACCTCCAAAACAACTGGTTCTGAGGATCAGCTGTGTCTGTGCTGGGAGAACTTCTGTGCTGGAGACACCCTTATGATACAAGACTTGCAGGATTACAAAAGCCTTTATGCTAAGTTTGGATGGGGTGGAGTCTCAGAGCAGAGCAGACAGCCTTGGCTTTCTGTCAGCCCTGCTTTATGAGGCCCCTTGGTTCAGTGTCCCTTGGTAATCACTGCAAGCACCTCTGAGAAAAAGCTGCCCTCAAGTTTTGCCCTCTGCCAGATAATCCAGTTTCTCTCCAAATGTGTCTGGGTTCCAAAATTCTCACCTGGAACTGGAGTTCAGTGCAGTTAGGAGATTCTGTCTCCCTCCCACTTGGGAAAGCCAGCAGCACACTCAGCAGTCAGTCCTTTCTGCTCGCACTTGTGCCTCCGGATCTCTGCCTTTTGCAGCTCCCCTGAGTCTCAGCGTGCTTTTGTCTTTTTTTGACAGTCCAGATTCCCCCCTACCGTTCCCCCCCCCCCCATATGAGTCTGGGTCCCCAGGGTCTCACCCAGAACTGAGGTTTAGTGCAGTCATGAGCTTCTGTCTCCCTCCTACTTGATAAAGCCAGCCAGGCACTCAACCGCCAGTTCTCTCCATGTGCATGTCTTCATGCCTCAGCCTTTTGTGGCTCCTCTGAGTCTTTATGTGCTTTTCTCTTTCCTTCTAGTTGTAGAATTTCCACTCAGTCAGCTTTCCTGTGGTTCTGAATGATGTTCATTTTGTCTTTTAGTTGTAGTTTTGAAATTGTTGTGCGAGACAGCAATTTAAGTGTTTATGCCTCCATCTTGGATTCTTCTGGATATGATCTTTATAATAAAGTTGGGTATTTAAACTTCTTTATAGTATACCATAATGTACAATGAAATACACACAACAAGCTCTACAGTCTCAGGACCTTAAAAAACATTAACAATGATAATACTGAGTTAAGTTTTGATAACTATAGTTTTAAACATTTGGAAACTCAGTATTTATTACATAATGTTGACATAAGAAACATTCAAACCTGTAAAGCTTTTTTTGTGTTTTCGTTTGAGCCAAACTATTAACAATTGTCAGGAAGCAAAATCTCAACAAATTAAGATAAAATTTCCCTCACTTTTATAAATTACCATCAAAAGTGGAGATGTAAGTGGGTTACATGAAATCTATTCGTGACAGATTAGGATGTCAGGAGAAATCAAAGTGGGAAACCTCTGGGATTGGATAAAAAGTGAAACAATAGACAAATGGTTCTTTTACATAGGTGGTGGGTACAGGAGAGTTAATAGTCAACAATTAACATAATAATAATAACCAGGAGGGAATTTGTAGTTTCTGCTCTGGTGTCCTGGTACAATGTGCCCTGAGGAGTCTGAAAAAAAAAAGGAAATTATTAGTAAACCGGATGTTTCATAAGTATGTTATTTTAGATGCAAAAAGATAATAGTCTCAGTAAAGATAAAAAAATTTATCTTTGCCAGGAAAGATATTAATCTCAGACATGACTACGCACTACATACAAACTGCTTTTTAATTAAAAGGTTTTAATTTTAGACCATCCTTTGTGGTTACTTTAGGACTCTGAGTTTGCAAGGCCACTGTCATGCAGGTCTTCTCTAAGTTGGTCAGGTTAGCATGTGATCCCTTTTCATCCACACATCTCTCTTCTGGTCATAAATAGATCCAAAGCTTCAAAAGGCAGAGGTCCAGATGCATTGATGGCCAAACTTTTGGTGGGATAATGAAGTATCATGGTGCTAGGAAGACTCATTCCTAGGATATCTCAATATCAGCATTTGTCTTGTTGAACTGGGTGGACCACTTAGAATGGGGAAAAACTGTTACCTCAGATGGCATTCAAAGTTGAAATATTCCTATTTAAAATAATAGGCAGGTAAATGGGAGGCAGTCAGATCCTAAATGTCCTTGTTAAAAATTATTCTGGATAGTGTCTAATTTTTGAGCCACCATGATCTGAGTTTTTCTACACTCAAGACTACAAAGTTTCAATTATAGAAGATGAATAAATTCTCGCCCCCCCCCCCCCCAAATGGCATCAGCCACGGAGATGGAGAGAGCAAGAGGCATGAGTTGCCCCAGGCAATGGAGGAAGCCAAGTTTCCTCAGCCCTGGCCTGCCTTGGCCTCTGCTGAAGGCTACAAAGTTACAATTATAGAAGATAAATAAATCCCAGATACCAGGGCCTCCTCTTGGGTCGCCAGGGGGCATGGCTGGCCTGTAAATGACCATAGGCCCCTCTTCCAGGCTGCCCAACGCCCCAAGGGAACCCCCACCCTGATCTGGGATACCCTTCATGGAAAACCAGTTGGTTCCCACCCATGCACCAGGCCTCTATCCTATCTAATAAAAAAATAATATGCAGATTGACCATCACTCCAACACACAAGATGGCTGCCCCTATGTAGTCAAAGATCCTGCCCCCATGTGGACACAAGTTGGACAGCAGGGAAGGGCAGTTGGGAGGGGCCAGGTCTGCAAGGGAGGGCAGTTGTGGGTGATCAGACCAGCAGGGGAGGGCAGTTGGTAGAGACCAGGCCTGCAAAGGAGGACAGTTAGGGGTGATCAAGCCTGCAGGGGAGGACAGTTAGGGGAAACCAGGCTGGCAGGGGAGCAGTTAGGCATCAATCAGGCTGGCAGGGGAATGGTTAGGGGGTGATCAGGCTAGCAAGAAGAAATGATTAGGGGCAATCAGGAAGGGAGGCAGGTGAGCAGTTGGGAGTCACTAGTCCTGGATTGTGAGAGGGATGTCCGACTGCCTGTTTAGACCCAATCCTACCTGGATTGGGCCTAAAGGAACAGTTGGACATTCCTTGAAGGGTCCCAGATTGGAGAAGGTGCAAACTGGGCTGAGGGACATACTCGCCGTGCACAAATTTTGTGCGTCAGGCTGCTAGTCAATAATAAACATAAATAGATTAAATGCTCCAATCAAAAGACATAGGGTGGCTTAATAAATAAGAAAACATGACCCATATATATTCTGTATAAAGAGACCCACCTCAGAACAAGCTACTCACACAGATTTAAAGTGAAGGGATGAAAACATTTATTAGGCAAACAGAAATGAAAAAAAAAATGCTGGGGTAGCAATATTTATATCTGACAAAATAGACCTTAAAGTCAAGGCTATAACAAGAGATAATGAAGGCCATTTTATAATACTAAAGTGATGGATACAACAAGAGGATATAACTCTGGTAAACATATATGTAACCAATACTGGAGTTCCCAAACACATAAAATACTTGTGGAAGATATCAAGAAAGAATTCCACAGTAATACCATAATAATAGGAGACCTTAATACCTAATTGACATCACTGGATAAATCCTCTAGATAAAAAAGTCAACAAAAAAACAGCAATCCTAAATTACTCATGAATTCAGATGAAACCAGTTGATATCTTCAGATCATTTAACCCAAAGGCAACATAATATACATTCTTTTAGAGTGCATATGGGACATTTTCATAGATAGACCACATATTGGGACACAGGCTAAGTATCTTCAAATTCAAGAGGATAGAAATTATATAAACATCTTCTCAGGGAACAATATCATAAAGTTAGAAATAAACTACAATAAAAAATCAAGCATATGGAAGCTAAATAGCATGCTATTAAACAATGATTGAGTTACCAAAGAGATCAAAGAAAAAATAAAAAATATCCTGGAAACAAATGTCAATAGAAACAAAACAATCCAAAATCTATGGGACACAGTGAAACAATCCTTAGAGGGAAGTTCATAGCTCTACAGGCCTATCACAAGAAAACAAGAAAAACTTGCAATAAATTTTCAAACTGTACAACTTATTGATTTAGAATGAGAGCAACAAGATGGGGTAAGCAGAAGGTAGGAAGTAATGAAGATCAGAGCTAAAATAAATGACATAGATACAAAAACAAAACAAAACAAAAAAACAAAACAACACAATACAAAAAATCAAAGATCAATGAAACTAAGAGCTGGTTTATTGAAAGGATAACAATATTGATGAACCTCCAGCTAGGATCACCAAGAAAAAAAGAGAGAGGATCCAAATTAACAAAATCAGAAATGAAAATAACAACTGACCCCACAGACATTCAAAAGAATGTAGAACAACTTTACTCCAACAAATTAGACAACCTTGATGAAATGGACACATTCCTAGAAAAATAGGACCTTCCAAAACTCAATCAAGAAGAATAAAACAATCTGAATAGGCCAATAACTATGGATGAAATTAAAGCAGTGATTTTAAAAAAAACTTTCCACAAACAAAAGCACTGGTCCAGACAGCTACACAGGAGTTTTACCAAACATTCAAGAAAGAACTAAAACCTATCATTCTTAGACTATTAAAAGTAATTCTAGAGGAAGGAACACTTCCAAGCTTTTTCTATGAAGCCAGCATTACCCTAATAACAAAACCAGATAATGACACTACAAAGAAAGAGAATTATAGGCCAATATCACTGATGAACATAGATGCTAAATTCCTCAACAAAATTCTAGGACTTTGAATCCAGCATTACATTAGAAAGATCATACACTATGACTAAGTGGGATTTATTCTGGGGATACAAGGATGGTACAATATTTGCAAATCAATAAACGTGATAGATCACATAAACATGTTGAGAGACAAAAATCTCATAATCATATCAATTGAAGAAAAAGCATTTGACAAAATCCAACACAATTTCTTGATAAAAATTCTCAGCAAAGTGAGAATAGAGGTATCATATTTCAATATAGTAAAAGTTTGTTAAACAAACATGCAGCCAACATCATACTCAATGGGAAAATCTAAAACCATTTCCCCTAAGAACAGGAACAACACAGGGATGCCCACTTTCATCATTCCTGTTCGACAAAGTACTGGAAGTCTAGCCATAATGATCAGATAAGAAGGAGAAATAAAAGGCACCGAAACTGAAAAAGAAGTAAAACTGTCCTTATTTGCAGATGACATGGTATTATACATAAAAAAATCTAATACTCCATAAAAAATGACTAAATTTAATAAATTAATTTGGCAATGTAGCAGGGTACAAAATTAATACCCAAAAATCTATGGCTTTTTTATATACTAGATGCCTGGTGCACAAAATTTGTGCACGGGGTGGGGGTGGGGGTGGTGTCCCTCAGCCCAGCCTGCACCCTTTCCAATATGGGACCATCACCACTGGGATAAGGCCTAAATGGGCAGTGGGACATCCCTCTCACAATCCAGGACAGCTGGCTCCCAACTGCTCGCCTGCCTGCCTTTATGATTGCCCCTAACTGCTTCTGCCTGCCAGCCTGATCACCCCTAACCACTTCCATGCCAGCCTGATTGATGTCTAACTGCTCCCGTGCCAGCCTGTTTGCCTCCAGCTTCCCTCCTCAGCAGGCCTGTTCACCCCTAACTGCCCCCCCTGCAGGCCTGGTGCCTCCCAACTGCCCTCCCCTGCTGGCCATCTTGTGGTGGCCATCTTGTGTCCACATGTGGGCAGACAGGATCTTTGACCACATAGGGGCAGCCATCTTGTGTATTGGAGCGATGGTCAATCTGCATATTATTTTTTTATTAGATAGGATAGAGGCCTGGTGCATGGGTGGGAGCCAGCTGGTTTGCCCTGAAGTGTTCCAGATCAGGGTGGGAGTTCCCTTGGGGCGAGGGGGCTGTGGTGGTTTGCAGGCCAGCCACATCCTCAGGCGACACAAGAGGAGGCCCTGGTATCTGGAATTTATTTACCTTCTACAACTGAAACTTTGTAGCCTGGAGCAGAGCCAAGCCTTCTGCTTGCTCTGTGGCTGTCGCCATTCTGTTTGGATTTGTTTGCCTTCTATAATTGAAACTTTGTAGCCTTGAGTGGAGGCCTAGACCAGCAAAGGCAGGTGGAAAGCTTGGCTTCTTCCATTGCCTGGGAAACCCAAGCCTCCATCTTGCTCTCTGTGGCCACAGCCATCTTGGTTGGGGTTAATTTGCATAGTCACTCTGATAAGCTGGTGGGCGTGGCTTGTGGGTGTAGCAGAGGCATGGTCAATTTGCATAGTAATCTTTTATTAGATAAGATAATGAACTCACAGAAAGAGAAACTTAAAAAACAATCCTATTTACCATACAACAACAATAACAATAAAACACATTAAGATATCTAGGAATAAACTTAACTAAAGAGGTACAATACCTGTACTTGGAAAAATATAGGACACTGAAAAAAGAGGTAGAGGGAAGACATTAACAAATGGAAGAATATACCATGTTCATGGATTGGTAGAATCAATATCATGAAAATGTCCTTAATTCCCAAAGCACTCTATAAATTCAATGCAATCCCCATTAAAATATGAATAGCATATTTTACAGACCTATTTTACAGACCATATTTTACAAACTTCCAACCATCCATATAGGATAAAAAGATACCTTGAATAACTATAGCAATCTTGATAAAGAAGGTCAAGTTGGAGGAATCATAATATCAGATATCAAAATATGTTAGAAAGATACTGTTCTCAAAACTGCCCGGTACTGGCACATGAACAGTCATATAAACCAATGGAACAGAACAGAGAACCCAAAAATCGACCCAAGCCATCACAATTAATATGTGACAAAGGAGGCAAGAGCATACAATGTAGTCAAGATAGTCTCTTCAATAAATGGTTTTGGGAAAGTTGGACAGATACATGGAAAGAATGAAACTAGACCATCAACTTACACCATACACAAAAATAAACTCATAAGGGATAAAGTACTTAAACATAAGGTGGAAAACCATAATAATCTTACAAGAATCCATAGGCTGCAAAATATCAGACATATCCAGTAGGAATATATTTACTGATATGGCTCCTTGGACAATGGGAAGTAAGTATAAAATAAACAAATGGCACTACATAAAAATAAAAAGTTTCTGCACAACAAAAGATACCATCAACAAAACAACAAGAGAGCCCCCTGCCTGGGAGAACATATTTTCCAATGTTATATCCAATAAGGGGTTAATTCCCAAAATGTATAGGGAACTCTTATAACTTAACAAAAAGAAAATAAACAATCCAGTAAAAAAAAAATGGGCAAAAGAACGAAATAGAGACTTTTCAAAAGTGGACATACAGAAGGTTCAAAAGATATCTGAAAACATGCTTAAAGTCACTAATTATCTGAGAGATGTAAATTAAAAGCACAATGAGGTACCATCTCACACTTGTCAGAATGGCTATCATCAACAAATCAACAAATGACAAGATTTTGTGAGGATGCTGAGAAAGAGAAACTCTCTTGCACTGCTGGTGGGAATGCAGACTGGTACAGAACTTTGGAAAACAGTATGGAATTTTATCAAAAAATTAAAAATAGAACTCCCATTTGACTCAGTAATCCCACTTTTAGGAATATATTCCAAGAAGTCAGAAAGACCAATCAGAAAGGACACATGCACCCCTATGTTTATAGTAGCACAATTTACCATAGCTAAGATTTAGAAATAGCTAAAGTGCCCATAAGAAGTTGAGTCTTGGATTAGAAAACTATGGTACATCTACACAATGGAATACTATGCTGCGGTAAAAACTAAAGAGCTCTTACCATTCCCAACAACATAGATGGGCCTGTAGAGCATTATGTTAAGTGAAATAAGCCACTCAGAGAAAGATAAATACCTCATGATCTTACTCATTTGTTGAATATAACGAACAACATAAAATGATGAACAAAAAGAGATCCAAAAACACAGAAGCATTGAACAGATTGTCAAACATCAGAGTTAAGGCAGAAGAGGGTTGAGAGGGTAAGAGGTTAACCAAAGGACTTGTATGCATGCAATTAAGCATAACCAATGGACTCAGCCTGGGCATAGGTGTGGCTGGGAAAATGTCAATGGGTGAGAAAGGAGATAAATTTAATACTTTAAATAATAAAGAATTTAAATTAAACAACAAAAATAATCTAAAAAATAAATAAAGTATTCATGAAAATGATATCCATCCTAGTGGTCCGATGCATGAAATTCATGCACTAGGGGTGGGGAGGTTTCCCCAGCCTGTCCTGTGCCATGTCACAGTGTGAGAGCCCCCAATCCATCACCCCATAGAGTTAGGCCCTACCCATCCATCCGGGGCTTCTAGATGGATTACCCCAAATAGGTAAGCTGGAGCCAGGGGAGGCCTGAAGAATCCCATCAGGGTTGCAGCAGAGGGGCCTCTCCACATGCCTGTGGACCCCTGATGCAGGTGTGTGGAGAGGCCTCTCTGCCACAGCCCTGCCCCTGTTCCCAATGCTGCAAGTCCACGCCCACCCATGCCTGCTACACACGCAGCCTGCTGATTGGTTATTACTGTGATGGTGTCTGACCAATTTGCATATTACCCTATTATTAATATAGATATAATTCTACCAGGGCAATTATTAGGGAGGTATTCTTGGATGGGTTTCCCAAGATGGGTCCTTTATAATAGAGATAGCCAGAAAAAAATGTACCAAAGCTTATACTGATGGTAGAAGACCAGTGTATGGTCAAGAAAATATTAACTTCATTATCACAGCTGATAATGAGAATATTATTGACTACTTGGTGCAAAAGTTTAGCTGGTACCTAAGTTAACTTTTTCCATATCTAATAATGGAGGAGGTCTGGGGAGACAGATATCATTTCCACTAGGAAACAATGTCAGGATAATCCTATATAATAAAGATCTAATATGCAAATGTTCGTCATGCCTTCACGCCCATGCACTCTTAAGCCCTTGAGCCTGAACTGCTCAGATACTCAACTCTGGGGAGAGAGGAAAGGGTCCTAGCCAGGCACAAGTGAGCTTGCCAGAGAGGAATGGAGACCAGTCAGGCTGCAGACCAGGAGAGGGACAAGCTGCGCACCCCGGTGGTCCTGGTCACCTGCGGCTGCTGCCCGGATGAAGCCAATTTGTCCATAATCCCCTGCAGTTGAAGCCAGCTCAGGCAAAGCCAGATCAGGTTCTGGGTGCCTATGGCCGGCCAGAAGGAGGGAAGCCTGGGTCCCTAGTAACCAGGCCTCTAGTAACAATATAAAAATCATTTTACATGCATTAAATCTATAACAATTACGTGAGATAAAAACAAGGTTTGAGCAGCATCGATTTGTGAGCATATAGGCCTTGTTGAAGACTTGGGATAGCTGTCTGCCTTCTTCATGGATGGCAGCTTCTCAGTCTTGCAATGAGGACCAGTGTCAGAGACAGAGGCAGATGTCAATTCCTGGTTAGGTACCTGATAAGATAAGGCTTCTTTAACACTGTTGGAGACAATCTTTAATTAATGTCTTTCCAAGTGGACAAAAATCTCCAGTTGTAAGTTACAGTTTTTGAACCTTTGTTTCCTGGAGTATTATGAAATGAATGTTATGCATGTTTTAGTTCCTACAATGCAGAATGTTCGTGTTTTTAGTTTTCTTATATCTGGGAAGCAAAAGATTAAAAAATCAGTGATATTTTAAACAGAGTAATAAAGATAATAATTATTCTCAATTCATCTAATCCCATAACTATTTTGTTTATCCTGATTATTTGCCAGTATTTAAAAAAATGAATTTAGTTATTTTTTAGAGTTCTATAAATTTTCATCCAGTTCAAAGATATGAGCTACTTAGAAGCCTGCAATTTAAAGTCAGGCTCCTTTTCATGGATTTTCCTAAAGATATAACATATCTGGAAGTGTATCAGAGTAAAACAATGACTATCTATGAATAAAAAAAAAATCTAAATTGGCATGGTTATATATTTGATTATAATGCAATGATAAAATATTTTGCTTTTCTATAAGATAAAACATTGCAATATGACAATTTCTGGGTAAATAGTAATTATTGTAAAGTGACATAGAGTAATATAATTTTATATCTATCTAGATTCAATACTTAAGTTCAGAATATAAAGAACAAACAATATGTAATATTTTAAAACATTGCACATGGCCTATTGGAAGTGTGTATGGAAATAATTCATAATCTCCCAATGTATGAAACACAAATATCCAGATATCACTGCCGGACACCCCTCAGAGGAAACCTTCACTCTTGGCTTACCTGTGTCACTGACTGGACACCTGTTACCCTTGAGAATTTCTTGTTTTCACTTGGCTCTGAATCTTTGCAAATTCCTTTATGGAGCAGACTGAAATTTCTATAACATCAATTTTAACAAAATAGATGTATACAGATAGAATATAGTTATTTATTTGACAAAGCTTCCCATGTAATTTCAACTATATTAAATAGGCCTAATTTAGTTTAAAAACATTTCTTTTTTTAAGAAAGGGAATAAATCCTTGAGGCATTCCAAGGCCCATTGGAATGACTCAAAGTCATCTCTCAGTTTAAAAGTCTCTTTAAAATTTAAACTTTGTAAAAGGTTGTCAAGTGTATTTAACCAAAAGATTATATAATAAACTCTTTGTAAATCTATGTAAAAACACATATTTTAAGGTAATAATTCTAAAACACATTAATCAATCTTAAACCAGTTTTAATATTAAATATTTTGTCCAGACCACAGAGTTCTACTTGATTTTTATAAGTATGTAGTTTTTTTTATTACTAGGCTAATAAAATATTATATCTTAGTAATACCATCCAGAGGCTGAAAATTCACCACATATAATATATTGACAAATACATATCACATAATGACCATACACGTAAAGACCATAACACAATTCAAATTACTAATTTTTACAGAAAAATGCAAGATTTTAAAAAATAAACTTAAAATGTTCACACTTTTATAACCTTCCTGAACATTTTATAAAAATTTCTACAATTTATCACAAACATTCTTACCCATTCAGAAATAATTGTCCTTAGAACAAGTTGTTTTCTTTCCTTTTCCTCAGAAATGCTTCTCTATACCTCAGCCTTCTATTATCACAACCATAATTTCTTACAACTTAAGTTGAACTTTTAACTCTTTCTAGAAACATCAATTTCCAATAATAACCATAAATAAATAAATGACCAACATTCCTTAGATTCCTTGATGTTTATGAAGACATTTGAAACACACTCTCATTTTCAAGAAACACACCTTTAACAAAGCACAGGACATTACATTAACAGCTCAAATCCACTTTACAGACTTTAAGCAATAAAAAAGCAAGTGAACTTAAGACATCAATGTTTCAGTATTTCAAGTTATTTAAAAATATTTAGATATTCAATAACTTTAAATTTTACTAGTCATTTAGAAATAAATAGCTGAAATAAGTTAAAGTAATTTGCTTAGGTGACTGCCTTCTAGAGATTTGGAAACACACACACACACACACACACACCACACAAAAAACCCAAAAACCCAGATAAGAGTTCTTGATACTTAGATTTCAAAGTCCTGAGACATTGGTTTCCAAAAGCCAACTATCGACAGGCATTTTGATTTGATCAGTGGAGGTTTTAGGGAACGTAAAAGGACTTACTTAGCTTTGATATTCTGGAGTCATACACCTCTGACCCTGTAAAACTGCATGGTAAAATAAGGACAGTGCTTTTTTGTTCTTTTTAATTCCTCAATAATTGGCAAATGTTGGCAAAGAAGTAACAAATTCATTTACCCATTTTTGAAATATTTCTTTCTATTTGAGTATTTTTCTCTAAGATTCTATAGCAATTACAGAGATACCTAATTTATAGGTAGCATATAGTTGAGAGTCATTTCTGAGAGTCACAACAGTTTGCATGTATATAAAAGACACATTTATCTAAGAAGGCCTCATTCTCCATTCACTTCCCTGGGAATGGAAAAGCAGGTCTAGCTGCAGGGTAGCATTAAACTTAATGGCACCACTAACTGGCCAAACCTCTTCATTGTCTACTTTCTAGTAAGGCCAGGTTGTGTTGCAAAAGAAGATTAGCCTTTTTCTTGAGGGACCTGGAGTGAAATTTCTCCTAGTTGGAGAGCATATACCTCCAAAGGGCAGGGAGCGGGGGGGGGGGGGGGGGGGGGGGGGGGGGGGGGGGGGTGGGGGGGGGTGGGGGGGGGAGGGGGGGGTGGGCTCTCAAAGCACTGTGGCCTGTTTTCCTATCTACAGAGAAACATATGTAGCAACCAGAGAGTTAGAGGCATCTCTGCAAGTTCCTGGAATATTTAGGCCATTCTGAGTAGGGCAGGTACTCTGTTAAGCCATCTCTCAGGCCCTCATGGAAGTTAATAATGAAGAAAATATATTTAGCAAATGTTCAGTCAATCTCAATACTAGTTTCCTCTTGGGAGGGTCCCTTTTAAAAATCAACATTTTCTCCTTCTGGTTCAGTATCTGGTTAATTTGGTTTTAAATACATATTACTGAAACAGAATTTTTGGACTGGAACAAGTGGTGTCCCCTGGACAGACTGGTTCCCAGGTTTTTTAACAGGGGTATTGAAGAATTAATCTACAGATGGAAGGTGGTATAGCAAAGGTGGAAATTTATTGAAGAACAAGTACAGGCTCCCATGTAGGAAAGGGATAGATTCTCATAGCACAGATGCCCATGTGGGGAGGGGGAAGAGTCCCACTGAGTTCCTTTTCCCTGTGGTTTATAAAGGCTGAAGATCTTTGTATCTTAATTTCCCCTCTAATTGGTCACTATATCCTTGGACTGGTTACTATGGTAACTACTGAGTTCAAAGGTCCCTGAGTTCAAAGGTTCCTTTTATTTTGTAAATACAGGTCTTTTACTGTTTTGCAGCTCCCTCATTCTATGGAAACATACTTGTTGCAGCTTTTCAACTCCCCTTTTCTATGGAAATATACTTTCTTCTGCTCTGCAGCCCTGTGTTTCTTCTATGGTCCCCTTAATTTCTAAAATTTTCCTAAACCTGTTTTTTTTTACCCTCCAAAATTCCTGTTTCAGTCCCCCCTCTGATCAGGAAACCCCAACTGCCATTGAGGACAATGGCAGGTGTCAGTCTGTATGGCTGCTTCATGATGGAAAAGGGCCATAGTTTGGGGGGTGGAAATCAGGGCCCCATTGGAAGTGGGTTAACTAAGGGTCCACAGATGTTGGATGTAGTGGACTTCGTCTGTGGATCTATGTGGTGGACCATTTGTAGCTTTAGATCTTCTAAATGTGAAGATATGAAACATAACAAGCAATGGTTAAAGACGAGTAATAATAAAACAATATAAACCAAGGTCTGAGGAGGGGAGTTTGTTAATAGAGGTGGTATTATATATTTTGAGGCCTTTCCCTTTAGCTAAGCTACTTGTAGCCAGAAGTGCTTAATTATGGCACAGATTTTGTCCTATTTGATTGAGGACCTTCTTGAAAATAAGGATCATAGACTTGAGAAGTGGTCCTGGTTTGGTTGTTGGTAGTGGTACTAATTTTTTAACAGCTGTAATTAAGGCTGCTAGTCCTAAGGCTATAAGAGTCTCTGATAGTGGTATGATTTAATTAAATTATACCCTAAATTAGATTTCTAGTAGCCAGGGACTTGGGGAGCCAGTATGGCTGAGAGTTTTATTATACCAGGGATATAGAGAGGCACTAAATGTAGGAGTATCTTATGGTGTTTCTGGATCCCAGTAAGGGCAGAAAAGGTTTATTCCTGCCTAGGGTTTAGGTGACACTTATGAAAAGAAAGAATGAGAACAGTTTAAAAAATGAAAATGGAGACAAAATGGTGGCAGAATAGATGGACATATCCTGAGCCTTGTACTGGAGCAGATAGAACAAGCAACTAAGTTGAATAACATACACCCCAAATTGGTGAAATAGACATAGCTGGTGAGAAAATTCACATCCAGGAAGGGCAGAGGATGCCTGGAGAATGCACAGGGCACTATGACCATGTGAGCTGCAGTCACGTGAGCAGCCCACCCCCATCTGAGGAGCAGCAGCCCACGATTGGCTCACCCATATCTGAGGAGTGAAGGCCTGCACAGCCTGCACCTGCCCATGGAGCAGCAGCCACCTGAACAGCCTACCCACATCCTAGGAGAGGTAGCCTGAAAGCACCCTGCCACCATTTGAGGAGTAGCAGCTGCATGGGTCACCACCACTATCCAAGAGCAACAGCCCCATGGGAAACCTGCTCCCATCTGAGGAGCAGCAGTCATGCAAGCAGCCTGCCCTCATCCAGGGAGCAGCAGTTGCATGAGCAGCCTGTCACGATCAGAAGAGCAGAAGCTGAATGATCAGCCTTCCTCTACCAGGCAGAAGAGCCACCACTGCTGCAATTAGAACCCTTGAGAGGAGCTGCCACTAACTGAGGAGCAACTGCTGCCTGAGGAGCAGCCTCCACATGACTCAACACCTAGATCCTTTGGTGAGAGCAAAATGGGTAGACAATGAAATCCCCAAAGGAAAGAAAAGGAGGAATCACCCAGAAAAGCAGTTACAGGAAATGGAGGCATGCAATATGTCAGAAAAATTTCAGAATAAGGGTTATAGATTCATAAACTCAATAGATGAAAAAATCAACAATTTATGTAAGAATCAAGAAGAAATAAAGAGTGATGTGGCTGCAATAAAAAACACCATAGAAAGTTTCAACAGTAGACTAAGAGAAGTAGGAGACTGAATTAGTGAATTAGAAGAAAGAATCAAAACACACCCAAACTGAACTGCAATTGGAGAAAAAAAAATTAAAAGACGGAAAGAGAGACTAAGAGAACAACATGTTGGAATAACATGAAATGAAATAACATACGAATAATAGGGGTACCAGAATAACAAGAAAAGGAACAAGTGTCAGAAAACCAATGTGAAGATATAATATCAGAAAACTTCTCTGATGTGGGGGGAAAAATGTCACCCAAGTACAGAGAGTCCCAAACAAGATGAACCTGAAAAAACCTATACCAAGACACATCATAATTACATGGCAAATGTTCAGGAAAAAGAGAGAATCTTAAAGGCTGCAAGAGAGAGACAGAAAGTTATGTCCAAGGGAGCTCCCATTAGATTATCAAATGATTTATCAACAGAAACACATCAGGCCAAAAAAAAAAGGAAATTTATAAAGTGATGCAAAGCAAGGGACTGAATTAAAGAATATTCTATCCAGTAAGGCTATCAATCAAAATTGAAGGGGAAATAAGGAGCTTTACACACACACACACACACACACACACACACACACTAAATAAAATAAAAATTAAAAAAAAGGCTAAGGGAGTTTATCACTATCAAGACAGCAATGAAAGAAATGTTAAAGGGAATGCTGTGAAAAGAAGAAATAAAAAGGAAAGAAGGAACACAGGCAAAAAATAAAAATGGCTACAAACAAGTACCTAGCAATGATAACTTTAAAGGTAAGCAGACTAAATGCTCCAATGAAAAGGCATCAAGTGGTTGGATAGAAAACATGATCCTTATATATGCTGTCTACAATTGACCCACCTCAGAACAAGGGACTCACAAAGACTGAAAATGAAGAGATGGAAAAATCTCTTTCAGGCAAATTGAAATGAAAAAAAAAAGCTGAGGTAGAAATACTTATATATGACAAAATAGACCTCAAAGTGAAGGCCATAACAAGAGATAAGGCAGGCCACTTTATAATACTAAAGGGATCAATGCAACAAGAGGATATAACACTGATAAACACATATGCAACCAATGTAGGAGCACCCAAATACATAAAAAAAAACAACTCCTAGAAGATGTCAAGGGAGAGATTGACAAGAATACAATCATAGTAGAGGACTTTAATACCCCACAAACATCACTGGATAAATCCTCTAGTAAAAAAATCAGCAAAGAAAAAAAAGCAATCCTAAATGCCTCACTGGATCAGGTAGAATTAATTGACCTCTTCAGAAAATTTCACACCAGTGCCATAAAATATACGTTCTTCTCAAGTGCACATGCGACTTTTTCAAAGATAGACAACTTTTTCAAAGATAGTCTTCAATTTGGTCATAGGCAAAGTCTCTCCAAATTCAAAAAGATTGAAATCATACCAAGCATCTTCTCAGACCACAATCGCATAATATTAGAAATAAACTACAATAAAAACAATTTAAAAAATTCAAACACTTGGAAGCTGAATACCATGCTATTAAACAACTAGAGGCCTGGTGCATGAAATTCATGCATGGAGAGCATGGGTCCCTCTCTAATTTGGGAGCCTTCAGGTGATGTCCAACTGCCAGTTGGCCATCCCTCTCACAATCCGGGACCTCTGGCTCCTAACAGCTCACCTGCCTGCCTGCCCTAACCACTCTGCATGCTAGCCTGATCCCCCCTAACTTCCCTTCTCTGCTGGCCTGGTCACCCCTATTAACTTAAAAAAAAATCTTATCCCCTTCACAAACAATTGTATTTGACTTTTTTATTGGCTTCTACCTGTCACACAATTTTTCTCCCTGCTTTATGTAACACTTTTTTTCTACTGACTCATCATTTATAATTCCCCCCCCTCCTTATTTCCTACTTCTGTTTCATCATCCTTCTTCCCATATTTCTCCTACCCTCTCTCCCTCCCCACATTACTTCTTTCCTTTGTCTTTACCCCTGCCACACCTCCCCTTTTCCTTCCTCCCCACCTTAATTTTTTCCTTCACTTCCTCAAACCTGCTTTGCTCCCCACCCCATTTCTTCCTTCTTCCCACTCTCCTTTTTTTTTTTTTAAAATATATTTTATTGATTTTGTACAGAAAGGAAGGGAGAGAAATAGAGAGCTAGAAACATCGATGAGAGAGAGTCATCGATGAGCTGCCTCTTGCACACACCCTACTGGGGATATGCCCACAACCAAGGTACATGCCCTTGACCGGAATCGAACCTGGGACCCTTCAGTCCCCAAGCCGACGCTCTATCCATTGAGCCAAACCAGTCCCGGCCCCACTCTCCTTTTAAGATTTACTGGTTCACCTTTAAAACTTTTCTTCCCTCCCTCTTTCTCTATCATCCTACCTTTCCCATACATTCTTTTCTACTTACTTCCACTGTTTTAATATCTATCTATCTACCTGCCTAATTACTTACTATCACTTGTCTTTTTTCTTTTCTGACTCCTACTTTTAAAATCTGTCCCCAGTACATGACTATACTTAATTTTCATTAAAACTCCTACAGTTCACTCATATATCCTCTTTCCTTTTTTAACTCTGTTCTCTACTGACTCCTTTATAAAGTTCTTCCCCCTCTTTCCCTTCTTTTACCCTCCTCCCTCACATTTTTACTCTTTTTACAAGCCAATTAAAAATTCTATACTTTTAATCCTGTCTTAGTATTGCCTGCTTTCCTCACTTGGACCTGTAGTCTCCTCTGTTTGGGCACTCAGGTCCCTCTTGCACTGGCGTTGAGGGGCCTAGCAATGATGCAGCTGTGTCTTGCCTAACATGGTCTGTGCCTCCCCATCCGAGTTGGGGGAGGGTCCAACTGGCCTGGGCCACCATCCAATGTGGGGACTGCAGTGTTACATGAGCACACATGTGCATTCAAGTTAGTTCTATGAAGCCAGCACCACCCTAATACAAAAACCATATAAAGATAACACAATGAAAGAGAATACAGGCCAATATCCCTCATCAACATAGATGCCAGAATCCTCAACAAAATTCTAGCAAATAAGATCCAGCATTACATTAGAAAGATCATACACCATGATCAAGTAGGAATTATCCCATGATGCAAGGATGGTACAATATCCCCAAGTCAATAAACGTGATACAGCACATAAACAACTTGAGAGATAAATATCACATAGTCATATCAATTGATGTAGAAAAAGCATTTCACAAAACCCAACACCCTTTCTTGATAAAAAAAAAAAAAAAAAAAAAAAACAAACATAGAAAAATGGGAATAGAGGGATCATACCTCAACAGAATAAAAGCCTTATATGACAACTGTCAATATCATACTCAATGGGCAAAAACCAAAACCATTTTCCCCAAGAACAAGAATGAGACAGAAATAACCACTTTCATCACTACTGTTTGACAGAGTTCTGGAAGTGCTAGCCATAACAATCAGACAATAAGGAGAAATGAAAGGTATTCAGGAGAAGGGAGATAGCGACTGGCAGGAAGATAGGGAGAGAGAGTGAGGGAGTGATAGAGGAGTGTGTGGACATGTGTGGTGTGTGTGTGTATGAGCTAGGAACAGTTAGATTCTCTTAGACTACCAAGAGGCTGGCAAACCGGGCAGTCTTAGTCAGCGGAATCCTGCACACAATGCAGACACTTCTGGGCAGCCAGTGCGGGCACAGAGATCAAACCATCTTGAGAAACAGAGGAGCTTGAGACTAGGACCTTGGCCTAAGCACCACCCAGTCTGGTCTCAGATGCAAACCAGGACACTGCAGCCACTGGGGACAGAGACTTGTGATCACAGTTGCAGACCCACAGACAATAAGAACCCAGACATCCTGGCTGCAGATTTCTTTGAGTCAAGGAGCCTATTCTCCATCACCACAGGCTCATGGGCAGTGCCATAGTAATAGATAGACCTGCCCCTCACACACAGAAACAGATGGAAGAACATACTGTGTTCATGGATTGGTGGAATCAACGTCATTAAAATATTCATACTATCCAAAGCAATCTATAGATTCAATGCAATCCCATTAAAATACCAATGACATATTTTACAGACCTAGAAAGAACTCTCCAAAAATACATCTGGAATAAAAAAGGATACCAAATGGCTGCCGTAATCCTGAGAAAGAAGAACAAAGTAGGTGGGATCTCAATACCAAATATCAAGCTATATTACAAAGCCACTATTCTCAAAACTGCCAGGCACTGGCATAAGAACAGATATACAGACCAATGGAATACAATGGAGAATCCAGATTTGACCTAATCACTATTCTCAATTACTATTTGGCAAAGGAGGCATGAACACAAAATGGAGTCAAGACAGTCTTCAATAACAAATGGTGTTAGGAAAATTGGACAGACACATGCAAAAGAATGAAACTAGATCACCAACTTACACAATACACAAAAATAAACTCAAAATGGATACAGGACTTAAACATCAGACGTGAAACCATAAAAATACTAGAAGCATCCACAGGCAACAAAATCTGACATATGCCAAAAGAACTTCTTCACTGATACAGCCCCTAGGGCAATGGAAGCTAAAGAGAAAATAAACAAATGGAACTACATCAAAATAAAAGGCTTTTTTACAGCAAAAGAAACCATCAACAAAACAACAAGAAAGCCCACGGTGTGGGAGAACATATTTGCAAATAATACCACTGATAAAGGTTTAATCTCCAACATCTACAGACAGCTTATATAACTAAATAAAAGGAAGATGAATGATCCAATTAAAAAATGGGCAATGGACCCAAATAGAATATTTTCAAAAGAAGACAGAAGGAAGGCCAAAAGGCACATGAAAACATACTCAAAGTCACTAATTATCCAAGAGATGCCAATCAAAACAACAATGTGGTACCATCTCACACCTGTCAGAATGGCCAACATCAACAAATCAACAAACGACAAGTGTTGGCGAGGTTGTGGAGAAAAAGGAACCCTCGTGCACTGCTGGTGGGAATGCAGACTGGTGCAACCACTGTGGAGAACAGTATGGAGTTTCCTCAAAAAACTGAAAATGGAACTCCCATTTGACCCAGTAATCCCACTCCTAGGAATATATCCCAAGAAACTAGAAACACCAATTAGAAAGGATATATGCACCCCTATGTTCATAGCAGCACAATCTACAATAGCCAGAATCTGGAAACAGCCTAGGTGCCTGTCAGCAGATGATTGGATCCAAAAACCATGGTACATCTACACAATGGAATACTATGCTGCCATAAAAAAGAAGGAATTCTCATCATTTGCAGCAACCTGGATGGAATTGGAGAACATCATGCCGAGTGAAATAAGCCAATCAATGAAAGAGAAACACCACATGACCTCACTCATTTATGGATAATAAAGAACATTATAAACTGATGAACCAAAAGTCAGATATAGAGACAGTAAAGCAACAAGCAGACTGTCAAATTACAGTGGGGAGGGAGATCTGGGGGAGATAATAGGTCAACTGAAGGACTTGTATACATGCATATAAGTACAACCAATGGACATAAAACTCTGGGGAGGGAGGATGTATATGGGAGGGAAGGAGGGGGACAAAAAAATCAATAAAATATATTTAAAAAAAAAAGATTTGTGGGTCAAACTTATAGGGGCTGTTTTTTTTTTAAATTTAAATTTAATTTAATTTTATTATTATTTTTTTAATGTAATGTGGATGGCATGCTTCCCATTAGAAGAAAAGAAGAAAGAAAATGAAGCACAGAAGGATGTTTCTTGTATCCACTGGGCTTGCAAAAGATGTCCTTTCCAGTGGGGCATCCCCCACCTGGCCAAGGCTGAAGGGAAGTCCCACTCTCAAACTAGGAGTGAGGAGTACCTTGCCCACTTACAGTCAGTCGCAAACAAGGCTGTCGGGTGGACTAACCACACTTACCGCGGCATTGATGACCTGAGCTCCCGCAGAGGCCTCTCTCCTGCCTTCCCATCTCATGGGGGAAGCATGCATAACCTGTGTTCTGTTCCATTGCCAACAATTTTCATTTGTATATTTTACCCAGGTATGTTAGGAAGGGGATGCCACTTTCAATATGTACTTTAATAATTCTCTGAAGTTTTAAAAACTTCTTTTAGTTAAAAAATATGACCTGTTTATAAGCCTGCAGTTTAGAGTAAGTCAGAGTCCTTTCTATGGGTTTTCTAAAGACTTAAATGTACCAAAGTAAAGCATTGGCTATCCAAAATGATAAAATTCACAAGTGGCATGATTATAGATTTGTTTAAAATGCAATTAATAAAAACCTTTACTTTGTAACATTCTGAGACAACAATCTTCTAGTACAACAACAAAAAAAATTCTATATAAAGGATAATATGTGGCACGTGGTTTATTGCAAACAGTGTATTGACCATTGAAAAAAATTTAAAACTTCTACTATGTGAAACACAAATATCCAGTGTCACTGGCAGACACTTGCCTTTTTTTCCTGACTGAATACTTCCTGTTTGAATTTGGCTCTGAATTTGTGTAAGTTTTTTTTTTTTTTTCTGAAGCAGGCTGAAATTTCTATAACATTCAAAGTATATGTATTTGAATAAAACACTGCTATTAGTTTTTATTTGACAGAATTTCCTCATGTAATTTCAAGTATATTTTGTTAATCTAATTTAGTTTAAGACTACTTTTTTTTAGAGTGAGAATAAATATTTGCATCACCTCAGGGTCCTCGAAGTGTCACAAAGCTGTCTCTCAGTTAAATTCTTGAAATATTACATTTGGAAAAGCAGACATATATATCCAATTTAAAGATTATATAAAGTTAAACCAGTTTTAACATTTAAAGATTTGGTCCTGACCACAGAATTAACCCTTTTTCAATCTGGATAATAAATTATTATATTCTAGTAATGCCACAGAAGTACAGAATATACTTTGAATTATGGAGAAAATGCTGGGAGGTCACGCCTACTTCTTATCTATGCCCTTGCATTATGTTCCAATGAGAGCAAAAACTGTAACTGCCCACCCCATAGCCAACCTCAGTTCCGCTTTGGCTGGCCTGTGTGGGTTTGTGACATCACAGGCAGTTGGGGACCATCCCATCCCCAGCAATACCAAAGCTGTGTAGTGTTTGATGGAGAAAAATTTCCCCTGCCTTGACCCTTTTCTAAGCACCTGCACAGGTTTGGCAAGTGCCACCTTGGAACCGAAAAAGTAGCTTGTCTGAGTAAAACTTCCCCTTTTCCTTTGTTCCTTTCCATCTTGCCCCAGGTGGGGGTTATAATAGTTTGTTAATTATAGGCAGGTTACAATTTTAGCTAATGGTCTGGCCTTTGTTTAAACTTTCTTGGATTAACATATATGCAACTTCACACATTTTACACTTTCAAATTAGTTTTATAATCTTAACTGAACACAGCAAAATCATCTTTGGTTATAGTAGCACAAAGTCCACACAGAGCAGAGACAGAGGGCTCCCTCTGGTCATAAAAACAGCAAAGAGCAGACTAAGCTAGCAAAAAATATCAGTAACCAATGCTGCATTACATAAAAAAGTCTCTCAAAATTCAAACTCTGCCATGTGTTCAGTCTGTCCACAAGCAGCTGGATCCTCAGCAAAGTTAAATGTGCCCTTTATTTAAACAGATTGATCTAAACATTAACAGAAAACATCAATAGAAATATTCTTATACACAACGAGAGGCCAGGTGCACCAATTCATGCACCAGTGAGATCCCTCAGCCTGGCTTGCAGGATCAGGCTGAAACCAGCTATCCAACATCCCCTGAGGGATCCCAGATTGCAAGAGAGCACAGGATAGGTCAAGGGACCCCACCCTTGATTAGAGCTGGGGAGGGATGTGGAAGGTTGTTCAGCTGGGGTAAGACCATGGTAGGGCTCCTGGGCATGCCTGGCCCATCTTGCTCAGTCCCTGCAGTAATCTAATCTGTCAGTCACAACTTCTGAGCTCAAAGGTCTAACCTCACATGGGACATGTGAGGTTTTCCTTCTCTCCTTCCTTTTATTTTGTAAATATAGACCTTTTACTGTTTGGCAGCTCCCTCATTCTATGGTAATGTACCTGTTGCAGCTTTTCAGCTCCCCTATTCTAAGGAAATATACCTTCTGCTCTCCAGCCCTGTGTTTCTATATGGTTCCCTTAATTTCTAATATTGCTAAAATTTCTAAAACTTCCTAAACTTGTCTTTTTCATCCCCCCAAATTCCTGTTTTATTACCCTTCTTAAAACAAACAAACAAAAAAATGTGTGGGTATCACTTATTTTAAAAAAAAGTTCTTATCAGGTGAATTGGGGCCAATTTGACCAATAAAATATATGTTGCCCTGTAACATGCCCTAGTTGAATGGGGACAGGTTCTGAACTTAAAACAGCCATTGGTTGTTTAGGTACCCCTACAATTTACATAGAAGCTTTACTCCAAAGGAGAGGGAAAGAGAAACTTAGTTGGGTAGGGTTAATAACAAAGTAGCCCAAGTATCTGTGAGGGCCTTAGTAACTGCTCCTTTTATAATAATTTCAATTTCTCCTAAAGTATTAGTAAGAAGGGGAAAATATCCTCTCACAGTCCTGGAGCATCTCTATATTTGCTTATGTTTTCTCTTTGTAAATCACATTTTAGTTTTCTACAGTCTTTCTACAATCTACAACCAGGCCTTCCCCCTCCTCCTCGCGTCCCCCCCCCCACCCCCCAGGCAAAACAGACTCCTCTACTGTTAAAGAAAATGAAAGAAGAATAAAGCAATACTTAGAGAGATGGAGTTACATTTATTACACCCAGGTCCAGAGGAAAATGTCTCTAAAATTCTGGGCCCCAACATACAGGAATTTTCCCTATTTATATGTTTTTCCCTTCTTTGTCTCCCAAATATGGGTGTTTCCAGCCCCTTTTGCAAGTTCTTAAAGAGCCCATATGTGCTGGAGCCTTGAGACCTCAACCAGTGGCCTGGCCTGGTGCCAGCACTGATAACCTTGTCTGGGGAAGGTTTAATAGCCTCTCTGAAGTGGGAATAGTCTTAGCAAGCAAGAATTTACAGAAGCCAAATATCAGGGTTAAAATTTCAAACAGCAGTTTTTATATAAGATGGGTGCTTCACTATAATTTCACAGAGGACATTATTTAGTAATTCTGTTGCCTTCCTCTCATAAATTAGTAGGTGTATTAATTGGAATAGGTCAGAATAACCAGGATTGCATGTTCTAATAGCTAAATTTTTGTGAATCCATCAAGGTTCCTGGATAAAGTTGAGAACAATTGCTGGTTCCTCTCTAGCTGAGACCAGCTTTTTACCAAAGGGAGCTATTAGAATTCCTCTTCCTATTTTCCTTCAAGTCCATGGTAGTAGAGGAGATAGCAGGGGAAAGATAAAGGGAGAGGAAAGGGAAAATCTGGATAAGGAATCTCAAAAAGCAAAGGAAAGTGCAGTGTCCTCAGGTGGTAGGGGTCACAATTTCAGTGCCCATTATCTAGCTTCACTCCTCCTGGGGCATGTGTGGGTTTGTATTTCTAGAAGGAGAATACAGCAAGAAGCCAAACCTGAAGGGCAGTCCTAAGTCCTCTGACCGAGGACCAGCCGCTTCCTACATTAAGAGCCTCCTCTGGACATAGTAGATGTGCAATACCAGTATGTCTGTGCCTACTGATAGTGCTATGGGCACCTCACAGATTCCAGCTTCTGAACAAGATACCTGGGTTAGAGAACCAAGATGGAGGCATAGGTAAACTATACTTGCTGCCTATCACAACCACATCAAAATTACAACTAAAAGGCAGAAAAACTACCACCCAGAATCATGGCTGAATGGAAGTTCCACAACTGGAAAGGTGAAAAAAGCATATTGAGACTGGTAAGAGGTGTGTAGGCATGGAAATTTTTGGAACTGGATGTGCTGTTCTTTTAATCCATAGGGAGATATAAGCACCTGCTTGCTCTACATTCCAGTTTCAGGCTGGACTCTGGGGGATATAGACACATACAGGGAGAAACTGGACTGTATGGCATGGGGACAGGAATGTGAGGGTGACTTTCTCTCAGAGGTGCTTGCAGCTAACATTGTTCTTGCATAGGGATGTGGGAGAGACTGAGGGATCTCTCCAGTGAAGGACTGATGGCAGCTATTTCTGTTTGCTCTGCCCTGGTGATTCCCGGAGATCCCACCCCACCCAATTTATAACCCCACCCAAGCTATGCACATTGACTTTTGCATATGAATGGCTTGTCCTTTTCTGTCTAAAACCTGTCAAACTGTAGATGTGTCAGAGAGCCCCAGAGCTCCCAAAAGAAGGCCCAAGGCCCAGATGTAGTGACCTGCCTTGCTTCACATTCAGGCCTCAACTGGGCACTTCCAAACCCCATACAAAAAGGAGGAATCTGAAGATGTCTCTGTAGCTTCTGCTGGGTGGCCCCAGACAATGGCTGATATTTCACATCCTTGGAGATCCAAGAGCCAGTGTACCTCTGGTCAGAGTGAGACCATACCAGATTACAACGCTTCACATCCATAAGAGACACACTCAAGGGGCAGACTCAGTGAGCACCAAAGCCCCACTGAAACAAACCCTGCCCATAAAGGTGTCTTCTGTGCAATAGATATTTTAGTGTAGACACAGCTGGTCAAAACAGTTATTGGCCTGGAGGTCAATTCCTTTCAGTGATACCAACAGCAATCAAGGGTTAACTAAAATAAGACTGTGCAAACAGCCCACAAAGGGGTGCACCAAGAGTGTCCACCTCAGGTGACTAGGGAGGCTGAGCCATTGGGTCCTATAGGACACCTACCACACAAGACCACTCAATCAACTCAAGGGGACTTAGCAGCTACCCAGTACATAGAAACAAACACAGGGAAGCAGCCAAAATGCAGAGACAAAGAGACAAGTCACAAATGAAAGAAATGGATGATAGCAAATACTGGATATAGAGTTCAAAACCACAGTTATAATGTTATTCAAGAATCTTCTAGAAACCTCTGAGAAATTTAGTGAAACCCTCAAGGATATGGAAAAGGACCAATCAGAAATTAAGCATACGCTGACTGAAATAAAGAATAATATACAGAGATTTAACAGCCTACTAGAGGATCCCAAGAATCAAGTCAAAGATTTGAAATACTAAAAAGCAAACAACAATCAACCAGAAAAGCAAAAAGCAAAATGAACCAAAAATATGAAGATGGTGTAAGGATCCTCTGGGAGAACTTCAAGTGGACCAACATCTGAATTATGGGTTTGCAGAAAGAAGAGAGAGAGTGAGATATTGAACACCTATTTGAAGAAATAATGACAGAAAACTTCCCCCACCTGGTGAAATAAATAGACTTACAAATCCAGGAAGCACAGAGAACCCCAAACAAGAGGAATCCAAAGAGGACCACAGCAAGACACATCATAATTAAAATGCCAAGGGCAAAAGACAAAGAGAGAATCTTAAAAGCAGCAAGAGAAAAACAGTTAGTTACTCACACAAAGGAGTACCTATATGACTGTCAATAGAAACTATACAGGCCAGAAGGGAATGGTAAAAAATATACAAAGTGGTGAATAGCAAGAACCTACAACCAAGATTACTCCACCCAGCATAGTTATCATTTAGAACTAGATGCCTTGTGCTCAAAATTTGTGCACTGGAGGGATTGGGGGTGGGGAAAGAGAAGGGCAATGTCCCTAAGCCCAGCCTGCACCCTCTCCAATCTGGGACTCCTTGAGGGATATGGGTAAATTGGGGCCAATTTGGGACCCCTACTGGAATTGGGCCTAAATGGGCAGTCAGACATCCCTCTTACAATCCAGGACTGCTGGCTCCTAACTGCTTGCCTGTCTTCCTTCCTGATTGGCCCTAACTGCTTCTGCCTGCTAGCCTGATCATCCCCTAACCACTCCATGCCAGCCTGATTGATGCCTAACTGCTCTTCCCTGCAGGCTTGATCACCCCTAACTGACCTCCCTTGTAGGCCTGGTCTCTCTCAATTCCCCTCCCCTGCTGGCCATCTTGTGGTGGCCATTTTGTGTTCACATGGGGGCAGCCATCATCTGTGTTGGAATGACAGTAAATTTTCATATTACTTTTTTATTAGATAGAATAGAGGCCTGGTGCACGGGTGGGAGCTGGCTGGTGTGCCCTGAGGAGTGTCCCTGGGCCAGAGTGGGAGTTTTCTTGGGGCATGAGGCAGCCTGGGTGAGGGGCCTGTGGTGGTTTGCAGGCCAGACACCCCCCCTTCCCCCAGTGAGCCAAGAGGAGGCCCTGGTATCAGGGATTTATTTATCTTCTATTATTAAAACTTTGTAGCCTTGAGTGAAGGCCAGGACTGGCCAGAGCAGGCAGGAAGCTTGGCTTCCTACATTGCCAGGAAAATCAAAGCCTCCTGTTTGCTCCGTGGCCCCAGCAATCTTGGTTGGGTTAATTTGCATACTCACTCCTGATTGGTTGGTGGGGTGGCTTGTGGGCTTGGCAGAGGTATGTTCAATTTGCAGGTTGCTCTTTTATTAGTGTAGATTGAAGATCAGATAAAGATCTTCATAGACAAGAAAAATCTAAAGGAATTCATTACCACCAAACCAGTATTATATGAAATGCTGAAGGGTATTCTTTAAGAAGAGGAAGAAGAAGAAGATAAAAAAAAATATGAACAACAAAGTGACAACAAATACATATCTATCAACAAATAAATCTAAAAATCAAATGAATAAAAAATCTGATGAACAGAATAAACTGGTGAATGGAATAGAATCAGGGGCTTGGAAATGGGACAGACTGACTGACGACTCTCAGAGGGATCAGTGTGTGTGGGGATGTAGGAAGAGATTAGACAAAGATCTTATATGCTTGTATGCATTACCTATGGACACAGACAATAGGGCAGTGAGGGTCTGGGATGGGGTGGGAACTTGGTAGAGGGAAACTATGGGGGGAAAATAGTAACATCTGTAACAATTTGAACAATAAAAATTAAAAAAGGAGACCCTCGTTAGACCAAAGCCATTGCTTTTGAAGTTGTTAAAATCTTTTGGTGCACAAAAAGACCCTTATACTATGAAAGAGGTTATATTTTATATTGGTCAGTATATTATGAAGAAATGATTATATGATGAGAAGCAACAGGATATTGTATATTGTTCAAATGATCTTCTAGGGGATTTTTGTGGAGTGGCAAGTTACTCTGTGAAAGAACACAGGAAAATATCCACAATGATCTTCAGAAACTTGGTAATAGTCAATCAGCCAAAACCATCAGATTCAGGCATATTTGTGCATGAAAACAGATGTCACCTTGAAGATGGGAGTGATCAAAAGGACTCTGTACAACAGCTTCAGGAAGAGAAACCTTCATCTTCAGATTTGGTTTCTAGACTATCTACCTCATCTAGAAAGAGAATAATTAAATAGACAGAACAAAACTCAGATGAATTATCTGGTGAACATCAACAAATGCACCACAGATCTGATAGTATTTCCTTTTTTTAATGAAAGCCTGGGGTCTGTGTGTAGAAAGGGAGATATGCTGTGAAAGAAGCAGTAGTAGTGAATCAACTTGGACTTCATCTAATCTGGATCTTGAGGCTGGTCTAAGTGAACAATTAGGTGATTGGTTGGATCAATATTCAGTTTAAGATTGATTCAGTGTAGAATTTGAAGTTGAGTCTTTCAATTCTAAAGATTATAACCTCACTGAAAAAGGACAAGAACTCTCAGATGAAGATGATGAGGTATATCAAGTTACTATGTAACAGTCAAGGAAGAGTGATACAGACTCATTTGAAGATGATCCTGAAATTTCCTTAGCTGACTATTTGGAAGTGTACTTCATGCAATGAAATGAATCCTCCCCTGTGATCACATTGCAACAGATGTTGGGCCCTTCATGAGAGTTGGCTTCCTGAAGACAAAGGGAGAGAAAAAGGAAGAATGCCTGAGAAAACCAAACTAGAAAACTCAACACCAATAGAAGAGGGCTTTGATGTTCTTGATTGTAAAAGAAGTACAGATTCCCAAGAATCATGTGTTGAGGAAAATTATGAACAGATCACACAAGCTTCCCAAACCCAAGAAAGTGAGGACTATTCTCAGCCATCAACTTCTGGTAGTATTATTTATAGTAGCCAAGAAGATGTCAAAGAATATGAGAGGGAAGAAACACAAGACAAAGGAAATGTGGAATCTAATTTTCCCAGTAATGCCAGTGAACCTTGTGTGATTTCCCAAGGCCGACCTAAAAAAATGGTTGCATCGTCCATGGCAAAACAGAACATTTTATGGCATGCATTGCATGTGCATAAAAGCTAAAAAAGAAAAAACGAAAATAAAAAAACCCGAAAAAGAAATAATATACAGACAACCAATTCAAATGATTGTGCTAACTTATTTCTCCTAGTTGACCTACCTATAAAAGTAGAATTATATATTTATAACTATATAACTCTAAAATTTTAGAAATGAAATTTTATTTTTTTTACATGTATGAAAACAAAAAATTATCATTGTACAAGTAGATTTGTTTTGTGTTGTGTAATTTCCTTACTTTGGGGGAGGGAAAATTTCACTTCTGTTTATATTTTATATTTAAGTTTTAATATAATTTTAATTGGATATATAGCTCATTCTTTACTCTTTGGCCTTATTTTAAATAATTTCCACTTTCTCTTAAATGAGAAGTGTCTGATCTTTTAAAAAAACATACTTCAGAAATCAAAAATGGTGGCAGAATAGGTGGATGTTACCACATTCACCTCCCAGTACCAAACTGGAATTACAACTGAAATACAGAAAGATCAACCTGAATAATAAACTGAACATAAGTCTTATAACTTACAGAAGAAGACACATTGAGACTGAGAAAGAAAATGAGTGACTTCAAGTAACTGCCAGTCCTGGCCAAGAGCATTGCCCTATACATAAAAAAAGTTGTGGGTTTGATTCCCAGTCAGGGCACATACCTACGCTGCAGGGTCAATTCCATGTAGGGGTGGGATAAAACCAATCAATGTTTTTTTTCTCACATTTTTCTCTCTTTCCCTCTCAAAAAAAATCAATGAAAACATATCATTAAGTGAGCATTAAAAAAAAAAGCCTCCAGAATGCTGCTGTAAGCTCCTATTTTAAAGAAATGGTGTGGTTTTTGTAATAGATAAATTAGAAGAGGTAGCCTGTGTTCTCATCTGTGACATATTATTTCTGCCTCTGATATAATTTTTTAAGACAAAAAAATCCACTTTTCTTTTTTTATTTCAACTCTCTACTACTGGATGGAATACCACTTGGTAATGAAAACTGTCCTCTCTCCCTAATACTTTAAAAAAGACATTTAAGTATAATTTATTTAGTACCTTTAATATAAGGAGAAAAGTTTGTGTGGAAGATTTCATATTTAAATTTTAATTTTAAAACTTTTGATCTTTTCTCTACAATTTTCAAAACCTGTTAAAATACTCTTTCCAGATAAAAAAGAAATTGGTAATTATATTCACCATGTCAGTGAATTATTGCCCCATTGCCCCTCAAATGCTCCACTCATACTCTCACCCCTTGGTGTCTGTGTCCATTGGTTAGGCTTGTATCTCTCCCCCTCATCCCACCTTTCCCTACCTTCCCTCCAAGGTTTGACAGTCTGATTAATGCTGCTCTGTCTCTGGATTTGTTTTTGTTCATCAGTTTACATTGTTCATTATCCTATAGAGGTAATATGCAAATTAACCCTCATGCCCTCACAAGATGGCTGCCTATGATCAGGCCAGCAGGGAGGTTAGTGAGGGATAACCAAACAACTGAACAAGCAGGCTGTGTGGGGTGACCAGGCCAGCAGGGGGGTTAGTGAGGGACAACCAAGCAATTGAACAAGTAGGCTTTGTGGGGCGACCAGGCTGGCAGGGGGGAACAGTTGTGGGTGACCAGGCATGGGGACAGTAAGAGATGACCAGGCCAGCCGGGGGGCAATTGGGGGTGACCAGACTGGCACAGGGGGGCAGTTGGGGGTGATCAGGTTGGCAACAGAGGCACTTAGGGGATATCAGGCCATGGGACAGTTAGGGGCAACCAAGCAGACAGGCAGGTGAGCAATCAGGAGCCAGTGGTCCAGAATTGTGAGAGGCATGTCCACCTGCCAGTTAAGGCCTGATCCCCTGATCCCCCAAAGGGTCCTGGATTAGAGAGGGTGCAGGCTGGGCTGAGGAGAACCCCCACCTCATGCATGATGTTTGTGCACAAGGCCTCTAATATTCCATAAATGAGTGAGATCATGTGGTATTTATCTTTCTCTGACTGGCTTATTTCACTTAGCATAATGCCCTCCAGTTCCATCCATGCTGCTGCAAATGGTAAGAATTCCTTCTTTTTTACGGCATCTACCCTGTTTCCCCGAAAATAAACAGTGTCTTATATTAATTTTGCTCCCAAAGATGCCCTAGGTCTTATTTTCAGGGGATGTCTTATTTTTCCATGAAGAAGAATATAGTACACATTGTTAAATGAAAATAAAGGAAATTTATTACCTGTATACAGTATGGTAGTACGGTAGTTGTCAACACAAACCAGACAAACTGTGAATCCTACAGTATCAAGAATTTACTCATTTATTCAATGACAATCATGTCATCATCTTCTGGAACATCATCATAACAATCCAATTTCTGAATTTCCTGTTGAATTTCTTGTGACTCCATTTCTTTTAGAATCAGTGGACCAATTGCTCCTTGGATAGAGAAAGGATGCTCACATGGCTTCTGTTCCTTGGACAGGGGTGGGTAGCTCATGGGGCTGCTGCTCCTCAGATGGGAGCATACTGCTTCCATGGCTGTTACTTGTCAGACAGGGGCAAGCTGCTCGCACAGCTTCTGCTCTTCAGATGGGGGTGGGCCGCTGACATAGGTGATATTCCTTAGCTGGGGGCAGGCCATGCGAGGTTGCTGATCCTCACCTGGGGCATTCTGTTTGTGGGGCTGCTGCTCCTCAGACTGGAGCAGGCTGCTCACATGGCTCCTTTCATGTGGTCACAGTGCCCTGGTCTAAAGTGTTGGCCAGTCAGAAAAGAGCATGCTTCAGAACTCAGAGGTGGCTAGAGTCTCAGTGACCATGCGACTGCAGTCTAGGCAGCAGGTCCCTGGTGGGGTTGCTGTAAAATCCCGGGTGTTATCTGAGGGCATCCTGGGTGGAGAATAGGCTGGGCTCTTCTCCTAGTCACAGAAGCTCTCCCATTGAAAGGTGTGAGGCCTCTGAGGAAGAGCTGGCTGCTCTGGGACTGTTTGCAATGGTAGCATAGGCTGCTTAATTAGGTGAATCCAGTTAGCCTGCCCCTGAAAGTCCTGCAGGGTATAACTGTAAAACACACACACACACACACACACACACACACACACACACACCACACAACCACACACTCCTAATTTGTTCCCCTACTCTCTCCCACTCTCTCCCGCACTGCTGTCTTCTTTCTGCCTCTGTAATTGGGTCTGAGGTGTTATTGACTCATTCATGGATGAAGTCTCCTTTCCAGGTGTCTGGTTATGTGGCTCACTCTCTAGCACATTGGCCAAACAGAATAAAATTCACCTCAACAAGAGGCAACACCAAGGGAACAAAACACAAATGTACTCACTAAACTGATAACCCCAATATAAGTGACCAACAGAGAAAAGAATTAGGGGAGAGAAAAGATAGCACAAATGATATTGAAGAGAGAAAAAAATGGTATGAGAGAAAAGGAAAAGAAGAAAAAAGAAATAAAAGGGATATATATATATATATATATATATATATATATATATGGAGAGAGAGAGAGAGAGAGAGAGAGAGAGAGAGAGAGAGAGAGAGAACACCAGAGAACAAACAGATAAACCAAAACATACAAACACCAAATTCAATAAAGAGGGTGGGTGCAGAATCTTATATACAGAAAATAAGGTTAAGAATTGGATGAATATGGGCAGGGCCTCAGTTCAGTATAGAGGAAGTATAAAGGGGATAAGGATGAGTGGGTAAGAATGAAGAGAAAGAGAAGAAAATAATAATAATAATAATTTTTTATGCATTATTTTATTTTATTTTTTATTTTTATTTCCCCATTTTTTTAATTCAATTATTATCTGTGTACATATTTTAACATTGCCCCCCATACATACCCCCCCTCCCAAGAGTTTTGTGTCCATTGGTTGTACTTATATGCATGTATACAAGTCCTTTGGTTGATCTATTATCTCCCCCAGATTTCCCTACCCTAACAGCTAGGTGCCTGTCAGCAGATGATTGGATAAAAAAACTATGGTACCTCTACACAATGGAATACTATGCTTCAATAATAATAATAATAATAATAATTTTAAAATTGATTAAAAAGGATAAAAATAAAGGAAAATAAATTCAAATGATGAAAAATAATGCAAAAAGAAATAGAAAATAAAATAAAAAAGGAAAGTAAATAAAAAATAAAAAAATGAGATAACAGAATAATATTAAAATTAAATTAAAACAATAAAAATAAAAATGAAAAAGTGAAATGTCCTTCCTTTGGCTGATTTAAGCTCCCACTCTTCTGTACTGTCTGCATTTTCTAAGTTTCCAGTTTCTGGGACTGAAGGCCTCTCTTGAGGCCAGTCCCTGTGGACTCTCGGGGACTATTCAGATTTTCTTTTTTATCCTTTGTGCCACTCAGGGTGTAGTCTGGATGTGGCTGTACTGGTTGCCTGGAGACTACATGGAGGGGGAAATGGCTACCTAGGTCCCATGTGTCAGTTATGACTCAGCACCAGACTTGAGGGCAAAAGGGGAAAGAGCTGTGCCTCTGAGAGCTCCTCTCCTTCTAGCACTGCACGGCCTGTGCAGCAGTCCTGAATGCCCCCTCTAGGCTCAGGCTGTCGTGACTGTGGACCTATATCTAGAATCCCCTTCCACCAGCAGTCCTGCGGACTTCCTTTCCACAGTCAGACGCTGTGCCTGTCCCAATGGATGCAACCGCAGTGCTGTGTGGTTTCCCTCGAGGTCTCGCAGTTCTCTCTAACCCAGATCCTTTTTTTAAAAAAACCATTCTCCAGGTGTCCTCTGCCCTTCCCAGCTGTGGATTGTCTCACCAGCTGTGTGTACTTCACCAACTGGGTTGGATGTTATTGTACTTAGTTGCTTGTTCTATCTGCTCCAGGACAAGGCTCAGGACACGTCTGTCTATTCCGCCGCTATTTTGTCTCCCTCTCTAAAAAATATTTAAAAAAATGTTTTTATTGATTTCAGAGAGCAGGAGAGAGATATAGAAAAACAACAATGATGAGATAGAATCATCCATTAGCTGCCTCCTGCATGGCCCCCATTGGGGATTGAACCTGAAACCTGGGCATGATCCATGAACTCCTTGTTCATATGATGCTCAACCACTGGGCAACACTGTCTGGACACTAATGTAGTCTTGACTGTCTGATAAGATTTTGGTTTAGTATAGTTACATTTATTGGTTTACAAATAAACTATTAAAGGTTAAAAAATAAAAGGATTTAATAGAGAGCTATGGAAAAGGGAAAATGGGGTATAGGCATTTATTCGCTTCAAAATAGTTCTCAGATAGACTCTAAAATACCTTGTTAAAAATTTAAAATAATTTTTTCTATGCTTCTTCTTAGAATTTTCAAATCAAGATATGCTTCCCGTATATTCATTCAGTTTAATTTTAGAGCCAGCATTTTTCTAATTTTTTGTATGCAAAATATTAATTTAGGTACCCAAAGACAATAGCATTTTTAAAGCTGATATTTTCTAGTTAAGTATTCCCATTTTTTGTAAAGCATTTGCAAGTAAAGGCATCCTATCAGTAGTATTAAATGAGGATGAGATTTTGGAAGTTTCTTGCTTTGGAGGCACAATTTCCTATGTTAATTTTATTTATTTATTTTTGGATATCTGCATTCTGAGCAAATTTTCTAGGGATGTTATGAAGTGAGTCAAAATGCTTATGTGTTGAGCTCCATAAGACTCTCATTCTTTGAGTCACATTCAACCCTTTTATGTGCCTCAATTTCCCTCCCAGATGTCTAAAACAACTTAAAGGGATCTGGGCCCTGGCAGACCAAGCCTTATGGGGACCCTGGATGAACTAGTCAGTTAATTACAATTGAGTTGGGACTTCTCTATGGGGCTCCTGCACATCGTGAGGAATAATTTGACACATCCACAAAGAACAATTGAGAATAGGGCTGGAAAGAGGATGTGTCCCTTTATCTTTGGAGCCTAACAAGTTCAGCTTTCATTTATATGTTGAAGGTTTGTTGTTTTGCTCAGACTCTCAGAAAGAAATTTGAATTGAAAGGCCAAACAAAACCCAGCCACCCAGATGTACTTATGATGACAGCTGTCAGGATGCTAGGAAGGGAGAGAGTGACAGAGAAAAAAAGTGATAGGTGTGTGTGTGTGTGTGTGTGTGTGTGTGAGCAGTGGATAGATATATATCTCAGGAGTTCCAGGGACTGGCAGATTGGGCTTGTTTAGACGGGGAGCCTTTGCTAATGACATGAGCAACCCCAGGCAGGTTCAGCTTTGGTGCAGAACACATGCCATCTTGTAGAGGAGAGCAACAGAGGCCAGGAATGCTGCCAAACCATCATCCAGAATGACCTTGGACAGCATGCCCTGTGTATGGAGCTGCTTGCCAGCCATAACCTGTGTGAAATCACCATGGTGCTCTGACAGTGAGCAGAGTCGTACCATGATGTGGGTCCCAGATGCCTACACTGAGAGCACAGCAGACAGACATCCTGAGCTGTGCCTCCTAACCAGAGACCAAACCCTTCATCCTAGGATCCCACGCTTCAGGTAACCACAATGTGAGTGCAAGCCATAGGTACTCCACTCTGTGTTCCATCCCTGATCCCAACACAAAACCACAGATGGTTGCATGCTACACTCTCACCCAGACAGATTGCCTGGTAAGTGCCCAGATACCTGGCATAGACTGAGTATGCTTTATGACAGACAGAACCTGCACCTGGCACAACTGAGTGCACTACAACTAGCTCAGGCAGAGCCCTCACTGGCAATCACCCTGCCCCTAGCACATACTGAGCTCACACCAGGGCAGACAGAACTCATGCCTGGCACAAATTGAGAGTACTCTGCCACCAGCTCAGGCAGAGCCATCACCAGGTGAGTGCCCTGCCCCCATCACAATTCAAGTACACTCTTCTGCCAGCTCAGACAGAGCTGCAGCTCAGTGTGTGCTACACTCTCAGAAAATTCAGAAACTTGGGCTAGTAGGTGCTCTGCCACCAGCAATACAGAATTTTTGGCTCATGCATACCCTGCTTACAGCACAGACTAGAGTTGTAACCTGACGCATGTCCTACCCTCAGCCCAGGTCAAAGCTTCTGCTGCAACCTGGTGTGCCCAACCATAGGCCACAGGACCACACTGCAAGTGCGTTACCAGAGGGATCTTGGGTACCATCCTGCTTTAGGGGTTGGAGACACAGCAAATTACATGCCAGAGGGCTCTGGGCCCTCACAAAGAGTCATAACCAGAGGAACTGTGCACCTGCCCCAACCAACCTCAAGACATGGATAATTGAGGACCAGAACTCTGGGAGAAGGCTTACAATTCAGAGAAGAGACAATAAAGGTGTGAAACTCAAGGCATATCCAGCCACTGGGTGATAGCAAGTCCAGGACCATTGGACAGCGAGGGGCTTCAACCCCTTGTGCCCCAAGCAGGGACAGAAGGGACAGCAAAAATGAGGAGACAAAAAAACAAACCCAAAGCAAAGAACAGGAGGAATTGACAGAAAAGGAACTAAATGAAATAGAGACATACAATATGTTAGAAAAATAATTCAGAGTAAGGATCATCAAGTTCATAAACCAGATGGATGAGAAAATAAACAACTTATGTCAGAATCAAGAGGAAATAAAAAGTGATATAGCTATTATAAAAACACAACTGAGGGTTTTAATAGTAGACTAGAAGAAGTGGAGTACTGAATTAGTGAGTAAGAGGATAGGGCAGTAAAACACAACCAATCTGAATAACAATTGGACAAAAAAAGTATAAAGCAGGAGGAGAGCATAAGGGAACTTTGGGACAACATGAAACAAAGTAGCATACACATAATATGGGTGCCAGAAAGACAAAAAGAGAAGCACAGATTAGAAAATATATTGGAAGAAACAGTGACAGACAACTTCTCTGAATTGAGGAAGAAAAAAGCCACTCAGGAAAAGAGAGTCCCAAACAAGATGAACCCAAAAAGACCCACATAAAACACGTCATAATTATAATTAATGATAAAAAGAGAATCTTAAAGGCTGCAAGAGAGAGACAAAGGATCTCTCATAAGATTATTGATTTCTCAAAAGAAACACCTATGGCCAGAAGAGAATAGAATGAAGTATTCAAAATGATGCAAAGCAAGAGTCTGAATCCAAGAATACTCTATCCAGCAAAGCTATCATTCAAAATTGAAGGAGAAATCAGGAGTTTCTCAGAAGGAAAAAAAAAAAAGCTAAGGGAATTTATTACTACCAAGCCAGCAATGCAAGAAATGTTAAAGGGACTACTATAAAAAAGAAGAAATAGAAAGGGAAGAAGGAACACAGGCATATACAAACAAAAATTGGTTACAAACTAGTACCAATCTATATTAACATTAAATGCAAATGGATTAAATGCAGAAATCAAAAGAAATAGAGTGGTTGAATGGATTAGAAAAAATGACCCACAAGAGATCCACCTCAGAACAAAGGAATCACACAGACTGAAAGTGAAGGAATGAAAAAATATTTTCCAGGCAAATGAAAATGGAAAAAAAGAGCAATACTTCTTTCTGACAATATAGACATCAAAGTGAAGGCCATAACAAGAGATAAGGAAGGCCACTTCATAATACTAAAGGGATTGATACAATAGAATATAACTCTGGTAAACATATATGCACCCAAATACATAAGAAACTTCTGGAAGAAACCAAGGGAGAGATCAACAGCTATCATAGGAAATAATAAAAATTAGAGTGGAGATAAACAATGTAGAGACCAAAAATATAAAAAATAAAAATAAAACAACACAATACAAAATATCAATAAAACCAAGAAATGGTTCTTTGAAAGGATAAACAAGACTGAAGAATCTCTAGCCAGCCTCACCAAGAAGCAAAGAGGGAGGACCCAAATAAACAAAATCAGAAATGAAAGAGATGAAATAACAATAGACCCCACAGAATTACAAAGGATTGTAAAAAAGTACCATGAACAACTCTATTCCAACAAACTAGTCAATCTGGAAGAAATGAACATATTCCTAGAAAAATACAACAGTCAAAAGCTCAATCAGGAAGAATAAAAAAAGCTGAATAGGATGATTACTATGGAGAAAATTGAAGCAGTCATCAAAACACTTCCAACAAACAAAAGCCCTGGGCCAGATGGCTTAACTGGGGAGTTTTATCAAACACAAAGCAGAACTAAAACCTATCCTCCTCAGACTATTCCAAAAAATTCAAGAGGTTGGAACACTCCAAATCTCTTTTTATGAAGCCAGCATTGCCGTAATCTCAAAAGCAGAAAAAGACACTATAAAGAAAGATAAGTACAGGCCAATATCTTTGATGAACATAGATGCTAAAACTCTCAACAAAATTCTAACAAATCAGATTCAGCATTACATTAGAAAGACCATACATCATGACCAATGATGTGATTTATTCTGGGGATATAAGGATGGTACAATAGCCATAAATCAATAAATGTGATCCATCACATAAACAAATTGAGAGACAAAAATCACATAATCATATCAATTGATATAGAAAGAGGATATGACCCTTTTCTTGATAAAAACTCTCAGCAATACGAGAATAGAGGGATCATATCTCAACATAATAAAATCCTTATATGACAAATCTATAGCCAAAATCATACTCTATTGGCATAAACTAAAACCATTTCCCCTAAGAACAGAAAAAAGACAAGGATGCTCACTCCTGTTTGATATAGTACTGGAAGTACTAGCCATTGTAATCAGACAAGAAGAAGAAGAAACAAAAGGCATTCAAATTGGAAAAGAAGTAAAACTGTCCTATTCACAGATGACATGATATTGTACATAGAAAACCCTAAAGAATCCATAAAAATACTATTAGATTTAATAAATGAATTGGGCAATGTAGCAGGATACAAAATTAACATCTAGAAATCTATGGCTTTTTTTATATACCAATAATGAATGCACAGAAAGAGAAACAACAAAAGCACTCCCATTTAACTTTGTACCAAAAAAATTAAGCTACCTAAAAATAAACTTAACTAAGGAAGTAAAAGACCTGTACTAGGAAAACTACAGGACACTGGAAAAAGAGATAGAAGATGACATAAACAAATGGAAGAATATACCATGTTCATGGATTGTAGAGTCCACATCATAAAATGTCCATATTACCCAAAACATACAATAGATTTAATGCAATCCTCATTAAAATATCAATGGCATATTTCATAAACCTAGAATAAACTCTCCAATAATTCATATGGAACAAAAAACGATCCTGAATAGTCAAAGCAAACTTGGAAAGAAGAACCAAGTTAGAGGAATCACAATCCCAGTTATCAAGCTATATTACAATGCCACTGTTTTCAAAACTGCCTGATACTGGCACAAGAACAGATATAAAGACCAATAGAATAAAACAAAGAAACAAGAAATTTAATCAAGCAATAGTGCTCAATTAATATTTGACAAAGGAGGCAAGAGAATGCAAGACAGTCTCTTTAATATATGGTGCTGGGAAATTTGGTTAGATGTATGCAAAAAAAAAAAAAAGAAAAGAAAAGAAAAAGGAACTAGATCACCAACTTACACCATACACAAAAACAAACTCAAAATGGCTAAAGCACTTGAATATAAGACTAAGATGGAAACCATAAAAATCCTACAAGACTCCATAGGCAGCAAAATTGTAGACATATGTCATAACAATATTTTTATAGACACAGATCCTAGGGCAAGAAAAATTAAGGAGAAAATAAACAAATGGGACTACACAAAATAAAAATCTTTTGCACAGCAAAAGAACAAGGAAGCCCACAGCATGAGAGAACATATTTTCCAATGTTATATCCAATAAAGGCCTAATCTTAAAAATTTATTGGGAACTCAGATATCTTACCAAAAGGAAAATAAGCAATCTAATTTAAAAAATATGGGCCAAGTACTTAGACACTTTTGGAAAATGGACATACAGAAAGCCACAAGCATATGAAAACATGCTCAAAGTCACTAATAATTTAAGAGATGCAAATCTAAAGGACAATTAGATACCATCTCACACCTGTCAGAATGGTTATTATCAACAAATGTCAAGTCCTGGTAAAGATGTAGAGAAAAAGGAAACCTTGTGCACTGCTGGTGGGAATGAAGACTGGTCTAGCCAGTTTGAAAAACAGCATAGATATTCCTCAAAATTAAAAATTGAACTCCCATTTGACCAAGTAATCCTACTTCTAAGAATATATTCCAAGAAATCAGAAACATCAATCAGAAAGGACATATCCCTGTGTTCATAACAGCACAATTTAAAATAAGTAAGATTTGGAAACAGCCTAAGTTCCCATCAGCAGATGAGTGGATTAGAAAAGTGTGGTACATCTATACAATGGAATATTTATGCTGCTGTAAAAAGAAATAACTCTGACCATTTGCAACAGCATGGATGGACCTTCAGGACATTATGCTAAGCAAAATAAGTCAGTCGGAGAAAGAAAAACATGCTTTAGGTCTATGAGTTTGCAAGCCCACTGCCATGCAGGCCTTTTTAGGTTAGCTTGTGGCCCCTTTTTGCCCACAATGCTTATTAGAACATGAAAACCAATCTGGCTTGCCCATATTGATCTCTGGTATATGATCTTATGGAAAAGGGTTCAGCTTTCCTCTATTTCAATTAGGAGTCAGCTGCATCATCCACACAGGAACAGGGAACATAAATGATTGCAGAATTTTTTGTTTGTTTAAAAAAGATCTCACTGCCTCTATGTCCTCTGTAACTTCTCTTCTCCCCTTTTGTCATCATCCATAGCAGGATTCTGTCTCTCATTGAAGGAATTCACTAAATTAATTATGAGCCTCTACCTACACAGGTATGCTCAGAGTCCCCTGTGTCCATAATCTTCTACAATATAATAAACCAGTTGTAATAAAATACTTTATTACAACTGTAATTTATTACAACTGGTTTATTTTCAGGGTCCAAAATAGATTCTTATGTAGTATTTGGAACAGTTTGGAGTGTTTAGTTACTCTGCATGGGACCTTTTCCTTGAATATTCTTAACCCATCTATAAGCCCTAAAGATTTGGATAGGCTGGCTGTCCCCTGTTAGGTCATGCATGTTGCTTTATCCTGTAACACCCTTAAAGTGAGAAATTTACAAGTGTCACTGTCACAATTCCAGCTGTATCCTCTCCATATGGGGTGATGCTTCCCCCAGGTCAGGGGGAGAGGCCACTATGATACTGCTGGTTCACTTATGTTTTTATTAGTTGGTAATCTTTATCTTCCATATAAACTATTAAAAACTGGATGTGAGATTATAAGAGAGGTGAGAAAAGTTTTTTTTATTGTGCTAAGAATGAAGCCAATTTCCTTTAGTTTGCCAAAATTTACAGGTATATGTCACTTTATATTCTAACTAGAGGCCTGGTGCATGAAAATTCATGCATTTGGGGCAGGGCAGTGGCGGTGGTGGTGTCCCTCAGCCCAGCTTGTGCCTTCTTGCAGACTGGGACCTCTTAGGGATGTGCACAGCGTAGGCCTGCTTCCTGGGGGAACAGACCTAAGCTGGCAGTCAGACACATCTCTGGCAACCCAGGATCCCTCAGGGGATTTTCATCTGCCAGCTTAGTGGGCCGAAACATCCTTAATGCTGCCAAGGAGGCGGGAGAGGTTCCCACTATCGCTGCTGCATGCACAGCTGCCAGCCTGGCTTATGGCTGAGTGGAGCTCCCCCTGTGGGATTGCACTGACCACAAGGGGCAGCTCCTGCATTGGGTGTTTGCCGCCTAGAGGTCAGTGCATGCCATAGCAACTGTTTGTTCCCTGGTCATTTGCTATTAGGGTCAATTTGCTTATTATCCTTTTATTTATAGGATATGGGCACTTTATCCATGTTTGGTGTTGTGGTCTACAAAATTGGATACGAGTAAAAATTCAGTCAAAAACAGGTATTTCCTAATAGCTGCATTTTTTGGGGGTCTAAAATAGGTCAAATAGAGAATTTATTTTTTGGCTCTCCTTTTCAGACTTAAATTGCATGCTTTGCCCTAACTTATTAAATCTCACTGTAAAAACAATTTTTTAAATGAATATATGAAAAGTGAAGATATCTGAAGCCCAGCAGGAGTGGCTGTAAGTGATGTTAGAGCAGCCTGGAGATCCTCCCCACCCACTTTGGAGATTGGGAAAACAAAGCATGCAGGAGCTTTAATAGGCTTACCAAATTCACAGATATCTGACAGGTGCAGGATTGTTCTCAGTTCATTGATGGGAACTCATAAAGTAACCTGAATTTACTTCATTTAATCAACTAGGAAAAAGCACCTACAAAGGGAGCCTAAATATATGTGCAGAAGCTCAGGAGAAGCAAAAGGCTTTTGTTGTCCTTGATGTCTCTGTCCTTTGTCATATGTATTAATTAATAATGAGGAAAAAGGCAGCCCTACATTTGTCAAAATGGTTTATTATAAACTAGAGGCCAGGTGCACGAAATTTGTACATGGGAAGGAGGGTGGTGTCCCTCAGCCCAACCTGCACCCTCTCCAATCTGGGACCCCTCGAGGCATGTCCTAGATCATGGTGGGGGTTCCCCAAACCGGCAGTTGGACATCCCTCTCAGAATCCAGGACTGCTGGCTCACAACTGCTTGCCTGTCTGCCTTCATGATTTCCCCTAATTGCTTCTGCCTGTCAGCATGATCACCCCCTAACCACTCCCATGCCAGCCAGATTGATGTCTAACTGCTCCCCTGCCAGCCTGTTTGCCCCCAACTTCCCTCCTCTGCCGGCCTGGTCACCCCTAACTGCCCTCCCCTGCAGGGTTTATAGCCTCCAACTGGCCTTCCTTGCAGGCCTGGTGCCTCCCAATTGCCCTTCCCTGCTGGCCATCTTGTGGTGGCCATGTCCACATGGGTCAGCCATCTTTGACCACGTGGAGGCAGCTATTGTGTGTTGGAGTGATGGTCAGTGTGCATATTAAACTTTTATTAGATATGATAGAGGCCTCGTGCATGGATGGGGACCAGCTGAAGGGTGGCCCAGATCAGGATGGGGCAGCCTGGGTGAGGGGCCTGTGGTGGTTTGCAGACCAGCCATGCCCCCTGGCAATTTCAAGCAGAGGCCCTGGTATCTGAAATTTATTTACCTTCTACAATTGAAACTTTGTAGTTTTGAGTGGAGCCAAGTCTTCTGCTTACTCTGTGACTGCCACCATTTCTGTTTGAATTTGTTTCTTTCTATAATTGAGACTTTGTAGCCTTGAGTGGAGGCTTAGGCTGGCAAGGGCAGGCAGAAAGCTTGGCTTCCTCCATTGCCTGGGAAACCCAAGCCTCCATCTTGCTCTCTATGGCTGTAGCCATCTTGGTTGGGTTTATTTGCATACTTGCTCTGATTGGCTGGTGGGTGTGGCTGGTGAGCATGGCTTGTGGGTGTAGTGGAGTGATGGTTAATTTGCATATTACTCTTTTATTAGATAGGATAATCCAGCTGCTATGCTGCAAAATATACAGTGGATAGAAATGCACTCTGTGTGGCCTATGACTAATATTTAGGGCATGGTGTCTTATCAGATCATAAAATTGCATTATATGGTTATTGTATTTATATAAACTAAAACAGACATTTAACCTGACTTGTAAACAGATTTTAAAAATTTAAAAGAACTCATTTATTCAGGTAGTGTTTGGTCAAGAAGTACATATTCTATTGTCATCAGATTGAAATTTAAAGAAAGGCCATTGGATTTTTTGTTTGGTTAACTACATATTTTATTTCTTGTTTGTTTAGGAAAAGGATCAAAGCATACATGTTAATTACTAATATACTTTTCAAATATATTTTTTTAAAATACAGGCATAGACCTCAGAGATATTGCACAATAAAGTAAGTCAAAGCCTTTAGCAAGTCCTGCTATTTTTGCTGGTGAAGAATCTTGTCTTGATGTTGAAAATGTACTAATTGAAAAGCACAGTAAGATGAACTCTATTTAATATATTTAATAGAATACTAATAGCCATAAGGCTTCTCCAGCACTTCTAGTATAGGACCTCAGATGATTTTCACCAGTCACTGTAGAACAAATAGGGAGACACAATAGTTCCTAGTGTCCCTGATAATGTCCTATTTGTTCTTGAAAAGAAAAATTTATGATGACCAGGGAAGGCATCTTTACCTCCAAAGTGCTGCTAATGACATGGAGACACTCAGAAGAGCTTCAGCCTATGCTTCCATCTTTTCCTAATATACACTATCCACTCAACTATAATGTGTCATCTATTTCCTGAGATATACCAGTCTGATGCCTAGTTGTACTTCATGACTCTGGCTTCTTTTTTTCTTTTCTTTTTAAAAAAATTCTTTATTAAGATATCACATATTTGTCTGCATCCTGCCCCCCATTCCCATAACAAACCCCTTCCCATGAATGCCTCCATCCCCTGTTTGTGACCACTGGGTAGGCTCATATGCATGCACACAAGTCTTTTGGTTGATCTCTCTTCCTTAACCCCACCCTCTCCTACCTTCCCTCTGAGATTTGACAGTCTCTCCATGCTTCTCTGTCTCCGGGTCTGTTTTTGTTCATCAGTCTATGTTGTTAATCATTTCCCCGAGATGAGTGAGCTCATGTGATACTAGAAATATACTTATAAGAACCAAAAATGAGACTAGCAATAATGGTTATGCTGAGAGGCAAATGAATCAGTCTATAGTGAGTTTCTTTCTGGGCCAATAGTTCTTTTGAGTCCCAATTTCTATGTCAAACAGTTCCTTACGTGTACATGTCGGCAATGATGTTTCAGTTCTGGATGGTGGACAAATGGTAGTAATGCAGGCACAACCCTCTCTTGTTTGGTCCTGGGCAACCTGCCGTGATGCACAGCTGCTGACTGCTAGTGTGGCAAGGCGTCATCAATGTCTTCAATCTCTGGACTGTTTCTCTTCTGTCTTCATGACTGGAGCAGTCCTATCAATTCCTCTCTGTTGCAGGAATCCACATGGTCTCAGAGTTGTTTTCTGAAAATATACAAACATACTAGAGGACCCATGTACAAAATTTGTGAAAGAGTAAGCTTTCCTTCCCCTGGCTGCCAACACCAGCTTCTTTCCAGCACCCAGAACCTGGGCTTCTCTCACAGCCCTGGCTTTATCCTAAGGACTTTTGGTCTAATTAGCATATTATACTTTTATTATTATAGATTCTCAACCAAAAGTTAATAAATGAATCTTTTCTATAAATTTGACTTGAGATCCTTTTTCATTTTATGCCCAAAGTATTTACCTTTGGCTTGTTTTGACACCATGTGTGTTTTACATGGGTATCTTTCATTACAAGTGAAAGATAGTTTTCTAAAGTACAAATTTTCTAGATGTAATTTACTTACAGGATATTTTTCCTTTCATGATAGTAATCTACTATCCCCCCCTTTTTAATTTAAATATTAGGAGGCTTTTGGAAATTTTATAATTAATCTTGATAGCTTTTAAGTTTTAATTTTTTGCACTAAAGTATGACTGCTTTAGGTTCATTACATGTTATGGAATTTTACCATGAGATGTACTACCAATAAAAATTTTAGTTAACACTTTAAAAACAGTTTTTTGTCCAGTACAATTGATTTTTCTAGAATATTTGTTATTTCAATTAGCCAATTTAAATTAGCCTGAAAACTTGACTACTATTTTACTGTCAAATTTAATACTCTAACAACAATCTTATTTTACCCTGTAAATATTAGTGGGAAGGATTATTTGCTTTCTTGAGTAAGCCCTGAGCATTCCTGGTGGTAGGCTGGATTTAGATATCAAAAACCCACTTCCCCCCATCATGGGTACAAGACAACTCAAACAAGTCTTGCTGCAGTGTGAGGGCAGCTGATGTCAGCCAAATCTCTTTCTGTTACTTGGGTCCTGATTTGAGCTTGGCATGGGAAGCTAAACAGCCATGGAGGCAGGAGCCTCCCTCAGAAGGGGTGAGAGTTCAGGCCCATGCAAAGTTGGGGGGATGAGGATCTGTAACCCACCTCTGTTGACCCCAAGTTCTCTCCTGATGGCCCTCTATGACTATGCCTGTCTTAGGTTGTTCTTTCCCTGAGGAACCTTACCTGTCTCTGGCTCACCAGCCATCCTCTGGGGCCAAGCAGGGTGATATGAAGTTCAGTTCTGTCTTCTTGGTAGCCTACTTCCCAGTAGGCCCAGCACTGATCCCATATCTTGTGGAACCCAGGTTTCTTCTCCAGGGATGGCCCAGCTCACCCCATTGGGCGAGAGATAGATCCATGGTACCAGCCATCATGAGGCTTCAACGTTGGCATGAACAGAAAGCTCAGGCAACAACTGTAGGCAATTTGATTGTGAGAAGAGGGCAAGAGGGGCTAATATAGAATGCTCAGGTGCCTTCCCAGGGGCCCTCTACACAGTGGAAGAAATGAAATCCTTTCATAGCCTTTTAAAATTGCTGCCAGACATTCAAAGAATTAGTTTGTAAGTTTTTAACATCTACAGGCAGCTTATACAACTTAATAAAAGGAAAATAAATGATCCAATAAAGAAATGGGCAAAGGCCCTAAATAGAATCTTTTAAAAAGAAGCAGAAGGAAGGCTAAGAGACACATGAAAACATGCTCAAAGTCACTAATTATCTGAGAGATGCAAATCAAAACAACAATGTGGTACCATCTCACACCAGCCAGAATGGCTATCATCAACAAATCAACAAACAACAAGTTTGTTGGAGAGGATGCAGAGAAAAAGGAACACTTGTGTTCTGCTGGAGGGAATGTAGACTGGTGCAGCCACTGTGGAGAACAGTATGGCGTTTCCTCAAAAAATTGAATAGTGAACTTCCATTTGACCCAGTAATCCCACCCTAGGAATATATCCTAAGAGACTGGAAACACCAATAAGAAAGGATATATTCACCCCTATGTTCATAGCAGCACAATTTACAATAGCCAAGATTTGGAAATAGCCTAGGTGTCCGCGAGCAGATGACTGGATCAGAAAACCATGGTACATCTATACAATGGAATACTATGCTGCCATGAAAAAGAAAGAATTCTCATCATTTGCAGCAACCTGGATGGAATTGGAGAATATCATGCTAAGTGAAAAAAGCCAGTCAATGAAAGAAAATACCATATGATCTCACTCATTTATGGATAATAAAGAAAATTATAAACTGTTGAACAAAAAGATAGATACAGAGACAATAAAGCATCAAACAGAATGTCAAGTTACAGCGGGAAGGTTAGTGTTAATTGGAGGAGATAAGAGATCAACTGAAAGACTTGTGTGCATGCATATAAGCATAACCAATGGATGCAAAACTGTGGGGGGAAGGACATGTATGAGAGTGGGTTGAGGGGGGCAATGGTAAGATATGTACACATATATTACCTTAATAAAAAATGGGGGAAAAAATAAATAAAAATCCTAAAAAAAAAAAAAAAGATTGTAGAGGCTATTCGGGGTCTTTTTTATTCCAGATAAATTTTTGAGAGTTTGTTCTAGGTCTTTGAAGTATGCTGTTGGTATTTTAATGGGGGTTGCATTGAATTTATAGATTGCTTTGGGTAGTATGGACATTTTAATGATGTTGATTCTACCAATCCAGGAACATGGTATGTTCTTCCATCTTTTTATGTCTTCCTCTATCTCTTTATTTCAGCATCCTGAAATTTTCTGAGTATATGTCCTTTATCTCCTTGGTTAAATTTATTCCTAGATATCTCATTTTTTTGTTATTGCAATGATAAATTATATATATATATATATATATATATATATATATATATTAGTTTTTCTTTTCTGAGTGTTCATTAATGATTTATAGAAAAGCCATAGATTTCTAGGTGTTAATTTTGTATCCTGCTACATTGTTGAATTCATTTATTAAGTTTACTAGTTTTTTGATGGAGTCTTTAGTGTTTTCAATGTACAATGTCATGTCTTCTGAGTACTGGGAACTGAAACCTAACATTATAACTGGTAATAAAATGCTTGATGGCTCTGAATGGTCAGAGCTATTAATTTATTGACTCTAAGTTAAGTCACTGGTGGTAAAACGTAAAAATAGCTGGCTAACTGAAACCAAACATTTGTTCCCTGGTAGTAAAATGTAGAAAGAGCTAGCCAACCTTGATGGCTCTGAATAGTTGGAGCTATTAACTCATCGTCTAGTTGAGATAGTGATGGTTGAGGAAACTTTAATTTGTAAATTCTTGATGATTTTCTGTTGTTGGAACTTCCCACCTAAGAGATGTCTTTGTTTCAGAATCTCAATAAAAGGAATGGTAAAAGGCCAGAGAGCGGTTAGTCTTCCCACTAGAGGTGGACTTCCCGCCTGGCCCCCATTTTCCCAAATTAACTCTTTTCCAGTCTCTCTTCATTTTAGTGTGTGGCCTTCTCCAGAAACCGGACCCTGAGTGGGCCCTGAACCATGCAGGTCGTGTTAAGTGATCCCACATCTGGCGCCTTCAACACGGGACTTCTGGAGGAGATGGTATTTTACTCCTAGAGTGAAGGAGGAAAAATACACCGAGAAAAGGTGTGGAAAATTCACCGCACTCAAAAGCCCACGGCCAGCTGCAGAGTTGTGAACTGTAAGTAGGGTGGGAACGTCTTTTTTAACCAGGCTAATGGGGAAGAATTAGGTTATAAATATAAAGTAAATTTTATTATAGAATTTTGATTTGTATGCTTAAAGAATTAAAAGTTTCAGAAGATTTTTTTTATAGTTTTGTTTGATGTTATAGAACATAACCCTTTGTTTCCTGAAGAAGCTACATTAGATTTTTTTTTTACTTTTTAAAAATTAAATTATTGTCTGTGTACATATTTTAACTCCCCCCCACTCCCATACATACCCTCCCTCCCCAGAGTTTTGTGTCCATTGGTTGTACTTATATGCATGTATACAAGTCCTTCGGTTGATCTCTTATCTCCCCCAGATCTCCCTACTGTCCCTGCTGTAATTTTACAGTCTGCTTGTTGCTTTACTGTCTTTATATCTGACTTTTGGTTTGTCAGTTTATAATGTTCTTTAATACCCATAAATGAGTGAGGCCATGTGGTATTTCTCTTTCATTGACTGGCTTATTTCACTCAGCATGATGTTCTCTAGTTATATCCAGGTTGCTGCAAATGATGAGAATTCCTTCTTTTTTATGGCAGCATAGTATCCCATTGTGTAAATGTGCCATGGTTTTTGGATCCAATCATCTGCTGACGGGTACCTGGGCTGTTTCCAGATTCTAGCTATTGTAGATTGTGCTGCTATGAACATAGGGGTGCATATATCCTTTCTAGTTGGTGTTACTAGTTTCTTGGGATATATTCCTAGGAGTGAGATTGCTAGGTCAAATGGGAGATCCATTTTCATTTTTTGAGGAAACTCCACACTGTTCTCCACAGTGGTTGCACCAGTCTGCATTCCCACCAGCAGTGCACGAGGGTTCCTTTTTCTCCACAACCTCGCCAACACTTGTCGTTTGTTGATTTGTTGATGTTGGCCATTCTGACAGGTGTGAGATGGTACCGCATTGTTGTTTTGATTTGCATCTCTTGGATAATTAGTGACTTTGAGCATGTTTTCATGTGCCTTTTGGCCTTCCTTCTGTCTTCTTTTGAAAATATTCTATTAGGTCCATTGCCCAATTTTTAATTCGATCATTCATCTTCCTTTTATTTAGTTGTATAAGCTGTTTGTAGATGATGGAGATTAAACCTTTATCAGTGGTAACATTTGCAAATATGTTCTCCCACACAGTGGGCTTTCTTGTTGTTTTGTTGATGGTTTCTTTTGCTGTAAAAAAGCTTTTTATTTTGATGTAGTCCCATTTGTTTATTTTCTCTTTAGCTTCCATTGCCCTAGGGGCAGTATCAGTGAAGAAGTTCTTTTGGCATATGTCTGAGATTTTGTTGCCTGTGGATGCTTCTAGTATTTTTATGGTTTCCCGTCTGATGTTTAAGTCCTGTATCCATTTTGAGTTTATTTTTGTGTATGGTGTAAGTTAGTGATCTAGTTTCATTATTTTGCATGTATCTGTCCAATTTTCCCAACACCATTTATTGAAGAGACTGTCTTGACTCCATTGTATATTCATGCTTCCTTTGTCAAATATTAATTGAGCATAGTGATTTGGGTTGAGATCTGGGTTTTCGATTCGATTCCATTGATATATATGTCTGTTCTTTTGCCAGTACCAGGCTGTTTTGAGAACAGTGGCTTTGTAATACAGTTTGAAGTCTGGAATTGAGATCCCTCCTACTTTACTCTTCTTTCTCAGGATTGCTGTGGCTATTCGGGGTCTTTTATTGTTCCAAATGAACTTTTGGAGAGTTCTTTATAGGTCAGTGAAATATGCCATTGTATTTTAATGGGGAGTGCATTGAACCTATAGATTGCTTTGGGAAGTATGGACATTTTCATGATGTTGATTATACCAATCCATGAACATGGTATGTTCTTCCATCTGTTTACATCTTCCTCTATCTCTTTTTTCAGTGTCATGTAGTTTTCCGCGTATAGGTCCTTAACTTCCTTAGTTAAGTTTATTCCCAGATATCTTAATTATTATTGTGCGATGGTAAATGGAATTGCTTTTTTAGTCTCTGTTTCTGTAGTTTCACTGTTGGTGTATAGAAATGCCATAGATTTCTTGGTGTTAATTTTATATCCTGCTACATTGTCAAATTCATTTATTAAGTCAATTAGTTTTTTAATGGAGTCTTTTGGTTTTTTTATATACAAAATCATGTCGTCTGCAAATAAGGATAACTTTACTTCTTCTTTTCCAATTTGGATGCCTTTTTATTTCCTCCTCTTGTTTAATTGCAAGGGCTAGTACTTCCAGTACTATGTCAAAGAGGAGTGGTGATAGTGGGCATCCCTGTCTTGTTCCTGTTCTTAGAGGGAATGGTTTTAGTTTTTGCCCATTGAGTATGATGTTGGCTGTGGGTTTATGGTATATAGCTTTTATTATGTTGAGGTATGATCTTTGTACTCCCACCTTGTTGAGAGTTTTTATCAGGAAAGGATGTTGGATTTTATCAAATGCTTTTTCTGCATCAATTGATATGACGATATGATTTTTATCTTTCAATTTGTTTATGTGATGTATCACGTTTATTGATTTGCGGATATTGTACCAAACTTGCATTCCTGGAATAAATCCTATTTGGCCATGGTGTATGATCTTTGTGATGCACTGCTGGAGCCGATTTGCTAGCATTTTGTTGAGAATTTTGGCATCTATGTTCATGAGGGATATTGACCTGTATTTCTCTTTCATTGAGTTGTCTTTATCTGGTTTTGGTATTAGGGTGATGCTGGCTTCATAGAAGGAGTTTGGAAGTGTTCCTTCCTCTTGAATTTTTTGGAATAGTTTGAGGAGGATAGGTTTTAGTTCTTCCTTGAATGTTTGGTAACACTCTCCTGTGAAGCCATCTGGTCCTGGGCTTTTGTTTACTGGCAGCTTTTTGATGACTGTTTCAATTTCTTCCCAAGTCACTGGTCTATTGAGATTTTTAGATTCTTCCTGATTGAGTTTTGGAAGTTTGTATTTTTCTAGGAATATGTCAATTTCCTCCAGGTTGTTCAGTTTGTTGGAATAGTGTTGTTCATAGTATTTTGTAACAATCCTTTGTATTTCGGCGGGGTCTGTTGTTATTTCACCTCTTTCATTTCTGATTTTGTTTATTTGGGTCCTCTCTCTTTGTTTCTTGGTTAGCCTGGCTAGAGGTCCATCTATCTTGTTTATCCTTTCAAAGAACCAGCTCTTGGTTTTGTTGATCTTATGTATTGTTTCTTTGGTCTCAATGTCGTTTATCTCCGCTCTGATTTTTGTTATTTCCTTCCTTCTGCTTACACTGGACTTTTCTTGTTGCTCTTTTTCTAACTCTTTGAGTTGTAAAGTTAGATCATTTGTTACCATTTTTTCTAGTTTCTTGCAATAGGCTTGTAGGTATATGAACTTTCCTCTCAAAACTGCTTTTGCTGTGTCCCATAGATTATGAATAGTTGTGTTTTCATTGTCATTTGTTCCCAGGATGTTTTTAATCTCTTCCTTGATTTCTCTGGTAACCCAGTCCTTGTTTAATAGCATGCTGTTTAGTCTCCATGTGTTTGATTTCTTTGGAATTTTTTCTGAGTTAATTTCCAGTTTTATGCCACTATGATCTGAGAAGATGCTTGATATGATTTCTATCTTCTTGAATTTGAAGATACTTTGCCTTTGTCCAAAAATGTGGTCTATCTTTGAGAATGTCCCATGTGCGGTTGAAAAAAATATATATTCTGTGCCTTTGGGGTGGAATGTTTTGAAGATGTTGATTAATTCCATCTGGTCTAGCGAGTCATGTAGGATTGATATTTCTTTGCTGATTTTTTGTTTAGATGATTTGTCAAAGGGTGACAATGTGGTATTAAAATCTCCTACTATGATTGCATTGCTATTAATCTCTCCCTTTATGTCCTCCAGCAGTTTTTTTTTATATATTGGGGTGCTCTCATATTGGGTGCATATATATTTACCAGGGTTATTTCTTCTTGTTGGATTGCTCCCTTTAGTATTATGAAGTGGCCTTCATTATCTCTTGTTATGTCCTTCACTCTGAGATCTAGTTTGTCAAATATAAGTATTGCTACCCCAGCTTTTTTTTTCATTTCCGTTTGCCTGGAAAACCTTTTTCCATCCCTTCACCCTCAGTCTGTGTGCTTCTTTTTTTCTGAGGTGGGTTTCTTGTAGACAACAGATATATTGGTCTTGTTTTCTCATCCAATCCGTTACCCTATGTCTTTTGATTACAGCATTTAGTCCATTTACATATAAAGTTATTATTGATAGATACTTATTTGACGCCATTTTTATTCTATACCCCTGTGTTCCCTCTTTGCTTTCTATTTCTTTAATTTTACAGTAGACCCGTTAGCATTTCTTGCATTGCTGGTTTGGTGGAGATAAGTTCCCTTAGTCTGCTTTTGTCTGTGAAGCTCCTGATTTCACCTTCACTTTTGATTGTTAGCCTTGCTGGGTACAGTATTCTTGGATTCAGACCCTTCCTTTGCATGACTTTGTATATTTCATCCCATTCCCTTCTGGCCTGATAAGTTTCTGTGGAGAAATCAGTTGGTAGTCTGATGGGGTTTCCTTTATATGCAACTTTCTGTCTCTCTTTGACTGCTTTTAAAATTCGTTTTTTGTCGTTGGTGTTTGCCAGCTTAATTATAATCTGTCTGGGGGTCCGTTTTCTGGGGTTCATTTTGCTTGGGACTCTGTGAGCATTTTGGATTTGTGTGGGTTTTTTCTTCTCTATCTCAGGAAATTTTTCTGTCATTATTTCTTGAAATATGTTTTCCATGTCTTCCTCAATTCCCTTTCCTTCTGGAACCCCTATTATTCTAATTTTGTTTTGTTTTGTATTGTCCTAAATTTCCCTTAGACTTTCCTCCTGTTTTTTAATTTTTTTTTACAGAAGCTGTTCTAATTGTATATTTTTTTCCATCTTGTATTCTAGCTCGCTGATGCAGTCCTCTGCTTCTTCTAATCTACTCTTGATGCTTTCTATTGAGTTCTTTACAGTAGCGATGTCATTTTTCATTTCTTCTTGGTTCTTCTTCATTTCCTCTTGATTCTTACTCATATTGTCATATTTGTTTTCCATTGTTTTTAGCCATCTTATGATCATTACTCTGAATTCTTGCTCTGGTAGGTTGCTTACCTCTATCTCGTTTACTTCCTTTTCTGGTGAAGCCTGCTCTTTTTTCATATTCAGGCTGTTTTTTTGTCTCCCCATGATTTAGGATGTCTGGTTGTGTAGTTCTCTCTCTCCTGCTTTGATTTAAAGGCACAAAATACAACACAACCAGGTACAACATGCAAGGCATTGAATAGAAATGTGTTTGTAATATTTATAACCACCAATAAAGGTGACTAGAACCCAGCTAATAAAAACATACAATCAAACAAAAGGAATAGGCAAATCAATCTTATAAAAAAAAGCACACAACTTCAGTATAGTTACCATTCAACATACAACTTCAAAGAGTTAGAGAGAAAGACTGTTTTTTTTTTGTTTGTTTGTTTTGTTTTGTTTTTAGGACAACTGCGAGGGAGGTGTGAATGGGCTTGTAGCAGGTAGTTGGAAAATAGATATATACAAGTAGAGTGAAATTTTAGGAGGCGGTAGACAGAAGGAATGTGGAAAATCTAGAGCAGGAAAGGGTTAAGATAAATCGGGTACCAAAGGAAAAGATCAGAAAGAGGGTAAAGGCATAAAGGTAGTGTTGAGATAGAATAAAGCGTTGGAGAAGGAAAGATAGATAAAGACTATAGAACAGTAATCCCGAAATTAAAAAAATAATATATATAATATGATGAAATAAAAATAATAAAAATAAACAAAAGAAAACAAGATGAAAAAAGTAAATTAGTAGTAGTAATAATGTTGATTCCGTATACAATGTAGTAATTATAAAGATAAAATCAAGTGAGGAAAAAGAAAAAAAAATAGTTTCTTGAGTAAACGTTGCAAATAATGAAAACAAAAATAAAGAACAAAAATTTAAAAATTTTTTAAAAAATAAAATTTTAAAAATTTAAATAAAATTTGCAGTAATGTAGGTCATTCGCTTCCTCTATTGTTATGATCCAGTCTTGATTTTTAGGCAGGTTTTGCTTTGTTTTTATTATGCTAGAGTTAATTTGTGAATTAGCCTCCAGGCGCAGTGTTTCTAGGTTGACTTCCTGGACTCTAGAGCCTCTCCAGCTTTTTTTTTTTTTTTTTCCTGCCCTCTCTGAAGCAGGATCTACGGAGGGGTGAGGGGCAGGTTCGAGCAACTGCAACCTCCCGCAACTCTCCGATATCCCTGCGAGCCAGATCCAAATGTGTTGCTCTTTAGATATCTCCCCTGTTAGTAGCCCCGTCCACTTTCACGGGTGACACCCGCCCAACAGCCGAGGCTTCCACTTGTAATCACTGCCCTTGTCCTCCAGCTTCCACGCGCCTTATGCGCACAGGCTTTTGTCTTTGCTGCGAGCACTCTCCACCCTCTCCCCGCGGAATCTGACCTTTTCGCCGAGCAGTGGGGCACTCCAGTGAGGCCAGGTGTTCACACTGCCTGGGATCCGCGTTCTGGGGGTTACAGCTGCTTGGTGGTCTCTGCGGCTGTGGATATTCAGGCCTCTGACACAATCCTATCTTCTTCTCAAGATGGCAAGGTTTCCCCGTCCAAGCCAGCTGGTAGTTCCGGGAAGGGATGCAGCCCACGTGGGTGCCTCCCTGTGAGGGGTACCTCTGTCAGTGGCCCTCCAGCAGTTTCTTCTGGCATTCGCTGTCTCCCAGCTTACTAATAAACACTCACAGCTGAACACCATCAGTTGCTCTTTCTTTCTGCTTTGGGACCGGGCTCAGAATCCTCCCATCTATTCTTCCGCCATCCTTGATTCTCAAGAAGCTACATTAGATCTTGAGTGTTTGGCAAAAGGTGGTCAAAAATTTGAAGAAAAGGGGCTTAGCAGCAGGAAAAAAGGTACCTCAAAAAAACAAAAAACACAACTGTTTTTCCATGGGGAATGAAGTATCTAGTTCATTAGAGCCCTTTAGAGAGGCTGAGGAGGAACCTCTGCTCCTCCAAGAGAGGAGCAGGAAGAAAACTTGAAGGAATGACCTTCACGGTGCCCTCCACCTACATGTCCTAATCCTGGAACATTTAACTCACCACCAATAGAATCATCTATGCAGAAAGCCATCAGAAAAGGAATGAGGGACATGTTTGTGGAAGAAAGGCTTGCTTTTCCTGTTATACAAGTAGCTGACCCACAGGTCGCAAATCAGATAATAAGACACCATGAAAAAATTGACTTTAAAATGATAAAAGCTTTGTGAGAAAGCAATGTTCAAAAATGGTCCAACGGCTCCTTTTACAAGAGAAATTATGAATAGTATTTCTAAAGCATTCTTAGTTCCTTATAATTCGTATTCTCTGACTCGTGCAACTCTGGATGGAGGAGATTACTTACTATGGAAGGGAGAATTTTTGGAAAAATGTCAAGAGCAAGCCCACGCAAATGGAGGGCCAAATGCTCAAATAACTTATGAAATGCTAGCAGGACTGGGACCGTATATGGATATACAAAATCAGCTACATTATGTGCAACAGGCATATGAGCAAATTAGACTTTGTGGAAGGAAAGCCTGGAATGAATTTACCAACAAAGGGGACCCTCAGGGATCTTTCAGTAAATGTATGCAAGGACCTTTAGAGGCATTTTCTGATTTTGTGGCTCGTCTCACTTGAGCAGTGAGACAACAGATTCAACATAAGGCAGCAGGAGATATTTTAATTCAACAATTAGCTTATGAAAATGCCAATGCTGATTGTAAGAAATGCCTGATGCCTTTGAGAAAAAATAGTACCATTACAGAGATGATCCAAGCATGTCAGAATGTAGGATCAAGCACTTTTCAAGCAAATTTACTTGCTGCTGCAGTAACAAATGGAAATAAGAGGTGTTATAAATGTGGAAAAGGAGGACATTTTCAGAAGGAATGTAGGCAACTGAGAAGGTTAAGGAGAGGCATAAACACAGCCTCCAGACTCAGTCTCTCAGTGTCCTAGATGTCAGAAAGGGAACCACTGGGCCAGTCAGTGTAGATCAAAATTTCATAGAAACGGGCAGCCTCTAGATCAAGATAGAGGGCATGGATAAATGCCAGGAAATGGCCATAGGGGTGACCCCTAGCCCCGTCATCAATAGGGGAAATCTGCCCTCCAAGGCCCACAGTGGATTCCCTCATCTGAGCAACCCCAGGAAGCCCAAGCCTGGATATTAACAGCATTATTGTGGTCACTTTGACCCCCGATATGGCTTGGCAAGCTATTCCTACAGGAATTTGGGGACCAAAACCACTGGGAACTTTAGAATTAATCTTAGGGAGGAGTGGAAACACTCTAAAAGGACGAACTGTCCTGCCTGGAGTCATTGATTCAGACTGTGAAGGAGAAGTTAAAGTTATATTGGAATGTTATGCAAATTACTCCAGGACAAAGAATTGCTCAGACATTACTTCTACCTTATGTTCAGCAAGGTGAGGCTTTAAATAGGAAAAGAGGAATACAAAGATTGGGAAGCTCAGACATCTATTGGATACATGAAATTAGCAAAACCTGTCCCATGATTAATTTGAAAATAGAGGAAAAACAATTTAGGGGACTGGTGGACACTGGAGCTGATGTAAATGTTATCAGCAAAGAATTCTGGCCTCCAAGTTGGTCCACCTCAAGGAATGGCCAATAGCCCTACTTTGTGTCAAAAATATGTGGCTCAAGCTGTTCAGCCTTTAAGGGACAAATATTCCCAATGTTACATTATTCATTACATGGATGACTTACTCTTAGCAAGCCCACGGGAAGAACAGACCTTGGCCATATTTTCCCAATTAAAAGAGGAGCTCCCTAAATGGGGCTTAAGAATCGCTCCAGCCAAAACCGGTTTGGCTCAATGGATAGAGCGTCGGCTTGGGGACTGAAAGGTCCCGGGTTCGATTCCGGTCAAGGGCATGTACCTTGGTTGCGGGCATGTCCCCAGTAGGGGGTGTGCAAGAGGCAGCTGATCGATGACTCTCTCTCATCGATGTTTCTAACTCTATCTCTCTCTCCCTTCCTCTCTGTACAAAATCAATAAAATATATATTAAAAAAAAAAAAAAAAGAATCGCTCCAGAGAAGGTACAAAAAGAAATGCCTTCCCAATATCTGGGAACCATAATTGAAAACCAAAGCATTGGGCCTCAGGAGATAAGAAAAGATTATCTTAAAACTTTAAATGAATTTCAGAAATTATTAGGAGACATTAACTGGTTAAGACCTTATCTGAAGATATCTACAGGAGAAATGACAAATTTATTTAGTTTACTTAGAGGTGACTCTAATCTTTCTTCTCCCTGAACTTTAACTGATGAAGCTAGGAATGAGTTGCTAAGGGTTGAACAGGCAATTTCCTCAGCTCAAGTAGCATGGGTACAGCCTGAATTGCCTTTATTGGGACAAATTAACCCCACTGCAAATAGTTCCACTGGAGTGATGTTTCAAAATAAAAATTCTCCTGCTATTATTGAATGGGTCCATCTAGGACATCAATCCTCTAAAACGGCAGTTACACATGTAGAATTATTGGCTCAATTATTATTTCAAATTAGGAAACGTTGTAAACAGCTTAAAGGGGAAGAGCCCCAGTGTATCTACCTCCCCCTCATTAGGAAGCAATTATAAATGTTATTTCAGACTGATATAAATTGGCAAATTGGGTTAAGTGGATATTCAGGGGAACTTAGCTGTCATCTATTAAAAGATAAATTACTACAATTTTTATATAATACCTCCATCATTATACTAAAAAATAGTAGGCAGGAACCTATTCCTGGAGCTTTAACGGTTTTTACTGATGGATCATCAAATGGGAAAGCTGCCTATCATACAATAGATTCAGACTGAGTCATTCTGACCAGTCATACTTCTGTACAAAGAATTGAACAAGAAACTATTAAGGCTGCATTGCAGGATTTCCAAGAGCCTCCTAATATTGTCTCTGATTCCTTTTATGCTGCAAACTTAGTGAATAGAATTGAAACTGCCTGGTTGAAATGGCTTAGTGACCAAAGTTTATTTTTACTATTCAAACAAGTTCAGCAGATTGTACAACAGAGAGAATATCCTTTTTATATCACGGCTCATAGTGTCCTACCTGGTCCTTTAAAAAAAGGAAATGCACAGGCTGATCAACTGGTTGCTTTATTTAAAAAAGCCTTAGAATCTCATCAGCTTTTACATCACCCTGCCAAAATGTTGTCTAAACAATTCTCAATCACTTGATAACAAGCAAAACAGACTACTAAGGAGTGTCCAGCTTGCATGTTACATCTACCTCAAGGGCCTAACACAGGAGTCAACCCCAGGGGTTTGCTAAGAGATCATATCTGGCAAATGGATGTAACACATTATAATTCCTTTGGACCCTTTGGAGATTACATGTCTCCGTAGATACCTTTTCAAAAGTCCTATGGGCTATTACATCTACAGGAGTATTACTCATTACTCATTGGTTATTAATTAGGTTATTAATCATTGTCTAGATGCTTTTGCCGTCATGGGAATTCAAAAAACTATTAAAACTGATAATGGGCCTGCTTACACAAGCTGTCAATTCCAGGAATTTTGTAAAAGATGAAAAATTCAGCATATTAGAGGAATACCATATAATTCCCAAGGACAGGCCATTATTGAACAACAGCATCAGCAGTTAAAATCCCAACTTAAAAAACAAAAAGGTGGGATGATGGAGAAATCACCTGCAGGTATGCTGCACCAAGCCTTAATTACTTTAAACTTCATCACTTGTGATGATGAAGGGAGGACTCCTATGGAAATACATTGGCATCAGAGTAAAACAAAAGAAAATGGTCTTGTTAAATGGAAAGATCCTGAATCTGGTTTATGGAAGGGACCTGATCCATATTAACCTTTGGCAGAGGTTATGCTTGTGTATTCCCAGAGAACTTTTCCAAATCTGTGTGGATTCCTGCTAGAAATATTAAACTGCAACAGGGATCCAGGAGAGAAACTAGCTAGACTAATGAGGACCTTGTGCCTGGAGCCACACTATGCAGCTGCAGACAATCAACTACTCCAGCTACAGAGGGAAGTAACTCCAAGCAGTCCTCTGAAGATGAGCAGGAGGATGAGCCGGACAGCAAACAGCCCGGAGAACACCTGGGGCATAGTAAAGAAGATGGTACAGACGGCTGACACCTGAGAATGTCTTTCTTGCTATGTTAGCAATAATCATCTGTACAGTAATATTACAAATGTGGAAGTGTTTAGGACTTATGTTCCTGACCCTTCATGGGTAAAAGCCCTATGTGGGCTGATCCCTTGCCTAATGTTGTCACCAGTAATACTAAACACCTTGGTCATCCAGGAAGAAAACGGGTGGGGCAAGGAAGTATAATTACACAGGTCCTGCCACCCAGCTTCCCTTTTTATATGACACAAAATCAAACCAATGCTCCTTTGTGTGTAAAATTAAAGAGAGGTTTCTGGCTTGCACCAAAGTAGAGGAATATCACTACTTGCTCCTGGGAGAGGTGCAGAGAATGTAACTAAGACCTTGTCTATACAAAAAGAAATTGACAGCCACTTTGAATTTGAATTGCCATTGGCTTAGAGCAAAGAATATCCTTGCACAGTATTATTCTACAATGTCATTATAATTTTTGATATTTTACAATAGCATATTGTACAATTATTTCAAACAAACTTAAAAATCTAATTTTTTTGTTGTTTGGCAACAATTTAATAGGACATGAAAGGATTTAATCCCTCCCACTGTGTGGAGGGCCTCACCGGGAAGGTACTTGAGCATCCTATATTGGCCCTTCTTGCCTTATTTGCAAAGAGGGACCTTCTTGTCACAATGTAATTGCCCACAGCTGTTGCTTTAGTTTTTAATTCATGCTGAGGTTAAAGCCTCATGGTGGCTGGCACCATGGATCTGTCTCTTGCACAATGACGTGAGCTGGGCCCTCCCTGGAGAAGAAACCTGGGTTCCCCAAGATATGTAATCAATGCCGGGGTCCTACCAGCAGGTGAGGGGATCCCAAGGCAGGTGCTGGTCATGGAGGCCATAAGGGCATAGGCTACCAATGAGACAGAACTGAACCTCACATCACCCTGCTTGGCCCAGGAGGATGGCTGGTTAGTCAATGACAGGTAAGATTCCTCAAGGGAGGGGCGACCTAAGACAGGCACAGCGCAGGGGCTCATCAGGCGAGAACTTGGGGGTCAACAGAGGTGAGGCACATATCCTCACCCCCCCCCACCAATGTTGCAGGGGCTTGAACACTCACCCCTTCTGAGGATTTCTCCTGCCCCATGGCTGCTACGAGCTTCCCGTGCCCAGCTCAGATCAGGACCCAGGCAACAGAGACTTAGCCCAGCTCATATTGAGACCCAGGCAACAGAGAAGTGGCTGATGGCGACTGCCCTATATCTAAATCCAGCCTAAATCTAGGAGTGCTCAGGGTTTTCTCAAGGATGCATATAATCCTTTCCATTAATTTTTACAGAGTAAACTAAAATTGTTGTTAAAGTATTAAATTTGACAGTAAAATAGTCAAATTTTCAGATTAATTTAAATTGGCTAAATGAAATGAGTTAATATTGAAGAAAATTTAATTATACAACAGGCTGTTCCTAAAGTATTAACCAAAATTTCTATTGGTAGTTCATTTCATGGTAAAATTGTTTAACATGCAACAAACCCCAAAGCAATCATAGTTTTTGTGCAAATAATTAAAATTTAAAAGTTATCAAAACAGCATTATAAAAATTTTTCCAAAAGCCTCCTAATAATTAAATAAAAACAAGGGGATAGTGGAAAAAGAAAAAAAAATGTTCTGTAAATAAATTACATCTAGAAAAATTTTTTTTCTTTTGAAAACCAATTTTCATTTGTAATGACAACAGTAAGACAGCCATGAAGAACACACATAGTATCAAAATAAGTCAGAGGAAAATTGTTTGGGCAAAAAATTAAAAGTATCCCAAGTAAAATTTTAGAAAAGATTCCTTTATTAATTTTGGTTGAGATATGTTTGTATATTTTCAGAAAACAACTCCAAGACCATGTGGGTTCCTGCAACAGAGGAATTAACAGGAATGCTCCAGCCATAAAGACAGGAGGAGAAACAGTCCAGACATAGAGGATGCTGACGACACCTTGCCATGCCAGCAGTCAGCAGCTGTGCATCGCTGCAGGTTACCCAGGACCAAACCAGAGACGGTCGGACCTGTATTGCCACTATTTGTCCACCATCCAGATATCATTGCTGACATGTACACATGAAGAACTTTTGGACTCAGAACTTTTTGGACATTAAAACTTGGACTCAAAACTTTTGGACATTGAAACAAACTTAGAACTCTTGAACTTTGAAATTGGGACTCAAACATTTTTTGTTCTTTATTTCTGGTCTGTAAATGCAAGATTATATATATATATATATATATATATATATATAGAGAGAGAGAGAGAGAGAGAGAGAGAGAGAGAGAGAGAGAAATTAATGTGAGAGAGAAATGGTAAAACAATGATTGGCTACCTCCTGCACACTCTCTACTGGTGATTGAGATGGCAACCTAGGCATGTGCCCTGGTGCCCTGATGGGGATTGAACCAGTGACCTTTTATTGCATGGGATGAAGCTTAACCAACTGAGCCACTTGGACCAGTGCATAAGACAATTTTATTATTTAAAAAACATTGGAAGAATAAATACAAGTAAAAATAAAGGGAAACTAGCAAATAGTCCTATGAAAATGCTGACATTTTAAAAATTTAAAATGAAACTGATTCTAAGTTTATTTAATTAGTTGGTCACAAATATTACCTTAATATGATCAAGTGCAGTGAGTGCTTTATTTTGGTTGAATTAATCACTTAGATGTATACACAGCTGGGAAAACCACATTCACTTTTTAGCATATTCTTGTACATTGTTTTATTGACTAGTCTTTTTTTTTTTTGTGCCAGAATAACCAGATCAGGTCTTCCAGTCCTATATTCTTCCTTGGAATGTCACATATAGACATGATATATGTAAGACCATAATTTTGCATCTGGATTTCTGATTTAGATTAAAGATATACAAGAATGTGTGGAACCACATCTGAAGAAGTAAAGGAACCCTTTTTATTTCCCAACTATCAGTGTGATTTATGATCACTGAACAGTTTCCCGGTCCTTTCTTTTTTTTTTTTTAATTGCCCAGAGCAAAATATGGAAGAGATGTAGATCTAAGGATCTGGAGCATTTGGGAAATAGGTATTCATGGATCAAATGCTTGGCATGGATTTTGCTGTCAGCACCTCAGGTGCACAATGCATTTGAAATTTTATGGAGACTATTTTGATTTTGAAATAATCCATGCTCAACTCTTTCTTCAGATATGTCTGAGTAATAGCTATACAAAAAAAAAAACTGGAATGAGATATGACATGCTTTCCCAACTTTTCTAACTGAAGCTAATGGGAATGTAATTTTTCCATGGCTCTGATAAATAAAAACTTGAAAAAAATATTTTAATGATCTTATCCATTGCAGGTACCAGTGTGATAAGTGAAACTATAAATTACTTCTTTTGAAATGAAATGTTTTAAGCATTGTTTATGAGACATATAGTTTCTGTGCACTTTACAACTGAAATATCTATAACAAACAAAAATGCCTCTAAAACTCTAGCTTGAAAAAAACAAAAACTCCAGTAAAAGTATATCAGGTCCAGAAAGCATAAGATAATTGTAAGTAAGAATGAATAGTTTTTCAACATTGGAAGTGAGTTGTTATGGTAGTCACATCCTCCTAGTCACCAGATAAAATAAGCAAAGTTGTGCTGTTCAGCCCCCTCTACCGTAAGCTGAGGAAGACTACAACTCCCTGTGGCCTACTTTCAAAAGCTCTAAATAAGTCATATATATGGAACTCTCAATCATTTTTTCCATGCAAGCACTGTTCAAAAAGTTTAGGGAGTAGCAGTGGTTATGAGCACAGCCTCACCAGCTTTTTTTCCTTTTCTGAAAAAGACTACACCATTGGACCACCCAGACCAACCTTTAACACAACCTTGGATCCATGCAGTGAGCCACACACCAGCAGGACTTTGTAAAAGACCCCCTTCATAGGCACCAGGGCCCCCAGAGTGAGTCACACACTATCTTATAGCCCTGGACTCCAGGACCACATAAGTTTAATGCCAATAGGCTCTGGGACCTCTCAAATCAGGGAGGGCAGAGGGACTGTGTGAACACCATGCCAACTCCAAGTGCCTACATCTGACACATGCAGGACCATATCCATGGAGGAAGGGAGAACAACTCAGAACAGAGACAATCAAGGCATGAGACCCAAGGCACCCACCCTCTGGGTTAAAGAGTCCCTGATCACTGAATTACTAGGCACCTCAGCCTCTCAGATCTCAATCAGGCTGCCCAGGGCCAGAAAGGGGCAGTGACACATATTCACCTGCAGTAGAGCAGCTTCCCAGAAACCCAGGAAAGATACACCAAGGGACCAGATTCAACAACATTAGAGTAAAATACAGTGAGGCCCAACCTCACTGGAAGAAAATTGGAGGGGAGATCCTTCTTATTAATAAGACATCAAAAATCAAGTCCTAATTACAACAGGAAAGCCCAAAAAATGAAACACACATAGAGCATTCAGCTTAGATGAACAAAGAGACTGTACCACTGGACCTCTCAAAACACTTTGTAGATTAAGCCAGCCCACAAAGACTGGGAGGCACAGCAGTTCTATCTAATACATGGAAGCAAATACAAAGAGACAGCTAAAATGGAAGAGAAAGAAGCAACTCCCAAATGCAAGAAAAGAAGTAACATCCAGAAAAAAAAAAACTAAATGAGATGGAGGCAAGCAGCCTATCAGACGTAGAGTTCAAAGCAATGGTTATAACGATGATTAAGGAACTTAGTGCAAATTACAAAAGCATGAAAAGGAAAATAGAGACCATGAATAAGAACCAGACAGAAATGAAGAACAATATATCTGACATCAAGAATTCACTGGAAGGTATTAAAAGTAGCTTGGATAAACAGAGGATTGAATCAGTGATTTGGAAGACTAAGTAGAAATAACTACCTAAATACAGCAGCAAATGGAAAAAAAGAATTAAAAAGCAAAAAGATAGCTAAAGGGAACTCTGAGACAATGTGAAATGTAACAACATCTGCATTATAGGAATACTAGAAGGGAAGAGGGAGAGCCAGGAACAGAGCACCTGTTTAAATAAATAATGACAGAAAACTTCCCCAACCAGATAAAGGAAAATGTTTCACAGGTTCAGGAGGCACAGAGTCCTAATCAAGTGGAACTCAAAGAGACCCACACCTAGACACATCATAATTAAAATGGCAAATGTTAAAGACAAAGAATGAATCTTTGTAGCAGTAAGAGAGAGACAGAAAGTTATCTACAAAGGAGTTCCCATTAAATGACAACTGATGAGAGCTGGGACAAGATGGCGACTGAACAGATGGACTTGTTCTGACCCTGGCCCCAGAACAGATGAAAGCAGCATCTGAGTCGCTCAGGGAAAATTGATTGGCAGCTAAGGGGCAGCAGAACTCTAAAGGAAGATAAGGCATGGTCTGCTGGACAGGATTTCCTGACCAAGCGGCCATCACTGGGGCGGGGGCAACCTCTCCCGGAGCTATGGGCTCAGAGGGAAGGCTGCGCCATCTTACCAGGAAAGGAGGATCTTTTCTGAGGCCTGGAAAACCCACAGCAGAGGAGACCATCAAGCAGCTGTGACGCCCCAATCGGTGCAAACACGTGGATTCAAGGGAGTTCTTCAATCACCCAGGGAAAGGTCAGAGTTTGCAGGTATAGCATGAGGATTCTGGGTCCCTGCTGCGCCGGCACCTTCCACTGTAGCCGCGGAGCAACCGAGTGCCACGCCCCCCTCCCTGTCCCGAGCTGTGCCCAAAGAAGGCTGCAGCTGCAGCGAGAATCCTGCCTGGCGAGACCCAGTGCTGGGTTTGGCATAATCTTCCCCAGAAGTGGGACTTTTTTAAAACGCCAAGGGACACGGGACAGATTGTTAAGAATTAGGGCTGTCCTGCCAAGGGCGGAACATCTGACACCTTGGTGCCTGATCCCCTTCACCTCCTTGCTTCTGAATACTAGGGAAGGACTGCCCAGTTGGGCATATCCGGAGAAATTGCAGGTGGAAATTGCCTTCCTGGAGACAAAGGATCGGAGCCAGAAGAGATAGTCTGGGAGCCAGCAGGCACTCTGGCAGCTAGAGCCATAGAGAAAGAAGGCCAGAGCAACCAAAAAGACTGGGAGGTCAAACCAGAAACACTGCCACCTAGGGGCTGAAATACAAACTGGCTTTTTTTTTTTTTTTTTTTTTTTTTTTTTAACTTTTAACTAATCAAAAATAAATGGACACAAATAACTGAGGTGCAGTGGAACACTGGGAACTGCAAGACTGTCTGGTCCCAGAATCAGGGTGCCAAATAAAATAACAGAGGAAGTGAATGACCACTACTGAACATTTTTGTGCTAATTTTACTATTCTTTATTTTATTTCTATTTTTTACATCTTTTATTTTATTTTCATTTTTTACTTCTTTTACTTAAGAAATGAATTTTTTTCTTTTTTCCCTACTTGATTTTACCTTTTCAATTATTACATCTTTCATCTCAATCATCACTATTACTACTGCTATTTTACATTTTGTTCCCCTTTTTTTCTTTTTTTTTCTCCAGTACCATTTTATTTTCTCTTTATTTTACATTGGGATTAGTCTTCATTCTATTTTAATCTCTACTATTGCATCATCCAACCCTATCTCAACTTGACCTTTACACCATAATTCTCTTACTAATCTTTACCCTTTTTGTCTCCTGTTTATCCTATCCCTTTCCAGCTTTACTTTTTCCTCTATTCTTTCTGAATATCCCCTGCTAAAGCTCTCACCATACCTATAGACTTACTTTCCAACCCCTGATCCAAATGTATAAATACCACTCTCTTCACTATATTAACTACTTAAAAACAAAACAAAACAAAACAAAACAAAACAAAAACAAAAAACCTGTTCTCCTCTCTATCCTTTTGTCATTGTTTGCGTGAATGTTGATAATAGTGAATTTTTATGCTTTTTGGTGAAATTGTTATGCTTATTTTTGTGCTGTTGTTTTGCATTTTTTAAAAATCCTTTTTTTTTTAACTTCTGTACATCATAGCCTTACTTAATTGTAGTTTGTATTAATTTCCAAGTATTGTTGCTGGCATTGGCTGGGATTAGTGGTTGTTCTATGGGAATTTTCTCCATATATATATATATATATATATATATATATATATATAGTTTGTTTCCCCTTTCACTCTTAGTCTTCTTCTTCTTCTTCTTCTTCTTCTTCTTCTTTTCTTTCTCTCTCTCTCTCTCTCTCTCTCTCTCTCTCTCTCTCTCTCTTTTTTCATTTTCTCCCCTGTTTTCCAATGTCACTTCATCATTACTTCTTCTTCTTCTTTTTCTATCTCTTAATTTATCCCTCTATTTTTTTTAATTTTATTTTTAATTTTATTTTTACCTTTCTTCCTTCTCTCTTATCCCATAATTTGCCTTTCTCTAGTGGTCACCTTTATTAGAGGTTATTAATATTGCAAATACATTCCTGTAAAGTGCTTTTGTGTTGTACCTGGTAATGTTGCATTTTGTGCGTTTAAATCAATGCAGGAGAAGGAACACCACATAATCAGACATTCTGAAAAGAGAGATCATGGGGAGACAAAGAAAGAGCCCGCACATGAAAGAAAAGCAGGCATCACCAGAAAAGGAAGTAAACGAGTTAGAGGCAAGCAACCTACCAGAGCAAGAATTCAGAGTAATGATCATAGGATGGCTAAAAAGGATGGAAGAGAAATTTGATGATATGAATAAGAAACAAGAGGAAATGAAGAAGAACAAAGAGGAACTGAAGAAGAACCAAGAGGAACTGAAGAAGAACCGAGAGGAAATGAAGATGAACCAAGAAGAAATGAAAAATGACATCGAAGAACTCAATAGAAAGCATCAAGAGTAGACTAGAAGAAGCAGAGGACCGCATCAGTGAGCTAGAAGACAAGATGGAAAAAAATACCCAAGTAGAGAAGCTTCTGGGGAAAAAAATTAAAAAGCAGGAGGAAAGTCTAAGGGAACTTTGGGATAATACAAAACAAAACAATATTAGAATAATAGGGGTTCCAGAAGGAAAGGGAATTGAGGAAGAGATGGAAAACATATTTCAAGAAATAATGACAGAAAACTTTCCTGAGATAGAGAAGAAAAAAACCACACAAATCCAAGATGCTCACCGAATCCCAAGCAAAATGAATCCCAGAAGACCGACACCAAGGCACATTATAATTAAATTGGCAAACACCAATGACAAAGTAAGAATCTTAAAAGCAGCCAGAGAGACACAGAAAGTTACCTATAAAGGAACGCCAATCAGACTAGCAACTGATTTCTCAACAGAAACTCATCAGGCCAGAAAGGGATGGGATTAAATATACAAAGTCATGCAAAGGAAGGGTCTGAATCCAAGAATACTGTACCCAGCAAGGCTATCAATGAAAATTGAAGGTGTAATCTGGAGCTTCACAGACAAAAAATGTCTAAAGGAATTTATCTCCACCAAATCAGCATTGCAAGAATGCTAAAGGGTATACTGAAAAAATAAAGAAATAGGAAGCGAAGAAGGAACACAGGAGTGTAGAATAAAAATGGCATCAAATGAGTACCTATCAATAATATCTTTAATTGTAAATGAATTGAATGCTCCAATCAAAAGACATAAGGTAACAGATTGGATAAGAAAACAAGACCCATATATCTGTTGTCTACAAGAAACCCACTTCAGAAAAACAGATGCACACAGACTGAGGGTGAAGGGATGGAAAAAGCTTTTCCAGGCAAATGGAAATGAAAAAAAAAGCTGGGGTAGCAATACTTATATCTGACAAATTAGATCTCAGAGTGAAGGACATAATAAGAGATAATGAGGCCACTTCATAATACTAAAGGGAGCAATCCAACAAGAAGAAATAACCCTGGTAAATATATATGCACCCAATACAGGAGCACCCAAATACATTAAAAAAAAAACTGCTGGAGGACATTAAGGGAGAGATTAATAGCAATATAATCATAGTCGGAGATTTTAATACCCCACTGTCACCCTTGGACAAATAATCTAAACAAAAAATCAGCAAAGAAATATCAATCCTCAATGACTCATTAGACCAGATGGAATTAATTGACATCTTCAGAATATTTCACCCCAAAGCCACAGAATATACATTCTTCTCAAGTGCACATGGGACATTCTCAAAGATAGACCACATTTTGGGACATAGGCAAAGTCTCTTCAAGTTCAAGAAGACAGAAATCATATCAAGCATCTTCTCAGATCGCAGTGGCATAAAACTGGAAATTAACTACAATAAAAATAATCCAAAGAAATCAAACACATGGAGACTAAACAGCATGTTATTAAACAAGGACTGGGTTACCAGAGAAATCAAGGAAGAAATTAAAAACAGCCTGGAAACAAATGACAATGAAGACATAACAATCCAAAATCTATGGGACACAGCAAAAGCAGTTTTGAGAGGGAAGTTCATATCTCTACAAGCCTATTGTAAAAAACAAGAAAAAATGGTAAAAAATGATCTAATTTTACAACTCAAAGAGTTAGAAAAAGAGCAACAAGAAAAGCCCAGTGTAAGCAGAAGGAAGGAAATAACAAAAATCAGAGCGGAGATAAACGACATTGAGACCAAAGAAACAATACATAAGATCAACGAAACCAAGAGCTGGTTCTTTGAAAGGATAAACAAGATAGATGAACTTCTAGCCAGGCTAACCAAGAAACAAAGAGAGAGGACCCATATAAAAAAATCAGAAACGAAAGAGGTGAAATAACAACAGACCCCACTGAAATACAACAGATTATTACTAAATACTAAGAACAACTCTATTCCAACAAACTGAACAACCTGCAGGAAATGGACATATTCCTAAAAAATACAAACTTCCAAAACTCAATCAGGAAGAATCTAAAAATCTCAATAGACCAGTGACTTGGGAAGAAATTGAAACAGTCACCAAAGAGCTTCAAGCAAACAAAAACCCAGGGCCAGATGGCTTCACAGGAGTGTTACCAAACATTCAAGGAAGAAATAAAACCTATACTCCTCAGACTATTCCAAAAAATTCAAGAGGAAGGAACACTTCCAAACTCCTTCTATGAAACCAGCATCACGCTAATACCAAAACCAGATAAAGACAACTCAACGAAAGAGAAATACAGGCCAATATCCCTCATGAACATAGATGCCAAAATCCTCAACAAAATTCTAGCAAATCGGCTCCAGCAGAACATCACAAAGCTCATACACCATGACCAAGTAGGATTTATTCCAGGAATGCAAGGATGGTACAATATCTGCAAATCAATAAACGTGATACATCACATAAACAAATTGAAAGATAAAAATCATATAGTCATATCAATTGATGCAGAAAAAGCATTTGATAAAATCCAACACCCTTTCCTGATAAAACTCTCAACAAGGTGGGAGTACAGGGATCATACCTCAACATAATAAAAGCTACATATGATAAACCCACAGCCAACATCATAATCAATGGACAAAAACTAAAACCATTCCCTCTAAGAACAGGAACAAGACTGGGATGCCCACTATCGCCACTCCTCTTTGACATAGTACTGGAAATACTAGCCATCGCAATTAGACAAGAAGAGGATATAAAAGGCATCCAAATTGGAAAAGTAGAAGTAAAGTTATCCTTATTTGCAGATGACATGATATTGTACATAAAAAACCCAAAAGACTCCATGAAAAACTAATTGACTTAATAAATGAATTTGGCAATGTAGCAGGATACAAAATTAATGCCAAGAAATCCATGGCATTTCTATACACCAACAGTGAAACTACAGAAACAGAGACTAAAAAAACAATTCCATTTACCATCGCACCAAAAAAATTAAGATACCTAGGAATAAATTTAACTAAGGAAGTAAAGGACCTATACATGGAAAACTACATAACACTGAAAAAAGAGTTAGAGGAAGATGTAAACAGATGGAAGAACATACCATGTTCATGGATTGGTATAATCAACATCATCAAAATGTCCATACTTCCCAAAGCAATCTATAGGTTCAATTCACCTCCCATTAAAATAGCAATGGCACATTTCAAAGACCTAGAAAGAACTCTCCAAAAGTTCATTTGGAACAATAAAAGACCCCGAATAGCCACAGCAATCCTGAGAAAGAAGAGTAAAGTAGGAGGGATCTCAATATCAGACATCAAGCTGTATTACAAAGCCACTGTTCTCAAAACAGCCTGGTATTGGCACAAGAACAAACATATAAATCAATGGAATCGAATCGAGAATCCAGATATCAACCCAAGTCACTATGTTCAATTAATATTTGATAAAGGAGGCACGAATATACAATGGAGTCAAGACAGTCTCTTCAATAAATGGTGTTGGGAAAATTGGACAGATACATGCAAAGGAATGAAACTAGATCACCAACTTACACCATACACAAAAATAAACTCAAAATGAATACAGGACTTAAACATAAGACGGGAAACCATAAAAATACTGGAAGCATCCACAGGCAGCAAATCTCAGACATTTGCCAAAAGAACTTCTTCCCTAGGGCAATGGAAGCTAAAGAGAAAATAAACAAATGGGACTAGATCAAAATAAAAAGCTTTTTTACAGCAAAAGAAACCATCAATAAAACAACAAGAAAGTCTACTTTGTGGGAGAACATATTTGCAAATGTTACCACTGATAAAGGTTTAATCTCCAACATCTATAAACAGCTTATACAACTAAATAAAAGGAAGATGAATGATCCAATTAAAAAATGGGCAATGGACCTAAATAGAATATTTTCAAAAGAAGACAGAAGGAAGGCCAAAAGGCACATGAAAACATGCTCCAATTCACTAATTATCCAAGAGATGCAAATAAAAACAACAATGCGGTAACATCTCACACCTGTGAGAATGGCCAACATCAACAAATCAACAAACGACAAGTGTTGGCGAGGTTGTGGAGAAAAAGGAACCCTCGTGTACTGCTGGTGGGAATGCAGACTGGTGCAACCACTGTGGAGAACAGTATGGAGTTTCCTCAAAAAACTGAAAATGGAACTCCGATTTGACCCAGTAATCCCACTCCTTGAAATATATCCCATGAAACTAGTAACACCAATTAGAAAGGATATATGCACCCCTATGTTCATAGCAACACAATCTACAATAGCTAGGATTTGGAAACAGCCTAGGTACCCATCAGCAGACGATTGGATCAAAAAAATATAGTACATCTACCCAATGGAATGCTATGCTGCTATATAAAAGAAGGAATTTTCATCATTTGCAGCAACCTGGATGGAATTGGAGAACATCATGCTGATTGAAATAAGCCAGTCAATGAAAGAGAAACACCACATGACCTCATTCATTTATGGATAATAAAGAACATTATAATCTGATGAACCAAAAGATAGAAATAGAGACAGTAAAGCAACAAGTAGACTGTCAAATTACAGCAGGTAGGGTGGGAGATCTGGGGGAGATAATAGATCAACCGAAGAACTTGTATACATGCATATAAGTACAACCAATGGACACAAAACTCTGGGAAGGGGGGTATGTATGGGAGGGGGGGCAAAATTACAATATGTACACATATAATAATTGAATAAAAAAATGGGGATAAATGACAACTGACTTGTCAATAGAAACGTTTAAGCCAGTGGCATGAAGTTCTTAAAGTAATGGAAAGTAAGGAGCTAAATCCAAGACTGTTGTATCCAACAATGCTGTCATTTAAAATTGAAGGTGAAATAAAAAGCATTCCAGGAAAAAAGGTTAAAGGCATATATTACTGCCAAACTAACAATGCAATAAGTGTTAAAGGGACTGCTTGAAGAAGAAGAAGAAAAGGAGAGAGGCACAAAGAAAATAAAGTGGCAATAAATAAATACCCACCAATAATAACCTTATATGCAAATGGTTTAAATGCTCCAGTTTAAAGGCATAGGGTGACTGAATGGATAAGGAAATATGACCTATATATATATATGCTGACTATAAGAGACCCACCTTAGAACAAAAGATACACACTGACTGAGAGTGAAAGGATGGAAAAATATATCCCATGCAAATGGAAAGGGCAAAAAAGCTGGGGTAGCAATACTTACATTAGACAAAATAAACTTCAAAAACAATGGTTATAATAAGAGACAAGTAAGACCACTTATAATACAAAAGAGAATGATTCAAGAAGAAAATATAACCCTTGTAAACATATATGCACCCAATATAGGAGCATTCAAGTACATTAAAAAGCTCTTGAAGGACTTTAAGGGAGAGATTGACAGAATACAGTCACAGTAGGGGAGTTTTAACACACTACTGACATCACTGGATAGATCTTTCAGACAAAAAATTAAGGAGGAAACTGAGGTCTTAAATGACACATTACATCAGATGGATGTAATTTATATTTACAGAATATTTCACCTCAAAGCACCAGAATATACATTCTTCATAAGCACACATGGAACATTCTCAAACATAGACCACATGTTAATACACAAAAACAAGTTTATACAAATTTAAGAAGATTGATATGATATCAAGCATATTCTCAAATCACAATGGCATGAAATTAGAAATCAACTATGATAAAAAATTCAAAAGCACTCAAATACATGGAGGCAAGTAACATGTTATTAAAACAATGAATGGGTTATCAATTAGATCAAACAAGAAATTAAAAACTTCCTGGAAACAAATAGAAATGAAGACACAACCACCAAAAACCTATGGGACATGGCAAAAGAAGACCTGAAAGGGAAATTCATAGCACTATAGGCCTACCTACAGAAACAAGAAAAATAACTGATAAAATATCTAACCCTACAGCCAAATGAATTAGAATGAGAATAGCAAGAAAAGCTCAAAGGAACTAGAAAGAAGAAAATAATAAATATCAGAGCAGAAATAACTGACATAGATACTGAAACACACACACACACACACACTCACGATGAATAAATCCTAGAGTTGTTTCTTTGAAAAGATAAACAAGATTGAAGAATCCCTAGCTAGGCTTATCAAGAAACAAAGAATACCCAAATAAATAAAATCATAAATGAGAGATGCAATATAACAATATGTACAACAGAAATGCAAAGGATTGTAACTAAATACTATGAACAGCTATACTAATATGCCAACAAACTGGACAACCTGGGCTAAATGGACACATTCCTAGAAACATGCAATCTTTCAAAATTCATTCAGGAAGATCATAAAACTCAAGTAGGTCAATAACAACTAATGAAATTGAAGAAGTAATTAAAAAAAACTTCCAATAAACAAAAGTCTTGAATCACATGGATTTACAGAATTTTACCAAATATTCAAAGAAGGATGAACAACTATCCTCTTCAAATTATTCCAAAAATTTCAAGAGGAAGGAATACTTCCAAGCTCTTTTTATGAAGCCAGCATTGTCCTAATGCCAAAACAAGATAAAGACACTACAAAGAAAGAAAACTACATGCCAATATCCCTGATGAATACACATGCTAAAATCCTCAACAAAATATTAGCAAATTGGTTCTAGCAATATATTAAAAAGATCATACATCATGACCAAATTGGATTTATTCTAGGGTTTTGAGGCTGGTACAATATTCACAAATCAATGAATGTGATACATCACATAAAAATACTGGAAGATAAAAATCACATGATCATATCAATAGATTCAGAAAAAGCATTTGACAAAATCCAGCACCCTTTTTGATAAAAACTCTCAGTAAAGTGGGAATAAAGGGGTCATACTTCAACATAATAAAGGCTATTTATTTTTTTAATAACTTAAATATATATATAATTGATTTTTTTACAGAGAGGGATAGAGAGTTAGAAACATCAATGAGAGAGAAACATAGATCAGCTGCCTCTTGCACACTTCCTACTGGGGATTTGCCAACAACCAATATACATGCCCTTGACCAGAATTGAACCTGGGACCTTTCAATCCTCAGACTGACGCTCTATCCATTGAGCCATACTGATTTTGGCAATAAAGGCCATTTATGATTAACCAAAAGCCAATTAAAAATAGGTACAAGACAAGGATGTCACCTTTCACCACTCTTATTCAATATAGTAGTAGAAGTCCTAGCCACAGAAATCAGACAAGAATAAATGATAAAAGCATCAAAATTAGAAAGAAGGAATAAAACTGTCATTAATCACAGCTGACATGATATTATACATAGAAAACCCTAAAGACTCCACCACGCAACTACTCAACTTAATAAATGAATTTGGCAATATAGCAGGATACAAAACCAACATCCAGAAATTGTTGGAATTTTTATACAACAATAATGAACTCTCAGGAAAAGAAACTAAACAAGCAATCCCATTTATCATTGCAACAAAAAATTAAGATACTTATGATAAAAGAGATGTACTTAGAAAATTATAGGACATTGAGAAGAGAAATAGAGGGAGATACAAATAAATGGAAATGTATAACCTGTTAATGGATTGGAAGAATTAACATAATTAAAATCTCTATAATATCCAAATAAATCTATAGATTCAATGCAAGCCTTATTAAAATACCAAAGGCATACTTCACAGAGCTAGAACACATACTCCAAAAATTTATATGGAACCATGCAAGACTCTGAATAGCTACATAAATCTTGAGGAAGAAGAATGAAGTAGGAGGGAACACAATACAAGATATCAAACCATGCTACAAAGCTATTATAACTAAAACAGCATGGTACCAGCATAAGAACTGGCATATAGATCAATGAGACAGAACAGAGACCCCAGAAATTGAAAAGATAAACAAGATTGAAAAACCCCTAGTCAGGCTCATCAAGAAATAAAGAATTTCCAAATAAATAAAATTTATTTCTTTGGAAGACAAAGACCTTTATGGTCAGTTAACATTTGACAAAGGAGGCAAGAACATACAATGGGGTAAAGATACTCTTTTCAATAATTGGTATTGGGAAAACTGGATAGTCACATGCAAAATGATGAAATTAGACCACCAATTTACACAATACACAAGAAAAAACTCAAGATGGATAAAAGAATTAAATTTAAAGCATGAAACCATAAAAATCTTAGAGGACATAAGCAATAAAATTTCAAACATCTTATGTAGCAATATGTTTACAGATACATCTTTTATGGCAAAGGAAACTAAGGAGAAAATAAACAAATGGGACTACATAAAATAAAAAGCCTCTACACAGTAAAAGAAACCGTCATCAAAATGAAAAAGGGAACCCACTGTAAAGGAGAATATATTTGGCAATGATACATCTGACAAGGGGATAATATCCAAAATATATAAAGTACACATAAAATTCAACAAAAGAGAGACAATTCAATAAAAGGATTGGGCAGAAGACCTAAATAGACATTTCTCCAAAGAGGACATACATATGGTATTAGACATAATGAAAAAATACTCAAAGTCACCAATAATCAGAGAAGTACAAATTAACAGGACAATAAGACAGAACCCAGATGGTGGTATAGGTTCCCACAATCACATCAGAATTATAACTAAAATACAGAACAACCATCATCCAGAACCACCTGAAAGGTGGCTAGAATGGAACTCCTACAACTATGGAAGTAAAGAATAAAGCACATTGAGACTGGTAGAGAGGGTAGAGGCATGGAAGGGGCTGGACTGGCACCTAGGTGTACTGCTTTTTCACTGAGGAGAGAGATTGTCTCTGTGGAGTCCTCCTCCCTCCCCCGTGAGGAGAAAAGGGTCCCAGTCCCATATCAGACCATCAGTCAGGCTCCCAGAGTTGGGAAGAGAAGTCCATGTAACAATGGACTGTAAAAACTAGCAGGGATTTGGGTTGAGTGACACGGAGGCTGCTGGTGACCCACCTATTTCTTTTATTTTATATATATATATATATATATATATATATATATATATATATATATATATATATATAAATTTTTTTACAGAGGAGGGGAGAAAGTTAGAAACATCAATGAGAGAAAAACATTGATCAGCTGCTTCCTGCACACTCCCTACCAGAATCAAACCTGGGGCCCTTCAGTCTGCAGGTAGATACTCTATCCACTGAACCAAACTGGTTCAGGCCTAGCTGTTTCTTTTAAAGAGCTGGCACACAACTTATAGGGTCCTGCTCCCTCTGAGATCCAGCACCCTGTGCTGGGTAGCATCTCTGGGGGACCTAACACATATGAAGAGGAACTGAATTGTCTGCCATAAGGTTAGGTATTCAAGGGCAGCTTTCTCCCAGATGGAGGTGCTCATAAGGATAATCGTTGATGTACTGGCAGCCTTTTCTGTGTGCTCTGCCCTGGTGATTCCCTGAGACCTCTCCCCAACCAATTTGCAGCCCCACCTAACCTGTGTGAATGGCCTGTCCTTGCTCAGTTTTCAGACTACGCTAAAATATCTCAGCAGCTGGATCAGGGTGCCACAAATATATCAATAAAAGTTTCAAGACCCGGCACTAGCACCAGCCTGCCTTGATTCACTGCTGGGAATTTCCAAACCCAATGTAAAATATGAGGAATCTGAAGATCTCTGTAAATCCTGCAGGGTAGCCCCAGATAGTGGCTGACTTTGCACCTCCCTAGAGTCCCAAGAGCCAGTGTACTGAGTGGTCAGGGTTAGACCATACAAGATTACAACTGTACACATCCATAAATTAAACACTCAAGGGGCAGACTCGGTGAGCAACAAAGCCCCACTGAAGCAAGTCCTGCTCCATAGGGGAGTTTCCTGCACAGCAGCTCTTCCAATATAGTCAATTCCTTCCAGTGACACCAACAGCAATCAAGTCTCAACTGCAACAAGACTTTGCACACAGCCCACACAGAGGTGCATATAGAGTGCCCAGCTCAGATGATTAGAGGGGCTGAGCTATTGGGCTCTATAGGACACCTACTATACAAGGTCAGCTACCAACTCAAGGAGATATAGCAGCTCTACCCAATATATAGAAACAAACACAGGTAATCAGCCAAAATGAGGATACATAGACATATGTCACAAATGAAAGAAATGGAAGAAAGCAAACTGCTGGATATGAAGTTCAAAACTATGGTTATAAGGTTACTCAAAAATCTTGAGACCTCCAAAAATCTTAGTGAAACTTTGAAGGAACTTAGTGAGAATGCCAAAAAGTGGAAAATGACTAGTCATAAATTAAGCATCACTAACTGAAATAAAGAATAATATACAGCCTTATTGCAGTTAAGTCTTAATTACACACACTCCACAAAAGGGTGCACCAAGAGTGTCCACCTCAGGAAACTGGGAGGCTGACCCACTGAACCATATAGGACACCTTAGCACACAAAGCCACCCTACCAACTCAGGGAAGCAGTGAAAATGCCGAGACAAGGAAACAGATCACAAATAAAAGAAATGGAGGACAACAAGCGACCAGATATAGAGTTCAAAACCACAATTTAAGGTTTTTCAAGAATTTCTTAGAAAAGGCAGATAAAATAAATGAGACTTATGAGGATATGATAAGGGACCAACAAGAAATAAAGAATACATTGTCTGAAATAATAAATATTATATAGAGTCCTAAAAACAGAAAAGAAGATCGCAAGAATCAAGTCAAAGATTTGGAACATAAAGAGCCAGAAGACACTCCCCCACAGAAGCTAGAAGGCAAGAGAATCCAGAAAATTGAAGATAATGTAAGAAACCTCTGGGACAACTTCAAGCGAACAAACATCAGAATTATGGGGGTCCCAGAAGAGGAGAGAGAGCAAGATATTGAAAACATACTGAAAGAAATAGTGACAGAAAACTTCCCCCACCTGGTGAAAGAATTAGACTTACAAGTCCAGGAAGCGCGCAGAACTCCAAACAAAAGGAATCCAAAGAGGACCACACCAAGACACATCATAATAAAAATTCCAAGAGCAAAAGACAGAGAGAATATTAAAAGCAGCAAGAGCAAAGAAGGTAGTTACCTATAAAGGAGCACCTATACGATTGTCAACTGATTTCTCAACAGAAACCATGCAGGCCAGATGGGAATGGCAAGAAATATTCAATGTGATGAATAGCAAGAATCTACAGCCAAAAATACTCTACCCAGCAAAGCTATCACTCAGAATAGAAGGCCAGATAAAGAGCTTCACTAATAAAAAAAGCTAAAGGAGTTCATCACTGCCAAACCAGAATTATGTGAATTGCTGAAGGGGGTTCTTTTGGAAGAGAAAGTAAATAAAGATAAAAACTGAACAACAAATATGTAACTATCAACAAGTGAATCTAAAAACCAAGGGAATTTAAAAATCTGATGAACAATATTAACTGGTGAATATAATAGAATCAGAGGTATGGAAGGAGAGTGAACTGATGATTCTTGGAGAAAAGGAGAGTGGGGGGTGTGGGAAGAGACTGAACATAAACTGTGCACCTATGGATGAGGACAATGGGGGGTGGAAAGGGGCAGAGGGTGGGGTGAGAACCTGGTGGAGGGGAGCAATGGAGGGAAAAAAAGTGAGGAACATTTTAATAATATGAACAATAAAATTTATTTAACAGTAGATTCAACAGTAGAGTAGAGGATTCCAAGAATCAAATCAACAACTTGAAATATGAGGAATCAAAAAACACCCAACCAGAAGAGCAAGAGGAAAAAAGAATTCAAAAATATGAAGATAGAGTAAGGAGCCTCTGGGACAACTTCAATTGTATCAACATTCATATTATGGGGGTGACAGAAGAAGATAGAAAGATATTGAAAACCTATTTGAAGAAATTATGACAGAAAACTTACCTATATGCTGGAAGAAAAAGACTTACATGTCCAGGAAGCACAGAGAGTCCCAAATAAGAGAAACCTGAAGAACACACCAAGACACATCACAGCAGTAATTAAAATGCCAAGAGCTAAAAGCAAAGAGTGAATGTTAAAAGCATCAAGAAAAAGAAATTCATTACCTACAAGGGAATGCCTATATGACTATCAGCTGATTTTTTAACAGAAACTATGCAGGTCAGAGAAAGTGGCAAGAAATATTAAAAGTGATGAATAGGAAGGACGTAGCACCAAAATTACTCTACCTGGCAAAGCTATCATTTACTCTTGAAAGTCAGCTTCCCAGACAAGAAACCAAACCAGTGTTACATGAAATTTTGAAGGGTATTCTTTAAGAAGAAATATAAAAGATATAAATATAAACAATAAAAGGGCAAAAATTGAATCTAAAATTTAAAATAAACAAATGAGAAATTTAATAAACAGAGTAAACTGTTGAATAAAATAGAATCAGAGGCATGGAAATGGAACAGACTGGTGATTCTCAGAGGGAAGGGTTGGGGGGCATGAAGAGATTAAACTAAGTTTTTATATGCATATATGCATTACCTATGGAAACAGACAATAGGGTGGTGAAGGCCTGAGGAGGAGCGGGAACCAGATTGAATGGGGTGATTGGGGGGGGGGGGGATGTGGGGTGGGGAGAAGAGAGTCATCTATAATGCTCTCAAAAATAATAAATAAATAAATAAATAAATAAATAAATAAATAGGTATCATCTCACACTGCCTAAGGCCACTGTGAATGAGGTTAAGTGGAGGTTGATGAGCTAACCACCAACAGCCTTCTTCTTTCCTGTTAAGAAGCATTGAGGCCCTGGCTAGGTAGCTTAGTTGGTTAGAGCAACATCAGATACACCAAGGTTGCAGGTTGGTTAGAGCAACATCAGGATACACCAAGGTTCAATCCCCGGCCAAAGCACATACACGATATAACCAATGAATGCATAGATAAGTAGAACAAATAGTTATCTCTCTCTCTCTCTCTCTCTCTCTCTCTCTCTCTCTCTCTCTCTCCTGTCCTCTCTTTCTCTCAAAAAATTAATTAGAAAAGAAAATTAGAAACACTGAGAGTCAGCCCTTTGGGGGAATACCACAGAAACCAAGAGAAAAATAAATCATATTGTAATATATCTATGGACTCAGAATGAGGGAAAATGAATCTTCCTACACTTCTAAGAGAAAAGTTAGTGAATCTACAGCACAGCTCTCCATAGTGAAATCTTTGCCAAACTGACTTTTATAGAAAAGTGTTGACTGAAAGGCTTATTCCCTATTACCCCTATAGTTTAGGGTTCTTAGAAAGAAAATTATGGACTGGGAAATTTCTCTAAAAGAGTAACAAAATGAGAGAGAGAGAGAGAGAGAGAGAGAGAGAGAGAGAGAGAGAGAGAGAGAGAGAGAGAAAGGAAGGAGAAAGAAAGAAAGAAAAAAGATCTTAAAGGTCAGAGAAAATGCAATTATAGTAGTCTGAGATAAATTAGCAATTGCCCCTAAAAATGAGAATTCTATATTCAAATGCCATCTGTTTCTCTATATTCAAACTCTGCTGAGAAAAAAGCTTGTGAACCAAGATTTTTACTTATAACTTTCACTTTAAATAGAGTTTTTCTCTATTTAAAGGGGGAAATAGGGTTAATCTTACACAAAAGTAATTGTAATAAATTTTATTGCAGACAAGAAAATTGCTTTGGATCTTCTTTATTTCCACGAGGCAGGGCAAGTTATCCTAGTGCTAAAAGAACTCGCAGGGCCAAAGCTGGTTTGGCTCAGTGGTAGAGCGTTGGTCTGCGGACTGAAGGGTCCCGAGTTCGATTCCAGTCAAGGGCATGTATCTTGGTTGCAGGCACATCCCCGGTAGGGAGTGTGCAAGAGGCAGCTGGTCGATGTTTCTCTCTCATCAACGTTTCTAGCTCTCTAGCTCTCTCCCTTTATCTCTGTTAAAAATCAGTTTTAAAAAAATAAAAAATAAAAGAACTTGAAGGGACAGCCACCCATTGATTCTCTCTCTACTAGGAGCCCCTGAAATGGGGACAGGGGAAGAATAGGTCACTGTATATCACATTCTCCTTTACTTTCTCTTTCAGTCTCCATGGTCTTCTAGAATGTGTTTTTTGCAATTTTTTTTTTTTGCACCATACAAATCAGATTTTGTTTTATTTCCTCTCCTGACTTGTTGAAAGATAGAAAGGTAGCCTTGAAAAGAAATTAGGTCACTTAGTGTTTAAATGAATTATTTAATGAATCAAATGTGTTGCCTCAAAGATTTTGTAATAAGTTCTGAAAGTTTTCTGGAATCTTGTCAATTCAACATTATTGCAGAAGACCAAAGAAATACCGAGCATGCTTCCTAGAGAAAGGGAGGGACCCTGTTTATTAACACAGTGGAATCTGGGAATAATTTCCAAATCAGAGTGAAGAGATATGCAGAGGGCTTCACTTTTTATAACTTTCTGGGGTCTTTGTCTTGCAGATATGATTCTGCCCCCTTTTGTGGGCTTACAGGAAGGCCCCCAGGTGTTGGGGGTCCCCAGGCCATATCCAATGATCTGTCCTGGGACCAGTGATAATGACCCTTTCCCTCCTCCCTCCCTCCTCCCCCTAAGGGCAGTGCATTGTTCACAGTTTTTATGGCCTGACATGCCTTGCAAGACCAGTTCCTCCTCATTTCCCCCTTGTTTCACAAGTTTCTTTTAGTCTTGTGGAGCAATGTCCATGTGATGTTATGGTGAACAGGGGTGACAACTGCTCTTAGCTACTTCTTGCTGGAAAGGGATGATGACCAAGGGGTTAGTATCCCGCTTCTTCCTCTCAGAGGGGTTTGTAAGAAATTCTTCTGGTTTGTAGGACCATCTGAAATTTAAAGGCATTCCTTTCCAGTTTTCAGGCAGGCAGAGGTAAGCAGTAGTCCCACATGCATACAGTATTCCTACAGGGGGCACCCAGGGTAGGTAGTGTTTTCAGCCTTGCTGGTAGAGTTGCATAATTCATCTGGGAGGTGACCTGTTGGATGTTGGCCCTGTGTACTGCTGAAACAAATAGGAGCAATATTAGTTAGCTGCACATTGGCCATTACAGGTCTTATTATTTTTTCCCCCCACCCAATACAATTCCCCTTCCTCCCACATGCATTTGGTAGTAGAATCATAACATGCCACAGGCTTATAATATAGCTAACAAAAATCTGGCTTGATTGGGTTTTCTCATGGACTACCCGGTCTAGCTTATTTGGGTAGTGAGTTTCTAAGCAAGGGGCAAAGGATGGCATGAAATTGTTGTTATCCAACAATTTATGATAAGATCTTTGATTCAAAAGGGCTGCGTCCCCTCCCAGCACTGAGTTTGTGAGGAGCTTGCCACTAGAAGATTGTCTACATACTGGAGTAGAACATACGCTAAGGCCTGTCCTGGGAATTTAGACAGATCAGATTCTAGTGCTCCACTAGAAACAGAGTACCAACACCTTCTTAGAACATGGAAATAAAAAATATTTCCATGTTTCCAATTCTTGAATTCTTGCGGCAGTCTGGTCTAGGTGAACTGTTCCTTAGCCCCTGTAGTTGGGTTTTTCCATTTGAAAGCAAAGAGAGGCTGATTGGAAGGCACTAACTGAAGACAGAAAAAGGAATCTTTCAGATCTAGACATGTAAACCATTCTGCCTCTGATGGAATGAGGCTCAGAAGAGTGTAGAGGCTCAGCAGTGCTGAACACAGGGTTGTAACAGCTTCATTAACAGCCTGTAGATCCTGCATCAGGTAGTAGTCATTAGTCCCAGGCTTTTTGAAAGGCAAGAGAGCCATGTTCCATGGAAACCTGCATTATTTAACAAGTCCCCACTAAAGCAGCTGGTCTAAGTGGACCTGGATTCCTAGGCGTACCCTTGGAATTGGATATTGGCTGATTTTAACAGGCTGTGCCCCAGGCTTTAACTCAATTAGCACTGGGGCATAGTCCTTAGCCAGGCTTGGAGGATTCCCTTCTGTTCAGACCAGAGGGAATTCCTTCTCTAATTCAGGTTCTAATGGTGGCCCCTTTGTCTGGGGGGGTATAAGGTCTCCATTCTTTCTCCTTCAGCACTGCTAAAGACGGGATCATTGGGGATATGTTTTCTCTTAGGTAAAGCTGTGCTGAGCCATTTGGAGCTAAAGGGATTTCTGTCTCCACTTTGGCTAAAAGGTATCTACCCATAAGAGGCACTGGACAGTCTGGCAAGTACAGGAATTCATGGATTACTTGATGACCATCAAGTTAGCATCTGCGAGGGTGGCAGAATGGTCTATGGGTCTGGTCTCTAGTAGCTCCAATAATGATGACCTCCTTTCCTGAGAGATTCCCTACTTTTTCAGTGACTACTGAGTGCCCAGCTTCTGTATCAACCATAAAGTCCACAGTCTGGCCCCCCAATTTTCATTCTGACCATTGGCTCATGGAGGTCTAGCTAAAGTGAGCCCAGTCTGTCCTAGTCGGAATCAGCCATTGTTAGCCCAATGAGATCTGCTTCAGGTGGCTCTGGTTGATAGCAACTGGGCAGAAAAGAGGTCCCAGTCTTTTTACTTTGTTGTTTGGGACATTCACTTTTCCAGTGTCCTGTTTCTTAAAATAGTCACACTGGTCTTAGGCTCACTCTTCCTTTTCCCCTTGGTTTGTATCCTTATTGATCTGTCTGGGAGCCTGAGCCTCTAAAAGCTGCTGCTATTATGTTGGTCTTCCTCCTTCCTTGCTGCACTGTCTCAATTGATGAAAACCTTATAAGCTATCTCTAGAAGTTCAGTGGTAGTCTTTCCTGCAAACCCTTCCAGTTCCTCTAATTTTCTCCTGATGTCAGGCTGGGCTTGGCCTACAAAAACAGAATTTACCATGCTTTGATTTTATGGTGCTTTGGGGTTAAAGGGGGTGTACATCCAGCATGCCTCACATAGTCTCTCATAGAAAGCTGCTGGACTTTCATCAGGCTTCTGGAAAACCTCAGATATTTTAGCCATGTTGGTGGGCTTCTGGGCTCTGGTCCTTAACCCTGTGAGGAAGGCCAGCTGATATCTTTCCAGCCAGGTCCTTCCATATTCTGAGTTCGGGTTCTAATTGGGTTCCTCATCTGGAAGGCCTTCCTGGCCCATCTGTCTGTATCTAATATTCCTGCCAGGGTCTGGGTCTGGAGCCACTTCTGAGCCTCTGTTACTACTCTCATGCACTCCTCAGTATTAAAGAACCTGAAAAGTTGCTGCTTGCAGTCCACCTAGGTGGGCTTCTGGGTCTGGAAGATTGTTTCTAAGAAGTCTATCATTGCCTGAGGTTTTTCCGAATAAGCTGGGGTGTGATGTTTCCAATTCAAGATGTCACTGGTGTTAAAGGGCTGATAATAATATACTGACCCTCCCTCCTGCAAGGTCCCATCTTCGCCAACTAGTTTGGCACCCAAATCTCCCTTAGAGGCATCTGGTTGTGGATTGTGGCCTGGGCCCTTGATTGGCTGAATTCAAGTTCTGCCCAACTGGCTCTGGAGAGCCTGGCTGAGGAGAAACAGAAGGGGGCAGTGTTTCTGGACCTTTCAGACCAACTGGGGAAGCATTTGGTGCTGCCTGTGGCACATACAGAGATGGTAAAACTAGTGGGACTTTCTCAGGGGATTCTGGCAGAACAAGGGGTTGGGTTCACTTCTGAAAGACCAGTTTCTTTTCTCCTGCTACTAAAACTTTACAGAACAGGAGCCAAGGCGGCACAATTTGAGCAATTCCTAACCAGCTGTCTATGTAAGAGAACTGATCTGGGTGTCCAGGGTCTGTCCTGACTACATTCCAGATCACCCTGAGCAGTCCTACATCTAAAGAGCCTTCTGGGGGCCAGCTGACCCCAAAGGCTGGTCATTCTAATTCACAGAATTTCCTAAGTGTTTTGGGGTTTATTTTAATACCAAACTACTCAATAAAGCCCTTTTAAAATTTTCTAACATGCACTTGAGGAAAGTGGGTTTACTTTGTCCCAACCCCATAATTATCAGTGCAGAGAGACAGACAAGGGTGCAGGGAAATTTCCTAAAAGCCTGAATGGTCTCCTTAAAGAAAAGATCCTTAATCAACACAGGCAGAGGCAGGGCAGGTAAAATCTCTCTCACCCTTCTGAGCTGTGAGCCCCACCTCTAAAAGTCCCATCCAGCCAAAAGAGACAAGAAAAGAAGAAACCAAGATAGCGGCATAGGTAAACACCTAAACTGCTGACTGCCACAACATTTTCAAAATTACAACTAAAAGACAGAATGGACATCACCAAGAACTACAGGAAAGCTGGCTGAGTGGAAATTCTACAACTAGAAGGAAAGAGGAAAGCATACAGAGAATCAGATCTGCAAAGGACTGAGGTACGGAGATATGCTTGCAGAGAGGAAGGGCGGCTGAGTGCCTGGCTGGCGTTTTCCAGCCAGAGAGGGAAGGAAGCTCCTGACTGCACTGAATCCCAGTTCTGATTGCACTGAATCCCAGTTCCAGATGAAACCCCATGGACCCAGGCTCATATAGGGGGATTCTGTCAGATAGACAGAAAGGAACACTGAGACTCATAGAGGAAACCGCGGCAAGCAGGGGTCTGGAGGCGTGTGCACAGGACTGACTGCTGAGGTTCCTGCTAACTCTCCCTAGTGAAAGGGAGTTGGAAGCTCCTGACTGCACTGAACCCCAGTTCTGACTGCACTGAACCCCAGTTCTGGGTGAGCCTGGGGGAATCAGGACTGTCAGGCATAAACTCAGGGGAGCACAGAAGGCAGAGTTTTGGAGGCATGCACACAAGGGGAGGGCTGACAGGAAGCCAAGACTGTCTGCTCAGCCCTGAGACTCTGCGCCATCTAAGCTGAGCACAGAGGCTTTTGCAATTTTGCAAGTTTGATCCTATAAGGCTAGTCCAGCACAGGTCTCCCAGAGTAGACACTGCTGATACATATAACCAATTAGCCTGGAGGTCAATTTCTCCCAGTGATACAAACAATAATCAAGATTTAACTACAACAATGCTGTACACACAGACCACAAAGGAGGTGCACCATGACTGTCCACCTCAGGTGACTGGGGAGGCTGACCCACTGGGCCATATAAGAAACCTAGCACACAAAGCTACCCTGCCAACTCAGGGAAGCAGCAAAAATGTGAAGACAAAGTAACAGATCACAAACAAAAGAAATGGAGGAAAATAAGTTACTGGATATAGAATTCAAAACCATGGTTATAAGGTTTTTCAAGAATTTCCTAGAAAAGGCCAATAAATTTAGCCAGACCCTCAAGGATATGAAAAAGGACCACTAGAAATTAAACATACACTGACTAAAATAAAAAATATACAGAGACCCAACAGCAGACTAGAGGAATGCAAGAATCAAGTCAAAGATTTCAAATGCAAAGAAGCAAAAAACACTCAACCAGAAAAGAAAACATAATCCAAAATGTTGAAGATAGTGTAAGAAGCCTCTGGGACAACTTCAAGCGTGCAAACATCAGAATAATGGGGGTGCCAGAAGAAGAGAGAGAGCAAGACACTGAAAACCTATTTGAAGAAATAATTACTGAAAACTTCCCCTACCTGGTGAAAGAAATAGACTTATAAGTCTCTGAAGCACAGAGAACCTCTAACAAAAGGAATCCAAAGAGGACCATACAAAGACATATCATAATTAAAATGCCAAGAGCAAAAGAAAAAAAGAATATTAAAAGCAGCAAGAGAAAAGCAGTTAGTTATCTACAAGAGTGCACCCATTTGATTGTCAGTTGATTTTGCAACTGAAACTGCAGGCCAAACTGGAGTGGCAAGAAATATTCACAGTGATGAATAGCAAGAATCTACAACCAAGATTACTCTACCCAGTAAAGTTATCATTCAGAATTGAAGGTCAGACAAAGAGCTTCACAGATAAGAAAAAGCTAAAGGAGTTCATCACCACAAAACCAGTATTATATGAAACTCTGAAAGATATTCTTTAAGAAGAGGAAGCAGAAAAAAGTAAAGATAAAAATTATGAACAACAAATACATATCTATCAACAAGTAAACCCCAAAATTAAGTGAATTAAACATCTGAGGAACAGAATAAGCTGGTAAATATAATAGAATCAGGGGCATAGAATGGGAGTGGACTGATAATTCTCAGGAGTGGGGCGGAGAAATAGGGAGGTTCAGTAAGAAACTGGACAAAAATTGTACACCTATGGATGAGGACAGTGCGGGGGAGGTAATGGCAGAGGGTGGAGTGAAAACTGGGTGGAGGGGAGCTATGCGGGGGTGGAGGTTGGGGAGGGGAAACTATTGTAATAATATGAGCAATAAAGATTTATTAAAAATTTTTAAAAGAAATAAAAAGAGAGACAAGAAAAGCCACAAATACCTTTAAGTCTACATCAGAATTCCAAAATTTCAACCTAACACATAAAAATCACAGAGCAAACCAAAGCCCTACTACACAAACATAGACAGAAATTTTTACTATTGCTCTGCAATAGAAAGCCAACACCTCTGAGAAAACTAACTCAACAGTGCTGCTTGAGACTGTTGCAGACCATCACTGGTTCAGCCTTCAGAAAGGGCAAAGTGGTAAATCAAATGTTTTAACCAGATGAGCAAACAGAAAATCAAAGTAGCTTTCAATTTCGCACAGACTAGTTAATCTGTAGATAATTATGCCAAGACAGACAAACATCCGTACGCACACTCTCTCAGTAGATCAGCTCAGACTGGAGCTGAGCAGATAATGCCCAACTCCCTAGAAGGGCATGGGGGCACTCCCAGCACAGAATTCTCCACCAACTTCTCGGTGAGAACCTACTGGAGGAGTTAAGGCTGCATCCAACCCCCCTTCTTAGTAGCATATTGACTAGTTCCACACACAAACAAAAAGATAAACCTTAACTCATTAATTAACCTAAATTCCTTAATCTAATCTGAATTTACTCAGCTCCAAACTCCTGATTCTTGATTTACCTGATGAAGTGTTATGACTTCCGGGGAGGTGATCAAGCTCCCCCTTTCACTCACTTGGAGTGGGCCTGACTGACTAGGACCTTTACCTTACCAATTCTGTCCACAGGTCCAGAGGTGTCCATCCACTTTCTCCAGATGTCGGCTGGTCCTGGGCTGAGGTCAAGGAGCAACTGGAGTCCCTCCCCCAACCCAGTTTAATTCTGCTAAAATCAGCAGCTTGAACCTTCCAGAGTCCTGTCCTGTGCCCACGGGCCCCAAACACTGTCCACTCACCAGAGGCAAGAGCTATACACGGTTAGCTTCTCCATCAGGGAACCAAATGTTGCAGAAGGCCAAAGAAATACCAAACACGCTTCCTAGAAAAGGAAGGGACCCCGTTTATTAACTCTCATGGACTCTGAATAATTTTCAAATCAGAATGAAGAAACACATAGAAAGGTTTACTTTTTATAACCTTCTGGGGTCTTTGTCTTGCAGATATGGTTCCACCTCCTTTTGTGGACTTACAGGAAGGCCCCCAGGTATTGGGGGTCCCCAGGCCATATCCAATGATCTGTTGTGGGGCCAGTGATAATGACCCTTCTCCCCCCAATGGCCTGAAATGCCTTGCAAGACCAGTTTCCTCCTTATTATGAGTATCATTAATCCACCCTGAAAACCTTTGAAGACCTACTGCTCATTCTGTGAAATACTATCAAGATTGTAAATTCAGAATGCCTGCAAGCACACAAACATAAATTATATGGAATTTCTTGAGTAAGGGAAAATATTAGTTCTGTCACTTAAATAATAAGTTAGCTGGATTTGCAACATAATGGCTGTATATAACTTTATGATACTTTTTTACTAAAATATCTCTCAATTTGCTAAACCAACCTTCTAATAAAAATATGCACACTGGTTACTTCTATTTATTATTCATGCTGGAAAACAGTGGTACATCTGCTGACATTTTTGAATGCATATGTTAAAAGCAACCTAGAGACCCACATTCTACAGACAAATATTTGTATCTACTTCCAACACTCTAAGATAGGAATAAGATCACCTTATATATATATAAACTAGAGGCCCAGTGCACAAAATTCATGCACTGTTGGGGGGGGGTGTCCCTCTGCCCAACCTGCACCCTCTCCAATCTGGGACCCCTCAGGAGATGTCTGACTGCCTGTTTAGGCCCGATCCCTGGGATCCGGCCTAAACAGGCAGTCAGACATCCCTTTCATAATTTGGGACTGCTGGTTCCCAACTGCTTGCCTGACTGCCTGATTTCCCCTAACCACTCCCCTGCCAGCCTGATCATTCCCAACTGCCCTTCACTGATAGCCCAATCACCCCCAAATGCCTCCCTTACATATTCCCTCTTTATTAGATAGGTTTTTTTTTCTTTCTTTAACATATTGGACAGTGTACCTGCCATGGTCTTGACAAACCAGTAAAAATGTAAACACAAACTAAAAGTGCCATAAAATAAACTCCTTAAACAGGAATTTCATGAGACCTTGGAAAGGTCATATCATGTGGTTGTTGGGCTTATATTTGAATAAATAGAAGGTTTATAGGTGATTTCACACTTTTTTGTATTTTCTAAAAGTTTCCTTTTCTTTTATAAACAATAGATACACAATCAACTCTGCATCTTTCCCTCCAAATTTTTTTTTGAAAGGGCAAATTCAATTGGAGCCAAGTCTGTTAAGTAATGTAGATGTCAAGATGGAAGGCTTTTTCACATAGAGGCCTACTAACACTGTACCTACCCATTTTCCCACAAACTTCTGGCCCATTTTTTCCCTTCTGCTAGAAATACTCCTTCCAAGATGCCTTTCTCCTTTTAATAATATCAGTCCTCTCTACGTATGAAAGTTCTACTCAGCTTTGAGGGTTGGCCAATCTCTGTGGCCCTCTCCTCATCCTTGCAGCCATTTCTGCTTGCTCCTTCCTCAGTGTTCCCACAGTGCCGTGGACACAGCTCCAGCATAGTCCATACATGCAAACAGTTGTCACTGTTTCCTGGGAACGTTCTGTCCTATTCTTTTCCCTTTACAGGGGAATCAAGCTGTAGTTTTGCAGGTTGGGAAGAAGCTGGCGGTGGCTGAAAGTGGAACTCAAGGAGAGGCACACCCACAGCCCTGGCCACAGCTGGAAGCAGAACATGCTGAGAGGGGCTCAGGGGTCTCCCAGCAGACAGGCCTAGGACCTGGGTCACTGCTAGGATCAGATAGCGCCGGAGGGTGTGACCGCCTCCCAGGCCCACAGCTGGCTGGAAGCAGATTGCTTGGAAGGGGGACCCAGCCACCTTGCAGGCCCATGGGCTGAGGCTGGAAGCTGATTGCTGAAGGGGGGGTGGGGGGGTATGGGAGCCTCTCAGATGGACGGCCAGCTCCACAGCTGAGAGCAGATGGTGCCAGGGGGTGAGGCCACTTCCCAGGCCTACAGCCTGGGCCACTCTGCCAGCTCTCATGGGCATAGCCCTCCCTGGGACTGGGTGTCTCTGGGGGGTCTGAGAAGACTGGGCACTGCCATTTTTGTCACGGAGTGATGCTTAATTTGCATATTACTCTATTATTAGATAGGATATAATTTTGTAATTTACTTCTAACATTTAGAGAAATCCCTAAGAGTGAGAGTTTTTAAAATATTACTGTGGAAAGTGTTTTAGGTACATTGAGCTCAGACTTCAGTTATTCAGCAGAGATTGTCCAATGGGACCCAATTAAACAGCCTCAGAATGCCGGCAGTTTTTGTCATACAATGTACTTCAGAATAAACCCATCTTATTTTATTGATACATTCATAATCTCTCATTTATAATGAAAGATACCATTAAAATTCATATTATAATAATCAGGAGATGTTTGTGAGGGACATCATCTCCTAAAGTTCTCCTGGTCTCTTGCTTGAATTCTTAAGGAGCCCCAACAATAATCCCTTCCAACACACTATCTCCTAGTTGACAAGGGTAGACAGAAGGCAGATATTCTAAGGTGTACTTTCTCAATGGCTCAACTTTTTCTTTTTTATTAACATCACATTTTAAAGGTAATAAGTTAGAATAAGAGCTACAGCCTTTGTAGGAAAGCAGGCAATTCTTTTTTATTTTGTAAAGCTTATCTCACATTAAAAGAGGTGGAATTAAAGGTTAGAACAAAATTTTGTGTAAATACTCTCAACTTGCAAGTACATGAATGCTTTTACTGTCTGTTCACTTATGTTGACTTTGGGGAGGGACAGCCAGGGCACTCAGGTCACCTAGAAGCAATCTTCATTATGTCCTTACACATTTAATAGACAGTATGTTCTTTTCATCAGTGGGATGTGTAAAGACACAGACTACTGGATGGCATTGAGTCAACCACATTATTTTAAAGTCTTTCCAAAGAGAGCAGTGCTGGTGTCAACACAATCAGCTTCAGAGCATATGATATAGGGAAGGGAGAACCAGTGAATGTTGGGGCCAGGACTCCAAACACCACTTGTGAGTCCAGCTATTTAGTCTCATAAAAAATAAACTTAAATTGTTTATTTTGGCTGAATTGTTTCCTCTTTTGGATGAATAATCTACATCAATTGTCATTTACTCTTTGACTCAAAAACATCTGTAATTCCCCAGGTAATTAATTATTAAAAAACAACAACAACTACTCCCGTATTTTTCATGTATAAGATGCTTCAGTCTAAAACCATTAGACTGAAAATCAAAGGGTGTCTTATACACAGAAGTCAGCCAAGGGGGGAGCCATGTGGGTGCATAGCTGCCCATACCTTGTCAAACAGGCTTCCTCCAATCATGAGCCTTATTGTTACTGACATCAGCTGATGCTGTAATTGGAGGTGGAGGTGGAGAGTGCACAGATGCAACAGGGATCAGAGCATTCAGACCCCTTAAAGATGTCAAAAAATAAAAAGATAAGTATCGGTAAATGATTGTCTTACTTTGCAAAATTCAAACTGAATGTAATCAGTTATGCAAAAGAGCATGATCAGACAGTGGAGAAAATAGGAAGAACAACTCCTTAAGATGCCAAAAAAGAAGAAGGCCTTAAGAGGAAAACCAGCAAAATGTTTAAAATATTGATATCTTAATTTTTGGTTGGAAAGGGGGCGGGGTAAATTATACACAGAAAAATATGCTATGGAGCCCTGACCAGTGCAGTTTAGTGGTTAGAGCATTAGCCCTTACACTGAAGGGTCACAGGTTCGATTCCCAATTAGGGGCACATATCTTGGTGTCTCTCTCACATCAATGTCTATCTCTCATGTTCTCTCATTCTCTCTCTCTCTCTCAACTCTCCCATTCTCATCCTTTCTACTCTCTCTGAAAAGCAATGGAAAAAATATCCTCAGATGAGAATTAACAAAAATCCAAACCAAAACAAAACCTCCCAACAACTATGTAGTGTGTATATTGCTTAATGGAAAAACACATAATCTGTGTGTAGAAAAAGCTAAAAAAAAAAAACATTTATGAGGACCATTTTGAAGCTTCAGAATTAATTTCATTTTAGATAAGGAAGATTTTATTTCAGTTTGGGGAATAAAATGAAAGACATTAGCTTGGTGTTACTTTATTCAAGTTTTAAAAATTATTCAGGTCTAGTATAAGTACCAACCAACATTAAAATATTTAAAAATAGCTTGCAAAAAACCCCTCAAATTTATACATAGAAAATAAATTCATTACATACTTTTACATTTGCTTATTGGCTATTTGTATGTTTGTTTGTTTTTTAAGACTTTTGCTCATATTACCAAAACTACATAAAGTAAGTAGGTTTTAAGAGTAGTAAATTGTGTAAAAACAGAAAAAAAACCTCATGAAAATCTCCATAGACTGGTCAATGTAAGTGCAAATAATGAAGAGTGGGGGATAAAAGTATAACACTGGGAAATATCAGTGACTTGTTTTTTGCCTGAAGAACTGAAATGGAAAGAAGGAACAGCTATTGTCCTTTGAGGAAACTTTTATCAACCAACAGGAAGCTTGTTCAGCTGGTATTTTAGAGACAATGCAAGCCCAGAACATGCTGAAAATGTTACTTTTGCCCCTTCGTAGCCCACCTCTATACTAATATAGGGCATGTATATTTTCATACGTGCCTTAAATTAGATGGATAGAATTTTATTTTTTTCTAGTTTGTTGATTTAAAGAAAACCATGTTGAGTATTGATATTTATTATAGAGTTTTCTGCATCAAATGAAATACTTCCCTCTAATCTTAATTTATAAGATTAGAGTTATTTCCCTGCTTTTGCATATCATATAAATAAGATCATAGTTATATACACTTAATATGTTTGGGATACTTACTCACATTGTTCTATGTATCGGCAGAAGTTTCTTCTTTTTTATTCTTACTAGTAAATATTTTTTCAACATAAGAATGTACTAAAAAATGTTTATTCATTCCCTATTAATGACTTTTTTAATATTATGAATGACTGCTATAAAAGTGGATACATGTATTCACTGCTTTTAGATAAATGTCCAAAATTAAATTAGGGGACATTTACATTTATAAGAAACTGTGAAACATTTTTTCATGGTCACTTATGCTATCACAAGCAAAGTGAGAGTGCTAGGTACTCCATATTCTCAGCTGTCTATCTTAGCCATTTCAGATGCTGTGTAATGGCATTTCTTGTGGTTTTGACTTGTATTTTTCTAACCATTTAGGTGCTGATTACTTTTACCTTGCTTACTGAGCTTTTGTATACCTTCTTTCCTCCATTTTGTTATCCAGCCCTATGTGCCATATTCTGATATTTTAATGATTTTAAAATTACATTTTCTTTTAAATTTATTTTCATATTTTTCATCATTATTCTATGAAAATGTAGTTGATGGTTATTAGAAAATTGGATGGATACATGCAAAAAAAAATGAAACTAAACCACCAACTTACTCCATAAACAAAAATAAACCCAAAATGGATAAAGGACTTAAACATAAGGTGGAAAACTATAACAATCTTAGAAAAATCCATAGGCAACAACATAGCAGAGATTTGTTGTAGCAATATCATTACTAATCAGCTCCTAGGGCAATGGAAACTAAGGAGAAAATAAACAAATGGGACTGCTTCACAATAAAAAGCTTCTGCACAGCAAAAGAAACCATCAACAAAACAACAAGAAAACCTGCTGCATGGGAGAACATATTTGCCAAAGTTATCTCCAATAAGAGTTTGATTTTCAAAATGTATAGGGATCTCATACAACTTAACAAAAGGAAGATAATGCAATATAAAAAAATGGGCAAAGGATATAAATAGATACTTTTCGAAGGAGGACATACACAAGCCCAAGAATCATATGAAACCATGCTCAAAGTCACAAATCAAAACAATGAGATACCATCTCATATCTGCCAGAATGGCTATTATCAACAAATAAATAAATGACAAGTACTGGGGAGGATTATGAGAAAAAGGAACCCTTTTGCACTACAGGTGGGAATGAAGACTGGTAAAGCCACTGTGGAGAACAGTATGGAGTTTCCTCAAAAAATTAAAAATGGAACTCCCATTTGACCCAGTAATCCCATATCTAGGAATATATCCCAAGAAAACGGGAACACCAATCAGAAAGGATATATGCACCCTTATGTTCAGAGAAGTACAATTTACAATAGCTAAGATTTGGAAACAGCCTAAATGCCCATCAGTAGTTGAATGAACTAGAAAACTGTGCTACATCTACACAGTGTAATACTATGCTGCTATAAAAAAAGAATGAATTCTTACCATTTGCAACAGCATGGATGGAACTGGAGAGCATTATGCTAAGCAAGATAAGCCAGTCAGAGAAAGATAAATATCACATGATCTCACTCATTTGTGGAATATAATGAACAACATAAACTGATCAACAAAAATAGAACCATAGTCATAGAAGCATCCAACAGAGTGTCTGACCTATGAGGGAAGGTGGGTGGTGATGAGGAGAGAGATCAACCAAAAGACTTGTATGCATGCATATGAGCAAAACCAATGGACACAGATGAGCAGGGGGTGGGGAGGAGTGAGGACATGTGCTGGGGGGTTGAGGGCAGCTGGGGAGAGGTCAATGGGAGAAAAAGGAAACTTATGTAACACATTAAACAATAAAGAATTTAAATAAAAAATAGAAATATTTTAATATTGTGACCTTGCTAAATTTACTTATTGGCTCTAGTAGTTTATTTTTTCTCCTTTTATTTTGTATATTTTATGAGGTTTTCCTATGTATTCCATCATGCCATTTTTAAAGAAGTTTTACTTCTTTATTTTCAATCTTTGTGCCTATTTCAATGACTGGGACTTCCAACACAATGATGAATAGAAATGTGAGAAAAAGCAACCTTGTTTCTCAACACAGGGATAAAGCATTAAATGATGAACTAGTAACTCTAATGTTAACCTTATAATTTTGTACATGCCCTATATTAGATAGAGAAAATTTTATTTTTTCCTAATTTGCTGATTTAAAAAAAATCATATTGCAGTGTAGATATTCATTACAGGATTTTCTTCACCAAATGAACTGACCCTTCTATTATTTACTTCATGTTGTAAAGTGAATTGTGATAGATTTTGGAATGTTGAACCAATGGGTATACCTTGGCAATAATTTATTACCTTTGTTGAATTAGATAGGCTGATATTTTGTTAATAATTTTTGTCTTATGTTTGTGAAGGATATTTGTCCATATTTTCTTTCCTTGTAATGACTTTATCACAATTTGATATCACAATTATGCTTGCAGAATAAAACAGGTAGAAAAAATTTCCAATATCAATTTTCTGCAAATATTTATGGAAAATTAGGACTACTTTCTTTTTAGATGTTTTATAGAATTCACTAGTAAATTTATTTGGATATGAAATAATTTTCTTGTGTAGAAAGATTTTTTATTTCATAATAAATATATTTATTAGGTAAAGGATTATGTAGATATTTCATATATCCTTATATAAGTTTAATTTTTAAATTACTTTTTCATTTTATTGATATAGTCAAATTTATTGGCATAAAGTTGTTCCTCACATTTTCTTAACATTTAATATCTGAAGTATCTGATATTAATTTTGCTTTCTATTTTTCTTTGATCAGTTTTCATTAAAGTTTTATTGCTTCTATTAATTTTTGAAAGAAATTGATATTAGCTTTGTATATTTTCTTATTAATTTTTCCAGTCTTATTTTTTATTTTATTTATAATAAATTTTTATTGTTCAGATTATTATAGGAGTTCCTTCCCTCCTCCCCCCCCAATAGCTCCCCTCCATCTGATTTCCCATCCCACACCATGCCCTTACCCTCGCCACTGTCTTCATCCATAGGTGTAAGATTTTTGTCCAATCTCTTCCCACACCAGTCATATCCCTTTCCCTCTGAGAATTGTTAGTCCACTCCCTTTCTATGTCCCTGATTCTATTATATTCACCAGTCCATTTTGTTCTTCAGATTTTTTATTCACTTTATTTTTAGATTCACTTGTTGGTAGGTATGTATTTGATATATTTTTGTTGTTCATAATTTTTACCTTTACCTTTTTCTTCTTCTTCCTCTTCTTAAAGAATACCCTTCAGCATTTCATGTAACCTTGGTTTGGTGGTATTGAACTCCTTTAACTTTTTCTTGTCTGTGAAGATCTTTACCTGACCTTCAATTCTGAATGATAGCTTTGCTGGGTAGAGTAATCTTGGTTGTAGTTTCTTGCTGTTCATCACTTTGAATATTTCTTGCCACTCCCTTCTGGCCTTCATAATTTCTGTTGAGAAATTGGCTGACAGTCATATGGGTATTCTCTTGTAGGTAACTAGCTGTTTTTCTCTTGCTGCTTTCAAGATTCCCTCTTTGTCTTTTGCCCTTGGCATTTTAATTATGATGTGTCTTGGTGTGGTCCTCTTTAGATTCCTCTTGTTTGGGGTTCTGTGCACTTCCTGAACTTTAAATCTATTTCTATCACCAGGTGGGGAAAGTTTTCTGTCATTATTTCTTCCAATAGGCCTTCAATATCCTGCTTGCTCTCTTCTTTTGGCACCCCAAAAATCCAGATATTGTAATGCTTAAAGTCATCCCAGAGGCTCTTTACACTATCCTCAGACTTTTGGATTCTTCTTTCTTTCTGCCTCTCTGATTGGGTGTTTTTTCCTTCCTCATATCCCAGATCTTTGGTTTGACTCTTGGGATATGTTGATCTACAGTTGAATTTCTGTATATTCTTTATTTCAGACAGTGTATGCTTAATTTCTGACTGGTCCTTTCCCATTTTTTTTGTATTCTCATTAAGGTCCTTGAAGGTCTCACTAAGCTTCTTGGAGGTCTCATCAAGTTTCTCAAAGGTTTTTAGAAGATTCTTGAGTAAACTTATAAATGTGGTTCTGAACTCTGTGTCGTCCAGTAGTTTACTTTCCTCCATCTCTCCCATTTGTGACATGCTTTGGTGTCTCCTCATTTTGGCTGCCTCCCTGTGTTGATGGATTGGCTTTGTGTGTTCAGTGACCTATAGGGGCCAGTAGTTCAGCTTCCCCAATCAACTGAGGTGGTCACTCTTGGTTCACTTCTTTGTAGGCTGAGTGCAAAGTCTTGGTGTAATTAAGCCTTGATTGCTGTTGATACACTGGGAGGAATTGATCTCCAGGCCAATTGGATGTGAGGACCCTCTATGTCTATAAAAGAAGAACTGCTGCACTGGAGACGCACTTTGTTTCAGTGGGGTGTTGGTGCTCTCTGAGTCCGCCTCCTTAATGTGTCACTTATGGGTGTGAGGAGTTGAAACTGACAACTAGGAACACCGGCTTCTGGATCTCCAATGGGGTTCAATTCAGCTACTGTCTGAGGCCACCCTGCAGAAGCTACAGTGAGAACCATAGTCCTCTCCTCCCTGCTTGGAGCTTGGAGGCTTTGGAGCTGGTACCAGGTTGCAAATTTGCTAGGTTAAACACACTAGAGAAGGCCATTCATATGCAAAAGCTGCTGCTTGGAGCTTGGGTGTGCTTGTAGATTATGTGGGGCGGAGTTTCAGGGCGGAGTCTCAGGGCATCATTAGGCTGGGGCGTGGTCAACAGCAATGGCTGCCAGTCAGCCCTCTCTGCCTCTCCAACCATGTCCCTGCGTCTCTCCACGTCTCATGCCCCAGCACAGCAAACAATTATTCTTGCATACAGCCCTGCAAACAAGCCACCCTTATTTTCCAACTCGATGGCAGACAGTCTAGCTTTTCTCCAGAAACTGGATTTTATAGAGATTGGACACTTGTCTCTCTTCAGGTTGAAGAAATCAATGCCCTCTGCCAGCCAAGATCCACAGCCAGCCCTTATTACATGTGCCCCCATACCTCAGTTTTTCAGCACTTGTGCCCTGAATGCTCCTTTCTCTTTCAGTGTAGTTGTAGAGTATCCTTTCAGCCAGCTTTCCCATGGTTCTGGGTGATAGACATTTTGTCTTTTAGTTGTAGTTTTGAAATTGTTGTGCAAGGCAGCAGTTTAGGTGTGTTTACCTACGCCACCATCTTGGCTTCCTATCCCAGTCTTATTTTATTATTTTCTTTTTTCTATCTACTTTGGGCTTAATTTCCTCTTTGTTTTGTAGCTTCCCAAAATCAAAGCTTAATTTCATCTTTAATAAAAAAATGCTTAAATACATTTTTCTAAAATAAAAATCAAGTTTATATTCAGAGCAATAAGACAAGAAAAAGAGAAATAAATAAAAATCATGCAGATTGGAAGCAAAAAATAACAAATGTCTCAGATTTTTCTTAGCAGCTGTATTAATTTTCAGGGTTGTGGTAACAAATAAATTGAGTGACTTAAAACAACAGAAATGTATTCTCTCACATTTCTGGTGGCTAGAAATCTGAAATCAAAGTGTCAGCATGCCATTCAATGAAGCAAGGAACTTGCTTATGAAGACTCTAGGGCAGTGGTTCTCAACCTTTCTAATGCCACAATCCTTTAATACAGTTCCTTATGTTGTGGTGACCCCTAACCATAAAATTATTTTCATTGCTATTTCATAACTGTAATTTTGCTACTGTTATGAATCATAATGTGTTTTCCGATGGTCTTGACCCACAGGTTGAGAACCATTGCTGTAGAGCCTAAAACCACTGGAAAACACATATTTACATTACGATTCATAACAGTAGCAAAATTACGGTTATGAAGTAGCAATGAAAATAATTTTATGGTTGGGGGGGTCACCACAACATGAGAAACTGTATTAAAGAGTTGCGGCATTAGAAAGGTTGAGAACCACTGCTCTAGGGAATGTTCTTATTGCCTCTTCCAGCTTCTCACATTTGCCTATGATATTTGCTGTTCCTTTAGCATGTTGTTGCATTGTACATCTCTGCATCTATTTCTATGTGATATTCCCTCCTGAGTTTCTGTGTCTTTGTGCACAAATCTTCCTCTCACTCACCTTATAAACATCAATCATTAGATTTTGGCCCACCATAATCCAATATAACCTCATCTTAATTTCATTACATCTACAAATAAAATCACAATTACTGGTACCAGGGGTGATAACTTAACACGTGTGGGAGGATTTAAATCTAGTATAGCAACCATAGCTGCTTCTTTATGTATCTTAATTATTTCCACTGCTTTCTTGATAGTAGGGTGGTTTATCTCTGTTAACGAAACAAGAGAGTGATAAGAGGAAGTAGGAGAGAACAGGCTTGAAACTGTAGTTATGCTACTTATCTTTGCTTGCCCACTTCTCTCTAGAACAAACCAATACTGTGGCATCACACTGTGTGTGAACAGAAATAACAGATTTCTTTGTTTGCCAATCTTGTGACTGGAAAAAGGAGAGGCCTGGATGGTTAAGAATTAATCTAAGCTCTCATCAGGGTTTATATTAAACTAGAGGCCTGATGCATGAAATTCATACAAGAATAGGCCTTCTTTTCCCCTACCCACCTGGCTGTTGGCACCAGCTTCCTTGCATTCAAGACCTGGGCTTCCCTTGCAGCCATGGCTTCCTCTGGAAGGTCATCTGGAAGGATTCTGGAGACATCAGGTCTAATATGCTTTTATTATTATAGACTAGAGGTCCGATGTACAAAATTCATGTTCTGGCTGTGTCCCTCAGCCCAACCTGTACCTTCTCAAATATGGGACATCCCTCTCACAATCCAGGACTGCTGGCTCCCAACCGCTTGCCTGTTTGCCTTCCTGATTGCCCCTAACAATTTCTTCCTGACAGCCTGATTGATGCATAACTGCTCCCCTGCCAGCGTGTTTGCCCTAACTATCCTACCTTGCAGGCCTGGTCATCCCTAACTGCCCTCCTCTGCAGGCCTGGTCCTTCCCAACTGATCTCCCCTTCAGGCCTACGAACCCCCGCCCCCCGCAATTGCCTTTCCCTGCAGGTCCAGCCACCCCCAACTTCCCTCCTCTGCTGCATGGTCACCCCTAACTGCCCTTCCTTGCAGACTTAATTGCTCCTAACTACCCTTCCTTGCAGGCCTAGTCCCTCCCAACTGCCCTCCCCTGCTGGCCATCTTGTGGCAGCCATCTTTGACCACATGGGGCAGCCATCTTGTATTTTGAAGTCATGGTCAATTTGCATATTATTCTTTTATTATATAGGATTAGATAGGATAGAGGCCTGGTATACAGGTGGGGGCTGGCTGGTTTTTCCTGAAAGGTATCCTGGATCAAGGTGGGAGTTCCCTTGGAGTGTGGGACAGCCTGGGTAAGGGGCCTATAGTGGTTTTCAGGATGACCATATCCCCTAGTAACCCAAGCGGAGACCCTGGTATCAGGGATTTTTTTAATCTTCTATAATTGAAACTTTGTATCCTTGAGCAGAACCAAGCCTCCTGCTTGCTTCATGGCCACAGCCATTTTTGTTGGAATTTATTTATCTTCTATAATTGAAACTTTGTAGCCTTAATCGGAAGCTTTGCAGGTGAGGGAAAGTGGAAAGCTTGGCTTCTTCCATTTCTGGGGAAACCCAATCTCCTGTTCTCTCTGTGGCTGCAGCCATCTTGATTGGGTTAATTTGCATACTTGCTCCTGCTTATTGGCTATTGGGCTTGGCTTGTGGGTGTAGTGGAGGTATGGTCAATTTTCATATTGCTCTTTTATTAGATAGGACTAGGGGCCCAGTGGATGAAATTCGTGTGCTGTGGAAGTCCCTCAGTTCAGCCTTCCCCCATGTACAGACTGGGAGCCCTCAGGGAATGTCTTATGGATGGCTGAGGCCCACTCTCCTTGGGGAGTAAGCTTAAGCTGCAGTCTGGCCTCCCTCTGTGGGAGGCAACTGGCTGATCAGAGGAAGGCACTAGCACCATCACCTCACTGCTGCAGCCACTGCCAGACACTGCAGCCACCAAGGTATTTTCCTCAACACAGACTCCAGTCCCTACACCATGAAAAAAATGACAACTTTCTTTAGGCATTTTTAAGATGTGTCTTTCATAGAATATGACTTTTTTCTTTCTTTTTGTTATCTTTACCTGAGGATATGTTTCCATTGATTTTTAGAGCGTGTGTAAGAGAGAGGGAAAGACAGAGAGAAGGATCAATGTGAGAGATACATTTTGATTGGTTGCCTCCTGCATGAGCCCTGACCTGGGCCCCAGCCAGGCAGGAGCCTGCAACCTAGGAACATGCTCTTGTTCAGAATCAAATGGTCAATAGGCCCGAGGCATTGTCCACTGAGCCAAACCTGCTAGGGCAGGATATAACATTTTTTAGCCCTCCAGCAGGGGAACTTCATTTTTTCCTCCAGGAGAGTGGAGGAAAAACCCTAGATCACCTTTTTGGATTCTTATTACCAAAGTTACCAAGGACATTACCAGTGGCACACAGAGAGCTTAGCAAATGAGTGGTTAGAAAAGGTGTTTCCTCTGCAGCCCCCACCTCTGCTCCAGCCTTATTCAATCTTCTGCCATGATTTGGGTAGGGCCCCTGGCTCTTATTAAGCCTCTCTTTGGCTTAAGCAGGGCCCCCCTAGCTCTACTCAGGCCCTGATCAAGCCTCTGCCATGTTGTGGGCAGGGGCCCCCAGCTCCAATCAATCCTCTGCTGTGACTTGGGCAGAACACCCCTGCCTCTGCTCAGGTCCTGCTCAAGCCTCCACTGTGGCTTGGGCAGGGCACCCTGGCTCCAATAAAGCCTCTGCCATGGCTTGGGGAGGGCCCCCACATCCACTCAGGCCATTCTCAAGCCTTTGTGCAGCTTAGGCAGGGCCCCCCAGCTCCACTCAGGCCCTACTCAAGCCTCTGTGGCAGCTGGGTCTGCTCAGGCCCTGCTCTAGCTTCTGCCATGCTTGGGCAGGGGCCCCTGACTCTGGTCAGGCTCTGCTCAAGCCTCTGCTGCCCCACTTCTGGCCATTGGGGGTCAAGGCCTGTAGGCCAAGAGTGGCTGGGTCCTCGGGAGTTCAGGGCCTATGTGCCTGCCTATAGGTTCGGAGTGTCCTGGGTCCTGAGGTTATTCCTGGAACCCTGGTCACTGGATGCCTGCATATGCAAATCAACACACCATTTTTGTTGGGTTAATTTGCATACTCACTCATGATTGGTTGGTTGGTGTCATGGAGGTGTGGTCAATTTGCATCTTTCTCTTTTATTAGTATAGATATGTGGCACGGAGCAATTTCTTGGAATCAAGAGATTTTATTTTGGGCATGTGTTGACTTTCACAATACCTTAGCCTGTGGGAATAATTTAGAGCAGATAATTTTTAGGAAAAGCCAGTCCTACATAAAAAGATAAAACAGCCCTTCTGTCATGGTTCAGTGGTTGAACATGGACCTAGAAAGTAGGAAGTCATGGTTGGATTCCTAGACAGAGCACATGCCCAGGTTGCAAGCTTGATCCCCAGTGGGGGCTGTGCAGGAGGCAGCCAATTGGTGATTGTCTCTCATCATTGATATTTCTATCTCTCTTTCCTCTCCCTTCCTCTCTGAAATAAATAAAAATATATATTTTTTAAAAAGATAAAACAATTTATGGAAAAGAGGTAGACATCCTAGATAGAACAACTTGCTTACAATTAAAAGGGCTAAAAAAAAAAAAAAAAAAAAAAAAAAAAAAAAAGCCCGATTTTGGAAAATTGATGATGAATAATTCCATAGAAAAGAAAAATGAACAAACATAAACTAAACTTAATTCAATAAACAGAATCCATATACTAAACCCTGATAATAACTACAAAACACACACATTCACACTAACAAAAGCAATAATAATAGCTATTAAATATTTACTTTATACCAGGTACTGTCTGGAGCACTTTACTCATTCATATTCATTTCATTCCCACATCACACACTGGGATGTATTCAATTATTTTTCAGTTTCACAGATGAAGTAACAGAAGCCAGAGATGTTAACATCTTCAGGGTTAGAGCCATTAAGAGACAAAAACAGGATTAAAATCCAAAAAAGTCTGGCTTGAAGGTTCATGTTCTTGCCTCCCCAAGGACAAAGCAGTTCATTACTAGAAGTACATTTAAAAACTCTTAAGTTAAATACCCTGTTCCCCAAAGATGTGCTAGGTCTTATTTTCAGGGGATGTCTTATTTTTCCATGAAGAAGAATACGGTACACATTTATTGTTAAATGAAAATAAAGGAAATTTATTACCTGTACATGGTATGGTAGTATGGTAGTTGTCAACACAAACCAGACAAACTGTGAATCCTACAGTATTAAGATTTTACTCATTTATTCAATGATAATCATGTCATTATCTTCATGTCATTAACATCATCATAACAATCCAATTCCTGAATTTCCTGGTGAATTTCTTGTGACTCCATTTCTTTCAGAATCAGTGGACCAAATCTCTCATGTTTAACAATAGCACTGTCTTTAAATGAGTACTTCTTGTCAAGGTAGCCTGCTTGCAGTGCATTTGCAATGCACTGTCAGTGATATTCTCCCATGAATTCTTCACCCAAGTCACAACTTCTTGCAGTTTAGGTTCCACAAAGTTTCCACGCTGATTTCTCTCCATTCTATTTTCAATGTAGTCATTAATTTCCATGTGCAAATTATCTTTGAATGGCTTGTTTATTCAATATCAAGAGTCTGGAGATAGGCCATCATTCCTGCGGGAATCATTATCTGATCTATTTTACTTTCGTGAAGAAATGTCTTCATGTCTTTAGTGCAGTGAGTGCTGGCTGCATCCAAGACTAGCAGACCTCTTTTGCTCCCTCGCATAACAAGCAGTGGCATTAAATCGACCCACTTCCTTATAACTGCTTCTGTGGCCCAGGCTTTTTCAGTTTCAAGAATAAAAATGTCCAAAACACGTTCAATCTTTTCCTTCTTGCCCTTAGAAATGATTAAAGGTGGGATTTTAGTGCCATCCAGAAGAATTGCCAAAATACAGGAAACACGTGCACTTTTGTAAGCAGTGGAGGGAATGTACACTAAGGAGGCACCCCGCTATTCAATTGCTGTTTGAGATGATTGGCCCATAAACACTGCAGTTTCATCCATAGCAATCATGTTGGAAAGATTGTATTTAGAGAAGTCAGCATCATCAATAAAGGACTTGAATGCAAGTGCTCTCTTAATAACTTGAGTATCTTCCAACCTAAACAATGTTGTAGATCTTCTTAAAGACAGTTCACTTTGCTGAAGGAAATTATTCAGCCAGTGTTGTGATGCTTTGAAGTCTTCGGGGGCTATGTCAAACTGTGATGCCATTGCAAGGGCAAATTCTTGAATCTGAGCCCTATTCACAACCAAAGCCTCTGCTCTCCTGTCAACAACCCATTCACAGATCAGGTCTTCCAGCTCGGAAAATAATGATTGCCGACCTGATCCACACTTGTGCTTTTTAGCATTTCCTTTGTCCATTTGTTCAATGAGGTTACCATACTCTGCTAGCCAATTTCGGACCAATCGGATACTCAAAAGCTACGGAGTAGCTTTTTCTTTTTGCACTCATTTCTAGGGATAAAAAAAAAGAATTGGGGTATCAAGGTGGGGGGAGCGGGATCACTTAAAATGGGATTAGAGGGGGGAATCAAAATGGCACAGGAGAATCAGAGGGGGGATTACCATTTTAGTAACCTCTTTTTATCCTCCTGTGTTATTTTGATTGCCCCCTCTGATCCTCCTGTGTCATTTTAAGTGATCCCCTCCCCCCACCCTTGTGCCACTAAACACCTTCACCAGACATCCCCCTTTATCAGACAATTACCCCCTGTGGCCTGCCTGGCGACTGTCACTGGGCATGCTGGGGCCTGGATCTGGGCTGGAGCGGGGTCTGCCACTGACTGAGAACCTTCAATCATCATGAGGGCAGCTGCGAGCATCAGGTAGTGTCAGCAGAGACAGACCAGCACTCACCACCTTCGCCCCCTCCCGTCCACTCTAATCCTCCTGTTCTTCTACACACATCTGTGAAAGTCTCCTCCTCTCTCCCACCCTGCGCTCACTGCTCACTCAGACCTCCGCTCCGCCTCCACACAGCAGTGACATCAGGACTCCAAGTAACGTCACTGGTTGTTAGACAGCAGTCGGTGCGACCCTAGTGACCAGTTTATGGTAAATTAATTTTCATTCTGAGACAGAGCCTAGGTGAGGCCTTATTTTCGGGGGGATGCCTTATATTTCACTCAGAAGGAAACCTGTAATTAGGTCTTATTTTCGGAGGATGTTTTATTTTCGGGGAAACACTGTAGCAGTAAACCAAATCTTGCATCGTATTAAAAGATTATTAAATTATCCTCATTCTTCCTCCCCTCTATAGTTAATACCATTTCAGATCAAAAGAGATAAAAATATACAACTACATTAATTGGTGTGTGCATTATTTAGAGTACACGTTGTGTGTTATGAAAGACATTGAAATACATCCACTTACATATATACATATCTTATTTAATAAAAGAGTATTATACAAATTAACCATTACTCCACTATACCCACAAGCCACACCCACCAGCCAATCAGGAGTGAGTATACAAATTAACTCAACCAAGATGGCTGTGGCCATGGAGGGAGTAGGAGGCCTGGATTTCCCTGACAATAGAGGAAGCCAAGCTTTCTGCACAACCCTGGCGGGCCCAGGACTCCACTCAAGGCAACAAAGTTTCAATTATAGAAGGTAAATAAATGCCAACAAAAGTGGCAGCAGCCACAGAGCTGGAGAGAGCAGGAGGCTTGAGTTGCTCCTCGTGATGGAGGAAGCCTCCATCCTGCAGTCCTGGCCTGCCTTGGCTTCTGCTAGAAAGTTTCAATTATAGAAGATAAATAAATCCCCCAAAAATGGCTGCGGCCAGGGAACAAGTAGGAGGCTTGGCTCTGCTCAAGGCTACAACATTTCAATTATAGAAGATAAATAAATCCCAGATACCAGGGCCTCCACTTGGGACACTGGGGAGGCGGGGAGGCATGACAAGCATGCCAACCACCACAGGCCACTCATCCAGGCCACCTAGAACTCCAAGGGAAACCACACCCTTCTCCAGTACACCCTTCAGGGGAAACTAGCTGGCCCCCACCTATGCACCAGGTCTCTATCCTATCTAATAAAAGAATAATATATAAATTGACCATCACTCCAACACACAAGATGGCTGCCTCCATGTGGAAATAAGATGGCAACCACAAGATGGCCAGCAGGGGAGGGCGTTGGTAGGGACCAGTCCTGCAAGAGAGGGCAGTTGGGGACAATCAAGCCAGCAAGGAAACGCAGTTGTGGGGGGACCCAGGCCTGCAGGTGAGAGCAGTTAGGGGTGACCAGGCTGGCAGGTGATCAGTTAGGCATCAATCAGGCTGGGAGGGGAGTGATTAGGAGGTGGTCAGGCTGGGAGGCTGAAGCGGTTAGGGACAATCAGGAAGCAGGCAGGCGAGCAGTTGGGAGTCAGCAGTCCTTGATTGTGAGAGGAATGTCTGACTGACTGTTTAGGCCCGATCCCACCAATAAGGCCTAAATAGGCAGTCAGACATCCCTCAAAGGGTTCCAGATTGGAGAGGGTGCAGGCTGGGTTGAGGGACACACCCCCCCATGCACAAATTTTGTACCCTGGGCCTCTAGTATATTTATAAAATATGTATATAAATACATAAATATAAATATATTATATATATACAGTTATATTTATATAGCCCTTACAGAGAAGTTTAGAGGCAGGCAATGGACACAACTTATGAATTTCTCCTTTCCTGGAGATAATTGAGGCTCCAATCAGATATGTAGGAAAGACTGCAATCAATATCTAGCTTTTATCTTTTCTTCCAAGAATTATTGCAGTTGTTGCTATATCCCAATATTGGAAAAATAAAAAAGGCTATAGAATGATATTATATTTAAAGAAGTAAACCAAATGTTGCTCAGTTCACTTCATTTCACATTCCTTCTTTTTTTAATTAAATTTTTTTTTCTTATTTGATTAAGGTATTACACATGTGTCCTTATCAACCCATTGCCCCATCACGCCCCGACTCACACCCCCAATCCCGGCGTCCCTGTCCATTGGTTAGGCTTATATACTTGCCCACAAGTCTTTGGTTGATCTCTCCTCCTTACTCCCACCCTCCCCTACCTTCCCTCTGAGGTTTGATGATGCTTCTATGTCTCTAGGACTGTTTTTATTAATCATTTTATGTTGTTCATTATATTCCAAAAATGAGTGAGATCATGTGATATTTACCTTTCTTTGACTGGATTATTTTGCTTAGCATAATGCTCACCAGTTCCATCCATGCTGATACAAATGGTAAGAATTCCTTCCCTTTTTAAATATATTTTATTAATTTTTTTTACAGAGAAGAAGGGAGAGGGATAGAGAGTTAGGAACATTAATGAAAACATCATCAAAATGTCCATACTTCCCAAAGCAACTTATCAGCTCAATGCACTCCCCATTAAAATACCAATGGCATATTTCACAGACCTAGAAAGAACTCTTCAAAAATTCATCTGGAACAAAAAAAGAACCTGAATAGCTACAGCAATCCAGAGAAAGAAAAATAAAGTAGGAGGGATTTCAGCACCAGATTTCAAGCTGTATTACATAGCCACTGTTCTCAAAACAGCATGGTACTGGCACAAGAACAGACATATAGATCAATGGAATCGAATCGAGAATCTGGAAATTGACCCAAACCTCTAGACTCAATTAATATTTGACAAAGGAGATATGAACATACAATGGAGTTAAGACAGTATCTTCAATAAATGATGTTGGGAAAATTGGACAGACATTTGCAAAAAAATAAAAGTAGATCATCAACTTACACCATACACAAAAATAAACTCATATTGGTACAGGACTTAAACATAAGACAGAAACCATAAAAATAATAGAGGCATCCACAGGTAGCAAAAATCTCTGACATATGCCAAAAGAACTTCTTCACTGATGCAGCCCCTAGGGCAATGGAAGCTAAAGAGAAAATAAACAAATGGGACTACATCAAAATAAAAAGCTTTTTACAGCAAAAGAAACCATCAACAAAACAACAAGAAAGCCCACTGTATGGGAGAACATATTTGCAAATGTTACCACTGATAAAGGTTTAATCACCAACATCTACAGACAGCTTATACAACTTAATGAAGATAAATGATCCAATTAAAAATTGGCAATAGACCTAAATAGAATATTTTCTTTTTTTTAAAATCAATATTTACTGTTCATATTATTACAAAGGTTCCTCATTTCTTCCACCCTCCACCAGGTTCCCAACCCACCCTCCACCCCCTCCCCATCCCCCATTGTCCTCATCCATAGGTGCACAGTTTATGTTCAGTCTCTTCCTCCCTCCCTTTCCTCGATAGTAAATCCCTTTTCAGATAGTAAATCAGTTACATAGCATTTTCTCATATAATAATACGTCCACATGCTCAATGATACACTTCAGACAAAAGACATTTCCAAATAGGTCAACCAACCTCATCCAGGCCCCACCCAAGAAACTCACAGATCAACACCCCAGCGCTATACTAACTCAACACATCCAGATCTAAGCCTTCATCACTTGATTCAGCAGACTCTCAAGTTCCCGCAAAAGTTTCCAGCCATGTCTAAGAGGCAGCCTTGGGGTGGGGGCAGGCGAGGAGAGAGCTATTTCAGGCCTGGCTGCACCGGGCCTGGCCTCTGTTGCTCTTGTTCATACCACAACCAGCTGCTCCGGGTCTAGCCACTGCCGCTCCCGACCTAGTTGCTCTGGACTTGGCTGCTGCTGCTCCGGGCCTGGCCGCACCCGACCCAGCTGCTCTGGGCCTGGCCGCTCCCAGCCTGGCAGCTGCTGCTCCGGGCCTGGCCGCACCCGACCCGGCTCCTCCGGGCCTGACCACTCCCAGCCTGGCAGCCACTGCTCCGGGCCTGACCGCACCCAACCCGACTGCTCCGGGCCTGGCCGCTCCCAGCCAGGCAGCTGCTGCTCCGGGCCTGGCCGCACCCGACCTGGCTGCTCTGGGCCCGGCTGCTCCCAGCCTGGCAGCTGCTGCTCCGAGCCTGGCCTCACCCGACCCGGCTGCTCTGGACCCGGTTGCTCCAGGCCCGGCTGCTCCGGGCCTGGCCGCTCCCAGCCTGGCCGCTCCCAGCCTGGCAGCCGCTGCTCTGAGCCTGGCCACACCCGACCCGGCTGCTCTGGACCCGGTTGCTCCGGGCCCGGCCGCTCCGAGCCTGTCCGCTCCCGGCCTGGATGCTCCTGGCTTGGCTACTGCTGTTCTGGGCCTGGCTGCTCCCGACCCGGCTGCTCTGGGCCCGGCTTCTCCGGACCCGGCCACTCCGGGTCTGGGTGTTCCTGGACTGGCCACCCTGGGCTTGGCCGCCTCCGCCTCAGGCCTGGCTGCCACTGCCCCAGGTCTGGCTGCTCCAGTGCTGGCTGTTGCTGCTCTGGTTCTGGCTGCTGCTGCTCTCGGGCCTGGCTGTTGCTGCTCCAGGCCCGGCTGCCACTGCCTTGTGCCTGGCCACTCTAGGCCTGGCTGCCGCTGTTCCAACATTCTGTCCTTTTTTTTTTTTTTAAACGCATTTATGTTGCAATGTTGGCTGGTGAGTTGAGTTCTGACTTAGTCTTTGATTTTTCAAGATCTTCTTTGTATTCTTTCTTAAGTAATTTTACTATCTTTTGCTCTCACTTGATTTCTTCACATTGAGAACTTCTTTGGTTTCTTCCTCCTTGTCCTGGAAGCTCAGCAGGTTGGCCTGTGGCACCCCTTTGTTCTCCTCTGGCTCCTGCGCTGCTTCAGCTTGTTGCCGGGGTCGGCACCGCCCAGGAAGCAGCCCCCGGCCTCGGCTCCATTGCCCACACTTAGTGGTCGAAGGCTCAGGGGCACCCCCCACCCTGGGGGCCCCGTCGCCCAGCTCCTTGCCGGTGCCCAGCTGGCTGGTGTCCGGTAGGGGCTCCTGCTCCTCGTCACATTCCTCCAGTCTGGAATTTTTTTTTTCTCCTTCCCGCTAGGGGAGTCTAGCATCAGAGTCAACAGACTGTCCTCTGCTCTCAATGTGTGCGACTCTGAGGGCTCTGCTTTTCGCCGCTCCCCCAGGACTCCACCTCACAGCCCCGTCTCCCTCTGCTTGAGCCTGGGTCCCCAGGGATTGGCCTAGAACTGGAGTTCAGGGCAGTTGGGAGTGGGGCTCAGCACCGCCATAGATTTTGTTTCTTCCCGCCAGGGCAATACAGCATCAGAGTCAACATTCTGTCCTCTGCGCGCAGTGTGTGGGACTGGGGACTCCGTTTTTCGCCGCTCCCCCAGGACTCCACCTCACAGCCCCATCTCCCTCTGCTTAAGTCTGGGTCCCCAGGGATTGGCCTAGAATGGCGAAAGTCTGGACTGGGGCTCAGCACCGCTGGAGGCTTTGTTTCTTCCCGCTAGGGCAATCCAGCATCAGAGTCAACATTCAGTCCTCTGCACGCAGTGTGCGCGCGACTCCAGGGGCCTTGCTTTTCGCCGCTCCCCTGGGATTCCACCTCACAGCCCCGTTCCCCCCTGCCCGAGCCTGGGTCCCCAGGGTCTGGCCCATAACTGGGGCTCAGTGCTGCTGGTTCGGGGGTTCATCCCAGGCCAGGGGTTTTATTTCCTTTCTGCTAGGGAACGCCAGGCAGGCCCCCAGCCTTCTCCTCCTCTCCGGCCGGGACCTCTCCGCGCTTGCATGCGGGCACACATGTCTCCGTACCTTAGGCTTTTTTTCAGCTCCTCTGATTTTCCTTCTGGTTTTCTCTTTCCTTCTTGTTGTAGAATTTTCAGTCAGTCGACTATCTGTAGCCCTGAGCAATGTCCACTCTACATTTTAATTGTATTCCATTGAAATTGTTGTGTGCTGCTGCGGTTAGGTGTCTACCCAAGCAGCCATCTTGGATCCTCCCTAAATAGAATATTTTCAAAAGAAGACAGAAGGAAGGCCAAAAGACACATGAAAACATGCTCAAAGTCACTAGTTATCCAAGAGATGCAAATCAAAACAACAATGTGGTACCATCTCACACCTGTCAGAATGGCCAACATCAACAAATCAACAAACGACAAGTGTTGGCGAGGTGGCGGAGAATAAGGAACCCTCGTGCACTGCTGGTGGTAATGCAGACTGGTGCAACCACTGTGGAGAACAGTGTGGAGTTTCCTCAAAAAACTGAAAATGGATCTCCCATTTGACCCAGTAATCCCACTCCTAGGAATATATCCTAAGAAACCAGAAACACCAATCAGAAAGGAAATATGTACCCCTATGTTCATAGCAGCACAATTTACAATTTACAATAGCTAGGATTTGGAAACTGCCTAGGTGCCCATCAGCAGATGATTGGATCCAAAAACACATCTACACAATGGAATACTGTGCTGCTATAAAAAAGAAGGAATTCTCATCATTTGCACCAACCTGGATGTAACTGGAAAACATCATGCTGAGTAAAATGAGCCAGTCAATGAAAGAAAAACACCACATGACCTCACTTATTTATGGATAATAAAGAACATTATAAACTGATGAATAAAAAAGATAGATACAGAGAAAGTAAAGCAATATACAGACTGTCATATTACAGCAGGGAGGATAGGGAGATATGGGGGAGATAAGAGATCAACCGAAGGACTTGTATGTATGCATGTAAGCAAAACCATTGGATGAAAAACTCTGGGGAGAGAGGGCATATATTCGGGGGGGGGACAATGGAATGTATATATACAATGCTCTATGTATATATCTACATATATAATAACTTAATAAAAAAATAAAATAAAAACAGAAACATCAATGAGAGAAATATTGATCAGCTGCACACTCCCCAATAGTTATTTTACTGCAACCAAGATACATAAACCTGAACAGAATCAAACCTGGGACCCCTGAGTCCGCAGGCCAACACTCTATCCACTGAGTCAAACCCATTAGGGCAAGAATTCCCTCTTTTTTACAGAAACATAGTATTCCATTGTATAAATGTACCACAGTTTTTTAATCCACTCACCTGTTGATGGACACATAGGCTGTTTCCAAATTTTAGCTATAGTGAATTCTGCTGATATGAATATAGGGGTGCTTATATCTTTTCTAATTGTGTTTCTAGTTTCTTGGGATATATTCTTAGAAGTGGAATTGCTGGGTCAAATGTGAGTTCCGTTTTCGGTGTTTTGAGGAAACTCCATACTGTTCCCAAAATGGCTGTACCAGTTTGCATTCCCACCAGCAGTGCAGGAGGGTTCCTTTATCTCTGCTTCCTCACCAGCACTTGTCGTTTGCTGATTTGTTGATGATAGCCATTCTGACAGGTGTGATATGGTACCTCATTGTTGTTTTGATTTGCATCTCTGGGATGATTAGTGACTTTGAGCATGTTTTCATATGTTTTTTGGTCTTCCTTATGTCCTGTTTTGAAAAGTATATATTTAGTTTTGTTGCCCATTTTTTGACTGGGTTGTTTATTTTCCTTTTGTTAAATTGTATGTGTTCCCTGTGAATTTTGGAGATTAAACCCTTATCGGAGATAACATGGGCAAACGTGTTCTCTCATTCCGTAGGCTTACTTGTTGTTTTGTTGATGGTTTCTTTTGCTGCACAGAAGCTTTTTATTTTGAAGTGGTCCCATTTGTTAATTTTCTCTTTAGTTTCCATTGCCCTCATATCAGTATCAGTGAAGAAATTGATTTAGCATATGTCCAAGATTTTGCTGCCTGTGTATGCCTCCAATATTTTTATGGTTTCCTGTCTTACATTTAAGGCCATTATCCATTTTGAGTTTATTTTTGTGTATGGTGTAAGTTGGTGGTCCAGATACATTTTTTGCATGTATCTGTCCAATGTTCCCATCACCATTTATTGAAGAGACTGTCTTGACTCCATTGTATGCTCTTTCCTCCTTTGTTGAATATTAATTGAGCATAGTTGTTTGAGTTGATTTCTGGATTCTCTATTCTATCCCATTGGTCTATATGTCTGTTCTTATGCCAATACCAGACAATTTTGAGAACAATGGCTTTGTAATACAGTTTGATATCTGGTATTGAGATTCTCCCCAACGTTGATCTTCTTTCTCAGGATTGCTGCAACTATTCCAGGTCTTTTTTTATTCCAGATGAATTTTTAGAGAGTTTGTTCTATGTCTGTGAAATATGCTGTTAGTATTTGAGTTGGGAGTGCATTGAATTTTTGGAATGCTTTGGGTAGTATGGACATTTTTATTATGTTGATTCTACCAGTCCATGAACATGGTATGTTCTTTTATCTCTTTATGTCTTCCTCTATCTCTTTTTTCAGTGTCCTGTAGTTTTCTGCGTTAAGTTTATTCATAGTAAATAAACTTTTTAGTTAAGTTTATTCATAGTTTTTTTTTTGTTGTTTTTTTTGTGTGTGTGATGGTAAATGGGATTGCTTTTTTTAGTCTCTCTTTCTGTAAATTCACTATTGGTATAAAAAAAATGCATAGATTTCTTGGCATTAATTTGGTATCCTGCTACCATGTTTTCCTGAAAATAAGACATCCTCCAAAAATAAGACCTACTTACAGGTTTCCTTCTGAGTAAAATATAAGGCATTCCCCGAAAATAAGCCTGCCTCCCCCCACCTTAGGCTAAACATGAGAGATTTGGTCCACTGATTCTGAAAGAAATGGAGTCACAAGAAATTCACCAGAAAATTCAGGAATTGGATTGTTATGATGATGTTCAAGAAGATGATGACATGATTGTCATTGAATAAATGAGTAAATTCTTGATACTGTAGGATTCACAGTTTGTCTGGTTTGTGTTGACAACTACCATACTACCATACCGCATACAGGTAATAAATTTCCTTTATTTTCATTTAACAATAAATGTGTACCGTATTTTTCTTCATGGAAAAATAAGACATCTCCTGAAAATAAGACCTAGGGCATCTTTGGGAGCAAAAATTAATATAAGACACTGTCTTATTTTTGGGGAAACAGGGTACATTGCCAAATGCATTTATTCCGTCTATTAATTTTTTAATGGAGTCTTTAGGGTTTTCTCTGTACAGTATCATGTCATCTGTGAATAATGACAATTTTACTTCTTCTTTTTCCAATTTGAATGCCCTTTATTTCTTTTTCTTGTCTGCTGTTGCTAGCACTTTCAGTAGTATGTTGAATAGGAGTAGTGAAAGCACGCATCCCTGTTTTGTTCCTGTTCTTAGTGGAAATGGTTTTAGTTTTTGCCCATTGATTATGATGCTAGATATAGGTTTGTCATATAAGGCTTTTATTATGTTGAGGTATGATCCCTCTATTCCCACTTTGCTGAGTGTTCTTATCAGAAAAGGGTGTTGGATTTTTTGTAAAATGCATTTTCTGCATCAATTGATATGATTATGTGATTTTTGTCTCTCACTTTTTTTTATGAGGTATCACGTTTATTAATTTTCATTCCTGAAATAAATCCCACTTGGTCATGGTGTATGATCTTTAATGTAATGCTGGATCTGGTTTGCTACAATTTTGTTGAGGGTTTTAGCATCTATGTTCGTGAGGAATACTGGCCTGTAATTCTCTTTCTTTGTTGTGTCTTTATCTGGTTTTAGGATTAGGTAATGTTGGCTTCATAGAATGAGTATGGAAGTATGCCTTCCTCTTGAATGTTTTAATGTTTTGTTAAACTCCTCTGTGCAGCCCTTTGGTCCTGGGCTTTTGTTTTATTAAAGCTTTTTGATTACTGTTTCAATTTCATCAGTAGTTATCAGCCTATTCAGGCTTTTTGAATCTTCCTGATTGAGTTTTGGAAGCTTGTATTTTTCTAGGAATATGTCCATTTCATCGAGGATGGTCAGTTTGTTCACAGTATTTTTTGTTTTTTACAATCCTTTGTATACCTGTGGTGTCAGTAGTTACATCCCCTCTTTCATTTCTGATTTTCTTTATTTGGACCCTTTCTCTTTGTTTCTTGGTAAGCCTGGCTAGAGTTTCATCAATCTTATTTATTTTTTCAAAGAACCACCTCTTCTTTCATTGATCTTATGTATTTTTTTTTTGTCTCTATGTTATTTATTTCTTCTCTGATATTTATTATCTCCTTCCTTCTGGTTACTGTGAGCTTTTCTTGTTGCTCTATTTCTAGTTCTTTAAGTTGCATGGTTAAATTATTATCATTTTTCGTGTGTGTGTGTGTGTGTGTGTGTGTGTGTGTGTGTGTGTTTTGAGGTAGGCCTTGAAGAGCTATGAATTTCCCTCTCAGGACTGCTTTCATTGTGTCCCATAGATTTTTGGATTGTTGGGTTTACATTGTCATTTGTCTCCAGGATGCTTTTAATTTCTTCTTTTATATCTTTGGTGACCCAATCATTGTTTAGTAGCATGATATTTAGCCTCCAAGTATTTGATTTTTTTCATTGTTTTTATTGTAGTTGAATTCTAGTTTTATGTCATGTTCTGAAAAGATGCTTGTTATGATTTCTATCTTCTTGAATTTAAAGAGACTTTGCCTGTGTCCTAATATGTTGTCTACCTTTGAAAATGTTCCATGTATATTCTGTAGTTTTGGGGTGAAATATTTTGAAGATGTCAATTAAGTCCATCTGATCTAGTGAGTCATTTAGGATTGCTGTCTTTTGATGATTTTTTTTAAAAGAGAATTTATCCTGTGGTTTCAGTGGGGTATTAAAGTCCCCTACTATGACTGCATTGTCTAATCTCTCCCTTGATATCTTCCAGAAGTTGCTTTATGTATTTGGTTACTCTTGTATTAGGTGTATATATGTTTACCAGAGTTATATCTTTTTGTTGAATTGTTCCTTTAGTACCGCGTTTCCCCAAAAATAAGACATCCTCTGAAAATAAGACCTAGTGCATGGAAAGATAAGACATCCCCTGAAAATAAGACCTAGCGCAACTTTGGGAGAAAAAATTAATATAAGACATTGTCTTATTTTCGGGGAAACAGGGTATTATGTAGTGACGTTCATTATCTCTTGTTAATGGTCTTTACTTTGAGGCCTATTTTATCAGATATATGTATCACAACCCCAGCTTTTTTCTCTTTTTCATCTGCCTATAAAATGTTTTTCCATCCCTTCACTCTCAGTCTGTGTGAATCCTTTGTTATGAGTTGGGTCTCTTGAAGACAGCAAATATATGGGTCATGTTTTCTTATCCATTCAGCTACTTTATGTCTTTTGATTAGTGCATTTAATCTATTTACATTTAATGTTATTATTGATAAATACTTGTTTGTTGTCATTTTTATTCATACTGTTTGTTTTTCTTCTTGCCTTTTTGTTTCTTCTTTTTACAGCTGTCCCTTTAGCATTTCTTGCATTGCTGGCTTGGTAGTGATAAACTCTCTTCACCCTTTTTTCTCTGTGAAGCTCCTGATTCCACCTTCAATTTTGAATGATAGCCTTGCTGGGTAAAGTATTCTTGAATTCAGTCCCTTGCTTTGAATCACTTTGTATATTTCATTCCATTCCCTTCTGGCCTGGTGTTTCTGTTGAGAAATCAGTTGATATTCTAATAGGATATCCCTTGTAGGTAACTTTCTGTCTATCTCCGGCAGCCTTTAAATTCTTACTTTGTTTTTGGTGTTTGCCAATTTAATTATGATGTGTCTAGATGTTGGTCTTTTGGGATTTGTCTTGTTTGGGACTCTGTGTAGTGTATTTTTCAGTGTATAAGATGACCCCCTAATTTTACAGTTAAAACATAGGTTTAAGCCTGTATTCGCTTATAGGACTACCCCCCACTTCAAAGAAAAGACTCGCTTTGCTGTCAAGATCTGCAGGTAATTTTTGTGCAATTTTGGTTTTTTGCCCCGATTTTCGGTTGACTTTTTTTTGTTTCAAAAATCGTCTTATACGCCGGAAAATACGGTACTTCTTGGACTTGTGTAGTTCTTTTCTTGCCAATATCAGGAAAGTTTTCTGTCATTATTTGTTCAAACAGGTTTTTTATTCCTTGCTTCTCTTCCCCTCCTTCTGGCACCCCTATATGTGAATGTTGTTTTATTTTGTGTTGTCCCAAAGCTCCCTTAGGCTCTCCTTTTGCTTTGTAAGTCTTCTTTCCATTTGCTGCTGTGTTTGTGTGTTTTTTTTCCTACCTTGTCTTATAATTCGCTGATGTGGTCCTCAGTCTCTTCTAGTTTAATGTTTATGCCTTCCATTGTGTTCTTTATTGCAGCTATGTTGTTTTTCATCTCCTCTTGGTTCCTTTTCATGTTGGTGACATTCTCATTCAGCTCCTTGTAGTTCTTATTGGGTTGTGTGTATTTGTCATCTAGCTGTTTAAACATTCTTATAACCATTATTCTGCACTCTTTCTCTGATATGCTGCTAGCATCATTTTCATTTAACTCCCTTTCTGGTGATTCCTCTGTTTCTTTCCTTTGGGGATTGCTTTTTTGTCTTCTCATGTCTTGCTTTAATGTTTTAATTGTACGTCTGTTTAGTTTGATAATCAGGTTATTTTGGGTATGGTACTATTGGTGTGATCTCTCAGGTGTCCTGCTTGTTGATCTAGTATAGCTCCATAATTAAGCTATTTGGGTTCTCTTGATGTAGGCCTGTGAGCTGGAAAAGTACAATTGTGTTGTCTAGAAGTCAGCAGCCATGGAGGGGTGTCCCAATTTTTGCTATCTTTCACCCTTGATTTAAATTGCTCAGTGGGGAATCACAATTGCACCCAAGAACCATCTGTTGGGGTGATGGGTCTCAGGAGGCCTATGCTCTGGAAAGGCATGACTGTGGTGTCCAGAGTTCTGTAGTGGTGGGGTGGGCAGACTCAATTTTTGCTGCTGCACCTGTAGTGGATAGGTTCACACTCACAGGGGCAGCTCACAGGGGAACCAATGGTGTGTTTGTCAGCAAGTGGCACTGCAGCACTCTGAAAAGCCCTGGCACTGAAGCCACATAATTGAGGCATCTGTGGGCAGGTATCCAGGATGAGTGAATTCAGAATTTCTATTGCCAGGGGGAGTGCGTCCCTCTTTGCCCAAGACCACAACCAGCAAGGACTAACAGCAGTTCCTATGAGCACCCTGTGGTTAGATGGGCTCAGGGTCCTATCTGTTAGAAATGTGCATGTGGACTGTAAAGATGCATTTGCCAGCTCAGAGGTCTGACACACTTTGCAGGGCCCTGGTGTTGAAGTTACTCAGCTGGGGTGTATGTGGGCATTTATTCAGGAAGAGGGAATTCAGAATTTCTATTGCAGGGACATCCTTTCCTGTACAGAATCACACCCAGCGGGGGCTCCCAGTGGCTCCCAGGCACTGCCTAAGGAGTGGTGTGCTCTGGATGCCTGCACACTGGAAACGTGTGAATGTGGTGTCTGGAGTTCTGCTGCGGGGGAGGGGGAAAATGCACTACTGTTGTGGGAACAGTGTACCTTTGAAGGTAGAGGTCCCAGGGTCCAGGGGTCTGCAGTTGGGGAAGCAGGATTTTGGATGGAGTGGCTGCTGGGGTGCAGGCAATGTCAATGTCTAGTCTAGGTGGTGGTGTTGATGAGTTCCTAGAAAAGGCCACTGTCCCACTCAAAATGGCATGGGCCTTGTGCATGAGTACTGCATTCCAGGGATTTCCCAGAGTGGTGGTAGACTCTCCTTTGTACAAGAGAGCCTGGTCTGCCAGCCACTGCTGCTTCCTGTGGGATTTAACTGTCCCTTACTCACTCACTCACACACCACACACATCCACACACTCCCCTTTCATCCCCTCATTCTCTCACTTCCTCTCCCTCACTTCCGTCCTGCCAGCTGACATCTTTTTTCCTCTGGCATGAAAAGTTCCTTATTTCCCTTTCATTTTTAAATGATAGCCTTGCTAGAGTAATATTAAGTTCAGAACCTTGTTTTTCATTACTTGGCATACTTGATGCCCATCCCTTCTGCCATGAGGTGTTTCTGTTAAAAAAAAAAAAAACACAAACAAACAGCTGACATTCTGGTTTGATACTCCCTTGTGGCTAACTTTTTGTCTCTCTTGCTACCTTTAAGTTTTGTTCTTTGTGTTTACTGTTTGTCACTTTTATTATAATGTGTCTTGGTATGGGCCTATTTGGGTTTATCTTAATTGGAACTTTCTGTACTTTCTAAACTTCTGTGACTTTTTTTCTGTCACAGTTATGGAAGTTTTCTGTCATTATTTCCTTAAACAGGTTCTCTATTCCTTGCTCAGTTTCTTCTCCTCTGGTACTCCTATGATGTGGATGTTATGTTTCATGTTGTCCCAAAGTGTCCTTAAACAATCCTTACTTTAAATTTGTTTTTAATTTTTTTTTTGCTATTCTAATTTAGTATTTTTTCTACCTTTCTTTGCAAGTCATTAATTCTATCTCCTGCCATATTTAATCTACTTTTCATTTATTTCTTTGTATTTTTTATTGTTTAAAGTATTACATATGTTTGCTTTTTCCCAAATTAACCCCCCCCTACCCCCCGGCAGAATATTGTTGAGGATTTTAGCGTATATGTTCATCAGTAATATTAGCTTGGAGTTCTATTTCTTTGTGGTGTATTTATCTAGTTTTTAATTAAGGTAATGTTGTCTTCATAAAAACAGCTTGGAGATGTGCCTTCCTTTTGAATTTTTTTGAATTGTCTGAGGAGAATAGGTTTTAGTTCTTCTTTGAATGCTTAGTAGAACTCCCCTGAAAAGCCATCCAGACCAGGGATTTTATTTGCTGGAAGATTTCTTTATTACTGCTTCAATTTCCTTGGTGGTTATAGGCCTATTCAGGTTTTTTTTTCTCCTTCTTCTTTTGGAAGCTTGTATTTTTCTAACAATATGTTCATTTTATCTAGGTTGTCCAGTTTTTGGAATATAGTTGTTAATAGTATTTTTTTCAAACAAACCTTTGTATTTCTGTGGGGTCAGGTGTTACATCAACATTTTGTTTCAGATTTTTTTTATTTGGGTCCTCTCTATTTGATTCTTGGTGAGCCTGGCTAGAGTTTCATTAATCTTGTTTATCCTTTTCAAATAACCAGCTCTTGGTTTCATTGATCTTTTGGAATTTTTTGTTCCTTTGTTATTTATTTCTATTCTGATTTTTATTATTTCCTTCTGTTTGCTTACTCTCAGCTTTTCTTGTTGCTCTTTCTAATTCTTTGAGTTGTAGGGCTAGATAATTAATTACCATTTTTTTTAAGGTAGGCTTTGTAGAGCTATGAATTTCCTTCTCAGAACTGCTTTCACTGTCTCCCATAGATTTTGGATTGCTGTATTTTCATTGTTGCTTGTTACCAGGATGCTTTTAATTTCTCCTTTGATCTCTTTGCTAACCCAGTCATTGTTTAATAGCATGCTATTTAACCTACAAATGTTTAATTTTTTGAAATTGTTTTCATTGTAATTTATTTTTAATTTTATGCCATGGTGATCTGAAAAGATACTTGATATGATTTCTATCTTCTTGATTTTGAAGTGACTTTGCCTGTGTCCCAGTATATGGTATATCTTTGAAAATGTCCCATGTGCACTTGAAAAGAATATATATTTTGTAGCATTGGGGTGAAATGTTCTGAAGATGTCAATTATTTCCATCTGATCCAGTCAGTCATTTAGGATTGATGTTTATTTGCTGATTGATTGTTTAGAGTATTTATCCAGTGATAAATGAGATATTAAAGTCTCCTACTATGACTGTATTGCTGTCTATTGCTCTATTAATATAATTCAGAAGATTTTTAAATGTATTTGGTTGCTCCTGAATTGGGGTACATATATGTTTACCAGAGTTATATCATCTTGTTGAATTGCTCTTTGGTATTGTGAAGTAGCCTTCCTTATCTCTTGTTATAGCCTTCACTTTATAGTCTAATTTGTCAACATATAAGAATTGCTACTTCTGATTTTTTTTTTCATTTCTATTTGTCTGAAAAAAAATTCCATTACTTCATTTTAAGTCTGTGTGAGTCCTTTATTCTGAGCTGGGTCTTTTGTAGACAGAAGATATATGGGGCATATCTTTTAATCCATTCAACCACTCGATGTCTTTTGATTGGAGCATTTAATCCATTTACATTTAAGGTTATATTGATAGGTACTTGTTTGTTGTCATTTATGCCTTATGCCTCTGTTCCCTTTTCCATTTCCATTTCTTCTTTCTATCACAGTTCTTTCAGCATTTCTTGTATTGCTCACTTTGTGGTACTAAACTTCCTTCACCATTTTTTAATCTGTGAAGCTCCTGCTTTCATCTACAATTTTGAATGATTTCCTTGCTGGGTAAAGTATTCTTGGATTAAGTCCCTAGCTTTGCATTATTTTGTATATTTCATTCCATTCCCTTCTGGCCTGATGTATTTCTGTTGAGAAATCAGTTGATAATCTAAAGGGAGATCCCTTACAGGTAACCTTCTGTCTCTCTCTGGCAGTCTTTAATATTCTTACTTTGTTGTTAATGTTTTACCAATTTAATTGTGACTTATCTTGGTGTAAGTCTTTTGGGGTTCAACTTATTTAGGATTCTGTGAGATTCCTGGACTTATGTGAGTTATTTCTTCCTATTATCTAGGAAGTTTTCTGCCATTATTTCTAAACAAGTTTTCTATTCCTTGCTCAGCTTCTAAGCACACATTTTATGTGGATGTTATTCTGTTTCATGTTGTCCCAAAGCTCCCCTAAGCTTTCTTACTACTTTTTAAGTTTTTTTTTCCAGTTACTGCTCTGCTTAGGTGTTTTTTTCAACCTTGTCTTCTAGATCGCTGATGCAGTTCTCAGCTTTTTCTAATCTACTATTGATACTTTCTATTGTTTTCTTTATTGCAGTTATGTCATTCTTCATTTCTTCTTGGTTCTCATTCATTTCCTTTTGATTCTTACCATGTTGTTGAATTTGTCTTCTATTCCTTTCAGCATCCTTATCACCATTGCTCTGAATTCTTTGCCAAATTGCTTGCCTCAATTTCGTTTACCTCCTTTTCTGGTGTTTTCTCCTTTTCTTTGGTATGGGGTCTGTTTCTTTGTCTTACTATTTTTGCTCCTCTCCAGGTGTCTGATTACATGGCTCCCTCTTTACCATGTTGAGCAAGAGGCACAAAATGCAACTCAACAAGAACTACACACAAACATATTCATGACACTAATTACTCCAAATAATGGTGACCTCAAGAGAAAAGAGTGCAAAAATGATATTGAAAAATAAAAATAAGATAAGAGAGAGAAAATGAAGAGGGAAATATATACATATATGGGAAGAAAACTCCACAAAACTAATAAATAAACCAAAAATGCAAACAATAATCACCAAGAAAATAAAAGTGGAGGACTGAATCTGAAGATTCAGATCTTATATCCAGAAAGTAAGGTAAAGTAATTAAATGGGGGAATGGCTACGATTCATTATAGAGGAAGTAAACAGAGAATATATATCCTATCTAATAAAAGAGAAATATACAACTTGACCATACCTTCACTATGCCCACAAACTACGCCCACCATCCAATCAGGGGTGAGTATGCAAATTAATTCAACCTAGATGGCTGTGGTCATGGAGCTGGAGCAAGCAAGAGGCTTGGGTTGCCCCCGGTGATGGAGGAAGCCAAGCTTTCTGCCTGCCCTTGGATGCCCTGGCCTCCACTCAGGGCTATAAAATTTCAATTATAGAAGATAAGAAATTCCAGATACCTGTTTCCAGCCAGCCCTTGCCTCCACTCAAGGAGGTGCTGGGGAAAAAAAAAAAGGAGGGGCTGGAAGCCTTGATCATGTGGGGGTGTGGCCAGCCTGAAAACAGCCCTCAGCTCCTCACTGAGGCTGACCACATTCCCATGGGGTAAGGGTCTCCGCTGGGGGGCTTGGCCAGCCTGAAAATAGCCATAACTCCCTTACCCTGATTGGCCAAGCAACCTAGTGGGGTCCCCCACCCTGAAGGAGATGTGGCCAGCTTGAAAATAGCCCTCACCCAAGCCACCCCATACCCCAAGGGAACCCACACCAATGTACCAGACACCCTTCAGAGAAACCAGCTATACCCCAACCATGCACCCTTTATCTGTACTAATAAAAGTGTAATATGTTAATTAGAATGCAAGACCTTCCAGGAGACCTGGATATTCTTCTGGACAAAATAATATTGGCAGGGATGAGGAAGAGGAAGTTAGAGGCCAAAAAGGGGAGGGCAGTTGTGAGTGATCAGGCTGCTGGGGGGCTGGGCCATTGGGGGTAAGCAGATGAGCAGGGGGGCCAGTTGGAGGTGAGAAGGACATCAGGGTGGGTCAGTTAGAGGTGATAAGAATAGTGGGGGAGCAGTTTGGATTGAGCAGGCCAGCAGGGATAAAGTTGGGGATGAGCAGGCCAGTGGGGAGGGAAGGTGGGAGCAAGCAGACCAGCAGGGGGAGCAGATAGGGGTGAGCACACTGGCATGGGTGGCAGTTGGGGGTGACCATGACAGCAGTAATGGTTGACCTGGCAGGCAGGCAGGTAAGCACTTAGGAGCCAGTGGTCTAGAATTGAGAGAGGGTGCAGGGTGGGCTGAGGGGACCCCCCATCATGCATGAGTTTCTTGCAGCAGGCCTTTCGTTTTCCCCTTTCTTCAATCTATCTATCTATTTTTGGAAAAGGAGAGTAGAGAGCAGATAGCACTGGGTTTGTTAAGTGAAACTAATTAAGCTCTTAGTAGAAGAAGAGCAAGTGAGGAGAGGAAAAACAAAATCATAAAATCAAAACAATCATTCAAATAACAACAACAACAAGTTGGCTAGAAAAGAAAGAGAAAAGAGAAGGGTGTGTGGACTTGGAGCAGGGGAGAGGAAATTAAATATATGAGTAAGCTAACAGAGACTATTATAATAGTAATGTGTTAAGAATGCATATAAAGAAGATCAATTTTTAACAAGCAGTTAAACAAAAGGAGAGAGAAAACCTAAAGCAGGAATATGAGAAAAAAAACAACAAAAAAACAAGATGAAAAAGGGAGAACTGAGGAAGAAAAGTTTGGCAAAAAGGAAAAAATAAGATAAAGTAAAATAATGATAAAAATAAAAATACCATGCAGAACACTTGTCCAAAAGAAATAAAAGGTTAATAATAATAATAATAATAATAATAATAATAATAACAAAAGAGAAACATGTAAATTGACCTTACTTCAACTATACCAAGCCACGCTCATCAGCCAATCAGGAGCGAGTATGCAAATTAGCTCAACAAATATGGTGGTAGCCACAGAGCAGGAGGCTTGGGTTGCCTCTGGCGATGGAGGAAACCAAGCTTTCAGCCCACCCTGGCCTGCCTTGGCCTCCACTCAAGGCTACAAAGTTTCAATTATAGAAGATAAATAAATCCCAGATATCAGGATCTCCACTTGAGTTGCCAGGGGGCATGGCTGGCCTGCAAACCACCACAGACCCCTTGTCCAGGCTGCCCCATGCCCCAAGGGAACCCCTGCCCTGATCTGGAACACCCTTCAGGGCAAACCAGCTGGCCCCCACCTGTCCACAAGGCCTCTATACTATATAATAAAAGAGTAATATTAAAAATTGACCACTTCAACACACAAGATGGCTGCCCCCATGTGATCAAAGATTGCTTCCCCCATGTGGGCAGAAGATGGCTGTCACAAGATAACCAGCAGGAGAGGGAAAATGGGAGGGACCAGACCTGAAAGGGAGGGCAGTTGGGATGATTAAGCCTGCAGGGGACGCAGTTAGGGGTGACCAGGTCTTCAGAGGAAGGAAGTTGGGGGTAACTGGGCCTGCAGGGAAGGGTATGTGGGTGGGGGGGACCCAGGCCTACATGGGAGAGAAGTTGGGGGTGAACAGACCTGCAGGGGAGGGCAGTTGGGGGAACCAGGCCTGCAGAGGAGGGCGGTTAGATGTGACCAGGCCATCAGGGTAAGGCAGTTAGGGGCTGCCAGAGAAGTGGTTAGGGGGTGATCAGGCTGGCATTCAGAAGTGGTTAGGGGCAATTAGGAAGGCAGGCAGGTGAGCAATTGGGAGCCAGCAGTCCTGGATTGTGAAAGGGATGTCCGACTGCCTGTTTAGTCCTGATGCCAGTGGGATCGGGCTTAAATGGGCAGTTGGACATCCCATGAAGGATCCCAGATTGGAGAGGGTTCAGGCTGGGTTGAGGGACATCCCCCCATGCACAAATTTCATGCACTGGGCCTCTAGTAATAATAATAATAATAATAATAATAATAATAAGTAATAAGATAAAAAAATTAATTTCTTAAGTAAAAGTTAAAAAATAATAAAATGAAGTAGTGTCATGTCATTTGCTTCAGCTGAGTTTTAATGTCCCATACAGGCTGGTTTAAGACCCATCTTTACTGTTTTGTCTGTCACATCTGTTTCCTTTTAGGTAGTCAGCACCATGATGAAGTTCCCAGTGATCTACCACTCATCTGTGTTAGACTCCACTCTCATGGTTTCAGGCAGGTAGTGTCAATTTTCCTCCCCCTACATAGCAGTCTTTGTGAGTGTTTGTAATTCAGAGATTTTATGTAGTGGGTTTAGTGAGTAAAAGCAAGGAAAATATAAAGACAGAGCAACTGCACTGTAGCACATCTCTCTCCTCCTGGCATTGTGTGGCTGATGCAGCTCTCTGGCTGCCATTCTGAGCACAGCCTTCCACAGCTTTGGATTAGGACAGTGTTTCCCAAACTTTTGACATATGTGTGCCCCTTCTATAATTTTCGTAAATCTGAGTACCCCTTGTACTCGTGAGAATGTAGAATTGGGCGCAGCCAAGCACGGTGCAGCGCATATCCCCACCAAACTCCGGTGCAAGGCATGCCCCCACCAAACTCTTCCTGTACCCCTTGGGGTATGCGTACCACACTTTGGGAAACACTGGACTAGAATATAGATCCCTGACTGCCAGCAGTCCTATGGATCCTCTTCCACATTTGAGTTCTACATATGTCCACAAGGTACACAGACTTGGTGCAGCACAGTTTCCTTCTGATCCTCTAGTCCGGTTGTGCATGTCTCTCTCTGCAGCCCAGATCCTGGATCCTACCATTCTCCAGGAATCCTCTGTCCTTTGCTGCCACAGATTGTCTCACCAGCTGTATTTAATTTGCCAATTCTAGGTGTATGTTGTTCGATTTAGCTGTTCCTTCTATCTGCTCTGTGAGAAGGCACAGGATATGCCAGCCTATTTGGCTGCCATTTTGTCTCTCCCTGGACAAATTTTTTAGGAGCTCATAGCTGGGAAGGCTGGAGTCTCATAGTTTGTGGGTTCATAGCCTAGGCAGCTGGTCCCTGGCCAGTGTGGCTGAGGTTCCTGGGTGGTGTCTGAGGTCTCCCTGGGTGGAGGTGAGGCTTTTCTCCCAGTCAGAGGCAATATCCCTTTCAAGATGGTGCTGTCTCTGTGGCAGAGCTAACCATCCTGGGAGAGATTTCAGTGGTAGTAGAGGCTGCCTAGCTAGTGGAGCCTGGTCCACCAGCCCCCAATCATCCTGCGGAATATAATTCTCCCTCACTCACACACATGCCCCACATATCCATGCACTCCCCTTTCTTTTCTTTTTAAAAAAATATATTTTAGAGAGGATCCAAGATGGCTTCTCAGGTAAACACCTAACCACAGCCGCACACAACAATTTCAATGGAATACAACTAAAATATAAAATGGACATTGCCCAGAGCTACAGGTAGTCGACTGACTGAAAATTCTACAACAAGAAGGAAAGAGAAAACCAGAAGGAAAATCAGAGGAGCTGAAAAAGCCTAAGGTACGGAGACATGCTGTGTGCATACATGCATGCTCGCGCGGAGAGAACGGAGCCAGAGAGGAGGAGAAGACTGGGTGCCTGCCTGGCATTCCCTAGCAGGAAGGAAATAAAAGCCCCGGACTGGGCTGAACCCCAGAACCAGCAGCGCTGAGCCCCAGTTCTGGGCCAGACCCTGGGGACCCAGGCTCAGTCAGGGGGAGACCGGGCTGTGAGGCGGAATCCCAGGGGAGCGGCGAAAAGCGGAGCCTCCGGAGTCACGCACATTGTGTGCAGAGGATGGAATGTTGACTCTGATGCTGGATTTCCCTGGTGGGAAGGAAACAAAACCTCCGGCTGTGCTGAGCCCCAGTTCCAACTGCTCTGAACCCCAGTTCTAGGCCAGATCCTGGGGACCCAGGCTCAAACAGAGGGAGACAGGGCTGTGAGGTGGAATGCCAGGGGAGTGGCAAGGGGCAGAGCCTCCGGAGTCGCGCACATTGCACGCAGAGGACAATCTGTTGACTCTGATGCTAGACTCCCCTGGGAAGGAGAAAAAAAGCTCCAGATTGGGAGGAACATGATGAGGAGCAGAAGCTGCTGTAGACACCAGCCAGCCGGGCACTGGCAAGGAGCTGGGCGACAGGGCCCCCAGGGTGGGGTTGCCACTGGACCCTTGACCGCTGAGTGTGGGCCACGGAGCCAAGGCCGGGGGCTGCTTCCTGGGTGGCACCAACCCCAGCAACAGGCTGAAGCCACGCAGGAGGCTGCGGAGAACAAAGGGGTGCTGCAGGCCAGCCTGCTGAGCTTCCAGGACAAGGAGGAAGAAACCGAAGAAGTTTTCAATGTGAAGAAATTATGTTATAGCAAAAGATAGTAAAATTACTTTAGACAGAATACAAAGAAGATCTTAAAAAATCAAAGACTAAGTCAGAACTCAACTCAGCAGCCAACATTGCAACATAAATGCGGTTTTTTTTTGTTTGTTTTTTTAAAAAGGACAGAATGTTGGAATGGCGGCGGCTAGGCCCAGAGTGGCCAGGCATAAGGCAGTGGCAGCCGGGCCCGGAGCAGCAGCAGCCAGGACCCAGAGCAGCAGCAGCCAGAACCAGAGCAGCAGGAGCCAGGCCCTGAGCCAGAACCAGAGCAGCAGCAGCCAGAACTAGAGCAGCAGCAGCCAGGCCCGGAGCAGCCAGACCTGGGGCAGTGGCAGCCAGGCCTGGAGTGGAGGCAGCCAAGCCCAGGGTGGCCAGGCCAGGAGCACCCAGGCCCAGAGTGGCCGGGCCTGGAACAGCCAGGCCCACAGCAGCCGGGACGGGAGCAGCCAGGCCCAGAGCAGCAGCAACCAAGCCCAGAGCAGCCAGGTCAGGAGCGGCCAGGCCCAGAGCAGGAGCCAGGCTGGGAGTGGCCAAGCCTGGAGGGGCCGGGTCCAGAGCAGCTGGGCCCAGAGCAGCAGCAACCAAGCCCGGAGAAGCCGGGTCGGAAGCAGCCAGGCCCAGAGCAGCAGCTGCCAGGCCTGGAGCGGCCAGGCCTGGAGCAGCTGGGTTGGGAGCACCAGGCCCAGAGCAGCAGCAGCCAGGCTGGAGCTGCAGTGGCCAGACCCGGAGCAGCTGGTTGTGGAGCAGACCAGAGCAACAGAGGCCAGGCCCGAAGCAGCCAGGCCCGGAACAGCTCGCTCCTCGCCTGCCCCCGCCCCAGGGCTGCCTCTCAGACATGGCTGGAAACTTTTGGGGGAACTTGAGGGTCTGCTGAATCAAATGATGAAAGCTTAGATCTAGATGTGTTGAATTATTATAGGGATGGGGTGTTGATCTGTGAGCACCTTGTGTGGGGTCTGGATGAGATTGGTTGATCTATTTGGAAATGTCTTTTGTGTGAAGTGTATCCTTGGGCATGTGCAGGTATTATTGATTTGAGAAAATGCTAAGTAACTGATTTGCTATCTGAAAAATTTAAAGTTATGAAAGTTTAAGGTCTCTTGCCAAAAAGAGGTTTTAAAGCTAACACCTTAATTTTAATGGAGAAAGGGGAAGACAAGCCCTTCCCACCCAGAACAGGTAATCCAATTCCAACCAGCAGCTATCTTTAAACAATGTGTTCATTTACACTTGAATGGCTACACCTTTTGATAGCCTAAGGACAAGTTTACATGTAAACAAGTTTGCTTCTCAATTCCCAGGGCAGAAAAAAACAAGGTTTAAAATTATTAGATTTTAAAATATATTCTTAGAAGTGTAAAAGTTTATTAATTAAAAAAAAACACAACAACAACAACAAAAAGGAGATGGAAAAACCTGATGAACAATATTAGCTGTTGATTGTAGTAGAGTCAGCGATACGGGAGGGGAGTGGACTGACAGTTCTCGGGGGAAAGGTGGGCGGTGGATGCGGGAAGAGACTGAACAAAACATAGGTATGGATGAGGACAATGGGGGGTTGGGAGGGGGTGGAGGGTGGGGTAGGAATCTGGTGGAGGGGGAAGAAATGAGGAACCTTTGTAATAATATGAACAATAAAGATTGATTTAAAAAATATATTTTATTGATTTTTACAGAGAGGAAGAGAGAGGGATAGAGAGTTAGAAACATCAATGAGAGAGAATCATCAATCAGCTGCCTCTTGCACACCTTCTACTGATGCTCTATCCACTGAGCCAAACCAGTTTCGGCATGCACTCCCCTTTCACTCCCTCACTCACTCACACTCTCAACCTCACTGTGTCCTGTCAGCCCCCATTTTCCTAACTCTCCATTGTAATCTTGATGTCAGATATGCTATTTTCATTTCCAACTGATTGTTATTTATAATTTCTATTTTTTGTTTCATGTTATTATAGTACTCCCTAAGTTTCTTGATATTCTCACTAAGTTCCTTGAGCATCCTTATAACCATTACTTCTATCTGATATAATAAAAGTCTAATATGCTATGTCACTGACCATTTGTTCAACCATTTGGCCAGTCACTATAACAAGCACTGACCAACAGGGGCAGAAGCTGTGACCAGTAGATTAGCTTGCTGCTCAGGTCTGGCTGATTGAGACTGGGCAATATGGGCTGGAGCCCTTCTTTGAACTTGATCCCTTCCTGGCTCTGATTGGCACCAATCAGGACTGGGCAAGATGGCCTCAATTGGCAATAATAGGCCCCAATCGGCCCCAATTGTGACTGGTTTAAGACAGGTCAGACACACCCTGAAGGAATCTGCACGAGGCCAGTTTCAGTCCGATCCCCACACTCCAGGCTGATGGACCCCATCTGTGTATGAAGCCATGCACTGGGCCTCTAGTATATGATAATTTGTTTGACTCAATTTTGTTTAGCTCTCTTTCTGGCGTTTTCTCCTTTTCTTTCATTTGGGGATTGTTTGTTTGTCTCCCCATTTTTGCTGTCCCTTTGTATTTATTTCTATATATGAGAGAAAATTGGTATGACTCACAGTCTTTGTGGTGTAGCCTTACATAATAAGTGTTTTGTGGGACCTAGTGCTATAGTCTCTTAAAACTTCTGATCTGGGTGCTATAGGAATGACCCTGTGCTAGTTGTTTGGGCTCTTCTGCTATAATTGGGTCTTGAAGGTTGTTGTCTCATTAATGGAAGGAATCTCCTTTCAGGCCAGCTGACTGTGAGGCTCATCCCTGACCATTCAAGTGTGAGATGTGCAGGTGGTGACAGAACAAAACAAAACAAACCAAAATAAAACCATATATAAGACCCTTACAACAACAACAAAAGAAACCACAAAACAAGAGAATATTAGAAAGGAGAAAAGAGAATAATAATAGAAGAAAAGAAAGTGAAATATGAGGAGAAAAAAGGGGAAGAAAAAGAATATGAAAGGGCATAAATGAAAGAAAACAAGAATAAATAATAAGGGAAAGCAAGGCATAATAGAAAAGAGGAAGAATTAATGATTAAAAGGAAAATAGAGAATGAAGCAGATAGACAAAAAATTAAAAAAAGGAACTACAAAGAGAAAGCAGAAGAAAGAAGATAGAATGTGGGATAAAACAAGGGAAGGGAAAATTAGATCTATGAAAGACAAAGAAGAGACTTAAAATAATAACAAATCATAAAGAAGAAAGGTAATAAAAATAAAAGATAAAAGTAAAGTGACATTCATTCCAGAAGAGTTTAGTGCCCCTTGGGAGATCTCTTTGGATTCTGCTCTTCTGATGGCTGAGATTGTCCACAATATCTGGCTATACTTGGGAGGGGCCAAGTTCTCTCTAAGAACAGTTTGTTAACAGCATGGTGCCCAGTGATGGGCTGGTTCCCTGGGCTCCACCTCTGCCTGGTTTCACCTGCCAGCCAGTTGTAAATCTTAATAACTCAAAATCCTATTTCATTTTTTCTTACTTTTTTTTAATTAAGGTATTATATGTGTACATACCTTAGAATCTGCCCCCACACATACACACTCCCATACATGCCTTCCCTCCCCAGAGCTTTGGTCCATTGGTTATGCTTAAATGCATGCATACAAGTCCTTTGGTTGGCCTCTTATCTCCCCCAGATCTCCCTCCCCTCCCCGCTGTAATTTGATAATCTGTATGTTTCTTTACTGGCTCTGCATCTATCTTTTTGTTCATCAGTTTATAATGTTCCTTATTATCCATAAATGAGTGAGATCATGTGGTGTTTTTCTTTCATTGACTGGCTTATTTCACTCAGCATGATGTTCTCCAGTTCCATCCAGGTCATGGCAAATGATAAGAATCCCTTCTTTTTTGGCAGCATAATATTCCATTGTGTAGATGTACCTTAGTTTTTTTTATCCAATCATCTGCTGATGGGCATCTAGGCTGTTACAAATTATAAATTAGCTATTTATAAATTTAGCTATTATAAATTGTGCTGCTATGAGCATAGAGGTGCATATATCCCTTTTGATTGGTGTTTCTGGTTTCTTAGGATATATTCCTAGGAGTGGGATTACTGGGTCAAATAGGAGTTCCATTTTCAATTTTCTGAGGAAACTCCATAGTGTTCTCTACAGTGGTTGCACCAGACTGCATTCCCACCAGCAGTGCAGGAGAGTTCCTTTTTTCTCCACATCCTCACCAGCACTTGTCCTTTGCTGATTTGTTGATGATAGCCATTCTGACAGGTGTGAGATGGTACCACATTGTTGTTTTGATTTTCATATATCAGATAATTAGTGAATTTGAGCATGTTTTCATGTGCCTCTTGGCCTTCCTTCTGGCTTCTTTTGAAAAGATTATATTTAGGTCTATTGTCAATTTTTTAATTGGATCATTTATCTTCCTCTTATTAAGTTGTATAAGCTGTAGGTAGATGTTGGAGATTAAGACTTTGTCAGTTATAACATTTGCAAATATGTTATTCCATACAGTGGGCATTCTTGTTGTTTTGTTGATGGTTTCTTTTGCTATAAAAAAGATTTTTATTTTGATGTAGTCCCATTTGTTTATTTTCTCTTTAGCTTCCATTGCCCTAGGGGAAGTATTAGTGAAGAAGTTCTTTAGGCATATGTCTGAGATTTTGCTACCTGTGGATGCCTCTAGTATTTTTATGGTTTCCTATCTCATGTTTAAGTCCTGTATCCATTTTGAGTTTATTTTTGTGTATGGTGTAAGTTGGTGATCTAGTTTCATTCTTTTGCTTGTATCTGTCCAATTTTCCCAACACCATTTATTGAAGAGACTGTCTTAACTCCATTTTATGTTTGTGCCTTCTTTGTCAAATATTAATTGAGAATAGTGAGTTGGGTTGATATCTGGGTTCTTGATTCTACTCTATTGATCTATATGTCTGTTCTTGTGCCAGTACCAGGCTGTTTTGAGAACAGTGGCTTTGTAATACAGCTTAAAGTCTGATACTGAGATACCTCCCACTTTATTCTTCTTTCTCAGGATTGCTGTGGCTATTCAAGGTCTTTTTTTGTTCCAGGTGAATTTTTGGAGAGTTCTTTCTAGGTCAGTGAAATATGCCGTTGATATTTTAATGGGGAGTGCATTGAACCTACAAATTGCTTTGGGAAGTATGGACATTTTGATGATATTGATTATACCAATCCATGAATATGGTATGTTCTTCCAACTGTTTACATCTTCCTCTATCTCTTTTTTCAGTGTCGTGTAGTTTTCTGATTATAGATCTTTTACCTCCATAGTTAACTTTATTCCTAGGTATCTTAATGCTTTTGGTGTGATGGTAAATGGGATTGCTTTTTTAGTCTCTGTTTCTGTAAGTTCACTATTGGTGTATAGAAATGCCATATATTCCTAGCATTAATTTTGTATCCGGCTACATTGCCGAATTCATTTATTAAATCTATTAGTTTTTTGATGGAGTCTTTTATTTTTTTATTTTTTTTAATGTACAATATCATGTCATCTGTAAGAAGGACAGTTTTACTTCTTTTTTTCCAATTTGGATACCTTTCATTTCTTCTTCCTGTCTAATTGCAATGGCTAGTACTACCAGTACTATGTCAAACAGGAGTGGCGAGAGTGGGCATCCCTGTCTTGTTCCTGTTCTTAGAGGGAATGGTTTTAGTTTTTGCCCATTGAGTATGATGTTTGCTGTGGGTTTATCATATATAGCTTTTATTATGTTGAGGTATGATCCTTCTATTTCCACTTTGTTGAGAGTTTTTTTCAGAAAAGGGTGTTGGATTATATCAAATGATTTTTTTCTGCATCAATTGATATGACTATATGATTTTTATCTTTCAATTTGTTTATGTGATGTATCATGTTTACTGATTTGTGGATATTGTACCATCCTTGCATTCCTGGAATAAATCCTACTTGGTCATGGTGTATGATCTTTGTAATGCTCTGCTGGAGTCGATTTGATAGAATTTTGTTGAGGATTTTGGCATCTATGTTCATGAGGGATATTGGCCTGTAATTCTCTTTCATTGTGTTGTCTTTATCTGGTTTTGGTTTTAGGGTGATGCTGGCTTCATAGAAGGAGTTTGGAAGTGTTCCTTCCTCTTGGATTTTTTGAAATAGTCTGAGGAGGAAAAGTTTTAGTTCTTCCTTGAATGTTTGGTAAAACTCTGCTGTGAAACCATCTGGCTTTTGTTTGCTGGAAGCTTTTTGATGACTGTTTAAATTTCTTCTAAAGTCACTGGTCTAGGAGATCCAAGATGGCTGCACCCAGGTAAACACCTAGCCGCAGCTGCACACAACAATTTCAATAAAGTACAACTAAAATATAAAATGGGCATTACCCAGAACTACAGGAAAGTCGACTGACTGGAAATTCTACAACAAGAAGGAAGGAGAAAACCAGAAGGAAAAGCGGAGGAGCTGGAAAAGCCTAAGGTACCAAGACACGCGGTGCACGGAGAGGATGGAGCCGGAGAGGAGGGAGGCTGAGTGCCTGGTGGGCGTTCCCTAGCGGGAAGGAGATAAAACCCCGACTATGTTGGGCCCCAGTTCTGACTGCTCTGAACCCGTTCTAGGCCAGACCCCGGGGACCCAGGCTCACACAGAGGGAGCTGGGCTGTAAGGCGGAACCCCAGTAGAGCGGCAAAAGGAGGTCCCGGCAGCACGCACAGTGCATGCAGAGAAGGGACAGATTGCTGTGCCGCGGGATTGCACTGGCGGGAAGGAGACAGGGGCTCCAGACTGCTCTGAACGCCACCTCCAACTCCACTTCTAACTGAACTGAACCCCAATACCCGGCTCATTGGGGGTGAGCATAGACTGTTTGGCAGCAGGCGAAAATCGAGGGCACCTTTCTCTCAGAGGTGCTGGCAGCGAGTACTGAAGGACCCACATAGGGCAGGGAGGACTGAAGCCAAGGCTGTAGACTCCACCCTGAAACCCCGTCCCATCTGTAGCTGCAAAATGCAGCAACAAAATAGATCACAAATGAAAGAAATGGAGGACAAAAAGCGGCTGGATATAGAGTTCAAATCTACACTTATAAGGTTTTTTAAGAATTTCCTAGAAAAGATGGATAAGTCCTATGAGGATATGAAAAGAAATCATCTAGAATTAATAAGGAATCAACAAGAAATGATAAGGAATCAACAAGAAATAAAGAATACATTGTCTGAAATAATAAATATTATACAGAGTCCTAAAAACAGAAAAGAAGATCGCAAGAATCAAGTCAAAGATTTGGAACATAAAGAGCCAGAAGACACTCCACCGCAGAAGCTAGAAGGCAAGAAAATCCAGAAAATTGAAGATAATGTAAGAAACCCCTGGGACAACTTCAGGCGAACCAACATCAGAATTATGGGGGTCTTAGAAGATGAGAGAGAGCAAGATATCGAAAACATACTGAAAGAAATAGTGACAGAAAACTTCCCCCACCTGGTGAAAGAATTAGACTTACAAGTCCAGGAAGCGTGCAGAACTCCAAACAAAAGGAATCCAAAGAGGACCACACCAAGACACATCATAATAAAAATTCCAAGAGCAAAAGACAGAGAGAATATTAAAAGCAGCAAGAGCAAAGAAGGTAGTTACCTATAAAGGAGAACCTATATGATTGTCAGCTGACTTCTCAACAGAAACCATGCAGCCCATACGGGAATGGCAAGAAATATTCAAGGTGATGAATAGTAAGAACCTACAGCCAAAGATAATCTATCCAGCAAAGCTATCACTCAGAGTCGAAGGTCAGACAAAGAGCTTCACTAATAAAAACAAGCTAAAGGAGTTCATCAACACCAAACCAGAGTTATATGAATTGCTGAAGGGGGTTCTTTCAGAGGAGAAAGTAAATAAAGATGGAAATTATGAACAATAAATACGTAACTATCAACAAGTGAATCTAAAAACCAAGGGAATTAAAAAGAATCTGATGAACAATAGTAACTGTTGAATATAATAGAATCAGAGGTATGGAAGGGGAGTGAATTAACAATTTTTGGGGGAAAGGGGAGAGGGGGATGTGGGAAGAGACTGAACATAAACTGTGCACCTATGGATGAGGACAATGGGGAGTGGGGAAAGGGCAGAGGGTGGGTTGGGAACCTGGCGGAGGAGAGCAATGGTGGGGGTGGGGGGAAGGAACATTGTAATAATATGAATAAAAACTTATTAAAAAAATAATAAAGTCACTGGTCTATTGAGATTCTTAGATTCTTCCTGCTTGAGTTTTGGAAGATTATATTTTTCTAGGAATATGTCCATTTCCTCCAGTTTGTCCAGTTTGCTGGAATAGAGTTGTTCATAGTATTTTGTAACAATCCTTTGTATTTTGGCAGGGTCTGTTGTTATTTTATCTCTTTCATTTCTGATTTTGTTTATTTGAGTCCTACCTCTTTGTTTTTTGGTTAGCCTGGCTAGAGGTTCATCAATCTTGTTTATCCTTTTGAAGAACCAGCTCTTGGTTTTGTTGATCTTATTTATTGTTTCTTTGGTGTCTATATCCTTTATCTCTACTCTTATTTTTATTATTTCCTTCCTTCTGCTTATACTGGGCTTTTCTTGTCGCTCTTTTTCTAACTCTTTTGAGTTGTAGAGTTTGATTATTTGTTACTTTTTTTTCTTTGTCTTTCTTTCTTTTTTTTCTTTTTTTTTTTGCAATAAGCTTGTAGGGATATGAACTTCCCTCTCAAAACTGCTTTTGCTGTGTTGTTGTGTTTTCATTGTCATTTTTTTTTTGCCAGGATGTTTTTTATTTCTTCATTGATTTCTCTGGTAGCTCAGTCCTTGTTTAATAGCATGCTGTTTAGTCTCCATGTGTTTGATTTCTTTGGATTATTTTTATTGTAGTTGATTTCCAGTTTTATGCCACTATGATCTGAAAAGATGCTTAATATGATTTCTATCTTCTTGAATTTGAAGAGACTTTGCCTATGTCCCAATATGTGGTCTATCTTTGAAAATGACCCATGAGCACTTGAAAATAATGAGACTGTTCAAAACCCGGAGTGGCTTTAGGGTGAAATGTTTTGAAGATGTTGATTAATTTTATCTAGTCTAGTGTGTCATTTAGGATTGATGTTTCTTTGCTGATTGTTTGTTTAGATGATTTGTCCAAAGTTGATAGTGGGGTATTAAAATCTCCTACTATGATTGTATTGCTATTAACCTCTCTCATAATGTCCTCCAGCAGTGTTTTTTTTTTTTTTTTTTTTTTTTTTTTTTTTTTTTTTTTTAATGTATTTGGGTGCTCCTGTATTGGGTGCATATATGTTTACTGGGGTTGTTTCTTCTTGTTGGGATTGCTCCCTTTAGTATTATGAAGTGGCCTTCATTATCTCTTATTATGTCCTTCACTTTTAGTTAGATCTAATTTGTCAGCTATAAGTATTTCTACCCCAGCTATTTTTTTCATTTCCATTCACCTGGAAAACATTTATCCATCCCTTCACACTCAGTCTGTGTGCATCTGTTTTTCTGAAATGGGTTTCTTGTAGACTGCAGATATATGAGTCTTGTTTTCTTATCCAATCCGTTACCCTATGTCTTTTGATTGGGGCATTAAATGCATTTACATTTAAAGTTATTGATAGGTACTTATTTGACGCCATTTTTATTCTATACCTCAGTGTTCCTTTTTTTGCTTCCTGTTTCTTTAGTTTTACAGCAGACCCTTTAGTATTTCTTGCATTGCTGGTTTGGTGGTGATAAATTCCTTTAGTTGTTTTTTGTTTGTTTGTTTGTTTTTTTTTGTTTGTTTTGTTTTGTGTGTTTTTTTTTGTGTGTGTCTGTGAAGCTCCTGATTCCACCTTCAATTTTGATTGATAGCATTGCTGGGTACAGAATTCTTGGATTCAGACCCTTCCTTTGCATGACTTTGTATATTTCATCCCATTCCCTTCTGGCCTGATGAGTTTCTGTGGAGAAATCAGTTGATAGTCTTATGGGGGTTCCTTTATATGTAACTTTCTGTGTCTCTCTAGCTGCTTTAGAAATTCTTACTTTGTCATTGGTGTTTGCCAATTTAATTATAATGCGCCTTGGTGTTGGTTTTTTGGGATTCATTTTGCTTGGGATTCTGCGAGCTTCTTTTATTTGTTTGGGCTTTTTCTTCTCTATCTCAGGAAAATTTTCTGTCATTATTTCTTCAAACATTTTTTTCAATGCCTTCCTCAGTTTCCTTTCCTTCTGAAACTCCTATTAGGTGAATATTGTTTTGTTTTGTATTGTTTCTAAATTCCCGTAGGCTCTCCTCCTGCTTTTTAATTTTTCCCCCCAGAAGCTGCTCTTATTAAGTATTTTTTTCTATCTTGTCTTCTAGCTTACTGATGCGGTCCTCTGCTTCTTCTAGTCTACTCTTGATGCTTTCTATTGAGTTCTTTACAGTAGCCATGTAATTTTTCATTTCTTCTTGGTTCTTCTTCATTTCCTCTTGGTTCTTACTCATATTGTCAAATTTGTCTTCCATTCATTTTATCCATCTTATGATCATTACTTTGTATTCTTGCTCTGGTAGGTTACTTGCCTCTAACTCGTTTACTTCCTTTTCTGGTGATGCCTGCTTTTTTTTCATATGCTGGCTGTTTCTTTATCTCCCCATGACCCTCTTTTCAGTATGTCTGGTTATGTAGTTCTCTGTCTCCTGCATTGATTTAAAAGCACAAAATACAACACAACCAGGAACAACACACAAGGCACTGAACAGGAATGTGTTTGTGATATTAATAACCTCCAATAATGGTGACCATTAGAGAAAGGCAAATTAGGGGGTAGGAGAGATAGAAGAGGGGGGAAAAAGGAGTGGGAAAATGAAATTGGCAAAGGAGAAACAAAAAGGGAGAGAGAGAAACTAGAATTATACTAAGAGAGAAAAGTGGAACTAACTATATATATGTGGGAAGGAAACTCCAATAGAAAAACGCTTAATCACAGCAAATGCCAGCAACAAGTATCTGGAGATTAATACAACTTACAACAGCAACTAATATCAAGCGAGGAAAGGGAAAGCAGAGGCAAAAACTAACTAAAACACAGCTAACAAAAACATACAATCAAACAAAAAGAATAAGCAAAACAATCTCACAAAAAAGCATAAAACTTTGATATAGTTAACATTCAACATAGAAGTATAAAAGAATAGAAAGACTGTTTTTGTTTTTGTTTTTTTGTGTGTGTTTTTTTTGGACAGCGAAAAGGGAGGTTTGTATGGGCTTTGAGCAGGGAGTTAGAAATTAGATATACACCAGTAGGGCGAAATTTTAGCAGGGGGTAAACAGAAAGAATAGGGAAAATCTAGAGCAGGAAAGGGTTAAGATAAACAGGACACCAAAGGGGGAAAGGTTAGGAAGAGAATGATAGCATATAGGAAGGTTTGAGATAGAATAAAGTGTTGGTGAAGGAAAGGTAAAAACAGACTGTAGAACACTAATCCCGAAGTAAAATAAAGAGCAAATAATATGACACTTAAAAAAATAATAATAAAAATAAACAAAAATAAATAAGATAAACAAGGTAAAATAGTAGTAGTAATAATGCTGATTACAAATAAAAAATGTATTAATTTAAAAGGTAAAATCAAGTGAGGAAAAAAGAAAAAAATAGTTCTTGAGTAAATGTTACAAATAATAAAAATAAAAACAAAAATTAAAATTAAAAAATAAAAATAAAAATAATTAAATAAAATGTGCAGTAGAAAAGGTCATTCACTTCTTTTATCGTTCTGTTTGACACACCTGTTTCCCAGTCCGATCAGTATTGCAGTTCCCTGCGTTTCACTACTCGTCAATGTTGTAATCCGGTCCTGATTTTTAAGCAGGCCTTCTTTGATTTTTTTATTACACTAGGGTCAATTTGAGATTTAGCCTCTGTGTGTCAGTGTTTCTGAGTTGATTTCCAGGCTCTAAAACCTCTCTAGCTTTTCCCCCCCCTGTATGACACTCCAGTGATCTGGGGAATTTGGCAGTCAAGTCCTAGTCAACTGCATTGCCCTGAAGCTCGTTGGCTATCCCTCTGCATCATATCAAAATGGTATCTTTAGATATCTCCCTATTAGGAGCTCTGTCCACAATCATGGTGACACCAGCCCAATAGCCTGGGGCTTTTCCTTCTAATCCCCGCCCCAGTTCTCCAGCTTCCTTGCAGCACTTGGCTTCTGTCTTCACGGGGACTCACCCTATCCCTGAGAAATCTGACCTTTTCGTAGTGTGGTGGAGTGCTCCTTTGAGTCCAAGTGTTCATGCTGTTTGGAAGTGGAGTATTGGGGCTCACAGCTGCTCGGTGGTCACTGCAGTCGTGGATATTCAGGTCTCTTTTCCTTTAAAAGATCCACTTTTCATTTAAAGTTAGCAAGATTTCCCCGTCCAAGCCCATAGGTAGCTCCGGGAGGGGGACCCAGCCCCGCCATGGTATTTCCCTGTCAGGTGTACCATGATCAGCAGTCCCCCACCTTCTCCTGGAGTTCACCTGTCACTTAGCTTGCTAACACTCCTAGCATGACCCTCAGCTGCTCTCTCTTTCTGCTTCAGGACAAGGCTCAGAACCCGTCCATCTATTCTTCCGCCATTTTGTGTTCCTCAAGCACCACTTTTTAAACAAGCTTTGAGATTTTCTTTAAAGATAGCTGAAAGATGGAATTGAGGATCTGTTAGCAACTAGTTTTGAGAAGTCCTGCTGGCAATGGAGAGCTTCCTGAATTCACAAGGGCATCAGAGGCACTGACATGGCAGAGATTGTTGTGGCAGAAGCAACTGGAAAATGTCCCGAGACTCCGATGCTGGTGCATTTTTTTTTAAGGATGAGGGGAGTGTGGGAGTTGGGGAGGATGAGTTCGGTTAAAGCTCTGAAAGTGTCAGACTCCAGCTATTTCATAAAGCGAGGCTTCACCTATGGACTCAAGGTCTGACCTAGGTGTTCCTTCACACTGTCCCCTGGTGGAGTGCTAAGGTCCTCAACGTTTTTCTGCCCTACATGTCTGAGAGCCATGGGACCTTCCCAGTCTGTTCGCACGGCAACACCCAATGCCAGGGGCACCACCTCCGCACTGAAGACTGAACACTCTGGGAACTTCACAGTCGGCTCTTCTGTAAAGTTCTTGCGGGTTCTCGTCAGTCGGCCTCCCCCAAATCCTATTTCTGAAAGGGCTTTAAGTGGAGGCTGGAGTCTAGACCTGGGTCTCCTATGAGGGGGAGGTGCAGTTCAGATTTCAGGGAAAGATATGGATGTGTTTCCCTGTCCCAGAGCTACTCCTCTGAGAGTGTCCTAGAATATTTTCCTGCCCTTGGCTTGCTGAGATACTCGTATGCAATCCAGTGGGATCAGCTGGAAACCCATAGTTTCTATCAGCTCTCCTGTGAGGGGGAAGCACCAGATTCCTGGTTAGTGGTGCAGCTGTCCCCACCCTCAGCCAGAGACTGATGTTTCCTGAGACTGTTCAAATCCCTAGGCTTAGACTCTGAGGCTATCTCCTCTGCAAAGGTCAAGATTCATGGTGTAGCAGGCAGGCCTCCTGAGAGTGGGGTGAGCTTTATCACCAAGGAAAGGGTTTTTCCTTTTCTGGAACTGTCATTTCTGGAAATGGCCAAAGCTTCTCAGGAAAATTGGCCAATTTGGTTTGGAGGAGTACACCCAAATGCAGGTCTCCTGGCCTTCACTTTTCTATGTCTCCCCAATGCTTCTTACTCCAGCCTTTCCTCAGGCACTTCAGTCCACACTGACCTACCTCCACTGAAGCCTGAGGTGAGTAGCTGTAAACAAAATTCCTTTGTTCTTGGTGTTTTAAACAAACAAACAAACAAACAAACAAACAATAAAACATGGTTTAACTGAGATCATCTGCCAACTCCTTGACACCAGACTTGCCTGGATGTTATATGGGCGGCTGTCTTGGCTCTGGTGCTCAGGGTTTTGAAGCCCAGCCTGGGTTCTAGGCCTCCATCTTCTCAGGGAAAAGACTCTCCCATAGCCTCTTCACTCAAGGCCTATGGCCTGTGAAAGGTGGGTCAGTCACTCTCATGACTTCACCCTTGCTACAAGTCTCGAGGTGTTTTCTTTCCTTCCTTGATATAAGTCTCCTCCTCAGCTAGATCTCAGTAATTCCAATTGAGTGTACCATAATTTACTTGTATTTCCAGTCTGGCCCTAGGAGAAGGTACAAGAAAGGTCTGCCTATTTGGTCACCATCTTCTCCCTCTAGTCCATCTCCCTTTAAGTATTACAGAGTGAAATGTAATTATAACCAGCAGTATAAATTGTTTTTTCCCCTGGGATAAAGGATACTCTAACAGACTTTTTCTTTGCATTAAGAGTTTAATACAAAATAGCTTTCTATGCTTATCCTATATAACAAAGAGGTAATATGCAAATTGATCCTCACACCTTTATAAGATGGCTGCCTATGACCAGGTCAGCAGTGGTTTAGTGAGGGATGACCAAACGACTGAACAGTAGGGTGTGAGGGGTGACCAGGCTGGCAGGGAGGCCATGAGAGGTGACCAGGCCAGCAAGGGGGGACAGTTGGGGGTAGTAAGAGGTTATCAGGCCAATGGGGGGGGTGTAGTTAGGGCCAACCAGACCAGCAGAGGAGGGTAGTTGAGGGTGATCAGTCAGCAGGGGGGGCAGTAAGAGGTGACCAGGCTGGTGGGGAGGGGCAGTTAGAGTTAATCAGGCCAGCACACAGAGGCAATGAGGGGTGATCAGACTGGTTGGGGGGCAGTTAGGGGAAACCAGGCAGGCAGGTAGGTGAGTGATTAGGAGCCAGTGGTCCAGGATTGAGAGAGGGATGTCTGACTGCCAGTTTACACCCAATCCTGGGGGCAGGTGGGGTTGAGGGGACCCCCCATGTATGAATTTCGTGCACTGGGCCTCTAGTCTATACGAGTAATAGAGGAATATGCAAATCATCTAGGATGCTATCACTCAATGACTGTTCAGCAGGCTATGTCCCTGCCCCCTGCTCAGGCAGTTGTGAGGCCGGGGATAGGTAGGATAGGATAATAGGATATAATAGGAGGGGATAAGAAAGGAGAGGGAGAGGAAGGCAGGCCTGCAGACAGGCCTAGAGAAGAAACAAAAATACAGAAAGGGAATAGGAGAAAGACACAGGAATGGAAAAGGGAAGGAAATATAGGGCTGCACATGGAAGGAGGTGGTCACAGGGAGGGGGAGCGGAGCAGCTGCACCTGGTGAGGGGTGGTGCCAGACAGAATGGAGCTGGGAGCCCTGCTAAGACATGGGAGGAGGATGGTGGCCCCTAGTGCAGGCTGTTGGGATGGGGTCGGAGGCTTTCCAGGCAGAAGTGCTCCTGCTCCACAGCAGCAGTGCCTAAGCCCCTAGCTTAGCTGGGTTGGAGTTGGACATTATGGAGGGTACCGCTTTTGTCTCCGAGGGCTGGACCCCAAAGACACTGGCCAGGGTTAGGTTGGTGGAGTGTTAAGTGTACTTTGTTGACCAGAAGTTGGGGCATTTCAGAGAGGGAATGGGAGGACAATGGTGGCAGGTAGGCTGGGGAAGGGGGGCAGCGAAGGCCTAGCCAGGGCTGGGCCCTGGACTGAGGGTTAATGCCCCCCAAACAGAAGCTTTTATATCAAAGTGCACTCAGGCGGGGCTGGAAGCAGGTCCCAGAGAGGAAAGAGGAGGGTTTAAAAGAGAAACATGATAAGGGGCCCGGGCGGGGGGGGGGGGGGGGGGGGGGGGGAGGGGCGGGGAGGGGAGGAAGGAGGATAATAATAGGGAAAGAGTGAGGGAGGCAGGGCTCAGGCTCACAAGGGAAAGGCAAATGGAGGGGGGGAGGGAAGAGTAAGAAGGAGACAGACACAGTGAATGAAGGAAGAGAAGGAAGAAAGAAGGGAGGGAGAGGGGCCGTGGGAGATTCAAAGGGAGAGAGGGAAAGAAAACAGGAAAGAGAAGGATGCTAAAATGGAATGAGGCCAGAAAAATAGTTAAGCAAAAAGAAGAAACATAATGTGAGAGTGAGGTGAGTTTAAAAGGAGGAATTAGTAAAAAATTAAGTACAGGGTGATTTTTTAAAAATGTAGTCAGACATCCCCTGAGGGCTCCTGGACTGTGTAATTGCACAGGCTTGGCTAAGCCCCCCTCCCCACCGCTGTGCATGAATTTTGCGCACCGGGCTTCTAGTAAACACATAATAGGGTACAGACTTTGAGTTGCCTAACTAATTAAAGCAACTGAATTCCCCCCTTCCTCAGCAACTGTATTTACATTAAAAGAAGAAAGATGGTAATATAGTATTCTATAGTGATAGTTAATAATTACTGATAAAATTTAATAGTATAATGTTGGGTTTAATAATTCTTCATATTTGTTAATGATGTTTGTCTCTCATATAACTTTGTAGGCATTTATTTAAAATATATTTTCTATAGGAAGTGTAACTAGAAACAGAATCTTTTTTATGTAATTAAAAGGATGATTTACAAAAAGCATATGTACTACAGGGCCTGGGTCAGGATGGAACTCTGAACCTGTAAGTATATTTTTGGGAAATGACCTGTAGTAATAAAAGTGAGTTCCCGAGTTGTCAGATAAAATTTATTGTAGAAAGTATACAACTCAAAACTTTCCTATCAAAAATTCTTGGTAGGTTGTTAAAAGTGAGCTTAAAATATTTGAAAAGCAAAAATATGGAGACCAGTATAAGCCTATATGCCCTCATGGCACCTCTTCTTCAAAGGAAAGCATTTAAAAAATGTAAAGAAACATTACAAGGGATCATATAGACATCTGTAATAATGCCCTTACTTGACATCATTACTAAGTCTCTTGAATTCCAGAACAGAATCTTGTTGACTAAAAATTGATGAAAAATTCCATGGACTAAAAGAACAGAAAGTACACATAACTTTTCTCTTCAGTGCCTCATGACCAGCACCATGTCCTCTGCATCCACCCCTTCTCCTCTCTTGTGGTGATCAGACCAAGGATATTCCACACACAAGCAGGGTTGAGCCTGCCCCTATTAGCTGAGATGCGGATTTTCTAACTTTATTTTTTTATTTATTTTTTAAAATATATTTTATTGATTTTGTACAGAGAGGAAGGGAGAGAGATAGAGAGTCAGAAACATCGATGAGAGAGAGTCATCGATCAGCTGCCTCCTGCACACCCCCTACTGGGGATATGCCCGCAACCAAGGTACATGCCTCTGACCGGAATCGAACCCGGGTCCCTTCAGTCCCCAAGCCGATATCCATTGAGCCAAACCGGTTTCGGCTGGATTTTCTAACTTTAAATTTCATGTACTTGTAGCTCTGTGCTATGGAAATTATAAATAAATAAAAAAAAAAAAACAAGGAAGAGAGACTGTACTCTCTGATATGCAGGTGAATTTTTCCAGGAAAGGGTGTTGGATTTTATCAAATGCTTTTTCTGCATCAATTGATATGACTATATGATTTTTATCTCTCAATTTGTTTGTGATGTATCACATTTATTGATTTGTAGATATTGTACCATCCTGCATTCCTGGAATAAATCCTACTTGGTCATGGTGTGTGATTTTTGTGATGTTCTGCTGGAGCTGATTTGCTAGAATTTTGTTGAGGATTTTGGCATCTATTTCATGAGGGATATTAGCGGAGAACCCAGGAGCTGTGCGACAGGAGGAGCAAGCTGTTATTTATTGGGGAGGGTCACCTTGGCGACATTGTTACTGTGCTGCCTCCCATTTAATCAGGGACAGATAGAAAATAATTAAATCAACCTACTCTCAACATAGCAGATGACCTGTTCAGTCTGAGTGACTCCAAGATTGATGGCACCATTACCAGGAGCTCAGTAACACTGCTAAACCACCTCATCAGCCATTTTGATAGCCACAAGCTTTATTTTGTAGTGAAAACAAAAATGTCACATCTCAAAAGGTAGATTTCTCTATGAAAATAGCATCATGCCTTCAAAATATATTTAGTCAGCAGGGAAGGCTGACTAAATATATTTTAGGGAGATTGAAGTAAACTTGTGGAATGCAGATTATTTGACTTCTATCTTGGGATTGTGTTATGTACATCTGGGTCCAACCACCTATTATATATGATACATTAACTTATAAAAGATTCTTACTAAATATAGTCTTAAGAAATTAGGAACAAAAAAAAGGCTTTGTTGTTAATCCAGGTGACTATTATTGTGAAGGGACATTGAACTGAACCAGCTTTGTCTGGGATTCAAGAGGAATTGGAAAATTCACCTGCATATCAGAGAGTACAGTCTCTCTTCCTTGTTTTTTTTATTTATTTATAATTTCCATAGCACAGAGCTACAAGTACATGAAATTTAAAGTTAGAAAATCATTAATTATATGTCCATTTTGAGTGGTTTGGGTAAACATGAAGTCTGAAGTTTAATTTCCCCACTTGTGAAATTTATTAATTCTTTATTCTAAGAAACTTTGGAGTAATTTGGTTGAAAGTATCTCTAAACGTTGCTGAACTTCTTGCATTTATATTTAATATAAATAACCCAAATGTTATAATTACACATATATTTATATACAAGTACAGGCATACACACAGACATATAGATTTAGTTGAGGTTGAAAAAGGATTAGGGACTTGAGGAAGGCTTAAAGAAGGTCATTGAGTAGTAAATATAACTGGCCGACAACAACTTCCCTCTTGTCACACATCTGTGTTCCCATTTTTAATATTATTCTAATGCCTGTGATAGAATACAGCATGGTTAAAACTATTAGAAAAATAAAAGGTGAGCTCTTGTTCTACATATTTTAATGTATTAATTTAGACTAATATCAGAAATAGAGAAATCTTACAACTCTGGTTTAGGGCTTAAATGTGCTTCTGGTGTGGTGGCAATACCAGTGGAGAAGAAAGCTCAGGGGTTCTCCATCTACTCAACCACCACCACCAGGATTAGACTATGGCACCTAATGTAATTTTTCATGGGGCAAAGCAGTGGTGTTCAAAGAGTACTTGAAATTATTTTTAGGATCTGTTTATTGTGGGCAGTGCCCTGTGGTTACCGCCAGACTGGACATGTCTGTGTCTGTAAAGCACATGGCCATTTGCCACTGAACAAGCTGTGTTGGAAATCACTCTCTCCTTCTTGCTTTGTCTTTTCTGTACTGCCCTTCATCTGGTAAGCCCATCAAATATGTTATAATATCTCCACACTAAATTTAAAGAAAAAGAAGAGAATGATCTAAATTGTACCCCCAAATTTTATTTTCTCTTATTAAAAAATACAGTAAGAAACAGAAATAGCATCTATTACTATATCTATTACAAAAGGTAAAAGCTTTTGGTAATTGGTAACTTATTTGTTCACTGTGAGTATGATGTCTTCTGACCACCTTGGGACTGGCTATGGAAGCCCCTCTGAGCTTCTGTGACAGTGTCTGCCTGTTTCCACAATGCTCTATTTTGTGTTTGACTATGAAGTCCGCACTAGATGGCTGGCTCTTAGATTGCCAGGGAAAGGGCCTCATCCATCTTTGCGTTTCCAGTAAAACCTTTGTTATTCTTTGCCACAGTGAATGTGATAAATATTCGTTAAATTATCTGAAGAAACACAAATGAAATTACTAACAATTTAGAGGGTAGTTGTTTATTGCTAAGAAAGTGATGTATGTGTCTAGTCTGTATAACATATGTTTCTCAGTGGCAATTAGAGTGGGAATGATAATAATTCACTCAAGTTTTTGGAGATAGATGGACCGTTGGGGCAAAAGGGAAGTTGCAGAAGCCCAGATGGATGGACTTGGTTTATAGCCATCACCCTTCACTTTTGATATGTCTTCTGTATAAATTAATATTTTCTGTCACAAAACTATTTCAACCACCATGGACTGTGTTCATATTTTCTCCATCCATCCCCTCACTCTCAGCTTCAGTCTTCAGCTGACTGCCCCAGAGACACTGTAGGGACACAGTGCTGTGATGCATTAAGAATGAATGATGCCTCAATTTGGTTAATCTGGTCCTTTCTCCATCCTGCAACTCTGCAATTTACAGTATTCCAGGATTGTGCTGGGAATGTATGCAAACAAAGTGTTCTCTCTCTCTCTCTCTCTCTCTCTCTCTCTCTCTCTCTCTCTCTCTCTCTCTCGTGTGTGTGTGTGTGTGTGTGTGTCCCTGTGGGTGGAAGGAGAAAAGGAGAGATGAGTGCACTCCAGAGGCTGACCTGTGGCTCTCACACCTCCTGTTCTGTGACTTTGTGTGTCCCAGGCTACCAGGGAGCCCCTTTCACACCATTCTTAGCCAACCTTCTTGAAGGCTGCACATTTCAAGCTTGACATGTGCACTCTTCTCACACTATTGTCCTTATCCATAGCAGAATGGAAGACAAAACAAATGCTCAGAAAAAAGCCTAGAAGAACACTATATTGCTGTGCTTGGCTCATGCAAAGGCTCCTGACCCCCAACTATATAGGTCACTTTGAAACTACCATTTACTGATAGTGCAAGCATTGCTTGGTGCTGTAAATGCATTGTCTCATGTGATCCACCCAGCCAATCTTTCAAAGACCAAAAATCTTTCAAATGGAAACTTGGGGAGGTTGAGTGAAATATCCCAGGGACACATATATAGTGATAAATGCAAATCCAGCTGTCAGACTCAAAGCTTGTGAGTTTTACAATAGGCAATACCCTTTATGACTGGTAGGTGTTTTAGATACTCCCTTCCCACTGCATTTAAAATACTTCTCTAATAATAATAAAAAAATGCAATTAGATCTGTATTTCTTTGATTCACATATAATCAATAAAAGTTTAATATCCACATCTTCCATTGCCAACTTTGTGAAAAATCTGAGATGAAAAATCTGAGTGTACCTACTTAGCTTTAGTAAAAAAATAATTTTGTTTCTTCCTTCCCTAGTTCCAATAACTTAAGCTATTTTAGTCTTTTATTGCTTTAGAGCTTCAGAATTTCAGAAGGACATTATTAAAACTAGAAAGCTAATAAATTAAGGGTAGGTAAGATGCTTATGCCAGGAATCATGTCTAACATTCACCTATCTAATTGAGACATGCTAAATATTCTGTTTCTTTAAATATTTACGAAAATAATTAGTTATTTGAATGTAGCAGCAATACTCATTTTCCTGCTACTTTAGCAACATTACTAGTAGCAAACATATTTGAGTAGTTAGTGTTTTGCAGGCACTCTGCAATGTATATTAAATGTATGATCTCAGTTTGGGTAGAATTAGACTTCTGGTTAAATCTAAGGTCAGCTACTTGCATGGCATGAGGCCTTGGACTAGTCATATGATGCCTCTGAGCCTCAGTGTCTCCATTTATCTCATGGGCTATTGTGTGGACTAAATAATTTTAAAACAGTATTTGATGGCTAATACTAGGTCAATATATGCTAATATCTATTACTTTATTAATTACAAAAGGTAAAAGCTTTTGGTAATTGGTAACTTAATTATTCACTGTTGGTATGAATTTTGGCCACATCTATAATAATAAAAGCATAATATGCCAATTAGACTGGACAGCCAAATGACCTTCTGGACGTAATTCCGGATATCCTTCCAGAAGACCTTCCTGATGAAGCCATGGTGTTGGGGACCTAGGCAGCAGCAATTGATCAGGCAGACAGGTGAGCAATTGGGGGTGATCAGGCAGGCAGGTAGAGGTGGTTGGGTGATTAGTCAGACAAGCACAGCAGTTAGGGGTTATCAGGCAGGCAGGTGAATGGTTAGGAGCCAGCAGTCTGGGATTGAGAGAGGGATGTCTGACTGCCAGTTTTGGCCTGATCCTGCAGGGATGTCTGTGGGATTGGGCCTAAACTATCAGTTGGACTAGCTCCGAGAGGTCCCGAATTGTGAGAGGGTGCAGGCCAGGCCGAGGTATCCCTCCCCCCTTCCCACCGTGCATAACTTTTGTGCACCATGTCTCTAGTAGATAAAACTTAAAATATTCTGCTGGAATTCCAAATCAGTTCTAGTTACTAATGATCACTTATAAAAGCTCCTTTCACATTTAGTGTATTTATTTAAAATGCAAAGAATGATTTACTATTCCTTCTTCTTTGCTGTGTGTGTGCGTGTGTGTGTGTGTGTGTATCAAATTCTTTTACTTGGTTTCTTAGATGAAATGTAAATATGCTCTAGAAACTGAACTCCAATTTAGGGAAGTGTTTAGTGCTTTTAAATAACCATCTCTCCTCTCCATTCCTTGTGACTGGTGGCAGCTTCCCACCTGTCTTAGCCACAGCAAAGCAGCCTTTTTTGGTGGCCAGTATGTATGTGGAACAGAGCTGGGGACTCACCCAGGCCACCCATGACCAGAAAGCATACTGGGAGTGGATGTAACTTAAGAACCTGGAATAAGCAAAGTAGCATTAAAAACACTTAGTTTAAGGAACTAAGAATGAATCTGTCCTTTGGTTTATTCATAGTAGTTCCCTGATTATGAAAGTATGTGGCCAAAGTTAGAGTATGGGCAGGGTAGGTGTGGAGAAAATACTACCAGGATCCTAGACCAAGATAAATTACATGGATAACACCCTCCCTATGTTGTAGCTCTTATGGGATCATAATTCCAGGGCCAGATGGGGAGCAGTTGAGTTGTGAGATAATGTGAAATTCTCATTTCAAACACTCTGTGTTGAGGATAAACTATTGCAGAGTTCATCTTGGCCTGTTGCTCAAAGTTGCTTTTTAAAAAAGAAAATCAGTAAAAATGCTACTCTGAGGAGGGATGAAAATTGAACTCAGGATATTAGTCTGAGACCTGAAGTACTGTTTCAGGATAAATACTGTTTGTGTGTTCTGGGTGTGTGTTCCATTATGCCAGATTCTTTTCAATGTCTGAAGAAAAAAAGTTTTCCCCGTAATGAGTTAATATGAGGAATTTTAGGAAATAATTTTGGTTAATGTTTTCCTGACCTGAGATTCTTTGGTTTATTCTTCCATTTGATTCCTTTTCAGGGTAGTTATCACTACCTTTTTGGAGAAAACATTTTCATAATCACCAATAAATTATTTGGGACAGGAAACCAGCTTGGGTTTCCTTTATTTTGGGCTAAATTAGAAGAGGTTTAACTCATGTGCTTCAGTGAGCATGAACAATTTCAAGAAATAGTTAATATTTTTGTTAAAATTCATGTCCTTTGGTTATTATTTAGTCATTCATTACAGGTAACAAAGCAAAAGCTAAATTCTTCGGTACTGTGAAGTTTGGCCCATTCAGTTGGAAAAATCTTAATGACCAAGAAACCATGTGTTTTTACTTAGATATGTTTTATGACATAGCTGTAAAATCTTGTCTCACACAGACCTACCACAGCTTGCATTGTTTCACAGACAGTAATATGCCTTTGTATTAAGTCTAAAAGACTGATGAAAACTAGAGAGCCACATAGTAATTATTTATGACTGCTTTATTACTAACATATAGGATTTTAACAAAACTGTGCAAGCTAAGTGTTAGCTTCAAGGTTGGAGAAGTTACAAGAAGGGGAGTGTGACAGCAGTTCAAAGTCAGCCCGCCCAGACCACTATTAACAACTGTGTTGAAAGGTTTTTCAATTTGGCACAAATAAAGGTCCAGAAGGATTAAAGTGTGATATGTTGGCTGGCAAACTAGAAAAAGTATTTTTCATAACAGTTGAAGGGGGGAAAAGGAATGCATTGTTGTTTTGAATCAGATTGTCTCCCACAGAGAAAATAAATTGTTTTATGATGTACCATGATAGTTGTATAATTCTTGTCTTAGGGGCAAATGACCTGTAAACTGTGAGCAACTAAATGTATTAATTTAATAAAGGATTAGCATGTAGTCAAACTATGTGACTTTTAAATGTGATACACTCTTGTAACACTTTGTCTTTTAGCTTCCCCATAATTAATTTTCAAAAGAGCTCCCCAAAAAATTTCCCCAAGGTAAGAAACTAGAGTGTCTATTAACAAGTGGTCTGTAGGTGCTGACATTAATTTTTTACTTTAGATTCACTTAAGGTATGGTCCAATCTTTCAGGATAAAACATCAGTTTTCACTTGGAGAATGCCAGAAAGAAATTTTCTGGATTATAGTATCATCTTCGTTTTTATCCCCTCCAAATACCAAAGATAAATACGGAGTGAGACACCACACAAAGTCAAGTTAATCATGATATTGAAATTCACTATGGAACTATGCACACAATTCTTTGAATTGACTCCTAACCTTCACCAGGAGTTGTGTTTCACAAAGTAAAGTTACAATTGTCATGGGCTGAATTATGACCTCCCCCATCCCCAAATTCACATATTGGAGTCCTAACTTCAGTACCTCAGACGTAAAGTCTCATACAATATACTTGAGTTTGCATCTTCACTGTCTTGCTCATTCATTGTTTCTAAGGAGTCTTGGTTAGAGAATGGAGTTCATTACTATAAAAATATTCATATTTATTTAGCAATAAGAGGAAATTGTAGTAAGGAAAGAAAGGGCTTAAGTCAGGTCAGTATCAGTAGTGTAGAATTTAAATCTGAGTGAATATTCAGTGGGGATTCACAATTTTTGTGATTTGAAGAGAAATATTTAAAGTCCTTTAAATACCTCATTTATCCTTCCTTCCCAGGATATGAGAGTTCTTCTTTGATTCCAGATGTAATGCATTTCACTGATTTGTTGGTTCTTTCACTGCAGTGCCCCTGACACCACCTGTTTTTGTTGTTGTTGTTGTTGGTTTTTTTTGTTTTGTTTTGTTTTTTACTTGAGGGTTAAACTTCTGTTGTGTTTCCCTGACACCTGGATCTTGTGCATTGAGCCATGGTTGACTTTGATCCCTCAGATAAACCTTTTAGTTCATGATTTTCCAGTGGCTTCTTACAATAAATCTCAGTTCCTCTTCTTGCTTTTCATGCTTGTGCACCAAAAGGCCCTTCAGACAACAAATAGTCTATTCTCCTATTTGCCCATTTCCCAATCTGCTTGCTGCAGGTCCCTGTTCCTTTCTTCCCTTCCTTCTAGGAGCCCAAATAATTTTACCCTTTCATCTTTATTTCCTCCAGGTCCTGCTTGCTTCAAAAGAGATCCTTTGCCATGATTGCTCCAAAAGAGATACTCCCCTGGCTTACACTGTTCCCTAATATACTAGTACCAAATTTTCCGGCGTATAAGACGACCCCCTAATATATATATATATATATATATATATATATATATATATATATATATATTTTTTTTTTTTTTTTTTTTTTTTTTTTTCCAGTTAAAACATAGGTTTAGGCCTGTGTTCGCTGTATAAGACTACCCCCCACTTCCGAGGCAACACCCGTTCTTTTTTTAATAGACCGCCTCTCTGACTCTGGCCAATCTGAGCAGGCTTTTTACTAGAACACAGTTTACATGTTCTGTACCCAAAGCTACACTGTGTTCTAGTAAAAAGCCTGCTCAGATTGGCCAGAGTCAGAGAGGCGGTCTATTAAAAAAAGAACGGGTGTTGCCTCGGAAGTGGGGGGTAGTCTTATACAGCGAACACAGGCCTAAACCTATGTTTTAACTATAAAATTAGGGGGTCGTCTTATACGCCGGAAAATTCGGCATGTGAGCAGTTGTGCTTTAGCTATTAGAATGAATGGTCCCCTGCTGATTAACAAATGTCATTACCATCTCACTGTGACCTTGATATTTGAGAATTGGCTTTGGAACAGGCAGACATGGTTTTGAATCCTGGCTTCACATTTAGTAACTCTGTAAGCCTTGGGCAGTTACTCAAGACCCTGATGATCTTTATCTCTATTGGCTGAAAATTTAAATAATTTTAGCTTTGAATCTGTGTTTCTTAAGTAAAGTCTAAAGAGACAATAGAGTGTGAGATGGGAGGAACTCAGGCCTCAGCTCACACAAGCACCATTCCCACTTCTCTCATCTCTCCAGGTTAGGTTTTCAGAGCCTCCTTTCTCATCATGGTGGCCCCAGGTCCTGGCGGGCCCCCTTCCTGCCCTGCCCAGGGACTCCTGCTGCAGCCATCCACACCCTAGATGTTAGTGTCACTGTCATCCAACAGTTGACTCCAGGGGTGATCCAGATACCTAAAACACACACACTGGCACAGAAGCTGCAATAGTTAGGACTACTTGTCTACTTTGTTGGCATTACTGACTCATGGGATCTGGGCATGGAGGGGACCCAGAGGGGGTGGCCTGGAGTATATGGGGGAGTAGAGGGAAGGGGGTTGTGCCAGATGCCTATGGCATCTGTGTATACCCACTGGTTGTTTCTGTGCAGGAGGGAGGACAATGAGAAATACCAAAGGAAAAGCATCCAGTTTGGTCTAGAGACCACAAGGTAAGTAAAGAGCTTTATGTTTCAGTATCATTGTAGGCATGGTTTTTCTGCTTTTAAAAAAAAATCTTTATTGCTGAGAGTATTACAAATGTTCCCCTTTAGTCCCCTGCTAGAGAAAGACAGATTTTCTTGCTTTTTAAAAAAATATATTTTTTTTATTGATTTCATAGAGGAAGGGAGAAGTAGAGAGAGAATCATTGATCAGTTGCCTCCTGCACACCCCCTACTGGAGATCAAGCCTGCAACCCAGGCATGTGCCCTTGACCAGAATTAAACCCTTGACCCTTCAGGTCAATGCTCTACCCACTGAGCCAAACCAGCTAGTGCTTTCTTGCATTTTTAAGCCAATCTCTCACATTTTCATTTTGCAGTGGCCTGTAAATTATGTAGCCAGTGATGCTTAGAATTAGTTTTGAGAATTAAATAACTTATGTTAAGCACTTGGAAAATGCCCAGCAAAAAAGAATTGTGTTTTCCTAATAAGTGAATGTGTATTATCTCCAACTTACTGAGATTTCTTCAGAGCCAGAGTCTTAGCACCTTATAATTTCCCTGATTTCAATTTGTCTTGGCCAGAGCTGTGTCTAAAATATAGCAATTGTAGGAGCAAAATGTGCTTTGTCAGGAGATATTAAACTGATGTTAGTGAAAAAACATAATCAGATTTAGGAATTTCCTGGATTTGTAAGCAAAATGGGGTGTGATCTGTATATAGACTTCCGCTCCCCAAATCAATAAATTTAAATATATTTTATTGATTTTGTACAGAGAGGAAGTGAGAGAGATAGAGAGTTAGAAACATCGATGAGAGAGAGTCATCGACCAGCTGCCTCTTGCACACCCCCTACCGGGGATATGCCCGCAACCAAGGTACAGGCCCTTGACCGGAATCGAACCCAGGTCCCTTCAGTCCCCAAGCCGACGCTCTATCCATTGAGCCAAACCGGTCTCAGCTCAAATCAATAAATTTAATCATATCCTGAAAAGGCCCCCCCCCAAAAAAAAAATGTACACAGGCCTGTTAATTGGAGATGACAAGAGAGAAATGTCATAAAATAATGTCATTTTTAAAAAAGTGCTATTTTAATTAAATTACAATGAATCATAAACCAACTTCTTTTTAAATTTTTAAAAAATTTTTACAAATACAAAATAAATCTATCACCAGATTGTAGATACAAAATAATTAGCAATTTGCATGCAATAAACATTAACATTTCAAGAAAAATGATTTAAAATATAATATTATCAAAATTGTACTAATAGAGTATATCACAAAAGTTCTAGAAAATATTAAAAATCTGCAAATAACAGGATTCTTCTCTTATATTCTAAAATATTTTTTTCTTTGACTCTATTTTTGCTCATCAGTTAATGTTGTTTCATTATATTCCACAAATGAGTGAGATTATGTGATATATATCTTTCTCCAACTAGCTTATTATGCTTACCATAATGCTCTCCAGGTCTATCCATATTATTGTAAATGGTAAAAGTTTTTCTCTTTATACAGCAGCATAGTATTCCATTGTGTAGATATACCACTGTTTTTTCATCCACTCATCTGCTGATGGGCACTTAGGATGTTTCCAAATCTTAGCTATTGTAAATTGTGCTGTTAAGAACATAGGAGTGCATAGGTGCTTTCTGATTGGTGTTTCTGATTTCCTGGGATATATTCCTACTAGAGACCTGGTGCATGAAATTTGTGGTGGTGGGGTGTCCCTCAGCCCAGCCTGCACCCTCACCAATCTGGGACCCTTCGAGAGATGTTAAACTGGCCGTTTAGACCAGATCCCAATGAATCTGTTTTTGTTTATCTGTTTATGTTGTTCATTATATTTCATAAAGGAGTGAGATCATGTGATATTTATTTCTCTCTGACTGGCTTATTTCGCTTAGCATAATGCTCTCCAGTTCCATCCATCTGTTGAAAATGGTAAGAATTCCATCTTTTTCTCTGCAGCATAGTATTCAATTGTGTAGATATAGCACAGTTTTTTAATCCACTCATCTGCTGATGAGCACTTAGGCTGTTTCCAAATTTTAGCTATGGTGAATTGTGCTATAATGAATGCAAGAGTGAATATATATCCTTTCTGATTGGTGTTTCTAGTTTCTTGGTATATATTCCTAGAAGTGGGATCACTGGGTCAAATGGGAGTTCCATTTTAGTATTTTAAGGAAACTCCACACTCTCCACAGTGGCTGCACCGGTCTGTATTCCCACCAGCAGTGCACCAGAGTACCTTTTTCTTCACATCCTCACCATCACTTGTCCATTGTTGATTTGTTAATGATAGCCATACTGACAGGTGAGAGATGGTACCACCTTGTCATTTTGATTTGCATCTCTTGGATGATTGGTGACTATAAGCATGTTTTCATATGTCTCTTGGCCTTCCTTATGTCCTGTGTCTAAAAGTATCTATTTAGGTTCATTGCCCATTTTTTTGAATGGGTTATCTTCCTTTTATTAAGTTGTATGAGTTTCCTGTAAATGTTGGAGATTAAACCCTTATTGGTGATAACATGGGCAAATATGTTCTCCCATGCAGTGGGCTTTCTTGTTGTATTCTTGATGGTTTCTTTTGTTGTGAAAAAGCTTTTTATTTTGATGTAGTCCCATTTGTTAATTTTCTCTTTAGTTTCTATTGCTATAGGAGCTGTATCTGTGAAGAAATTGCCTCAGCATATGTCTGAGATATTGCTGCTTATGGATTCCTCAAGTATTTTTATGATTTCCTGTCTTATGTTTAAGTACTTTATCCATTTTGAGTTTATTTTTGTGTATGGTGTAAGTTGGTGGTTTAGTTTCATTTTTTTTTGCATGTATATGTCCAATTTTACCAACACCATTTATTGAAGAGATGTCTTGACTCCATTGTATTTTCTTGCCTTCTTTGTCAAATATGAATTGAGCATATTGGTTAGGATTGACTTCTGGGTTCTCTATTCTATTCCATTGATCTACGTCTGTTCTGGTGCCAGTACCAGGCTCTTTTGAGAACATTAGCTTTGTAATATAGCTTGGTATCTTGGTATCTGATATTGAGATTCCACCTACTTTGTTCTTCATTCTCAGGATTGCTGGAGCTATTTGGATCTCTCTCTCTCTATTTTTTTTTATTTTGTAATTCCAGATGAATTTTTGAAGAGTTCTTTCTAGGTCTGTGAAATATGCCATTGATATTTTATTTATTTATTTATTTATTTATTTATTTAATAAATCTTTATTGTTCATATTATTACAAATGTTCCTCATTTTTCCCCCCTCCATTGCTCCCCTCCACCAGGTTCCCACCCCATCCTCTGCTCTTTCCCCACCCCTCATTAGGTGCACAGTTTATGTTCAGTCTCTTCCCACATCCCCCTCTCCCCTTTCCCCCAAAAATTGTTAATTCACTCCCCTTCCATACCTCTGATTCTATTATATTCAACAGTTACTATTGTTCATCAGACTTTTTTAAAATTTCCTTATTTTTTAGATTCACTTGTTGATAGTTATGTATTTATTGTTCATAGTTTTTATCTTTATTTACTTTCTCTTCCGAAAGAACCCCCTTCAGAAATTCATATAATTCTGGTTTGGCGGTGATGAACTCCTTTAGTTTTTTTTTTTTTTAAATTTTAATTTTTATGTGTGAAGCTCTTTATCTGGCCTTCGATTCTGAGTGATAGCTTTGCTGGGAAGATTATTTTTGGCTGTAGGTTCTTGCTATTCATCATCTTGAATATTTCATGCCATTCCTGTCTGGCCTGCATGGTTTCTGTTGAGAAATCAGCTGACAATCATATGGGTGCTCCTTTATAGGTAACTACCTGTTTTTCTTTTGCTGATTTTAATATTCTCTCTTTGTCTTTTGCTCTCGGAATTTTAATTGTGATGTGTCTTAGTGTGGTCTTCTTTGGATTCCTTTTGTTTGGAGTTCTGTGTGCTTCCTGGACTTGTAAGTCTAATTCTTTCACCAGGTGGGGGAAGTTTTCTGTCACTATTTCTTTCAGTATGTTTTCGATATCTTGCTCTCTCTCATCTTCTGGGATTCCCATAATTCTGATGTTGGTTCACTTGAAGTTGTCCCAGAGGTTTCTTACATTATCTTCAACTTTCTAGATTCTCTTGCATTCTTGCTTCTGTGGAGGAGTGTCTTCTGGCTCTTTATGTTCCAAATCTTTCACTTGATTATTGCAATCTTCCATTCTGTTTTTAGGACTCTGTATAATATGTTTTATTTCAGACAATGTATTCTTTATTTCTTGTTGATCCCCTTATTATTTCTTGTTAATTACTTACTATGTCTAGTTGATCCCTTTTCATATCCTCATAGGACTTATCTATCTTTTCTAGGAAATTCTTGAAAAATCTTATAAAGCCTTGTTTTGAACTCTATATCCAGTCACTTTTTGTCCTCCATTTCTTTCGTTTGTGATCTATTTTCTTGTCTCGGCATTTTTGCAGCTTCCCTGAGTTGGTAGCCTTAAAAGTCTCCTTGTTCTGCTTGGATGGGGTGGAGTTTCAGGGTGGAGCCTACAGCCTTGGCTTCCGTCAGCCATGCCAGCCATGCCCTATGTGGCTCCTGAGTCTCAGTGTTTCTCAAGGTCCTTTGGTACTTGCTGCAAGCACCTCTGAGAGTGAGGTGCCCTCGAGTTTTGCCTGCTACCAAACAGTCTAGTCTCTCTCCCAATGAGCCCGGAACTGGGGTTCAGTTCAGTTGGAAGTGGGGTTGGAAGTGGGGTTCAGAGCAGTCTGGAGCTTTTGTCTCTTTCCCGCCAGGGCAATCCTGTGGCATAGCCAACCATCCCTTCTCTGCGCGCAATGTGCGCGCCTCCGGGGGCTCTGCCTTTCACCGCTCCCCCGGTTTTCCACCTTTCAGCCCAGTCTCGCTCTGTATGAGCCTGGGTCCCTGGGGTCTGGCCTAGAATTGGGGTTCAGAGCAGTTGGAACTGGGGCCCAGCATAGTCCGGAGCTTTTGTCTCCTTCCAGCTAGGGCAATCTGGCAGCAGAGTCAACAGTCCATCCTCTGTGCACAATGTGCATGCCTCTGGGGGCTCTGCCTTTCACTGCTCCCCTGCTATTCTGCCTCACAGCCCAGGCTCTCTCTGTTTGAGGCTGGGTCCCCAGGGTGTGGCCTAGAACTGGGGTTCTGCGCTGTTGGGTCTGGGGTTCAGCACAATCCGGAGCTTTTATCTCCTTCCCGCTAGGGAATGCCAGCCAGGCACTCAGCCGCCTCACCCCCTCCTCTCTGGCTCTGTCCTCTCCGTGTGCCACGTGTCTCCGTACCTTAGGCTTTTACAGATCCTCTGATTTTCCTTCTGGTTTTCTCTTTCCTTCTTGTTGTAGAATTTCCAGTCAGTTGACTTTCCTGTAGCTCTGGGCAATGTCCATTTTATATTTTAGTTGTATTTTATTGAAATTGTTGTGTGTGGCTGTGGTTAGGTGTTTACCTGTGCAGCCATCTTGGATCCTCCCTCGCCATTGATATTTTAATGGGGGAGTTCATTGAATCTATAGATTGCTTTGGGTAGTATAAACATTTTGATGATGTTGATTCCACCAATCCTTGAACATGGTATGTTCTTCCATCTGATTATGTCTTTCTGTATCTCTTTTTTCAGCATATAGGTCTTAAATTTATTCCTATGTTACAGAAAACTGAAGAAGAATAAAGCAATACTTACAGAGATGGAGTTACATTTATTACAAGCAAGTCCAGAGGAAAATGTCTCTCAAATTCTAGGCCCCAACATGCAGGAATTTTCCCTATTTATATGTTTTTACCTTCTTTGTCTCCCAAATATGGGTGTTTCCAGCCCCCTTTGCAAGTTTTTAAAGGTTCTGTTTGTGCTGGGCCTTGAGACCTCAACCAGAAGCCTGGCCTGGCGCCAGCACTAATAACCTTGTCTGGGGAAAGTTTAATGGCCTCTCTGAAGTGGGAGTAGTCTTAGCAAGCAAGAATTTACAGAAGCCAAATACCAGGGTTTAAATTTCAAACAGCAGTTTTTATATAAGATGGATGCTTCACCTAGGTATCTTAATTTTTTTGGTGAGATGGTAAATGTTTTTTTTTGTTTTTGTTTGTTTTTTTTAGTCCTTTCTTTCTGTAAGTTTGCTATTGGTGTATAGAAATGCCATAGATTTTTGGCATTAATTTTGTATCCTGATACATTGCCAAATTCACTTATTTAGTCTAGTAGTTTTTTTTTAATGTAATCTTTAAGATTTTCTATATACAATATCATGTTATCTATGAATAATGACAGTCTTACTTTCCAATTTGGGTGCCTTTTATTTCTCCTTCTTATCTGATCATTATGGCTAGCACTTCCAGAACCATGTCGAACAGGAGTGGTGAGAGTGGGCATTCCTGTCTTGTTCCTGTTCTTAGGGGAAATGATTTTAGTTTATGCCCATTGATTATGACGTTTGCTGTGGGTTTGTCATATATGGCTTTTATTATGTTGAGGTATGATCCTTCTATTCCCACCTTGCTGCTCCTCAGACCAAGGTAGGTTGCTTGGGCAGCTGTTTCTCCTCAAATGGGGCGGGATGCTCATGAATCTTCTGCTCCTTGGATGGGTGTGGGCTGTGTGGGGCTACCACTTCTGGAACATGGGCATACTGTTCGTGTAGCTGTTGCTCCTCGACCTGGGGTGGGCTGCTTGGGAAGCTGCTGCTCCTCGGCCAGAAGCTGGCTGCTCATGTATCTGCTGCTTGGTGGTCACAGTGTCCTGGGAAAAAGTGTTAGACCGGTCAGAGGGGAGAGCACATCAGAACTCACAGGAGCCTATGCCGGGATGTCTGGAGTTTTGGTGACCATGGAACCACAGCTGAGGTAGCCAATCCCTGGCAGAGGTGGCTGTAGAGTTCCAGGTTTTTATATGAGGGCACCCTGGGTGGAGTTGAGGCTGGGCTCCTAGTCACAGTTGTTCTCCCCTTCAAAAAGGCAAGGGCTCTGAGGAAGAGCCAGCCCCTCTGGGACTTTGTGAAATGGTAGCAGAGATTGCCTAGTTAGGCGAGCACTGTTAGTCTGTCCTCAAATGTCCTGTGGGATCTTACTGTGCCTCCAGTCACACACACACACATGACCACACACTCCTCTTTTTCTCCATCTCTCACTCATTCTCTCTCCCTCACTGCTACCTTCTTCCTGCCTCTGTAGTTGTGTCTGGAGTGTTATTGGCTCATTCATAGATGGAGTTTCCTCTCTTGGTGTCTGGTTATGTGGCTTGCTCTCTAGCACATTAGCCGAACAGAATAAAATTCACCTCGACAAGACCCAACACAAAGGGAACAAAACACAAATTAACTCACAACACCAATAACCCCAATATAAGGGACGACCAGAGAAAAGAGAATTAGGGGGGAGAAAAGAAAGCACCAATTATATCAAAGAGAGAAAAAATTGTATGAGAAAAAAGAAGAAAAAGGAAGAAAAGAAAAAAATATATATATGGGGAGAAAACACCAGAGAACAAACAGATAAACCAATGTATATAAACATCAAATTCCAAGTAAAGAGGGCAGGGGCAGAATCTTATATACAGAAAGTAAGGTTAAGAATTGGATGAATATGGTGAGGATTTCAGTTAAGTATAGAGGAAGTAGAAAGAGGATGAGTGGATAAGAAGAAAAAGAAAAGGAAGAAAACAACAACAATAATAATAATTTTTAAAAATTGATTAAAATAGAATAAAAAATAAAATAAATTAGAATGACAGGAAACTAATAAGAAAATAAATAGAAAACAAAGAAACAAATAAAAAATGGAAAATAAAGAAAAAAAAGAAATAACAAAATAATAATAAAATAAAATAAAAATGAAAAAATGAAATATCATCCCTTTGGCTGGTTTAAGATCCCACCTTTCTGTAATGTCTGTGATGTCTTAGTTTTCTGTTGCTGGGACTGAAGGCCTCACTTTAGGCCAGTTCTGTGAACTCTCCAGGACTATTCAGATTTTTTTCCCCTTTGTGCCACTCAGGGCATAGTCTCGAAGTGGCTGTATTGGTTGTCTGGAGACTGCAGGGAGGGGCTATCTCTTCAGGAGAAAATGGCTACCTTGGACTCATGCGTCAGTTATGACTCAGCACCAGACTTGAGGCCACCTCTCCCGGGTCTTCTCCTCACCCAGCCTCTCCTCGGACTCCACAAGTCCCTCACCTCAGCCACAGATGAGTGTCCATATCCTAAAGGTCCTTTGAACTAGGTTCAGTGTAGAAAAGCAAAGAGTGGAAAAAGCTGTGCCTCTGCATGTCCCTCTCCTCCCAGCATCCTGTGGCCTGGGAAGCCATCCTGAATGCCCGTCTGGACTCAGCCTCTTTTGACTGTGGACCCAGATCTAGAATTCCCTGCTACCAGCAGTCCTGTGGACCTCCTTTCCACAGTAAGATGTAGTGCCTGACCCAAAGGATGTTGCCTAAGTTTCCCTCTGACCCTCTGGGCTCAGAGGTCTCGCAGTGCTCTCCAGTCCAGATCCCCGATTTTACCATTCTCCAGGTGTCCTCTGCCCTTTCCAGCTGTGAATTGTCTCACCAGCTGTGTCTGTTTTGACAATTTGTGGTGGATGTCATTCAATTTAGTGGCTTGTTCTATCTGCTTCAGGACAAGGCTCAGAACACATCTGTCTATTCTGCCACATTTTGTCTCCCATCCATTTTTAATTTTTTGAGCAAACTCCATACTGTTTTCCACAGTGGCTACACCAGTCTGCATTCCCACCAGTAGTGCAAAAGTGTTCCTTTTTTCTCCACATCCTTGCCAGCACTTGTCATTTATCGATTTGTTGATGTTAGCCATTCTGACAAGTGTGAGATGGTACCTCATTTTTGTTTGATTTGTGTCTCTCCAATCATTAGTGACTTTGAGCATCTTTTCATATGTCTCTTGGATTTCTGTGTGTCCTCTTTCAAAAAATATATATTTAGGTCCTTTGTCCATTTTTTCATTTTATTGTTTATCTTCCTTTTGTTAAGTTATATGAGTTCCTTGTAAATTTTGGAGATTCAATCCTTACCAGAAATAACATTGGCAAATATGTTCTCTGTGCAGTGGGATTTCTTGTTTTGTTGCTTGTTTCTTTTTCTGTGCAGAAGCTTTTTATTTTGGTAATAGAGGCCTGGTGCATGAAATTTGTGCAAGGGGTGAGGGGGTGACCTTCAGCCCAGACTGCATCCTCTCCATTCTAGGACACCTCAAGGTGGGATCAGGCCTCAACAGGCAGTCGGGCATCCCTCTCACAATCCAGGACTGCTGGCTCCCAACTGCCTGCCTGCCTTCCTGATTACTCCTAACCACTTCTGCCTGCCAGACTGATCACCCCCTAGCCACTCCCCTGCCAGCCTGTTTGCCCCCATCTCCCCTCCTCTGCCAGCCTGATCACCCCAACCTGCAGGGTTTATTGCCTCCAACTGCCCTCCCTTGCAGGCCTGGTCCCTCTCAACTGCCCTCCCCTGCTGGTCATCTTGCAGTGGCCATCTTGTGTCCACATGGGGGCAGGATCTTTGACCACATGGGGGCAGCCATATTGTGTGTTGGAGTGATGATCAATCAGCATATTACTCTTTTATTAGATAGGATAGAGGCTTGGTCCATGGGTGGGCGCCGGCTGGTTTTGGGATTCCCTTGGTGTATGGGGGTGGCCTGAACGAGGGGCCTGTGGTGGTTTTCGGGCTGGCCAGGCACCTTAGCAACCCAAGCAGAGGCCCTGGTATCTGGAATTTATTTACCTTCTATAATTGAAACTTTGTAACCTGGAGCAGAGCCAAGGCTTCTGCTTGCTCTGTGGCTGCCTTTCTGTTTGGATTTGTTTACCTTCTATTATTGAAACGTTTTAGCCTTGAGTGGAGGCTTAGATCAGCAAGAGCAGGTGGAAAGCTTGGCTTCCTCTGTTGCCTGGGAAACCCAAGCCTCCCTCCTGCTCTCTGTAGGCATCTTTGTTGGGTTTATTTGTATACTAGCTCTGATTGGCTACTAGGAGTGGCTGGTGGGCGTGGCTTGTGAGTGTAGTGGAGGTATGGTAAATTTGCATATTACTCTTTTATTAGGTAGGACTAGAGGTCCAGTGCACATTTGTGCACTCTGGAGGGTTCTTCAGCCCAGCCTGTGCTCTCTCACAGTCTGCGAGCCCTCTGGGGATGTCCAACTGCCACTGCCACTGTGCTTACCAACTGTGACCCCAGCTTCTGGCTGAGTGGTGCTCCCTTTGTGGGATCAGGCCAAAACTGGCTCTCCAATATCCCCCGAGGAGTCCTGGATTGCAAGAGGTTGTATGCCATTCCAAGGGACCCTACAGGTCAATGATCAGAGCCTGAGAGAGACACAGTGGTTGGCCAGCTGGGGAAGGACGGTGTGAGGGTTTCAGGGCGTGTCAGGCACATTTCATTCTGTTCTGATAGGTCAGACCCCAACAGAAAGCTAGTTTGAAACATCTGCCCCATAATGGTCAGTGCATGTCATAAGGAGCAGTTGAGCAGTTGAACAGTCAACCAGCTGATAGGATATTAGACTTTTATTATATAGGATAGTCCTACTCATTTATTTTCTCCTTATTTTCCATTGTCCTAAGAGCTGCTATGACATATGTTTGATATTTTGCACATATGGATTCTTCTAAGATTATTATGGTATTTCATCTTATGTTTAAGTGCTTTATCCATTTTGAGTTTCTTTTTGTATATGGTAGAATTTGGTGGTCTAGTTTCATTTTTTTTGCATGTATCTGTGCAATTTTCCCAACACCATTTATTGAAGAAATAATCTTGACTCTGTTGTATGTTCATGTCTCTTTTGTCAAATATTAATTGAGCATAATGGTTTGGATTGATTTCTGGGTTCTCTGTTATATTCCATTGATCTATATGTCTGTTCTTGTGCCAGTAACAGGCTGTTTTGAGAACAGTGGCTTTGTAATACAGCTTGAAATCTGGTATTGAAATCCCACCTACTTTGTTCTTCTTTCTCAAGACTACTGTGCCTATTTGGGGTCATTTTTTATTCCAGATAAATTTTTGGAGAGTTCTTTCTAGGTTTGTGAAATATGCTTTTGGTATTTTAATGGAAATTGCATTGAATTTATAGATTGTTTTGGCTAGTATGGACACTTCCATGATTTTGATTCTACCAGTCCATGTAAACAGTATATTCTTCCACATATGTATATTGTCCTCTACCTCTTTTTCAATGTCTTGTAGTTTTCTGAGGACAAGCATTTTACATCCTTAGTTAACTTTTTCCCAAGGTATTTTAATTTTTTTTGTTGCAAGGACAAATGAAAATTTTTAAGTTTCTCTTTCTGTGAGTTATTATTGGTGTATAAAAAGCCATACATTTCTTAGTGTTAATTTTGTATCTTGCTATATTGCCAAATTCATTTATTAAGTCTAGTAGTTTATTTATGAACTCTTTAGGTTTTTCTATGTACAATAATATGTTATCTACAAATAATTACAGTTTGCTTCCTTTTGTCCAATTTGGATGCTTTTAATTTCTTCTTATTATTTTATTGCTATGGATAACATTTCCAGGACTATGTTAAACAGTAGTGGTAAAGGTGGGTCTCCTAGTCTTGTACTTGTTCTTAGGGGAAATGGTTTTAGTTTTGCCCATTGGGTGTGATGTTAGCAATAGGTTTGTTGTATATGGCCTTTATCATGTTGAGATATGCTCCCTCTATTCCCACTTTGCTGAGGGTTTTGATCAAAAAGGGTGTTGGATTTTGTTAAATGCTTTCTATGCATCTATTTATATGATTATGTGATTTTGTCTTTAAATTTATTTATGTATCACATTTATTGATTTGTGAATATTGTACCAGAATTTCTTTTTTTTCTTTTTAAAATTTATTTTAATTATTTTATTTTTTCTTAAATTATTATCTGTACATATTTTACCATTTCCCTCCCCCCTCTCATACACACCCTCCCTCCCCAGAGTGTCCATTGGTTGTACTTATATGCATGTATACAAGTCCTTTGGTTGATCTATTATCTCCCCCAGATCTTCCTACCATCCCCGCTGTAATTTGACAGTCTGCTTGTTGCTTTACTGTCTCTATATCTATCTTTTCATCAGTTTATAATGTTCTTTATTATCCATAAATGAGTGAGGTCATGTGGTGTTTCTCTTTCATTGAATGGCTTATTTCACTCAGCATGATGTTCCCCAATTCCATCCAGGTTGCTGCAAATGATGAGAATTCCTTCTTTTTTATGGCAGCATAGTATTCCATTTTGTAGATATACCATGGTTTTTGGATCCAATCATCTGTTTACAGGCACCTAGGCTGTTTCCAAATCCTAGCTATTGTAGATTGTGTTGCTATGAACATAGGGGTGCATATATCCTTTCTGATTGGTGTTTCTAGATTCTTGGGATATATTCCTAGCAGTGGGATTACTGGGTCAAATGGGAGATCCATTTTCAGTTTTTTGAGGAAACTCCACACTGTTCTCCACAGTGGTTGCACCAGTCTGCATTCCCACCAGCAGTGCACGAGGGTTCGTTTTCCTACGCAACATCGCCAACACTTGTCTTTGTTGATTTGTTGATGTGGGCCATTCTGACAGGTGTGAGATGGTACTGCATTGTTGTTTTGATTTGCATCTCTTGGATAATTAGTGACTTTGAGCATGTTTTCATGTGCCTCTTAGCTTTCCTTCTGTCTTCTTTTGAGAATATTCTATTTAGGTCCATTGCCCGTTTTTTAATTGGATCATTCATCTTCCTTTTATTTAGTTGTATAAGCTGCCTGTAGATGTTGGAGATTAAACCTTTATCAGTGATAACATTTGCAAATATATTCTCCCATACAGTGGGCTTTCTTATTGTTTTATTGATGATTTCTTTTGCTGTAAAAAAGCTTTTTATTTTGATGTATTCCCATTTGTTTATTTTCCCTTTAGCTTCCATTGCTCTAGGGGCAGTAGCATTGAAGAAGTTCTTTTGGGATATGTCTGAGATTTTGCTGCCTGTGGATGCCTCTAGTATTTTTATGGTTTCCCGTCTTATGTTTAAGTCCTGTATCCATTTTGAGTATATTGTTGTGTATGGTGTAGGTTGGTGATCTAGTTTCATTCTTTTGCATGTATCTGTCCAATTTTCCCAACACCATTTATTGAAGAGACTGTCTTGACTCCACTGTATATTCATGCCTCCTTTGTCAAATATTAATTGAGCTTAGTGATTTGGGTTGATATCTGGGTTCTCGATTCGATTCCATTGATCTATATGTCTGTTCTTGTGCCAATACCAGGCTGTTTTGAGAACAGTGGCTTTGTAATACAGCTTGAAATCTGATATTGAGATCCCTCCTACTTTACTCTTCTTTCTCAGGATTGCTGTGGCTATTTGGGGTCTTTTATTGTTCCAGGTGAATTTTTGGAGAGTTCTTTCTAGGTCTTTGAAATATGCCATTGCTATTTTAATGGGGAGTGCATTGAACCTATAGATTTTTTGGGGAAGTTTGGACATTTTGATGATGTTGATTCTACCAATTCATGAACATGGTATGTTTTTCCATCTGTTTACATTTTCCTCTATTTCTTTTTTCAGTGTCATGTAGTTTTCCACATATAGGTCCTTTGCTTTCTTAGTTAAGTTTATTCATAGGTATCTTAATTTTTGGGGGGCGATGGTAAATGGAATTGCTTTTTTAGTCTCTGTTTCTGTAAGTTCAATATTGGTGCATAGAAATGTCACAAATTTCTTGGCCTTAATTTTGCATCCTGGTACCTTGCCAAATTCATTTATTAAGTCAATTAAATTTAATGAATTCTTTTTTTCTATGAACAATATCATGTCATCTGCAAATAAGGATAACTTTACTTCTTCTTTTCCAATTTGTTTGCCTTTTATTTCCTCTTCTTGTCTAATTGCAATGGCTAGTACTTTCAGTACTATGTCAAACAGGAGTGGCGAGAGTAGGCATCCCTGTCTTGTTCCTGTTCTTAGAGGGAATGGTTTTAGTTTTTGCCCATTGAGTTGATGTTGGCTGTGGGTTTATGGTATACAGCTTTTATTATGTTGAGGTATGATCCTTGTACTCCCACCTTGTTGAGAGTTTTTATCAGGAAAGGGTGTTGGATTTTATCAAATGCTTTTTCTGCATCAATTGATATGACTATATGATTTTTATCTCTCAATTTGTTTATGTGATGTATCACATTTATTGATTTGTAGATATTGTACCATCCTGCATTCCTGTAATAAATCCTACTTGGTCATGGTGTGTGATTTTTGTAATGTTCTGCTGGAGCTGATTTGCTAGAATTTTGTTGAGGATTTTGGCATTTATTTCATGAGGGATATTGGCCTGTAATTCTATTTCATTGAGTTGTCTTTATCTGGTTTTTGTATTAGGGTGATGCTGGCTTCATAGAAGGAGTTTGGAAGTGTTCCTTCCTCTTGAATTTTTTGGAATAGTCTGAAGAGGATAGGTTTTAGTTCTTCCTTGAATGTTTGGTAAAATTCTGCTGTGAAGCCATCTGGGGCTGTGCTTTTGTTTGCTCGAAGCTTTTTGATGACTGTTTCAATTTCTTCCCAAGTCTATTGAGATTTTTAAATCCTTAATGCTTGAGTTTTGGAAGTTTGTATTTTTCTAGGAATATGTCCATTTCCTCCAGATTGTTCAGTTTGTTGGAATAGAGTTGTTCGTAGTATTTTGTAACAATCCTTTGTATTTCGACAGGGTCCCTTGTTATTTCACCTCTTTTGTTTCTGATCTTGTTTATTTGAGTCCTCTCTCTCTGTTTCTTGGTTAGCCTGGCTAGAGGTTCATCAATCTTGTTTATTCTTTCAAAGAACCAGGTCTTGGTTTTGTTGATCTTATGTATTGTTTCTTTGGTCTCTGTGTCCTTTATCTCCACTCTTATTTTTATTATTTCCTTCCTTCTGCTTATACTGGGCTTTTCTTGTTGCTCTTTTTCTAGGTCTTTGAGTTGTAGGCTTAGATAATTTGTTACCGTTTTTTCTTGTTTTTTTTTTGCAATAGGCTTGTAGAGATATTAACTTCCCTCTCAAAACTGCTTTTGCTGTGTCCCATAGATTTTGGATTGTCGTGTTTTCATTGTCATTTTTTGCCAGGATGTTTTTTATTTCTTCATTGATTTCTCTGGTAACCCAGTCCTTGTTTAATAGCTTGCTGTTTAGTCTCCATGTGTTTGATTTCTTAGGTTTATTTTTATTGTAGTTAATTTCCAGTTTTATGCCATTATGATCTGAGAAGATGCTTTATATGATTTCTATCTTCTTTAATTTGAAGAGACTTTGCCTATGTCCCATCATGTGATCTATCTTTGAAAGTGACCCATGTGCACTTGAGAAGAATGTATATTCTGTGGCTTTGGAGTGGAATGTTCTGAAGATGTCAATTAATTCCATCTGGTTTAGTGAGTCATTTAGGATTGATATTTCTTTGCTGATTTTTTGTTTAGATGATTTGTCCAAAGGTGACAGTGGTGTATTAAAATCTCCTACTATGATTGTATTGCTATTAATCTCTCCCTTAATGTCCTCCAGAAGTTTTTAAAAATATATATTTTGGGTGCTCCCGTATTAGGTGCATATATATTTACCAGGGTTATTTCTTCTTGTTGGATTGCTCCCTTTAGTATTATGAAGTGGCCTTCATTACCTCTTGTTACGTCCTTCATTCTGAGATCTAATTTGTCAGATATAAGTATTGCTATCCCAGCTTTTTTTTCATTTCCATTCGCCAGGAAAACCTTTTTGCATCCCTTCACCCTCAGTCTGTGTGCAACTGTTTTTCTGAGGTGGGTTTCTTGTAGACAACAGATATGTGGGTCTTGTTTTCTTATCCAATCTGTTACCCTATGTCTTTTGATTGGATCATTTAATCCGTTTATATTTAAAGTTATTATTGATAGGTTCTTATTTGACAACATTTTTATTCTATACCCCTGTGTTCCTTCATCACTTCCTATTTATTTTTACAGTTGACCCTTTAGCATTTCTTGCATTACTGGTTTGGTGGTGATCATTTCCCTTAGTCTGTTTTTGTCTTTGAAGCTCCTGATTTCACTATCAATTTTGATTGATAGCTTTGCTGGGTACAGTATTCTTGGATTCAGACTCTTCCTTTGCATGACTTTGTATATTTCTTCCCATTCCCTTCTGGCTTGATGAGTTTCTGTGGAGAATCAGTTGGTAGTCTGATGGGGTTTCCTTTATATGTAACTTTCTGTGCCTCTCTGGCTACTTTAGAGATTCTTACTTTGTCATTGGTGATTGCTAGTTTAATTATAATGTGCTTTGGCGTCAGTCTTCTGGTGTTCATTTTACTTGGGACTCTGTGAGCACCTTGGATTTGTGTGGGTTTTTTCTTCTCTATCTCAGGAACATTTTCTGTCATTATTTATTGAAATACATTTTCCATGTCTTCCTCAGTTTCTTTTCCTTCTGGAACCCCTATTATTCTAATATTGTTTTGTTTTGTGTTGTCCCAAAGTTCCCTTAGGTTCTCCTCCTGCTTTTTAATTTTTTTCCCCCAGACGCTGCTCTTATTGGGTATTTTTTCCCATCTTGTCTTCTAGCTCACTGATGCAGCCCTCTGCTTCTTCTAGTCTACTCTTGATGCTTTCTATCAAGTTCTTTACAGTAGCGATGTCATTTTTCATTTCTTCTTGGTTCTTCTTCATTTCCTCTTGGTTCTTACTCATTGTCAAATTTGTCTTCCTTTCTTTTTATCCATCTTATAATCATTACTCTGAATTCTTGCTTTGGTAGGTTGCTTGCCTCTAACTCGTTTACTTCATTTTTTCGTGATGCCTGCTTTTCTTTCATATGCAGGCTATTTCTTTGTCTCCCCGTGATCTCTCTTTTTAGAATGTCTGGTTATGTAGTTCTCTCTTTCCTGATTTGATTTTAAGGCCCAAAATACAACACAACCGGGCACAACACACAAGGCACCGAACAGGAATGTGTTTGCGATACTAATAACCTCCAATAAAGGTGACTAGAACACAGCTAACAAAAACATACAATCCAACAAAAAGAATAGGCAAACCAATCTTACAAAAAAGCATAGAACTTCAATATAGTTAACATTCAACATACAACTACAAAGGGATAGAAAGAGAGAGAGAGACTGTTTTGTTGGTTTTTTTTTTTTTTTTTTTTTTTTTTTTTTTTTTTACAAATACACAAAGTCATTCACACGCTGGGATCAGCGTTCTGGGGGTCAGAGCTGCTTGGTGGTTGCTGTGGCTGTGGATATTCAGGCCTCTGACACGATCAAATTTCCCTTCAAGATGGCGAGATTTCCCCGTCCAAGCCTGTAGGTAGCTCCGGGAAGGGACCTAGCCCTGTTGTGGGTGCTTCTCTGTCAGGGGCACCCTGATCAGCGGCCCCACAGTTTCCTCTGGTGTTTGGCTGTCTCTTGGCTTGCTAATAAACACTCCCAGTATGTCCCTCTGCTGCTCTCTCTTTCTGCCTTGTACCAGAATTTAACCCTAAAATAAATCCCACTTGATCATGGTGTATGATCTTTTTAATACACAGCTGGATGCAATTTGCTAATGTTTTATTGAGTATTTTAGCATCTATGTTCATCAGTGATATTGGCTTATAATTCTCTTTCTTTGTAGTGTTTTATATTGTTTTGGAATTAAGATAATGCTGGCCTCATGAAAAGAGTTTGGAAGTGTTCCGTCCTCTTGGATTTTCTTCAATACCTTGAGGAGTATAAGTGCTAGTTCTTCTTTGAATGTTTGGAAAAACTCCTCTGCAAAGCTGTCTGGACCTGGGCTTTAGTTTGGTGGGAGTTTTTTGATGACTGCTTCTATTTCATCAGTTGTTATTGGCCTATTCAAGTTTTTGATTCCTCCTGATTCAGTTTTGGGAGATTATATTTTTCTAAGAATTTGTCTATTTCATCTACATTGTCTAGTTTGTTGGAATGTAGTTGTTCATAGTCCTTTGAATTTCTGTGGTGTCATTGTTTTGTCTCCACTTTTATTTCTAATTTTATTTATTTGTGTCCTCTCTCTTTGTTTCTTGATGAGTTTGGCTAACAGTTTATCAATTTTGTTTATCCTTTTAAAGAACCAGTTCTTGGTGTCATTGAATATATAAATATATATATATATATATATATATATAGTCTCTATCTTATTTATTTCTGCTCTAATCTTCCTTCCTTCTACTTACTCTAGGATTTTTTTGTTGTTATTTTATTTCTAGTTCTTTAAGTTGTAGGGTTAAGTAGATTGTTGCTTATTTTTCTTATCTTGTTGTTTGTTTGTGTGTTATTGTTTTTGTTTGTTTGTTTTTTGAGGTATGCCTGTAGACCTAATAAATTTCCCTCTCAGATCTGCTTTTGTTGTATACCAGAGATTTGGGGTTGTTGTGTGTTCATTTTCATTTGTTTCTAGGAAGTTTTTTTTCTTTCTTGATCTCATTGGTGACCCATTCATTGTTTAATAACATGATATGTAGCCTCCATCTGTATGAATGTTTTTGGCTATTTTTACTCTAGTTGATTTCTCATTTCATTCCACTGTGATCAGAGAAGATGCTTGATATGATTTCAATTTTCTTGAACTTGTTTTGTGTTCTAACATGTGATCTATCTTTGTGAATCATCCATGGGCACTTGAGAAAAATGTTTATTCTGCTTTGTTGGGGTGACATGTTATATAAATGTCAATTAATCCATCTGTTCCAGTGTGTCCTTTAGAGTCTCTATTTTCTTCTTAAGTTTTTGTCTGGAAGATCTATGCAGTGAAGTCAGAGGTTTGTCAAAGTCCCTTACTATAACTGTATTGTTGCTGATCACTCCATTAAAGTCCTATATAAGTTTTATATGTTTAGCTACTCTATATTGGGTACTGTTGTGGGGTCGAACCCTGGGTTCAAAATAAGACCACTGGAGGCTGAAGATTGATTTTAAAAACCAGGCAATGATTTATTGAAAAACTGGCCAGGACGGCCAAGGGAGCACCACACTCAGGTGGGCCCCACAGGACCACACTGATCCAGGTGTAGGCAATCCCTTTTAAAGCTTCAAACCACAGGAATTTCCCTTTGTTCTAAATTCTAAAGGCTGGGAACATTGGAATGTGGCCCTATCTTGCCCATAATACAAAAGCAGAACTCAGAGGTTAATCTCTAAAGGTTATCTATAGTTTCTACCTCTGAAGCTACTGAGTCAATGGGCGTCAATCTCTTGTAACTACCCAATTGTTTAAGCAAGTAATAAAAGGTCGAAGTCGGATTGCAAGGTTAAAATTCAAACAGCAGTTTTTACCCAAGTATGATTGCTACCATATTTTAGGTACATATATGTTTACCAGGGTTATATGCTCTTATTGCATTGAACCCTTTAGTATTAGGTAGTGATCTTTGTTGTCTCTTGTGATGGCCTTCATTTTAAACTCTATTTTGTCAGATATGAGTATTGCTACTTTGCTACTTCAGCATTTTTTTTTTTTATTTTTTTTTTGAGGTAGGTCACTTGTAGACAGCATATAGTTGGGTCATGTTTTTATACCCATTCAGCTACCCTATGCCTTTTGATTGGAGCATTTAATCCACTTACATTTAGAGTTATTATTGATAGTTACTTATTTATTGCCATTTTAATTCTGTATTGCTAGGTATCTCTCTCTGTTTTTTCTTCTCATTACAGCAGTTCCTTTAACATTTCTTGTAATGCTGGCTTGGTGGTGATTTACTCCTGTAGCTTTTTTCTCTTTGGTCTGGGATGCTCTTTATTTAACCATATATTTTGAATGATAGCCTTGTTGGATATGGTAATCTTGGTCTCAGATCCTTGCTTTCTACTACCTTGAGTACTTCATGTCATTCTTATCTGGCCTGATGAGAAATTATGTGTCAGCCTTATGGGAAGTTCTTTTAGGTAATAGTTTTATTTTCTTTTGCTGCCTTTAAGATTCTCTCTTTGTCTTTAATTTTTGGCATTTTAATTTTGACATGTCTGGGCATGAGCCAGTTTGGGTTCTTCTTGCTTGGGGTTCTCTACCTTCTAAACGTCTGTGACTTTTTTCTTTACCAGGTAGGGAAGTTTTCTGCCATTTTTTTTTTCTTCAAACAGGTTCTCTATTTTATTTTTCCCTTTCTGGCTCTTCTGGCACACCTGCTCTTATAATATTGTTATGTTTCATATTGTTCCACATCTCCATTAAGCTGTCTTGCTTTTTAAATTTTTTTTCTTTTTATTTCTTTGATTGAGTGATAATTTCAACTCTGCCTTCTAATTCACTGATTAGATCCCCAGTTTCCCCTAATCTACTGCATATTTCTTCCAATGTATTATTCTTTATTTGGGTTATGGCATTATTTATCTCATACCCTTTCCCCCCCCCCCCCCATAGTTACAATATCTTTTTTCATGCTGTTGAATACCTTTACCATCATTACTCTGAACTCTATTTCAGATAAATTTCTTATTTCTACTTTACTTCTTCTGGAGAATTCTCTATTTCTTTCATTTAGGGGTTGTTTCTTTGTCTTCTCAATTTGGCTTTCTGTTTGGATTTGTGACTATGTATTAGGTCGCTACCTCTCAATCTCTAGTGCAAGGGAGTGTTTAAGGTTCTGTTTCTGACTAATTAGATTAGTCAAAATTCAAAGCTTCCAGAGTCTGCCTTCGCCTACAGACTGATAGGATTCAAACTTGAATTTCCCCCCAGGCCATTGTCTTCAGGTGTGGTGAGAGTTTTTTTTTTTTTCAACAGGTGGGGCTGTTGCTTCTGCTTGGAAGCTAATTGTTATTTTTAATCTCTTAAGTAGCCTCAGGGCAGGGTGTTTTCCAATATGGTTTATCAACTATCTTCCACCCAGGCAAGGCAAATATCTATGTTTTAAAGCTGTCCTCTGCTGCTTGAGGGAATGACAGCCCAGAAAACTAGGGTTGTTTGCCTTTTGAGCTCCAGCTTCTGAGTCCCTAGTTCTGGCTTCTGCTCTCACAGCTCTAGCACAGTTCAACTCCCTCTGCCAGAGCACAAGGTGGGTGACTCCACAGGGAATTTTGTACATTGGCCCTTTAAGAGGGTGCCTGAATTTTTAGCTGTCACTTCCTGGTAAACAGCACCTCACTGCTTTTCACAGCCAGATGTTATGTGGTTACCCTTCTCAGTTTTGGTGCTCTCTGCTCAGGGGGCCAGCTTGGGGATTAGATCTCAGGGTTCTCAGTGGCAACCCCCCACAGCTGAGATATCTCTCCAGGACTTTAGTTGCTATCTATGGGTGCTTAGCTAGCCCTTTTATGGCGCCCCGCCCCCTCCCCCCCGCCGCACACACACCAGTCTCTATGCAGTCTCCACTTTCCGTCCTCGGGTATCAGGGTTCTCTCCTGTGAATTTTCCACTGATTATTCAGCAACATTTTTTTGTGTGTGTTTTATTTGGAATTCCAGCTTGTTCCTGGGATCATGTTCATCAGCATCCACTTACTCTGCCACAATTTTTAATCCTAAACCAACTATTTTTGAGGTATTTAGCTAAGTCTCAATATTTCTTTTTTTCTTTCTTTTTTTTTTTTTTTTTTTTAAGTTTTCATACTATTGAAACCCAGAATTCCTGTGATTTTGGGGCAAGATGGTGGAATCATCTAAATTAAAAAAAAAGTGTTTAATTTTGATTAAGTATATGTGATTTTTTTGCAGTTTCTATAATAAATAGACTTCTAATTTATCAATGTTCATGTCTTATTCCATAGTTATGTTGACAGTTCCATTATACTTCTGACAGTTGCATGAATTGTCTTCCTGTCTTTCACTCACTCTGATATTTGCTCTGACCCATCATGCTTCTTATATTGCACTTTTCCTGAAGGGAAACTAAGTTGTGTTTTTTTTTTAATTCTTTAAACAGATTAACAATCCTGAAGTGAGAGTCTAATAGAATTATAAATAACTCTGGTGATCCTTCCATCCTGAATGTCTGCTCTCTGAAGAGCCTGTACTCAGAGATTTATATACAATTCCTGGATATCAACTCTGAGTTCAGATGCTAAGTCAAGAATTCATATGGGTTTCCATTTCTCCGTATCTTCCCATGACTATGATTTTAAGCTACCCAACCAAAAATAAAATTACTGTTGATGAAGAGCAACAGTATTTAGCTTTGGAAAATGTCATTGGCTCACATTTTTGTAGAATTAGAAGTAACACAATTAGAAATAAGCCATTTTCATTGATATTACTAGATATGTATAATCTCAAGAAAAATGCTAATATGGTTTTAACAGACTTTTAAAACTTTTTTATTTTAAAATAAATTTAGACTCACAGAATAGTTGCATATACCCTTTACCCAGTATCCTGTAATGTTAATATCATGCATAATCATAGTACAATGATAAAAACTAAGAAATTAACTTTAGTGTCATATTATTAACAACTACTGACTTCATTGGATTTCCCATTTTGCCAATATTTTGCTAACATCATATTTCTGTTCCAAGACCCAAATTTAGTTGCCAGTCTCCATTTCCTTCATCTTCCCTATTATGCCAGGTCCTTTGCATTGAAGGTGCACTGTTACATTATAGAATGTCCTCTAATTTGGGTTTGTCCTATATTTTTAAATAATTACATAGAAGTTAGTCATTTATTTCAAGAAGAGTAAGAAGTGAAGGAGCTTTTTCAGTGCAATAAATCAAGGTTATATGATACTGAGTTGTTTTATACCAGTGATATTAACCTTGATTATTTAGTTAAGGTGGTATCTAAGGCATTTCCCATTATAAAGGAATTGTTTTCCCTTTCTATTTAATAAAGATCTTGTGACAGATACTTTGAAATTACACACTATTCCATTTCTCCTCAAATTTTCATTCATATACCTTGATGAATCTTACCTATAGCTATTACTATGGTGGTCTAATGCCTATTTTGTATTTTCCACAATTATTTTACATTCTTTAGTTGAAATTCTGTAGAGAAAAGATATCTCTTCTCTATATGTATTAATTAATTTTTTTATTTACTTATTTACTTATATCAGTATGTTGGAATTGTGGGCATTTATTTTTTCTGTGTGCTGTAATTCAGTGTTCTATTTTGTTGCTCAAATTGTTCCAACTTTGATCATTGGGTGCTCTCTCAAGTTGGCTTCTAAGCCTTTTAATAAGCCCCTATCTTCTCTTAAGCCCTTTCTCATTTCAGTCCCACAAGATGTTCCAGGCTCTTCTTGTATTTTCTCTGCTGCAGTTGGAAATCAGCCCCTTCTTCAAGGAGTCCGGAAAAATATTGAAATGATGATTCAAACTTAAGTTGGGAACCAAAGGTACCTGATGATGCTATGTACCAATGATTTAGTGATTTATAGTCCTCTGTTTGTGCTGTGACACTAAGAACTTATTTAAGTCTGGAAACATCAGTGGAACCTCTGCAATGAATGTGGTTACTACCATTTTATCGAGGAGAAAATAGGAAAGAAGAAGAGCAAATCATTCTCTAAGATTTCACACTAGTGAAAAAAGCAGTCAGTAAAACCTGACTCCTCCCACTTTGCAAGAACCAAAACAAAATATTAGAAAGTCCTGGTAGCAATTTGCTGGTTTGCTTATATTTAACCACAGTGAAGGGCAGTTAGAATAAAATAGTTCTGTTGAAACCAGTATGTCCATCCTCTATTTTATGAAAAAAAGTGCATTTTATACCAAAATATGCACTATCTTCATCTGGGATAAAAAACCATTAAGATTGAATTCAATTCTGGAATTATAAAAGTCAGAAGTAAATATACTTGAATCACAAGATAAATACGTCTGGTGACAGAGTGTGCCCAAACAGATTGTAAATAAAATATTTTTATACTGAGTTTAAGAAGAAGCAAAGCAAAGGGAGGTGAGACATTCCTTTCCCATGCAGTTATACCATTTAAAACTCTAGTCAGCCTACATCCTATTAAAGTTGATAAATTAATGCAAAAAGGAATGTTCCTTGGGCTACAATAAGGATGTCTTAGCTATTTTCCTTTGATTAGGCAACAGGTGATAGTTTATACTAGAATAATAGGCTATGGTAACCTGGAAAAAAGCACAAAATATAACAGTTAAATATTTCTAAGTGTCTGTCACACGTTAGAGTGATTTAAAAAGATGAGATGAAGAATTTATAGTTTTGCATAATTATATTTACAGCAGTAATATTAAAGCTTTCAAATGCATGAGAAATAGAAAAATTGTAATGTTATGGTTTCTCAATATATAATTTTCTACAGTGAAGAATCATCTTGAATCATATATGTACATTGAAATGACATTAGAAGACAAGTTTGCTTTATCACTCAAGGAAGGAAAGGCAGCTTTCTATGATGTAACAAACCTATAACAAGGTTCCTTGTGTATAAGTTCACATCCAAGTTTTATCTTTGAGTTCAGTATAAACTCCAGAACTTTCCGTCATTTCTTACATGGCTTTGAAAACAGCTACCAAACAGTGCTGAAGAATAGACACCTGCAAGTTATTAAGGCATTACTGAATACATTTTTGTTTCAGGCCAGCATTTACTGACTCATAAATGAATGCATATATGAATAAGCAAGATGAAGTTCCCACCTGTAATGTGCCTTACAGGAGAGAAGAGACAGATTCCACATATGTCTTAATACATAATAGCCATGCATATATGTGTATGCATACATTTATATGAATTTTAATACATGTAATCTAGTATAAGTGTATGCATGTGTATACATCTTTATATATAGTTTTATACATTTGTATTTTATGTTATCAATTTTGAGAGCTGATATATATTTATGTATACTATTTATATAAAACATACCATCTGATAAAAGAACAATATGAAAATTGACCATCACTCCAACACACAAGAGGGCCATCCCCATGTGGTCATAGATGTCCACCCCATATGGACACAAGATGGCCACCACAAGATGCCCCATAGGGGAGGGCAATTGTGGGCAATCAGGCCAGAAGGGGAGGGCAGTTGGGAGGGACCAGGCCTGCAGGGTAGGACAGTTGCAGGGGACCCAGGCCTGCAGGGGAGGGCAATTGGGGTGGATTAGGCCTACAAGAAAGGGCAGTTGGAGAGTACTAAGCCTACAGAAGAAGGCATTTAGAGGCAACCAGGCTGGAAAGGCAGGGCAGTTAGGGGTGACTGGGCCAGCAGGGGAGGGCAGTTGGGAGCAACCAGGCCTACAGGGGAAGACAATTAGAGGCAACCAGGCAAGCAGGGGAAGGCAGTTAGAGGTGACCAGGTTAGCAGGGGAGGGCAGTTAGGTGTGACCAGGCCAGCAGGGTAGGGAAATTATGGGCAATCAGGCTGGCAGGGGAGCAGGTAGGCACCAATAAGCCTGGCATGGGAGTGGTTAGGGGGTGATCAAGCTGGCAGGCAGGCGAGCGGTTGGGAGCCAGCAGTCCTGGATTGTGAGAGGGATGTCTGACTGCCTAGTGGTATCGAGCCTAAATGGGCACTCAGACGTCCCTTGAGGGTCCCAGATTAAAGAGCTTGCAGGCTTGGCTGAGGGACACCCTTTCCTCCATGCACAAATTTCATGCACGGGGCTCAAGTAATTATATAATACTATAATTATAATACATTTATATAAGTATAATATATATAGATGAACACCTGTCTATTAAAGCTAGTTGAGAGCCAACATCTAGATATACAGTTCTATATGATTAAAAATAATTTTTTACCCAGTACTAAAAAACTAATAATTTCTATGCTTCCACAAAATCAAAGAGAAATAACTCAGAAGATTTGAGAAAAATCTTAATATTTTTTGTTTGCCTCACACGGAACTTCAGTATGTTCCCAGCTCTGTGCAGAGCTTACTGACCTGTCCTTGCAATGAAAGAGGTGGCCATATATATCTAAGACATGACTGAGTCTGGAGACTTCACAGTGTTGTAGGGGAAATAAAGTGATGAGTAAGCCCAAGTTCTAGTGTGACAGGAGAGTAGAGTAAAATGTCAAGACCTCAAGTATAACAACTAGGCCTGGAAGATTTAAAAACCCATAGGAATGATTCCTAGAAAGAGAGGAGAGAAAGGGGATAAGCTACAGGATAGGAACCTTGGGTTGGTAAGAAGTTGTCAAGAGACTTTCAAACACAAACAACTATCATTCAAATTTAAATTGTTAGAGATATTAGCAGTGCAATTTCTTGCTCCCTTTACCTAAATTCTCAATGAAGTCTATTTATATCAGCTTCATGTCAGCGATACAATAAGAATATGAGCCAGAAACTAGGGGAAATGTAAGTTCTAGAAATTCACAGGTATCTGGGGAGTACAAGGGGATCATGAGAAGGCATTTTGGGCCAGTTTCAATTAAGTCTTAAGTATTAGGGCAACTCTAGTTGGCACTTGTGTTACAGTAATAAAAAGTTAAATAAAGTGTCTTTCTTTGTAGGTCCAAACCACTAGGAAACTACATTGTGAATATTTCAGATTTTTCTGACATTCCTTAAATCGTGAGATGGCTAATATTCCACTGTTCAGATTTAAGAGGGTTGACATCCTTCATGGTATTGGAAAGGATGAATTGACAGAAGAATTTTTAAAAATAGCTATATTTAAACATCTTTCTCTGGTATTCCACATGGAAACTAGAAAGCATAAATAGCATTTCAGTTATAATATTAAAATTAGAACAGAATACAAAATGTAAAGTAAGTTAAATGGTTTCTGCAAAATAGAAAAAAAGCAGAGATATACATATAGAATTTGATTTGAACAAGAGTTATTTTATATGACCTTAAGTTGTATCATTTATAATGATCAGTGAAAACAAATTTTACTCATTTAGCAAACATCAATATCATTAAATGACTGTTACCTGCTGATCCTTGTGATTGATGCTAAATCATACACTATGGATAAGACAGAACTCACAGTTGAGGGGTGCAAGTATATGATTCAGTGGTCCCCAGACTAGAAGTAGAGAAAGGGTTGGGTGTTGTACTGGGGACAAAAAGACCATCATTCTTTGCTTTACAACTTTGGATTAATTATTTCCATGTTCTAAGGCTCAGTTTTCACATATGTTAAAAGGAGGGCACCATTATTTACTGTATAAAATAAAACCGAAAGTGAGTTAAAGCCACATTTTGGTGCTTGATTTTGTGAAAAGGAAATCTTTGGAAGTTCTTGCTTCTAGACGATTAAACAAGATCATTCATGTAATGTGTTTATATAATGTCAAGCATTTAAGCAATCAGCACTTGTTATAATATGACGGTAATAGTAATGATGATAGTAATGAAGATGACTATGATGATGCTTGGGTTGGGACATCTAAATCAGGTTTAGACAACCAAGAAAAGCTTCTCTAAAAACCCCCAATAAATTCAATAAAAAATAAAAATAAGTAACTCATAAAATATTTTTGAAATATTTCTAGTAAGTCATTTTTTAAAAATTACTTTCTTACCATCCCCAGCTTCCCCACCACCACCATTAAATGCCCTCATCCCACCCTCCCCCAGTGTCTTGTGTCCATTGGTTGTGCTTATATGCATGCATACAAGTCCTTTGGTTGATCTCCTTCCCCCTCTCCCCAATATTCCCCACCTTTTCCACTGTAATTTGACAGTCTGTTCAATGCTTTACTGCTTTTGTATTTATCTTTTTGTTCATCAGGTTATAATGTTCTTTATTTTACATAAGTGAGTGAGATAATATGGTATTTTTCTTTCATTGCCTAACTTATTTCACTTAACATAATGCTCTCCAGGTCCATCCATGCTGCTGCAAATGGTAAAAACTCCTCCTTTTTTATAGCAGTGTAGTATTCCATTGTGTAGATGTACTACAGTTTTCTAATCCATTCATCTGCTGATAAGCATTTAGCCTGTTTCCAAATCTTAGCTATAGTGAATTGTGCTATAAACATAGGGGTGCATATATTCTTTCTGATTTGTATTTCCAGTTTCTTGGGATATATTCCTAGAAGTGGGATCACGGGATCAAATGGAAGTTGCATTTTTAATTTTATGAGGAAACTCCATACTGTTCTCCACAGTGGCTACACCAGTCTGCGTTCCCACCAGCGGTGCATAAGGATTCCTTTTTCTCTGCAACCTTGCCAACACTTGTCTTTGTTAATTTGTTGATGTTGGCCATTCTGACAGGTGTGAGATGGTACCCCATTGTTGTTCTGATCTGCATCTCTCGAATAATTAGTGACTTTGAGCATGGTTTCATATTTCTCTTGGCCTTCATTCAAAAGGATTCTATTTAGCTCCATTGCCCATTTTTTTTTTAAATTAGAACATTTATCTTCCTTTTATTAAGTTCTCTAAGTTCCCTGTTGATGTTTGAGATAAACCTTTATCAGTGATAACATTTCTAAATATGTTCTCCCATACAGTGGGTTTTCTTATTGTTTTGTTGATGGTTTCTTTTGCTGTACAAAAGCTTTTTATTTTTATGTAGTCCCATTTATTTATTTTCTCTTTTGTTTCCATTGCCCTAAGAGCGAAATCAGTGAAGAAATTTCTTTAGCATATGTATGAGATTTCTCTGCCTGTGGTTTTCACTGGTATTTTTATGGTTTCCTAAGTTACTTTTAAGTCCTTTACCCATTTTGAGTTGATTTTTGTGTATGGTGTAAGTTGGTAGTCTAGTTTCATTTTTTGCAATGTATCTGTCCAATTTTCCCAACACCATTTATTGAAGAGACTGTCTTGACTTCATTGTATGTTTATGCCTCCTTTGTCAAATATTAATTGAACATAGTGGTTTTGGTCAATATCTGGGTTCTCTGTTCTATTCCACTGATCTATATGTCTGTTCTTGTGCCAGTAACAGGCTGTTTTGAGAGCAGTGGTTTTGTAATACAGCTTGAAATCTGGTATTGAGATCCCACTACTTTGTGCTTCTTTCTCAGGATTGCAGTGGCTATTTGGGGTCATTTTTTATTCCAGATGAATTTTTGGAGAGTTCTTTCTATGTCTATGAAATATGGTGGTATTTTAATGAGGAGTGCATTGAATGTATAGATTGTTTTGGGTGGTATGGACATTTTAATTATGTTGATTCTACCAATCCACCAACATGGCATGATCTTCCATCTGTTTATGTCTTCCTCCATCTCTTTTTTCAATGTCCTATAGTTTTTAGCATATAGGTCTTTTACCTCCTTAATTAAGTTTATTCCTATGTATTTTAACTTTTTTTGGTGTGATGGTAAATGGGATTATTTTTTTTAGTTTCTCTTTCTGTAAGTTCACCATTGGTATATAGAAATGCCATAGATTCTTTGGCATTAATTTTGTATCCCACTATGTGGCCGAATTCATTTATTATTTTATTAGTTTTTTATGGAGTCTTTTGTTTTTTTTATGTACAATATTATGTCATCTGCAAATAAGGACAGCTTTACATCTTCTTTTCCAATTTGGATGCCTTTTATTTCTTCTTGTCTAATTGCAATGGCTAATACTTGCATTACTATGTCAAACAGGAATGTTGACAGTGGGCATCCCTGTCTTGTTCCTGTTCTTAGGGGAAATAAGTTTAGTTTCTCTCCATTGAATATGATGTTGACTGTGTACAGCTTTTATTATATTGAGGTATGATCCTTATATTCCCAACTTGCTGAGAGTTTTTATTGAGAAAGGTTGTTGGATTTTGTCAAATGCTTTTTCTGCATCAATTGATATGACTATGTAATTTTTATCTCTCAATTTGTTAATGTGATGTATCACATTTATTGATTTGTGGATATTGTACCATCCTTGTATCCAAGGGATAAATCCTACTTGGTGATGGTGTATGATCTTTCTGATATAATGATGGATCCAATTTGCTAGAATTTTGTTGAGGATTTTGGCATTTATGTTCACGAGGGATATTGGCGTGTAATTTTCTTTCATTGTGTTGTCTTTATCTGGTTTTAGTATTAGGGTGATGCTGGCTTCATGGAATGAGCTTGGAAGTGTTTCTTCCTCTTGAATCTTCTAGAATAGTCTGAGGAGTATAGGTTTTAGTTCTTCCTTGAATGTTTGGTAAAACTTCACTGTAAAGCTCTCTGGCCATGCACTTTTGTTTGCTGGAAGCTTTTTGATGACTACTCCAATCTATTCTATAGTTATTGGCCTATTGAGATGTTTAGATTCTTCCTGATTGAGGTTTAGAAGGAAATATTTTTCAGGGAATATGTCTATTTCCTTCAGGTTGTCCCGTTTGTTGGAACAGAGTTGTTCATAGTATTTTTCAACAATTCTTTGTATTTTGTTGGGGTCTGTTGTTATTTCTCCTCTTTCATTTTTGATTTTGTTTATTTGGATCCTTTTTCTTTGCTTCTTGATGAGCCTGGCTAGAGATTCATCAATCTTATTTATCTTTTCAAAGAACCAGCTCTTGGATTTGTTGATATGTTGTATTTTTTTTTTTTTGTCTCTATGTCATTTATGTCCACTTCAATCTATAATTTCTTTTCTACTACTTACACTGGACATTTTCTAACTCTTTGAGTTGTAGGGTTTACTACTTTATTACCATTGTTTTTTGTTTTTTACATTAGGCTTGTAGAGCTATGACCTTCTCTCTCAAGACTGCTTTCACTGTGTCCCATAGATTTTGGATTGTTGTGTTTTTATTGTCGTTTGTTGCCATGCTGTTTTTTATTTCTTCTTTGATCTCTCTGGTAACCTAGTCATGGTTTAATAGCATCCTATTTAGTCTCCATGTGTTTGCTTTTTTTGGATAGTTTTTATTGTAGTTGATTTCCAGTTTTATGCCTATGATTTCAGAAGATGCTTTATATGATTTTTATACTCTTGAATTTGAAGAGACTTTGCCTGTGACCCAATATATGTTCTGTTTTTGAAAATGACCTATGTGCACTTGAGAAGAATGTATATTCTGTGGTTTTGGGGTAAAATGTTCTGAAGATGTCAATTGATCCCATCTGGTCTAGTGAGACATTTAGGATTGATGTTTCTTTGCTGATTTCTTGTTTAGAGGATTTGTCCAATGGTGATAGTGCGGTATTAAAGTCTCTTACTGTGATTGTATTGCTGTCAATCTCTCCCCTGATATCCTCCCAGAGTTTTTTTAATTTTTTAAAAATCAATCTCTATTGTTCATATTATTACAAAGGTTCCTCACTTCTTACCCCCTCCACCAGGTTCCCACCCCGCCCTCTGCCCTTCCCCCACCCCCAATTGTCCCCATCCATAGGTGCACAGTTCATGTTCAGTCTCTTCCCGCATCCACCACTTCCCTTTTTCCCCCGAGAATTGTCAGTCCACTCCCCTCCCATACCTCTGACTCTACTACAATCAACAGTTAACATTGTTCATCAGGTTTTCTAATTTCCTTTTTTTTTTTTAAATTAGTAAACTTTTATATTTTTAAGAATAAATTTTAAAATCTAATAATTTTAAACCTTGTTTTTTCTGCCCTGGGAACTGAGAAACAAACTTGTTTACATGTAAACTTGCCCTTAGGCTATCAAAAGGTATAGCTATTCAAATGTAAATGGACACATTGTTTAAAGATAGCTGCTTGCTGGAATTGGATTACCTGTTCTGGGTGGGAAGGGCTTGTCCTCCCCTTTCTCCATTAAAATTAAGGTGTTAGCTCTAAAACCTCTTTTTGGCAAGAGACCTTAAACTTTCATAACTTTAAATTTTTCAAGTAGTAAATCAATTACTTAGTATTTTCTCAAATCAATAATACCTCCACATGCCCAAGGATACACTTCACACAAAAGACATTTCCAAATAGGTCAACCAACCTCATCCAGGCCCCACCCAAGAAACTCACAGAGCAACACCCCAGCCCTATAATAATTCAACACATCTAAATCTAAGCTTTCATCACTTGATTCAGCAGACCCTCAAGTTCCCCCAAAAGTTTCCAGCCATGTCTGAGAGGCAGCCCTGGGGCGGGGGCAGGCGAGGAGCAAGCTGTTCCAGGCCCGGTTGCTTCGGGCCTGGTCTCTGTTGCTCTGGTCCGCTCCACAGTCAGCTGCTCCGGGTCTGGCCTCTGCTGCTCCGGACCTGGATGCTGCTGCTCCGGGCCTGGCTGCTCCCGTCCTGGCTGCTCCAGGCCTGGCCACTCCTGGCCTGGCCACTCCTGGCCTGGGTGCTGCTGCTCCAGGCCTGTGTGCTCCTGACCCGGCTGCTCTGGGCCCGGATGCTCAGTGCCCGGCCGCTCCCGACCTGGGTGCTCTGGGCTCGGCTGCTCCGGGCCCGGCCGCTCCTGGCCTGGCTGCTCTGGGCTTGGCTGCTGCTGCTCTGGGCCTGGCTGCTGCTGCTCTGGGCCTGGTTACTCCCGACCCGGCTGTTCTGGGCCTGCTCTGGGCTCTGCCACTCCAGGCCTGGCTGCTCCTGGCCTGGTTGCTCCGGGCCTGGCTGCTCCCGACCCGGCTGTTCTGGGCCTGCTCCGGGCCCGGCCGCTCCAGGCCTGCCGCTCCTGGCCTGGCTGCTCCTGGCCTGACTGCTGCTGCTCTGGGCCTGGCTGCTCCCGGCCTTGTTGCTCTAGGGCTGGCTGCCCTAAGGCTGGCTGCTCTGGGCCTGGCTGCTGCTGTTCTGGTTATGGCTGCTGCTGCTCTGGGCCCGGCTGCCACTGCCCTTAGCCTGGCCACTTTGGGCCTTGCTACCGCTGCTCCAACATTCTGTCTTTTTTTTTAAACGCATTTATGTTGCAATGTTGGCTGCTGAGTTGAGTTCTGTCTTATTCTTCAATTTTCCAAGAACTTCTTTTTATTCTTTCTTAAGTAATTTTACTATCTTTTGCTATAACTTGATTTCTTCACATTGAAAACTTCTTCGGTTTCTTCCTCCTTGTCCTGGAAGCTCAGCAGGCTAACCTGCAGTGCCCCTTTGTTCTTGGCAGCCTTCTGCGTGGCTTCAGCCTATTGCCAGGGTTGGTGCTGCCCAGGAAGCAGCCCCCGGCCTTGGCTCCGTGGCCCGCCATCAGTGGTCGAGGGGCCAGCGGCACCTCCCCCAGGGGCCCTGTTGCCTGGTTCCTTGCTGGCGCCGAGCTTGCTGGTGCCCAGCAGCAGCTCCCGCTCCTCATCGCGTTTTTCCCAGACTGGAGTTTTTGTCTCCTTCCCGCTAGGGCAGTCTAGCATCAGAGTCAACATTCTGTCCTCTGCGCGCAATGTGCGTGACTCCCGGGGCTCTGCTTTTCGCCGCTCCCCTGGGGTTCCGCCTCACAGCTCCGACTCCCTCTCTTTGAGCCTGGGTCCCCAGGTTATGGCCTAGAACTGGGGTTCATCCCAGTCCGGGGCTTTTATTTCCTTCCTGCTAGGCAACACCAGCAAGGAACTCAGCCTCCCCCTCCTCTCCCGACTCCATCCTCTCCATGCGTTCACAGCATGTCTCTGTACCTTAGGCTTTTACAGCTCCTCTAATTTTCTTTCTGGTTTTCTCTTTCCTTCTTGTTGTAGAATTTTCAGTCAGTTAACTTCCTGTAGCTCTGGGCAATGCCCATTTTATATTTTAGTTGTATTTTATTGGAATTGTTGTGTGCGGCTGCGGTTAGGTGTTTATCTGTGTAGCCATCTTGGATCTGTTCTCAATAATGATCCCGGAGGTTTGTGTGTGTTTTTTTTTTTTGTTTTTTTTGTTTTTTTGTGTTTTTTTTTTTATCTGTGAAGCTCCTGATTTCACCTTCAATTTTGATTGATAGCCTTTCTGGGTACAGTATTCTTGGATTCAGACCCTTCCTTTGCATGACTTTTTATATTTTATTTCATTCTCTTCTGGCCTGATGTGTTTATGTTGAGAAATCAGTTGCTAGTCTAATGGGGAATCCTTTATAGGTAACTTTCTGTCTCTCTCTGGCCACTTTTAAGATTCTTACTTTGTTGGTGGTGTTTGCCTATTTAATTATAATGTAGCTTGGCATTGGTCTTTTGGGGTTCGTTTTGTTTGTTACTCTGTGAGCTTCTTGGATTTGTGTGTGTTTTTTTTTCCTATATCAGGGAAGTTTTCTGTCATTTTTTTCTTCTAACAAGTTTTTCTATTCCTTGCTCAGTTTCCTCTCCTTCTGGTACTCCACTCATGCAAATGTTGTTTTGATTTGTGTTTTCCCAAAGTTCCCTTAGGCTCCTCCTGCTTTTTAATTTTTTTTTTCTAGAAGCTGCTCTATTTGGGTATTTTTTCCTACCTTATCTTTTAGCTCAATGATGTGGTTCTCTGCTTCTTCTAGTCTACACTTGATTCTTTATAGCTGCAATGTCATTTTCAATCCTTCTTGTTTCTTCTACATTTTCTCTTGGTTCTTACCCATATTGTCGAATTTGTCTTCCATTCTTTTCATCCACCTATGACCATTTCTCTGAATTGTTTCTCAGACAAGTTTCTTCCCTCCATTTTGTTTACTTCCTTTTCTGGTGATGCCTGCTTTTCTTTCATATGTGGGCTGTTCCTTTGTCTCCCCATGACCTCTCTTCTCTGGGTGTCTGGTTATGTAATTCTTTCTCTTCTGCATTGATTTAAAGGCACAGAATATAACTCAACAAGGTAAAATGCACAAGGCACTGAACACAAATGTATTCATGATATTAATAACACCAAATAATGGTGCCCAGCAGAGAAAGTTGCATTAGAGGATAGGAGAGAAAGAAGAAGAGGGGTAAAAAGGAGTGCAAAATTGAAATTGGGAGGAGAAAAAACAGTAAGAGAGAAACAAAGAGAATAAGAAAGAACAGGTGAACAAACTATATATATGGGGGAAAAAGTCCAATATAACAGACACTAATCCCAACAAATGCCAGCAACTAGTACCTGGAGATGAATGAAAACTACAAATAACTAATATCAAATGAGGTTAGGAAAAACAGAAGCAAAAAGCAAATAAAACCAAAAGCAAAAGCAAAACAATCTCATAAACAAGCATAAAAATTGATATAATCAATAATTAAGCAAACAACAGCAAAAGGACACAGAGTAAAAAAAAATTTGGATAGTGAAATGACAGGTGTGTAAGGACTTGTAGCAGAAGATTGGAAATTAGATATATATCCTTCATAATATATTCTTCATGTAGGGTTAAATTTTAATGGAGGCTAATAAGAAGGAATAGGGAAAATCTAAAGCAAGAATAGGGATTTGGAACAGGACAACAAAAGGGGAAAAGTGAGGAAGAGAGTGATGATAAAAAGGTAAAGTTGAGGTAGAGTAAAATGATGCTAAAGGAAAGATGAAAATAGAATGTAGAACACTAATCCAAAAGTAAATTAAAAATAAAAATAAAATGACACTTTAAAAAAAGGTAAAATAGTAGTAGTAATAAAATTGAAAGTAAAAATGTAATATGAAAGTAAAAATGAAAAAGGTAAAATCAAGTGAGAAAAAAAGAAAAAAAATGAGTTTCTTAAGTAAAAGATGAAAATAAAAATAAAATTGTGCAGTAGTGAAGATCAGTCACTTCCTCTACTGTTCTGTGTGGCACACCTGTTTCCTAGTCAGGGCAGTATTGATGTTCCCTGTGTTCCACTGCTATTCAGTGTTGTAAGCCAAGCCTGATTTTAAAGTATGCAGTATGTCTTTTTCTCTTATATTACTTTATTTGTGCTTACACAAGAGTCAATTTGTGGTTCAACCCCTGGGTGGCAGTGTTTCTGGATTGACTTCCAGGTCTATAGGTCCTCTCTAGCTAGTTTAGATTTATTTTTTCCCTGTAGCACTTAATACCAGTTTGGGGGAATGGGTTGCCCCAGAGCTGGTTCTCTGATGGTTATTCCCCACTCTGATCCCCAAGTTCCAGAAAAACAACTTTCTCCTGCAGTGTCTTAGAGTGTCCCCAATTAGGTGATCCTATATATTGGGCTTAGTAATCAGAAGCAAGGATCTAAACAGAGGGGGGTGGGGGGAATGAAAGAGCCAGAGTAAATATGCGAACTAGGGCTGTGTGCAAGTCTGTGCAGTCTTTTTTCCCCTTGGGCCTAAGCAACCAGCACACTTTAAAAATTTTTAGGGTGTCCTTTTGCACCCAGACCAAAATGGATTGCTTTTTAAAGTTCCCTTCTGTTAGAAGCTCTGGGTACTCCCTTCCACATTTACAGATCATGCAAACCCCAACAGTCATGGATTTTTCTAGGCGCAGACTTCCCCAGGTTCTCCAGCTCCCACCATTTCTCTCTCCTGTTGGGACCACAGACTTCACCTTATCTGAAGTGCAATCTGACCTTTCTGTGAGGGAGTGTAGAGTTCCTCTGAATCTGCGTGCTTGTGCCACTCGAGGACTGATGTTCTTGGGTTCACAGCTGTTTGGTGGGTACTGTAGTTGTAGATTCCTTGGTTTTTCAGGCTTCTGATAACATCCACTTTCCCCTTTCTTGTACAACTTTTAATTATGCAATATTAATTAAAATAAAACCCTTGTTTATCATATGTTATAAAGATTATTAAAATTCTATGTTTTCAAATATGGTATGTTTTAAAATAAAATAGCCTTCAGAGAACTTTTCAAAGTGCCTACATAAATGGTTTTAAAAACTTATGTTAGATCTTCCCTCAGTTAAGAAAATATCTAGTAGTTACAACCTTCACTTTCGTGTTTCTGTTAAATTAAAATTTATGCTTTTCCAGTTCAAGTTCAATTAAACTTTGTCTCAGATTTATTGTTAACACTTAATCTCATGTTTAATAAAGTAAGCAAAATGATTCATTATTACCTTATTTTTTAATCTAAGATAATGTGGATATTTACTTTACAAAACAAGTTCCAGAAAGATTTTTTTTTAAAGTAACTTTAAAACTACCTCACAAATCGCCAAGTGGTATATTCACTATTTCTCCTGAGGGGTGACTTAGTGTGCACTGATGGTTGGTGGAGTGAAAAAACTCTGAAGTATTTTTTCAAAGGAACATCTGCAACCAATCATGTCAAAGACAAAATGACAGGAACATTTATTGAAGTGATTGTTTATTGTTTTCCCCTACATTTTACTTAGAAAGATCTTTCAGAATTCTACTTAGAAATAAAAACAGACGATGCATACACCATTTCTGTAAGTTGTAACACCAGGTATTCCAAATTATGCGAAGAATGTACTTAAGTATCCATTTGAAGTTTGTGACCATTATCAAACTATCCATAGCTACCCAAAAACTGCTGCTTCATTTCCTTTTTTTAACTTTTTTTACCCACAAAATCTTTGTATTATTTGTGTACTGAATTTTCTAGTATTGGATGTACATCAAGAAAGTAATTTGTGAAATGAACAGACCTCTGGTCTGAACTTGATTTCTTCTTGAATTTATTCATTTTATCTCAGGCTGCATGCCCTACCTCTTTTTGCTCCCCTCCCCATCTCCCATACTTTGCCTTTAAGTCTTTTTTTTTTTTTTTTTTTTTTTTTTTTTTTTTTTTTTTTTAGCTTCTGGAGATAGTTTTGAAAGCAGCATGCTTAGTCAAAACCTAAACCAAGCAAACAAACCACCAAAGATGAAATTTAAAATTTGTAATTAACATCTTTGCTCCCTGCCTTTATATATGACAATAGTAATGTTTTATTTTCATTCTATATGGTTTATGTGCCTAAATAACATGACATATGTCCAGGACTAAAGTCTTTTTCTATGTTTTTTATATTGGAGTAGAGATAAATAGTTCTAAAACATAGAAAACCACCATATTCTTTACAGAACATTAAGAAAGCGTAACAGAAATAGACAAAATGATCCTTGCTATAGAGTGGAATCAATAGATTTGATTTACTGAGAGAGAAGCCTACAATTTCCTGGTTTTAGAAGCAGACTTAATCATCTGACTTGAAAAACCAGCATGAGTAGATCAGAAGCTTTAGTGGGACGTTAAGGAAGGAAAACTCATTTTGATGGAGATGTCTATTTTTCAATCTCTGATTACTATTATGATATTTATATGTGTGGATGTGAATGTGTGTGTTTGTGTGTGGGTAAAGAGGGAAAAAATACATAGACATTGAATAGTATATCGATATTATTTTCAAATGAGAAAGACTGAGTGAAGTAATAGCTTTTTAATTTAAAAAATTAATAAAAATTCTATTTCATTATATTAAATTTCATATGATAATCATATTAAAGTATGTATAGAAGAAAACTATATATTAAAAAAGAAAAATATTTAAAATCAATAATCTAAGCTTCCACCTTAAGAAATTAGAGAAAAAGAATAATTTATGAATAGAGCAAATAAAAAAAATAATAAAAATTAAAGCAGAAAGCTATAATGTGAAGATCAATATAGGAAATATTGTAGTATTAACAACAACAAAATCCTCTTATAACTAATATGCCATTGCAGCCATACTTCAGCCATACTGTGGATTAAATTACAGTCTACCACAATAAAGCAAATTAAGCTATTAACCAGAATTTTTGGTTTCTCAGTGCATATAAAATTATAAAGTAAATTAAAAACTGTAAAGTGAATAGTAGCATTATGTCTAAAAAAACAATATACAAGCCTTAATTAAAAATCCTTAATTGCTAAAAATTGCTTACCATCATTTCAACCTTCATGATCCTTTTGTTGGTGGAGGATTTTGCCTTATGGTTGATGGCTATTGACTGTTTGTTAAGGATGGTGGTTGCTGAAAGTTGGGTGGCTATATAAATTTCTTAAAATAATTTATCCGAGAGATGCAAATCAAAACAACAATGCAGTACTATATCACACCTGTCAGAATGGCCAACATCAACAAATTAACAAACGACAAGTGTTGGCGAGGTTGCGGAGAAAAAGGAACCCTCGTGCACTGCTGGTGGGAATGCAGACTGGTGCAACCACTGTGGAGAACAGTATGGAGCTTCCTCAAAAAACTGAAAATGGAACTCTCTTTTCACCCAGTAATCCCACTGCTAGGAATATATCCCAAGAAACTAGAAACACCAATCAGAAAGGATATATGCACCCCTATGTTCATAGCACAATTTACAATAGCTAGGATTTGGAAGCAGCCTAGGTGCATGTAAGCAGATGATTGGATCCAAAAACTATGGTACATCTACACAATGGAATATTATGCTGCCATAAAAAAGAAGGAATTCTCATCATTTGCAGCAACCTGGATGGAATTGGAGAACATCATGCTGAGTGAAATAAGCCATTCAATGAAAGAGAAACACCACATGACCTCACTCATTTATGGATAATTAAGAACATTATAAACTGATGAACCAAACGATAGATATAGAGACAGTAAAGCAACAAGCAGACTGTCAAATTACAGCAGGGAGGGTAGGGAGATATGGGGGAGATAAGAGATCAACCAAAGGATTGTATATATGTATGTAAGTACAACCAATGGACACAAAACTCTGGGGAGGGAGAGCATGTATAGTGGGGAGGGGGGCAATGTTATATGTTCACAGATAATAATTTAATAAAAACATTAGTAAAAAAATACAAAAATGAATTTTGCTGCATTAATTGACTCATTCTTTCTTGAATTATTTCTCTATAACATGAGATTCTTTTGGATAACATTTTAACCATAATAGAAGATCCTTAAAATTAAACTTGAGAGAGAAATAATGGCAGACCTTTTCTTGTACCTCCTCTCAGAGCCAGATAAAAAATAAAACTAAAGTGGGGAATATATACCGAGAATCACCATCTGTGGTCCAGCTGAAGAGGAGACTTATATTAAGGAAGGACATAAAACACCTGGAGTCTGGTAGGAAGGATAAGATCATGAGAGGGACTGACCCAGCTTTCACGGGCAGCAGGCAAAGAGTGATGATGGATCTCTCAGCTACAGGAGGGTTGTTTCTCTGAGAAGACAGAGGCCCAGAAGCCAGGCTGGGCTCCACAGTCCAGAGCACTATGTATACCTGAGACCAGTGGCTCACATAACAAGTCCTGGGAAGACACACACCAACTGTGGATCACTTGGAGCTTTAAACAGGTTGCTGAGAGCCAAAGGAGGACAGTTTCTGACAATGGTGAGCAACTAAGTCCCTCCCCAGAACCTCATAATTAGTAGACAGAACATTCAGACATAGTGATGAGAAGAACATGATTCAAAAGGAGCTCCCAGAAGCACTAAACTGCTGAGATGACCGCTACTTCACTTTATTTTTATGTTTTTAATATTCTTTTTCTTTTATTTTTTAATACTCACCCTAGGACATTTTTCATTGATTTTTAGAGAGAGTGGGAGAGAGAAGGGAAGACAGAGAGAAATATCAATGTGAGAGAAACACATTGGCCACCTGGACCTACGCTGGGGAGGAACCTGCAACTGAGGTACCTTCCCTTGACCAGAATTGAACCTGGGACCATTCAGTCTGTAGGCTGGCACTCTTTCTAATGAGCCAATCTAGCTAGGGCCCTTTTCGTTTTTGATTTATCTTCTTTATTGATTTGTTATTATTCTACTCTGTATTGTTTCAGTAACATATCTAATTTTTCACTTTAACTTTCCTACTTGTTTTTTTCTCTTTTTCTTCTGCTTTCTTATCTTTTTTCCATTTCTTATTTTGGGGCTATCTTCTTTCTCCTCTGTTTTTCTTTTCAAACATTTTTTATTCCTCTTTTATTTTAAACTGTTATCTTTCCTCTATTCATTATTCTCATTTTATTTATTTCATATGTACCCCTTCCTATCACATTTTTCTACTCTGTGTTTTTTTTTCTTTATTTATTTTATCCTATAATTCTTAATTTCTTTTCTAATTCCCTCTTCTCTGGTGGTTGCTTCTGTTGTTGTGGTGGTGGTCATTTTTATGTTTTTACTTTGTTTCTGTCATTTCATGTATTGTAGTGTTGTATTTTGTTCTGTTCTGTCAGCACCTCCACAAGAGCCCACATGACATGGTTGGAGATAAGCCTCATAGTCATCCAGCCTGAGAGGAGATTTCATCCATAAATGAGACCACAATATCAAGACCAATTTATAACAAGAACTCCCCCAAAGTCAAGGAGGCATAGCAGTTTGATATAATACATAAAAATAAATACAAAGGGACAGAAAAAATGGGGAGGCAAAGAAACAACTTCCAAATGAAAGGAAAGGAGGAATCACCAGAAAATAAATACAGGCAAGCAATTACCAGATAAATAATTCAAAGTAATAGTTATAAGAGTATTCAAACAACTTAGTGAGGACTACAAGAAACTTAATGAAAATATTATGGAACTTAATGAGAACCACAGCAGCATTAAAAAAAAAAAGGTAGAAACCATCAATAAGACTAAAGAGAAATGAAGAATGACATAGCTGAAATAAAAACATCCTGTATAGAATCAACAGTAAACTTATATAAGCAAAGGACTGAATAAGCAAATTAGAGTACTGTGTTGAAAAAAACAACACCCATTCAGAGCAGTAATTAGAAAAAAATCATTAAAAAGCAGGTAGAGAGCTTTGTGATATGAAACATAACATTCATATCATAGGAATATCAGAAAGTTAAGAATCTGATCAAGGAATAGAGACCCTATTTGAAGAAATAAGGGGAGAAAATTTCTCTAACAGGGGAAGGACAATGTCACTCAAGTTCAGGACACACCGAGAGTCTCAGTCAAGATGAACCTCCAAAGATGAACCTCCTAGGCACACCATAATTAAAATGGAAAACTTAAATACAAACATATAATCTTTCCCCCCCCCATTTTTTTTATTGATTATGGTATCACATAATTGTCCTCATCTCCCCAATCCCATCCCAAACCCCTCCCTACATATGCCCTCACATCCCTCTTCCCCTTGTCCATGGCCACTGGCCAGGTCCATATGTATGCACACAAGTCCTTTGGTTGATCTCTTCCCCTTTACCCCCACCCTTCCCTACTTTCCCTCTGAGGTTTGAAAGTCTGTTTGATGCTTCTCTTTCTCTGAGTCTGTTTTTGTTCATCAGTTTATGTTGTTCATCATTTCCTCTAGGTGTGTGAGATCATGTGATCTAAGAAATTCCCTTGTAAGAACCTAAACTGAGACAAGCCATAATGATTATGCTGAGAGGCAAATGAATCAGTCTGTAGTGAGTTCCTTTCTGGATCAATGGTTCTTTTGAGTCCCAATTTCAATGTCAAATAGTTCCTTATGTGTACATGTTAGCAATGCTATTTCAGATCTGGTTGGTGGACAAACGGTGGTGATGCAGGTCCAACCGTCTCTGGTTTGGTCCTGGGCATCCTTCAGCAACACGCAGCTGCTGTCTGCTGGTATGTAATCTTAAAGACTGCAAGAGAAAGACAGGAACTTACCTATAAGAAATATCGCATCACACTGTCAGCTGATTTCTCAATAGAAGTGCTTCAGGACTGAAGGAAGTGGCATAAGTTTGCAAACTAATGAAAAGCAAGGGATTAAATTCAAAACTACTCTATCCAGCAAGACTATCACTTAAAATTGAAGGTGAGTCCTAGTTGGTTTGGCTCAGTAGCTCAGTTGCAGACGTTGGCCTACAAACTGAAGGGTCCTGAGTTTGATTCCAGCGAAGGGTTGCAGGCTTGTTTCCCAGTAGGGGGTGCGCAGGAGGCATCTGATCAATGATTCTGATCATTGATGTTTCTATCTCTCTCTCCCTCTCTGAAATCAATAAAGAAATGCAGGCAGTCCTCATGTTACATCAAACTTGACTTACATTGTTTCATGGTTATGTCACCATCTCCCATTTATAGTATTTATTAAAAAATTTCCATCATTTCGACATATTTACATATGTGCTTTATGTTTTTTATTATTTATTTACCACAAATAAAGGTCATAAATTGTTATATTTCTTTAAAATTATTTTTACTGTTTCATTTCATTACTGCTTTGTGTGTGCTCTATGTGAGCGACGTAGGTGCTTATGTAGGTGGATTCTGACTTATGGTGAAAATCAAGTTATGTAGCAGCATAAGAACAGATCTCCAATGTAAGCCAAGGACTGACTGTATACTAAATAAATAAATAAATAAATAAATAAATAAATAAATAAAATTGAAGGTGAAATAAAGAGCAGATAACTCAAAAGGGAAGGATCTTTGACCACATGGGGGCAGCCACATTGTGTGTTGAACTGATGGTCAATCTGCATATTATCTTTTATTAGATAAGATAGAGACCTGGTGCATGGATGGGGGCCAAGTGTTTTGTTCCGGGGCCAAGTGTCCCGGATCAGGGTGGGGGTTCCCTTCTGAGTGAGGGGCCTATGGTGCTTTGCAGGCCAGCCATGTCAGATGGCAACCCAAGCAGAGGCCCTGGTATCTGGAATTTATTTACTTTCTACAATTGAAACTTTGTAGCCTGTAGCAGAGCCAAGCCTCCAGCTCACTCTGTGGCTGGCAGCCATTTCTGTTGTAATTTATGTATCTTCTATAATTGAAACTTTGTAGCCTTAAGCGGAGGCCTGGGCCAGCCAGGGTGTGTGGAAAGCTTTGCTTCCTCCATTGCCAGGGGCAACCCTAGCCTTCCACTCTTTCCAGCTCCTTGGCTGTCACCATTTCTGTTTGGATTTGTTTACCTTCTATTATTGAAACTTTGTAGCCTTGAGTGGAGGCTTAGGCCAGCAAAGGCAGGTGGAAAGCTTGGCTACCTCCATTGTCTGGGAAACCCAAGCCTCCCTCCTGCTCTCTGTGGCTGTAGCCATTTTGATTTGGTTTATTTGCATACTTGCCCTGATTGGCTGGAGGGCGTGGCTGGTGGGCATGGCTTGTGGGTGTATCAGAGTGACAGTTAATTTGCATATTATTCTTTTTATTAGGTAGGACTAGAGGTCTGGTGCACAAAATTTGTGCGGGGGGGGGGTGGGTGAGGGGAAGAGGGACGGGAGCCCTCAGCCTGGCCTGCACCCTCTTCAATCCCGGACCCCTTGGGGAATGTCAGACTGCTGGTTTGTGTCCTCACTTTTAACAGATGACAGATTCATTGCTATTTCTTTTCATGCTTAAACCCATTGGAATTAGTAGGTATTCAAAATGTGTATACATTTTGGGGTGACACCCTGTATATATCCAGTCAGCAGTGGAAGGAACTAATGGTGGATTTTGAACCCCCAGACCTTCTTCACTCCCCAAATGTCTCCCACTCCATGTTTCACCTTCAGGACAGCAGGAGAAACAATGTTTTTTTTCTCATTAACTTGGAAAAGCACACCCTGTCACCTGCCCAGCAGGATTGCACTAGGCCCCAAGTGAATGAGACTATGTCAGGGCAGCCTTCATTCATGGGTGCTGGCCCCCAAAGTGCACATTCTTGCTCTGCAGTCACCCGGACTATCCCACCATTTCACTAAAAGGACAGAACTCCTCACGTCCTCTGGGTTCCTGATCTTGAATGCTGACCGAAGGCACCTCAATGAGGACCACCAGCACCCACCAGGTGTATCTGTTCTCACCTGCTCCCACCTCAGCATGTGCATTAGCCCTACTGAGGTGATCTCATCACTTCACTAGCCTCCAAGGGAATAGGGCACTCCGCGCATTCACTGTCATCTCACAGGCACCCACTCCCAGCATCCAGAACACACAGACACTCTGCAAAGGATGTGAGCATGCTGGAGGGGATGTGCGCACATCCTGTGGGGGACAAAGACATGCTGGGATTGATAGAGTGTGGTGGAGGGGTTGGGGAGGGAACTTACACATATCATGATCCAGGACTATTGCAGGCAAGTGTGGATGACAGCACACTGGGAGACGTTCATACATCAGAGGGGAGGAGAGGATGCATGCAATTGTGGCCTGTGGCTGCACAGATCCACAAACCCCCATGGTTCAGCCAGGAGGATGTCAATCTGGCTCACCATGGTAGCTGTCCCTGTGATCATGCACTTTCTGAGTCAGGAGGCAGAACTTGTGCAGCCATTCCTTCTCGGTGCTTATGGCCTTCATGTACTACTTCAGCTTGGCTGCAGGCTCTGCTTGGCACGCTCACAGCTGCCATTGCCACCATAGTCATAGTAAGGGACTCTAACACCCCAATGACTTCACTGGGTAGATCTTCCAGACAAAATTCAACATGGAAATAGTGGCTCTAAATAGCATAGAATTTGATTGACCTTTACAGAATATTTCACCTAAAGTGGCGGAATATATATTCTTCTCAAGTGTACATGGGTTGTTCTCAAAGGCAGACCACATGTTAGCACACAAAACAAGGGTCTACAATTTCAAGAAGATTGAAATCAAGCATCTTCTCAGATCACAATGGCATGAAATTGGAAATTAACTACAATAAAAACAATAAAAAACACATTGCTGTTAAAAAATTAATGGGTTAATAATGAGATAAAGAAATAAATAAAAATATTCCTAGATATAATGAAATTAACACAAAACAACCCAAAATCTATGGGACAAAGCAAAAGCATTCCTTAGAGGGAAGTGCATTGTACCAGAGGCCTACTTCAAAAAACAAGTAAAATTGATGATAAATTATTTAGCTCTACCACTTAAAGAATTAGAGAACAACAAGAAAATTCAAACTATGTAGAAAGAAAGAAATAATAAAGATCAGAGTACAAATAAATGATATAGAGACTAGAAAATTAATACAAAATATAATGAAACCAAGAGCTGATTCTTTGAAAAGATAAGCAATATTGATGAAACTTTAGCCAAACTCATCAAGAAACAAAGAAAAAGGACCTAAATAAATAAAATCAGAAATGAAAGTGGGAAAGTAACAACTGACAGTACAGAAATGTAAAGGCTTGTAAGAAAGTACTATGAACACTTATATGCCAACAAGCAGGACAAAGTGGATGAAATGAACAAATTAGTAGAAAAAATCATCTTCCACAACTGAATCAGGAAAAATCAGAAAACCTGAATAGGTCAATAACAACTAATGAATTCAAAGCACTAATAAAAGAAAAAATTCTCAGTTTTGTTCTGGATGGCTGCACAGGGGAGTTTCAACGAACTTTAAAAAAAACTAACACCTATCCTCAAAATATTGCAAAAATTCTAAGAGATAGGAATACTTCCAAGTTCTTTTTATGAGGCCAGCATTACTGTAACCTACAACTAGATAAAGACACTACAAAGAAAGAGAATTACAGGTTAATATCCCTGATGAACATAGATGCTAATATCCTCAACAAAATTAGCAAATAGGTTCCAACAATGTAGTAAAAAAGTTTATATAACATGACCAATTTTGATTTATTCTGAGGATGGAAGACTGGTACAAATTCCAAATTAATAAATGTGATATATCACATAAACAAATTGAAAGATAAATTTCACATGATCATATCAATGGATGCTGAAAGTGCATTCAACAAAATCTAATTCCCATATTTTGATAAAAACTCCCAGTAAAGCTGAAATAGAGGGATCTTATCTTAACATAATAATGGCCATAGATGAGAATCTTACAGCAAACATCCCTCAATGGGAGAAAAATAAAACCATTTTCTGTAAGAAGAGAAACAAAAGAGGAAAGTATGCTTTAACCTATCTTATTTAACATATTACTAGAAGTCCTAGCCACAAGTTATCAGACAAGAGGAAAAAATAAAAGGCTTCCAAATTGTGGAAGAGAAAATAAAACTGTCATTAATCACAGATGACATGATATTATACATAGAAAACTCTGAAGACTCCATAAAACAAACAAACAACAAAAAAATTAGATTTAATAAATAAATTTGGCAATATAGCAGAACACAAAATTAATACCCAGAAATTGATGGCATTTTTATATATTAACTAGTGGCCTGGTGCATGAAATTTGTGCATGGGGTGTGGGAAGAGATCCCTCAGCCCAGACTATTCTCTCTCCAATTGGGGGCCCCTTGGGGGATGTCCAACTGCCGATTTAGATCTGATTCCCCCTAAATTGGCAGATCTGGGACCACTAGCTCTTAACCACTCACCTGCCTGCCTGCTTGGTCACCCCTAACTGTCTCTGTCTGCCTGATTGCCCCTAACTGTTCTCCCCTTGCTGGCCCAATATAACCCCCAACTGCTCTTCCCTGATGGCATGATCTCACCTCCAACTGCCTCTGCCTACCTAACCACCCCTAATGCCTTCCCCTGATGGCCTGGCTTCCCCCCACCCCCCAGTTGCTTGCCTGATCTTGCCCAGTCTCTGCTTCTCTTTGTTTTTCTCAGCAGTCTTCCAGGCCTCCCTGCCTCCCTGTATCCCTCTTCCTCTTTCCCAGCTGGGAGGGGGTGGGACCAGTGGGGGCCACTTCACCCGCTGTCCACCCTCCCTTCCATCCAAGCCTCTTCAGGCCCAGTCTGTTTTGTTTCCTCATTCTGAGAGAGTTTCCAAGAGAGAACTGGATGGAGGGAAAGAAAGGGAAAAAAGGCTGTGAGCTGGTGGGTGCTGTGTGTGTGGTTGTGAGTGAGTGTAAGTGCCAGCTCCACCTTCCCAATCCCCATCTCCGCTGCCACAAGTCCCCACCCACCAGAGCCTGGGCATTAGGTCGAGCCTCCAGTTGTTGTGTATGTGACAGACCCAGGGATAATATATATTAGGATAATAAACTCTCAGAAAGAGAAATAAACAAACAGACAAAAAACAATATTATTTACCATTGCAATAAAAAATTAACATACTTAGGAAGAAACTTAACCAAAGAAGTAATTAACCTGTACTTGGAAAAATACAGAACATTGAAAAAAGATATAGAGGGAGATATAAACAAGTGAAAGAATATACCGTATTGATGGAGTAGTAGAATAAACATCATTAAAAGCTTCACACTTCTCAAAGCAATCTATAGATTTCACTCAATCACTATTAAAATTCTGACAACATATTTCAGAGAGCTAGAAAAACAAAACAAATATTTATATGGAACCAAAAGAGATCCCGAATAGTCTCAGCAATCTTGAGCAAGAACAAAATTGGAGTGATAACAATATCAGATTACAAGTTATATTACAAAACCACTGTACTGACACAAAAACAGGCATATGGATCAATTGAACAGAACAGAATTCCAAGAAATTTATCCAAATCCTTACAGTCAATTAGTATTTGACAAAAACATAGAGTGGAGTAAACATAGTCTCTTCAATAAATGGTGTTGGGAAAATTGGGCAGATGCATGCAAAAAAAAGAAGAAAAGAAACTAGGCCACCACCTTACAACATAAACAAGAATAAGAATAAGCTAAAAATGTATTAAAGACTTAAATGCAAGTAGCATAATCATAAAAATCTTAGAAGAAATCATAAGGAGCAAAATTTCAGACATCTTTCATAGCAATGATCTTTGCCAGTACACCTCCTAGGGTAAGGGAAACAAAGGATAAAATAAATAAATGGGAATACATCAAAAAGCTTCTGCACTGCAAAGGAAACCATTAACAAAATGAAAAATGAGCCACTGTATGAGAGAGCATATTTGCCAATGATATAACTGGTAAGGGGTTAATTTTTTAAAAATATAAGGAACTCATACAACTTTATGAAAAAGAAGACAAACAAACCAATTTAAAAATGGGCTAAGGACCTAAATGCACACTTTTCCAAAGTGCACATATAGAAGGCCAGGAACATATGAAAAAATGCTCAGTGTCACTAATAATCAGAGATATGCAGCATAATTTACAATAGCTAAAATCTCAAAATAACCCAAGTGCCCATCAGCTGATGAGTGGATTAAAAAGCTGTAGCATAGAAGGACCTCACATGCTACTTTGTCATGGGCTCTAGGACTGCACAGTGAGTCAAATGCCAGTCAGATTTTGGATCTCAGAGAAAGTCACATGCTAGAAGCACTCTGCAAGCATTCCTGTTGACACCAAATGCCTGCATCTGACACATGTGGGACCAGCTCTATGGGGAAATGGAGTACAACTCAAAACAGAGACAATCAAGGTGTTAGTCTCAAGGCAGATCCAGACTCTGAGCTGAGTCCTTGACCACTGGACTACTATGCACTTCAACTTATTGGGCCTCAACTAGGTTGCTCAGGGCCAGATGGGACAGTAATGTACATTCACCTGCACTAGAGATGCAGGTGACCTAGAATAGTCATATCAAGGGACCAGATCAAGGGACAACATTAGAGCAAAATCCATTGAGCCTCATTCTCACTGGCAGCAAGTCAGAGGAGAGATCCTTCCCATGAACAGGACATGAATAATCAAGTGGGAAGGAAAACACACCAAGCATATTCTTTGAAAGCTAAACAGAATTTCCCATCCTAAAGCCCTGTCAGAAACAGACTTTTGAATGATTATGATTGACAGTTGGCTGACAGGAAAAGGTGGGCAGAGGAGAAACCCAGGGAGCCAGGGGAACTTTGCTCAACCAGCCTTGAGTCCCATGTGGCTAACAACCCTACATTAGAGAGGAGATTGACCCCTTCTGCTTGTGGCCGAGACCCGTGGAGACAGACAAAAGTGGCAGGTCACTGGAGCAACAAACAGCATATCTATAACAGCTTGCATAATGAGGTCATGGGTGAACCTCATAGTCAGACAATATGTGAGGAGATTACATACATAAACAGGACAATAACATTCAAGATGAACCACATTAGGAGAAACAAAATAACTCAACATGGGGCTCTCATAAAACACACAGATCAAGAGGTCTTAGACACTAAACCACTGGCTTCCACAAAGTACTGACAACATAGGACTAACCTCCAAAAATCTGGGTGGTATAGAAGTTATATTTAAAACATAAAAACAATGCAAAGGGACAGCAAAAAATGGGGAGATAAAGAAACAACCCCTAAAGGAAAGTAGAGGAAGGATCTTCAGAAAAGAACTAAATGAAATGGAGGCAAGTAACTTGTCAGATAAAAAATTCAAAGTAATGGTAATAAGGATGCTCAAACATCTGACTGAGAATTAAAACCAACTCAATGAGAATTAAAAGGAGCTGAAGGAGAAATACAGCAATGTGGACAAGAATCAAAAGGAAATGAAGAATAACATAACTGTAATAAAGAATACCCTGAGCAGTTTGCTGATGACCAAGTCAGTGAACCAGAAGACAAGGTACAGAAACATCCCCAATCAGAGCAGCATTTGAAAAAAGAAAAGAAAAGCTGGAGAATAGTTTAACCCTACCAGACCTTATGCCCTGAACCTAACTGTCCCCTATACCTGGGTTCCTGAGCATTAAATAGAAAAAAATCAACATAATGTAGAAAAATGTTAGTTACATGCAAACAAGTGGTTAGAATAAGATGGAACTTGGAGACATTGTAGAAAATACGTCTACCTTTCATCTAGCACCAATATTCCACCTTTCTGTGCCAATCCACACAGCAGGGTGAGCCTTGTTTCACACAGAGATACTTCTTGCAAAGTGAGCACCAGATGTTGCTCTTCACCTTCTTGCAAAGGACATTGTTTTTGTAAGACACTCCAGGATTTTTCTTGTTGTACCTGGAGTGCTTTTCCATGCACACAACACAGATTAGATGATGTCTCAGGGGGAATCTCTGGAAAACGATTGCCTGGGTCATGTGTTGAGGGCAGGGTTCCTTTTGTGGGTGGCGGTGGGCTGATGTCCGGTATCCACCAATAAGTTGCAGGCACAGTTTCTGAATATATCTGGTGAAATAAACTGGATTTTTTTTGAAGCAGCTTGCTGTTTTGAAGCATACAAGACAAGAATTATAACTGGCCCACATAAAAAATTTTATGAAAAGCCTCTGGGGCCAGCAGTAATGACAACGAGACCAGTGAAGGTGGGTCATCTGGTCGTTTTTGTCACAGCCACCCACATATTTATTATAGTCCTTCATCAACTGTGGCATCTGTATTTCTTGCATGTTGCCGTCTTTATTTCTTCTGCTTATTACTACATTTTTGGCTGAATCATGGTAGTTCGAAATAAATGTGATGGGCTTTCTATTCTGCCAAACTGTCTTCCCCTGCCAGCCTTATGGCCCCCAAATGACCCCCCCTTCAGGCCTGGTCATACCCAGCTTCTCTCCCCTGCAGACTTTGTTGCTCCCAACTGCCCTCCCTGGCCAGCCTGGTCCCCTCCAATTGCCCTCCCCTGCCAGCCTGGTCGCCCCCAACTTTCCTCCCTTACTGGCTTGGTTGCCCCCAACTGCCCTCCTCCGCTGGCCTGATGATCCCCAAATGCCCTCCCCTTCAGGCCTGGTCACACCTAGCTGCCCTCCCCTGCAGGCCCTGTAGCTCCCAACTGCCTTCCCCTGTTGGTCTAATTTCCCCTAACTGCCCTCCCCTGCTGGCCTGTTCATCCTAACTGTCCTCCCCTACCAACCTTATCACCCACAACTGCCCTCCCCTGCTGTCCTAATTATCCACAACTGCCCTCCCCTGCCAGCCATTTTGTGGTCACCATCTTGTGGTGGCCACTTTGTGATAACATGAGGGAGGCCATCCCTGGTGGCCATTTTGTGACAACATCGCATTGGAATCTTGTGATGATGTCACATGAAGGCATTGCCCGGGATCACGTATACTTTTATTATATAGGATAATGAACTCACAGAAAGAGTAATTAAAATACAATCCCATTTATCATTGCAAAAAAATAAGATATGTAGGAATAAACTTAACTAAGGAAGTAAAAGACCTGTACTTGGAAAACTACAGGACATTGGAAAAAGAGATAGAAGAAGACATAAACAAATGGAAGAATATACCATGTTCATTGATTTGTAGAATCAACATCATTAAAATGTCCATACTAACCAAAGCAATCTATAGATTCAGTTTAATCCCCATTAAAATATCAATGACATTTTTCACAGAACAAACTGTCCAAAAATACATCTGGAATAAAAAAAAGACCCTGAATAGCCAACCAATCTTGAGAAAGAACAAAGTTGGAGGGATCACAATATCATATTTTCTTGTGTATATGATGCTGCCTTCCTACTTTTCCAACCCAAAATTAAGAAATCACTATTATAAACATAAAACAGCAAAATTTTTTAGTAATTAGCACAAGTAATGTTTACATGCCAGTACTATGATATTATGCAGCATATCACTTTATTCAACCTCTGTTGCATCACTGCTTTCTTCTTCATAAGTATTAGTTCCAGATATATCAATTTCTTCAACTTCTATTGTATCACTGTTGTCTTCTGAGTCACTGTATATATGTGAAATCATCCTCATAAAATGGTGGCATTTTCTGAACTAACTTTGTTCATGTTCTCATGGACAACCTTTCTCTCCTATGAACCTAAAGCACAATTTTGCCTTTCCTGTAAAATCAACAATGTTCATTTCACTTGCAAACATTCTTGCCTGACATTGAATAAGCTTCGTTGACTCACATAAGTCACTCTGGCACTACTCCACAATCTAAGTCTTAAGCCTCTGCTTCAAGTTTGCCCATTTTGCTGGTTTTCCTCTTAAGGCCTTCTTCTTTTTTGGAATCTTAAGGAGTTGTTCTTCCTGTTTTCTCCACTGTCTGATCATACACTCAGTGGGAGGAGATTCAAATTGTCTCCCTGTAGCTCTATTTCCATGCCCTTTTGCATAGTTGATTACATTCCATTTGAATTTTGCAGAGTAAGACAATCGCTTTTTTGACATCTTTATAGGCTCAGAACACTCTGGTCCCTGTTGCATCTGTGTACTCTCCATCTCCACCTACAATTACAGCATCAGTTGTTATCAGTAACAATAAGGCTCGTGATTGGAGGAAGCCTGTTTAACAAGGTATGGGCAGCTATGCACCCACATGACCCCTCCGGCCCTCTATTTTCAGTTTAACGATTTTAGAAAAAAAAATCCTACACCCAGAAAAATATGGTAACTAACCACCTTCATTAATGATTTTAACTCAGCCTTCTGGATAACTTGCTTCAGCTTTTATATCAGCACTTGCTGCCTAGCATTAATGTTTCTATTATGGAGATAGCTTCTTTCCTTAAACCTCATAAACCAACTTCTGCTAGCTTTAATATTTTCTTCTGTGGTTTCCTAACCTCTCTTAGTCTTTATAGAATTGAAGAGATTTAAGACCTTGTTTTGAATTAGGCTTTGGATTAAGAAAATGAAGGGACTATTTTGATCTATCTAGACCACTAAAACTTTCTCCATATCAGTATTTGCTTATTTCACCTTTTTATTATTTGTGTGTTCATGGAAATAGCACTTTTAATTTCCTTCAAGAACTTTTTCCTTTTCATTCAGAACTAGTCTAACTGATGCAAGATGCCTAGCTTTTGGCCTATCTCAGCGTTTTCTGACTTCCTTAATAATTTCTAGCTTTTGATTTAAACTGAAAAATGTGTGTCTCTTCCTTTCACTTAAACACTTTTTAAGGCTAAGGGTTTTAGATATATTAATTGGTCTAATTTAAATAATCTTGTATCTCAGAGAATAGGAAGGCCTGAAAAGAGGTAGGGAGATAGGGACACAACTGGTCAGTGGAGCAGTCAGAACACACACATTTATTGATTACATTCACTGTTTTATGTGGGTGTGGTTTGTGGCAACCCAAATCAATTAAAGTAGTGACATCAAAGATACCTGATCACAGATCACCATAACAAGTATAATAATGATAAAAAACATTTGAGAATTACCAAATCGTAACACAGACACAAAGTGAAGAGGTGCTATTGAAAAAATTGCACTGATATATATATTTGATTCAGGGTAGCCACACATATTCAATTTGTAAATAATGCAATATGCTAAGTGAAATAAGTCAGATGAAATATGATAAGAACCATTTGATTTCACTTACATGAAGCATCTAAAACAAAAATCAACATGAACAAAGAAACTCATTGACATAGGTAACAAAATGGTGGTTAACCAGAGGTGAGATAGTTGGGGAAGGCTGAGGAGGATAATTGGGGTCAAATACATAGAGCCAGAAGGAGATGGATCTTTGGGTGATGAGTACACAATAAACTTTACAGATGTTTAGTTATAAAGTTGTACACCTGAAATTTATATAATGTTATTAACCAATCTTAACCAAATAAATGTAATTAAAAAATGAAAAGTCATGCATAAAGAAATTTTTAAAAGTTCTCAATATGAGTGAAGTGCAAAAATAAGGTATGCCTGTATAGCATAGTGGCAGGGTGAAAGATTGATATACAAACAAATTATTTCCCTATATACCAGCACTCAACAACAAGAGCTTGAAATCAACAACACCATTTATATTAATTCTCCCTTTAAAAATACGCTTCAATATAAATCTACTAAAATATATAGTATAAGATTTATATAAGTAAGAACTTCAAAATTCTCATCAAAGAAATCAAAGAAGATCCAGGTAAAGATAGAGAAATTCCATGTGTGTAGATAAAGACTTAATATTGTTAAGATATCAGTTTTTCTCAAGTTGATCTATAATTTCAACATATTTTAATCAAAGTACTAATGAGTTGCTTCATGAACTTCAACAAACTGAATCCAAAGTTTATAATGAAAGGAAAAATACCCAGAATAGCCAATATATTATTGTGGAAGAACAAAGTTGGATGACGTGCATTATAAACTTCAAATACTTCCATAAAATAATATTAATCAAGACAGTGGAGTATTGATGAAAGAATAAATAAGTAGATTAGTGGGATAGAATAAAGAAATAAACACATAAATAGTCAAATGATCTTAGACCAAGCAAAGAAATTCAAAAGAGAAAGGATAGTCTTTCTTTAACAAAATGATAGTGGGATCATTGGACTTAATATATTTTTTTAAACCTTTAAATAATATATTTTATTGATTTTTTACAGAGAGGAAGGAAGGGGGATAGAGAGTTAGAAACATTGATGAGAGAGAAACATCGATCAGCTGCGTCCTGCACGCCCCCCACTGGGATGTGCTCGCAACCAAGGTACATACCCTTGACTGGAATCGAACCTGGGACCTTTCACTCTATCCACTGAGCCAAACTGGTTTCGGCTGGACTTAATATTTTAAAAATGAATCTAAACACAGAATTAACAACTTTCATGAAATTTTACTCAAAATGGATCATAGCCCTGAATATAAGTTTCAAATTTATGAAACTTCTAGAAGAATACCTGGGATAAAATCTAGATGACCTTGGTCATGATGATAACTTTTTACATACAACACCAAAACTCATGATCAGGGTAAAAAAAAAAAGATAAACCAATATTTATTAAAACTATTATAAAGAGTCTGCTAAGAGAATAAAAAGACAAGTCACTCTCTGGCCTGGGAGAAATTATTTGTGAATCATATATTTATCTGATAAAGAAACTGTTTTCAAATATACAAATGTCTCCTAAAACTTAACAGTAAGAACAAAACATCCCAATTTTTAAAATGGGCAAAATATCTCAACAGTTACTTCATTTAAGAAGATATATAGGTTGGTGAATCTCAGAGGGAAGAAGGTGGCTGGGAAGAGATCAAAGAACTTGTATGCATATATGCATAACACATGAACTCAGACAATAGGGAAGTGAAGGCCTGGGTTGGGGTGGAGGGTTGGAGTGGCCATAAGAGGTCAATGGGGAAAAAGAGGGACATATGTAATACTTTGAACAATAAATATTTTTTTAAAGAACTGGGGAATAAAAAAGTAATCAACTGACCATAAAAAAATTGTGGTATACACACACAAAAAAGCAGACAATATACAAATGGAAAAAAATCATATGAATGATGGTTAAAATCATATACCATTAGGAAAACACAAATTCAAATAAGGAGCTACCACTACACACCTGTTATAATGGCTAAAATTTAAAACATTGACAACAACAAATGTTGATGAGGATGCAATGCAGAGTAATAGGAATTCTCATTCACTGTTGATGGGCACAACCACTTTGCAAGGCAATTTGATAGTTTCTTACAAAGCTAAACATAGTCTTGCCATATGATCCAGCAATCTCATTTGCAGGTATTTAACCAGTTAATTAGAAATTATATTTACACAAAAGCCTGCACATAAATTTTTATAGCAGTTTTATACTTATTGTAAAATACTGGAAGTAAACAAAATGCCTTTAATAGCAGATAAAGAAATAAGTAGTATATTGATATAATGGAATATTATTCACTGCTAAAAGGAAATTCTGATGTTGCTATACATAGATACTGAAATTGAAAAGTTGAGTAAATGGATGGAGGTTGATGAAAGCCAGACTCCTCTCTATTGGAATGGAAGTTACAGATAAGCAATGATCCATGTGGTTATGGAAGAATTGGAGGCATCAGTAAGAGGTCATGTTGATTATAGAAATATCTGCATATATAAAAGCCTAAGTGACCGAACAACCAAATTACTGAACGATTGGTAGACTGATCACTATGATGAACACTGACCACCAGGGGAAAGAAGCTTAACACAGGAGCTGCCCCCTAGTGGTCAGTGTGCTCCCACACCAGGAGCACTGCTCAGCTGACCAATGGGTGCCAGACACAGGGCTTACGGTTGGCTGTAACAGCTGGAGACTGCAACAGAGTAGCAGCGAGCCTACTGAGCGGTGGTGGCAGCAGGCACAGCGAGGCCAACATGAGAAGCGGCAGGCAGGAGTGGCAGGTGGTATTGGACTGGCGGTTTTGGCTTCATCCCCCGCAGGCTATGCTGAGGGACCCGCAGGTGTATGAATCCATGCTCTGGGCCTCTAGTTTGTAAATATGTGTATATATATTGGTTAGCTGTCTCACATCCTATCACTGTGATGTTGACCTTCATCACTAAGCTAAGTGCTTGTAGTTTCCTTCACTGTAAAGTTACTCTTTGTTCTCTCTTCTATTTTGTGTACTTTGGAAGGAAGTCACTAATGTAGTCCAAAAGAGCCTAAGAAGACATGATACCTAAATATAATATGGTCTCCTGAATGAGATCCTGAAATAGTAAAATATGCTAATTTAAAATTAAAGGAATCTGATTAAATGGTGGACTTTGTTTAATTATAATGTATTAGTATTGATTCTTTAATTTTTTGTAAATAAATCACACTAATGTGAGATATTAATATGGAGAAAAGATGGCAAAACATATAGAAGCTGTGTATTATTTTCTCAATTTTTTTCTAAATTTAAAACTATTAAAAAATAAAGCTTATAAATAATGAAAGGCAAATTAATTATTTAAAAAAAATACTCGTAATAAAAACTCTTCAATGTGTGAATAGATGGCCACAATGGAAACAAATGACATTAAAGAGCTTGTCTTAAATACTCAAATAATTCTACTGTATTTGTTTCTTGTTTCTAATAGTTTTTAGTGGAGTCTTCAGGGTTTTCAATTTACAGAATCATTTTTGTCATCTGCAAAAAAATGACAATATTACTTCTTTCTTCCTGTTGGGTCAGGTCCTTCTTCCTGCTTCACTACATCAACCATCAGGTCCAAGCCCCTCTGCCAGGGACTGGACCTCTTTGGATGCTGGCTATTTGGCAGAGAAGCCATGAGAACTTGTGGGTATATAAGAGAGTCTATTTATTTATTTATTATTTATTCTTAAAAATATGTTTTTATTGATTTTAGAGAGAGAAAAAGAGAGGGAGAGAGACAGAAACATCAACCAACTGCTTCCTGCCCACCCTCTACTAGGGATTGAACCCAAAACCCAGAAATGTGCCATGACTGGGAATTGAACCATGACATTCTAGTGCAAGGAATAATGCTCAATCAACTGAATCACACTGAACAGGTGCCATTCTAACTATTTTAAGTGTACATTTTAGTAGGGTTAAGAATATTCACATTGTTGTGTAATCAATATCCAGAACTCTTCATTTTGCAAAGCTGAAACTCTCTACCCATTAAATAACTTCCCATTTCTCATGCCTCCAGCCCCTGGCAACCACCATTCTATTTTCTGCCACTACAAAATTGAATCCTGTAAGGACTTCATATAAATGCAATCACACAATATTTCTCTTTTTGTGTCTTGCTTATTTCATTTAGCATAATGTCCTCAAAATTCATCCAGGATTTGTCATGTGTCAGAATTTCTATTCTTTATAAGACTGAATAATTCCATTGTACTTAACCATGTTTTTAAAATTCCACTCTCAACATATTGAGCAATTCAGCACAAACAGGAATCCCCAATTTGTGGTACAGTGAAGAAGGAAACTTTATTATGTGTAAAACAGCTCAACTGTGATCAGCTGTGAAAATAACAGGGCTGTGAGGCAGACCTGAAGCCAGGTAGCCCTGGGGTCAGGCCCCTCTCTGGTTAGATCACTCTTCCCTGTGCCCACATGCTCTGTCCATGCATTGGTCAGCTCTGGTCAGCTTCCTTCTCATCTAGTGATACACCTTTAGTGTTTCAGGTCAGCCAGAGAAATGCAGCCCTCAGTGGAAAGGAAAATTAGGCTTTATAAGAGAGTCTTTATTATAGGAGCAAATGGACATGTAGCCATTGCTAGGACAAGAACTATTAGAAAAAGCAGATTTTCAAAGTAAAGTCCCATACAGAAACCACACACCAGGTAGGTAACAATACATCTATCCTACAAAGTAGCAGTAACCCCCAATATAGGAGCCATACAGGAGCCATCCTTAGAGCTACAGCCTTACTAAACAGCTGCCTCAGAGTTCTACACAGTAGTCACATCTGAGTACCCTACCTGCTGGACAGTAGCATATTATACACAAGCTCAAACAAAAGAGGTTTCTTTCCAAATAGTGACCTCAGAGTTTTGGGTTATAGAAGGCCCACTTGTGCAGTGTACATAGTCAGATCACTGTGTCCTTGTTTCTTGCACCTGTGTATAGCATCTTACCCTTGAATAATTCTGATTAATATTTTCACACTTAGAGTTGCCTTGAACATCTGGCATACTCTGAACAGGGCCTCTACACTCCAACTAGCCTTGAACATCCATTGTACTCTGACTGAGTCCTCATACTTCCCTCTTTGGATGCCTTTTATTTCTTTCATTTGCTTACCTCTGGCAAGGACTTTCAGACTATGTTGAATAAGAGGGAAGAGAGGTACAGCCTTGTCTTATTCCTGATCTTAGAGAAAAAGCTTTCAGTTTTTCATCATTGAGGATGATACTAGCTGAGGGTTTATCATATATCAGTAGCCCTGCGCACAAATCTGTGTGTCAGTAGCTCACCAGCAGCTTGCTGGTCCCCTCCAGTAGCTCTCTGTCCTCTGCCTCCCCCCTCCCCCAATCTCCCTCATAGCTTGCTGCCCTGACCCCTCCTGTAGCTCCCCACTGCCCACTTGTAGCTCGCTGTCCCACCCTCCTGCTGATCTGTAATCTGGTTGTTATGTGGACAATTGTTACGCTTCACGGTATAATGACCGTTTGCATATTCCATCTTTATTATATAAGATGGCCTTTATTATGTTGATGTACTTTCCTTCTAGTCCTATTTTATTGGAGACTGAATATAAGCTTACACAGTCCTTGCACTCGAAGGGCTAGCAAGGCTAGCCCCCTACCCACACAGTTTTCCTAGACTTGTTTGGATGGCAACTATCAGTAGAATGAGAGCAAATTTTGTAGAACGAGAGCAACTTTTCATGGCTTGCAAAGAAGTCTGTGACTATTTACTGAGATTTGCTGTACTGAGAATTTGTCCTTCAGCTCTGTCTTTCCCTTAGAGATTAAAAGGAACAAAGAATACATTCCTCTTGACAGATCTCCTATTCAGTGTTTTGTGTATAAAAGGCATTACACAGTTAATAAAGTTGCTACAGTCAATCAATGGCTACCTGTAGTCCTCCCGACCCCACTTTCCTGTCTTTCTTTCTTTTCTCAATTCCCACCTCCCTGCCTCAGCCCGGTTCAACCGTCAGGCTGGCCCTAACACTATTTTATTGAGTGTTTTAATCATCAATGGATGTTGTATTTTATCAAATGCTTTTTCTGAACCCACTGATAAAATCATATTATTTTCATCCTTTCTTTTGTAAATGTGATGTATTACATTGATTTTTTTGTGTGTTTATGAATTGGAAGAATCAGCATAGTGAAAATGGATATGTTACCAAAAACAATATACATATTTATTGCAATCCCCATCAAAATCCCAATGTCATTTTTAAATAAATAGAATAAGAAATAATCAGATTTGTATGGGACCACAAAAGACCCTGAATAGCCAAAGCAACCCTTAGAAAAAATAACGAAGATGGAGGAATGTTACCTGACTTCAAATTATACTACAGAGCTATGACAATCAAAACAACACGGTATTTGCAGACATACAGTTAATTGGAATAGACTAGAAAGATGAGCTATAAAACCATATATATATATATATATATATATATATGTAATTTTTGACAAAGGAGCCAGAAACACACAATGGAGTAAAAGATAGTTTCTTCAATAAATGGTGTTGGGAAAAATGGAAAGCCACATGCAAATAAATTAAACTAGATTATAATTTATCTGCATATACAAAAATTACAAAACAAACCAAAGACCTAAATGTAAGACCTGAAACTATACATTGCATAGAAGAAAACATAGGTAGCAAACTTAAGAACCCTGATTGCAGGAAACATTTTATAACTTGATCCCAAAAGCAAGGGAAGTAAAGGCAAAAGTAAATAAATAAATAAATGAATGGGACTATATCAAGCTAAAAAGCTTCTTCACAGCAAAAGAAACTGAGAACAAAACAAACAGGCAGCCAATCAGATGATAAATGATATTTGCAAACAGTAGCTCTGACAAAGGTTTAATTTCCAAAATATATAAAGAATTTATAAAACTCAACACCAAACAAACACCCAATCAAAAAGTGGGCAGAGGCCCTGAAAATACACTTTTCCAAAGAAGACATAAAAACAGCCAATAGATACATGAAAAGATGCTCAATATCACTAGCATTAGGGAAATGCAAATCAAAACTAAAATGAGATACCACCTTATATCTGTTAGCCTGGCTATTATCAACAAGACAGGCAATAACAAGTGTTAGAGAGGTTGTGGAAAAAAGGAGCCTTCACTGCTGGGAATGTAGAATGGTACAACCACGATGGAAAGCAGTCTGGCAATTCCTCAAAAAATTAAGAATAGAGTTACTATATGACCCAGCAATCCTTCTCCTGGGTATATTTACAAAAACTAAAAAACATGTACTTTTAGAAATATATGCTCCCCTATGTTCATTATAGCATTATTCACGGTGGCCAAGACATGGAAACAACCAAAGTGTCCTGCAATAGAGGACTGGATAAAGATGTGGTACATATACACAGTGGATTCAGCCATAAGAAAGGGTGAAATATAGCCCTTTGCAACATGGATGGGCCTTGAGAACATCATTTTAAGTGAAATAAGTGAGGTATAAAAAGCTAACAACCATATGATTTCACTCATATGTGGGATATAAAACTGAAACTTATGAACAGAAACAGAAGTGTGGTGGTTGCCAATAGGGAGGGGGTCTGAATAAACAGTAATGAGAGAAGATATGAGTTTGGGTGGTGGGCATACATTGTAAATATACAGATATTGTAATATAGAAACCCACACCTGAAACCTTTCCTAATATTCCTAATATATAAAAAGCCAGGCTGTCACAATCAAAACAACTGGACAGACAACTGAAAACAGACTGCATGGGTCAACAAGGCCTACCAAACTACTGAACAGCAGGCTGCATGGGGCCACCAGGCCGGCAGGGGGATATTAGTGAGGGATGACCAAATGACTGAACATCAGGCTGTGTGGGGCGACCAGGTTGGCAGAGGGGCAGTTGGGGGAGACCAGGCCAGCAGGCAGGTGAGCAGTTAGGAGCCAGAGGTCCCAGATTGTGAGAGGGATGTCCGACTGTTGGTTTAGGCCTGATCTTGGCCTAAATTGGCAATTGGACATCCCATGAGGGGTCCCAGATTAGAGAGGGTGCAGGCTGGGCTGAAGATACTCCCCCCCCCCCCCCCATGGGAATGAATTTTGTGCACCAGACCTTTAATCTATATCATAAAAGGCCTGTGGTCATCATGCCATAATGACAGAACAGCTGAACAACTAATCACCAGGAGGTGTTGGAGCACCTCTTGGGCCCTTCTCCCATCCCCTGCCGGGCCACCGTCAGCATCGGTGTAGTGTCGCAGGGCACCAGCAGCTTCTCTGGAGCCTGTGAGGCATTGCAGGGTGGGTGACATGACCCTGATGGCAGGCTAGGCCTAGGGGACCCTACACGTGCACGATTTAATCATGTTCTGGGCTACTCATATAATCATATTAACCAACGCACCCCAATAAATTTATTTTTTAAAAAGGAAAAAAAAATAGATAAAAGGATAAAAAAGAAGTGGTATATATACACAATGGAAAATTACTTGGCCATAAAAAGAATTAAATCTTACCATTTGTAACAACATGGATGGTCTTAGAGGATATTATACTAAGTAAAATAATGTTTAATTTTCTTGAAGACAAGATGCTTTTTTTTTGTTCACCATCAGTTATTCGTCATATACAGTGAACATTATTTGTTCATCACAAATGTAGCATTTGGGGAATGACAAATTGTTACTGTTTCTAACCCCCTTCAATCAATAGGGACAGGGGGGAAAGTAGGTCCTGAAATTGATCAATGAGTCACTTGTTAATGACACTTGTTTTACTGAAAATCCATATCATATTTATAGTGATGGTAGATTATCTTAGATATGTAAATTACCATAGTTCAGACTTATTTTCCAATTCTTATTCTTCTCATCATCCAACCACCAATGTATTTTTTTTTTACTGTCCAGCAAAATATTTCTAGTACACTCTCTAACATTGAGAAATGGAACCCCATAGTGAGAAATGGAACTAATTTCAAAACTCAGCCAGCAATTTATGCATTGTGGCATAGATCCAAAACATGACTGTTATATAAAATTTAGAAAAAAGGTTAAGAGGGTAAGTTTTCTGTGTATTTTACCATGATTTTAAACATGAAATTTAGAGGCTTAGAAGTGCAATGTTGATTGGTTCAAAGAATTAGAGAACATTCTTTACTTTTTGCTTGCTTTAATACATTTTCATCATGTGCCTTAAAAAATGTATTATTTTATGCCAATCCCTCTACCTTTCTGGACTCCAGTTTCTTCATTCTCAAAACAGGGCTTTGTATGAAAATATATTTTATTGATTTTTTACAGAGAGGAAAGGAGAGAGATAGAGAGCTAGAAACGTTGATGAGAGAGAAAGATTGACCAGCTGCCTCTTGCACACCCCCTACTGGGGATGTGCCCGCAACCAATGTACATGCCCCTGACCGGAATCGAACCCGGGACCTTTCAGTCCACAGACCGACGCTCTACCACTGAGCCAAACCAATTTCGGCTGCTTTTTGATAAGAGAAGGCTTATTCTTTTTTTTTTCTTTTCTTTTTAATATATATATATATATATATATATATATATATTCAAATTTTTACCAACTTGAACTTCTTGTTGTTGTTAATTTTCACCTGAGGATATTTTAAAATGGATTTCTTTTAGAAATGGTGGAAGGCAGGAGGAGAGATAGAGAGAGAAACATCAATGTGACAGAGAAACATTGATCAGTTGCCTCCAGTGTGCTAAGCCTGCAACTCAAGGTACATGCCCTTGCCTGGAATCAAATCTGAAACACTTCAGTCTGCTGACTGATGCTTTAACCACTGACCCAAGCTGGCTAGGGTAACAGTTTGAATTTTTGTTATTATATTGGCATTCTTAAAGTGTTTTCCTTGTACAAAATTAGAACTTTTATAGATTTTAAACATTATTCTACTGAAAACAGGTGCTTCTCTCTAGCATCCAACAGTTCAGTTTAAGCACAATTTCTAATTTGTATATCAATTTGAAAGTTTTCAATTAATCATACATTTATCTTGATTCTCTTAGTATCTATATAATAAAATACAGTCAATCTCTCTCTCTCTCTCTCTCTCTCTCTCTCTCTCTCTCTCTTTAAATATATATATATATATTTTAAAAAACGTAGAGCAATAGGATTGCCAATACTAGCAAGAAACAAATTGCCTCAGCAATATAATTGAGGTAAATTTAGACATTATTACATGTGCCAAAAGCAAAAAAAAAAAAAAATTATTCATAGTTGGAATTGGAGCATTGGCTCAGTGTTGAATTGAAGAAACAAAATTAAAGACTATACAAGAGAATCTAAAGATTCATCATTGAATATCATATCTAAAATGTAAGATGCTAAAATAGAGATTATTCTAATATATATTGTTCTCTGGAGATAGATTCCCTTTTAACTTTCAAGTATAGTTCAAATTTCTCACATCTGGTATGAGATATATCTTTAGGAATATATTATGCAACAAAGTACATCACTCACTCAGCTGATAAATACAATAATATTTCTCAAATTAAAAGACAAAATATGATGGTACTTATACATTTACATACATATTTCTCTCTTTTGTCCAAATGCAAAATTCACAAACCATACACTTTTTCATATGTATTATTCACTGGAATTAAATCCCTCAGCCATTCTACTAGATATAAGAATTAAGTGGTGTTTAAAGGAGAAAATATTGACAAAATACAATATATTCCATAAAGAAAATTATAAGAGAAGCCTTTGTTAGGTGTTAAGAAAAACCCCAAAGAACTACTTTATTGTATTTATTTATTTAAAAAAATATATTCTTATTGATTTCAGAGAGGAAGGGAGAGATAGAAACACAATGATGAGAGAATCATTAATCGGCTGCCTCCTGCATACCCCCTACTGGGGGGCATAAGTTTGACTAGAATCAAACTCGGGACCCTTCAATCCTCATGGTGATGCTTTATCCACTGAGCCAAATGGCTAGGACCTGAAGAACTACTTTAAATGTGAGCCATATTTGAGTGAAAGGCAATGGACCTGAAAGGTTCTCATTGTGGCACTGAGAGAACTCAGGCATTTTCTTTCTTTTCTTTCTTTTCTTTTCTTTCTTTCTTTCTTTCTTTCTTTCTTTCTTTCTTTCTTTCTTTCTTTCTTTCTTTCTTTCTTTCTTTCTTTCTTTCTTTCTTTCTTTCTTTTTTTTAAATAAATTTTTATTGCTCAGATTATTATAATTGTTTCTCCTCCTCCCCCTGCCGTGCCCTCCCCCTCTCCCCCTGCTCCATAGCTCCCTTCCCGGTTCCAGCCCTACCCTCTGCCCTCTGCCCTCACATCCCCCCACCTCCCCACCATTGTCCTCATCCATAGGTGTAAGATTTTATTTTATTTTTTTTCTCATTTTTTTTTATTAAGGTATTATATGTGTACATATCTTACCATTGCCCCCCCCCCCCCGCCCATACAAGCCCGCCCTCCCCAGAGTTTTTCGTCCATTGGTTTTGCTTATTTGCACGCATACAAGTCCTTCGGTTGATCTCTTATCTCCCCCGGATCTCCGTACCCTCCCCGCTGTAATTTGACAGTCTGTTCGTTGCTTTACTATCTCTGTATCTATCTTTTTGTTCCTCAGTTTATAATGTTCTTTACTATCCATAAATGAGTGAAGTCATGTGGTGTTTCTCTTTCATTGACTGGCTTATTTCACTCAGCATAATGTTTTTCCATTCCATCCAGGTTGCTGCAAATGATAAAAATTCCTTCTTTTTTATGGCAGCATAGTATTCCACTGTGTAGATGCACCATAGTTATTTATTTATTTCTTTATATTTTTATTTTTTTATTTTTCCAAAGTATATATTTTATTTTTATTTATTTTGTTATTTTTATATTTTTATTAAATTTTTAACTGTGTACATATCTTATCACTGCCCCCCCCCCAATACATACCCTCCCTCACCAGAGTTTTGTGTCCATTGGTTGTACTTATATGCATGTATATAAGTCCTTCGGTTGATCTATTATCTGCCCCGGATCTCCCTACCTTCCCCGCTGTAATTTGACAGTCTGCTTGTTGCTCTACTGTCTCTATATTTATCTTTTGGTTCATCAGTTTATAATGATCTTTATTATCCATAAATGAGTGAGGTCATGTGGTGTTTCTCTTTCATTGACGAGCTTATTTCACTCAGAATGATGCTCTCCAATTCCATCCAGGTTGCTGCATATGATGAGCATTCCCTCTTTTTTATGGCAGCATAGTATTCCATTTGTGTAGATGTACCATAATTTTTGGATCCAATCATCTGCTGATGGGCATCTAGGCTGTTTCCAAATCCTAGCTATTGTAAATTGTGCTGGTATGAACATAGTGGTACATATTTCCTTTCAGATTGGTGCTTCTGGTTTCTTAGGATATATTCCTAGGGGTGGGGTTAATGGGTCAAATGGGAGTTCCATTTTCAGTTTTTTTTTTTAGGAAACTCCATACTGTTCTCCACAGTGGTTTCACCAGTCTGCATTCCCACCAGTTGTGCATGAGGGTTGCTTTTTCTCTGCAACCTCGCCAACACTTGTCATTTGTTGATTTGTTGATGTTAGCCATTCTGACAGGTGTGAGATGGTACCGCATTCTCGTTTTGATTTTCATCTCTCATATAATTAGTGATTTTGAACATGTTTTCATGTGCCTCTTGGCCTTCCTTCTGTCTTCTTTTGAAAATATTTATTTAGGACTATTTCCCATGTTTTAATTGGATCATTTATCTTCCTTTTATTAAGTTGTATAAGCTGTCTGTAGATGTTGGAGATTAAACCTTTATCGCTATTAACATTTGTAAATATGTTCTCCCATACAGTAGGCTTTCTTGTTGTTTTGTTGTTTTTTTTTTTTTTTTTTTTTTTTTTTTGCTGTAAAAAAGCCTTTTATTTTGATGTAGTCCATTTGTTTATTTTCTCTTTAGCTTCCATTGCCTTAGGGGCAGTAGCAGTGTAAAAGTTCTTTAGGCATATCTCTGAGATTTTGCTGCCTTTGGATGCCTCTAGTATTTTTATGGTTTCCCGTCTTATGTTTAAGTCCTGTATCCATTTTGAGTTTATTTTTTTGTATGGTGTAAGTTGGTGATCTAGTTTCATATTTTTGCAAGTGTCTGTCCAATTTTCCCAACACTATTTATGGAAGAGACTGTCTTGACTCCATTGTACATTCATACATCCTTTGTCAAATATTAATTGAGTATAGAGGTTTGGGTTGATATCCAGATTCTCTATTGTATTCCATTGATCTATATGTCTGTTCTTGTACCAGTACCAGGCTGTTTAGAGAACAGTGGCATTGTAATACACTTTAAAATCTGGAATTGAGATCCCTCCTACTTTATTCTTCTTTCTCAGGATTGCTGTGGCTATTCGGGGTCTTATTTTTGTTCCAGATGAATTTTTGGAGAGTTCTTATTAGGTCTGTGAAGTATGCCGTTGGTATTTTAATTGGGAGTGCATTGAATCTATAAATTGCTTTGGGAAGTTTGGACATTTTGATGATGTTGATTCTACAAATCAATGAACATGGTATGTTCTGCCATCTGTTTACCTCTTCCTCTATCTCTTTTTTCAGTGACGTGTAGTTTTCTGCATATAGGTCCTTTACTTCCTTAGTTAAGTTTATTCCTAGGTATCTTAGTTTTTTTGGTGGGAAGGTAAATGGGATTGCCTTTTTAGTCTCTGCTTTTTTAAGTTCACTGTTGGTGTATAGAAATACCATAGATTTCTTGGCGTTAATTTTGTATCCTGCTACATTGTTGAATTCATTTATTAAGTCTATTAGCTTTTTGATGGTGTCTTTTGGGTTTTTATGTACAATATCATAAAATACCTGAAAATAAAGACAATTTTACTTCTTCTTTTCCAATTTGAATGCCTTTTATTTTTTATTCTTGTCTAATTGGAATGGCTAGCACTTCCAGTACTATGTCAATCAGGAGTGGTGAGAGTGGGCATCCCTGTCTTGTTCCTGTTCTTAGAGGGAATGGTTTTAGTTTTGCCCATTGAGTATGATGTTGGCTGTGGGTTTATCATATATAGCTTTTATTATGTTTAGTTATGATCCTTCTATTCCCACCTTGTTGAGAGTTTTTATCAGGAAAGGGTATTGAATTTTATCAAGTGCTTTTTCTGCATTGATTGATATGACTATATGATTTTTATCTCTCAATTTTTTACATGATGTATCACTTTAAAAAAATATATATTTTATTGACTTTTTACAGAGAAGGAGGGAGAGAGATAGAGAGTTAGAAACATCGATAAGAGAGAGTAATCAATTAGCTACCTCCTACATTCCCCTACTGGGGATGTGCCCACAACCAAGGTACTTGCCCTTGCCTGGAATTGAACCTGGGCTCTTCAGTCCGAAGGCTGATGCTGTATCTACTGAGCCAAACCGGTTTTAGCTGTATCACGTTTATTGATTTGCAGAAATTGTGCCATCCTTGCATTCCCAGAATAAATCCTACTTGATCATGGTGTATGTTCTTTCTGATGTGCTGCTAGAGCCGATTAGTTGGAATTTTGTTGAGGATTTTGTCATCTATGTTCATGAGGGATATTGGCCTATAATTCTCTTTCATTGTGTTGGCTTTATCAGGTTTTTGTATTAGGGTGATGCTGGCTTCATAGAAGGAGGTTGGAAGTGTTCCTCCTTCTTGAATTTTTTGGAATAGTCTGAGGAGGATAGGTTTTAGTTCTTCCTTGTATGTTTAGTAACACTCTGCTGTGAAGCCATCTGGGGCTGGGCTTTTGTTTGCTGGAAGATTTTTGATGACTGCTTAAATTTCTTCCAAAGTTACTGGCCTATTGAGATTTTTGATTCTTCTTGATTGAGTTTTGGAAGGTTATATATTTTTTTAGGAATATGTCCATTTCCTCCAGGTTGTCCAGGTTGTTGGAGTAGAGTTGTTTGTAGTATTTTGTAACAATCATTTGTATTTCATTGGGGTTTGTTATTTCACCTCTTTCATTTCTGTTTTTGTTTATTTGGTCCCTCTATCTTTGTTTCTTGGTTAGCCTGGCTAGAGTCTTATCACTCTTGTTTATCCTTTCAAAGAACCAGCTCTTGGTTTTGTTGATCTTATATATTGTTTCTTTGGTCTCTATGTTGTTTATCTCTGCTCTGATTTTTATGATTTTCTTCTTTCTGCTTATATTGGGCTTTTCTTGTTGCTCTTTTTCTAACTCTTTGAGTTGTAGAGTTAGATAATTTTTTTTTTGCAGTATTCTTGTAGAGCTATGAACTTCCCTCTCAAGATTGCCTTTGTTGTATCCCATAAATTTTGGATTGTTGTGTTTTCATTGTCATTTTTTTTTTGACAGGATGTTTTTAATTTCTTCCGTGATTTCTCTGGTAACCCAGTGCTTGTTTAATAGAAAGCTGTTTAGTCTCCATGTGTTTGATTTCTTTGGATTACTTTTATTGTAGTTGATTTTTAGTTTTATGCCACTATGATCTGAGAAGATGCTTGATATGATTTCTATCTTCTTGAATTTGAAAAGACTTTGCCTATGTCCCAACATGTGGTCTATCTTTGAAAATAACCCATTTGCACTTGAGAAGAATGTATTTTCTATGGCTTTTGGGTGGAATGTTCTGAAGATGTTGATTAATTCTATCTGGTCTAGTGCGTCATTTAGGATTGATGTTTCTTTGCTGATTTTTTGTTTAGATGATTTGTCCAAAGGTGATAATGGTGTATTAAAATCTCCTACTATGATTGTATTGCTATTAATCTCTCCCTTAATGTCCTCCAGAAGTTTTTTTATTTTTAGATATATTTGGGTGCTCCTGTATTGGGTGCATATATATTTACCAGGGTCATTTCTTCTTGTTGGATTGCTCCCTTTAGTATTATGAAGTGGCCTTCTTTATCTCTTGTTATGTCCTTCACTTTGAGATCTAATTTGTCAGATAAAAGTATTGCTACCCCAGTTTTTTTTCATTTCCATTCGCCTGGAAACCTTTTTCCATCCCTTCACCGTCAGTCTTGCTACATTTCCAAATTTATTTATTAAGTCAGTTAATTTTTTGATGGAGTCTTTTTTTTTTAATACAATATCATGTATCTGAAAATGACAACTTTATTTCTTTTCCAATTTGGATGTCTTTTATTTCTTCTTCTTGTCTAATTGCAATGGCTAGTAATTCCAGTACTATGTCAAACAGAAGTGGTGAGAGTGGGCATCCCTGTCTCATTCCTGTTCTTGGAATGGTTTTAGTTTTTTTCATTGAGTATGATTTTTCCTGTGGGTTTATCATATATAGCTTTTATTATGTTGAGGTATGATCCTTCTATTTCCACCTTGTTGAAAGTTTTTATCAGGAAATGGTGTTGGATTTTATCAAATGCTTTTCTTTTCCCATTAATTGATATGACTATTTTTATCTTTCAATTTGTTTATATGATGTATCACATTTATTGATTTGCTGATATAGGCCCCACGCTTTTCTTTGCTGGAAGCTTTTTGATGATGCTTCAATTTCTTCCATAGTTACTGGCCTATTGAGATTTTTAGTTTCTTCTTGATTGAGTTTTGGAAGGTTATATATATTTTTAGGAATATGTCCATTTCCTCCAGGTTATCCACATTGTCGGATTATAGTTGTTCATGGTATTTTGTAACAATCCTTTGTATTTTGGTGGGGTCTGTTGTTATTTCACCTCTTTCATTTCTGATTTTGTTTATTTGGGTCCTCTGTCTTTGTTTCTTTGTTAGCCTGGCTAGAGGTTCATCAATCTTGTTTATCCTTTCAAAAAACCAGCTCTTGGTTTTGTTGATCTTTTGTATTTTTTCTTTGGTCTCTATGTTGTTTGTTTCCGCTCTGATTTTTATTATTTCCTTCCTTCTACTTATACTGGGCTTTTCTTGTTGCTCTTTTACTAACTCTTTGAGTTTTAAAGTAAGATAATTTATTACCATTTTTTCTTGTTTTTTGCAGTATGCTTGTAGAGCTATGAAATTCCGTCTCAAGATTGCTTTTGCTGTGTCCCATACATTTTGGATTGTGTTTTCATTGTCATTTGTTGCCAGGATGTTTTTTTACTTATTCCTTGATTTCTCTGGTAACCCAGTCCTTGTTAATAGCATGCTGTTTAGTCTCCATGTGTTTGATTTCTTAGGTTTATTTTTATTGTAGTTAATTTCCAGTTTTATGCCATTATGATCTGAGAAGATGCTTGATATGATTTCTATCTTCTTGAATTTGAAGAGACTTTGCTTACGTCCCAACATGTGGTCTATCTTTGAGTATGACCCATGTGTACTTGAGAAGAACATATATTCTGTGGCTTTGGGGTGAAATGTTATGAAGATCTCAATTAATTACATCTGGTCTAGTGAGTCATTTATGATTGATGTTTCTTTGCTAATTTTTTGTTTAGACGATTTGTCGAAGGGTGACAGTGGGCTATTAACATCTCCTACTGTGATTGTATTGCTATTAATCTCTCCCTTAATGTCCTCCAGCAGTTTCCTTTTTTTAATGTATTTGGGTGCTCCTATATTGGGTGCATATATATTTACCAGAGTTATTTCTTCTTGTTGGATTGTTCCCTTTAGTATTATGAAGTGGCCTTTATTATCTCTTGTTATGTCCTTCACTTTGAGATCTAATTTGTCAGATATAAGTATTGCTACCCCAGATTTTTTTTATTTCCATTTGCCTGGAAAACCTTTTCCCACCCCCTCACCTTCAATCTGTGTGCATCTTTTTTTTTTTTTTTTTTTTTTTTGAAATGGGTTTCTTGTAGAAAGCAGATACTTGGGTCTTGTTTTCTTATCCAATCCATTACCCTGTGTCTTTTTATAGGAACATTTAATCCATTTATATTTAATGTTATTACTGACAGGTACTTATTTGATGCCATTGTCATTCTATACCTTTGTGTTCTTTCTTCGGTTCCTATATCTTTATTTTTACAGTAGACCCTTTAACATGTCTTGCATTGCTGGTTTGGTGGTGATAAATTCCTTTAGTCTTTTTTTTTTTTGTCTGTGAAGCTCCTGATTTCACCTTCAATTTTGATTGATAGCCTTGCTGGGTACAGTATTCTTGGATTCAGACCTTTCCTTTGCATGACTTTATATATTTCATTTCATTCCCTTCTGGCCTGATGAGTTTCTGTTGAGAAATCAGTTGCTAGTCTGATGGGGGTTCCTTTATATGTAACTTTCTGAATCTTTCTGGCTGCTTTCATGATTCTTACTTTGTTGTTGGTGTTTGCCAATTTAATTATAACGTGCCTTTGTGTCAGTCTTTTGGGATTCATTTTGCTTGGGATTCTGCAAAGTTTTCTGTCATTATTTCTTGTAACAGGTTTTCTATGCCTTCCTCACTTTCTATGCCTATCTCAGGAAAGTTTTCTGTCATTATTTCATTTCTTGCAACAGGTTTTCTATGCCTTCCTCAGTTTCCTTTCTTTCTGAAACCCCTATAATTCTAACATTTTTTTTGTATTGTTCAAAAGTTCCCGTAGGCTCTCCTCCTGCTTTTTAATTTTTTTTCACTAGAAGCTGCTCTAATTGGGTATTTTTTCCCCCATCTTGTCTTCTAGCTCCCTGATTCGGTCATCTGCTTCTTCTAGTCTACTTTTGATGCTTTTTATTGAGTTCTTTACCTTAGTGATGTCATTTTTCATTTCTTCTTGGTTCATCTTCATTCCCTCTTGGTTCTTCTTAATTTCCTCTTGGTTCTTACTCATATTGTCAAATTTGTCTTCCATTCTTTTTAGCCATCTTATGATCATTACTCTGAATTCTTGTCAGGTAGGTTGCATGCCTCTAACTCGTTTACTTCTTTTTCTGGTGATGCCTACTTTTCTTTCATGTGCTGGCTGTTTTTTTGTCTCCCCATGGCCTAATTTTCCCGGATGTCTGGTTATGTAGTTCTCTTTCTCCTGTGTTGATTTAAAGACACAAAATACAACACTACCAGGTACAACACAAAAGGCACTGAAGAGGAATGTATTTGCGATATTAATAACCTCTAATAAAGGTGACCACTAGAGTAAGGCAAATTAGGGGATAGGAGAAAAAGATGAAAGGTAAAAAAGAGAAGAGTGGAAAAAGAAAGATAGAAAAAAGAAAAAAAAAAGTAGAGTCGAAATGAATTTGGGAAACAGAAAAAGAGAGAGAGAGAGACAAGAAACAGATTAGGAGAGAAAAGGGGAACAAACTATAAATATATGTGGAGAAAATTGCAATAGAACAACTACTAATCCCAGCAAATGCCAGCAACAGTATTGGGAGAAGAAAGAGTATGCACTTGGAGTAGGGGGTTGGAAATTAGGTATATAAGTAGGGTGATAATTTTAGCAGGGGGTATACAGAAAGAATAGGGAAAAACTAAAGCAGGAAAGGTTTAATATAAACAGGACATGAAAAAGGGAAATGTTAGTAAGAGAGTGATGGCGTAAAGGTTGAGTTGAGATAGGGTTAAATGCTGCTATAGTAAAGATAAAAATAGAATGAAGAACACTAATCCCAATGTAAAATAAAGAGAAAAAAATGGTACTTTAAAAAAAAAGAAAAAAAAAGAAAAAGGAAACAGAAGATGCAAAATATCAGTAGCAATAATGATGATTGAAACTAAAAAATGTAATTATTGAAAAGGTAAAATCAAGTGAGGAAAGAAGAAAAAAAATTTGTTTCTTAAGTAAAAGATGTAAAAAATGAAAATGAAATAAAAAATAGAAAAATTAGCATAAAAATGTACAGTAGCGAAGGTCATTCACTTTCTCTGTTATTCTATTTGGCACCCCTGTTTCTCAATCCAGACAGTATTGCAATTCCTTGCATTCCACTGCACCTCAGTTTTGTAAGCTAGTCCTTAATTTTAAGTAGGCTATTTCTTAGTTATTTGTGTCCGTTTATTTTTTATTAATTAAAAGTAATAATAAAAAAGTTAGTTTGTAATTCTGCCCCTAGGTGGCAGTGTTTCTGGATTGACTTCCCCGTCTTTTTTGCTGCTCTAGCCTTCTTTCTCTATGGCACTCTCTATGGTTTGTGGAGGAGGGCTGCCATGGTGCTGGCTCCCAGATAGTCTCTTCCAGCTCTGATACTGTTTCCAGGAAGGCAATTTCCCCCTGCAGTCTCCTAGGATATGCCAAACTGGGCAGTCTTTGTCTAGTACTCAGAATCAAGGAGATGAAGGGGACCAGGCACAGGATGAGTTTGCGCCAAGGTGACAAGATGCACCACTTTTTGTGGGACAATCCCAATTTTTAACAATTTGTCCAGCATCCCTTGGCATTTTAAAAAAGTCCTGATTTTTTGAAAGATCACGCCAGACCCAACAGAGGGTCTTGCAGTGTGAGCGATTCTCTCTGCAGCTGCTGCCACTTTTGGAGCTGCCGTAGCTGCTGTAGCCACCACCGCTGCAGCAGCAAGGACCCTGTTCCTTCACATTATCCCAGGCAAACTCTGACCTTTCCTTTGGTGATTGAAGAACTCCCTTGAATCCACGTGTTTGCGCTGATTGGGGCGTCACAGGTGTTCGGTGGTTTCCACTGTTGTGGGATTTTTAAGGCCTCAGATAACATCCTCTTTTCTTTTTAAGATGAAGTAATTTTCCCTCTGAGCCCGTAGCTCCGGGAGAGGTCTCCACTGCAGTGCAGGCTGCTTGGTCAGGAAATCCTGTCCAGCAGACCCTTACCTTCTCTTAGAGTTCTGCCACCCCTTAGCTTGTCAACTAACACTCCTTGAGGACTCTCAGGTGCTCCTTCTATCTGCTCTGGGACTAGGCTCAGAACAGGTCCATGTTTTTGGTCACCATTTTCCCCCTCCAGTGTATGATTTTAATCCAGTCTCTTCCTGCAACCTCCACACCCCTTTCCCCCTGATAATTATCAATCAACTTCCTTTCTTTGCCCCCAATTCTATTACATTCACCAGTTTATTCTGTGCCTCAGATTTTTAATTCACTTGATTTTTAGATTCACTTGTTGATATACATGTATTTGTTGATAATAACTTCTATCTTTTTTCTTCTCCTTCTTCTCCTTCTCCTCCTTCTCCTTCTCCTTCTCCTTCTCCTTCTCCTTCTCCTTCTCCTTCTCCTTCTCCTTCTCCTTCTCCTTCTCCTTCTCCTTCTCCTTCTCCTTCTCCTTCTCCTTCTCCTTCTCCTTCTCCTTCTCCTTCTCCTTCTCCTTCTCCTTCTCCTTCTCCTTCTCCTTCTCCTTCTCCTTCTCCTTCTTCTTCTTCTTCTTCTTCTTCTTCTTCTTCTTCTTCTTCTTCTTCTTGAAGAATACCTTTCAGCATTTCAGATAATACTGCTCTGGTGGTGATGAACTCCTTTAGCTTTTTCTTATATGTGAAGCTCTTTATCTGCCCTTCAATTCTGAATGATAACTTTGCTGGATACAGTAATCTTGGTTGTAGGTTCTCCCCATTCATCACTCTGAATATTTCTTGCCACTCCCTTCTGGCCTACATAGTTTCTGTTGAGAAATCAGCTGATAGTCATATAGGTTCTTTCTCATAGGTAACTAACTGTTTTTCTCTTGCTGCTTGTAAGATTCTCTCTTTGTCTTTTGCCCTTGGCATTTTAATTATGATGTGTCATGGTATGGTCCTTTTTGGATTCCTTTTGTTTGGGGTTCTGTGTGCTTCCTGTACTTGTAAGTCTATTTCTTTCACCAGGTGGGGGAAGTTTTCTGACATTATTTCTTCAAATAGGTTTTCAGTATCTTGCACTCTGTCTTCTTCTGGCACCCCCATAATTCTGATGTTGGTATTCTTGAAGTTGTCCCAGAGGCTCCTTACACTATTTTCAACTCTCTGGATTCTCTTCTCTTCTTGCTTCTCTAGAGGAGTATCCTTTGCTTCTTTGTATTCCAAATCTTTGACTTGATTCTTATGTTTCTTTGGTCTGCTGTTGGGTCTCTATAATATTTTTTATTTCAGTCAGTTTATGATTAATTTCTAGTTGGGTCTCATTAAATTTATCAGCCTTTTCTAGGAAATTCTTGGAAAACCTTATCACCATGGTTTTGAACTCTATATCCAGTCTTTTGTTCTCCTCCATCTCTTTTGTTTGAGATCTATTTTCTTGTCTCGGCATTTTTGCTGCTTCCCAGAGTTGGTAGGATGGATTTGTGTGTTTGGTGTCCTATATGGCATAGTGGGTCAGCCTCCCCAGTTACCTGAGGTAGACACTCTTGGTGCTCCCCTTTATGGACTGTGTGTACAGCCTTGTTGTAGTTAAGTCTTGATTGTTTTTTATCTCTGGGAGGAATTGACCTTCAGAGGCCACGGCAATCTCCGTGGTCAGATCTCTCTGCACACACTCACTCATTTGCAACTGTAAATCCTGCCCACTGAGGCTCCCCCAGTCTCCCAGTCTCTGAGTCTCTGGGTGCCTTTCTCTATAGTCACGACTCCACCCGTATGAGCCTGGGTCCACGAGGTTTCGGCCGGGGTTGAGGTTCAGTATAGTAGGAAAGGGTTGAGTGCAGTAGGGGACTTCCTTTCCCCTCCTGCCAGCCAGGCATTCGGCTGCCCTTCTGCACACAAGAGTCTCCCTACCTCAGCACTTTATAGCTCCCAATCTGATCCATGAGCATCTCTTCTTCTTTCTAGTTGTAGAATTCCTACTCTGCCCACTTTCCTATGGATTTGGATGATATTCATTCTGTCTTTTAGTTGTTTTGAAATTGTTGTGTGAGGTGGCAGCTTAGGTGCTTACCTAGGCCACCATTTTGGTTCTCCTCCACTACTTGAACTCAGACATTTTCATTCTCATTTTTCCTTGTAGCTCTCACAGGCTGCTTCAGAGGAAAATGCTTGAACAAGTGTATTCCTTTCATATGTTTATTCCAAAACCTTCAATTTTCTTCTACTAAGGTTTCCTAAATAAAAAGAAAAGAAATGTTAATCTATTGCTGAACCAGTCTAATTCTCTTGATTTCAAAGTAAGAAAGTGCTTGGAGAGGTGGGGTTACCCAGTGAATGCCTGATCCAAAAATAAATTTGAAACTGTTCACAGTTTTCCTTAATCTAAAATGGATAGGGATCATTTCTCAACATGCATCTTATACTGAGTACATGGTGTGGAGAAGTTTGGTTCTAGACATCATTAATTCAAATTTCTGTACACTCAGTCAATATACTTAGGAAATGCATAGTTTGAATCTTTTGGCATTAAGAGTGTTCTCTTCTTGATGCTTCATAGAAAGTTTCTCTCTCTTTTTAAAAACTCATTGGCAGGCTGGATATAAACATTGATGAATTAAAACCAAAGGCCATTAGCAAAAGTAAAATAAAAAGTGAAATGAATGTAAAGAGATCATGGAAAGGTGAATTATTTCTCTTTGAAGGTTTGAATTTGTTGTTTAGACAGCATTAAATTCAGTGCACTCATGGCTGTGGCTGTGTTCATCCAATCTTCAATAATAACTTCTAAGTATTTGACTGAGTTGTAAAAATATTTGGCTTCTAAATCTTGTTATTTTCAAAGGCATCTTCACTAAGAACTCCCCACTGCAAATATTGGAATCCTTGTAAATATCTAATCAATTTCTGCCCTTGCTTTGGTAACTTGGAGCTCACTTACCCCCATAAGAATCTCACAAGATATCAGGGAGAAAAGGAAAGCTTGTTTACTGTCCAAGCTCAGTGGCTAATTCAATGCTCTTATTTAAGCTGTCATCTGAACAAACTTTGGAAAGAACAGGGCCTTTACTAGTAAAACTATAAATTCTGGGGTAGGGGAAAACTTGGTGTATAGAGACAAAAGGGAAAAAATGGGGGGCACCTCTAATACTATCAATAACAAACAAATCTACACAAATAAAAGAGAAAGATACAAATCTATCATACCTTCATGATGCCCACCAGCCAATCAGGAGCGACTATGCAAATTAACCCGCCATCTTTATTGGGTTAATTTGCATGTACTGGTGTGGAGCAAAGATTGAAGACTGAAGATTCAAGAGACTTGGCTTCTCCGCTGTGGCTGGAGAGAAGGCCTGGGTCTCAGGTGCTGGAGGAAAACCACTGCCATCAGCCAGGGGAAGGAAGGCTTATTGCATGAATCTTCTAGTAAAAAATATAATAAAAACTATAAAATTTTCTTGGCTGAGAGAAGAGCAGATATGCTGTTATTTGTAGTCACATGTAACTTGAACTAGCCTGGCTAGTCATCAAGTGTCTAAAACCAAATACTTTCACTTAGTCAAAAGCTTTCATTTTTTTTTTTGTTTGTTCCAAAACTATGAGAAATTTCAGGAAGAAGTTTGACAATGGTTTAAAAAACAAAAGGTCAACATCAGCAACAACAAAGCAAAGTATGAAAGCATTTTTTTATGCTGCTATTTGGTTTGACTTCAGAGGTAGAACCAAAGTTTTCTCTAACATGCAGTCGTCATCTATCTTTCTTATTCAACCTCTGTCATCATTTATAGTAATAACCTCTTGATTCTGGGGCTTATAATTTTAGTTTTAATATACTTTTATTTCTTATAATGTTAGTGTAGTATAATTCAAATGATAAAATAGTCTTTTTAACACCATTTTACTCTCCAGTGTACAAAAAAGCCCACTCAAACAAAACTCTATATTTTTAAGACTTAGCCTAATGTACAATCTATATTTATATAAAACAAGGCCATACTATGTCTACTTTTCTGCAAAAATGTTTATTAATTCAACAATATAGCTTTCAATTTTTCCAGGTGGACTTCTTTGAGTCCACAACCTGGGCATGTGTCCTGACTGGAAATCAAACTGTGACCTCCTGGTTATCGCTCAACCACTGATCCTCACCAGCTTGGCAATTGTACTTTCTTTGTAATAATTGGTTTATTATGGAGGAACATAGTACAATCAAGATGCAGTAGCTATTAGCTGTCTCAATATCTTCTATTCCTTGTTTATGCAGTTGATATATGCAAAAAATCAATTCAAGTTGTATTTCATGAAAGGGATCTATTCAAAACAGTCTTTGAGACATTGAAGTTTGTCTTCTCTTTGCACTACTAAATGTAAATAAAATATATATAAAAGTTATTGTGTATTTGTCACAAAATTACATATCAGTTCTCTTGTGCTGAGAGAAATGTCCAAAGGCTTTAATTCTGCAGGAGGCAGTAGCAGATGGAAGTCTAAGTCTCAGTGTCATTTAGAAACACCTAAAGTCTCAAGGCTGGAAAGTTCTGTGATTGCCCAATTTATCCCTTGTTATCTTATCGACAGTTGATAATCATACTTTTTGAGTCCTTTGGCCAAAATAACAAAGTAAAACTACACTAAGACTCATGTATGGTCTCTTTTAAAATTCAGTTGGATTTCCAAGATAAAAATAGAAGAAGTTGAATTTCCAAAATGAAATCTATCTGCATTGTTACCTATCTAGGCTTATGTTTTCTCTTTAATTTAGGTCTTGTATTTCTGTTTTGCTTTTTCTCCTCTCTTGCCTTGACTTTAGCTAATATAACAATTACTTCTCTAATTTAATCTACCAGGCATAAGGCAAACAGGGAAATTATTGATTTTAACATTCCCAAAGCTTGCTGCTTTATAAAAATGGGGGACCTTAATATCCAGGACATAACAAGTCTTTTGCATTTATAGTAAAAGTTGACAGATGCAGCTCTCTGCTCTCCTTCTTGCCATAAAAGAGCACACATCATTCAGCATCTCTGGGTAACTCTAGGCTTGAAGAAAAATCTGTACCACATCCTTCTCTCTCACATTGACCCCATGCCAGTAAACAAGTCCCCTGAACAGATTGTGTCACTTTGGTGCCAGGTAATAGTCTTCCAATTCTTGTTCCTGCAGATGCCCTGTTTCCTTTGGGAATGTGGACTACACAGTCCCGCTCTGTAGCAACAAGAGCAGAGCTCTTGGTCATATGGTGTAAATTTTGTCAAACTCAAGTTTCAAGTTTCCTGATTAAGGCTCACTTAAATTAAGTCTTAAACAGAATGACACTGTTTCACAATTAAAATGGATATTTTTAGTTTAATCTGGATGCCAATTTTAGATCATTGGCATCATTTCTTACACTAATGACTGTCCTTCTAGACATCAATTTCATGCTCACTTAAGCTTTTCCATATATTTAAAATTTTATTTTGCTTCCCTCCCCTCCCCTATCCTCCTTTCTCCATCGCCCCAGGAAAATAAAAATGGTTTGATGTCTGGGACAAAAATATTGCTATGCAAATAGACCCATAAATAATAGGAGGTATTCAGATATTCACATTGGCCCCTTGCCTGAACTCCCAGTTTAGCCACTTTCCAAGAGGGATTAACAAGAATTGCTTCTCAGGATCCCAAGGGTTATCCAGGGTACAGTTAGGAAATCAGCTCCACATGGTTAATGCAGGGCACGAGCTGGCTTAAGGCAGTGAGATATGCAGTTCCACAAGCCACAGTCTTCAGCCATGATGAGTGATAAGCACGGTTGGCATCTGGAACCCCATGGGCAAGGTTCAAGGTGTGTTTTCTTAGGAGATGAGAAAAGAGCAAGCTAAGGCTTAGAGGCATGTTTCTGTGTGGCCAGTCTGTGTGTCACAGCTTGGGAAGCACATACAATTTCAGAGCCACACAGCTCAGCAGAAGAGCACCTGGAATTAATTTGTGTACCTCAGGTGGAGAAGTGAGAGAGCAGACCACCAGACCTGGTGTAGTGTCTGCACCCTGTCTCTGTGTGTGGATGGTCTGTTTGATGCTGTGCTGTGCGCTTTTTGCTAAAGCAGCAACCCCTCTAATGCTCCAGCAGAAGTAACTCACTGCTTCTCTGCCATACTCCCTGGGTTGTGGGCCCCAGAGACACCCCAAGGGGACACCAAGCTGCTACATTGGCTGTGTACCTTCACACTCCAGCCTCACACTGTTCCTTAAGGGAACATAGACACAACCCACCATTTCTAAGAATCACATTTACACCTGTGAAAGAACCCTAATTTCTTAGCTGACATTAGCTATTGTGAGAGGTGGCCTCTATAGCTGTGCTCAGAGGACCACTTTGTAACTGACTACCCATCATCTGTATTATACCTCTTCTTTATTCCTTCTGTTGCCTTAGAGCAAGAAAAAGTTAGTCAATTCTTTAGGACCTACAGAGTCTCTAATTCGTTACCAACTGCTAAAAATACTAAGCATGCTTTAAGATACACAGAAAAACAGAAGGCCATTATTTTTTTTAAAGTTTTCTTTCCTCTTACTCCAGGAAGTTATGAACCATAGGAATTAGTTACTATTTCAAAGATGATGAAAACTAATTTCCAGGGCATCTATAGAACAAAGTACAGAAACAGGTTCTTAGAGGCCAGATTAGTCTTGAGAATTTGATCTTTTATAGTAGAATATGATAATTTGCCTCTGTTACCTTTCCCTAAGCTTTTGTTATCCTTGATGACCCATGGATTAATTAAAACACTGTACTGATACCTTTGGCCTTCATCTATGCATAAATTATAAACCAAACACTTGCATTACTCTGAATATATTTTTCATGTATTAAATTTTATATTTTTGTGAACTACATGGATAAAAACCAAGAAAGATGAAATTAAGATTTTTGAGGTACTATGAAAAACAGTAGCTTCATGGCAATTTGGTAAATTTGTTTGATTCTTCCATTTGACTGAGTATTATGGCATGGATCAGATATTTATTTTCTGTGACAATTATTTACTTAATATTATCCAAACTATATTTTTAAACTACAGAGATACTATTTTTATGCATTAGGATGTTTGTTTTTAAGTCAAGTGGTACAAAATAATGGCTATTGAGTTTTTTAAAAAGCTCATGTAATTTCTGATTTACTTTCCTAGAAGTTCAAATTTGTACAGTTTTAAGAAAATGTAATGCATCTATTTCCACAATTTTGAGGGGATTATGTCAACCATTAAATGTAAATACTATAGTTAGCAATTAAAAAGGATAACTTAAAGCAGTTTTCCTCCAGATCTTGCAAATAGGGAGAACCTATGCTGGGCAGTATTTCTTTATGATTCTTGGCCACATTTCCGATCTTTGATGATTAGCACCTAATTCAGCAGAATGAATCTATGGTGTGCCAGACCAAGGATTTAGGCTGGATGCAGAAGAAATTGCAATTATTCTGTTTTAATTTATATGGTGAATTATACCAAGGCAGTCCACATAGAAATGACATCTTGATATTAACTCATTCTTTCTGTTCGTTTCTGCTACTTCTGCCCATTCCAGGCACCTATTTTTCTTCACTGCCTTGCACAGGGCCTCCTGATTCTATACTATTATTTATTTATTTATCTTTTAAAACTAAGATTGCATTGCTATTTAAACATCTAATTTGTAGAGAAACCTGAACTTTTTTTTCTTAGACAGACTGTTTTCTGAATAATATATAGTATTGAACACAACCAAATCATATCCACTTCTGATAAGAACCTGTATTTTAGGCAATTATTATCGCCTACCAAGTTTTACCTTGTATGAGCTTTTTGGTTAAATGTATAATTGAGATATATCACCATTCTAGTTGAATAATCTGAAAAAATTTACATAGAATGGACAAGGAAGTGATGATCACATTATTCCTGAGAAAGCAAATATCAGTGATTGCTATTTACTACATGATCAATTTGAACTGTGAATTTTGACAGGTATAAGCATTAGAATTTATATGGGAATGTTTATTCTTCTCTACACTATCTACCCTCAAAAAGTAAGTTTTGATTAAAGCAAAAGCATATGGTGAAACTTAAATTTCTTAAAACTTAAATTTCTTAATGTTCAATGTAAAGGCAAATTATTATAGGTTACAAGCATTAGGCAAGCAGAAAAATTTCAGCTGAGTGGATTAGGAGAAATTCCAAGGAATGGTTCATACCTGGATTCCATTATGTAATAGACTCAACCTTATACACAATTGTGAGCAAGCATGCCATTTAATTTAGATGTGTGTTTTATAATTTTCCCAACAATGGAATGATAAAAAGCAATATCATTATTAAAATAACTTATTTTTATTCCAAATTGAAATTTATCTAAGAAAATATTTTTAAATATGTAACCATTCATAAATTAATAATTAGTATACAACCACAAGTTCTGGAAATATTTTCATAGAGAATTAGAGTCAACCTAAAGTTAGCAGTGGTCTCTTATTTATTTATTTATTTATTTATTTATTTATTTATTTAAAAATCCTCACCTGAGGATATGCTTATTGATTTTAAAGAAAAGGAAAAGGAGAGAGAGAGAGAGAGAGAGAGAGAGAAAGAGAGAGAGAGAGAGAGAAAGAGAGAGAGAGAGAGAGAGAGAGAGAGAGAGAGAGAGAGAGGAACAATGTGGGATAGAACATGGTTGGTTGCCTTCCTTTCAAGTCCTGACCAGGAATATAACCCTCAATCTAGGTATGTATTTTGACCAGGAATCAAACCCACACCCATTCCACATATGGGATGAGTCTCCAACCAACTGCGCCACGCTGGCGAGGTCAGCAGTGGTCTCTTGAGATTGGCTTTGCAACTGATTGATCCTTAAAAAAAGGTCTATGAATCATAGTTCTACCTGCAACATAAATTAAACAATGCCAATATCAAATCCTCAGAACACATTTTGCTCTCCTTAACATTTCTATCCTTAACAATGACATGAATTACTCCACTTATTCTCTGTTAGTTTGCTCATTTCCAAATCCTCAATGACTGAAAAAGCTAATTTATTCTTAAAATATATATTTTTATTAATTTCAGAGAGAAGGGAGAGGGAGAGAGAGATAGAAATAACAATGATGAGAAAGAATCATTGATTGGCTGCCTTCCATATCCTCCCCACTGGGAATTGAGCCTGCAATCCAGACATGTGCCCTGTCAGAAAATTGAACTTTGACCTTCTGCTTCATAGGACAACACTCAATCACTGAGCCATGCCAGCTGGGCATAAAAGCTAATTTATTAAACAAAGTTAGCATTAAAAATCACCTGGTTTTCTTGGGAATTCAAATGATAAAAGATGATAAGAACTGTTTGTCTAAGTCTGATGCGAATTCACTGTTACCTTGGAAATAAGGGCAAATCTGAATATTAAAGCCTGAAGATAAGTTCTTCTTAGAGAAGGCCTCCAAGATTATTCAATGGTTCTGAAAACTACGTTAGAGATATTTTAATATTTCTATAAACTCCTTTCCTTTTTTTTTTCCATGTATATCCAATAAAATATTACCATAAGTGTAAAACTAAATATTTAGATTCTAAACCTAGACATTTCTCTGAAAGGAAAAGTGTCTTGTGAAAGGAACATAGAGATTCATGAGGCCACTATGTGCAGAAATTACTTCTACTTCCCACCCATATGTCTCTGCATTTCTATGTACCTGCCACGGCAGTAGTCAGGCATTGAGAATGAGAATGAGAATAATATAACAGTGAAGTTAAGCCAGATCTCAGAAAATACTTGGGGGCCTCAAGTCATACAGGATTTAAAAATTTAAAAAAATATATATTTTATTGATTTTTTGCAAAGAGGAAGAGAGAGGGATAGAGAGATAGAAACATCGATGAGATAGAATCATCGATCAGCTGCCTCTTGCACACCCCCCACTGGGGATGTGCCTGCAACCAAGGTACATGCCCTTGACCGGAATCAAACCTGGGATCCTCCTCTCTGCAAGCCGACCATCTGAGCCAAACCGGTTTTGGCAGATTTTTTAAATATTTGAGTAATAAGCTGTTTTATAGGTATTATATAAATAGCAAAATGAGGATTATATACATGAAGAAAGTTTTTCATTTAAATTACATGAATAAAACTTCATTTTCTGATTCAGAAAAGCTTTATTATTTAAGATAAACTATTTACTGAAAGGTTAAAATTAATTGTGCTGAAGGGCTTTTTCTTTCTTTTTTTCATTTTTTATTGATTAAGGTATTATATATATGTCCATACCCCCCAAGTCCCTCCAAACCCACTCCCATACATGCCCTCACTCCCCAGTGTCTGACATCCATTAGTTATGCTTTTATGCATGCATACAAATCATTCAGTTGATCTCTTACCTCCTCCCCAACCCCCAGCCTTCTCGCTGTAATCTGACAGTCTGTTGTTCGATGGTTCTCTGCCTCTATATCTATCTTTTTGTTCATCAGGTTATAATGTTCTTTATTATCCATAAATGAGTGAAATCATGTGGTATTTTTCTTTCACTGCCTGGCTTATTTCACTTAGCATAATGCTCGCCAGTTCCATCCATGCTGCTGTAAATGATAAGAATTCCTTCTTTTTCAAAGCAGCATAGTATTCCATTGTGTAGATATACCAGTTTTTTAATCCACTCATCTGCTGATGGGCATTTAGGCTGTTCCCAGATCTTAGCTATTGTAAATTGTTCTGGTATAAACATAGGGGTGCATATATCCTTTCTGATTGCTGTTTCTATTTTCTTGGCATATAGTCCTACAAGTGGAATTACTGGGTCAGATGAGAGTTCCATTTTTAACTTTTTTAGGTTAAAAATGGAACTCCCATCTGACCCAGTAATTCCACTTGTATGGGCTATCCTTTCAGCTTGTTGCTGTTCCATTATCTGGTGCTTTAAACTCAGGGTATTGCCTGACCTCAAACTGTGAATTTGCAGTTGTAGTGATCTATGCTTTTAGAGGCCAATGCCTCATAGAATTATTAGTTGCATGTCTTTCTCTTCTTCTATGACATAGAATCAGTGGGAGTAAGGTTCTTTAATTCTCAGATTAAGTCTCCAACCATTAAACCACATTACCATTCTTTCTAATTATTATCTTTAGATAATAGGTATAAAAATATGTTTTTGAGATATGAGATAAAATTAGGTGTTAGGTTATTAGCTTGGTCTTTACATCCATCTTAACCACTAAGACAAAAATCTACAATAAATAAATGGAGACAAAGGGTATCTTAATAAAGTTAAGGGGGCCTCAAAACAAATTCCCAAAATCAAACCTGCACTGAGGAATTTTCTCAAGATCCTCAGCACTTTCTGAAAATGATACAATTAAGAAGGTGGGGTTACTAAGGAAACTTTCCAAAGATTCTTGGCAATTTTATCTTCAGGGAGTATATCTATGCTATTTGGTTCTGTTAACTTGAATTTTAAAAACTCATAAAAATTAGGAAGATGTTTGTTTCTTATTTCTCTGCAATGATCTTGGTAACTACTATTAAAATCATATGCTAAAAAAGCTTGGAAAAACTTTTCTCAAATGGGAAACTGGAACATTTATTAAAGATGTAGGCACATTGTATCAGTTACCTTGTATCACAGTCTTCATGGTATAGTAAACATTACTCTAACACCAGACTTATGATTTTCATCATATTACTCAGTGTGGTTTTTAAAAGAATTATTTGTGAATTTATTGTTTACTTTATTATTATTTTTTAATCCTCATCAAAGATATGTTTTTATTGATTTTTTAGAGAGAGAAGGGAAAGAGAAACATTGAAATAAAAGAGAAACATTGATTGGTTGCCTCCTATACATGTCTCAAATGGGGACAGAACTCACAACCTAGATATGTGACCTGACCAGGAAAAGAACCCATCTCCTTTTGGTGTACAGGACAAAGTTCCAATCAACTGAGCCACCTGGCTGGAGGTGAAGTCATTTTAATAAAAATACACAAAGAGGTATAAATAGTATATTAATTAATTTATTTAATACTCTATTAAAAATAAAATTAGAGTAGATCCAAGATGGCAGCCAATGGGACAGCAGGTGCAAGATAGTGTGTGACTGGGAGAGCTACAGGAGAGTGTGTAGACGTGCAGGAAGTGACTGTATTTGTGAGTGAGGGACAGTTATATTCCACAGGACTGTTGGGGACTGGCAGACAGGCTTCCTGGGAGGCCAACTATTTACGAATGCTCAAATCTCTCCCAGAGCAGCTGGCTCTGCTGCAGAGACCATGCCATCTTGAAAGGGAGACAAGCTGTGATCGGAAGCCAAGACTTACCTTCAACCTGGGAGACCTTGGATACCTCCAGGGACCCTACAACCACAACACCCAGGGACCAGCTGCCTCAGCTGCAAACTCACAAACACTGAGACTCCAGTCTCCCTGGCCACAGCCACCTAAAATGTTTGTGTAGGAGACCCTACTACTGGGGATATGCCCACAACCAAGGTACATGCCCTTGACCGGAATCAAACCTGAGACCTTCCAGTCCTCAGGCTGATGCTCTATCCACTGAGCCAAACCAGTTTCAGCTAAAATAAAAATCTTACAGGCTGCCAGATAGAGACAAAGATACCAACAAGTGATCTCCCATCACACTATCAACTGGTTTCTTAACAGAAACACATCAGGCCACAAGGGAGGGAATGCAATATAAAAGTCATTCAAAGGAAGGGTCTGAATCCAAGAATACTATACCCAGTAAGGGTATCAATCAAAGTTGAGGGTGAAATCAGAAGTTTCACAGACAAAAAAAAAAGACTAAGGAAATTTATTATCACCAAACCAGCAATGCAAGAAATGCTAAAGGGTCTGCTGTAAAAATAAAGATATAGGAAGGGAAGAAGGAACACAGAGGTATAGAATAAAAATGGCGACAAAAAATACCTATCAATAATAAATTTAAATGTAAATGGTTTACTAGTAGATGTCACAATCAAAAGATGTAGGTAGGATAGCTGAATGGATAAGAAAACGGCCTCCATCAGAACAAAGGATGCACTCAAGCTAATGGTGAAGGGATGGAAAAGGATTTTCAGGTGGTTAGAAGTGAAAAGAAAGCTGGGGTAGCAATACTTATATCTGACAAAGTAGACCTCAAATTGAAGGCCAAACAAGAGATAAGGATGGCCACTTCATAATAAAAAGGGAACCGTGAAACAAGAAGATATAACTCTGGTAAACATATATGCACTCAATACAGGAGCACCAAAATACATAAAATAAAAGCTCTGGAAGATATCAAGGGAGAGAATGACAGCAATACAGTCATAGTAGGGGACTTTAATACCCCACTATCAGCACTAGACAAATTCTCTAAATAAAAAATCAGCAAAGAAATATCTATCCTAAATGACTCACTAGATCAGATGGAATTCATTGACATCCTCAGAACTTTCTACCCCAAAGCCACAGAATATTCATCTTCTCAAGTGCACATAGGTAATTTTCAAAGATAGACTGCATATTAGGGCACAGGCAAAGTCTATTTATTTTTTTTCAAATTTATTAAATTTTTATTGCTCAGATTATTACAATTGTTTCTCCTCCCCCTCCCCACCATAGCTCCCTTCCACCCAGTTCCCACCCCACCCTCTGCCCTTACCTCCCTCCATTGTCTTCATCCATAGGTGTACAATTTTAATCCACCACACACACCCCTTTCCCCCAGATAATTATCAATCCACTCCCTTTCCTTGCCCTTGATTCTATTATATTCACCAGTTTATTCTGTTACTCAGATTTCTAATTCACTTGATTTTTAGATTCACTTGTTGATATATATGTATTTGTTGATCATAATTTTTATCTTCTTTCTCTTCTTAAAGCATACCTTTCAGAATTTAATATAATACTGGTTTGGTGGTAATGAACTCCTTTAGCTTTTTCTTATCTGTGAAGCTCTTTATCTGCCCTTTAATTCTGAATGATAACTTTGCTGGATATAGTAATCTTGGTGGTAGGTTCTCCCCATTCATCACTCTGAATATTTCTTGCCACTCCCTTCTGGCCTACATAGTTTCTGTTGAGAAATCAGCTGATAGTCATATAGGTTCTCTCTCATAGGTAACTAACTGTTTTTCTCTTGCTGCTTGTAAGATTCTCTCTTTGTCTTTTGCCCTTGGCATTTTAATTATGATGTGTCTTGGTGTGGTCTTCTTTGGATTCCTTTTGTTTGGGGTTCTGTGTGCTTCCTGTACTTGTAAGTCTATTTCTTTCACCAGGTGGGGGAAGTTTTCTGACATTATTTCTTCAAATAGGTTTTCAGTATCTTGCACTCTGTCTTCTTCTGGCATCCCCATAATTCTGATGTTGGTATGCTTGAAGTTTTCCCAGAGGCTCCTTACACTATCTTCAACTTTCTGGATTCTCTTCTCTTCTTGCTTCTCCAGAGGAGTGTCCTTGTATTCCAAATCTTTGACTTGATTCTTATGTTTCTCTGGTCTGCTGTTGGGTCTTTGTATAATATTTTTTATTTCAGTCAGTGTATGTTTAATATCTAGTTCTTCCTTTTTCATATCCTAAAGGGTCTCATTAAACTCATTGTCCTTTTCTAGGAAATTCTTGAAAAACCTTATAACTGTGGTTTTGAACTCTATATGCAGTCTTTTGTTCTCTTCCATTTCTTTAATTTGAGATCTATTTCATTGTCTTGGCATTTTCACTGCTTCCCTGAGTTGGTAGGATGGCTTTGTGTACTTGATGTCCTATGTGGCCCAATGGGCCAGCCTCCTCAGCTATCTGAGGTAGACACTCTTGGTGCACCCCTTGTGGGTTGTGTCCACAGCCTTGTTGTAGTTAAACCTTGATTGTTGTTGTTATCACTAGGAAGAATTGACCTCCAGGCCAATTGGTTGTATCAGATGTGTCTACTCCGGGATACCTTCTGTATAGGATCAGACTTGCAAAATTGCAAAAACCTCTGTGCTCAGCTTGGATGAGGCAGAGTTTCAGGGCTGAGCTGACAGTCTTGACTTCCAATCAATCCTGCCCTTGTGTACACGCCTCAGACCTCTGCCTTCTGCGGTTTCTCTGAGTTTCCACATGACAGCCCAGATTCTCCCTGAAAGAGCATAGGTGCCCCAGGAACTCACCCAGAATTGGGTTGAGTCTCTGTAGTCTGGAGCTTCTGACTCCTTCCACTATGGAGCAGCTGTGACAATCCATGGTCAGACCTGTCTGTGTGCACTCACTTGCACACAACTGTAGACCCTGCCTGCTGGGGATCTCGGCTTCTCCGAGTCTCCCAGTCTCTGGGTCTCCAGGTGTTTTTCTCTAGTCCAGACTCCACCCCTATGAGCCTGGGTCTACGGGGTTTTGGACAGGGTTGGGGTTTAGTGAAGTTGGAACTGGGGTTTGTTGCAGTCAGTGGCTTCCTTTCCCCTCGCGCCAGCCAAGCACTTAGCTGTCCTTCCTCTCTGCATGCAAGTGTCTCTCTACTTCTTTCTAATTGTACATTTTTCCACTTAGCCAGCTTTCCTGTGGTTTGGATGATGTCCGTTCTGTCTTTTAATTGTTGTTTTGAAATTGTTGTGCAAGGCAGCAGTTTAGGTGCTTACCTAGGCTGCCATCTTGGTTTCTCCAGGCAAAGTCTCTTTAAATTAAAAAAGATAGACATCAAACCAAGCATCTTTTCAGATCACAATGGCATACAATCAGAAATCAACTACATTAAAAACAATGGGGAAAAATTAAACACCTCAAGTCTAAATAGCATGCTATTAAACAATGATTGGACTACCTAAGAGTTCAAAGAAGAAATAAAAAGCGTAATAGCAAAAATTACAATGAAAACACAACAATCCAAAATCTATTGGAAAACAGTGAAAGCAGTCTTGATAGGGAAATTCATAGTTCTACAGGCCTACCTCAAAAGAGAGAGGAGGGGGTGGTAGTAAATTTACTAACCCTACAACTCAAAGAGTTAGAAAGAGAGCAACAATAAAAGCCCAGCATATTCAGAAGGAAGGACATAATGAAAATCAGAGTAGAAATAAATTATTTATATAGAGACCAAAAAACAATATAACATATCAACAAAACCAAGAGCTGGTTCTTTGAAAGGATAAACATAATTGATGAATCTCCAGCAGGCTCACTAAGAAGCAAAGAGAGTGGACCCACATAAACAAAATTAAAGAGGTAAAGTAACAGCTGATCCCACAGAAATACAAACGTTTATGAAAAAACTAGAGGTCTATGCAAAAATTCATACACCAGTGGGTTTCCTTGGCCTTGTCTGTGGGATAAGGCTGAAAACAGCTCTCTGACATCCCCCAAGGTTTTGTGGATTGTGAGAGGGCACAGGTCAGGCAAAGGGACCCCACTGATACACTATTGGGGCTCTTATGGGGTTGGCTAGCTGGGGAAGGACTGAGGGAGGGCTCCAGAGTATGTTCAGCCCATCTCACTCACTCCTGCTCAGCCAGACCCTAGCAACAAGCTATCCTATTGGTTGAAGCACCTGCTCCCTGGTGGTCAGTGAAGATCATAGCAAGCACTTGAGTGGCCTTAGCATATCATTAGCATATTGCTTTTTGATTGATTGAACAACTGACCAGCCAACAGGACAGTAGCATATTAGAATTTTATTATATATTAATGGCCCAGTACAATAAATTTGTGCATGGAGGGGGATTCCTTCAGCCCAGCCTGCATCCTCTCCAATTAGGGACCCCTTGGGGGATATCTGACTGCTGGCATAGGCCTGATTCCACAGGGATTATGCCTAACCAGAATTTGGACATCCCTCTCGAAATCTGGGACCATTGGTGCCTAACCACTCACTTGTTTGCCTACCTGATCACCCTTAAGTACCTCTGTATGCCTGCCTGATCCTCCGTAACTTACCTTCCCTGCTGGCCTAATCTCGCCCCCAATTGCTCTCCCCTGCAAGCCTGATCTCACTCACAACTGCCCTCCCCTGAAGGCCTGATCTTGCCCCCAATTGCCCTCCCCTGTCTGCCAATTTGATTCTGATTGATCTGTTTCTATGCCTGTCAGTGTCAAAAGCCCCACCCCCTAGGCAGCCATTGGCTCCTCACAGTTGACCCAGATTTGGTTCTGATTGGCCAGTTTCTATGCCAGTCAGCATCTCAGGACCTATCTCCAGGATTGATCAGAGAGGCAGGGCTGATTAGCAGCCTTGTGGATGTCTGGAGAGAATCAGAGGCACAGCTGCTGGCGAAGCCCAGAGAGAAAGAGAGAGGAAATGGCTGATCAACAGCTGCCATGGAGGCTGAGTATCATACCCTACCTCTCTCTTTGGTCCTTTCCCTGAGACTGATCTATAGCCAACTGGGCAGTCAGTGCTGGGTGGCCATAGCAACCCAGCATTGACTGCAAGATTGACTTTTGGTGTTCAGTCCAGCCTATGGTTGGTGATTATAGACCCTGGGTTTTTATATATTAGGAGGATACTATGAACACCTCTATTCCAACAAAATGGACAACCTTGATTAAATGAACATATTCTGAGAAAATTCAAGCTCCAAAAACTCAATCAGGAAGAATAAAAAAACCTGAATAGGCTGGTAATTATTGAAGAATTTGAAGCACTGATAAAAAAAAAAAATCTGCCAGCAAACAAAAGCTCTGGTCCTACAGCTTTCCAGGAAATTTCTACCAAGCATTCAAAGAACTAAAATCTATCCTCCTCAGACTATTCCAGAAAATTCAAGAGGAAGGCACACTTCCAACCTGTTTTTATGAAGCCTTATCCCAAAACCAGATAAAGAAACTACACACACACAAAAAGGACAACTACAGGCCAATATCCTTGATGAAAAAAGATGCTAAAATCCTCAACAAAACTCTAGCAAATTGGATTCAGCAATACATTAGAAAGATCATATACCATGACCAAGTGGGATTTATTTCAGGGATGCAAGAATAGTACAATATCCACAAGTCAATAAATGTGATTCATCACATAAACAAATTGATATACAAAAATCACATAATCATATCAATTAATGTAAAAAGAGCATTTGGCAAAATACAACAGTGTTTCTTGATAAAAACTCTCAGCAAAGTGGGAATAAAGGGATCATACTTCAACATAATAAAAACCTTACATGACAAATCTACAGCCAACATCATACTCAATGGGCAAAACTAAACTCATTTCTCCTTAGAACAGGAACAAGACAGGGATGCCCACTTTCACCACTCCTGTTCAATGTAGTACTGGAAGTGATAGCCATAGTTATCAGACAAGAAGAAGAAATAAAAGGCATCCAAATTGGAAAAGAATAAGTAAAATGACATTATACTATACATAGAAAACCCTAAAGACTCCATCAAAAAGTGACTAGACTTAATAAATGAATTTGGCAAGGTAGCTGGGTACAAAATTAACACCAAGAAACCTATGGCATTTCTATACATCAATAATGAACTTACAGAAAGAGAGATTAAAAAAGCAATCCCATTTACAATCACAACAACAACAAAAAATAAGATACCTAGGACTAAATGTAACTAAGGAGATAAAAGACCTATAAGTGGAAAACTACAGGACATTGAAAAAAGAGATAGAGAAAGACATAAACAAATGGAAGAACATTTGTATATGTCTTGTTAATGGGTTGGTAGAATCAGCATCATTAAAATGTCCATACTACCCAAAGCAATGTATAGATTCAATGTGTCCCTCATTAAAATACCAATAGCATATTTTAAAGATCTAGAACAAACTCTCCAAAAATTCATAAGGAATAAAAAAGACCCCAAATAGCCACAGCAAACCTGGAAAAGAACAAATTTGGAGGGATCACAATAACAGATGTGAAGCTATATTACCAAGCCAAATCTGCCTGGTAATGTCACAGGAACAGACATATAGACCATTGGAACAGAACAGAGAACCCAGAAATCCACACAATTCATTATGCTTAATTAATATTTGACAAAGGAGGCAAGAACATACAATGGAGTCAAAACCATCTCTTTAATACATGTTGCTCAGAAATTTGGTCAGATACATGCAAAAAACACAATGAAACTAGTCTACCAACTTATACCATACACAGAAACAAACTCAGAATGGTTAAAGGACTTAAATGTAAGAGGGAAACCATAAATATCCTACAAGACTCCATAGGCAGCAAAATATCAGACATATGTTGTAGCAGTATCTTTACAGACACAGCTCCTAGGGCAGTGGAGACAAAGATAAAATGAACAAATGGGACTACATCAAAATAAAAAGCTTCTGCACAGCAAAATAAACCATCAACAAAACAAGAAAGCCCACTGCATGGGAGAACATATTTGCCAATGCTATTTCAGGTAAGGATTTAATCTCTAAAATTTACAGAGAACACATACAACTTAACAATAGGAAGATAAATAATCCAACCAAACAGTGGTCAAAGGACCCCTTTTGAAAGAGGATATACAGAAGGCTGAGGGACATATGAAAACATGATCAATGTTACTAATCATGGGAGAGATGCAAATCAAAACAACAATGAGATAGCATTTCAAACCTGTCAGAATGGCTATCATCAACAAATCAACAAAGGAAAAGTGCTGGCAAGGATTTGGAGAAAAAGGATCCCTCGTGCACTGCTGGTGGAAATGAAGACTGGTGCAGCCAATGTGGAAGACAATATGAGTTTTCTCAAAAAGTTAAACATGGAATTCCCATTTGACCCAATAATCCCACTTCTAGGACTATATCCCAAGGAACCAGAAACACCAGTCAGAAAGGATATATGCACCCCTATGTTCATAGCAGCACAATTTATAATAGCTAAGATTTGGAAACAGCCTAAGTGCCCATCAGCAAATGAGTGGATTAAAAAACTGTGGTACATCTACACAATGGAATACTAAGCCGTTATAAAAAGGAGGAACTTTTACTATTTGCAACAGCATGGCTAGAGCTGGAAAACATTTGCTAAGGGAAATAAGCCAGTCAGAGAAGGATTGATCTTACATGATCTCACTGATAGGTGGGATATAAAAATTAACATAATTTGATGAACAAAAATAGATACAGAGACAAACAGCAGGGGAAGTGAGGAGAGGGTGTTATAGAGCAACCAATGGACTTTTATGCATGCATATTAACATAACTAATGGACACAGACACTGGGATGGTGGGGCTTGCCTGGGGTGGAAATGGTTGGGGCGGGGGGTTAGGGGAGTCAATTGTGGAAAAAGAGACATATGTAAAACTTTAGATAATAAAAAAAGAAAATTAGGTGAAATAATTATAAAATTTAACATAAATATAGCTGTTACTGTATTTACCTGGTTATTTCCATCATTCATCTAATGTAAGTGTTTATATATTTTTCCATTTTAATTTCATTTTCAATTGCAGTTTACATTCAGTATTATTTTATATTAGTTAATGGGGAATACAGTGTAATTTTAGACAAATGATGAAATAAAACAAGCTATATTCAAATCTAAGCTTCAATGTTTGCAAAATAAGGCTATGAATTCCTTCTACTTTACAAAGATTATGTGAGTATAAAGCATTAAAACCTTTTGAAAATATGTAAAACTTTGAAAATTCTAAGTTTTATCAGTCTCTTAAGTTTGAAGAAATCTCTTAAAGAAAGTTGGAGAAAAATACTGTAATAAAGTATACATCAGCAAGAATTTCTTCTATAGCAATTTTGCTAATTGATGTACTTGTTTATACCACTAGAGGGTGATCTGATTGCCTCCAAATTCAAACTGAAAATGTGCAGATATAGGAAATCATTTTGGTCTTAAAACACATGTGCTTTTTGTCTTGGTATGTGATTCTGTTACTTGCTGACCCTGTTAGCCTTTCCAATATTCCTTTTTCTCCCATCCTTTGCTCCACTGGGTGTTTGTTTTGTAATGGCAGCTATTATGTTTCTATATGCTATGCACATATAGTACTAAAAGTAGGTCAATGGGAATTTAATAACTCAGACTCTTAATATTAACATAATTATTAATTTCAAATGAATATGGTAGTCAACCAACGTAATTAATATGTGTTTGTGTGTGTGAATGAGTGTTGTCATTAACAATGTATAATGGTACTTTTCAAAAATACAGATGAAAATTTATGGATTTGTGGGTGAATTGGAGATTGTACTGATTATTAAAGAAGCAAAAATTATAGAATTTTTGTGGTTTTAGAGTTGTGGCCTTATAACTTTAAAAATAAATCTAGTAAATTTCAGTGCAGATGAAGCAAGAGATTTTGGGTTTATCAACCCTATTCCCCTCCCTACCCTACACAACCACTCAAAACTTAAACAATATAAAATTAGACAGATAGGGAGACAAACAAAAAAACTCATGGTTGTATTAGCTAAAAGCTTGGAGGGAGTTTCAAGAATGCACAAATGAAAGAAGAATCCAAACAGAGCCTACAATTCCTTCTGAGCTGAGGAGAGAAATAAAGGTTCGGAGGCTGACAGCTGCAATGTGTGGGGCAGGAATCCATTAAGGAGAGAGCTGTGAAAAGAGCTGAAGATAGGTCACATGAGGTTCCAGCTGAGCCATAATCTGTCTATACATGAGAGGAAGTGACACAAGCCTCGAGAAAGAACAATAAGGAGAGAGTAAAATTCCCAGTATCCACACAGGGCTGAAAGTAGTTAGTGGTTCCACTTGGTGGTAAAGCCACTGCAAATTGGATAAACAGGTAGTTGGACATCCCTCTCACATGCAGGGCTGCTGGCTCCCAATTGCTCACCTGCCTGCCTTCCTGATTGCCCCAACTGCCCCTTCTTCCTGTCAGCCTGATCACCCCCTAACCATTCTCATGCCAGCCTGATTGATGCCTAACTGCTTTCCTGCCAGCCTGATTGCCCCCAACTTCCCTCCTCTGCTGGCCTGATCACCCCTAACTGCCCTCCCCTACAGGGTTTATTGCTTCCAACTGCCCACCCTTGTAGGCCTGGTGCCTCCCAACTGCCCTCCCCTGCTGTCCATCTTGTGGTGGCCATCTTGTGTCCACATGGGGGCAGGATCTTTGACTACATGGGGGCAGCCATCTTGTGTGTTGGAGTGATGGTAAATTTGCATATTATTCTTTCATTAGATAGGATAGAGGCCTGGTGCATGGGTGGGGGCCAGCTGGTTTGGCCTGAAGAGTGTCCAAGATGAGAGTGGGTGTTCCCTTGGGGAATAGGGTAGTCTGGGTGAGGGGCCTGAGGTGGTTTGCAGGCCAGCCACCCCTGGCAAACCAAGCAGAGGCCCTGGTATCTGGAATTTATTTATCTTATACAATTGAAACTTTGTAGCCTTAAATGGAGGCCTGAGCCAGCCAGGGTTCCTCCATTGACAGGGGCAACCCTATCCTCCTGCTCTTCTAGCTCTGTGGCTGCTGCCATTTCTGTTTGTATTTATGTATCTTCTATCATTAAAACTTTGTACCCTTGAGTGGAGGCCTGGGCTAGGTTGTGTAGAAAGCTTGGCTTCCTAAATTGCCAGTAAAACCCAAGCCTTCATCCTGCTCCCTGTAGTCGCAGCCCTCTTGGTTGGGTTAATTTGCATACTCATTCTGAATTGGCTGGTGGGCGTGGCTGGCAGGCATGGCTTGTGGGTTTAGCAGAGTGATGGCTAATTTGCATATTGCTCTTTTATTAGATAGGATAGACTAGAGGCCCGGTGCATGAAATTTGTGCACTGGGGGTGGTGTCCCTCAGCCCAGCCTGTACCCTCTCCAATCTGGGACCCCTCAGAGGATGTCCGACTGCTGGTTTAGGCCCAATACCTCTCATAATCAGGGACTGTTGGCTCCCAACTCACCTGCCTACCAGCCTGATCACTCCCTAAACACTCTTCTGCCAGCCTGGTTGCCCCTAACTACCCTCCCCTGCTGGCCATCTGTGGTGGCCATCTTTGACCACATGAGTGTGGCCATCTTGTGTGATGACGTAGGGTTCAATTTGCATATTACCTCTTTGAGTGGCCAGATTATTATGATCTCTGAAAGTATAATAATCTGGCCACTCAGTGTTTGTTTATCCTATATAATAAAAGACTAATATACAAATTGTCCCTTTGACCAATAGTTCGACCAGCAGGCAGCCAGCCAACCACCATGTCCCCTTCCCCTGGCCAGGCTGGCTGGACCCCACCCATGCATGAATTCATGCGCTGGGTCTCATATATATATATATATATATATATATATATATATATACTCAGTGGCCAGATTATTATGAGTTCAGAGGTCATAATAATATGGCCATTCAATGTAGAATTACTTCAGAGATATGGGCTTTGCAAACAAGAATAATTGCTCATCTTTTTACCCCAATTCCTATAAACCTGAAGCCTCTTCTTCTGACAGTCAACAAAGAACTTCTTTCTGGCACAATCAAGGTTTTTTGTTTTGTTTTCAATTCTGTTCCCCAACCTGATATTCTTTAATATTTCCATCTATTGGGACCTTTGTTCTCTACATTTGTTTGCTGACCATAGTTGCAAGTAATAGAAATTGGCTTAGTGGAAATAGGTGATTATTATTATCTGAGCTGAGGCCAATAGTAGGATAGATACAGATACAGATTTTTTAAAACACTCCAGTGATTGTTTTTTTTGGGTTTGATATCCATCATATACAAAAGTGCCCCTCCTCCTACATATACAAGGCATGGGTGGTGGGGGCCATGCTAATAAGACTGTGTACCATTGGTTTTTGAACAAACTTGACTTACTTTTTCAAATATTTTCTTTTGTTCTGTTTCTGAAACTCCATATGTCAGGCTTTTTATCATGCCCCATTTTATTTTACCATTTATCTACTATTTTATATCTTTTTCATCTCTGTTCTGAAGTCCTATTATTCTTGCTTACATAATATATGAAACACTATTTTCTCTTAGGTTGTGTATAATCTGCTATCAAACTTATCAATAAAATGGTAAATTTCACTTATTTTTATGTGTAAAATTTTCATTTATAAAATAATCCTATATAGCCGAAACTGGTTTGGCTCAGTGGATAGAGCATCAGCTTGTGGACTGAAAGGTCCCGGGTTTGATTCTGGTCAAGGGCATGTACCTTGGTTGCGGGCACATCCCCAGTAGGGGATGTGCAAGAGGCAGCTGATCGATGATTCTCTTTCATCGATGTTTCTAACTCTCTATCCCTCTCTCTTCCTCTCTGTAAAAACTCAATTAAAAATATTTTTTTAAAAAGTAATCCTATATAATAGAAGTGTAGTATGCAAATTGTCCCTTTGAGTGGGAGTTTGATCTATGGGCAGGGCCATCTGTGGGAAGGGAGGGAGGCCCTGCCAGCAGCCGGCAGTTGCTAGAGACCCATTCATGCACTGAGCCTCTAGTACATAATATTTAAGTGTGTTTCTTGTAGCTATCACTTAATTGGTTATTTATTCTTTATCTTCACTAGAGAATGTGTTTTTATTCATTTTAGGGAGAGAAGCCATCCATCAATTGCCTCCCATATGTACCCAGACCACAGATTAAATGTGCAATGTAGGTAGGTGCCCTGACCTAGAATCAAACCTTTTGGTGTACGGAATGATGGTCCAATCAGTTGAGCCACTCATCCAAGGCTGGTTCTTGATTGTTGTTGTTAATCCTCACCCAAAGATATTTTCATTTTTATTTTTAGAGAGGGTGGAAGGGAAGGGGAGAGACAGAGAGAAACATCAATGTGAGAGAGACACATCAATTGGTTGCCGCCCACATGCACCCTGACAAGGTACATGCCCTTGCCAGAACCAAACCAAAAACCCATCAGTCCTCAGGCTGACACATTATCCACTGAACCAAACAAATTACAATGGATTCTTGATTTTTTTAATCTGATTTGATATATTTGTACTTAAAGATGGCATTTCCTATTCATTTGCCACATTTCTATTTGCTTTGGTTATTCTTAAACTAAATTGTCATTCATATTAAATTCCTACTGATAAAATATGGAACCTGAAAACTATGCTTTTTTTTTACTACTAAATGCCCATTGTTAGTGCTATTGTTGTAATATGTAATATTTATTAATATAAACTTGCACATATTGTGCTACACTTTTGTTTTATTCATATATTTAAAAAACCAAGACAATTTTAAATTTTATTTATTTTACATTAACGCATATTAAAATTTTAATAATTGTTCTTTATAAGTTGAGTTGCTATCTGACATAATTTCCCTTCATCTGAAAACTTCCTTTAGAATTTCTTATAATATAGATATGCTGGTAAGATCTCTTAGTTCTTATTCATATGAAAGTATTTTTGTTAAAACTTCATTCATGATGCTTACTCTCACTGAGTATGAAACTCTTGTCTATGCTTTTTTTCTTTTAAAAGTTTGATTTTGTCATTTAAATGTCTTCAGGCCTACATAATTACTTTTCTGAAGCAGTAATTATGTATCTGTATGTAGTATGATTTTTTTCTTGCTCTTTTCAAACTTTTGTCATTATCTTTAGGCTTTAAGCATTTTGAGTATAAAAATTCTGCAAGTGATTTTTGTTGCCATTTATATGATGATTGGGGTCTGTTGCACTTTTGATATCTTTTATGTAAGTTACTAGAGGCCCAGTGCACAAAAATCATGCATGGGAGGTCCCCTCAGCCTAGGCTGCACCCTGTCCAATCTGGGAATCCTTGAGGGATGTCTGGCTGCCTGTTTATGCACAATCCCAGGGATCAGGCCTAAATCGGAAATTGGACATCTCTCTCACAATCTGGGACTGCTGGCTCCTAACTGCTCACCTGCCTACCTGCCTTATCACCCCTAACTGCCTGCCACCCTTCTAGCCTGGTCACTCCCAACTGCCCCTCCCCACACCATGTTGGCCTGGGTTATCCCAACTATCCCCCAATCAGGCTGGTCACACCCCCCCCACGATCCTGGTAGCCCCCAACTGCCCCCCCCCTGCTTCCCCCAGCCAGCCTGGTCACCCCCAACTGTACTCCCACCAGTTTGGTTACCCCCAATTGCCCCTCCCTGCTGGCCTGATCACCCCCAACTCCCTCCGCTGGGGGCCTTGTCACCCCATGCAGCCTGCGGTTTGGTTGTTTCTATGATGGCATCCTGGACAATTTGCATATTCCTCTATTATTAGTATAGATTTCTATAACATATTTAGAAAGTGTTTTGCCGTTTTTTAACATTTCAATCTTTTTTCCCTTTGAATCTTCACTGTTGAATATATTACATATATCCTACTTTCCCCCCATTGACCTCTCCAAGCCTGTCCATGCCTCCACCCCAGGCCTTCACCCTCCTATTGTCTGTTATTTCTTTAAATACTTTATTCCTCTTCTGTTTCTTTCCCCTCTCCTTCTAAAACTCCAGTTAACTTAATTCATACAGTTAATATTAACAGACTCAGAAGTTTTGTGTTTTTTTAAAAATATTTTTATTGTTTATAGTGTTACAGTTATCTCTCCTTTACCTACCCTTTATCTCCCTTTTTCCAGGTACTACTCCCCATGTTTTCACTACCCTATTTCTCAGGTCCATGATCTATGCCTACAAGTATATAAATTCTTTGGTTTATCTCTTCTCATCCTCCCAACCCCATATTGAGGTATCTCATTCTGTTCCATGCCTCCATGCTTCAGTTCTTATTTTGTTGGTCAATTCATTCTGTTCACTAGAGTCCACAAATAAGTGCGATCTTGTCATATTTGTCTTTCTCAGATTGGCTTATTTCAGTTAGCACAATATTTTCCAGGTCCATCCATGCTGTCCCAAAGGGTAAGAGATTTGGAGGCTTTATTAATAGCTCTAATTTTTACAAAAGAGTTTTTATACTGATACTTTCTACCTTTAAGAAAACCGAGTCTCTCTTTTGCCACTCCAATATGCCATTGATCTTATTTAGTGAAGTTTTTAGTTTTTAGTTTTCAGTTCTAGAATTTTTACTTTTTGATAGATTTTACTTCTCTATATAGACTTTTTGTTCTTCCATTTATTTATGACTAGTGGCCCAATGCCTGGATTCATGCACATTGAAAGGAAATTAACTAGTAGGAATATTTTAATATTGCTATTCACAACTTTCTCTATAATAGAAGTCTCAGAGGTGAATGAAAATTAATAGAATGCATATGGAAATAGAATATAAATTGATCAATAAACAATAACAACATGATATAACAACAAAGGCATGATATAAAAACAACATTGATAAAAACAATGACTGATAAATTGATTAAACTTATTCAAATATCTCCCCATATACCACATTAAGAGTAAAACACCTTCAGAGTTCTTGACTAATTTCCTTTGGGATGAAGTATTTACAACTTTAACTTTATCATCACACACTCTTCGAACTTGAGAGAAAGCAACATATAACTCACTGATCATGTCCAAAATGGTTTCAGGTAGAAATAGTCCTACTATGTCTAGAGTTTGTCCTTGTGATTTATTAATAGTCATCACAAATGCTGGCATCACATGAAACTATCTTTGAATTAATTTAAACGGGAAGCCAGTGTTAGCTGGGGACAAATCAATTCTTAGAATCAGAACAACCCCTGCTTCTGCAGATCCCATTAATACTTCAGCTTCAATTATGTTAGATAGCGATCTTTTGATAATAAACCTAGCACCACTACAAAGACCTCATTTACTTTTAAGATTTCTTGGTACCATGATGATTGCAACCACTTTCAATTTTATTTTATGACACAGAATTTCCAAAGGAGTAATACTATTAAGAAATTCGATAGGAAAATTTTTCTTTCAGCATCATCTTTGAATCAATGGAATCATCACTCAAATAGGTGTGAAAATCTCCATTGCACATATCCATAATGTCTTCATTTAATTTATGAATGTGCTCATTTTTTTGGATAAAGAACCAAATTCATGATCAATAATGACAGATCAAAACACACACATGCAATTGGCACCAATGAGAGCTTTATATGTATCATGTATGAGCAAGTCAATGTTTATTTTTAAATTGCCAGTTCATGTCACATGTACCAGAGTACCAGGTGTTGGTCTGAAAAGCCATTGGTTGGTTACTTAGCCTTTTATATATATACTAGAGCCCAGTGCACGAAATTTGTGCACAGGTGTGGGTGCCCCTCAGCCTAGTCTGCACCTTCTCCAGGCCAGGACCTCAGTGGGATCAGGCCTAAATGGGCAATAGGACATCTCTCTCACAATCTAGAACTGCTGGCTCCCAACAGCTCACCTGCCTGCCTGTCTGATTGCCCCTAATCACTTCTGCCTACCAGCCTGATCATCCCCTAACCACTCCTCTGCCAGCCTGATTGATGCCTAACTGCTCACCTGCCAGCCTATTTGCCCTTAACTGCCCTTAGCTGCAGGCCTGATCCCCCTTAACTGCTTTCCCCTGCAGGCCTTCTCTCCCCCCACCACCAACTGCTCTCCCCTGTAGGCCTGGGTCCCTCCCAACTGTCCTTCCCTGCAGGCCTGGTCACCTGCAACTTCCCTCCTCTGTCAACTTGGTCACCCTTAACTGCCCTCCCCTTTAGGCTTGATTGCCCCCAACTTCCCTCCCCTGCTGGCCATCTTGTGGTGGCCATCTTGTTTTCACATGGTGGCAGCCATCTTGTGTGTTGGAGTGATGGTCAATCTGCATGTTACTCTTTTATTAGATAGGATAGAGGTCTGTTGCCTGGGGTTTATTTATCTTCCACAATTGAAACTTTATAGCCTGGAGCAGAGCTAAGCCTTCTACTTGCTCCATGGCAGCAGCCATTTCTGTTGGGATTTATGTATCTTCTATAATCGAAACTTTGTAGCCTTAAGTGGAGGCCTGGGCTGGCCTGGGCCCGTCTGGGTGCGCAGAAAGCTTGGCTTCCTCCATTGGTGGGGGTAACCCTAGCCTCTTGCTTTTCCAGCTCTGTGGCTGCCACCATTTCTGTTTGGATTTATGTATCTTCTATCATTGAAACTTTGTAGTCTTGAGTAAAGGCCTGGGCTGGCAAGGGCAGGCAGAAAGCTTGGCTTCCTTCATCTCCAGGGAAATCCAAGCCTTCATCCCACTCTCTGTGGCCATAGCCATCTTGATTTGGTTTATTTGCATATTTGCTCCTGATTGGTTGGTGGGCATGGCTTGTAGGTGTAGCAGAGTGATGGTTAATTTGGATATTACTCTTTTATTAGATAGGAGGTGTACAGGGTGGGACAAAAGTAGGTTTACAGTTGTTCTATGGAAAATGATATATATAGCAATAATATGCAAATTAGGCTGGGATGCTGTAATGGTCACAACCAGCTCAGGAGGAGGCTGCATCATTACTGCTCAAGGGGAGTTGCATGTGCAGATGGGTGGGAAGGGACTGCGTGCTGCCCCAGTCCCAGTGGACATACACCAGGGTTGGGGGCATTCTCCGAACAGTTGCGGCGAGGCTTTGAGCATGCCCCCACCCCAGAGGATATACATCATGGGTGGGGGCATGCTAAGTGGCCACGGCACAGCTCAGAGCATGCCTCCAGTGGTGGCAGTAGCAGAGGTGGCTGGAGTGAAGCACCCCCTGTTTTAGATACCTGGCGGTGGCTGGAGCAAAGCAGCCTGAGTCCCAGTTGCCAGAAGGAAGCCATTGCCAGCAGCTATGGTAAGGAAGGCCTATTCTTGCATGAATCTTTATGCATTGGGCCTCTAGTTAATAAATAATAACACAAGAATAAACTCTGTTTCATATAATCACAACTATAAACTTACTTTTCCCCACCCTATATATTTTTTGTATTTCTCTTTAAATGTTTGAAAGCACACACACGTATATTGCATAATTGCTGCTTTAAAGTCTGCATCTACACCCACCTACCTTTTATTCACTGCCTTTTCCCTAAGTATAGATACACATTTGGGATCTTGTATTTCATGTCTTATAATTTGGGGTTGAAAACTTGGCATTATAAACAATATATTGTAACAATTCTGTATTCTGTTGTGTTCTGATATTGTTTTAGTTATGGATTTGGACTCAAATTTCAAACCTTATCTCCCTCTTCCTACTCCCAGAGTGCAGCTGTCATACTGCATATCTGTTTTGATAGCTCTCAACTGCTATTTTTGTAGCCCAACTCCGTTTGAGGGAGGGAGTTCCCTTCATCAGGCCTCTGATTATTTCATGAAGCAATGGGTTTAAGTAAACTTATCATTATACTTGGGAGTTTCTCTCTCTGTGGTTTTCCTTCTAATTTCAAGCTGTTATGAAATCCTGTTTTGTCCTTTGATTTGTCAAGCCTGTAAGGATTCAGATGGTTGTGTACAGTGTTGGATGCACTCAATGAAAAATCAGCCAACTCACATCTATTACCAGATAAACTATGTATTTCAAAGGTAGATTATAGTAGCTGTCTGCTTTTCTGGTATCTTCTCTCTGTGTCACTGATTTTTTGAGAGTTAGGAATATGGGCACTTAGATTTGGGGTGTTACTCTCTTGCTGCTAGATTTTTTCCTACCAAATATCCAATTGCTTTTCCAGTCCTGAACTCTGATCTCCACCCTGACAAACAGGTTGATTTTCTACTGCCATTTCTTTTCTCCATCACCACAGAGTTCACTGAGCACTCTGAGACAAGATAGCCACTAATGCACAATTCTTACACATATTATCCATCTTTATGATTATTACCTACATGAAAACTTTGCTACTCTGTTATTACTGGAAGTCTCTCTGTTTTAACCATGAGCCTCTTGGCAATCACTTTTTATTTGTTTTGTTTTTTTTTCTTTCTTTCTCTTAGCCTATGTTGTTTAAAACTTGATGAACTTAAAAATTAATGAAAAGATAAAAGTGACTCAGACCATCAGGTTCTCTCCTTTTCTTCTATGTCTTGAGATGTCTGAGCTACTTTTTTTTTTGTTTAGTTTAGTTTTGTTTTGTTAATCCTTACCAGACGATATTTTTTTCCATTCATTTTTAGAGCTAATAGAAGGGAAAGGAAGAGACAAAGAGAGAAACATCAATGTGAACGAGACACATCATTTTGTTGTCTGCTGCACACACCCAGACCAGGGCCAAAGATCGAGCTTGAAACTGAAGTATATGTCCTTGACTCTTCAGGCCCAGAATCAACACTCTAATCACTGATTCAAATGGGCTATGGCTGGACTACCACTTTTTATCTCATGTCCCGCATAGCTACTGAAATATCTTCTCTGCTTCCCTTCTTTTTAATATGCTATATAATATCCTCAGTTTCTTAGTCTCCCTTACCATAAAATTATTGATTTTCAAATGCTCTAAGGAAACAGTAGCACTATGTGTCAGGTTTACCCACAAAATCTCCCTTGTCCCTCAGATATTGACTCCTTGGTGTTTATACTTTTTCTCAGTGGGAAAACCGTTTTGTTAAGAGTGGAATTTCTAAGCCATTGTTTTGAACTATCTACTTGAATCTCATATTTGTTTCCTCTATCCACTTATGATTTCTAAGTCAGGAAAGGATGGAAATTTGTCTCTCTTTTTCTGTTGTTCATACCATTTTAGGTGTATAGTTGTATGAGATGTCAAATGTGCATGCCCATGTTAGTATAACCACATCCAATGTGTAGAAAACTTTGATTTTCCCAAAATGTTCCTTCATGACTATTAGCAGTCAATTTCACCCAAGCTTGATCTGAAAAACAAATGATAAGGTTAATATCAATACAGAGAATTTTTGCAAGAAATTCCTATAAATAAATTCATATAGCATATGGTCATTTGTGTCTATCTTTCACTTATTTCAACAATGTTAGGTTACTTCATATGATTTTTAGTGACAGGGCTCACAAATATTTTATTAATTCATCTAAAATGTTTAATATAGTAAAGTAATATTTTGTTTTTTAATTCCAGTATTAAAATGCTAGTATATTGACTTACAATTGGTATTTTTTAATTTTTTGGCTTAAAACACAGAGATTTATTTTTATTAAATTTATTGGGGTGACATTGGTTAATAAGATCATACAGGTTTTAAGTATACATTTTTATGTTATAAGATCTATATAGTACACTGTGTACTCACCACTCAAAGTCAAATCGTCTTTTGTCACCATATATTAGGACCCCTTTACCCCCCTCCCTTCTGTCTGGCAACCACCACACGAATTTATATTTATATCCCACATATATAGTTCATTGCTTCTTCTGACTGACTTATTTCACTTAGTATAATATTCTCTTTTTAATTTAATTTAAGTTTTAAAATTATATTTGAGATACAGTATAATTTCAGGTGCACAACTCAGTGATTGGACATATATATAAGTTACACAGTGACATCCTAATAAATCTAGTAAAATCTAGTACCATATATAGCTATTATAATATTATTGACTATATTTCCTATGCTGTACTTTACATCCCCATGACTATTCTGTACCTGCTAATTTACACTATTTTTTAAAAAAAACAAAATTCTTTATTGATTAAGGTATTACATATGTGTCCTTATCTCCCCCTTCCTCCATTACCTCCTCAATTCCACTGCCCCCTGTTATCTGTGCCCATTGGTTAGGCTAATATGCATGCATACAAGTCCTTTGGTTGCACTTTTCCCCATTTTTTTGAATACTTACCATTGAAAGAACTACATATGTTCCTTTTATCCCCCATTGTCCTCTCTCAGGCTGCCCTCACCTCAAGCCCAGGCCTTCAGCCCCCTCTATTGCCTGTGTACAATGATTATGCTTATATGCACACAGTTCTTTGGTTGATTTCTTACCTGCCCAACCCCCTGAACCCCATCCCAATGTCCATCCTTTGCTATCTTCCCTCTGTGGTTTGACAGTCTGTTCAATGCTTCTATGTTTCTGGATCTACTTTTGTTCATCAGTTCATGTTGTTCATTATATTCCAGAAATGAGTGAGATCCTGTGATATTTATATTTCTCTGAATGGCTTATTTCATTTAGCATAATGCTCTCCAGGTCCATTCATGCTGTTGTAAATGGTAAGAGTTCTTTTTTTTTTTTTTAATAGTAGCATAGTTATCCATTGAGTAATGTACCACAGTTGTTGTTTTTTAAAATATATTTTCTTGATTTTTTACAGAGAGGAAGGGAGAGAGATAGAGAGCTAGAAATGTCAAGGAGAGAGAAACATCAACCAGCTGCCTCTTGCACACCCCCTACCAGGGATGTGCCCGCAACCAATGTACATGCCCTTGACCAGAATCAAACCTGGGACCTTTCAGTCCACAGACCAAGGCTCTACCGCTTAGCCAAACCGGTTTCGGCTGTACCACAGTTTTTTAACACACTCATCTGATGATGGCACTTAGGCTGTTTCCGAATTTTAGCTATTATAAATTGTGCTTCTGTGAATGTCGGAATGAATATATCCTTTCTGATTTTTTTCTCCCTGATATTTTGGGATATATTCCTGGAAGTGGGATTACATAGTCAAATGGGAGTTCCATTTTTAATTTCTTTTAGAAAACTCCATACTGTTTTCCACATTGGCTGCACCAGTCTTCATTCCCACTAGCAGTGCATGAGGGTTTCTTTTTCTCCATATCCTCTCCAGTATTTGTCATTTGTTGATGATAGCAATTCTGACAGGTCTGAGATGATATCTCGTTGTTGTTTTGATTTCCATCTCTCAGATGATTAGTGATGTTGAGCATGTTTTTATATTTCTCTGAGCCTTCTGTATATCCTCTTTCAAAAAGTGAGTATTTAGGTCCTTTTCCCATTTTTGATTGGATCACTTATCTTCCTTTTGCTAAGTTGTATGAGTCCCCTATACATTTTGATATTAAATTCTTGTTGGAGATAACATTGGAAAATATGTTCTCCTATAAAGTGGGTTTTCTTGTTGCTTTGTTGATGGTTTCTTTTGCTATGCAGAACTTTTTATTTTAATGTAATACCATTTGTTTATTTTCTCCTTAGTTTCCATTATCTGAGGAGATGCATCAGTAAATTATTGCTATGAGATATGCCTGATATTTTGCTGCCTCTGGATACTTCTAAGATTTGTATAGTTTCCCGTCTTATGGTTAAGTCTTTTATTTATTTAATTTTTGTGTATGGTATAAGTTGGTGATCCAGTTTCATTTTTTTGTTGTTTATATCTGTCCAATTTCCCCAACACCATTTGTCTTGATTCCATTGTATGATCTTGTCTCTTTTGTCAAATATTAATAGAGCATAATGGCTTGGGTCAATTTCTGGGTTCTCTGTTCTGTTTCATTGGTCTATATGTCTGTTCTTGTGCCGGTACCAGGCTGTTTTGAGAACAGTGGTTTTGTAATATAGCTTGATATCTGGTATTGTGATCACTCCAACTTCGTCCTTTTTTCTCAGGATTGCTGTGGTTATTCAGGTTTTTTTTTTTTTTAATTCTATATACGTTTTTTAGAGATTTTTTCCTAGGTCTGTGAAATATGCCATTGATATTTTAACGGGGAATTCATTTAATTTATAGATTGCTTTGGGTAGTATGGATATTTTAATGATGTCAATTCTACCAATCCATGAACATGTTATATTCTTCCACTTCTTTATATCTTCCTCTATCTCTTTCTTCAATGTCCTATAGTTTTCCGAATACAGGTCTTTTACTTCCTTAGTTAAGTTTATTACTATTTCTTTTAAATTTTTTTTGGACCCCATCTTGTACAGCCCCCATTAATTGTTGGGTCATGTTTTCTTATCCACTCAGCTACCCTATGTCTTCTGATTGGAGCATTCAATCCATTTACATTTAACGTCATTATTGGTTAGTACTTGTTTATACTTATTTATAGCCATTTTTATTCTTTGTGCCTGCGTTCCTTCTTCTTTTTTTATTTCTTCTTTTTACAACAGTTTCTTTAGCATTTCTTGCATTGCTGGCTTGGTGGTAATAAACTCCTTTAGTTTTTTGTTTTTTTTTTGTCTGTGAAGCTCCTGATTTCACCTTGTATTTTGAAGAATAGTCTTGCTGGATAGAGCATTCTTGGATTCAGTCCCTTTCTTCTCATTTCTTTGTATTCTTCATTTTATTCTCTTGGGCATGATGTGTTTCTGTTGAGAAGTGATTTATAATCTAATGGGAGATCTCTTGTAGGTAACCTCCTGTCTCTCTCTTGCAGCCCTTAAGATTCTTTCTTTATAATTAAAGTTTGCCATTGTAATTACAACATGTCTTCGTTGTGTCTTTTAGGGACTCTCTTTTTTCTTCCACAAATCAGGGAAGTTTTCTCTCATTATTTCTTCAAATATGTTTTCTATTCCTTGACCAGCTTTAACCCTGATAGTACCCCTATTATGAGAATGTTGCTTTGTTTCATATTGTCCCTAAACTCTCTAAACTCTCGTCCTACTTTTAGATTGGGTGCTTTTCTACCCTCTCTCACAACTTCCTGATTTGGTCCTCCACTTCTTCTAGTTTTCTGTTGAAATCTTCCATTGTGTTTTATATTGCAGCTATGTTATTTCTCATTTCTTCTTGGTTCTTACATATGTTAGTAAATTGATCACCCAAATGTTATTTCTCATTTCTTCTTGGTTCTTACATATGTTAGTAAATTAGCCTCCATATAACCATTACTTTAAATTCTTTCTCTGACATATTGCTTGCCTTTATTTCATTTATTACCCTTTCTGGTGATTTCTCTTTTCTTTCCTCTGGGGAGTTTTTCTTTGTTTCCCCATTTTGGCTGTCCCTTTGTATTTGTTTCTATGTAATGTGTGTTGTAGACAATTTCTGTCCCTTGGCAACCTGCTTCAGGCCCTAGAAGTTGAGGCCCCTAGTTATCAAGGCTGGGATTGCCTTTAGTCTGACATCTTTAATGTCTCTGTTCTCAGTTGTATTCCCTTCCTCCTTGGTTAGGGTCCCTCAGTTGTCTGCTACAGGTGCTCAGAGTTGGCTGGGGACTGGTGTGAGACTCCCTGTGAGGCCAAAGAACCCTCTAGCATGCAATTCATTGAAAAACCTCTGGTGTTCAGGACAGGGTGTTCTATAGTAACTTCTGGCTTTCCTTGTCAGTCTGGTCCTGGGGGCTCAACAGGGAGCTGGGTGGTGGTTGCTGTCCTTGGTGTTGGGTGGGCACCTGACTGTTTCTGGTAGAATACTAGGAGTTGACTCTGGAGCTGTGTGAGCTTTTGGGTTGGGGTTCCCAGGTCACAGAAGGTGCATAGCTATCATGGTTCAGAGGCTGTGCAGTGAGGGCCTCAGAGATCCCTCTGCCTTTCACTCATCATTTGTGGTTGGGAGCACTGTCTCTGGGAATGTTGGGGTTAGGAGCACTGGATCTGGAAGTGCTAGAGTCCCGGAGCACCAAGGTCAGTAGTGCCAGGTCTTGGAGTGCCAAGATTGGTAGCGCCAGGTCTGGAAGCTCAGGCAGAGATGTGAAGCTCAGGCAGTCTCTCTGGCCTGTGATCACTTTGTGGGTCTGGCAGCATGGTTGGCGCCAATCACTGCCAGTGCATGGTGGTACCACACAGGTTATGTATGGCGAGCGGTACCATTCATGTGTTGGTATTGGTGTGAGTGCACTCTAGCCTCTGCTGCTCCTGCCTTCAAAGTGGCATGGGCTCCATGTCCAGCTACCTTGGCCTGGGAGTGTCCATCAAGGTGGCAGGGACTCCCTGTCCAGGAGGGCCTGATCTGCCAGTCCCAGGTACTCCTGTGGGATGTAACTGTTCCTCACTCACCACACACACCACACATGCCCCTCTCACTCCTTTAATCCCTCACACTCTCTCCTCCCTGCTGTCCTGTCAGCCACCACCTTCTATTATCTCATAATTGGTTTTAGAAGCTTAGTTTGCATCCTCATTTCTCCTCTTGGATCATCCCCTTATTTAGTTCCAGTAATTTGTTAATTCCTCCCTATCTCATCATGGTTTCTATGAATAAAGACAATACCTTGATAAAATAGTTATAGGATTGATTTGAAATACTATGAAGTCATGTAATATATAAGCACCATGTTACTAGTGCTATTAGTAAGCATATGTATAAAAGTATTACTTTTTTATTTTTATGTATTTGACCATAAAAATATACCTTATCTGTGCATTTTCTCAAAGCAGTAATAGTTCTAAGTAAGTACCTATTTAAAACTAGTTACAATTTTAAGAAAACATAATATTTAATGTCTAGAAGGGAATGGTAATGATGTATTACATGTTGAGTTACTTACCTTAGATGTTTGCTTCAAGAGATAATGTCTAATATGTTTTATCTATTTGCATGGCTTTGACAGCAAAAGCCTTTAACACTATGTAGTCTGTTATTAAACTTGCAGAATCAAAAGAAAGTCCCCTGAAAAATTATGGCTGTAGTTGATAATAAAATTATTGTGAATTTTCATCTGACTTTAGTATAATTGTGACCAAGATACTAGTTTTCAGAATTCTTCTGAACTCCATATATACTTTAAAAGGTATTTTGGTTTATTTCTCAGAAAGTATGTCACATTTTAATGTTGATCACGATACTTAGTTCCAGGCATCTATATTACTAAAGGTGGATTTTTATTTTTATTTCTACTAACTAAGGTGAGGACAGATTGTGAGAACTACCGTAGTAAGTGGTCAGCATTATACTTAACTGCTAATTTGTTCAAACATCTGGCTACCACTGTTAAATAAGTTCGGAAACAACATATGGTTCACATTTAAAGTACTGGAAATATCATCATAATAAAGAATGTGAAATGTTAAGAAAGACCAATACTGTTTTTATTATAATCTCAGAAAAAAAATGCATGCTAAGCTAACAATTCCAGTGCTTTATTTATAGAAATTTCTATTCTGTATTATGTTATTTTTTCTATTTTTAATTTTAAAAACAAGCAATACAGAAAATTAACTGTTGCCTTTTATCTGTATTTAAAAATATATGTAAACAAAAAAATGAAAATAAAATATATATTTAAAATAATTATAAATTTATGAACTTTTAGTTTTAATAAAATCTTTCATTTGGAATTTCAAAGTTACATTTTTGTGTCATAATTCTATTAATCAGGAATAATTATGTACATGTTTTCTAATAAGACTATAATTAATTAGCAGTCTCTGTCTCTGTAGAATTAGAAAAGATTCTAATAAGGGCTGTTAGATTAATCCAGCCGCTTAAAGTGTGAGATGTATTTGACCATTTGCCAAAAATGTGTGAGGATACATAAGCCAGCTGGCATAAGATTGGAGAGTGGGAAGCTCTCTGTGGATTAGGACTATGGCTACAACATTTTTATGAACTCTACTTTCAAAATGTCAAACAATGAAAGACTCTATCTTGGCTGCCCTATAATTTTGACAAGCAATATCTTTAAACATTTTCTGTTTCAATGTCTTTTCTAACTCATATTATTTGATCCCCTAAAACAAGTCATATACTTATATTAAAAAAAAAAATAAACCATCTCCAGAGAAAAGAAATACTGAAGCTGTAATTTTATTGGTTAAGGAGACTCAGATTTTAATTTCATCATACCTTCTTATCTAAAAAAAAAAAAAAGAAAAAAAAGAAAAAGAAAAATTAATGTTAAAGAAACACAATAAAGATATTTATGTCAAAAATTTAATTATTCATTGTGTTAACTTCATAATTTTTTTAAAATGAGAGACCAAAAAATTAAGAATCACTTTTTTTTCTTTCATTTTCTGCATCATGTAAGTTATGTTACATTTGCTCATTATGATAAGAACCCAACTTTATAATCCCCAACAATAATCTGGAATTATTTATGCATTGGTTCATATGCATAGATACTTCTGTGTTTGTGTTCATGATTCTTCCAGGCCTTGATATGCAGCCTGCTATGCTAATGAGTCTCTTGTCACACTTTCCTTTGCTTTTTCCCCACCTAGTGTTTTCTACAGAAACCTTTCTGACTGGCCATTTGGAGTTAGCTGAAAAGCTGTCAAAATGCTAGGAAAATTGGGAAGATTTCAAAAACTTGGCTGGGCTTGCATTCTCAAGAATAATAGTGTATGACACTTTTATCCTCTATACCAAATCTCAGATATTTTATTTTATTTTTCCAACTGCTGAAATAAGGTCTATAAGAAGCCTAGGGTAAATTAAGATAATTAAAAAATATATAAAAATAACAGATTTTTGCACCTTTCCCTGGCTTGTGGACACATATTTTTAAATTACAGAGATACACACCCTGTGCATGAATTTCATGTACCAGGCCTCTAGTATTATAAGATTTTTTTTTTTTTTTTTTTTTTTTTTTTTTTTTTAATATTTTTTTATTGAATTATTATCTGTGTACATATTTTAACTCCCCCCCTCCCATACATACCCTCCCTCCCCAGAGTTTTTGTGTCCATTGGTTGTACTTATATGCATGTATACAAGTCCTTCGGTTGATCTCTTATCCCCCCCAGATCTCCCTACTGTCCCTGCTGTAATTTTACAGTCTGCTTGTTGCTTTACTATCTTTATATCTGACTTTTGGTTTGTCAGTTTATAATGTTCTTTAATACCCATAAATGAGTGAGGCCATGTGGTATTTCTCTTTCATTGACTGGCTTATTTCACTCAGCATGATGTTCTCTAGTTCTATCCAGGTTGCTGCAAATGATGAGAATTCCTTTTTTTTTATGGCAGCATAGTATTCCATTGTGTAGATGTACCATAGTTTTTTGATCCAATCATCTGCTGACGGGCACCTGGGCTGTTTCCAGATTCTAGCTATTGTAGATTGTGCTGCTATGAACATAGGGGTGCATATATCCTTTCTGACTGGTGTTTTTTGCTTCTTGGGTTATATTCCTAGCAGTGGGATTGCTGGGTCAAATGGGAGTTCCATTTTCAGTTTTTTGAGGAAACTCCACACTGTTCTCCACAGTGGTTGCACCAGTCTGCTTTCCCACCAGCAATGCACGAGTGTTCCTTTTTCTCCACAACCTCGCCAACACTTGTCGTTTGTTGATTTGTTGATGTTGGCCATTCTGACAGGTGTGAGATGGTAACGCATTGTTGTTTTGATTTGCATCTCTCGGATAATCAGTGACTTTGAGCATGTTTTCATGTGCCTTTTGGCCTTCCTTCTGTCTTCTTTTGAAAATATTCTATTTAGGTCCATTGCCCATTTTTTAATTGGATCATTCATCTTCCTTTTATTTAGATGTATAAGCTGTTTGTAGATGATGGAGATTAAACCTTTATCAGTGGTAACATTTGCAAATATGTTCTCCCACACCGTGGGCTTTCTTGTTGTTTTGTTGATGGTTTCTTTCGCTGTAAAAAAGCTTTTTATTTTGATGTAGTCCCATTTGTTTATTTTCTTTTTAGCTTCCATTGCCCTAGGAGCAGTATCAGTGAAGAAGTTCTTTTGGCATATGTCTGAGATTTTGTTGCCTGTGGATGCTTCTAGTATTTTTATGGTTTCCCGTCTGATGTTTAAGTCCTGTATCCATTTTGAGTTTATTTTTGTGTAAGGTGTAAGTTGGTGATCTAGTTTCATTCTTTTGCATGTATCTGTCCAATTTTCCCAACACCATTTATTGAAGAGACTGTCTTGGCTCCATTGTATATTGATGCCTCCTTTGTCAAATATTAATTGAGCATAGTGATTTGGGTTGATAACTGGGTTCTCGATTCGATTCCATTGATCAATATGTCTGTTCTTGTGCCAGTACCACGCTGTTTTGAGAACAGTGGCTTTGTAATACAGCTTGAAGTCTGGTATTGAGATCCCTCCTACTTTACTCTTCTTTCTCAGAATTGCTGTGGCTATTCGGGGTCTTTTATTGTTCCAAATGAACTTTTGGAGAGTTCTTTCTAGGTCAGTGAAATATGCCGTTGGTATTTAATGGGGAGTGCATTGAACCTATAGATTGCTTTAGGAAGTATGGACATTTTGATGATGTTGATTCTACCAATCCATGAACATGGTATGTTCTTTCCATCTGTTTACATCTTCCTCTATCTCTTTTTTCAGTGTCGTGTAGTTTTCCGCATATAGGTCCTTTACTTCCTTAGTTAAGTTTATTCCTAGGTATCTTAATTTTTTTTGGTGCGATGGTAAATGGAATTGCTTTTTTAGTCTCAGTTTCTATAAGTTCACTGTTGGTGTATAGAAATGCCATAGATTTCTTGGCGTTGATTTTGTATCCTGCTACATTGCCAAATTCATTTATTAAGTTAATTAGTTTTTTAATGGAGTCTTTTGGGTTTTTTTATATACAATATCATGTCATCTGCGAATAAGGATAACTTTACTTCTTCTTTTCCAATTTGGATGCCTTTTATTTCCTCCTCTTGTCTAATTGCAATGGCTAGTACTTCCAGTACTTTGTCAAAGAGGAGTGGTGATAGTGGGCATCCCTGTCTTGTTCCTGTTCTTAGAGGGAATGGTTTTTAGTTTTTGCCCATTAAGTATGATGTTGGTAGTGGTTTTATGGTTTATAGATTTTAATATGTTGAGGTTTGGTCCTTGTACTCCCACCTTGTTGAGAGTTTTTATCAGGAAAGGGTGTTGTTTTTTATCAAATGCTTTTTCTGCATCAATTGATATGACTATATGATTTTTATCTTTCAATTTGTTTATGTGATGTATCACATTTATTGATTTGCGGATATTGAACCAACCTTGCATTCCTGGAATAAATCCGACTTGGTCATGGTGTATGAGCTTTGTGATGCTCTGCTGGAGCCGATTTGCTAGAATTTTGTTGAGAATTTTGGCATCTATGTTCATGAGGGATATTGGCCTGTAATTCTCTTTCATTGAGTTTTCTTTATCTGGTTTTGGTATTAGGGTGATGCTAGCTTCATAGAAGGAGTTTGGAAGTGTTCCTTCCTCTTGAATTTTTTGGAATAGTCTGAGGAGGATAGGTTTTAGTTCTTCCTTGAATGTTTGGTAAAACTCTCCTGTGAAGCCATCTGGTCCTGGGCTTTTGTTTATTGGAAGCTTTTTGATGACTGTTTCAATTTCTTCCCAAGTCACTCGCCTATTGAGATTTTTAGATTCTTCCTGATTGAGTTTTGGAAGTTTGTATTTTTCTAGGAATATGTCCATTTCCTCCAGGTTGTTCAGTTTGTTGGAATAGAGTTGTTCGTAGTATTTTGTAACAATCCGTTGTATTTCGGTGGGGTCTGTTGTTATTTCACCTCTTTCGTTTCTGATTTTGTTTATTTGGGTCCTCTCTCTTTGTTTCTTGGTTAGCCTGGCTAGAGGACCATCTATCTTGTTTATTCTTTCAAAGAACCAGCTCTTGGTTTTGTTGATCTTATGTATTGTTTCTTTGGTCTCAATGTCGTTTATCTCCGCTCTGATTTTTGTTATTTCTTTCCTTCTGCTTACACTGGGGTTTTCTTGTTGCTCTTTTTCTAACTCTTTGAGTTGTAGAGTTAGATCATTTGTTACCATTTTTTCTAGTTTCTTGCAATAGGCTTGTAGGGATATGAACTTTCCTCTCAAAACTGCTTTTGCTGTGTCCCATAGATTATGGATAGTTGTGTTTTCATTGTCATTTGTTTCCAGGATGTTTTTAATCTCTTCCTTGATTTCTCTGGTAACCCAGTCCTTGTTTAAAAGCATGCTGTTTAGTCTCCATGTGTTTGATTTCTTTGGATTATTTTTATTGTAGTTAATTTCCAGTTTATGCCACTATGATCTGAGAAGATGCTTGATATGATTTCTATCTTCTTGAATTTGAAGAGACTTTGCCTATGTCCCAAAATGTGGTCTATCTTTGAGAATGTCCCATGTGCACTTGAGAAAAATGTATATTCTGTGGCTTTGGGGTGGAATGTTCTGAAGATGTCGACTAATTCCATCTGGTCTAGCGAGTCATTTAGAATTGATATTTCTTTGCTGATTTTTTGTTTAGATGATTTGTCAAAGGGTGTCAGTGGGGTATTAAAATCTCCTACTATGATTGTATTGCTATTAATCTCTCCCTTAATGTCCTCCAGCAGTTTTTTTATATATTGGGGTGCTCCCGTGTTGGGTGCATATATATTTACCAGGGTTATTTCTTCTTGTTGGATTGCTCCCTTTAGTATTATGAAGTGGCCTTCATTATCTCTTGTTATGTCCTTCACTCTGAGATCTAGTTTGTCAGATATAAGTATTGCTACCCCAGCTTTTTTTTCATTTCCATTTGCCTGGTAAACCTTTTTTCCAACCCTTCACCCTCAGTCTGTGTGCATCTTTTTTCCTGAGGTGGGTTTCTTGTAGACAACAGATATATGGGTCTTGTTTTCTTATCCAATCCATTACCCTATGTCTTTTGATTGGAGCATTTAGTCCATTTACATTTAAGGTTATTATTGATAGATACTTATTTGACGCCATCTTTATTCTATACCCCTGTGTTCCTTCTCTGCTTTCTATTTCTTTAATTTTACAGTAGACCCTTTAGCATTTCTTGCATTGCTGGTTTGGTGGAGATAAATTCCCTTAGTCTGTTTTGTCTGGGAAGCTCCTGATTTCACCTTCACTTTTGATTGATAGCCTTGCAGGGTACAGTATTCTTGGATTCAGACCCTTCCTTTGCATGTCTTTGTATATTTCATCCCATTCCCTTCTGGCCTGATAAGTTTTCGGTGGAGAAGTCAGTTGCTAGTCTGATGGGGTTCCTTTATATGTAACTTTTCTGTCTCTCTCTGGCTGCTTTTAAAATTCTTTTTTGTCATTGGTGTTTGCCAGCTTAATTATAATGTGTCTAGGGGTCGGTTTTCTGGGGTTCATTTTGCTTGGGACTCTGCGAGCATCTTGGATTTGTGTGGGTTTTTTTCTTCTCTATCTCAGGAAAGTTTTCTGTCATTATTTCTTGAAATACGTTTTCCATGTCTTCCTCAATTCCCTTTCCTTCTGGAACCCCTATTATTCTAATATTGTTTTGTTTTGTATTGTCCCAAAGTTCCTTAGACTTTCCTCCTGTTTTTTAATTTTTTTTTTCCAGAAGCTGTTCTAATTGGGTATTTTTTTCCATCTTGTCTTCTAGCTCGCTGATGCGGTCCTCTGCCTCTTCTAATCTACTCTTGATGCTTTCTATTGAGTTCTTTACAGTAGCAATGTCATTTTTCATTTCCTCTTGGTTCTTACTCATATTATCAAATTTGTCTTCCATTCTTTTTAGCCATCTTATGATCATTACTCTGAATTCTTGCTCTGATAGGTTGCTTGCTTCTAGCTCATTTGCTTCCTTTTCTGGTGTAGGCTGCTTTTCTTTCATATGCGGGCTGGTTTTGGGTCTCCCCATTATTTAGGATGTCTGGTTGACTAGTTCTCCTCTCTTCTTCTTCTGCTTTGATTTAAAGGCACACAATACAACACATCCGGGTACAACACGCAAGGCACTGAATAGAAATGTGTTTGTAATATTAATAACCACCATTAAAGTTGACTAGAACCCAGCTAACATCACCTTACAATCAAACCAAAAGAATAGACAAATTAATCTTATAAAAAAAAAGCATACAACTTCAGTATAGTTACCATTTAACATACAACTTCAAAGAGTTAGAGAGAAAGACTGTTTTTTTTGTTTTGTTTTGTTTTTAGGACAACTGCGAGGGAGGTGTGAATGGGGTTGGAGCAGGTAGTTGGAAATTAGATATATACAAGTAGGGTGAAGTTTTAGGCGGGGGTAGACAGAAGGAATGGGGAAAATCTAGAGCAGGAAGGGTTAAGATAAACGGTGTAGCAAAGGAAAAGATCAGAAAGAGGGTGAAGGCATAAAGGTAGGGTTGAGATAGAATAAGACGTTGGAGAAGGAAAGATAGATAAAGACTGTAGGACAGTAATCCTGAAATAAAAAATATATATATATATATAATATGATGAAATAAAAATAATAAAAATAAACAAAAGAAAATAAGATGAAAAAAGTAAATTAGTAGCAGTAATAGTGTTGATTACGTATACAATGTAGTAATTATAAGATAAAATCAAGTGAGAGAAAAAGTTTCTTGAGTAAATGTTGCAAATAATGAGAACAAAAATAAAAAACAAAAATTTAAAAATTTAAAAAAAAAAAATTTAAATTTAAATAAAATTTGCAGTAATGAAGGTCCTTGGATTCCTCTATTGTTATGATCCAGTCCTGATTTTCAGGGCGGTTTTGCTTTGTTTTTAGTACACTAGAGTCAATTTGTAAATTAGCCTCTGGGGGCAGTGTTTCTAGGTTGACTTCCCGGACTCTAGAGCCTCTCAACTTTTTTTTTTTTTTATTTTCAGTCCTCTCTGAAGCAGGATCTACGGAGGGGGGAGGGGCAGGCCCGAGCAACTGCAATCTCCCGCTACCGTCCGATATCCCTCCGCGGCAGATCCAAATGTGTTGCTCTTTAGATATCTCCCCTGTTAGGAGCCCCGTCCACTTTCACGGGGGACACCCACCCAAAACTGGGGCTTCCACTCATAATCACTTATAATCACCCCCCTTGTCTCCGGCTTCCGCGCGCCTTCTGTGCGCCCAGGTTTTTGTCCTCCCCCAGACCGCTCTCCACCCTCTCAGGGGAAAACTGACCTTCTTGCCGAGCAGTGGGGCACTCCTGTGGGGCCGGGTGTTCGCGGCCGCCTGGGATCCGCGTTCTGGGGATCACAGCTGCTTGGTGGTGGGTGCGGCTGTGGATATTCAGAGGCCTCTGACACGATCCTATCTTCCTCTCAAGATGGCGAGGTTTCCCGTCCAAGCCGGCAGGTAGCTCCGGGAAGGGATGCAGCCCGCGTGGGTGCCTTCCTGTGCGGGGTACCTCTGTCAGCGGCCCCTCAGCCGTTTCTTCTTCTGGGGTTCGCTGTCTCCCAGGTTGTTAATAAACACTCACAGCTCAACACCATCAGCTGCTCTCTCTTTCTGCTTCGGGACTGGGCTCAGAATCCTCCCATCTGTTCTTCCGCCATCTTTCTAGTATTATAAGATTTTTTTTTATATTCTCTTCATAGTGGAAGTAGGTCCCATCTATCACCCTGTATGGGGGGAGGTCCTCTGCCTGGCCTGCACTCTCTATAATCTGGATGCCTCAGGGATGTCCATCTGCCTCTCATAATTTGGGAGCACTGACTTCTAACAGCTTGCCTGCCTGCCTGATCACCCCTAACTGCCTCTGCCTTGCCCTGCACTTGGGACCCAGGATTCCCTCCTCCATCCAGTCACAGGCACCAAGGAACTAGGCTGACTTTGCCCTGGCCAGCCACGAGACCGTGGGTTGGTGGCTTCGCCTGGGCCACAGCCACAGGCACCCAGGACTATGGGGTAGGTGACTTGTCCCTCTCCCAGGCCACACCCACAGGTGCAACCACTGGTGCCTGGCACTGTGGGGTGGGAAGCTTGTTGCTCTCCTGGGCCACAGGTGCAGGCACAGCCTCTGCGGCCCAGGACCACAGGGCATGCAGCTTGTGTCTCTCCCCAGCCAGACCACAGGTGCAGCTGCTGGTGCCCAGAGCCATGGTGTGCGTGGCTTGTCCCTCTCCTGGGCCACAGTCCAGCTGCTGGAACCTGGCACTGCGGGGCAGGCAGCTTGTTCCTCTCTTGGACTGCAACCTGGCTGGTCCCTATTCCTCTCTCACAAACTCATTTGTGCCTGGCTGATCCCCATTCTTCTCTCACAAGCTCGTTCATGCCTGGCTGGCCCTTATTCATCTCTTGCGAGCTCACTTGTGCCTGGCTGGTACCCTTTTCTCTCTCCCCAATGTTGAATGTCTGAGACATTATGATGTGATGATATTAGCTCTTTATTATATAGGATGTCTTCCTTGAGTTGAATCGGATGGGGATTTTGAGCTTCATGACCCTGAATGTCTTTATCTCTTTCTATATTTGTAAAGTTTTTAGCTATTATTTGTTTAATCAATTTTCTACTTTTCTACTATTCTACTTTTCTTTTCCTTCTGGGATTTTCACAATGTAAATATTTATTTTGATAGTTTCCTTTAAGCCCCAGGTTTCCTTAACTTCTTTTCATTCTCTACCCCCTCTCCCCCCTCCTATAACTGGATATCTTCAAATTTGTTGATTCTTTCTTCTGTTTGACTGAGACTGCTGTTAAGATCTCTATTTTATTTTTTAGTTAATTCACTATATTTTTCAGCTCCAAGTTTTCTGTTTGGTTCTTTTTATATTTTCTAACAATTCATTGAACTTACAATTTTGTTCCTATATTGGTTTCTTGGTTTTTAAAAAAGTGTCTGTGTTCTCTGGTAGCTCATTGAGCTTCATTATAGCAATTATTTTTAATTCATTGTCAAGCAATTCATGAATTTCCCTTTTTCTGGGTTCAGTTACTGAAAGTTTATTGTATTCTTTTGGTGGTGTCATGTTTCCTAATTTTCATGATCCCTCTAGTCTTACATAGGTATCTGTGTGTTTGAAGAAGCAATCACCTCTCCTAGATTTTATGGACTGGCTTTGGTAAGAAAATACCTTTACATGCAAGTGGAAACACATAGGGTCTAGTGGTGTGGAACACCAAGTGTGGAAACATGTGGCAGCAGTATGGCCACGGGTCATGTTGTTTTCTTGTCTCAGGCAGCTGGAATCCTGACATAAATAAAGGCATGATCCTCAGTGGCTGCAAGGTTTATAGGGGCCTCAGCAGGGCTGGTGGTGAAAGACTAGGTCAAGTGGTGGTGATGGTGATTGAAGCTAGTGATATGTACATGCTTGACTGTGGGTGTTAACAGAGATTGCCTTTGAGGTGGCAGAGGCTGGCTGGAGATACTTTTGCAATGGTGAGAGCTAGAGTGAATGTGGCTAATGACAACTGTAGGTACATATGCAGCTGCTGAGGCAATAGCTGGTAGTGTGCATTTGCACTGTAAGGGAAAATCATGAGCATGTGTGTATAGCTTCAGGGATCTGGGCTGTTGGTGTAAACTCTTGTGACTATAGAGTGGAGTAAGATATTTAAAATGTTGGGATAGGGACAAGATGGTGACCGAATAGACGGACGTGTTCTGACTCTGGTCCCAGAACAGATAAAAGCAGTGTCTGAGTCACTCAGGGAATATTGATTTGCAGCTAAGGGGCAGTGGAACTCTCAAGAAAGGTAAGGAAGGGTTCGGTGGACAGGATTTCCTGACCAAGCAGCCAGCACTGCAGCGGCAGCGACCTCTCCCAGAGCTACAGGCTCGGAGGGAAGGCTGTGCCATCTTACCAGGAAAGGAGGATCTTCTCTGAGGCCTGGAAAACCCACAGCGGAGGAGTCCATTGAGCAGCTGTGATGCACCAATCAGCGCAAACACGTGGATTCAAGGGAGTTCTTCAATCACCCATGGAAAGGTTAGAGTTTGCGGGGATAGCCTGAGGGTTCTGGGTCCCCACTGCGCAGGCAGCAACTGTAGCTGAGGAGCTCCAGCGAGGCCCCACTTCCACTGTAACCGCGGAGCACCGCGGGGCGGCCGTGCCGAGATGCGTCCATAGAAGGCCTCAGCGAGAATCCTACGCGGCAACACCCAGTGCTGGGTTTGGTGTAATCTTCCCCAGAAGCGGGACTTTTTTAAAGTGCCAGGGGACACGGGACAGATTGTTAAGAATTGTGGCTGTCCCGCCAAGGGCGGAACATCTGTCACCTTGGCGCCTGATCCCCTCACCCCCTTGCTCCTGAATACTAGGGAAGGACTGCCCAGTTGGGCATATCCAGGGAAATTGCAGGGGAAATTGCCTTCCTGGATACAAGGGATTGGAGCCAGAAGAGATAGTCTGGGAGCCAGTTGTCACTCTGCCAGCTAGAGCCATAGAGAAAGAAGGCCAGAGCAACCAAAAAGACTAGGTCAAACCAGAAACACTGACACCTAGGGCCTGAATTACAAAATGCCTTTTTTTTTTCCTTTTAATTAATCAAAAATAAATAAACACAAATAACTAAGATATAGCCTACTTAAAATTCAGGACTACCTTACAAAACTGAGGTGCAGTGGAATGCTGGGAACTGCAAAACTGTCTGGTCCGAGAATCAGGCATGCCAAATACAATAACAGAGGAAGTGAATGACCACTACTAGACATTTTTATGCTAATTTTACTATTTTTTATTTTATTTTCATTATTTACATCTTTTATTTAATTTTCATTTTTTACATCTTTTACTTAAGAAATGAATTTTTTTCTTTTTTCCTTACTTGATTTTACCTTTTCAATTATTACATTTTTCAATCTCTATCATCACTATTAATACTGCTATTTTGCAATTTTTGTTTCTTTATTTTCTCTTTCCAACACCTTTTTAATTTTTCTTTATTTTACATTGGGAGTAATCTTCATTCTATTTTAATTTCTACTATAGCATCATTCAACCCTATCTCAACTTGACCTTTACACCATCACTCTCTTACTAAACTTTACCCTTTTAGTCTCCTGTTTATCCTATCTCTTTCCGGCTTTAGTTTATCCTCTATTCTTTCTGTATATCCACTGCTAAAGCTCTCATTATACTTAGAGACCTAAGTTCCAACCCCTGATCCAAGTGTATAAATACCACTCTCTGCACTATATTAACTAGTTAATAAACAAAACAAAAAACTGTTCTCGTCTCTATCCTTTTGTCATTGTTGGTGTGAATATTGATTATTGTGAATTTTTATGCTTTTTTAGTGAAACGGTTATGCTTATTCCTGTATTGTTATTGTTGCTTTGTATTTTTTTAAAAAATCCTCTGTTTTTATTTGTTTTTTACTTTGGTATATCATAGCTTTACTTAATAATAGTGGATATTGTAGTTTGCATTAATCTCCAAGTATTGTTGCTGGCATTGGCTGGGATTAGTGGTTGTTCTATGGGAATTTTCTCCATATGTATATATATAGTTTGTTTCCCATTTCTCTTTTAGTCTGCTTCTTCTCTCTCCCTCTAGCGTTTCTTTTTTCCCTGTTTTCCAACTTCATTTTGTCATTAATTTTTTCCTTCATTTTCTATCTCTTTATTCCTCTTTTTTTATTTACTTATTTATTCATTTTTTAAAATTTTTCTTTATTTTATTTTTACCTTTCTTCCTTCTCTCCTATCCCCTAATTTGCCTTATTCTAGTGGTCACCTTTATTAGAGGTTATTAATATCGTAAATACATTCCTGTTAAGTGCCTCTTGTATTGTACCTGGAAGTGTTGTATTTTGTGCCTTTATATCAACGCAGGAGAAGGAACACCACATAACCAGACATTCTGAAAATAGAGATCATGGGGAGACAAAGAATTAGCCCACACATGAAACAAAAGCAGGCATCACCAGAAAAGGAAGTAAATGAGTCAGAGGCAAGCAACCTACCAGAGCAAGAATTCAGAGTAATGACCGTAGGATGGCTAAAAAGAATGGAAGAGAAATTTGACAATAACCAAGAAGAAATGAGGAAGAATCATGAGATATTGAAGAAGATCCAAGAAGAAATAAAAAATGAAATCGCTACCATGAAGAACTCAATAGAAAGCATCAAGAGTAGACTAAATGAAGCAGAGGACCGCAGCAGTGAGCTCGAAGACAAGATGGAAAAAAATACCAATTAGAGCAGCTTCTAGAAAAAAAAATTAAAAAGCAGGAGGAGAGCTTTGGGACAATACAAAACAAAACAATATCTGAATAATATGGGTTCCGGAAGGAAAGGGAACTGAGGTAGACATGGAAAACGTATTTCAAGAACTAATGCCAGAAAACTTTTCTGAGATATAGAAGAAAAAAAAAAAACACACAAATCCAAGATGCTCGCAGAGTCCCAAGCAAAATGAACCCCAGAAGACCAACGCCAAGGCCCATTATAATTATATTGGCAAACACCAACGACAAAGTAAGAATCTTAAAAGCAGCCAGAGAGAGACAGAAAGTTACATATAAAGGAACCCCCATCAGACTAACAACTGATTTCTCAACAGAAACTTATCAGGCCAGAAGGGAATGGGATGAAATATACAAAGTCATGCAAAGGAAGGGTCTGAATCCAAGAATACTGGACCCAGCAAGGCTATCAATCAAAATTGAAGTGGAAATCAGGAGCTTCACAGACAAAAGAAGAATAGAGAAATTTATCTCCACCAAACCAGCAATGCAAGAAATCCTATAGGGTCTGCTGTAAAGATAAAGAAATAGGAGGCAAAGAAGGAACACGGGGTATAGAATAAAAATGGCGTCAAATGAGTAACTATCATTAATAACTTTAAATGTAAATGGTTTAAATGCTCCAATCAAAAGACATAGGGTAACAGATTGGATAAGAAAACAAGACCAATATATCTATTGTCTACAAGAAACCCACCTCAGAAGAAAAGATGCACACAAACTGATGGTGAAGGGATGGAAAAAAGTTTTCCAGGCAAATGGAAATGAAAAAAAAAGCTGGGGTAGCAATATTTATATCTGACAAATTAGATCTCAGAGTGAAGGACATAACAAGAGATAATGAAGGCCACTTCATAATACTAAAGGGAACAAGCCAACAAGAAGAAATAACCCTGGTAAATATATATGCACCCAATACAGGAGCACCCAAATACATTAAAAAAAACTGCTGGAAGACATTAAGGGAGAGATTAATAGCAATACAATCATAGTAGGAGATTTTAATACCCCACTGTCACCCTTCGACAAATCATCTAAACACAAAATCAGCAAAGAAATATCAATCCTAAATGACTCACTAGCCCAGATGGAATTAATCGACATCTTCAGAATATTGCACCACAAAGCCACAGAATATATATTCTTCTCAAGTGCACATGGGATATTTTCAAAGACAGACCACATTTTGGGACATAGGCAAAGTCTCTTCAAATTCAAGAAGATAGAAATCATATCAAGCATCTCAGATCATAATGGCATAAAACTGGAAATTAATTACAACAAAAATAATCCAAAGAAATCAAACACATGGAGACTAAACAGCATGCTATTAACAAGGACTGGGTTACCAGAGAAATCAAGGAAGAAATTAAAAACATCTTGGAAACAAATGACAATGAAAACACAACAATCCAAAATATATGGGACACAGCAAAAGCAGTTTTGAGAGGGAAGTTCATATCCTTAAAAGCCTATTGCAAAAAACCAGAAAAAATGGTAACAAATGATCTAACTCTACAACTCAAAGAGTTAGAAAAAGAGTAACAAGAAAAGTCCAGTGTAAGCAGAAGGAAGGGAATAACAAAAATCAGAGCAGAGATAAACGACATAGAGAGCAAAGAAACAATACATTAGATCAATAAAACCAAGAGCTGGTTCTTTGAAAGGATAAACAAGATAGATGAACCTCTAGCCAGGCTAAGCAAGAAACAAAGAGAGAGGACCCAAATAAACAAAATCAGAAATGAAAGAGGTGAAATAACAACAGACCCCAACGAAATACAACGGATTGTTACAAAATACTATGAACAACTCTATTCCAACAACCTGAACAAGCTAGAGGAAATGGACATATTCCTAAAAAAATACAAACTTCCAAAACTCAATCAGGAAGAATCTAAAAATCTCAATAGACCAGTGACTTGGGAAGAAATTGAAACAGTCATCAACAAGCTTCCAGCAAACAAAAGCCCAGCCCCAGATGGCTTTACAGGAGAGTTCTACCAAACATTCAAGGAAGAACTAAAACCTATTCTCCTCAGACTATTCCAACAAATCCAAGAGTAAGGAACACTTCCAAACTCCTTCTATGAAACTAGCATCCCCCTAATAACAAAACCAGATAAAGACAACTCAATGAAAGAGAATTACAGGCCAATATTCCTCATGAACATAGATGCCAAAATCCTCAACAAAGTTCTAGCGAATCGACTCCAGAAGAACATCACAAACATCATACACCATGACCAAGTAGGATTTATTCCAGGAATGCAAGGATGGTACAATATCCTCAAGTCAATAAATGTGATACATCACATAAATCAATAAATGTGAAAGATAGTAATCATATAGTCGTATCAATTGATGCAGAAAAAGCTTTTGATAAAATCCAACATCCTTTCCTGATAAAAACTCTTAACAAGGTGGGAGTACAAGGATCATACCTCAACATAATAAAAGCTATATACGATAAACCCACAGCCAACATCATACTCAATGGGCAAAATCTAAAAGCATTCCCTCTAAGATCAGGAACAAGACATGGATGCCCACTGTCACCACTCTTGTTTGACATAGTACTGGAAGTACTAGACATTACAATTAGACAAGAGGAGCAAATAAAAGGCATCCAAATTGGAAAAGAAGGAGTAAAGTTATCCTTATTTGCAGATGACATGATATTGTACTATAAAAACCCAAAAGACTCCATTAAAAAACTAATTGACTTAATAAACGAATTTGGCAATGTAGCAGGATACAGAATTAATGCCAAGAAATCTATGGCATTTCTATACACCAACAGCGAACTTATAGAACCTGAGACTAAAAAAGCAATTCCATTTACCATCGCACCAAAAATATTAAGATACCTAGGAATAAATTTAACTAAGGAAGTAAAGGACCTATATGCGGAAAACTATATAACACTGAAAAAAGAGATAGAGGAAGATGTAAACAGATGGAAGAACACACCATGTTCATGGATAGGTAGAATCAACATCATCAAAATGTCCATACTTCCTAACGTAATCTATAGTTTCAATGCACTCCCCATTAAAATACCAACGGCATATTTCACTGACCTAGAAAGAACTCTCCAAAAGTTCATTTGGAATAATAAAAGACCCCGAATAGCCACAGCAATCCTGAGAAAGAAGAGTTAGGTAGGAGGGATCTCAATACCAGACCTCAAACTGTATTACAAAGCCACTGTTCTCAAAACAGCCTGGTACTGGCACAAGAACAGACATATAGATCAATGGAATAGAATCAAGAACCCAGATATCAACCCAAATCACTATGTTCAATTAATATTTGACAAAGGATGCACGAATATACAATGGAGTCAAGACATTTTCTTCAATAAATTGTGTTGGGAAAATTGGACAGACACATGCAAAAGAATGAAACTAGATCACCAACTTATACCATTCACAAAAATAAACTCAGACGGGAAACCATAAAAATACTAGAAGCATCCACAGGCAGCAGAATCTCAGACATGCCAAAATAACTTCTTCACTGATCTACCCCTAGAGCCATGGAAGCTAAAGAGAAAATAAATAAATGGGACTACATAAAAATAAAAAGCTTTTTTACAGCAAAAGAAACCATCAACAAAACAACAAGAAAGCCCACTATGTGGGAGAACATATTTGCAAATGTCACCACTGATAAAGGTTCAATCTCCAACATCTACAGACAGCTTATTCAACTAAATATAAGGAAGATGAATGATCCAATTAAAAAATGGGAAATGGACCTAAATAGAATATTTTCAATAGAAGACAGAAGGAAGGCCAAAAGGCACATGAAAACATGCTCAAACTCACTAATTGTCTGAGAGATGCAAATCAAAACAACAATGCTGTACCATCTCACACCTGTCAGAATGGCCAACATCAACAAATCAACAAACAACAAGTGTTGGCGAGGTTGTGGAGAAAAAGTAACCCTCGTGCAATGCTGGTGGGAATGCAGACTGGTGCAACCACTTTGGAGAACAGGGTGGAATTTCCTCAAAAAACTGAAAATGGAACTCCCATTTGACCCAGTAATCCACTCCTAGGAATATATCCCAAGAAACTAGAAACACCAATCAGAAAGGATATATGCAACCCTACATTCATAGAAGCACAATTTTCAATAGCCAGAATTTGGAAACAGCCTAGGTTCCCGTCAGCAGATGACTGGATCCAAAAAGCTATGGTACATCTACACAATGCAATACTATGCTGCTATAAAAAAGAAGGAATTCTCATCATTTGCAGCAACCTGGATGGAATTGGAGAACATCATGCTGAGTGAAATAAGCCAATCAATGAAAGAGAAACACCACATGACCTCACTCATTTATGGATAATAAAGAACATTATAAACTGATGAACCAAAAGATATATATAGAGACAGTGGAGCAACGGGCGGACTGTCAAATTGCAGTAGGGAGGGGAGGGAGATCTGGGGGAGATAATAGATCAATGGAAGGACTTGTATACATGCATATCTGTACAACCAATGGACATAAAACTCTGGGGAGTGAGGGTATGTTTGGGAGGGAGGGGGGAAAAATCAATAAAATATATTAAATAAATAAATAAATAAATAAAAAATAAAAATAAATGTTGGGAGAAAATTGCCAACCTAGAATTCTGAACCCTGAAAGATTATCTTAAAAACAAAGACTTTCTCACACAAACAACTCATGAAAGATCTTTTTGCCAATATATCTGACTTGCAAGAAATGTTACAAGAATTTTTTTCAGAGAGAAATAAAATGATGAAGATCAGAAACCTGGATCTGGGATAATACTCATAATAAACCTATATATACTGTATTTATAATATATTCCAATTATAGCACATAATATCTCTAAGCAACATCTTCTAGAACTATATTTAAAATTATTAAAGTATGAATAAAGTTTATATTTAATTTTCTGAATGGTAATCTGTTGTAAAATTATATAATTTTTTATTCTTCCCCTCTTTTTTCTTTATCATTCAATTTCAGACATGTTATCTTAGTGTCTATACTTTTATTTTTTACCTGAGTTTTTAGTATATGTGTTCTTGAATCTTTGTCTCTATGCTATTAAAGATTAAACAAATAGCATTTCACCTCTCAGTGTCTTTTTTTTCCTTCAATTTAAATTCTTTATCATTTAAAGAATTACATATATTGCCAAAACCGGTTTCACTCAGTGGATAGAGTGTTGGCTTGCGGACTGAAACGTCCCGGGTCAACTTCCGGTCAAGGGCATGTACTTTGGTTGCAGGCACATCCCCAGCGGGGGGTGTGCAAGAGGCAACTGATTGATGTTTCTCTCTCATTGATGTTTCTAACTCTCTATCCCTCTCTCTTCCTCTCTGTAAAAAATCAATAAAATATATATATAAATAAAAATAAAGTATTACATATATCTCCCTTTTCCTCCATTGACCTCTCCCTGCTGTTTCCACCTACCAGCACATGCCCTTACCACCCTATTGTCTGTGTCCATGGGTTATGCTTATACTCATGCATACAAGTCCTTTGGTTGATTCATTACCTTCCCCACCCCAGCATTCCCTCTGTGGTTAGAAGGTCTGTTCAGTGTGCCTACATCTCTGGATCTATTTTTTGCTGGAAAACAAATCAGTTTCACTAACAAAGAGATGTTGACAGGAAGCCAGGAACGCTGTTCAAAAACCTTAATTGCTCTAACATTTAGTTGAGATATTGTTAGCTGAAGCAGAATCTACCTTGTTTGTCCCGTGTAAGTTTCTGTTATTTCCTGCCTAAGGGCTACCTGTAAATTTCTGTTTATGTTGCCTAAGATGTTTTCCCCAAAACCTCAATAAAAGGGGATGGCAGGGCCAGAGCAGGGAGTAGTTCTCCCACTAGAGTTGGACTACCGCCTGGCCCCCCATATCACCAAATTGAATTTCTTCAAGTCTCTTTTCATTTGTGTGCGGCCCTTCTCCAGAAGCTGAACCCTGAATTGGAACTTTTTCTACGTGGGCCGTGAAAGAGAGTCCTATAATTTTTCTTCATCAGCTTATGTTATACATTATATTCCACAAATGACTGAGATCATGTGATATTTATCTTTCTCTGACTGGCTTACTTCACTTAGCATAATGCTCTCCATGGTTGCAAATGGTAAGAGTTTCTTCCTTTTTACAGCAGCATAGTATTGCATTGTGTAGAAGTACCACAGGTTTTGAATCCACTTATTTGTTGATGGGCACATAGGTTGTTTCCAAATCTTAATTTGTAAATTGTGTTTCTATGAACATATGTATTAAGTATATCCTTTCTGATTGGTGTTTCTGATTTCTTGGGATATATTCCTAGAAGTGGGGTTACTGGGTCAAATGGCAGTTCCATTTTTAATTAAAAAAACAAAAACAAAACTCTATACTGTTTTCCACAGTGGCTGCACCAGTCTGCATTCCCAGCAGCAGTGCACGAAGGTTCCTTTTTCTCCACATCCTCACTAGCACTTTTTATTTGTTGATTAGTTGATGATAGCCATTCTGACAGGTGTGAGATAGTATCTCACTGTCATTTTTATGTATCTCTCAGTTAGTGACTTTGAGCATATTTTCATATGTCTTTTGGACTTGTGTATGTCCTTTCAAAAATATCTTTTAGATGATTTGCCCATTTTTTATTGCATTATCTTCCTTTTAAGTTACATGAGTAAGCTAAAAAAAATTTAGAGAATAAACGCTTATCGGAAATAACACTGGCAAATATATTTTCCTATGCAGTGGTCTGTCTTGTTATTTTGTTGATGGTTTCTTTTGCTGTGCAGAAGGTTTTTATTTTTATATAGTCCCATTTGTTTATTTTTTCCTTATCTTACTTTGTCCTAGGAACTGAATCAGTAAAGATATTGCTATGAGATATGTCTGATATTTTGCTGCCTATGAATTCTTCTAAGATTTTTATGGTTTTCTGTTTTACATTTAAGTCCTTTATTAATTTTGAATTTATTTTTATGTATGGTGTAAGTTAGTGGTCTTATTTAATTGTTTTTCATGTATTTGTAATTTTCCCAACACCATTTATTGAAGAGACTGTCTTGACTCCATTGTATGCTTTTGCCTCCTTTTTCAAATATTATTTGAGCATAATGTCTTGTGTCAATTTCTGAGTTCTCTGTTCTGTCCCATTGGTCTATATGTCTGTTCTTATGCCAGTACCAGGCTGTTTTGAGAACAGAGGTTTTGTAATATAGCTTGATATCTGGTATCGTGATCGCTCCAACTTTGTTCTTCTTTCTCAGCATTGCTGCAGCTATTTGGGGTCTTTGTTTACTCCATAAGAATTTTTGGAGTTTGTTCTAGGTCTGTGAAATATACAATCATTTTTTTCAATGGGGATTGCATTAAATCTATGGATTGCTTTGGGTAGTATGGACATTTAAATGATGTTGATTCTACCAATCTATGAACACAGTATATTCTTCCATTTGTTTATGTCTTCCTCATTCTCTTTATTCAACATCCTATAATTTTCTAAGTACTGGTCTTTACTTCCTTTGTTAAGTTTATTCCTATGTATCTTAATTTTTGTGTTGCAATGATAAATTAGATTGTTTTTTTAATTTCTCTTTCTGTTAGTTCATTATTGGCGTATAAAATGTCATAGATTTCTGAGTGTACATTTTGTATCCTGCTACATTGAAAAATTCATTTATTAAGTTTAGTAGTTTTTGATGGAATCTTTAGGGTTTTCTATATAAAATATCATGTTATCTGTGAATAAGGACAGTTTCACGCCTTCTTTTCTAATTTGGATGCCTTTTATTTCTTCTTCTTGTCTGACCACTATGGCTAGTATTTCAAGTATTCTGTTGAACAGGAGTGAAAGTGGGCATTCTTGTCTTCTTTTTATTCTTAGGGAAATGAATTTAGTTTTGCCTATTGGGTTGCCATGTTGGCTGTAGGTTTGCCATATAAAAGTCTATTATGTTGAAATGTGATCTCTCTATTCCCACTTTACTGAGAGTTTTTGTCAAGAAAGGTTGTTGGATTTTGTCAAATACTTTTTTATGCATCAATTGATATGATTATATTTTTATCTCTCAATTTGTTTATGTGCTGTATCTCATCTATTGATTTGCAGATAATGTACCAGTCTTGCATCACCAGGATAAGTTCCACTTGGTCACAGTATATGATCATTCTAATGTAATGCTGGATCCAATTTGCTAGAATTTTGTTGAAGATTTTAGCATCTATGTTCATCAGATATATTGCCTTGTAATTTTCTTTGGAGTGTCTTTATCTGATTTGAGGATTACTGTAATTATGGCTTCATAGAAAACTTAGTGTGCCTTCCTCTTGAATTTTTTGGAATAGTGAGGAGATTTGGTTTTAGTTCTTTTTTGAATGCTTGGTGAAGCTCCCATGTGAAGCCATCGGGACCAAAACGTTTGTTTATTGGAAGGTTATTTTTTATTATTATTGCTTTAATTTCATCAATAGTTACCAGCCTTTTCAGGTTTTTTTTAAATTCTTTCTGATTGAGTTTTGGAGATTGTATTTTTTCTAAGAGCATGTCCATTTCATCTAGCTTGCCCAGTTTTTTGGAATAGAGTTGTTTGTATTATTATTTTTTACAATCATTTTTATTACTGTGGCGTCTGTTGTTACTTTACCTCTTTCATTTATGATTTTATTTGTTTCTTGGTGAAATTGGCTAGAGGTTCATCAATCTTGTTTATCCTTTTAAAGAACCAACTCTTGGTTTTATTTATTCATTTATTTTTGGATTCTATGTCATTAATTCTGTTGATATTCATTATTTCTTTCCTTCTGCTTACTCTGGTATTTTCTTGTTGATCCCTTTCTAATTCTTTAAATTGTAGGCATAAGTATTTTTTACTTGTTTGTTTGTTTGTTTGTTTTTAGGTAGGGCTGAAGAACTATGAACTTCCCTCTCATGACTGCGTTAACTGTGTCCCATAGATTTTGGATTGTTGCATTTTCATTGTCATTTGTTGCCATATGTTTTTATTTCTTCTTTGATCTGTTTGGTAACACAATCATTGTTTAATACCATATTATTTAGCCTTTAGTTGCTTGATGTTTTTAATTGTTTTTATTGTAGTTGATTTTATTCTAATTTTATGCTATTTTGATTTGAGAAAATATTTGATACTATTTCTATCTTCTTGGATTTGAAGAGACTTTACCTGTGTCCTGGTATGTGGATTATCTTTGAAAATGTCTCAAGTGCACTTGAAAAGATTGTATATTCTGTAACTTTGGTGTAAAATGTTTTGAAGATGTCAATTAATTCTTTCTGATCTAGTTAGTCATTTAGGATTGTTGGTTCTTTGCTGATATTTTAGAGGATTTATCCAGTGGTTTTCATTGTGGTATTGAAGTCCCCTACTATGATTATATAGCAATATAATCATGTCAAACTCTCCTTGATATCTTCCAGACATGTTTTTATGTATTTGGGTGCATATAAGTTTACCAAAGTCATATCTTCTTGTTGATTTCTTCCCTTTAATATTATGAAGTGGCCCTCCTTATGTATTGTTATGGCCTTTACTTTGGTGTCTTTTTTGTCAATATAAGTATTACTACCCCTGCCTTTTTTTCATTTCCCTATGTGTGACAATTTTTTTCCATTCCTTCACTATCAGTCTGTGTGTGTCCTTTGTTCTGAGTTGGGTCTCTCATAGACAGAAAATATATGGGTAATGTTTTCTTATCTATTCAGCTACCCTATGTCTTTTTATTGGAGCATTTCATCCATTTATGTCTAAGGTTATTATTGATATGTAATTGTTTGTTGCCATTTTTATTCATTATGCCTGTTTTCCTCCTTTTCTTTCTATTATTTTTACAGCAGTACCTTTAGCATTTCTTTCATTGCTGGATTGGTGGCAATAAACACCCTTAACCCTTTTTTATTTTATTTTTTGTCTGTGAAGCTCCTGATTTCACATTCAATTTTGAATGATAGCCTTGCTGGTTTTAGTATGCTTGAATTCAGTCTCTTACTTTTAGTGACTTTGTATACTTCATTCCATTCCCTTTTGGCCTGATGTGTTTCTGTTGAGAAATCAGTTGATAGTCGAATAAGAGATCCCTTGTAGGTAACTGTCTCTCTTTCTCTGGCAATCCTTAAGATTCTTACTTTGTCACTGATGTTTGACAATTTAATTATGATGTATCCTAGTGTCTGTCTTTTGTGGTACATCTTGTTTAGGACTCTGTGTGCTTCTTGGACTTGCATGACTTTTTTCTTTCCAACCTCAGGGACATTTTCTATCATTATTTCCTCAGACAGCTTTTCTTTCTTTGCTCCTCTTCTTGTCCTTCTGGCACCCCTATTATGGGGATATTGTTTCATTTCATGTTGTCCCAAAGTTCCTTTAGGCTCTCCTGCTTTTTAAGTTTTGTGTCCCCCTCCCCCCAGTTGCTGCTCTGTTTGTGTATTTTTCTACCTCATCTTCTAACTCTCTGATGTGGTCCTCATCTTCTTCTAGTTTACTATTAAAACTTTCCATGTGTTCTTTATTGCAACCGTGTCATTCTTTATTTCTTCTTTATTCTTAATTTATACTTGATTCTTACACATGTTGTTGAATTTGTTATCCATTCTCTGAATTCATTCTCTAGAAAATTGCTTGTCTTCATTGCATTTATATCCTCATATGGTGATTTTTCCTTTTCTTTTGTGTGGGGTTGTCCTTTGTCTTCCCATTTTTACTGTTCTTTTGTGGTCGTTACCATGTATTAGATCAAACTTCTATGTCACCCAGAGCTTTTGTTTGTCTTATACAGTAGATTTTTTTTTGACCCAGTGGTGCAATCTCTTAGGACTTCTGGGTTGGGTATTCTATAGATGAACCCTACTTGGAATGTTTGGGTTCTCTTAGTGTAGTTGGGACTTAAGTGTTATTGTCCTATTCATGGATGGAATCTCCTCTCAGGGTGTCTGGTTTTGTGGTTCACTCTCTACCAGGTTGACTGAACAGCACAAAATACAACTTGACCAGACACTACACAAAGGGTACAAAATATGCATGTATCACAACTTTGATAATCACAATAAAAGTTACCACCAGATAAAAGAGAATTAAGAGAGATAAAAGAGAGCAAAAAAGAAAAAGAAAAAGGTAAGAAATGAAAGAAAAAGAAGAAGAAAAAAGAAAAAAAATGTGGAGAAAATACCACAAAACAAATTAACTAAGGAATGAAAACAACAAACTCCCCCCCAAAAAGGTGGAGCTTTATCTGTATAGATAGAGCTTCTATATAGAGTGTAAGGTTAAGGAATTGAATGAGTAGGGGACAGACCATGGTTTAGTATAGAGGAGGTAGAAACAGAATGAATGGATAAGAAGAAAAGAAAAAATAAATAAAAGATAAAAATATAAAAATAATCTTTTTCTCAGTTTATCCATCTATTCATTCATCTCTTTTTGGAAAAGAAAAATAGAGGGGAGATCAGAGAGGCTTGAGTTTAGTGAGTGAAACTAGTTAAACAATTAGTAGAAGCGACCCAGAGAGGAGTGGAAAAACAAAAGCATAGAAAAAATTGGGTAGCAAAGAAAGAGAAAAGAGCCGAAACCGGTTTGGCTAAGTGGTAGAGTGTCAGTCTGCGTACTGAAAGGTCCCAGGTTTGATTCTGGTCAAGGGCATGTACATTGGTTGCGGGCACATCCCCGTTAGGGGGTGTGCAAGAGGCAGCTGGTCGATGTTTCTCTCTCATTGACGTTTCTAGCTCTCTATCTCTCTCCCTTTCTCTCTGTAAAAAATCAATAAAATATATTTTTAAAAAAGAAGAAGAAAGAGAAAAGAGAAGGGTGCAGGGGACTTGGAGCAAGGGAGAGGAAATTAGATATATGAGTAAGTCAACAGAAACGACAATAATTATAGCATGTCAAAGCAGATAAAGAAGATCAATTTTTAACAAGGGAGAAAAAGAAAGGAAAAAGAAAATTAAAGTGGGGATAGGAGAAGATATAAAAAAATTAAAAAGAGGAAAGTGAGGAAGAAAAAGGTATAAAAAATAAGATAAGCCAGGACCAGTTTGGCTCAATGGATCGAGCGTTGGCTTGGGGACTGAAGGGCCTTGGGTTCGATTCTGGTCAAAGGCTACCTTGGTTGCGGGCATATCCCCAGTAGGGGGTGTGCAAGAGGCAGCTGATCGATGACTCTGTCTCATTGATGTTTCTAACTCTCTATCCCTCCCTCTTTCTCTCTGTACAAAAATCAATAAAATATATTTAAAATAAAATAAAATAAAAATAGTAAAAAAATGCAAAAAATAAAGATAAAAACAAGCAAAAAGATAAAGAAAAATTTTAATAAAAGACAAACATAAAAAAGTGAAGTGTCATTTGCTTCAGCTGAGTTTTACTAATAATGTCCCATAGGGATTGGTTTAAGATCCCACTCTTCTGTTCTGTCTGCCATTTCTCAGTTTCCTGATAGGTTGCCAGAACCGTGTTGAAGTTCTAAGCAATCTACTTCTCCTCTGTGTCTGTTCTAAGCAATCTACTTCTCCACAGCCTTGGCAGCAAGCAGGCAGGATCAATCTACCTGCTGTGCCTATTGACCTGCTGTCAATTTTGATCACTCCAGGTGGGGTGGTGCTGTATTTCTTCCTGGGACTGAATGACTCCTCCTCAACACAGTCCCTGAGGGCTCCCTGGGCTATTCTGAGTCTTTATTTCCTCTGCAAAGCTTGGGGCTGGGTGCAGCTGCACTAGCTGCCATGAGGCTGTGGGAGGGGCTGCTCTTCAGGAAAAAAATGGTTGCTTAGGTTTGGAGAGTCCTGAATGTCCCAGTGCCGGATTCTTGATCCCTCTTCCTGTCCTGCTCCTCTACACAGCCTTTTTCCAGTCTCCACAAAACTGAGCCTCCACCAGCATTGCAGCCTTGATGAGTGCCTTTAATTGAAGGGTCTTATGAACTGCGTTTAGTGAATAAAAACAAAGACAAAACAGAGGCAGTATGTCTGCAAGTTTCTCTTCCCTAGGCACTGCTAATCTTGGGCAGTTCTTCAAGCCACCTTTCTGGGAATAACCTTTCAGGGCTGTGGACTTAGATCTAAATTTCCCAGCCTCCGAAGCCCTGTGGACTTCTTTTACACAGTCTGACATTAGGCTTATCCTCATGGGATGCAGACTTGGTGCAGTGTAACTTCCTTCTGACCATCTTGGTCTGGTGGTAACATGTCTCTCTCCAGCCCAGAACCCCAATTCTACCTCTGCCCTTTCTGGCTGTGAATTGTCTCACTAGCTGTGTCTAATTCACCAATTCCAGCTGGATATTATTTGATTTAGTTGCTCCTTCTATCACTCTGGGACAAGGCTTAGGACATGTCTACCTATTTGGCTGCCTTTTTTTCCCTCCCTCTTAGTATCTTTTCCACACCTAATTTTTGTTTGTTTACATTTTTTATATTCTTAATATAACATATTTTCCCCACCAATCACCCTATTTCTGTTAGTCCTATAAATACGTACAATTGGTGCTCACCTTTAGTCCCATTGTTGCAAGGCAGGTTTCCTAATTATTATCTTTGCTGAGAACTCATTCTCAGTTTCACTAAGAAGGAGTCATAGAAACAATGTTACCTGAATCTTTTGTATTCAACCTGGTTTGTTTGTTGCCTTTATGCCTTAAGAATGCTTGAAGAGCAACTTGTGTTATTTTGTTTTCCCTGAGGTATATTCTTCATTAATAAATGCTTGAATTCCATTAAACCCCTTTTATTTTAGTACTAGAGGCCTGGTGCACAAAATTCCTGCATGGGGCTGGGGGTGGGGGAGTTGTCCCTCAGCCCAGCCTGCACCCTCTCCAATCTGGGATCCCTCTCACAATCCAGGACTGCTGGCTCCTAATTGCTCACCTGCCTGCCTTCCTGATTGCCCCTAACCACTTCTGCCTGCTAGCCTGATAACCACTTAACCACTCCCATGCCAGCCTGATTGATGTCTAACTACTCCCCTACCAGCCTGTTTGCCCGCAACTTCCCCCCTCTGCCGGCCTGTTCACCCCTAATTGCCCTCCCCTGCAGGGTTAATAGCCTCCAACTGCCCTTTCTTGCAGGCCTGGTCCCTCTCAACTACCCTCTCTTGCAGGCCTGGTGCCTCCCAGTTGGCCTCCCCTGCTGGCCATCTTGTGGTGGCCATCTTGTATCCACATAGGGGCAGCCATCTTTGACCACATGGGGGCAGCTATTGTGTATTGGAGTGGTGGTCAATCTGCATATTACTCTTTTATTAGATAGGATAGAGGCCTGGTGCATGGATGGGGGCCTGCTGGTTTGCCCAGAAAGGTGTCCTGGATCAGGGTGGGCATGGGGTGGCCTGAGAGAGGAGCCTATGGTGGTTTGCAGGCATCCATGCCCCCTGGCGACCCAAGCAGAGGCCCTGGTATCTGGAATTTATTTACCTTCTACAATTGAAATTTTGTAGCCTGGAGCGGAGCCAAGTTTTCTGCTTGCTTGTGGCTGCCACCATTTCAGTTTGGATTTGTTTACCTTCTATAATTGAAACTTTGTAGCCTTGAGTGGAGGCCTAGGCCAGCAAGGGCAAGCAGAAAGCTTGCTTCCTACATTACCTGGGAAACCCAAGCCTCCCTCCTACTCTCTGTGGCTATAGCCATCTTGGTTGGGTTTATTTGCATACTCGCTCTGATTGGCTGGTGGGCGTGGCTTGTAGGTGTAGCAGGGTGATAGTTAATTTGCATATTACTCTTTTATTAGGTAATATCATCAATGTTATATACTTTAATGATACATAAATTTTCAAGCACATGACATTATAATTATTGTTCTGTAAAGAAGTAGTCATTAGATTTACCTATAAATTCATTATTCTCATTGTTGTTTATTCCCTTCTGCAGTTCCACATTTCCACCATTTTTAAATTATTTGATGACTTATTTCATTGCAGGTTGGTTGCCAGTAAATATTTCAGTTTCTGTGTATCCAAAAAGTCTTTATTTTCAGAGATTAATTTTGCCAAATAAAGTGTTCTGGATTGGTGATTATAATACTTCAGCATGTTAAAGTTTGTCATTTCATTTTAATTGTATTTAGATTTCTGTTGAGAATTCAGCTTTCAGGACCATTGTTGCTCCTTTTAAGACATTGTATCTATTTGTCCTTGGATGCTTTCCAACTTTCTTTTTTTTCCTTTCCTTTTAGAAGTTTTATTATGCAGCTAATGTGCAGATGAATGGTTGTTTTTTTTTAAATTTAATTTTGCCTGTGGTACACAGTTAATTTTTCTTTAATTTTTGACTTGAATCTTTTCTCAGTTGTGAACATTTGGAGCTCTACATAATCAAATATTGTATTTCTTCCATGGCCTCTCTTCTCTATCTGGAATTACAATTAAGATTTTTCACAATGTCATTTCTCTATTATTTTTCATACTTTTAAAAATTTTTATAAGTTTCTGTATTTTCTACAGACAAATCCTGCAGCTTATTAACCCATTCTACTGTGACTGACCTGCTGTTGAAATTGTTTAGTTTCTAATTTCAGTTATTTTATTTTATAGCTTAATAATTTCCATTTGGTTCTGTTTAATAGATTTTATTCCAACTTGTTGCTTATTCATTTGAAGGTATTAATCAATAATTCTTTATCACCAGGGAGCTGCAGATAGTCTCTGTTTTTTTGTTTTGTTTTGTTTTGTTTTGTTTTTTGTTTGTTTGTTTTTTCTCTTGGGTTTTGATCAGCTGGTCTGTCTCTTAAGAGCTGGATAAGGAATGGAGGACATTATGTATAATTATTACAGATAAGTGAAAAATATTACCTTCACCTACAGATTATTTCCTTTGATCTGGAAGTCAGAATAGGGAAAATCAACTTGATACATTTGCAAAAAATGATTCAAAAAGGGCTTCTAATGAGGTGAAGGACAATCTATTTCTATTTTGTTCTTTCCCTTAGAAAAATCATATTTTGGAGATCTTACCTGAAAGCTCATAGTGTTTAAATGGCTCCTCCTCTTAGTTTTTGTCCTGTACTTCAATTTTCTATTCTCAGCTTAATACTTAATTACACATTTCAGTTTATCTATAATTGTCACTGTACTTTTACTTGATTTTGTGGCCTCTCACATCCACTATTTCCACTTACCCCATCAGGTTGAGAGCAAGCAAATGGCTTTCTGAGAAATTCTGTCATCTCTCTATGAGACCATTTATCCAGGCTTTTCTCTCAAAACTAGGCTGCCTTGGAACATCATCATTTAAACATTTGTCTCTGATTCTGTGACATTGCTATTATCTATGCCATTGCTTTCATGTCCTTAGAAATTGGAAAATACATACAGAAGGAAAATGGTCAGTGCCCATTTTAATCTCTGAGCATCTTGGCCACTGAAGCTGCAGATGCCTTAGCTGGTTACCACTGCTTCACGAGGTTGTAGTTGCTGTTGTAATTTTGTCAGTGTTTATAGTGTTCCAGGCAGGATAGTTTGATAAAAGACAAAGACATTGACCTACGAGTTCCATTGGTACTACCTGGATGTGAGCCTCATCCAGGAATACTATAGTAGCTTCAGAACTCATCACCCTACTTTTATACTTGCCTTTCTAGTCTCAACAGAGAAGTCAGAGTGATGGATCAAAAATGTAGAGTTCTATGGAATCCTATACAATAAAAGGGTAATATGTAAATTGACCCTAACAGAATGACCAGGATGACTGGTTGCTATGACATGCAAATTGATCTTCACTCCAACACACAAGATGGCCAACCCCATGTGAACACAAGATGGCCACCACAAGATGGCCAGCAGAGGAAATCAGGCCTGCAGGGGAGGACAGTTGGGAGGAACCAGGCATGTAGAGGAGGTCAGTGGGGGGAGAAGGGGTGTGGGGACAAGGCTGATAGGAGAGGGCATTAGGAATGACCAGGCCTGTAGGAGAGGGCTTTTGGGAGGAGGGCAGGCCTTCAGGGAAAGCAATTAGGGGTGACCAGGCTGGCAAGGGAGGGAAATTAGGGGTGACTGGGTCAGCAGGGGAGGGTAGTTTGGTACCTGTAGCCTTTATATCTCTCCACCAAATATGCCCAACACTATGATCAAAATGATGGAGAGTTTCTCTGTGTGATTCATATACAAAACTGCCTTATCATTATTTTATGACCAGGCCTGCAGGGAAGGACAGTAAGGAATGACCAGGCCAACAGGGGAGGGCATTTAGGGGTAACCAAACTGGCAGGGAAGCAGTTAGGTTAGGTGTTGATCAGACTGGCAGGGGAGTGGTTAGGGATGATCAGGATGGCAGGATGAAGTGGTTAGGGGAAATTAGGCAGGCAGGCAGGCAAACAGTTGGGAGCCAGCAGTCCTGGATTGTGAGAGGATATTCGGACTGCCCATTTAGGCTCTGGGATCAGACAGTCGGACATCCCTCGAGGGGTCCCAGATTGGAGAGGATGCAGGCTGGGCTGAGGGACATGATATTTTTACACCAGGAGGAAAATTGTGAGTGACATGAATTTTGTGTATTGGGCCTATAGTATTTTATATGAATGTTTAACTAGCCTTGGAAATAATCATGTAACTACAATAATAGATATCTGAGAAATGAAAAAACAAAGTAAAAATAAAATTAACATGACCTAATTATATATGTAGGTCTTCTATTTAACAGATTAAATTGTGAAAATATGAAAATTTCATTAGATCATAAATTAATATTTTTAATTACTTTCATTTTTTTTTCCAAAAGTTATATCTATTTGCATTTTTGCTGGGCTAGAGAGTTCCCACATCACAGCTCAGAAACATGCTCTGTTAGGACATATATAATGTTTGCAGTCCCCCAAAGCTAATGTGTTTCTCCTCACACAACTCAAGTTTTTAATTTTGGTACCTGTAGCCTTTATATCTCTCCACCAAAAAGACATAGGAGAAAGGGAAATGGAGGCTGTGATATTTTCTTTTCCCCTATAAGAGCCTCTGCAAAGAGGACATAGTTAAATGACATAGCAGAAAATCTTAAACAATTACTTAATATTTGGCTCCAATATCCAGTCCTTGAACATACCCACAGAATTAAAGTTAAGTCTGTACATTTCCCATGATAGTGTTTGAAATGTTTTAAAAATAGTCAATCATCTAATTAGAAACACCCCTGTTATTTTCTATATAAGACAATTGCACTAACATCAGGACAATCCAGAATGGTCAGTGGAAGCAGTAACAGCAGGGAGAATCTAAAATCTACAAATACTCAGGGAAGGGGTGGTCCTCATGCAGTTGTGGCACTAGCTTAAATTTAGTAACAGTGTTAATCGTCAAATATGCCCAACACTATGATCAAAATGATGGAGAGTTTCTCTGTGTGATTCATATACAAAACTGCCTTATCATTATTTTATGATTATCTTATATAATAAAACCCTACTATGCAAATCGACCAAAGAGTGAATGACTGGAAGAATGACTGGTTGCTATGATGCGTTCTGACTACTAGGGGCAGACGCTCAATTTAGGAGCTGCACCCTAGTGGTTAGTGTGCTCCCATAGGAGGAATGCTGCTCAGCCAGAAACCAGGCTCATGGCTGGCAAGAACAGTAGCAGTGGTGGGAGCCTCTCCCTCCTCCTCCTTCATTGCAATGTTAAGTAGCAGTGAACTGAATGGTAAAGAGTAGTGAGTAGGCAGGTGGTAAGGATCGAAGGGTCCTGGACTACTAGAGGGATGTGTGACTGCAAGCTTAGGCCTGCACCCATGCACTGGGCCTCTAGTATTAAAAATAAAACTTCTATTGTTTATTCCAACCATCAAATCAGATTCTCTGAGGGTCCTAGGAATCTTCATTTTAGTGATTCCACCAGGTGAATCTTACATAGAAACCCCCAAAATCCCAAAACAAAAAACAACCAACAGAGAGTGAAAACACAAGCACAAGGATCTCTAACAACATCTGTTCACAGTGACTGGTGTTGACTCATTCTTCCTCTGTTCAACCTCAAATTAAATTTTTTTTAGTAGAGTTGCTTTTGTTTATATTATATCTTTAAGTTTTTGCTTTTATTCTGGGACTATATCTATAGGAAAACTCTTGAATATACTGTAGATATATTTTGGAGTAAAATACTTAGCTATGTTTATCTCAGGGAGATTAGAAAGAGCTGAAGACTGAGATGCCAGGGAGTATGTAAGAATTAACATTAACATTTATATTAAAGACCAAAACATGGGCTTGAAAACGAGAAACATTTTGGTAGTGTTTAATGTGCAAATGAAGGTAAGAGGAGTATGTCTAAAATATTTATACACTGGAATACCATGAGTACAAGTAGTAATTATCATCACCATCATCACCAATATTGATATTGTGCACCACATTTTATTAGCTCCTTTTGTATGTAGCATCTCATTAAATTCATACAACAGTCTGAGTGGCTCTGGACACAATATGAATTTCCTTGTCCTCTCAGTATTCCAATTCCAATAAATGTCATATTAATCGACTCAATTCTTTTGCCAACAACATTGGAGTGACCCATGATGGCTCTCTCTCATACTCCTTTCCATTCTTATCCTCCAAAATGCACGAGTATGATGGTTCAATTTATCCACTCAGAGGTCCTTTTTTATGTACTCCTAAAAATACCTGGTAGATGAAAACAAGAAGCCCAGTGCAGTAAATCATGTGTTTACAAACCTATTAGCATCTCAATAATCCCGTTCAAACACCTCAAATTCTTTCACATAAATCAAGAAACAAATGACAAAATAATAATCTCTTTTATTGGCCAGAAAAAAATGACTTCAAATAATTTAGTTATAACATCATATTGCTGCCCTTGCTGGTCTACTGGGGCAGCTGACACCTACTTACCATTAGAAGTACTCTGTGGTAGCCCACATTTGACTGATTCATCTAGGTACACCCACTGTATATAAACTATCTTAATAAACACCCCCTCCCACTGACCTCCACTACCATAACACACATATATTACATTTACATGAAATTCAATGTTGGTAATGAGATTTATTATATATTATTAATAGGGATCGAATGATCGTGTCCCCCCAGTTCAGTCCTTAATGATCTAATCCCTGACACAATGGTATTTGGAGACAGACCTTTTGGAAAAGTTAGATGAGGTCATGAAATGAAAGTGGGGCATTCATGGTGAAATTAATACCCTAAAAGAAGAGGCACAAGGGAGCTAGAATTGAATCTACTTTGCTGGCACCTTGACCTTGGGCTTTCCAGCCTCCAGAACTGTGAGAAAATGAATTTCTGTTGTTTAAGCAACCTATCTAGGATATTTTGTTACGGCAACCTGTGCTAACTAAGACAATTATCAATTTGAAGATAACAGGATCTTATAATCAATTTCAGGTGCATAGGAAACAAAGGTTGAAGTAAAAAGTGATTCTGAGTACTCAGCCTGAACAACTTAGAAATTGTTATTTAGAAAGAAAAAAGAAAGTGGGAGAAGCAGGTTTAGGTAGGAAACTCAAGAATGGATGTATTAAATCTGAAACATTTAAGTGGAGACGTCAAAAGTTTTATATATGAGAGTGGGTCTCAGGTTCAAGGTGAAGGTAGAGAAATATATGAGAACTTCACCAGTGAATAGATGTAATTTAAAGCATTCATTATATGAGCTCACCTGGAAAATAAATATGTTTTGATTAAACCAGGTCTAAGGCCTGAGTCCTGAAGACTCAAGCATCTGAAGGTCAAGATGACAAGCAACAAAACGGATTGCAAAGGTGTCATCAGGAAAGTAAAAAAATAAATAAATAAAAGAATGATATCCTATAAAGTGAGTCACATTTTTAAAGGAAAGTGTGATCTACTTGGCAAATGTTGATGAGAAGGTAAGTAAGCAAGATTTATATTGATTATTAAATTTAATACAGTAAGATCTTGGGGGCTTCTTTAGTTTCAGAGGATGGTGGTGGGTGGGAAATTTAACTGAAGCAAGTTCATCAATCCATACAGAGTATATGACTTTGCAACATCCCCTTTGCCAACTTCCCCCTCAGGCCTTTCCACCCATTGGTCACAGCCATCAGAGACATCCATTCCTTATGGCATCCATGGAGTTGAACTATGTAGAAAAGACCATGCAAAAGGAAAACCAAAGAAAATGTATTTCATGGACAAAAATTTAGTGGTAAAAATATCACTTAACCTAAGTAGTGTTTTTAAAATATTGGCTTATGTTGATATTTTTAAAAAATGTTTTTAAAAAGCCTATTCAAATGTAGGGCAGAAAAATAACTGCTTAAAATGGATTAATTAGCAATATGTTTTTTTGTTCTTATTTTATTTATTTATTTTTTAAATATGGAATGCTTCACAAATTTGCATGTCATCCTTGCTCAGGAGCCATACTAATCTCTGTATCATTACAATTTTAGTATATGTGCTGCTGAAGTGAGAACAGCAATACATTATTAAATATATTTATCTAGCCATCAATAAGTGATTGGCTGGACCAGTAGGAAAAAATGTCAATTATTTTCTGCTATCTAGAATTAAGTAAAAACAACAACAACAAAACCAAAACCTCATTAGCATTTTCTTCAATTCAGGAAAAAATAAATGACAGGTATAAGATTAACAAAAAATGGTGGGAGAAGTGCACTTTCATCTATATATGTATTAACAGCCTATTTTTAAAAAAGTAATCAAAATAGAAATTAGTTATAGAAAAGGCAAACAAGGTTGATTGGTGACAGGAAAAAAGCTATTAGTTAACAGGATAGGATTCAAATTTAAGGTACTTACAGATATAGGGATCTTGTGATCAGGAGGCAGAATGATCTCACTTATATCTTTGTACTAAAGGCCCAAAGCACAAAATTCATGCATGGGTAGGGTCCCTAGACCTGGCCGGCAATCAGGGCTGATCTGTGGAGCAACCAGTGGGGTGTTGGGAGCCCTTACCTCCTCCCACCTCCCCTTTTCCCTCTTCGCCCCCCCCCCCCACTAGCACCCACCTTGGCTGGCCTGGGGCCTGTAGGTAGCATTAAGTGTCTGCCCCCTGATGGTCATTCACGATTTACATATTAGGCTTTTATTATATTGGATTGGAATAAAAGTTCTAAATCCAGAGTTACTGAAAGAAGCTCCAAGTGTCCCGAGCTCTGCTGTGTGGGTCCCCTTATAGCAGGTGTGCTGATCAGGGCTTGAAGAGCCCATCCCAGGGTGGGGCAATTATATTGTTTCTTATGTAGTCTGGGCTTAGAGCAATCCCAGCTTCAAACACCTATATTAACCTGAAATCTGTGTCCATATAGGTTGATTCTACTTATATTTCCGGGAATCATAGGACCAGCAACTGCAAGTGAAATGTTATTCCAAAGAAACAAGCTGACTTCAGGACATGACTGTCCAGAGGTTGGGCCAGATTGCTAAAGTAAAGAAACAGAGGAGAGGATAAGTAGATACTCTGTGACCAGAATTCTCAATTCATATACGAGCTTCTCCATTTTGCCATCTGACAGTGAATGACCAGTCTCTCTGTCTAATGTTTTCTTTTAAAACATTATCCCTATAAATTAGAAAGATAGTGATAGATTTTTTGAAGGGTGTTGGGAAGATGGAATAAACTTGAACAAGTGACATTTTAGATCAGTGTGGGGCATATTTACTATGTGCTATATGTGTTCAATTTTTACAATCCCACTGGAATAAATTATTGAAGTTAAAGAAGATGTTATGTCCTTGTAACTCTGTCATGTTTGAAGAACCCATAGAACTACAGCCCCAGTGTGAACCTGCACACAACTGTAATTAGAAAAAAAGATATGAGGAATGTACAAAAAAATAATCCAGAGTGGAGGGCAGAGAAGAGACTGTGTGTTATAATGCATGCAGAAGACTGGTGAATTTCCACTAGCAACATGTGTGTCTACATGTCAGTGAGATTGTATTCAGAAAGACACCTGTGGCTCAGAGTTGCCCCACATCAGCTCTTATAGGCTAAAACTAGCCCATACTTGGGAGCTTGGAAATAAAACTGGAAAAGTACAAGCTAGTTATTTTAAGGTATTTTTGTATCGTTAAGAGAAATAACTACAAAGTTTTTTTTTACTCTGAAGCAAATAACTTATGCTCTAAATGATAATACAATTTTAAAATGTATAATGGTAAGTGTGAGACAGACTTTAAAACTCTTATTTTTTATCTGTGGCTAAATATTATAAAAGTGAAATAATTAAATTATGTCTTGCAGTTATCTGAGGGAAAGGAAAATCTAAAATCATTTTTATTTTCCTCATGTTTTTCTTTTAAAACATACACAAATAATGAGTTTTAGACATTTTTCACTTCCATTGTCTCAACTACCCTGTTTCCCTGAAAATAAGACAGTGTCTTATATTAATTTTTGCTCCCAAAGATGCGCTAGGTCTTATTTTCAGGGGATGTCTTATTTTTCCATGAAGAAGAATTCAGTACACATTTATTGTTAAATGAAAATAAAGGAAATTTATTACCTGTATACAGTACGGGAGTACGGTAGTTGTCAACACAAACCAGACAAACTGAATCCTACAGTATCAAGAATTTACTCATTTATTCAATGACAATCATGTCATCATCTTCTAGAACATCATCATAACAATCCAATTCCTGAATTTCCTGGTGAATTTCTTGTGACTACATTTCTTTCAGAATCAGTGGACCAAATCTCTCATGTTTAGCAATAGCACTGTCTTTAAATGAGTACTTCTTGTCAAGGTAGCCTGCTCGCAGTGCATTTGCAATGCAATTGTCAGTGATTTTCTCCCATGAATTCTTCACCCAAGTCACAACTTCTTGCAGTTTAGGTTTCACAAAGTTTCCATGCTGATTTCTCTCCATTCTATTTTCAATGTAGTCATTAATTTCCATGCACAAATTGTCTCTGAATGGCTTGTTTATTGCAATATCAAGAGTTTGGAGATAGGCCGTCATTCCTGCAGGAATCATTATCTGATCTATTTTTCTTTCGTGAAGAAATGTCTTCATGTCTTTAGCGCAGTGAGTGCTGGCTGCATCCCAGACTAGCAGACCTCTATGGCTCCCTCGCATAACAAGCAGCAGCATTAAATTGACCCACTTCCTTATAACTGCTTGTGTGGCCCAGGCTTTTTCAGTTTTAAGAATAAAACACCCAAAACATGTTCAATCTTTTCCTTCTTGCCCTTAGAAATGATTAAAGGTGGGATTTTAGTGCCATCCAGACAAATTGCCAAAATATAGGAAACACGTGCACTTTTGTAAGCAGTGGAGGGAATGTACACTAAGGAGGCACCCCGCTATTCAATTGTTGTTTGAGATGATTGGCCCATAAACACTGCAGTTTCATCCATAGCAACCATGTTGAAAAGACTGTATTTAGAGAAGTCAGCAACATCAATAAAGGACTTGAATGCAAGTTCTCGCTTAATAACTTGAGTATCTTCCAACCTAAACAATGTTTTAGGTCTTCTTAAAGACAGTTCACTTCACTGAAAGAAATTATCCAGTCAGGGTTGTGATGCTTTGAAGTCTTCGGGGGCTATGTCAAACTGTGAAGCCATTGCAAGGGCAAATTCTTGAATATGAGCCCTATTTACAACCAAAGCCTCTGCTCTCCTGTCAACAACCCATTTACAGATCAAGTCTTCCAGCTCAGAAAATAATGGTTGCTGATCTGATCCACACTTGCGCTTTTTAGCATTTCCCTTGTCCACTTGTTCAATGAGGTTACCATACTCTGCTCACCATTTTAGGACCAAGCAGATACGCAACATCTTCTCTTTGCAGAAAGCAGTAGATTTTGGCCCCAAGAGTCTTCCACAATTCCTTTCTTGTACTCCATGGAGTAGCTTTTTCTTTTTGCACTCATTTCTAGGGGTAAAAAAAGGAATTTGGGTATCAAGGTGGGGGTAGGGGGATTACTTAAAATGACATAGGAGGGATCAGAGGGGGGAATCAAAATGGCACAGGAGAATCAGAGGGGGGATTACCATTTTAGTAACTCCTTTTGATCCTCCTGTGCCATTTTGATTGCCCCCTCTGATCCTCCTGTGTCATTTTAAGTGATCCACCTCCCCCCACCCCTGTACCACTGAACACCTTCACCAGACATCCCCCCTACCCCTTTATCAGATATTTACCCCTTGGAACCTGCCTGGGGACTGTCACTGTGCTTGCTGGGGCCTGGATCTGGGCTGGAGCAGGGTCTGCCACTGACTGAGAACCTTCAGTCATCATGAGGGCGGCTGTGAGCATCAGGTAGTGTCAGCAGAGACAGACCAGCACTCACCACCTTCACAGTGTCAGGTCTGCTTTAATCCTCCTGTTCTTCTACATGCATCTGAGAAAGTCTCCTCCTCTTTCCCTCCCCGCACTCACCACTCATTCCGACCTCCACTCCGCCTCCACACAGCAGTGATGTCAGGAATCAGAGTAAAGTCACTGGTTACTAGACGCCAGTAGGGGTGGAACTAGCGACCAGTTTATGGTAAATTAATTTTCATTCTGAGTCACATCCTGGGGGGGGGGCTTATTTTCGGGGGATACCTTATATTTCACTCAGAAGAAAACCTGTAAGGAGGTCTTATTTTCAGAGGATGTTTTATTTTTGGGAAACAAGGTACTCAGGTTGAAAGACAACAGACCTGAGCTGTTTAGTGTGGTAACTACCAGTTCCAATTGGCTACTGAAAGCTTGATTAATATGACTACTGAGGAGCTACAATTTTAATTTATTAATTTTCATTTAAATAAATATTTATATTTAACTGAATTATTAAAAACATTATAAATATTTGAACAAATCTATGAATCTACATTTTCAATTATAAATTTTATAAGATATAAAACCAGATCAAGTATTTTCAATGAAAATTTCATATTCAAATTGAGCTGTTCTATAATTATCTAAAACACAGTAGATTTCAAAAACAGAATAAAAACAAAATATATATTATTTAATTAATATATTTTATATTGCTTTTATGCTGAAATTATATTTTGTATATATAAAACTAAATAAATTATATTTCTAAAATTAATTTCATACATTTTTTCAAGTATTTTATAATGTTTATGTAATATAACAATGTTTATGTAAATTTATTTTTTTTCTTTTTTTCTTTATTTTTTCTTTATTAATTTATTTATTTTCCCCCCCTGTCTCCCTCCCATATATACCCTCCCTCTCCTAAGTTTTATGTCCATTGGTTGTACTTATATGCATGTATACAAGTCCTTCGGTTGCTCTATTATCTCCCCCTGATCTCCCTAGACTCCCTGCGTAATTTGACAGACTGCTTGTTGCTTTACTGTCTCTATATCTATCTTTTGGTTCATCAGTTTATAATGTTTTTTATAATCCATAAATGAGTGAGGTCATGTGGTGTTTCTCTTTCATTGATTGGCTTATTTCACTCAGCATGATGCTCTCCAATTCCATCCAGGTTGCTGCAAATGATGAGAATTCCTTCTTTTTTATGGCAGCATACTATTCCATTGTGTAAATGTACCATAGTTTTTTGATCCAATCATCTGCTGACGGGAACCTAGGTTGTTTCCAAATTCTGGATATTGTAGATTGTGCTGCTATGAATATAGGGGTGCATATATCCTTTCTGATTGGTGTTTCTAGTTTCTTGGGATATATTCCTAGGAGTGGGATTACTGGGTCAAATGGAAGTTCCATTTTCAGTTTTTTGAGGAAACTCCACACTGTTCTCCACAGTGGTTGCACCAGTCTGCATTCCCACCAGCAGTGCATGAGGGTCCCTTTTTCTCCACAACCTCGCCAACACTTGTTGTTTGTTGATTTGTTGATGTTGGCCATTCTGACAGGTGTGAGATGGTGCCACATTGTTGTTTTGATTTGCATCTCTCGGATAATTAGTGACTTTGAGCATGTTTTCATGTGCCTTTTGGCCTTCCTTCTGTCTTCTTTTGAAAATATTCTATTTAGGTCAATTGCCCATTTCTTAATTGGATCATTCATCTTCCTTTTATTTAGTTGTATCAGCTGTCTGTAGATGTTGGAGATTGAACCTTTATCAGTGGTGACATTTGCAAATATGTTCTCCCACATAGTGGGCTTTCTTGTTGTTTTGTTGATGGTTTCTTTTGCTGTAAAAAAGCTTTTTATTTTGATGTAGTCCCATTTATTTATTTTCTCTTTAGCTTCCATTACCCTAGGGGCAGTATCAGTGAAGGAGTTCTTTTGGCATACGTCTGAGATTCTGCTGCCTGTGGATGCTTCTAGTATTTTTAAGGTTTCCCGTCTGATGTTTAAGTCCTGAATCCATTTTGAGTTTATTTTTGTGTATGGTGAAAGTTAATGATCTAGTTTCATTCTTTTGCATGTGTCTGTCCAACTTTCCCAACACCATTTATTGAAGAAACTGTCTTGACTCCATTGTATATTCGTGCATCCTTTGTCAAATATTAATTGAGCATAGTGATTTGGGTTGATATCTGGGTTCTTGATTCTATTCCATTGATCTATATGTCTGTTCTTGTGCCAGTACCAGGCTGTTTTGAGAACAGTGGCTTTGTAATACAGTTTGAAGTCTGGTATTGAGATCCCTACTAATTTACTCTTCTTTCTCAGGATTGCTGTGGCTATTCGGGGTCTTTTATTGTTCCAAATGAACTTGTGGAGAGCTCTTTCTAGGTCAGTGAAATATGTTGTTGGTGTTTTAATGGGGAGTGCATTGTACCTATAGATTGCTTTATGAAGTATGGACATTTTGATGATGTTGATTCTACCAATCCATGAACATGGTATGTTCTGGAATAACATACCATGTTCATGGATTGGTAGAATCAACATCTTCCTCTATCTCTTTTTTCAGTGTCATATAGTTTTCCACATATTGGTCCTTTACTTCCTTAGTTAAATTTATTCATAGGTATTTTAATTTTTTTGGTGCGATGGTAAATGGAATTGCTTTTTTAGTCTCTGTTTCTGTAGTTACACTGTTGGTGTATAGATGCCATGGATTTCTTGGCGTTAATTTTGTATCCTGCTACACTGCCAAATTCATTTATTAAGTCAATTAGTTTTTTAATGGATTCTTTTGGGGTTTTCAAGTACAATATCATGTCATCTGCAAATAAGGATATCTTTACTTCTTCTTTTCCAATTTGGATGCCTTTTATTTCCTCCTCTTGTCTTATTGCAATGGCTAGTACTTCCAGTACTATGTCAAAGAGGAGTGGCAAGAGTGGGCATCCCTGTCTTGTTCCTGTTCTTAGAGGGAATGGTTTTAGTTTTTGCCCATTGAATATAATGTTGACTGTGGGTTTATCATATGTAGCTTTTATTATGTTGAGGTATGATCCTTGTACTCCTACCTTGTTAAGAGTTTTTATAAGGAAAGGGTGTTATATTTTATCAAATGCTTTTTCTGCATCAATTGATATGACTATATGATTTTTATCTTTCAATTTGTTTATATGATGTATTACGTTTATTGATTTGCGGATATTGTACCATCCTTGCATTCCTGGAATAAATCCTACTTGGTCATGGTGTATGATCTTTGTGATGTTCTTCTGGAGTCGCTTTGCTAGAATTTTGTTGAGGATTTTGGCATCTATGTTCATGAGGAATATTGGCCTGTAATTCTCTTTCATTGAGTTGTCTTTATCTGGTTTTGGTATTAGGGTGATGCTGGCTTCATAGAAGGAGTTAGGAAGTGTTCCTTCCTCTTGGATTTTTTGAATAGTCTGAGGAGGATAGGTTTTAGTTCTTCCTTGAATGTTTGGTAAAACTCTCCTGTGAAGCCATCCGGCCCTGGGCTTTTGTTTGCTGGAAGATTTTGATGACTGTTTCAATTTCTTCCCATGTCATTGGTCTATTGAGATTTTTAGATTCTTCCTGATTGAGTTTTGGAAGTTTGTGTTTTTCTAGGAATATGTCCATTTCCTCCAGGTTGTTCAGTTTGTTGGAATAGAGTTGTTTGTAGTACTTTGTAACAATCCATTGTATTTCGGTGGGGTCTGTTGTTATTTCACCTCTTTCATTTCTGATTTTGTTTATTTCGGTTCTCTCTCTTTGTTTCTTGGTTAGCTTGGATAGAGGTTCATCTATCTTGTTTATTCTTTCAAAGAACCAGCTCTTGGTTTTGTTGATCTTATGTATTGTTTCTTTGGTCTCTATGTCGTTTATCTCTGCTCTGATTTTTGTTATTCCCTTCCTTCTGCTTACACTGGACTTTTCTTGTTGCTCTTTTTCTAACTCTTTGAGTTGTAGAGTTAGATCATCTGTGACCATTTTTTCTAGTTTTTTGCAATAGGCTTGTAATTATTATGAACTTCCCTCTCAAAACTGCTTTTGCGGTGTCCCATATATTATGGATTGTTGTGTTTTCATTGTCATTTGTTTTCAGGATGTTTTTAATTTCTTCCTTGATTTCTCTGGTAGCCCAGTCCTTGTTTAATAGCATGCTGTTTAGTCTCCATGTGTTTGATTTCTTTGGATTATTTTTATTGTAGTTAATTTCCAGTTTTAGGCCATTATGAACTGAGAAGATGCTTGATATGATTTCTATCTTCTTGAATTTGAAGAGACTTTGCCTATGTCCCAAAATGTGGTCTATCTTTGAGAATGTCCCATGTGCACTTGAGAAGAATGTATATTCTGTGGCTTTGGTGTGGAGTGTTCTGAAGATGTCAATTAATTCCATCCGGTCTACTGAGTCATTTAGAATTGATATTTCTTTGCTGATTTTTTGTTTAGATGATTTGTTGAAGGGTGACAGTGGGGTATTAAAAATCTCCTACTATGATTGTATTGCTATTAATCTCTCCCTTAATGTCCTCCAGCATTTTTTTTATGTACTTGGTTGCTCCTGTATTGGGTGCATATATATTTACCAGGGTTATTTCTTCTTCTTAGATTGTTCCCTTTAGTATCATGAAGTGGCCTTCATTATCTCTTGTTATGTCCTTCACTCTGAGATCTAATTTGTCAGATATAAGTGTTGCTACCCCAGCTTTTTTTTCATTTCCATTTGCCTGGAAAACTTTTTTCCATCCCTTCACTGTCAGTCTGTGTGCATCTTTTTTTCTGAGGTGGGTTTCTTGTAGACAACAGATGTATGGGTCTTGTTTTCTTATCTAATCTGTTACCCTATGTCTTTTGATTGGAGCATTTAATCCATTTACATTTAAGGTTATTATTGATAGTTACTCATTTGACGCCAGTTTTATTCTATTCCTGTGTTCCTTCTTCACTTCCTATTTCTTTATTTTTATAGTAGACCCTTTAGCATTTCTTGCATTGCTGGTTTGGTGGAGATAAATTTCTTCAGTCTTTTTTTGTCTGTGAAGCTCCTGATTTCCCCTTTAATTTTGATTGATAGCCTTGCTGGGTACAGTATTCTTGGATTCAGACTCTTCCTTTGTATGACTTTGTATATTTCATCCCATTCCCTTCTGGCCTGATAAGCTTCTATTGAGAAATCCGTTGCTAGTCTGATGGGGGTTCCTTTGTATGTAACTTTCTGTCTCTCTCTGGCTGCTTTTAAGACTCTTACTTTGTTGTTGTTGTTTGCCAATTTAATTATAATGTGCCTTGGAGTCTGTCTTCTGGGATTCATTTTGCTTGGGACTCTGCGAGCGTCTTGGATTTGTGTGGGTTTTTTCTTCTCTATTTCAGGAAAGTTTTCTGTCATTATTTCTTGAAATACTTTTTCCTTGTCTACCTCAGTTTCCTTTCCTTCTGGAACGCCTATTATTCGAATATTATTTTGTTTTGTATTGTCCCAAAGCTCCTGTAGACCCTCCTCCTGCTTTTTAATCTTTTTTTCTAGAAGCTGCTCTACTTGGGTATTTTTTTCCATCTTATCTTCTAGCTCACTGATGCGGTGCTCTGCTTCATCTAGTCTACTCTTGATGCTTTCTATTGAGTTCTTCATGGTAGCGATATCATTTTTCATTTCTTCTTGGTTCTTCTTCAATTTCTCATTGTTCTTCCTCATTTCTTCTTGGTTATTGTCAAATTTCTCTTCCATTCTTTTTAGCCATCCTATGATCATTATTCTGAATTCTTGCTCTGGTAGGCTGCTTTTCTCTGACTCGTTTACTTACTTTTCTGGTGATGCCTGCTTTTCTTTCATGTGAAGACTAGTTTTTGTCTCCCCATGGTCTCTCTTTTCAGGATGTCTTGTTATGTGGTGTTCCTTCTCCTGCGTTGATTTAAAGGTACAAAATACAACACTACCAGGTACAGCACAAGAGGCACTTAACAGGAATGTATTTACAATATTAATAACCTCTAATAAAGGTGACCACTAGAGAAAGGCAAATTAGGGGATAGGAAAGAAGGAATAAAGGTAAAAATAAAATAAAGAAAATTTTTTAAAAATTATAAAATAAAATAAATTAATTAAATAAATAAAAAAAAATAATAAAAGAGGGATAAAGAGATAGAAAAAGCAGAAAAAAGTAATGACAAAATGAAGTTGGCAAACAGAAAAAAAGAAAAGAGAGAGAGAGAGAGAGAGAGAGAGAGAGAGAAAGAAGAAGGAAAGGAAGAGAAGAAGCAAAATAAAAGAGAAATGGGAAACAAACTATATATATGTGGATAAAATTGTCATAGAACAACCACTGAACCCAGCCAATGCCAGCAACAATACTTGGAGATTAATTCAAACTACAATATCCACTATTATTAAGTAAAGCTATGATATACCGAAGTAAAAAATAAATAAAAACAGAGGATTTTTTAAAAAATACAAAGCAACAATAACAACACAGGAATAAGCATAACCATTTCACTAAAAAGCATAAAAATTCACAATAATCAACATTCACACCAACAATGACAAAAGGATAGAGACGAGAACAGTTTTTTGTTTTGTTTTTTAACTAGTTAATATAGTGCAGAGAGTGGTATTTATACACTTGGATCAGGGGTTGGAACTTAGGTCTATAAGTATAGTGAGAGCTTTAGCAGTGGGTATTCAGAAAGAATAGAGGATAAACTAAAGCTGGAAAGGGATAGGATAAACAGGAGACTAAAAGGGTAAAGTTTAGTAAGAGAGTGGTGGTGTAAAGGTCAAGTTGAGATAGGGTTGAATGATGCTATAGTACAGATTAAAATAGAATGAAGGTTACTCCCAATGTAAAATAAAGAAAAAATAAAATGTTACTGGAGAGGGGAAAAAAAATTGCAAAATAGCGGTAGTAATAGTGATGATAGAGATTGAAAAATGTAATAATTGAAAAGGTAAAATCAAGTAAGGAAAAAAGAAAAAAATTCATTTCTTAAGTAAAAGATGTAAAAAATGAAAATTAAATAAAAGATGTAAAAAATGAAAATAAAATAAAGAATAGTAAAATTAGCATAAAAATGTCCAGTAGTGGTCATTCACTTCCTCTGTTAATGTTTTTGGCACTCCTGAATCTCGGACTAGATAGTCTTGAGGTTCCCAGCATTCCACTGCACCTCAGTTTGTAAGGTAGTCCTGAATTTTAAGTAGGCTATATCTTAGTTATTTGTGTCCATTTATTTTTGATTAATTAAAAGGAAAAAAAAAAAAGGCAGTTTGTAATTCACCTCTTAGGTGTCAGTGTGTCCAGTTTGACCTCCCATTCTTTTTAGTTCTCTGGTCTTCTTTCTCTATGGCTCTAGCTGGCAGAGTGCCAACTGGCTCCCAGACTATCTCTTCTGGCTCTGATCCCTTGTTTCTAGGAAGGCAATTTCCCCCTGAAATTTCCCCGGATATGCCCAACTGGGCAGTCCTTCCCTAGTATTCAGGAGCAAGGGGGTGAAGGAAATCAGGCGCCAAGGTTTCCAGATGTTCTGCTCTTGGCGGGACAGCCGCGATTCTTAACAATCTGTCCCGTGTCCCCTGGCTTTTTAAAAAAGTCCCGCTTCTGGGGAAGATTACGCTCAAACCCAGCATTGGGTGTCGCTGCAGCCTTCTTTGGGCTCAGCTTGGTGCCAGAAGCCATTTGGGCGCTCCTGGCTACAGTGGAGGCGGGGCTTCGCCTGAGCTCCCCGTCTAAGGTAGCTGCCCATGCTGTGGGACCCAGATCCCTCAGGCTATCCCCACAAACTCTGACCTTTCCGTGGGTGACTGAAGAACTCCCTTGAATCCACGTGTCTGCTCTGATTCGGGCGTCTCAGCTGCTCGATGGACTCCTCTGCTGTGGGCCTCCCAGGCCTCAGAGAAGATCCTCCTTTCCTGGTAAGATGGCACAGCCTTCCCTCCAAGCCCACATCTCCGGGCCAGCCGCTGCAGCAGTGCTGGCCGCTTCGTCAGGAAATCCTGTCCAGCGGACCCTTCCTTACCTTCCTTGAGAGTTCAGCTGCCTCTTAGCTGCCAATCAACATTCCCTGAGAGACTGAGACGCTGCTTTTATCTGTTCTGGGACTGGAGTCAGAACAAGTCCGTCTGTTTGGTCGCCATCATGTCTCCACCCCCTAATTTCATATATTTTTAAACTTTGTTTTTAATGTGGATACTAGAAAGTTAAAACTTGTATTTATAGCATGTGTTAAATTGATAATGGACATTATCCTTATCTTCAGAAAGGTACAATTTCCTCATATGATAAGAAATTATAAATATAAAACAAGGCTTACATTTAAATATTAGTCATTTGAGTAAAAATAATTTGATATGCATATTTTAGAAACCTAATTCACACTATGGTTTATACTGGGAGTTTAATTTGTTGTCCCACATTTTTTTGAGAATTTACTAGTACGTGAGTCTTATAAGAAAATATAGGGGTAAACTTGCTTTGCTTTTTTATTGTATCCATAAATGGCTTGTTTGTGACTATCCAAGACATGATTTAGTCCTAGAAAGGTTTGGTAAATAGTTTTCATGAATCATTTGAAAAATAATAGGTATTATGTAGTTGCTTTTGCTGAATGAGAGTTCTACTTTATATGCAGTCTTTTTACAAAATTTGTAGACCTAATTCTAGTACGATATATATATATATGTACATAAAATGTTCGTGCCATATACATACATAATTTAAATTCTATGTAAAATACATTTTACGTAATATAACAAAAAATTTTTGTAACTAAGCCAAATGCCAAACTGATTTCTAAAACTTATGCAAAGTGACTTAAAAATTGACTAGGCATGTAGTTTCCTAGTCTCTATTTATAGTTATATGCACCCTATTAAATAATATACTGCAACCCAAATTTATTTGTATAAATAGGCATTTGTGTTCCTTTTAAAACTAAGCACTAACTTCTGAGTAGAAATTCAGCTATTTATTATTAAGTGCATATCTAAAGTTTTGTTTACACTATATACATGAAAAAAAGTTAACTAGTACATTATTCTGTTTTAGCTTTTATTATGGGAATTTTCAAACATACAGCCCAATATTTTAATAAATTGAATTTTCCTATTTCCATTATCAAGATTCATTACTTGTCAATATTTGGTGATTTTATTTTATCTCTGTCCTTGTACATTTTCCAAAGCATCATTTTATTCACTCATAAATGTCTTGTAGTGAGGCCCAAGGGAGGAAGAGGTACAAGGGCTGATCAGGGCTTCCTCTCTCTCTCCTGGGCCTTGCCAGCAGCTGAGCCTCTCTCTTTCTCCCAAAGGTCAGCAGTTCAGCCCTCTTGTCAGCAGCCTGGGGTGGCTGCTGCTCAGCCCCATCTCTATGATCAGCCCCAGAGAAAAGCCTGGAGATGCTGACTGGCATAGAAATTGACCAATCAGAACCAAATCGGGATGAATTATAAGGAGCCAATGGCTGCCTAGGAGGTAGAGCTTTTGACGCTGACTGGCATAGAAACTGACCAATCAGAACCTAATCTGGGTGAACTGCAAAGGTAGAACCTAAGGTGGAGCTGTGGTTTAAAGTGTAAGAAAGTGCCAAAACTGGTTTGGCTCAGTGGATAGAGCGTCAGTCTGCAGACTGAAAGGTCCCAGGTTCAATTCTGGTCAAGGGCATGTACCTTGGTTGCAGGCACATCCCCAGTAGGTGGTGTGCAAGAGGCAGCTGATCGATGACTCTCTCTCATTGATGTTTCTAACTCTCTATCCCTCTCTCTTCCTCTCTGTAAAAAATTAATAAAATATATATTTTTAAAAAGTGTAAGAAAGCGGTTCTATTTTTTTTTGTTTCATCTTTTATACTTTATTTTTTAAAATCTTTATTGTTCAGATTATTACAGATGTTCCTCTTTTTCCTCCAATAGCTCCTTTCCACCCAGTTCCCACCCCACTTTAGACCTTCCCCCCCTGCACTGACCTCATCCATAGGTGTAAACTCTTTGTCCAATCTCTTCCTGAACCACCCAAAACGCTGAGAATTGTCAGTATGCTCTCTTTCCATGCCCCTGATTCTATTACATTCATCAGTCTGTTCTGTTCGTCAGGTTTTTTATTCATTTGATTTTTAGGTTCCCTTGTTTTATTTGTTTTTGTTGTCACTTCATTGTTCATAATTGTTTATCTTTACCTTTTTATTCTTCTTCCTCTTCTTAGAGAATACCCTTCAGCATTTCATATAATACTGGTTTGGTGGTGATGAACTCTTTTAGCTTTTTCTTGTCTGTGAAGCTATTTATATGACCTTCAATTCTAAATGATAGCTTTGATGGGTAGAGTAATCTTGGTTATAGGTTATGATTATTCATCACTTTGAATATTTCTTGCCAGTCCCTTCTGGCCTGCATAATATCAAGAAATCAGCTGACAGTTGTATGGGAACTCCCTTATAGGTAACTAACTGTTTTTCTCTTGCTGCTTTTAAGATTCTATCTTTGTCTTTTGCCCTTGTCATTTTAATTATGATCTGTCTTGGTGTGGTCTTCTTTGGATTCCTCTTGTTTGGGGCTCTCTGTGATTCCTGGACTTGTAAGTCGATTTCTTTACCAGGTAGGGGAAGTTTTCTGTTATTATTTCTTCAAATAGGTTTTCAATATCTTGCATTCTCTCTTCTTCTGGTGCCCCCATAATTTGGATGTTAGTACATTTGAAGTTTTCTCAGAAGCTCCTTACATTATATTCATATTTTTGGATTGTTTTTTTCATTTTGCTTTTCTGGTTGGGTGTTTTTTGCTTCTTTGTATTTCAAATCTTTGAATTGATTCTTGGGATCCTCTAGTCTGCTGTTGAATCTCTGTATATTATGTTTTATTTCAGTCAGTGTAGGGTTAATTTCTGATTGGTCCTTTTTCATATCCTGGGGGGTCTCACTAAATTTCTTGGAGGTTTCTCAAAGATTCTTGAATAATCTTATAACTGGTTTTGAACTCTATATCCAGTATTTTGCTTTCATCCATTTCTTTTATTTGTGATTTGTTTCTTTGTCTCCACATTTTGGCTGCTTCCCTGTGCGTTTGTTTCTATGTACTGGGTAGCTGCTAAGTCTCCTTGAGTTGGTAGAGTAGCCTTGTATGATAGGTGTCCAATAGGGTCCAGTGGCTCAGTCTCCCCAGTCACCTGAGTTGGATGATCTTGGTGCACCCCTTTGTGGGCTGTTTGCACAGTCTTTTTGTAGTTAACCCTTGATTTCTATTGGTATCACTGGGAGGAATTTACCTCCAGGTTAACTGGATGTGATGACCAGCTGTGTCTACACTGAAAGATCTGTTGCACAGGAGACACCCTTATGGGGCAGGATTTGCTTGAGTATGGCTTTAGTGCTCACTGAGTCTGCCCCTTTGAGTGTGTCTCTTATCGATGTGAAGAGTTGTAATCTGGTATGGTTTCAGTCTGACCACTGGGTACACTGGCTCTTGGTTTTCCAAGGAGGTGCAAGGTGAGCTACTGTCTGGGGCTACCCAGCAGGAACTACAGAGACATCTGCAGATTCCCTCTTTTTGTATGAGTTTTGGAAGTGCCCTGACTTGGCCCATCTGTGAAATAAGACCAGCTGCTGCTGTCAGGCTTTGGGCCTTTTGGAATATCTGGGGCTCTCTGACCCAGCTGCAGTTTGACAGCTTTTAAGTGGAAAAAAAAATGATAGGGCATTCATATGCGAAAGCTGATGTGCACAGCTGTGGTGTGGATGTAAATTAGGTGGGGCTTGGTCTCTTGGAATCACCATGGTGGAACAAATAGCAATGGCTGCCCTGGACCAGAGAGTTCCCCAGGTCTCCATGTCCCCTGCCTCTGTGTAGGAACATTGATTGCTGCAAGCACCTCTGAGAGAGAGCTATCCTCGTATTCCTGTCCTCATGCCAAATATCCCGTTTCTCCCTGTAGGTGTCTGGGTCCCCCAGAGTCTTGCCAAGAATAGGAGTTCAGAGCAAGCTGGAGCTTGTATTTCTCTCTGGATCCAGGTGCCAGCATGTTCTGTGCCTCTGCACCTCTTACCAGTATCAATGTGTTTTCTTCACCTTTCGAGTTGTGGAAATTCCAATCATTCAACTTTTCTGTGGTTCTGGGTGATAGCTGTTCTGTCTGTTAGTTGTAATTTTGATGTGGTTGTGAGGGGTAGTAACTATAGGTGTTTACCTATGCTTCCATCTTGGTTCTTCTCTCCCCAGTTCAATTTTTTAATGACCAGTTTGACAGTATAGTGCATGTGGCTGGCTATCAGTCCAGATATAGAGATTATGTAATTTTGTCTGCCAATAGCATCTCTTCCTGCTGAAAAAGGCCTTTCCCCCATTTAAGCAATCCTATCCTATATAATCTATCTATACTAATAAAAGGGTAATTTGCTAATTAGAACAGATCAACCGGATATCTTTTAGATGTCAGAGTTTCTTCTGGACAAATCCATGGTGTTGGGGGCCAAGACAGAGGCAGTTAGGGGTGATCAGGCCGACAGGGGAGGGCAGTTGGGAGTGAAATCAGGCTGGCACAGGTGGGCAGTTAGGGGTGATCAGGCAGGCAGAGGCAGGCACAATCAGTTCGGCAGCAGAGAGCAGTTAGGGGTGAGATCAAGTTGGCAGAGGAGGGCATTTAAGGGCAATCAGGTAGGCAGGCAGGTAAGTTTAGGCCAATAAGGCAGACAGGCAGAGGCAGTTAGGGGTGATCAAGCAGGCTGACAGGTGAGCAGTTGGGAGCCAGTGGTCCCAGATTGTGAGAGGGATGTCCCACTGCAGGTTTAGGCTGGACATTCCCCAAGGAGTCCCCAATTGAAGAGGGTGCAGGTTGGGCTGAGGAAACTGTTCTTTGTGCATGAATTTCACATACCGGGTCACTAGTAAATAAATAATTTATATGGGGGGGGGGAGGAACATTTGTAATAATCTGAACAATAAGGATTTATTTAAAAATAAAAAATAAAGAGAAAAAATTAAAACAAATTATTTATATGTATTTATGTATGAATACAGGGTGGGGCAAAATAGGTTTATAGTTGTATGTGAAACATGGTTTATTCTTTATTATTATTTATTAATTATTTTGTTATTTTTCATATGAACAACTATAAAAGTACTTTTGGCTCACCCTATATATATTCATGTATTTGCTATAAATAGAAGGAGCCAAATGGAGTTTTACCTGGAAGACTAAACAGGTTTATAGAAATAGAAATGTTCTAAAATATATTTTTGTTGATTTCAGAGAGGGAGAGAGAGATAGAAACATCAATGATGAGAGATATTCATTGATTGGCTGCCTCCTGCATGCCCCATACTGGGGATAGAGCCTGTAATTTGGGCATGTGCCCTGACTGGGATCTCTGAACCATGATCTCCTGATTCATAGGTTGATGCTCAACCACTGAGCCACATTAACAAGGAACTTTTAAAAAAATTTATTAAATTATTATCTGTGTACATATTTTACCATTGCCCCCCCCACTCCCATACATGCCCTCCCTCCCCAGTTTTGTGTCCATTGGTTGTACTTATATGCATACATCAAAGTCTTTCGGTTAATCTCTTATCTCCTCCAGATCTCCTAACTAGGAATTTTTAAAAATTGTATGCAGTACCCTAATTGGGTTAACCTAATGGATAGAAGGGTCTTGAGTTAGATTTCAGTCAGGGCATGTACCTTGGCTGTGGGCTAGATCCCCAATTGGGGGCATGCAGGAAGCAGCTAATAAATGTTTTTCTCTCATTGATGTTTTAACTCTCTATCCCTCTCCTTTCCTCTCTGTAAAAAAACAATAAAATATATTTTAAAGAAAACTAATTTTAAAAAAATTGTATGCTGAAGGGAATGATGTCAGTCCTGATGGGACATGCAAGAGACAGCTACATGTGAAGCTGAGTTCCCTATAACTCCTGATTTGTTATCTTCTTCCACCACAGATAACACCCTCCCCATCACATGAGGTAGATGTTCACCCTACTGTGAGGGAAACTCTGAAAGACGTTTAGGATCCTCAAAGCTTACCACCTTAATTTTTGTCATAGCTTGAGCTACCCAGAGAACCCAAAGTGCCACCGTTGCAGAATCCTTGCTAGCTTTACTTGTTGAGTTCCTCTTTTGACTACATGCTCCCTTCTGTTGAGCCAAGTATTATGTGCTTCTGTATGAAAACTGTGCACATACACTGGCACCATGATACTTAAACCATAATGATGCTGATATTTTCTGAGACTAGGTAACTCCAAGATATTGGAAGTATAAAAAATGACTTATGTTTTACCCTCAAAATAATAGAAAATATGGGCTTTTTCCTAAAGGTGAGAGCTGTAAAATATTCAATGGCATTTAGGAAAATTAAATTGCTAATGATTTTAAATAAATTATTTTACTGCAAATAGAACCCATATACTCATTTTTTGGGACTTCAGGGAAAACCTCTTATTTGGCCTTCAATGGACTCTTTCAAAATTCATTCTGGAGAATTGTTTAAGCTATGAAAGACCCCATTAAAACAAAGCATTCCAGGAATTTTCCTCATGAAAGATACTATTTTTCAGGAAAGCTTCCCTGTATCTCTCTCTTTTCACTTCACTCAATATTTGTTTCCTTCTAAACTCAAAACTCTAGTTTTACATTTCATCTCCACCTCATTTTCTCTATTCTCTTTAGTTTTAAACAAATCATAAATGGAAGAACTTGTCATATTTTGTATATTGCATCTTCTTATAATCTACAGAAACGATCATTGCAGAAAACAGAGTCCTGGATGTCCCTTCTCTGAAAGCTAGCTAATCCCAGTTAATCTGCATCTGATGAAAGATGGCTGTCTGCACTTTCAAAGGAAGTTTGCTAAACCTAATCTAAGGATCAAAGGTTTTAAGAATCAGAGCTACAATGAAAGACAATGACAGAATTATTAAACTTGACTACATTTCATCATAAAAGATTAATTATTTACTATGAATTAAAGGGTTAAAATGAAATTAAAATCCATCAATCATTTTCATTTAACCAAGAAAAAATTAGACTGTCATAGTGATAAAGAAAACTTGGTCCTTTCTTCAGTTTTTATTTTTTGTCTTTGGATTATAATTATTGGTGATACTTGCATCCTTGAAGCACAGACATTAGGCAAAATCATAAATATTTTGTTATAGGAAGCCATTGTTATTAGATGATTTGCTGGAGTTTTGGGTAATATTTTATACTTAAATATTATGATATAATATTAATATACTTACAACTTTAAGAAACTTAACTGTTTATTTTGTACACATATGCATATTATTTATTGTATAAATTGCTGCCAGAATATATTTTCTCAAAGTCTATAGCTAATAATTTATATTATGGACTATAAAGAAAGAGTAAAATGCGTGTCATTAGAAATTAAATTACTCAAGATGTGGTATTAAAATTAAGATCTAAAAACCTTACAATAAAGTTTGCTCAAAAAAGAATACTTGTCCTATATAATATAGGTTCTTCTGATTACCTCTTTGTACATTTTCTTTTGAGATTACTTACATTCATGTATAATTTTCTTACAATATAATACAGCCACTTTTATTCAGTTTTGACAAATGTATATACACATGTATCTATCACCCCAAAGTATAGAACATTTACATCACTGCCAAAATATTCTTCATATTTTCAATAGTCAGATAATAACTAATCTATTTTTCATCACCATAAATTAAATGTTTTCCTACAGTTTCATATAAATGAAGTTGCATAAGATATATGAAAATCTTTTCTAACATGCTGAGCAAACAAGGTATCTAACCTTGTTTGCTCAGAATGTTTTTGACATCCATGGTGTTAAGTGGATCAGTAAATTATTTCTTTTACTTTAAAAAATATGTTTTTATTGATTTTTTTAGAGAGAAAAGAAGGGAGATAAAAAAATCAATGAGAAACATTGCTCACCTGCCCTCTACATGCCCCCAACTGGGGATTAAGCCCACAACCCAGATATATGTCCTGACCAGGAAACATACCAGTTGGTACATAGGACCATGTTCAATCAATTGAGCCACTTTTACATTGCATACATATGACACAACTTATGCATTCTGTGGCTAATGGGTATTTCCTTGTGTTTGGTTTGGGGGTATTATTCATAGAGCATCTGTGAACATTTTTATAGAAGTTTTTATATATATACTAGGGGCCCAGAGCATGAAATTCATGCACGGGGGCATCCCTTCAGCCCAGCCTGCACCCTCTTCAATCCAAGACCCCTTGAGGGATGTCCTACTGCTGGTTTAGGCCAGGTCCACTGGCAATCGGACATCCCTCTCACATTCCAGGACCACTGGCTCCTAACTGCTCACCTGTCTGCATGCCTGATCGCTCCTAACTGCCTCCCCTGAGGGCCTGGTCACTCCAAACAGCCTGCTGTTCAGTCATTTGGTCACCCCTCACTAACCCCCATGTTGGCCTGGTTGTCCCATCAGCCTGTTCTGTCTTCCATTCAGTTGCAATGGTCGCTTAGGCTTTTATATATATAGATACTTATTTCTCTTGGGTAAATTCTTGAGTGTGGGATTGTTGTGCCATTTAGCAAGTGTAAGTTTAACTTTATAGCACTTTAAAAAAGCAATTTGAAATCATTGCCCCCCTTTATATTCCCAGTGCAGTAGAGGAGAGCTTCAGCTGTTCTACATCCTCATCAACATTTGGTATTGATGATCTTTTCTATTTTGACTATTCTAGTGGAATCTGAACACAGCATCAAGATGTAGTGATACATCACTGTAGTTGTATTGTGTAATTCCCTGTGATAAAATAATTTTGAGCATTTTCTTTATGTATATAGGTCATTTGCCTGTCTTTTTCTAGAAGGGTCTCTTCAAACTTTTTACCATCTTATTATTTACTAGAGGCCCTGTGCACAAAATTCATGCACAGGGGTGGGGTTCCCTCAATTCGGCCTGCATTCTCTCTAATCTGGGATCCCTCAGGGGATGTCCAATTGCTTGTTTAGACCCTATCCTAACCCTAACCCTAAACCAACAGTTGGACATCCCTCCAACAAATTAGAACTGCTAGCTTCTAACCACTCACCTGACTGCCTCCCTGATCGCCCTCTAACCATTCACCTGCTGGCCTGATTGACGCCTAACTACTCCCCTGCTGGCCTGATCTTGTCCCCAACTTCTCTCCCCTGCTGGCCTGATCTCTCCTTCAAATGCCCTCCCCTGCCAACCTGGTTGCCCACAACTGCCTTCCTCTGCAGGCTTTTTTTGCCCCCAACTGCCTTTCCCTGTTGGCCTGATAGCCCCCAACTGCCCTCCCCTGCCAGCCTGATCACCCCCAACTTCCCTCTCCTGCAACCTGGTTGCACCCAAGTGCCCTCCCCACAGGCCTGGTCACCCCTAACTGCCTTCCCCTGTTTAAAGATAAGGTGACCGGCTGTGACAGAATACAAAAGTCTCTAACTGCTGGGGGATTTCTTTTCCTCAGTCTTTTGCTCTCCATCAGAGAGGAAATCAGCCCACTTAGCTAATAAAAACTTCTGTCTATATTTGTGTAAGTAATGGTTTCGGTTTGCTCTGATTTGTGAATTTGCTGTATTAAGTTGAAAGTTTAATTTAATTTAAATGTATAAATTTGTAAAATTTCAAAGAAAAAATAACTTTTATTTGTGTTTTTTTTGTTTGTTTTTTGTTGTTGTTGTTTTTTTTTCCTTTTTTTACAGGGACAGTTCTTACAGATCCATAGGGCAGGGGCCCTATCCCTGCCTGTGACATCATAGTACAACGGGAGCCACCTGAGGCAGAACTAAGGCTTAAGTTATTATTAACTGTCTTATGGACCCCATTAACCCTGGTTGTGTGTCTTGTGTGGTTTGTTGTCTTCATCGTTGTATGTTTTGTTTGACTTGCTGTTTTCAGTTATTTATTAGGATCCTCATCAAATATATAACCTGGTCTTTCCCTTCCTCCCTCATCCTGATTCTGATAGCATCTGTAATTGGATTAAAGATCTTTTCTTTCAGGAGGCCCTCTAGGCTTTCAGACCACAAGAAATCTCCCTACACATCCTTATCCTCATCCACTATTTTTTCAGGCCAACTAAGAGTCATTTTTCTCCACAGGTCAGATCCCAGCTTCCGGGAGGGAGGACTACAACAGTCTGTAGTTTTCTCTGAAACACCCTCTGTTTCTATTTCTACCCTCTGTAGGAATTTTCTTCCTCTGACTCAAAATAAGAAAGGGAGACAAGAAACGGGCCCTGGGCTAGAGAACTGGGGGGTGTTGGCAGTTAATTATGAAGCTGGGAGAGATAGGTTTTTGTTGATTTTTACTGGCTATAGATCGCTCTGCTGGCATAGGGGTCTGGTGCAGGTGTCTTATCAGAACTTCACTATATTCAAGGTCACAAGTTTTCTGCAAATACAATTAATATTTCTCTGCCCCATTTTATTCTTTTTAACTCTTCAAATACTAAATTAGACTGATACAATATACATAAAATTCATAAATATTAATCTAAACATGCTTCACTTTTAATAATCATTAAAAGATTGAGTTTTCTAAGAATAAAGAATCCTAACACATTTCAAAAAAAAACAACATAAAACTAAACTCCCAGGAGCCAAGTGGAAGAGAAATGGAGCTGAAGTCCACAGCCACCCTGGTAATTTAGAACTGGTTGCTAGGCAAACTCAGCCCCTGAGAGCCAGGTAAAAGAAGGGGGGCTGAATGTCCAAGCTGACTGCAGTGGCCCTGGAAGAAGCAGCAGCAGTGAGAAAAGTGGGGGACAGCAGACATTACCTGACACTAAAGCTGCCCAGCTGCTGCCCATTGAGTAATGAGCATTTTACAACAAGCAATACAAGACTTAGACCTTTGGCTTTCTGGCTGCAGCAGTTAAACCAGACACCAGAGACTATTAATAGTCTTCGTACAGCCCCAGGAATAGTGCAGCGAGCTCAGAATCTGTAAAAGCAGCAGATAGAGCTAGTGAAAGCTCCCTGTTTGCAAATGTACTGAAAGGGTTCAGTACCTGTTGCTGCTGGAAGAGGAGAGGCTGAGATCCTTTCCAGCAGTCCCTTAGGAGAGGCTTGGTTGCTACTCTAACACACAAAGGGGACTGGCAGAAAGACAAGGGGCCTAATACAAAAGGCACTGCCCAGAAGCACTTTGCAATATGCAAAAGTGTTTCTAACTGCAACTCTGGCTGTTTTGGACCGGCAGCTTATGGCAGGGCCCTGTAACTAGTAAACAGGGTTAACAAAAAGGGCAAAGGAAAGACACTCTCCCTGGACTGGGGAGCCTTCAGGACTTTGAGATTCTCCAAGAGAGAAGGAGTCTGACTTAGGGACTGGCCGAGACCCTGTTGGGTTAGGAGTACTGGAAGTTGCATATTGAACTTACAGACTGCAGTTTGCTAAGCAGAGATCCAGGCCCAGTTGTGTAGGGGTTAAGCTGCCTGTGTATAGAAAAACAACTTTCTCCCATGCCAGATACATTTTAGGAAAATTAGAAAGACTATGGCTAGAAATAAGAGCTGGCTACCATACACAGCCCTGAGAGTGGCCTGCAGAAAACTGTATAAGACCTAGATAATGCTCACATCTTCATGGACATGGCTCCAGAGAGACAAGGACAATTTTGCTTTGTGTGGGAAGGTCAAGAATAGACTTTAGTCATCTCCACAAGGTATTTATATAGCCCTACCATATATCATATATAGTAACAGAAGATTTGGCTACCTAAGGTGGCCACAGTGCCAATATTATACTTCATTGTGTTAATAAGATTGCATTAACCTTACATATTTGAATGCAGTTGCCAAATGTGCAGGGAAAATACCCATCTGATTTTGGTCTCTATTGAAAGATAGTTGACAGCCTATATATTGTCTTGCATGCCTATGTGACCATGCCCATGTCAGGGGTGGCACAAACTTCAATTTTAGGAAAGTGTGGGGTGGGGGCAGTTTTGAACAGAGGAAAGTAGTGAAGTTGTGAATACTAGTCCTCTGTTATAGAAATTACAGACCCTGTGAAGTCCTGTGACATGTGAGACCCTTTAAAAGAATAAAGTTCCCTTAGTCTATTCTGAAAGGGCATGTCAGCCCTCCCAGAGACCATATACAGTTTAAGGACAAGTCAAGTAGGGAAAACCCTACTACAGGGACAGCTGTAACTGTCTCTTTGAATATAGACACATTTTGAATTTCTTCTTTCCATTTGAAGAATCAATAAAAGGAACTGACAAGGAAAATCAGAAGATCTTAAAGCAGGTAAGTATATTTTTCTCCCTATATAATTCCTCCAAAATTTGACAATGCTTAATAAATTATGGCAATACATTTCTTTGCATATATTCAATAAGACTGGTTTCCAATAGTGGTTTATTGACTGGAAACTTTGACTGGAATATCATGTTTTAAAGGGTCCTGTCTAAACTCTAAAGACTTAAAGCCAATAAGAATGCAACAGAAAAAGCCTTGTACACTGCTTGGTAACCCTGAAAATAGATGGCTTTGGAGTGTCAGGCCCATACCTTACCATTGCCGGTGGTTGGTCAGAGTAAAACGGGGCAATAAGGGTGCCTCTGAGTCCCTCGGAACCCACACACACTCTAGGCTGCAACAAGTAGGAGGGCTACTGAAATGGGCCTTAAAACCTAGAGCATGGGCCCAGGTGGAATTGCTGCAGGTGAGGGATTCACCTAACTCAGCAGATACTGTAGTCAGGCCTGATAGCAGCTGGATGGCTTAGCTTACTGACCTTACAGGGAACACCAAAATTCAATCATGAAATTCCAGCAAAGGTAGTCAGTTACCATTCTTATTGTGTTTATGCAAATGATCAGGCCAAATTGAATAGAATAAATAAATTGGTCTTAATTTAGCTCTTTTAATCGCTTCTCGGCCTTTTGGCTAAGATCAAGTGTAATTTAGCTCTTTTAATAAACAGAGAAAAAAATTCTATTTCAATAAAGGTTATTAAAACTGAAATGTTTTCTTTCCCTTACACTGGACCCTTTGTTACAATTTATCTCTGCCAGGTCACAAGCCCACCTCCTTCTGTGCCCAGGCCTCATCGTCCCTTTGACAGACAGCAAGGATCTCTTGGCTCAGAAGGAACACTCTGTCTCTCCTCAGCACGAAGCAGCTACAAAAGAAATTCAATGTCCATTTTCCCTAAAAGAATTCAGAGCCAGGATCCTTGAGGTAACATATTAGGCAGTTAGACAGATATGAGAAAAGCAAGGACAATGGGAAAACTAGTCCTATCAGATGTAACTAAGTCTTTCTACCTCTATGTATGTAAGACAAGGGGCATAGCCAAAGAGGTACCCACCCAAAGTCTCAGCCCCTACAAAAAGCCAGTAGCCAATTTGTCCATAAGACTTGACCCCTTTGCATTTGGGTGGCCTACTTGCCTTTGGGTGGTAGAAGCCACAGCTATGCTGATTGAAAAAGCAACTAAATTAACCCTAGGGCAGGAACTAATCCTAACTGCCCCACTTGAGGTCCAGGCTTTACTCTGGAACACACTGGAGTGCTGGATGTCAAACACTGGAGTCACTGAGTTTCAGGTTCTCCTGTGGACAAAATAAAAATCAGTAACAATTTATACTGATAGCAGGTAGGCATTTACATTGGCTCAGGTATATAGTGTTATTTACAAGGTAAGGGGTCTCCACAGAAGCAAGAGGAAACTGGGCAACAGAGGATGCAGCCCATGAGGCTGCTCTAAAATCAGTGTGACCTCTGCTAATTCCAGTGACTCTTCCAGACCCTGACCTACCCAATCTAGAAAAGCTGAAACCCATAACCAATCTTTACTCAAGTTCTTATAGGCTTTACAATCTACCCAGGAAGCAATCCAGAAGCATGTCTGAGATGCTCTGCCTGTGCCAACTTCTGATCCGGATCATTCCTTCCACCCTGGTGACTCAGGGTAAAGAAATTTGCCACCCAAGGACTGACTCCTAGCTGGAAAGGACCAACCCCTCAGCAGTTAAGGTCAATGGAGTCCCAAAGTGGCTTCATCACACTTGGCTTAAGACAGCTCATGCAAAATAGAGAGTCTATGACTCTTCAGATTATCTAAAGATTACTCCTGGCCCTCATTCTGGGCCCTTATCTTATAAGCAGACCCACTAACTTTATTAGGCAGAAAATTAAAATTATAGTTCTCAGGGGAAAATATAACTCCCTCCCTGACAATGACCAAGAGTCAATGATTTGACTCATGTACATAAAATCAGTGAGGAATAAATATTTGACTTCTTTAAATGCTTGCTTAAATAATAAAGAAAATAAGACTACTACTTCAGGGGGCCATTAAACCTTCCCTGGATGAAGTTATCAGTGCTGGCACCAGGCCAAGCCATTAGTTGAGATCTTAAGGCCCCAGCACATATAAAATGGTAAAAACAATATAAATAAGGAAAGTTCCTCCATGTTGGGGCTCATTATTTGAGAGACATTTTCCTCTGGGCCAGCTTGTGGTGATAATAATAATAATAATAAATAATAATAATAATAATAATAATAATAAATTAAATTTCATCTCTCTAAGTGTTGCTTGGTTATTCTCCAGTTTTCTGGAGAATGTTAAATGTTAAACATGTCTGTAGTTTGATTTTTCTTTTATTGCTGTGTTGCTTTAGCATTGTTTTGTTATTGTTTTAATAGCCAGAGTTATAGTCAAGTTTACTTTTATTGTAGTAGCTTAAAAACAAAAAAAGGGGGAGATGTAGGAAGTGACTCTAGGGTAGAGCCTCTGGCTGATATGTGGCAGGGCCACAAACATTTCCCAGCTTGGAGGGCAGAGCTCTGCTAGCATAATTAAGCCTGACCTTGTAGCCCACCTTAATTCCTTCACAAGTAGCTAATGGGCTGTGGGAGGTGCAGCCAGTGTTGCCAAAACAAGAACATTTGTATACATGTTAATCTACCCTGTTTTAATCAGACTATAAAATAAAGCATCAATTTGCAGGCTGTGTCTTTTGTGTCCTCAACCAGGCACCGAAGATCCACCAATCACCAGTTGTATTTTCTTGTCTGTCTTTTCTTCAATCCTTCACTACCCCTCCTCAGGTTTACCCTTGGCCATGCACATTTAATCATTTCAACCAAACTACTACTATTGTAGGTCAACAATAACTCTGAATTTCAAAAAATATAAATTCAGCTAAAATTTACTTAACGACAAGGACAGTTGTGATTGTGATTGAGTTTTGCAATCGCATCATTGATTTATTCTGCAAACACTGAGTATATGCTGGGTACTATGCTATAGGGTCTATGAATAGAAGAGGGGACCAAGTCTCCAATTTTTTATAAGAATTTAGAAAATAAAAAATTAATACATAGCATAATACCAGAAAGTGATAGGTAAGTTTTATGGGAAAAAAATAGAAGGTTAAGCAGATTTATAGAAGGTGATCAGAGAAGGACTCTCTCATACATTGAAAAGAAGCTTAAGGACAAGAATGTTGCCAAGCCTCAGAAATAAACTGGACTTTTGATCTCAACATAATTAAGACTTATTGTCCTGTCTGGGCTTCTTATTGTCTGGGCTTCTCTTTTCATATCTGCTTCATTCTTTCCTCTTTGCTTCTCTAGTATATAGGGCTAAAATTGGGGCAGTATATTTCCAAATTTTATATCTTATAATTTCAGCTACCAGGGAAAAATCATCCTGCTGTTATTATACAACCTCCTTGATTATATAATCTGATATTGAACAATTCTAGATTTAAATTGTGCCCTACAATACTGTGCCCTACAATATTATGTCTGTTCAATTAAGATGGGTAGATCAGTTCTTGAACCCCACTCACTACTCTAGGAAGCAATCACATGACCATTTTTTACTTGTTTTCCCTCTTACGCCATGCTATTCTAAGTGCTTTCATTGATAACCTCATTTAATACTTAGCTATATCTTGTGTAAAATGTGTCAGCTTTTTATGACTTTATCCCTTATGATTGAGTCTTACAGCTTCTTTGATTTGATTTAAAATAATGACATCATAATTTTCCAATTGAAACTCAAAATATTGATATGGAGTTTACCTACTTGGATGCAAAGTAGTACAGTATAGTTGTCACAAACAGAAATAATGGAAATGGGCCAAATTTCCTGTCACCAATTACTGTCTGCACAGCTTGGGCAAGTTACCTCTAAGTCTCTCATTTCTACTAAGTGAGAATGGCAGAGTGTCTGCCCATGTATTCAATTAGTGGGGATGAGTATGACACATAGCATATTTCCTGGATGATTTCAAAAGCTATAAAGTTGCATGTATTACCATCAGAAGATTCTCCTTGTCAATGCTTATCTATATCAAGCTCAAGCTAGTAACTGCTCTGGCCACCACCCATCAGCAGTTCACTGATATTAAATTCAAAATTGTAATTGAACTAGAGGCTCAGTGCATGAAATTTATGCATGTGTAGGGTCCCTAGAGGCTGTTGGCTGGGGCACCAGCCTTTGCCAGACTGTTGCTGCCTGCCATCTGCTGCTGCTGCCACCAGCTCCCCACTCCCTGGTTGAACTCCTGGTTGAGGGGACAATTTGCATATTAGGCTTTTATTATATAGGATGAATTTATAATTTGTCACTTGTAAAGGAGAGATGTTAGACATTTAAAGTTAAGATGGAAACAAAAACAACAATAATATTATCTTCTCTTTAGGTAGGAGATGCAAGGACTCTCACACAAAGCCAAAATTCCCTAAAATTTGCCTGTGGTTGCTGTAAGTGAACATTTTCTATTGTAATGTCTCTCTTGTCAAGTTTGCTATTTCTTCCCACTGATATAAAAGTTTAGGAAAGCCAGATTTAAAGAAGGTTTTAAAGATGAAAATGAAAACAAACAAACAAAATAAGCCATAAAAATGCAGTGCTCAAAAGCCTCATTGAGAACTAGAAGTGGATGCCAGTTATAAGTGTTCTGAAAGAAATACACTGCTGTCAGGGAGATGATAAAAGCAAACAGACTAAGAGAAACAAAGGTTTAAAAAGTTTTGGCATTTCATACAACAGACTCACAAGACAAAATGAGCAGCATCAACCCAGTTCCTTGGGTGCAGGTGTACAGGCCTCAAACACCCTCCAAGGTGCCACATGCATAAGCACTGCTGCCACCTCCCAGTTCTTATTCACTTTCGGTTCAAAATCAGAGTTCACATGTGTCCTCTCTGATTTTGCTTTTTTATATAAAGCCCCTCTGAAGAGCAAGTCAACTTAGAAATGTGGATTAGGTTATTTTAGATGTTTTATATTGATAATTTAGGCACATAAATTTCCATGTAAGGATTGCTTTTGTTGCATCCCATAAATCATGTTTTCATTTTCTATCAGTTTGGAATCTTTTAAAATTTCTCTATGCTCTCTTCTTTGATGATACATTATTTGGAAGTATACTTTTTAATTTTCAAATACATAGAGATTGTTATAGATAGTTATATCTGTTAATTTTAAAATTAATTCTCACTGAAGTAAGAATATATATTTTGCAAAATTTCAATTTTTTCAATGTTATTGAGTTCTTATTATATCCCTGCATATGATTGATCTTAGTAAATAATTATTTGGCACAGAAAATGAATGTGTGTTCTGCAGTTATCCTACCTAATAAAAACCTAATATGCTAAGTGTTTGGTCAACTGGTCAACCGTTCAACCAATCAAAGAGTAATATGCTAATGATATGCTAAGGCTGCTCAACCACTTGCTATGATATACACTTACCATAAGGAGGCAGAGAGCCAACCAGTCAACCAATAGCTATGAGATGCACTGACTAACAGGGGGCAGATACTCCAACCTGTAAGTTAGCTTGCTGCTGGGGTCTGGCCAATTGGGACTGAGTGAAACAGGCTGGACATGCTCTGGAGCCCTCCTATGTTCCCTCCCTGGCTGGCCAACCTCCCACATCTCTCCCTAGATCTGATTGTGCATGAGTGAGATCCCTTGGCCTGGCCTGTTCCCTCTCACAATCTGGGACCACTAAGGTTATGTTGGAGAGCTGGTTTTGGCCAAATCCTGCAGGCCTAATAATGGAAATGGGCCAAATTTTCTGTCACCAGTTACTGTCTGCACAGCTTGGGCAAGTTACATGGAGAATCTTCTGATGGTAATACATGGAATCATGCACTGAGCCTCTAGTTAGATATAATGTTCTGCAAATGACAATAATATAAATATGGAATATTGTGCTATCCAGATTCTTTATCATTCTTATTATTTACGAGAGGCCCATTGCACTAAATTCATGCATGGGGGGATCCCCTCAGCCCATTATGCACCCTCTCCAATCAGGGACACCTTTGTGGATATCCGACTGCCATTTTAGGCCTGATCCTGGGTTTGGGCCTAAAACGGCAGTCGGACACCCCTCTCACAATCTGGGATCACTGGTTCTTAACTGCTCACCTGACTGCCTGCCTGTTCAGTTGTCCGTTTGGTTGTTTTGGATGCAATGGTCGCTTAGCTTTCACATATATAGATTTCTCTATTTATCATTGCATCTATTATTTCAGAATGAGTAAAGTGTATGTAATGCTTTTTGTACCATAAGTTATAACTAATCATAGCACATTCCAAATTAGAAAGCTGCTGCCTTTACTTTATTGGCAAATGCATCCAGAATGCTGCAGAGATTTTCACTTTTCTTTTTTCATGCAAAAAGGACAACTTTCTGGGTAAAATAACTTTCCTAATGAACAGCCTTTCTTAATGGATGTTGTTATGGACTTAAGGTATGTATCCCTACAAAGGTCATGTGTTGAAGCCCTAATACCCCAAGTGGATTGTGTTTGTAGTAAGAAAGTTATTATGTTAAATGAGGTCAGAAGGGTGGGGCCCTGATCTGAATGTATTAATGTTTCTATAAGAAAGAGATATCAGCCCTAGGTAGTTTGGCTCAGTGTATAGAAGGCTGGCCTGCGGACTCAAGAGTCCTGGGTTCAATTCAGGTCAAGGGTACATGCCTGGGTTATGAGCTTGGTTAATCTGATTAGTGATTCCCTCTCATAATTGATATTTCTATCTCTCCATTCCTCTCCCTTCCTCTCTGAAATCAATAAAAATATATTTAAAAAAAGAGAAAGAGATGGCAAAGAGTTCACTCTCCCTTGTTACAGGAAGCTGCCCATTGTCTTCACAGAGGTGTGAAGAAGGCTGGTGACCTTTGAGCTCTGGCAAGGGTCAGAGCTATGCACCCACTATTTAGTAGAGACAATGGTAGCGGAAGCAGTTTCCCCACCAGACAGTCATGTAAATTCTTACTAATAAGATAATCTGCCTGTTACTGGAAATTGCCTAAGGGCTATAGGTGGGTCAAACTGAATAAAAGGATCTCAAGGCCTGAGCCCCAAAGGAGTCCTTCCCCTTGAGCTGGGCTCCCCTTGGTCCCCCAATATTTCCAAATTATCTCTTGTTTTGTCTCTTTCATTTGTGTGTGGTCCTTCTTCTGGAACCTGAACCTTGAACTTGAACCCTGAACCACTCAGGACGTGGGGGGACTTAACACCCTGCCTCTGAATGCATTAAGAAAAGGCCATGTGAACACACAGTGAGAAGGTGACCATTTGCAACCCAAAGGAAATCCCCACAAGATACCAACATGGTTGAAGATCCTGAACTTCCAACAAACAGAAATGTGAGAAAATAATATTTTGTTGTTTAAGACACCCATCTATAGAATTTTGTTATGACAGCTCAAATAAACTAATGCAAATGTTTAATGTACTTATCCTTGTTTCATCCCTATGTTATAAGGCTAATATGAGAGAGAGAAATTGTTGTGAATAAAGGATGGAAGAAGGTGAAGAGAATAGCCAAAGAACATATATGCATAGTCCATGAACACAGACAACAATATGGTTATTAAAGCCAGAGGGAGGAGAGGGCAGGGTCTGAGTGGAGGGGGACAAAAGGAGAGAAGGGGGACATATGTAATAATATCAACAATAAAAACAGTCTGGCAGGCGTGGCTTAATGGTTGAGCATAGACCTATGAACTAAGAGGTCATGGTTCAATTCCTGGTCAGGGAACATGACCAGGTTTTGGAGACGATTCCCAGTGAAGGACATTCAGGAGCAGCCAATCAATGATACTGTCTCATCATTGATGTTTCTATCTATCTCTCTCTCCCTCTCCTTTCTGAAATAAATTAAAAAATATTTTAAAAAATTAAAATTAAAAACATTATAAAACTCTTCCCATGGAATAGAATAGTACGAAGTGAAATATATTTGTTGAAAATTTTGCCAAATTCCAGAATAAATGATTCCAAGTAGTGACAAGGTCTTTCGGTACAAAGTCTTAGTGTCAGTCAGTGTCTAGTCAGGAAGGGAGAGAAAATGCTTGGCATTTCAAAAGAGGGTGCTTAACATGGAGAACTTGCAATAAAGTTATTGGAAAAGCATAAAGGACAACAAAGGTAGTAAGAAGCCACCACCAAACCAAGAACTAGAGGAGGGTGTCATTATCAGAACCACTCCTTCCTGGCACTAGAAGGACTACAGAGGAGACACACTTGCTGGAAATAGACAGAGCAGGAGCAAAGGGCCTACTCTCTGGCATCTTCCTTTTTCCAACCTTCAGTTCTATACTAGTGCATTCAATTTCACAAACCAGGTGGACATAAAGGCAAAAGACCCAAGAAAAACACATTTTCAGAGTTAAGAATGCTGAATACAGAGCAGAACAAAGAAAAAAATGGGGGTGGATCTGAGAGCAGACAGAATGAATAGCACAGCCTAAATATTAGCATCATTATTAATCAATGAATATAATGTCATATATCTAAGGCAACATGGCACACTGAGTGTGTATAATGGGGCATGTGGTGAAGCCTTGGGAGTCTGAGGAAGCCACTGACACATATTCCTTTTAAGCTTAGAGACAGATGTTTGGACTCATAAACTATTATGACAACAAATTAAAGATGAGAAATTGCTCAGAAGCAAAGTCTCATATGATTGCTGTTAGTTCACTTTTATTCAGCCTGGTTTCCAAAAAGCATTTGACCACAAGGAAAGATAGCAATAAAAAAGAATTTTATTGTTATTTTAATATTAAAATGATCATATTATAAAATTAAAATGACTTAATGACAGACCATCAAACTAAGAAGACATTTTCTTCCCCCAAGGATGTAATTCTCACTCTGCACTCTCCATGTGAAGCCTCAGACAGGAAATATTAAACATATTGTCTGGCCTCAGTAAATTTACTAACATGTTTGGTGGGGAGGGGATCTGTAATAAAAATGTTTTAAAAACATGTATATAAAAATGCAAAACAAATATTAAATTATTTAGATAACTTACATTTACCCATTGCCTACTAACATCCCCACTGTGCTAGGCAAATCATTTACCTAGTCAATAAATATGTCTTGATTACCCAATTTGCCAGGCCTGGTAATAAATGGTATGTGTCAATGCACTAAAGATCCACTTATTTGTAGTCTTCTCTATTTAGACTCTAAGCTCACTGAAAATAGTAGTTCTGATTATTTGTCTTTTAAATTTCCAGCAAAAACAAAAATGTTAATTTGACAATGAACAAAATTAAATTAAAAAAAAATCCTGCAAAACAGCCTGGAAAATATGAGATGTGTTTGAAGTCACCCAGTTGCTTTATTGCAGTAACTAAAGGTCTGATTCATGAAATTTGTGCAAGAGTAGGCCTTACTTCCCCCTGCTGGCTGCTGGCACTGGCTTCCCTCACAGTCACGGCTTTGTCCAGAAGGACATCCAGTTTAATTAGCATATTATGCTTTTATTAGAGGCTGGTTGCAGGAAGATTCCTGCAAGAATAGGGCTTCCTGTAGCCATCTCCACTGCCCTGACACTTCCCTCCCTTCTCCACTGCCCCGCTTGCTTCTCCACAGCTTTGCTACCTTCTAAAGCACTTGGCTTCTTTCTATGCTATCTTCAGTCTTCACTCTGCACCTGGATATGAAAATTAACTGTAATCTTGGTTGGATTAATTTGCATGTGAGCATAGTGGAGGTGTGGTCAATTTGCATGTTTCTCTTTTATTAGATAGGATTATTATAGATGGCACACACATGCAGGCAGACTTGGGCAAGGCACATTGTTCATTTTTCTTGATATATCTAGGTTTATATACGAGACATCTTTTCTCACACCCAATCATTACCCCAAGCACACATCACATAAGTTTCTCTGTACACAGCGGAATGTGTTTCTTCACTCCTGTACTTGGATACCAAGGCATCAAGTGTGTGTACATCTTTATGTTAGAGGACTCTTATTTGGGATTGAACATTTCACTGAGACCACTTCCTTGACAGCTCTTTCAGAAAACAAACCAGACCATCAGTCTATGGAAACAGGGCAACTGAGGTATGAGAGCACTAGTTGACACAATCCAGAGGGTCAGTCCAACTTTGATCTTGTTTTCTTTTTTAATTTATCTTCATTGTTGAAAGTATTACAGATACTTTTCCCCATATTGACCTATACCCTCACACTTCCTTCCCCCTGCTGCCCTTCACTGCACTGTTGTCTGTGTCCATGGGTTATGTATAGGTGCATATAAGTTACCTATCTAATAAAAGAGTAAAGTGTAAATAGACTGTCACTCCAAAACACAAGATGGCCATACCCATATGATCAAAGATGGCTGCCCCCATGTGGACACAAGATGGCCACCACAAGATGGCCAGTGAGAGAGGGCAGTTGAGAGGGACAAGGCCTGTAAGAGAGGGAAGTTGGGGGTGATCAGACCTTTTGGGGAGGACAGTTAGAGGTGAACAGGCTGGCAGAGAAGATCTGGGGGGGAGACCAAGATGGCAAGGGATGACAGTTAGGTGTGACTGGGCCAGCAGGGGAGGGTATTTGGTGGTGACCAGACCTGTAGGGAAGGGCAGTTAGGGGTGACCTGTTGGGCAGGGGAGAACAGTTACGGGCAATTGGCTGGCAGGGAAGCAATTAGACATCAATCAGGCTGGCAGAGGAGTGTTTAGGGAGTGATCAGGCTGGCAGGCAAAGTGGTTAGGGACAATCAGGCAGGCAGGCAGGTGAATGGTTGGGAGCCAGTAGTCCTGGATTTGAGAGGGATGTCCGACCTCCCTTGAGGGGTCCCAGATTGGAGAGGGTTCAGGCTGGGCTGAGGGACAACCCCCACTCCCCGCCCCCAGGCATGAATTTTGTGTACCGCACCTCTAGCTTGGTTAATAATCAGTTACATACTCACCTGTCAGCCTTTGAAGAGCAAGATGAGGTAGAGAGGACTCCACGGGATTGTGTCTAGGTGTTTTTCTTACTGCTTTATTCCTGTCTATAGAAAGTCCCCACTAAATGAGCCCTGCCTTCGTACTTCCCAGAAGATGGCTGGACTTCTTTCTGTTTCCATGGGAAGAACAATCATTCAGAAGAACTGGTGATCTCCCCTTGCTGCAGTGGCCTTTCTGAATAAGCCTCCACCTCTGGAATGGCATAGCAGGCACAACTTCCTCTGTTATGGATTTTTTTTAAAGCCACAATAGAAGTAAAACTAGAGACAAATTTGAAAATTCATTTTGAAAATGACATTTAATAGTTAGGTAACTCAAACAAGACAATGCTTATATTAATTAACTAGAGGCCAGGTGCACAAAATTCATGCACGGGGATGTGTGTCCCTCAGCCCAACCTGTATCCTCTCCATCTGGGACCCTTCAGGGAATGTCCAACTGCTGGGCCTAAACATGCAGTAGGACATCCCTTTCACAATCCGGGACTGCTGGTTCCCAACTGCTCTGATTGCCCCTAATCACTTCTGCCTGCCAGCCTGATCACCCCCTAACCACTCCCCTGCCAGCCTGATCAACACCTAACTGCTCCCCTGCCAGCCTGATGGTCCCCAACTGCCCTCCCCTGACAGTCTGGTCACCCCCAAATGCCCTCCCCTGCATATTCCCTCTTTATTAAATAGGGTTTTTTCTTTAATATATTGGACAGCCTTACCTAGTTTGGCTCCATGGATGGAGCGATGGCCTGCAGACTCAAGGATCCCAAGTTCGATTCCAGTCAAGGCCATGTACCTTGTTTGGGGGCATATACCCAGTGGGGACTGTGCAGAAGGCAGCTGATACATATTTCTCTCTCATAGGTGTTTCTAGATCTCTATCCCTTTACCTTCCTCTCTGTAAAAAAATCAATAAAATATATATTTTTAAAAAAAGAAACATTTAAGATTCCTTCATATCTGCCTGGCTGGTGTGACTTAGTGACTGAGATCCCAGGCTGGGACTGGGAGGGGATCATTCCCAGGCTGGGGCTAAGACAGGATTTCTCCACAGGGCTGTGCATCCCTCCCAGGCTGAGACTCCAGGCTGGGGCTAGGAAAGGATTGTTTATTGGGGAATGAATTTGTTTTTGTTTTTTATAAAGGGTCAGGAGGGCCTCTGGGTAGCATTCTGCCAAGCTGCTTACTCTGCCCAGACTCAGACAGGGCTTAGAGGAATGGGTGCCATCATCTTGTGGCTTTGGGGCTGCCATTTTGTCACAGAGTGATGGTTAATTTGCATATTACTCTTTTACTAGATAGGATGGTAGAAATGAAATGGGTTTTTAAACACTTAAGTAAAGAGAAGATGTTTTCATTTATATAATAAAAATTGTGTCTATAAAATTCTTAATAGGATGATGGGGGAAATGACTAATATACATATATGTATATGTGTTTGAACGTATCTATGCATTCATGAATGTGTGTATAGATATTTGTACTTTAACTTCTTTTTTTTTCTGTTTGTCTTGTTTTTCTGTTTGTCTTGTTAAAGCCACCAGTATTATCTGATAGTGTTAACACTACACGGGGAATGTGAGATGGCATAGTACTCACTGTTAGACAGACTGCTAGCAATCTGAAAGAAAAAAAAAAAATCTCAGTTTGGACTGCAGAGTGTTCCATGCAGGCTTGGCAGTTGTACATTCACTGGGATAAATCACTGGTACCTCGCTACATTGTTATTGTGGGATCAGGCAAAAATATTTGGCAAACATTTCAAAGTAAATGCTTCAGTCAAATGATGGCAGCTAAAGAGGAAAATGCCAAGACTAAAGCAAGTGAATACTTTGCTATGAAAGGGTGTTTTCCTAATGGAATATTTAATTAAATGAATTACAGTCCTACTTTAATTTCATTAGAATGGTAGTAACTTTCTTTAGGAAACTAAGAGGAAAGGTCAATTTTAACATGAAATATTTTTTTTCATTAAGACTTTACCTTTAAAAATAACAAATGTAAACATTTGGAAAAGTGGCAAAATAAGAGTAGACTGTCAGTTCAATTCAGTCATGATAAATACCCATTTCTACTTTGGAATCCCTCCCTGGAAATCTAAATGGATTTTCCTCATAGCAAGAATGTGCTATGAGTTTGAATATAGAAAAAAAAAAACAGATTTATTATTATTATTATTATTATTATTATTATTGAAACATGTTGCCTTACCAGAGCTTAGGTGGGTCCAAATTTCCATTATAAGTAAATGTTTTCATAAGGACTTTATAACTTGGACATGACAATTGGCTATAATCTTCAACTTGGTGAATAACATCTCAGCCTGGGGCAGGCATTTTCCCTCCAAAGGCAAACATCAGGTGAGTCAGTTGCTTTTTCCCCCCTCCCTTCAGTTTTGAAGTAAAAGTTAGGAAGATATATATCAATGTCAAATAAAGATAAGCTTGCGTTTTTGCTTTTTTGTTTTCAGTTTTTACCTAAAAAGAGCTAGTAATTGAACAATTATAGTATTTTTTTGAATTTCAGGGAAAATAGAAGATTAAATTCTCCAAATGATTAATGTGTATGTGACAATTTATCTTCATCACAATTTACCTTTTATGATAATTATTCCATATAAAATACCTTGCTTATTTGTATCATCTCTTTTGGGAATGCAAAATTAAATGAATTAAAACATAAAAAGTGCCTAAAATGTCAAAATAATTTCTTAATACTTCAATGGAATCACTCACTACTATCTTATCTTCTCAAAATAGAAAATTTGTGTCAGGTTTGAACCTAAGTACTTTCCCTCCCATATTCAAATATTCAAAATAAATTTATGTTTTAACTTTGAGGGAACCGAATTGTTTTGAAAGTGTTTTGTTTGAATGTGGTGATTTTACCATTGCTTACCATTCTCCCAAGCAAAGGGAGGCACCGAGGGTCAGGGTTGGCAGTGGGTATGACCTTCATGTGGACAGCAGTGATGAGTGGGAGTGTCCGGCTCACTCTCCTAGCTCCCCACCTGGACTCACATTTGTATGGCTCTTGTTTGGGTAGAGTCCTCTTGACACTAATCCACTATCTGTCTCCCTCTGATGACTCAGCTTGAATATGATTCTATAGCTGGAACCCAGCATTTGGGTCTCAGCCACATCTCATTTTCTTATTTTTAATCTTCACCTTGACGTTGAAAAGATATATTCTTATTGATTTGAGAGAGAGAGAGAGAGAGAGAGAGAGAGAGAGAGAGAGAGAGAGAATCTATGGGGGGGGAGAAATATCACCAATCAACTGCCTCCCATATGTGCCCAGAATGGGGATCCAGACCAGCAACCTAGATATGTGCCCTGACTGGGAATGAAACCACTATGTTGTGGGTATACTGGACAACGTTCCAACCAACTAAGCTACCTAGCCAGGGTCACAATTCATTTTCTTACTTCAAATAAAGAACCTAACATCTTAGGCAAGTGGCTTACCAGTTTTGCTGCCAGAGCAATATGTGAGAGAAACCCTGATTTTATGCCTTGGATGAAATCTTTCATCAGTAGGTTTATGGTGTCTTGTGTTTTTATTTATTTCTTTAGTTTTATTAATTTCTTTATTGATTAAGGTATCATATATATGTCCTCAACCCCCCAATTCCAATCCCCTACCCCTATTGTCCTTGATCACTGGTTATGCTCATATGTATTCACATAAGTCCTGTGGTTGATCTCCCTCTTTTATCCCCACCCTCCCTTTGAGGTCCAACAGTCTGACCAATGGCTCCTTATCTCTGGATCTGTTCTTGTTCATCAGTCTGTGTTGTTTACCATTTCCACTAGATGAGTGAGATCATGTCCTACTGGAAATATACTTATAAGAATAAAAAATGAGACAAGCTATTATCATTATGCTGAAAGGCATATAAATCAGTCTGTAGTGAGCTTCTTTCTGGGCCACCAGTTCTTTTGAGACCCAATTTCAATGTCAAACAGTTCCTTATGTGTACATGACAGCAATGATATTTCAGTTCTGGATAGTGGGCAAATGGTGGTAACGCAGGTCCAACCTTCTTTGGTTTGGTCCTGGGCAACCTGCAGTGATACACAGCTGCTGACTGCTATTAATGGTAAGGCGTCATCAGCGATTTCCATCTCTGGACTGCTTCTCTTCTGTCTTCATGGTTGGAGTAGTCCTGTCAATTCCTCTCTGTTGCCAGAATCAACATGGTCTGGGAGGTGTTTTCTAAAAATATATAAACATATTCTCAACCAAAAGTTAATAAATGAATATTTGCTATAAATTTGAATTGGGATCCTTTTTCATTTTTAACCCAAATGATTTTCCTCTGGCTTGTTTTGACACATTGTGTGTTTTTCATGGGTGTCTTGATGATAGCATTACAATTAATTTTCTAAAGTACAAATTTTCTAGATATAATTTACTTTCAGGATATTTTTCCTTATATAATATTCTTCTACTTTCCTCCTTTTTTGATTTAAATATTAGGAGGATTTTGAAAATTTTATAATGTAATCTTGATAGCTTTTAAATTTTAATTTTTTTGCACTATAATATGACTGCTTTAGTTTCATTTCCTGTTGTGAGATGAACTACCAATAAAAATTTTAGTTAATACTTTAAAAACAGCTTTTTTGTCCAGTGCAATTAGTTTTTCTAGAATATTTGCTTATTTCAATTAACCAATTTAAATTAGCCTGAAAACTTGTCTACTATTTTACTGTCAAATTTATTACTCTAAAACAATCTTATTTTCCATGTAAATATTAGGGGAAAGGATTATTTGCTTTCTTGAGTAGGCCCTGAGCATTCCTGGTGGTAGGCTGGATTTAGATATTAAAAACCCACTTCCCCACACCATGTTTACAAGACAACTCAAACAAGTCTTGTTGTAGTGTGAGGGCAGCTGCTGTCAGCCAAGTCTCTGTCTTTTACCCAGGTCCCGATTTCAGCTGGGCATGGGAAGTTAAGCAGCCATGGCGGCAGGAGACTCCTTCAGCAGGGGTACAGTTTCAGGCCCCTGCAAAGTTTTGAGGGTGAGGGTCTGTGTCCCACCTCAGATGACCCCCATGTTCTCTCCTGATGGTGCCTCTTAGACTGTGCCTGTCTTAGATTGTTCCTTCCCTGAGGAATCTTACCAATCATTGGCTAACCAGCCATCCTCTGGGTCCAAACAGGGTGATGTGAGGTTCAGTTCTGTTTCCTTGATATCCTAGCCCCCCGTGACCTCCACGTCCAGCTCCTGCCTTAGGATTCCCATGCCTGCTGACGGGGCCCCAGCACTGATCACATATCTTGGGGAACCCAGGTTTCTTCTCCAGGGAGGGCCCAGCTCGCCACACTGGGTGAGAGGCAGATCCATGGTACCAGTCATCACACAAGGCTTCAACTTCACCCTGAACAGAAAGCTCAGGCAGCAGCTGTGGGCAATTGAATTGTGAGAAGAGGGTCCCTCTTGGCCAAAAGAGCAAGAGGGGCCAATATAGAATGCTCAGGTGCCTTCCCAGCAGGCCTCTACACAATGGAAGGGATTAAATCCTTTCATTTCATTTTTAAATTGCTGCCAGACATTCAAAGAATTGATTTGTAAGTTTGCTTGGGATAATTGTATATTATGCTGTTATAATTTTAAGATATCAAGAGATGTGTTACCTTTGTCTCCAAGCACTAAAAAGATGATTATTTATTGATCCCCCAAGGGTTCGAGGTACTATTATAAGTAATTGGGGTAACACAAATCTGGGGAAAATTTTAATGACATTGTAGAATAATATCATGTCAGGATATTCTTTGTTCTAGGCCATGGCAATTCCATTTCATACTGGCTGTCCATTTCTTTTTCTATGGACCAGGTCTTAGTTACATTTTCTAGACCTCTCCAAGGGGCTAGTAGTTACACCCTTTCTTTGTTGTCCACACAAGCCAGAAACCACTCTTTAATATTTATTTATTTATTTATTTATTTAAAATAAATTTTTATTGTTCAGATTATTACAAATGTTCCTCTTTTTCCCCCTCCTCCATTCTTCCCCTCCACCAGCTTCTCACCCCACTCTCTGCCCTTTCCCCACCCCCATTGTCCTCATCCACAGGTGCACAGTTTTTGTTCAGTCTCTTCCTGCACTCCCCCACTCCCCTTTTCCCTGAGAATCATCAGTCCACTTTCTTTCCATTTCTCTGATTCTATTATATTTACCAGTTAATATTGTTCATCTGATTTTTTAATTCCCTTGGTTTTTAGATTCACTTGTTGATAGTTACATATTTGTTGTTCATAATTTTTATCTTTATCTTCTTCCTCTTCCTAAATAACCCCCTTCAGCAATTCATATAATTCTGATTTGGCGGTAATGAACTCCTATAGCTTTTTTAAAAAATTTTTATTTGTGAAGCTCTTTATCTGGCCTTCGATTCTGAGTGATAGCTTTGCTGGGTAGAGTAATTTTGGCTGTAGGTTCTTGCTATTCATCACTTTGAATATTTCTTGCCATTCCCATCTGGCCTGCATGGTTTCTGTTGAGAAATCAGCTGACAATCATATAGGTGCACCTTTCTAGATAACTACCTGCTTTTCTCTTGCTGCTTTTAATATTCTCTCTTTGTCTTTTGCTCTTGGAATTTTAATTATGATGTGTCTTTGTGTGGTCCTCTTTGGATTCTTTTTGTTTGGAGTTCTGTGCGCTTCCTGGACTTGTAAGTCTAATTTTTTCACAAAGTGGGGGAAGTTTTCTGTCACTATTTCTTCCAATAGACTTTTGGTATTTTGCCCTCTCTCTTCTTCTGGGACCCCCATAATTCTGATGTTTGTTTGCTTGAAGTTGTCCCAGAGGTTTCTTACACTATCTTCAACTTTCTGGATTTTTTCATCTTGCTTCTGTGGAGAGTGTCTTCTGGCTTTTCGTGTTTCAAATCTTTGACTTGATTCTTTCAATCTTCCGGTCTGTTTTTAGGACTCTGTATAATATTTTTTATTTCAGACAATGTATTCTTTATTTCTAGTTGATCCCTTTTCATATCCTCAAAAGTCTCATTTATTTTATTGGCCTTGTCTAGAAAATTCTTGAAAAACCTTATAACTGTGGTTTTGAATTCAATGTCCATTTTTTACTTTCCTCCATTTCCTTTCTTTGTGCCCTGCTTCTTCTCTGCATTTTAGCTGCTACCCTGATTTGATAGAATAGTTTTGTGTGCTAGGTGTCCTGGTAGAGCCAGGACCTTCCCAGTTACCTGAGGTGGACAGTCTTTTGGGCTGTGTGTGCAGTCTTGTTGTTTAACCTTGCTTGTTGTTGATATCACTGGGAAGCGTTGATCTCCAAGACAGTTGGCTGTGAGGATCAGCATTGTCTCCGCTAGGAGGGTTTCTGTGCTTGAGCTGCAGTTTATTTTGTTAAGCTGCTACAATACAGGTGTGGTGCCTGGGCGGGTCTGTAGAATGTGCGGATGGGGCCTCAGGGCGGGGCTTCAGGGTGGGGCGGGGTTTTAGGACATCTCTATGCTGGGGCATGGCTAACAGCCATGGCTGCCATCAGCCTTCTCTGCCCTTCGTATTTCCAAATCCCTGCGTCCCTACGATCCAGCGCAGTAAACAATGATTGCTGGGCGCACCTCTATAAGAGTCACCCTCACTTTCGGACCCAATGACCGACAGGCTAGCTTCTCCCCGTAGGAGTCTGGGTCCCCCACGTGACACCAGAAACTGGATTTCAAAGTGATTGGGAGATTGTTTCCCTTCAGGTTGAAAAAAAGCCTCAAGCCCAGTCGCCCACCACTAGCCTGATTCGTGTGCCTCTGTACCTAGGCTCCTCAGCTTTTCAGCACTTGCACTCCTTTCTCTTTCAGCCAGTCTTCCCATGGTTTTGGGTGATAGATGTCCTGTATATTAGTTTTAATTTTGAAATTGTTGTGTGAGGCGACAGACCAGTTGTTTACCTACACTGCCATCTTGGTTTCTCCATCCTGCTCTTTAATTTTACACACAAAGGGGCAGTGTTTTGATTTTGTGTCATACAAAAGGGAAGCTGTGTGGAGACCCCTCTGTAATTACACTTTCTTGCCCCTCCAATGGACTCCTGGATGACCAAGGTGTTAGGTATTATTGGTGACTACATTAGGTAGGGAAATCAGCCCATGTAAGGGGTCTTACCTGTGAAGTGTCAAGAGCATAAGTCCAAAATACTTCCCCATTTTCCCCAGGTAATATTACCGTACATCTGATGATTGCTAGTACAGCTAGAAAGGCATTCTCAGGCATTCTTGAGTTTCTGGTTACCTCATAATTTCTTCCATGAAGTTTACATTCTGATTGGCATTTCTCTGTCTCTGGAGATTATATATATATATATATATATATATATATATATATATATATATATTTGTATTTTCCCCCCATCAGTTTATGTTGTTCAGTATATTCCACAAATGAGTGAGATCATGTGATATTTATCTTTCTCTGTCTGGCTTATTTCACTAAGCATAATGCTCTACATCTCCATACATGTTGTTGCAAATGGTAAGAGCTCCTTCTTTTTTACTGCAGTGTAGTATTCCATTGTGTAGATGTACCACAGTTTTTTAATCCACTCATCTGCTGATGGGCACTTAGACTATTTCCAAATCTTAGCTATAGTGAATTGTGCTGCTATGAACATAGGAGTGCATATATCCTTTTTGATTGATGTTTCTAGTTTCTTGGGATATATTCCTAGAAGTGGGATCACTGGGTCAAATGGGAGTTCCATTTTCAGTTTTTTGAGGAAACTCCATACTGCTTTCCACAGTGGTTGCACCAGTCTGCATTCCCACCAGCAGAACACAAGGGTTCCTTTTTCTCCACATTCTTGCCAGCACTTGTCATTTGTTGACTTGTGGATAAAAGCCATTCTGACAGGTTTGAGATGGTATCATATTGTTGTTTTGATTTGCATCTCTCTGATGATTAGAGACTTTGAGCATGTTTTCATGTGCCTCTTGGCCTTCCTTATATCTTCTTTGAAAAGTGTCTATTTAGATCAGTTGCTCATTTTTTTGATTGGATTGTTTATTTTCTTTTTGTTGAGCTGCATGAGTTCCCTGTAAATGTTGGAGATTAAACTCTTATTGATATCATTGGCAAATATGTTCTCCCATGTTGTGGGCTTTCTTGTTGTTTTATTGATGGTTTCCTTTGCTGTGCAAAAGCTTTTTATTTTGATGTAGTCCCAATTATTTATTTTCTCTTTAGCTTCCATTGCCCTAGGAGCAGTATCAGTGTGTCTTGTGTTTTTCTTAAGCATTTTTTATTGATTTCAGAGAGAGAGAGAAAGAGAGAGAGAGAGATAAACATTAATGATGAGAGAGAATCACTGATTGGCTTCCTTCTGCACACCCCACACTGGGAATCCAGCCTGCATCACGGGCATGTGCCCTGACCAGGAATTGAACCTTGACCTCCTGTTTCATAGGTTGATGCTCAACCACTGAGCCATTCTGGCTGGCAATTGTGTCTTTTTTGTTTGTTTGTTTGTTTGTTTGTTTTAATCTTGTGTGGTTAATGAGCCCATTAGATAATTTTAAGAGAGCTAAGAACTCCTTTCCAGAAAAATCTGTATTTGGAGAAAGTTATCCCTATAGCTTCAGGTGATCCGTGGATATTCTGAAGGCTATCTAAAACTATTAAATTCATGTGCTCTACCACAAAACTGTCTTATATACTATCTAACAATCACAGTAGGATATCATAAATGATTACTCATATTTTCTCTTTTTCAACTTTAGATCCCCGTTACTACTCTCAGATGAAGCCTTATTTTATTAGAAATAATCGAAGAGATTCTCTATAAGCTCCTGCCATTGCATATACCAACCTATGAGCATTTACTTCTGTTCACTCATGCTGCTGTCTTGTCACTATGGGTGAATTCTCTTGGTAGGTCAGAAAATGTGATCTCCCCCCATTTCCATCACAGTTCAGAACCCTTTTCAGTCACTTCAGCTGCTTGCTAATCTCTCCACTACATCCTCCATGTCTCCCTTTCTATTAAATCCTTCTCATCAGCATATTAAAAGTTGTTATTTCTTCCACTTAAAAAAGAAATTAAAAACAAGCAAATAAGCTCTCCCTACTCCCTCATTCTAACCTATCTTTCCATCCCCAGTGATTGGTATATTTCTATCATTGCTTAAGAAGAAAACTCCTGGAAAGTGATGTCTCTACTTCTTTGCAATTGCTTGTTTCTACCCATTTTCTCTTGAACCAACCAGGCTCCCCCTGCACCCAATCAATCTACTAGAGTTGCCTTGTCAAGGCCACCAGTGACCTCCACATTACTGAGTGGATGTCCACTGATCAGGCTTCAACTTGCTAAACCAAGTGGAAGTTCTGGAGTGGTGATCTCACCATCCTCCTGGCCCTCCCCATTTTGAACACCCAGCTCTCAGAAGAGCACAGTCTCCTGATTTTCACAATACTTCTCAGCTCCTAAAGTATTTATTCTTCATTGCCTTGACTGCATAATAGTAGAAAAGCTAATGCCTAAACCTTACACTCTTTCCTGTAGGATCTATACTTATGCTCATATTTTCAAAAATCTTTAGCTTGAAATTACATAGATTTAAAATTCTAAAACCACAGTCTACATTTTTCCTTTATACTCACCCCCCCCAATATTTATCATTAATTGACAGCCTATAAACTTTACCTTTCATCTCTTTGTCTTTCTGCTTCTGCCAGAATATAAACCCTAAATGGGCAGAAACTCTGTCTTATTCACTGCTGTACCCCAGCACCAGAACTTAGATTGAGAGTTGACACACACAAAAAAAGCAGAACATATTAATGCATGTTAATAATTGAAATAATAATTTATAATTTAAAAATTATATATATATATATATATATATATATATATATATATAGTTTCTACTCTGTGGCTGGCTTTGGATGAAGCAGCTCATTAATTTCATACCAGCCACAACTTAATACCCAGAAACAAATCTCATGACTTTAATATTACAGATGAATCAACTGAAGAAAATTATTATCTTGAGCCAAATCTGGCCCACTCCTGTTTATTTAAGACCAAAAAAAAAATGTTTATATTCTTTAAAGGGATGAAAAAAAATCAAAAGAACAATATTTCATGATCCAAAATAAAATTGAAATTCCAATGTCTTTTAATAAATTTTTATTTTTACATAGCACACACATTATGTCTGTATCTTCCTGGAGCTACTTTTGTTTTGTGACAATAGTTGAAATTTCTGACATATTCTGTGTGATCCCAAAGCTTAAACAATTTACTAGTTTAAGTTCCTTAAAAAAAAAAAAAAAAGTGTGGCAACTTCTGACTTAGAGCACTTGTCCAATATCAAGCAGCTAGTATAAGAGTGGAGTTCTATCACGGAATAAGTTAGTTCTAAGTCTGTGTTTTCTTGTGTTCCATGAACTTTCTTTCTGTGTCTTCTTTAAAGTTACAAAAACATTAAAACAATATATTAAAATAAAAGTTATGCCCTCCTTTCAAAATCTCTTATATCCCACAGACCATGTTTAAGAGTGAGGAGTAGCTCATTCACACAGATGCCCCTACATTTGAACCTCCTAACTCATTTTTAAAGTCACTTCAAATCAGAATAACTTTTTGCACCTCAGTTGCAAAATCCTAAGAACAGGAATTCATAACAAAACCACAATAACCTTAGGACTTTCTGGTTCATCACTCTTGGGTTAATCCATAAAAAATCGTAAGTGAAGACAAAACTAAGAGATGAACTAATTTATGTTGAACCCATTTGGCAGCATTGAAAAATGACTTGTCTAGTGCAAGCAACCTCATCGATCCACTTCTTAGATTGTACACTTAACATGATTTATACTACCCACACCTTCCCTCAAAAGTGCCATTGCAGATTAAGTGGAGGTGAGTTTCCCCCCTTTATTCTCCACCCCACCAAACACACTGAATAGAGAAAAGTTGACTAAATGAGTCTTTAGGGAGAGGCAATTATAAGTGATGACCTAGACAAAACACTACCAACAAAATCTTGTGTAAGAAAAAATATTTTATTTCTCAACATGCAATTTCAATATTGTCCCAATTATGCCCCAATTAATTGATTATCTTTCTAGACTTAGTGGGATAAACACAGGTGACCAGGAATTAGCAATAATGGCCTATCCCCTGGTATTTCAATGTCTAGACAGCTGAGCTGAACCATAACACATGACACACAAGATGGAATTAGCATGCAATCACACAGGGTTTATTTACCTATTCCTAGTGAGTCCTAGGCTCCAGAAAAGGCCACTTGGTGATGCACACTGAAGGACAAACGACAAAAACAGAGACAGGCAAGAAGCTGCAGTTGGTTCAGGATCACACAGCAGAGCAATCAAGGACTCAGAGCAACCTGAAGTCCTTCTCTTATCAGGCAGGAGATGTCAACTGAAGTCCCTCATCGGCTTATATAGACTGAAGTAAACAACTTGTGTCCTTATCAGTGTGGGCCAGATGGTGTGCCTTATGCTAGGAGCAGGGCATTTACATTTTAAAGGCTCAGGGTTTTCACATCAAGATATTGGAGTGTTCATTAACTTTGGAAGTTACAGAGTATTGGAGTTTCCACATAGCAAACATTTCACACAATAATTATTTCATACATTAGAGGGATTTCCTTATGACCATAACATTATTATAAGAGATATCCAGTTAATTTCTAACAGAAAGTGTGTGGATGCCTTAAAAGCAGGCTGCCTTTTCCATACAGTGACCATTTAATTTATTTTTTATTTTTTAAATTTAATAAATCTTTTTTGTTCAGATTATTACAATCGTTCCTCTTTTTCCCCCCATAGCTCCTCTTCACCCGGTTCCCAGCTCACCCCTTGCCTTTACCCACACCCCCACTATCCTCATCCTTAGTTGTAAAATTTTTGTCCAGTCTCTTCCCGCATCCTCCACACCCCATTCTCTCCTAGAATTGTCAGTCTACTCCCTTTCTATATCCCTGATTCTATTATATTCACCAATTTATTCTGTTCATCAGATTTTTTATTCATTTGATTTTTAGATTCACTTGTCGATTCATAATTTTTATCTTTACCTTTTATTTTCTTCTTCCTCTTCTTAAAGAATACCTTTCAGCATTTCGTATAATACTGGTTTGGTGGTGATCAACTCCTTTTGCTTTTTCTTTTCTGTGATGCTCTTTATCAGACCTTTAATTCTGCTTTGCTGGGTAGAGTGATCTTGGTAATAGGTTCTTGCTATTCATTGCTTTGAATATTTCTTGCCACTTCCATCAGGCCTGCATAGTTTCTGTTGATAAATCAGCTGACAGTCATATGGTTGCTCCCTTGTAGGCAACTGTTTTTCTCTTGCTGCTTTTAAGATTGTCTTTTTGTCTTTTGCCCTTGGGATTTTAATTAGGATGTGTTTTGGTGTGGTCCTCTTTGGATTCCTTTTGTTTGGGGTTCTGTGTGCTTTCTGGACTTGTAAGTCAATTTTTTTCACCAGGCGGGAGAAGTTTTCAGTCATTTTTTCTTTAAATAGTTTTTAGTATCTTGCTCTCTCTCTTTTTCTGGAATCCCCATAATTCAGATGTTAGTATGCTTGAAGTTGTCCCAGAGGCTCCTTACACTATCTTCATATTTTTGAATTATTTTTTCTTTTTTTTTTCCAGTTGAGTTTTTCTTCTTTTCTCTCTTTGTGTGTGTGTGTGTGTGTGTGTGTGTGTGTGTGTTTGTAATTAAATCTTTGACTTGATTCTTGCGATCCTCTAGTCTGCTGTCATATCCCTGTATAATATTTTTTTCAGTCAATGTATGCTTAATTTCTAGTTGGTCCTTTTTCATATCCTCGAAGGTCTCACTAAATTTATTGGCGGTTTCTAGAAAATTCTTGAAAACCTTATAACCATTGTTTTGTACTCTATATCCTCTATTTCTTACATTTGTGACCTGTTTTTTTGTCTCCACATTTTGGCTGCTTCCCTGTGTTGATAGAGTGGCTTGGTATCCTAGGTGTCTTATTGGGCCTAGTAGCTCAGCCTCCCCAGTTACCCGAGGTGGACACTCTTGATACTCCCTTTTGTGGGCTACGTGCACAGTCTTGTTGTAGTTAAGCTTTTATTGTTGTTGGTATCACTGGGAGGGATTGACCTCCAGGCCAATTGGCTGTGATGATCAGCTGTGTCTATGCTGGGAGAACTTCTGTGCTGGAGTCACCCTTATGAGACAGACCTGATAAGACATTTCCTCCTCAATTTCTGAAAATTGTGAATTTCTCTTATGTGAATTCTTCTTCTTGTTCAGAAACATATAAGATTAGAGCCAAAGGACTATAGACATTTTTCAAATGTTTACCATGAAAATAGTTCTTCAGGCATAAATAAAATACTATAGCAATATATTTACATGGAATAGATTGGGCCATTTGAATTGCATTTCCCTTAGACTTCAGTAAACAAATGGGACTCAACTTTACCAACAGATCACACCAGTGTCATTTAAGTGTCTGGCAATGAAGATTTCATAGCAGGACCCTTAAACAGCTAAGTATAAATACAAAGTATTGTATTTAAATTCACCTGTAGCCCTGTACAAAGTGAGAGGATGATACAGAAACTGTGAGATAAGAGGGAACACTCTAAAGCTTCAAGGTAGATCTTTTATAATACCATGAAATGGATGCTTTCCAGTTAAATTGTTTCAAAATACTCTCTTATTTGAGTGAAAGTTAAAAAGGACAATGATTTTCCTGTGTGTATTTTTAAAAATGTATTTTATTAATTTTTTTACAGAGAGGAAGAGAGAGGGATAAAGAGTTAGAAACATGATGAGGGAGAATAATCCATCAGCTGCCCCTTGCACACCCCCTACTGGGGATGTGCCCGCAACCAAGGTACATACCCTTGACCAGAATCGAACCCGGGATCGTTCAGTCCACAAGCTGACGCTCTATCCACTGAACCAAACCGTTTTCAGCCCTGTGTGTATTTTTAAAGTCATTTCTGGAGAGACATGTCATTAAGAAGCACTGAGGACAGGAACAGTGGAAAGATTAGGTAATTTGCACCACAGCTCCCAGACCTCAGGGAGGCAGCACTATTTTTGTATCCAGAACCACTGAAGATCTTACACAGCCACCACCCCAAGATTAAGCTGATAAAAAAAAAAAAAAAAAAAACCACAACTGCTACATTGTAGTGAAAACCAGTCTTTCTAAGGTTAACTTAATTTGGAGTTTTGAATTCATGTGAAAGTATAAAGTGCTGAACACTAAATCAAGTTTAGTGTTAAGTTATAATAATAAATCTATTTTTTCCCATATAAGCTTAAACACAATAGCTAAATCACAGTTAAAACAGAAAAACAGCTGAAAAATGCATTCTGGAACAGTAGAGGTGGAAGCCAAATGCCCAAGCATGACTTTTTGAGCAATAATTTGCTTCCCAAACTGGCAGGAACATAGTCTGAACAGTAAAAATTTCTTGACAGAAACCATCTCTATTTCTTTATAACTCCACCTGCTTTATAATTGATCAATATTTGCTTTAACTGACCAAGAAATTGAATATGAAAAATATGGAATAAAGTTTGGGTATTGATTAGTTTTTTTTTAATGCCATTTTTTGTCAATATTATATGTAAGAGTAAAAAAAATGTAATGTTAACATTTTGTATTTAACTTCTTTTCACTTCATTATTATTGATGAGTCATCAAGATGTTGGTCCTCTTATGCTTTGAGACTAGTGCTTCTCAATCATTACTGGGCATAAGAATCCCAGGGAGACCCTATTAAAATACAGATTGTGGCTTACCAGGAAAGGAGGTGTGAAAGAAAAGAGCCACAAGCTAACCTGACAAGCTCAGGGAAGGCCTGCGTGGCAGTCTTGCAAACCCAGAGACCTAAGATAACCACAAAAGATGGTTTGAAAATTAAATATCTAACAGGTTATAGTAGGTAGTCATTTCCCAGATATTTTTCCCAGACAAAGATCAACTTCGATCTTTTTACTGAGCCCATTTGCCTTTTTGCCTCTAAGATAACATATCTGTGAGATGTCTGGGTAACTTGTTACTTCCCTTTTTCCGGAGCCCCTGGGGAACAACCAAATGTGGTGGGCGCCAGGACAGATACCTCAAATTCCTTCTTTATCATGTTAATTGTTCCTGCACTCACCTGAGTACACGTCCATCATTTTACTTTTTATCCAATCCCAGGAGTTTCCCACCACTTTGCTTTCTCCCGCCTCCTTACTCTATCACCAATGAATTTCATGTAACCCACCTATGTCCCTCCTTTGATTTCAGTGTATAAATAGAGAAATGTAATCCACCATTCTTTGGAGCATTATCTCAATCCGTTGAGGTTCTGCTTCCCGGCAATTGTCAACAGTAAGGCTCAAATAAACTCTTTAAAAAATTCTTTACAGGTTTCAATGTTTTTTTTTTTCCTTAACAGAGGATGTTCTCTGAGGCCTGGAAAACCCACAGCGGAGGAGACCATCGAGCAGCTGTGACGCCCCAATCGGCGCAAACACATGGATTCAAGGGAGTTCTTCAATCACCCATGGAAAGGTCAGAGTTTGCGGGGAAAACTTGAGGGTTCTGTGTCCCGCGGCGCAGGCAGTGACGGTAGCCTCGGAGCTCCCGCGAGGCCCCGCCTCCACTGTAGCCTGGAGCGCCTTGTGGCAGCCCAAGCCAAGCTGCGTCCAAAGAAGGCAGCAGAGAAAATCCTGCCTGGCAACACCCAGTGCTGGGTTTCGAGTAATCTTCCCCGGAAGCGGGACTTTTTAAAAAAGCCAGGGGACACGGGACAGATTGTTAAGAATCGCGGCTGTCCCGCCAAGAGCAGAACATCTGGAAACCTTGGCGCCTGATTTCCTTCACCCCCTTGCTCCTGAATACTAGGGAAGGACTGCCCAGTTGGGCATAGCCAGGGAAATTGCAGGAGGAAATTGCCTTCCTAGATACAAGGCATTGGAGCCAGAAGAGATAGTCTGGGAGCCAGCTGGCACCCTGCGAGCTAGAGCCATAGAGAAAGAAGCCCAGAGCAACCAAAAAGACTGGGAGGTCAAACCAGAAACACTGACACCTAGGGCCTGAATTACAAACTTGTTGTTTTTTTTGTTTGTTTGTTTGTTTGTTTTTCCTTTTAATTAATCAAAAATAAATGGACACAAATAACTAAGATATAACCTAATTAAAATTAAGGACTACCTTACAAAACTGAGGTGTAGTGGAATGCTGGGAACTGCAAGACTATCTGGTCCGAGAACTAGGCATGCCAAATACAATAACAGAGGAAGTGAATGACCACTACTGGACATTTTTATGCTAATTTTACTATTCTTTATTTTATTTTCATTTTTTACATCTTTTATTTAATTTTCATTTTTTACATCTTTTACTTAAGAAACGAATTTTTTTCTTTTTTCCTTACTTAATTTTACCTTTTCAATTATTACATTTTTCAATCTCTATCATCACTACTACTACTGCTATTTTGCAATTTTTTTTTCCCCTCTCCAGTAACATTTTATTTTTTCTTTATTTTACATTGGGAGTAACCTTCATTCTATTTTAATCTCTACTATAGCATCATTCAACCCTATCTCAACTTGACCTTTACACCACCACTCTCTTACTAAACTTTACCCTTTTAGTCTCCTGTTTATCCTATCCCTTTCCGGCTTTAGTTTATCCTCTATTCTTTCTGAATACCCACTGCTAAAGCTCTCACTATACTTATAGACCTAAGTTCCAACCCCTGATCCAAGTGTATAAATATCACTCTCTGCACTATATTAACTAGTTAAAAAACAAAACAGAAAACTGTTCTCGTCTCTATCCTTTTGTCATTGTTGGTGTGAATGTTGATTATTGTGAATTTTTATGCTTTTTAGTGAAATGGTTATGCTTATTCCTGTGTTGTTATTGTTGCTTTGTATTTTTGTAAAAAATTCCTCTGTTTTTATTTGTTTTTTTACTTCTGTATATCATAGCCTTATGTAATAATAGTAGATATTGTAGTTTGTATTAATATTCAAGTATTGTTACTGGCATTAGCTGGGTTTAGTGGTGGTTCTATGGGAATTTTCCCCATATATATATAGTTTGTTTCCCATTTCTCTTTTAGTCGTCTTCTTCTTCTTCTTCTTCTTCTTCTTCTTCTTCTTCTTCTTCTCCTCTCTCTCCCTCTTTTCTTTTTTCCCTGTTTTCCAACCTCATTTTGTCATTACTCTTTTTTCTTCTTTTTCTATCTCTTTATCCCTCTTTTTTTATTTACTTACTTATTTATTTATTTTAATTTTTCTTTATTTTATTTTTACCTTTATTCCTTCTCTCCTATCCCCTAATTTGCCTTTCTCTAGTGGTCACCTTTATTAGAGGTTATTATTATTGTAAATACATTCTTGTTAAGTGCCTTTTGTGTTGTACCTGGTAGAGTTGTATTTTGCACCTTTAAATCAACGCAAGAGAAGGAACACCACATAACCAGACATCCTGAAAAGAGAGGCCATGGGGAGACAGAGAAATAGCCTGCACATGAAACAAATTACACAAATTTAGTGGTTTAAAAGAACACAAACATATTAGTTTATAGTTCTCAAGCTCAGAAGTCCAAAATTATTCTTACAGAGCTAAAATCAAGATGTGGTCAAAGCTGTGTTCTTTTGGAGGTTCTAGGGAAGAATCTATTCTCTACATTGTCCCACTTCTGGAGGCCTCTTGCATTGTGATTCATGGCTATCCCACTTAAACTTCTGCTTTGGTCATCAGTTCTGCTTGGACTCTGAATCTCCCCCTCCTTTCTCTTATAGGACCTCTGTGATTCCATTAAGCCCATCCAGATAATCTGGGATAATTTTACCATTCCAAGATCCTTAACCTAATCATGTTCACAAAGTACCTTTGCTATGTTTGGTAACAGATTGACAGGTTTGGAGAATTAAGATGCAAACATTGTTGGGGGCCATTATTCTATCAGCATGAATTGCTTTGGTTAATGGAACATCAACAAAAGCAGTAGAAACTAAAACTGGATAAGCATTTGAGTACTCAAGCACTGGGGCTTGTTCTGTGGGAATCATGTGCTGCCACATATAAAATCTGTGTTATCCTGATAAAGACATTATTGGATTAAAACCGGTGTTTGGGGCTTTTGCAAACAGCCACACCTCTGAGTGAGGTTATTTTGGATCATGTAGACCTAATCTAAGGTGACCAGATTTTAACATTGGTAAAGAGGGACACCATTGATGGGGGGTGGGGAAGGGTGGTGGTGTTGTGGTTCTTGATTAAAAATTTGGACTATATGGAGCAACAAAAATGTTCATAGAACACAAAAAATAGTATTGTAATATGTATATTTTAAATTTCAACGTAAGTACAATTTACAAATATAATAAATACATAAAATTATGTATAGTATTATTTTGTTTCTTGGCATACTTCTCATTTGAGTGATTTTTTTTAGTAGATTGCTGTCATTGTTTAAAAGGTTATGAAATTTTTCACAAGAGTTTGTTAAATTGTATTTCACACATAAAATGGCTTTCAAAGTCTCAACACTTAATTGTGATTTTTCTGATGTCCACACTTTATTTACCATAGAAAAAAACGCATTCAGTCACAGCATTAGTTCCTGGTAAGGACAGCGCGTATTCCACAATTCTAACAACTGATCAACAATGCGAACTTTGCTAAGCAGTTCTCGATAATCAGTTATCAACAATTATTTGTTATTATTAAAATTTAACATTATAAAATTAACAAAAATAATATAAAACTTATATCCTGGCTAAATAGCCACATAGCCGCTGAAACCGTATATTACCTTCCCATTCCCCTATTGTTCCCTAGCTTGTCTTGCATTCTTTCCAAAAAATCGGGACTTTTTTAAAACGCTGCAGGATGTGGGACAAATTGTTAAACATCGGGACTGTCCTGCCAAAATCAGGATGTCTAGTCACCTTACCCTAATCACAATATCAGATATAGACATATGAGTCACCCCAGTGATACCAACAGGAGAACTGCTCTGCCTACTTAAGCCTGACATAAATTGAAGAATCTTGAATAACTAATCATAGTAGTTTTGAGACACTATGTAACAATGTATCTAGCAATTTATAACTCTCTGTTTTTGTTTTTTTTTTTTTTTTTTTTAAATCATGGTAACAGTAATGCATGCACTTCTTTGGGGTTGGGGACATGTGAATTAGAAGAAAATACTCTGAGATTAGAGGGACCAGAAAGGACAATCTCCTAACAGCTCAGTAGTTAGAATCATTTTCTTCGATTAAGAGGGCCAGTTGAGTAACTTTCAAACCCAACCAAATTGATAATTTATTCTGATGAAGAAAAAAAATACATTGGCCTTGACCCAACTAATCAAGCTACTTAACATCTATCTGTAAGCCTTCATTTATAAACTGGATTTCAACAGTAAAATGGGAATTAAAAATAAATGGTGACTCTGTTGTTCCTCTTCTTTAGGATTCTTGTTATCATCCAGTAAAATTGTCTATATTCAACATGTTTTACAACCTATGGAGAGTTGTAATCGTGAAAGCTCTTTCTTAGGTTGCTATGGGGCAAAAGGACGGATGTGTCACAGAACACACAATAGCTATGTGACTTTGGCCAGTAGTTCATCTCTCCAAAATTTGGCCCTCTCTTCTTAGATTTCCCTTCTATAAAACCTCTTGTTTTCTATTTCTAAGAGTTGCATTGAACAAAGAATGAGATGGCTTACCTTGAGCTCCCAGAAAAATGGCATTCAATGAATTTCTCCTCTCCTGTTGTTCACTCTCTCCTCAAACCACTGCTGACCATTTCTGTCAGCTGTTTTTAAAGTGCATATTTTGCACTGCCTTTATGAAAAAGGATATGACTAGTAGGCATACTCATTACTTAATATTTTACAGAAATATGCTAAATAGTTTAAATTTTGTATATTATTTTTCCCTGAAAGAAAGGAGACTGGTTAAGGGCCACAGAGAATGGATAGCAAATTATCTTGAGATGGAAAGTGAGCCCAAAGATAATGAGAAAGAATGCTGGAGTTAACCAGCCAGTAATTTCTGATTATTAGTAAAATGCAAGTGACTCAATATTTCAAACATTGACACTATGGATGATAACTGATTTAAATAACATAAGCAAAATTCTTGTTGCCCAATACAGAGGATGTTAGGAATTCACTTGCAGATTAAAGTCATTTGAATTATTTGAGATTTATAATGAATGTATTCAACAGCTAGTATACAATAGCTGGCTTATCTAGCCTTATCTCCTAAAGAAAGTTTCCCTGAATGACCAAGCTTTTAGTCAAGTTTCTGCATTGTGAACTCCAGATTTGATGTAGTCTCTGTTTAGACAATTTAACAATAACTTCTATTTTAGTACTTAATTATACCTAGTATTGTGAATTATTCATGACTCTGACTCTTATCTCATTTACATTATAGAATCCCCAATAAAAAGTTCATCACTCAAGGACTGAGGACATTTTTTCCACTGATTATTTTAGAGCGAGTGGAAGGGAGGAGAAAGGGGGAGAGAGAAACATTGATGCAAGAGAGATACATCCATTTCTTGCCTCCCACACACACTTGGACTGGGAGTGGGGGTCAAACCTGAAAACCAGGTACATGCTTTTGATGGGAATTGAACCCAAGACTCTGTTGTGCAGGCCAAAACTCTAACCACTTAACAACTCAGCCAGGGCGAATTTTCTTATATTCTTGATAAGCTCTCTTCTCACCTTTCTACCAATAGTTCAGGAAAATAACAAAATATTCTAGAAGTTAATTAGGTGGCATCTCAATAATGGCAGGGCCATGTCACATAGTCATTTTGAAAACCGGCTCTGTAATTTTTAGTGGTAAATCAGATCGGATGAGTTATTTTTTAATAGCTTTTCTTTAACCCAACCAAAAGTTTATTGCAAAGTAAAGTTGGAGAACTAGCAATTTCCTTTTAAACTCAGATATACATACTCTTCGAAGTTCTCTTAAAGTTCTTATCTAACAAACATAAATTGACCAACTGAGAAAATGGTTTAAAAATTAGTGAGAGAAAACATAATGTTAAAATATAAGATCTAGTAGAATATAGCTTTTGTGGTACGTGTCATAATAAAGTAGAATATAGCTTTTGTGGTACGTGTCATAATAAAGTAAAATATAGCTTTTGTGGTACGTGTCATAATAATAGTCTATTTGTGGGAAATATTTTAGTGGATTGCAAGATATTCTTCTAGTGCAGCATAAAATTAACTCAAATAAGGAGGAGAAAATCTTTCTTGTAGAGTTATATTCTGAATGTAGATATAGTCCTCCTCTGATAATGTGTAAGCCAGGGAAGTGCTCAGATCAGTTTTTTGCTTTGTTCTGTTTTTAATGTCAGGTTATCCTTGGGCCACTGCATTATAATCAGCTGGGATGCATTTTAAAAATCAGATTCCTAACTCAATACCAGGTCTATAGATTCACAATCTGTGGAAGTGTGGCCAACACTCTGTATTTTAAAAAATATTCCCAGAAAATTTTGTGGATCCTACTGTTTAGAAGCCACTATTTTATTTTTAATTGTAGCTTGATTTTCTAGGAACCTATGAACATTGTATCCTCTCCCTTTCTCTAGCTTGGTCCATAGTTACCATTGATTCATTCACTGAAGTATTTTTTAATCATTAATTATTCATTTTAATACAGGAGGTGATATTAAAACTGTGTCTAGGGAAGGAGTTCTGAAACTTGGCTTGCATCAGAATCATACTCAGACAATTAATGAATAATCCCCCAGTCTGAACCCAGACCAACAGAGTCACATGCAAGAGTGCTGAGATGAGGACATCCATTTGCCTCAAAAACTGAACTTAGTAATCAAAGTATAGAAACTCTATCTTAAGAAGGAGACAGAATCTCCATTTGAGATATTGTCACTATCTTCCAATCATTAATATCCTGGGTGGCAGTGACACTCTGACCCTGTTGGCTGGCTAACGCACCTGGTCCTAAGTGTCCCAGAGGTGCCAACCACAGAGCATATGTGCCTGGTCTTTCCATGTGCCTCCATACATAAACCAATCTTCCCTGTGGGTAAGTTAACACCTCTGAAGTCCTCCTCAGCTCTCCTAAACTGATGGCCACTCTTCCTGGACCTTCTAGTGGCAAGTCTAGAAGGAGTGTTTCTGCTAAACCTTCTAGAGGCAAGTATAAAATGTTCCAGTCTCTCAGGAGATAATTATTTCTGAGAATACATCAATAGTATAGCATCAGATTCCCACTTCCATTCTTCTGCTGAGCTGAAGGACAGAACAGAGGGTCTCTAAACATCCATGAACCTAAAGGTATCCTGTATATCCCAAATTCATCTGCATGGGTAGAGTGAGGAAAAACCCCCATCCTTTTTTCTTGAAGTTGTCCAAATGCCCATATCAAAGATATTTTGCATATTCCCTAAATCTCTATCACAGTGGTTCTCAATCTCTTGCCGTGATTCTTTAATACAGTTCCTCATGTTGTGGTGACCTCCAACCATAAAATTATTTTCATTGCTACTTCATAACTATAATTTTCCTACTGTTAATGAATTGTAACGTAAATATCTGTGTTTTCCAATGGTCTTAAGTGACCCTGCTAGCGGTTTTCAGAACCACGGGGTTATAGAACCGCTGCGGTAGAGCCCTTAGTACACCTGGATGACATCTGTAAACCCAGTTTTAGGAACAGACCTACAAATCTAATAACAGTTGTTGTTTTTTTGGGTATAAATATGCAAATTTTATATGTCTGGAGTATACCTAGGTTTAAGTTGTGAGGTTCTAGTGTAAACATTTTCAATTCTAGACAAGCTAAAGATATGAGAAGTGGTCTGGATCCTCATATAAATCACAACACTTTGTTGTGTCAATTTTGACTCTTGGGGCTAGTGAATAATTTAGTTAAAGATTTTAGAGAGAGTCTACAGCCATACCACCCTGAACGCGCCCGATCTTGTCTGATCTTGGAAGCTAAGCAGGATCGGGCCTGGTTAGTACTTGGATGGGAGATTTTAGGGAGAACAAAAGGCAAGGCCTCTATTTAGGGGCCTCTTGTATTTTAAATTTTTGAGGACTTAGGTCATTCTATAAACTTTAGTGCTATTTTAAAATGCAATCATAACTAAAAAGGTACATTTTGGAATTATTGAATTGTTTGGCACTTAGAGATTAAAGCTGACATTTGTTGGGCTGAACTGGAGTTTCAAAATTGATAGAGCTCAACTAATCCCAACAATAAAAATGGCCACAAATGAATACTGTGACAGGTTTTGAAACAAGAAAAATCACCACTGAGCTCACCAGAAAAGAGACTGTTAAGTTAAAAAATTATTGGCATTTACACTGGGTAGTGAACACTGTTTTATACATTTTTACATGCCCAGTCACCTCTTTTATGTATCTTATTATAATAATTTTCAGTCATAAACAAAGGTAATAAGAATCATTCAGATAAAATGGCATAAGATTCAGTATGAACATTAGCTATGAGCATTAGCTATTGGCCTCAAAGAACAGAAGAGTTAAAATTCATTTTACTTTATAGTGTTAGAATCTTTACATTAAATATAGACTTTTTTCTCCTGATTATATTGTTACACATTCACTGTTCTCATGCCATAAACCTTGAGGACTTCATTATTTTTGTAATTCCAGAATCTGATGCAAGTAAATGCATCAATGAAAGGCATAGAATAAAAAAAAATTATCAGTAGATTTCAGGGGAGAGAAAAAGACCATTTTGATTCTTACAAGACCATTGATTAGTTACAGATGTTGCTTTCTGATTGAATTATTTTTTATTCATTTAAAAAAATATAGATCTGTCAAAGTATTTTAAGTCATACAAAGATAGAGGTTATTTAAACAAGATTCTTTTATTTCTCTTTGGGGGAAGAGCTTGTACCTTCAAATGCTGCAGGTTACATGGTGATGTAATTTATAGTGACATATGCTTAAATACTTAGTAGTGCCAGTTTCATTTGAGGGATTCCTAGTCCAAAGAAACTGTTGAATCTATTGGTGTCAAGAGCCTTTGCACAGCAGTATGTTCAATCAGGAGGACTTGTGTAAAGGAGTCTTACACAAACATGGTGTCTCTTGCTAGACTTAAGGAGTCCAAACAACAGAACTTCCAGAGAGCAAGCATTAATCCTTTCACAGCAAAGAACCATCTAAAAATGTCTCCTTACTTAGTTCACCTCTTACCTTTCTAATACTTTCTCCTATTGGAATAGAGAAGTTATAATCTAATTTGATAACTTCAAAGGAGGAAGTTGGAGAGCCCCATTATGAAATAAGTAGCAGAATTTCCATGACTATGATTCATAAATTTCTAAGTGGATATGGATTTCATCTCCAAAAGAATTAATAAGCAGCCTTTTTCTCAGTTTTGAAATTTAGATCACCTATTCTTTCTGTACTAAACCCTGCCAACATAGAGGAGAGGTGAGCAGAGGAAGAAACTTAGAAGGGTATCAAGTTCCAAGGAAGAATTTGGAAATTGATACAATAAAGCAATGAGAGGGGAAGTCATTTTCTGTGTCTCTGTGAAAAAGATTGGAGAGTCGTAACCCATTGGCTAGATGGGGTAATTTAAAAGGATAATAAGTAGTAAAAATATGTACATATGAGATGAAACTAGGATCTCTGGATTCTCTGAAGAAATAAATTATTACATCTAAACTCTGGGTTGATTCTCCTATGTAACACGATTGATGAGGGTCTAGGAGACTTCAAATTCAGGTAGAAACATGTCCTCTACCTCCTTGCCAGTCCAACTTCCTTCCCCCCCCCCCCCCCCCTGACACTCTGCTTCCTTTTATACCTTACATCCCTACCCATAGTCTATGGAGCTTTCAGTAACTGTTCTAATGCCCTCCATGAAGGCATTTAAATCCACCTGTTTGAAGGAATTGTTCTGTCCTTCCCTTTAAGGTAATATCTCCATTAAGTTTATTATAAACTAAAATACTTTGGCTTCAAAATCTGAAGTTCTGATTTAGATTCCGGATATATTATTTAGTTTATTTTCCAAAAATCTAGATTTTCTTAATAGTAGTCACACTCTTGAAAATGATACAGTCCCTTTCAGTTCATGTATTCAGTATTTTCACTACTCTATCTAGAAAACAAGTAACAATCTATCAAAATATAATAAAATTTAAGCAAAAGCCGAAACTGGTTTGGCTCAGTGGATAGAGCGTCGGCCTGCAGACTGAAAGGTCCTGGGTTCGATTCCTGTCAAGAGCATGTACCTTGGTTGCGGGCGCATCCCCAGTAGGGGGTGTGCAAGAGGTAGTTGATCGATGATTCTCTCTCATTGATGTTTCTAACTCTCTATCCCTCTCTCTTCCTCTCTGTAAAATATCAATACAATATATATTTTTTTAAATTTAAGAAAAAATGATCTCTTGCAATTTATTACTGAATGAATTTCTATTGTGTGTGTACAATATAGAAAAGTAGATTTGGCGGGAAATGAATAAATCAATAAGTGGGGATTTCCTGTTTCCCCTATCTGAATAGTAAGAAAAAGAAAAATTGACGACTGCGAGAAACACATGAACATTTATTTGTGTGTGTGTGTTTATATATTTTTAATTGAATTTATTAGAGTGACATCTATCCTACCTAATAAAACAGTAATATGCAAATTAACCATCACTCTGCTCAAGCCACACCCACCAGACACACCCACCAGCCAATCAGAGCAAGTATGCAAATTAACCTTAACCAAAATGGCTGCAGCCAGAGAGAGCAGGTGAGAGACTTGGGTTTCCCCAGCAATAAAGGAACCCAAGCTTTCCACACACCTTGGCCTGCCTAGGCCTCCACTCAAGGATACAAATTTTCAATTATAGAAGATAAATCCCAAGAAAAATGGCACCAGCCAAGGAGCTGGAGAGAGCAGGCTAGGGTTGTCCCCGGCAACAAAGGAAGCCAAGCTTTCCACCTGCCCTGGCCAGCCTAAGTCTCCACTCAAGGATACAAAGTTTCCATTATAGAAGGTAAACAGTCCAAACAGAAATGGTGGCAGCCATGGAGCAAGCAGGAGGCTTGGCTCTGTTCCAGGCTACAAAGTTTCAATTATAGAAGGTAAATAAATTTGAGATACCAGGGCCTCTGTTTGAAATTGTCAGGGGGATGGCTGGCCTGCAACCCACCACAGGCCCTAGCCCAGGCCATCCCACACCTGAAGGGAATCTCCACCCTGATATGGGACACCCTTCAGAGCAAACCAGCTGGCCCCCACCCATGCACCAGGCCTCTATCCTATCTAATAAAAGAATAATATGCAGATTGACCATCACTCCAACACACAAGATGGCTGCCCCCATGTGGTAAAAGATCCTTCCCCTATGTGGACATAAGATGGCCACCACAAGATGGCCAGCAGGGGAGGGCAGTTGGGAGGCACCAGGTCTGCAAGGAAGGGCAGTTGGAGGAGATCAACTCTGTAAAGGCTGGCAGAGGAGGGAAGTTGGGGCAAACAAGCTGACAGGGGAGCAGTTAGACATCAATCAGGCTGGTATGGGAGTGTTTAGGGGGTGATCAGGCTGGCAGGCAGAAGCGGTTAGGGGCAATCAGGAAGGCAGGCAGGTGAGCAGTTGGGAGCCAGCAGTCCTGGATTGTGAGAGGGATGTCTGACTGCCCATTTAGACCTGATCCTGGTAAGAGTGGGTCAAACGGGCAATTGAACATCTCTGGATGGGTCCCAGATTGGAGAGGGTGCAGGCTGGGCTGAGGGACACCCCCTACCCCATGCACAAATTTTGTGCACCAGGCCTGTAGTAAAGAGATAATATGCAAATTGACCATTACTCTAACACACAAGAGGGCCATCCCCATGTAGTCAAATATGGTCACCTCCATGTGGACACAAGATGTCCTGCAGAGGAGGGCAGTTTTGGATGATCAGATCAGTAGGGAAGGGCAGTAAGGAGGGAAAAGGCTTTCAGGGGAGGACAGTTGGGGGGAAACCAGGCCTGTAGGGGAAGGCAGTTGAGGGTGACTAAGCAAGCAAGGGAAGGAAGTTAGGGGTAACCAGGCCTATAAGGTAGGGCAGTTGGGGGCAACCAGGCTTGCAGGGGAGGGCAGTTAGGAGAGACCAGGCTGGCAAGGGAGAGCAGTTTGGGGTGTCCAGGCCTGCAGGGAAGAGCCGTTAGGGTTGACCAGATAGCAGGGGAGGGAAGATAGGGGCAATTGGGCTGGCAAGGGAGCAGTTAGGCATTGATCAGGCTGGCATAAGAGTGGTTAGGGGGTGATCAGGCTGGCAGGCAGAAGTGGTTAAGGGCAATCAGGTAGACAGGCAGGCAGGAGAACAACTGGGATCCAGCAGTCCTGTACTGTGAGAGGGATATCTAACTGCCTGTTTAGATCTGATCCTTGGGTTGGGCCTAAGTGGGCATTTGGACATCCTAGAGGGGTCCCAGATTGAAGAGGGATCAGGCTGGGCTGAGGGACACACATCCCTCTTGAACAAATTCCTTTCCCTAGACCTCTAGTTCATTTATTTAAAAAAGTTCTGTCATTTCGATGTATGCTCATATAAGTTTTATGTTTTTTATATATATTTTTTTAATTTATTATATTTGTAAATTGTACTTATGTTGAAATTTTAAAAAATATAATACAATACTATTTTTGCTTTCTATGAAATTTTAAATAAATCTTTATTGTTCATATTATTACAAATGTTCCTCATTTTTCCCCCTCCATTCCTCTCTTCCACCGAGTTCCCACCACTCCCTCTGCCCTTTCCTCACCCCCCATTGTCCTCATCCATAGGTGCACAGTTTATGTTCAGTCTCTTCCCACACCCCCCACTCCCCTTTTACCTGAGAATCATCACTCCACTCCCCTTCCATACCTCTGATTCTATTGTTCTTACCAGTTAATATTGTTCATCAGATTTTTTAATTCCCTTGGTTTTTAGATTTACTTGTTGATAGTTATGTATTTGTTGTTCATAATTTTTATCATGGTTTGGCAGTGATGAACTCCTTTAGCTTTTTTTCATTTGTGAAGCTCTTTAACTGGCCTTTGATTCTGAATGATAGTTTTGCTGAATAGAGTAATTTTGGCTCTAGGTTCTTTTTATTCATCACCTTGAATATTTCTTGCCATTCCTGTCTGGCCTGCATGGTTTCTGTTGAGAAATCAGCTGACAATCATATGGGTGCACCTTTCTAGATAACTACCTGCTTTTCTCTTGCTGCTTTTAATATTCTCTCTTTGTCTTTTGCTCTTGGAATTTTAATTATGATGTGTCTTTGTGTGGTCCTCTTTGGATTCCTTTTGTTTGGAGTTCTGTGCGCTTCCTGGACTTGTAAGTCTAATTCTTTCTGTCACTATTTCTTCCAATGAGCTTTTGGTATCTTGCTCTCTCTCTTCTTCTGGGACCCCCATAATTCTGATGTTTGTTTGCTTGAAGTTGTCCAAGAGGTTTCTTACACTACCTTCAACTTTCTGGATTCTCTTGTCTTCTTGCTTCTCTGGCTCTTTGTGTTTGAAATCTTTGACTTGATTCTTTCGATCTTCCAGTCTGTTTTTAGGACTCTGTATGATATTTTTTTATTTCAGACAATGTATTCTTTATTTCTAGTTGATCCCTTTTCATATCCTCATAGGTCTTGTTTATTTATCTGCCTTTTCTAAGAAATTCTTGAAAAACCTTATAAGCGTGATTTTGAACTCTATATCCAGTGGCTTGTTGTTCTCCATTTCTTTGTGATCTGTTTCCTTGTATTGGCATTTTCACTGCTTCCCTGAGTTGGCTTTGTGTGCTAAGGTGTCATTTTTTTCTTAATTTTTTTAAAAAATTTAAAATATATATATTTTATTGATATTTTACAGAGAGGTTCAGTGGATCAGTCTCCCAGTTATCTGAGGCGGACACTCTTGGTGCACCTCTTTGTGGACTGTGTGTACAATCTTGTTGTAGTTAAGTTTTGATTGTTGTTGGTATCACTGGGAAAAACTGACCTCCAGGCCAATTGGCCGTGAGAATCAGCTGTGTCTATGCTGGGAGACAACCTTATTCGACTAGACTTGGAAAACTGCAAAAGCCTCTGTGCTCAGCTTGGATTGGGTGGAGTTTCAGAGTGGAGCCTACAGCGTTGGCTTCCTGTCAGCCCCGCCCTATGAGGTTCCTGAGTCTCAGTGTTCCTCTATGTCCTTCGGTACTCTGAGAGACAGGTGCCCTCGAGTTTCGTCCACTACCAGACAGTCTAGTCTCTCCTCCAATGAGCTGGGAACTGTGGTTCAGTGCAGTTGGAAATAGGATTGGAAGTGGAGTTCAGAGAAGTCCGGAGCTTTTGTCTCTTCCCACTAGGACAATCCAGCGGCACAGTCAACAGTCTGTCCTCTGCACACATTCACATGCCCACCTCCAGAGCTCTGCCTTTCTCCAGTCCCCTGAGTTTCCGCCTTACAGCTCAAATTCCTTCCATATAAACCTGGGACCCCCAGGGTCTGGCCTAGAACTGGGTTTCAGTACAGTTGGAACTGGGGCTCAGCACAGTCCAGAGTTTTTGTCTCCTTACTACTAGGGCAATCTAGCAGCACTGTCAATACATCCTCTGTGTGCATTAATGTGCATGGCTCCAGGGCTCTGCCTTTTGCCACTCCACTCCCCTGAGCTTCTGTCTTACAGCCTAGTTTCTCTGTATGAGTCTGGGTCCCCAGGGTCTCGCCCAGAACTGGGGTTCAGAGCAGTCAGAACTAAGGTTCAGCACAGTCCGGAGCTTTTATCTTCTTCCCGCTAGGGAACTCCAGCCAGGTACTCAGCTGACCTCTCCTCTCTGACTCCGCCCTCTCCCCACACGTGCACTGTGTCTCCATACCTTTACCTTAGACTTTTACAGCTCCTCTGATTTTCCTTCTGGTTTTCTCTTTCCTTCTAGTTGTAGAATTTTCAGTCAGTCAACTTTCCTGTAGTTCTGGATAATGTCAATTTTGTATTTTTTGAAATTGTTGTGCGAGGCTGCAGTTAGATGTTTACCTATGCTGCCATCTTGGTTTCTGGATTGCCGAGTTTTACTTACCACAAGTAAAGGTCAGGAATTGTTATCCTTTAAATTTTATTTTTAGTGTTTCACTTTATTATTGCTGTGTATGTGCTCCATGTGAGTGACGTAGGTGTTTCTGTACGTGGGTTCTGACTTAGGGTGAAAATCGCATTACATTGCACCATAGAAACAAATCTCTGACAGAACCCGAGGACCTACTGTATTGTATTTTTCATTTATGTCTGGGTCTTTTTTATGGTTTCAATTCCCCTTTAAATGTTTGGTATCTGTTTGTTTAAGTTCTCATTGAAATTATCCATTCTTCCTCTAAGGTTCTTGAGCATTCTTATAACCATCATTTAAAATTCTGCATCTTGGTTGCTTCCATTTCATTTAATTCTATTTGGGTATTTCTTTCATCTGAGGCATATTTCTTTTGTGTCCCCATTTTGTCTATGCATTCAGTAGATCTCCTATGACTCCCAAGCTTGTTATGAGGGCTTTCTGATTTAGGTACCTTTTGGGTCTCAGTAATGCAGTTTTCTAGATCACCTGAGTTATGTCCTCCAGAGATGATTCTTGTGTAAGTTATGTGTTCCCTCCTGTTTTATTTGAGTCTTGTATGCTGTTGGCTTTTTTGTGGGTAAAGTTAATCGTCAGGCTAACTATCACTGTAAGGATAGACCTTGTTCACTGTGTCTGAGTCACTGTTCAGGGGCTTCTCACTAAGGCAAAGTTGTTCCAATAATGACCTGGTGCCTTTCAGAGTCACTCTTTGTCTCTCATTTGTGTGAAATTGAGTCAAGCTCTGGTGTGGTTTGTAGCCCATCACTGGTCTTGTTGCTTCTCTGCCCACTTGGCCAGGGTTCAAGTGTAGGTCTATGTCAGATATTTTGTGTATCCAGCCTTGGGCTACCAATCTGAAACTATCACACTACTCACTCTTTGTGGCTGTGTCTAATTTGTCTCAGTGTATGGGAGAGGTGAAGGCTGTGTACAAGGGTTAGTTTATGCAGCTCTGAGCTAGGAGTAAATTAAAAAAATGTTGACCTCCACTTTTTGGCTATTCCACCACTCCTTGAACTTTCCCAGAGTTCCTCCAGAATCTTATGAAGAAAGGCTGTAGAGTGTGCCTAAGCTGGATGCATCCCACTGACCCTTCTGCATAGATCATTTGGTAGGGTTGGGCTACCAAGTATGCAGGATGGGGCTAGTGGGTCTCCAACTTGAGGGCAGCATGGTCAGGCATTGAATGGGGAGAATGTTTCCTCTATTACAGAGTTGTGCCACTTAGTCTTTTCTAGAAGTTTCCAACTCCAGCTCTCCCCAGGTTTAGGTTGGGTTCAGCCAGGTGTCTCTATTGCAGGAGTAAGCTCTGCATGGTGGGGCCATCATAACTTGTGCAAACATATCAAGAAAGCGTTCTATTGGTGCTGGAACTGGCTGGACCACAGGAATGGGGTGAGCTGCACTCCCTCCTTTAGCTCTTTAGTCATGCATGTTGGAGCCCCAGAATGAAGCCTCTGAGGGAGACACACAAAAATGTTTTGCCTCTAAGCTGAGTTGTTCCTTTTTCCCCCATGAAACTGAGTGTAGTGGAATTAGGCCAGTGGGAGTTGTTAAGACAGATCAAAGCAGTCTTTTGTGGGGGATGGTGTCAATCTATGGGAAGAGAGCAAGCTGCATGCCTCCATGTAGCTCTGTAGCCTCACAATCAAAGCCTGAAAATGGTTCTGAGGGAGATGTGCTCTTAATTTTCAGGTATTAGCAGTGTTCCCTTCCCCTTGTATAATAACTGAACTCAATAGGATGAGGCCACAAGAACTTTGGAAATTAGATCAAGGAAGTATTCCTTGGAGTTGGCGCCTTCTAAACACACAGGATGGAGGAAAGATTAGCTCCCATTCCAAAGTAACACAGTTAAATTACTGTCTAAGTTTCTGCCTATAGTTTACCCAGAAAAAAAAGAGCTAAACACAGGTCTCTGTTGGGTGAAGCAAACAGTCCTTTATAATGGACTTGACATGGTGGTGTCACCAGTATTTGGAAGACCAGGTTAGTTCACTCTCTCAGCTGTAAGAATAAGAGTGCCTGCCCCTGTGACATGGTGTCTGAGGGCAGTCCTGGCAGTTGACTCAGAACAAGAATCTCAGTAGTCAACTCTCCAGATCTTTTCCAGATCCATACCATCTAGATCTTCTCTTTATGACTCCCATGTGCCCTGAGTTATCAGAGCCCTACTATCAATAACAGACTCATGTAGGTTGGCCATTTAGGAAAGCATCTAAGATTTTAGCAGATTCCCTCATCTTACAAGTGGACAGAGTCCTTGCTGGTTGTCACTGCCAGATGTTCCTCTTCTAAGCCCTGAGGTTCTGAAGATTTCTGTGTGGGGTTGAGACTCCATGAAACTTCAGAGGTCCTTTTGCAGCTGAGATATTCCTAGGGTTTCTCACCTACCACACCTTTGTGCAAGTGTCAGCCCTCTCCATATCTCCCTTCTTATCAGTCTCTTTGAAGCTTCTTCTATAAATTCTCAACTATAGTACTCCTATTCAACTGTCCTTCAGTTAGTCATTCAGGTTGATTGCTCTATAATTTCTCTGTAAATTTGGTTTGGCACAAGGAGATGTATGTAGCTTCCATATATTCAATATCTATCTTGGACTCTCTGAATATTTCCAATAAAATTCATATAATCCACCAAGGGAAATACAGCATTGGAACTAGAAAAGGGAGGCAAATGACTATTCTGCTTAGGAATGCCATACATGAGCCACATCTCTAGGTTGGATTCCATTGCTGTCTTTCAGGCCAAACCATGATAATTTTTTTGAGATGTGTCCAATTGTTCTCTCAAAAATTTTTGACTAGCACTTTCCCCTTTTAACCAAAATGAAAGTATGACACATTCATCAAAGGTCACATTAAGTGGGAAAACAGAAAAGAAAATACATATGTAAAATGCATCAGTCTACAAAATTTTCCTGAGCTGGTGTGCAAGTTTAGTGAATAGAAATAAGTTTTCAAGTTGACTCACACAAATACATAACTATCATTATAATCGGAACACACAATGAAGGGCAATTGTCTTTGGCATCATGGAAAAATGTAGCAACGTGGATGGCACACAAATTCTAACATAGATAAGGCATGGCTCATTGTGTTTTTCATCTCTAGGTGAGATCAAATACTGCTGAGAGCCAAAGGTTGATCCTGTGCAGAAAAATGTAAGGTGAACTGCCAACTTGGACAGGTTTAGTATATCCATGGAGGCTTGGCATTCATTCTATGTTCACTATAATCTGGTGTATTTCAGGCACTTGTCTTTCCACCCAGTAACACTGATCCAAGTCTGGCTGAAGATAATTGGACATTGGCCTTCAATGCAGGACATCTAGTGCAGACTGACAGCCTGGAAATGATCCTTATGTCCACCCTTTTGTAGTTAATACTGATTACAAGTGCAAATTTCTCCTCTTCTCAAAAACATTCTTATAATATTATCTCAAAGTATTAATCTATTTGGATTCTATCCTAAAACAAGATTACAGTTTGTTTGAATGTCTATGATGTGAAGCATGTTCAGACAATGACCATTATTGGTTAAATAGTATAATTTAGAGAACCATTCTACAGAGATTGAAACAAAGTTAACATTTAGTGCTTTGCTGTACAGTGCAAAAGAAAATAAAAATAAAAATAAAAAACTCTGCAAGTGTAAGCCACAGCCAGCTATCATAACCACAAGACTTTAGGCAAATATATTTAAAAATTGAGTGTTCAAAAGAAAGAGGATAGTAGCATAGATGAGGGACAGGTGTGAATTATGAACATAAACTTGTACTAAAAGACACAAACAAAGCAAGATCAAGTCAATCTCAAGTTCAGAGAAACAAGGCTGAAATGAAAATTCTGGGACTATAGACACTTCTGAGACATTTTTGAAACACAATTGCCTCAAAAATAGCTTTTTAAAAAATACTCTAAGATTCAAATATAGTGGTCAACAGGACAGCAAGGAGGAAGAGAGTGTTAGTGAGTAAGGGAGAAAAATATGTGTGTGGAGGGGGATGAGGGACAATTAGACATTGCAGGAGTCTGTGGGACTGGCAGATCTGGCTCTCCTAGACAGGGAGCCCTGCCACAATGGGCACTCGTAGGCTGGTACAGTTTGAGCACAGTACCCATGCCATCTTGCAGAGGGGAGTAATGGAGCACAGGAGTGCAGCCATATTAACATCTAGACTGCACTTGGACACCATTCCCAGAGGAGTACAGAGAGCTGCTTATAGCCACAACACACATGGAACCACCCTGTGCCCCGACAATGAGCAGCATGGTACCACCCTGCAGGTCCCAGATGTTTACAGTTAGTGCACACCACTTGAGGTTGACTTAATCTCTCTTTGGTTGTGTCTTTTAGTACAAGTTTATATTTATAATTCACACCCCTCCCTCATCTATGATACTATCCTTTTTCTTTTGAACATTCAATTTTTAAATATAATTGGCTAAACACTGCACAGAAAACCAAACCCAGCATCCAGGATCCCATGGTACAAGTCCTCATGCTGTAAGTACAAGCCAGGGGTACCTCTTGCCTGACTGAACCTCCAGACTAGTGAGTGCTCTTCCCCCAGCATTGATAGAATCTTCCAGCCTGCACTGGCTTCACTGCCTGGGGCAGACAGAGCTGTTACCTGGTGCATGCCCTACTCCCTGCCCAGGTCAGAGCTGGTGGTGTGACCTGGTGTGCCCAGCCATAGGTGACAGAACCACACTGCATGTGTGCTACTAGAAGGTCATAGGATGCCATCCTGAATTGGGTGCCGAGGCCACACAGTGAATTGCTTGACAGAGGGCTCTGAGATCCCACAGGGAGTCACATACCAGAGGAAATTGGCATGTGGTGCCTATAACCTTAAGAATCTGAAGTGAACAACTGAGGGACCAGATCCATGGGAGAAGGGTGTAAACTCAGAGTAGAGACAATAAAGGTGTGAAACTCAAGGCATACCCACCTTTCAATCTAGTGCCATGGTCTGCAATCTGTGACTCACAAGCCACATGCGGCTAGTTGCCCCATTGGGTGTGGCTCCTCCACAAAATACCATGGCCTGGTTGAGTCTCTTTTGAAGAAGTGACATTAGAAGAAGTTTAAGTTTAAAAAATTTGGCTCTCAAAACAAGTTTCAATTGTTATACTGTTGATATTTGGTTCTGTTGACTAATGAGTTTGCCAATCACTGGTCTAGAGGGTCTCAGATAACTAAACCCCTTCAACCCTAAATAGGGAGCTCAGTGCCAGAAAAAAAGATGGCAAAAATGGGGAGACAAATAAACAACATCAAAAGGAAAGAAAATGAGGACTCACCAGAAAAGGAACTAAATGAAATTGAAGCAAGCAGTATGTCAGAGAAAGAATTCAGAATAAGGGTTGCACAGTTCCTAAACCAAGTGGATGTGATAATTATGAACATATTTAAGAATCATCAGGAGATGAACAATGATATAGCAACAATAAAAAATACAATGGAAGGTATCAACCAACAAGAAGAAGCAGAGGATTGAAGGGATGAGAAGAAGCAGAGAACTGAATCAGTGAGTTAGAAGACAGGGCAGAAAACACACCAAATCTGAACAGCAAAATGGAGGAAAAATTAGAAAGCAGAAGAGCTTAAGGGAGATTTAGGGCAACATGAAATGAAGCAACATCCATATAATAGATATTCCAGAAGGACAAGAAGAGGATTAAGTATTAGACAACATATTTGAAAAAAAATGACCAAAAATTACTTCCCTGATTGGGAGGGGGAGGTCACACAAAAACAAAGAGTCCAAACAAGATGAATCCAAAATGACCCATGCCAAAACACATCATAGTTACAATGTCAATCATTAATGAAAAAGAGAGAATATCAAGAGCTGCAAGAGGGAGATGGAGAGTTACCTACGAGACATCTCCCATTAAACTATCAAATAATTTCTCAAGCGAAACATAAGAGGCCAGAAAAGAATAGTATAAAGTATACAAAGTGATGCAAAGCAAAGGACTGAATCCAAAAATACTCTATGCAGTAAGGCTATCATTCAAAATTGAAGGTGAAATCAGGAGTTTTGTAGACAAAAAGGCTAAGGGAATTATCACCACCAAAGCAGTAATGTAACAAATGCTAAAGGGACTATTGTAAATAGGAGCAATAAAAAGGGAAGAAGGAACACAGGCATAAATAATAAAAGTGGGAGAGACAAAATGGTGGAAGAATAGATGGATGTGTCATGAGCCTTGTCCCAGAGCAAACAGAACAAGCAGCTGAAATGAATAACACCCCAACTTGAATTGGCAAAGAAGACTGATCTGGTGAGATAATTTTCAGTCAGGAAGGGTAGAGGACCCTGGAGAAAGGTAAAATCAAGCACCTGGGCAGAGAGTCTGCCAGACATCTGAGCCCAGAGGGTCAGAGGGAAACTGCACAGAACTGGGGACAGGAACAGCATCTGACTATGCAAAGAAGGTCCATAAGACTGCTAGAGGCAGGGGATTCTAGATCTGGGTACAAAGTCATGAAAACCTGAGCCCAGAGGGGGCAGCCTGAGGGCTGAACAGACTGCAGAGTGCTGGCAAGAAAGGAGCTTGCAGAGTTGCAATATTTCCCCTCTCTGTGGCCTGTGCTTTTCTTTACTGAATCTAGTTCATAGGACCTTTCAAATACAGACACTTACCCATGGCTGAGATGGGGGAGAAGGTGCAGAATTGTGGAGTCTGGGGAAAGTCTGGGGAGAGGAGGGGGTCCAGGAGAAGTGGCAGCAAGTATGGTCCTGAGTTATATCTGAGCCCAGACCTGGACAACCATTTCCTCCTGAGGAGATAGCCCCTCCCTCCAATCTCCAGGCAACCAATATAGACACACCCAGATTCCACCCTGAATGGTACAAAGGATTAAATAAAATCTGAATAGTCCCTGAGAGTCCACAGTGTCTGGCCTAAAGAGAGGCCTTCATTCCCAGACACAGGAAACATAAACAGTACAATACAAAAGACTGGGATCTTTAGCCACCCAAAGAAACACTTCACTTTTTCATCTTTATTTTTATTTTATTTTTTCATTTATATTTTGTTATCTTTTTTCTTCTTTTTTTGTTTTCCTTTTTTTGTTGGTTTATTTTCTATTTATTTTCACATTAGTTTTCCATCACTCTATTTTATTTTTATTTGCTATTTTTTATTTTTATACCATTTTAAAATTATTTTTTGTAAATTTATCATTATTATTTTCTTCTCATTCTCTTTCTTCTTACCCACTCATCCCCTTTCTACTTCCTCTATACTGAATTGAAGTCCTACCTATATTCATCCAGTTCTTAACCTTATTTTCCATATACACGTTTAGCATCTACAGATTCTGCCACCATCCTCTTTGCTGGGTGTTTGGTGTTTGTATTGTTTTTCCTATTGGTTCTGTGAGATTTTCTCTCTCTCTATATATATTTTTTTCTCCTTTCTCTTCTTTTTATCCCCTCTCTTATCTTTTTTTTCTATCTTCAATATCATTTGTACTCTCTTTTCTCTCCCTTAATTCTCTTTTCTCAGGTGGTCACCTAATTGGAGATATCAGTGTCATGAGTACATTCCTGCTTTGTTCCCTTTGTGTCATGTCTTGTCGAGGTAAACTTTATCTGGTTTGGTCAATGTGCTAGAGAGCGAGCCACATAACCAGAAACCTGGAAAGGAAACTCAATCCACGAATGGGTCAATAATACCCCAGACCCAACTACAGAAGCAGGAAGAAAGCAGCAGTGAGGGAGAGAGGGTGAGTGAGTGAGGGAGCAAAAGAGGAGTGTGTGGTAATGTGGGGTGTGTGTATGTGTGTGCATTAGTGAGGCACAGTTAGATCCTGTAGACCTTCAGGAGTAGGCTAACTGAGCTCACCTAACTAGGCAGCCTCTGCTACCATTACAAACAGTACCAGGAAGCTGGTTCTTCCTTAGTGGCCTAGCCCTTTTGAAGGTGAGAGCTGCTGTAACTGAGAGTCCAGCCTCAACTTCACCCAGCATGCCCTCAGATAACACCTGGGACTCTACACCCACCTGCGAGGGACCTGCTACCTCGACTGTGGTCCCATGGTTAATGAGTCTCCAGCCACTCTGGACGCAGTCTCCTGTGAATTCTGAAACATGCTCTCATCTGACTGGCCTAATGCTTTAGCCCAGGGCATTGTGATCACATGGGCAGCAGACACATGAGCAACTTGCTCTTGTTCAAGGAGAAGCAAACCCTGAGCAGTCCACCCTAGACTTAAGAGCAGCAGCCCCATGTGCCCTGCCCCTGTCAAGAAGCAGCAGCTGTGTGAGCTGCCCACTCCCCCATCCAAGGAGTAACAACCACATGAGCAGTCTGCCCCATCTGAGGAGCAACAGCTACACATAGCCCCCATCCTGCCCCCATCCAAGGAGCAGCAGCTGTGTGAGCAACCCACTCCCATCTGAGGAACAGCAGCTGCCCAAGCAGTCCACCCCAGTCCAAGAGGCAGCATCCACATGAGCAGACCACCAATGACCAAGGAGGGCAGCCCTGTGCAGCCCATAATGGTCGAGGAGAAGAAGCCACATGCAGCCTGCATCTGCCTAAAAAGAAGCAGCCAGTTGAGTAGCCTGCCTTCACCCAAGAAGCAGCAACGATGTAAGAAGCCTGTGTCCTGTCTGAGGAGCAGCAGCTGCATGTGCAGCCCACACCGTACAAGGAGTAGTGGCCTTACAAGCAACATGCCCCTATCCAAGGAGCAGCAGCCTCACGAGCAGCCCAACCCATCCAAAGAACAGCAGCAGGGTGCAGCAGCCCCCATCCAAGAAGCAGCAGCCATGAGAGCAGCCCACACCCATCTGAGGAGCAGCAGCATTGTGATCAGTCTCTCCCAACATCCAGAGGAGCCCCCACTGCTGCAAACAGCACTCACCAGATGAGCCACTGCCAACTGAGGAGCAGCCCTGCATGCAACTTGAAATCTATATCCATTGGTGAGACCAAAAATGTGTATCCAAAAATCCCCAAAGGAAATAAAAGTGGGAATTGCCAAAAAAGCAGCTAAAGGAAACAGAGACATGTAATATGTCAGAAACAGAATTCAGAATAAGGGTCATACAGTTCATAAACCAGATGGAGGAAAATATCAAAACTTATGTAAGAATAAAGAAGAAATCAAGAGTGATATAACTTCAATAAAAAATATCAAGGAAAATTTCAACAATAGATTAGGAGAAGTGGAGGACTGAATTAGTGAATTAGAAGACAGGGAAGCAACACACATCCAAACTGAACTGCAATTGGAGGAAAAAGTTAAAAGACAGGAGGAGAGCCTAAGGGAGCTATGGGACAACATGAAACAAAAAAACAATTGTACAAATAATAGGGGAACAAGAACAATAGAAAGAGGAACAAGGATTAGAAAACATATTTGAAGAAATAATGTCAGAAAATTTCCCTGATGTCGGGAAGAAAAAAATCACACAAGCACAGAGAGTCCCAAGCAAGATAAACCAAAAAAAAAAACCATACCAAGACACATCATAATTATGATGGAAAATGTTCAGAACAAAGAGAGAATCTTAAAGGATGCAAGAGAGAGGGACAGAAAGTTACATAGAAGGGAGCTCCCATTATATTATCAAAGGATTTCTCAACAGAAACATATCAGGCCAGAAAAGAATGGAAGGAAATTTACAAAGTGATGCAAACCAAAGGACTGAATCCAAGAATACTCTATCCAGCAAGGCTATCATTCAAAAATGAAGGGGAAATCAGGAGCTTCACAGACAAAAAAAAAAAAAAAGTTAAGGGAGTTTATCACTATCAAGCCAGCAATGTAAGAAATGCTAAAGGGAATGGTGTATAAAGAAGAAATAAAAATGTAAGAAGGAACACGGGAACAAAAAAATGAAAATGGCTACAAACAAGTACCTTTTAATAATAACTTTAAACGTAAACAGATTAAATGCTCCAATCAAAAGACACTAAGTGAGTGAATGTATAAAAACATATGAGCCTTATATATGCTGTTTACAAGAGACCCACCTCAGAACAAGGGACTCACACAGATTGAAAGTGAAGCGTTGGAAAAATATCTTTTAGGCAAATGGAAATGAAAAAAAACACACACACACACACAAAACCAGGGGTAACAAAATTTATATCTGACAAAATTGACCTCAAAGTAAAGGCCTTAACTTGATAATACTAAAGGGATCGATACAACAAGAGGATATAACCCTGAAAAACATATATGCACCCAATGCAGGAGCACCCAAATACATAAAAAATCTCATGTAAGATATCAAGGGAGAGATCAACAACATTATAATCATAGTAGGGGACTTTAATACACCACTGCCATCACAGAATAAATCCTCTAAAGGAAAAAAAATACAGCAAAGAAACAGCAATCCTAAATGACTTATTAGATTAAAAGGACTTAAATGACATCTGAAAATTTCATCCCCAAGCCATGGAATATACATTCTTAAGTGAACATGGGACATTTTCAAAAATACACCAGATATTGGGTCTCAAGCAAAGTCTCACCAAATTCAATAAGATTGAAATAATATCACCAAATTCAATAAGATTGAAATAATATCTTCTCAGACTACAATGATATAATATCAGAAATAAACTACAATAAAAACAATTTAAAAAATTCAAACACTTGGAAGTTGAATAGCATGCTATTAAACAATGATTTGGTTACCAAAGAGATCAAAGAATAAATGAAAAACATCCTGGAAATGAATGTCAATGAAACACAACAATCCAAAATCAATGGGACACAATGAAAGCAGTCCTGAGAGGGAAGTTTATAGCTCTCCAGGTCTACCTCAACAAAACAAAACAAAACAAAACAAAACAAAACAAAACAAAACAAAACAAAACAAAACCAAACAAGAAATAGAAGAAGAAATTTTTAAAAATCTTAAAAAATGACAATGAATACACAACAATCCAAAGTCTTTGGGACACAGGGAAAGCAGTTCTGAGAGGTAAGTTTATAACATTATTACTTACCTCAATAAAACAAGAAAAACTGGTAATAACTTATCTATCCCTATAACTTAAAAAATTAGAAAGAGAATAACAAGAAAATCCCAGAGTAAGCAGTAGGAAGGAAATAATAAAGATTGGAGTTGGTGGAAAATGACACAGACACTATAAAAGCAATTCAAAAGATCAAAAAACCTTTCTTTGAAAGGATAAACATGATTGATGAACCTCTAGCCAGGGTCACCAAGAAGCAAAGAAAGAGGAATAAAATAAACACAATCAGAGGCTTAGCTGGTTTGGCTCAGGGTATAGAGCATTCATCTGTGGACTGAAGGTGCCAGGTTTGATTGCAGTAAAGGGCACATCCCTGGTTTGTTGGCTCAGTCCCTCGTGGTGGGTGGGAGGGCATACAGGAGGCAGCCAATCAATGATTCTCTTTCATCATTGATCTTTATATCTGTCTCTCCCTTTTCCTTTTTCTATGAAATCTATAAGAATCATATTAAAAAAAATTAGAAATGGAAGAGGTGAAGTAACAATGGACCCCACAGTAATACAAAGGGTTGTAAAAAATACTATGAAATACTCTATTTAACCAAATAGACAGCCTAGAGGAAATGGACATATTCCTAGAAAAATGCAATCTTCCAAAATTCAAATAGGAAAAATAAAAAATCTTAATAGACTGATAATTATGGAGGAAATTGAAGCAGTAAATAATAATAATAATAATAATAATAATAATAATAAAAACTCCCTGTGAATAAAATCCCTAGGCCAGATGGCTTCACAGAGTTTTACCAAACATTCAAAGAAGGACTCAAACCTACCCTCATCAGATGGTTTCAAAAAATTTAAGAAGAAGGAACACTTCCAAGCTATTTCTATGAATATAGCATTAACCTAATCCCAAAAGGTACTACAAATAAAGGGAATTACAAGCCAATATCCCTGATGGACATACTCGACAAAACACTAGCAAATAAGATCCAGTAATACGTTAGAAAGTTCATACACCATGACCAAATGGGATTTATTCTGGGGATCCAAGGCTGATATAAAATCTGCAAATCAATAAATGTAATATATCACATAAACAAATTGAAAGACAAAACTCACATAATCATATCAATTGAGTAGAAAAAGCAATTGACAAAATCCAACACCTTGATAAAAACTCTGAGCAAAGTGAGAGTAGAGGAATCATACCTCAACATAATAAAAGCCTTATATGACAAACCTATAGCCAACATCATACTCAATGCTCAAAAACTAAAACCATTTCCCCTAAGATCAGGAACAAGACAGGGATGCCCACTTTCATCACTCTTGTTCCACACAGTACAGGAAGTGCTAGCCATAATGATTAGACAAGGAGAAGAAGTAAAAGGCATCCAAATTGGAAAAGAAGTAAAACTGTCATTTTTTGAAGATGACAGGAAATTGTAGATAAAAAACCCTAAAGACTGCATCAGAAAACTACTAGACTTAATAAATAAATTTATCAATATAATAGAATACAAAATTGACACCCAGAAATCTATTAATTTTTTATACTCCAACTAGAGGCCCAATGCATGAACATTTGTTCAAGAGTAGGCCTTCCTTCCCTCTGTTGCTGGCATAGGCTTCCCTCTGGCACCCAGAACCCAGGCTGAAGGCTCCGGCTTCCCTCCACCACCTGGGGCTTAGGCTTACCTCCTACAGCCACCAGCAGGCACTCTGTATGCAGACTGGCTTACTTCAGCTCTGGCTACATCAGGAAGGAAGTCTGGAATGACATCCAGAAGATGTCTAATCTAATTGGCATATAACCTTTTTATTAGTGTAGATAATGAACTCACAGAAAGATAAATTAAAAAACAATCCCCATTTACCATTTCACTAAAAAACTTAAGGTTCCTAGGAATAAACTTAACTAAGGAGCTAAAAGATCTGTACTTGGGAAACTACAGGACGTTGAAAAAAGAGATAAAGAAAGACATAAATAGATGGAAGCATATACTGTATTCATGGGTTGGTAGAATCAATGTCATTACAATGTCCATACTACTCAAAGCAATCTTATATTCAATGCAGCCCCACCCCCATTAAAACACCAATAGCATATTTTACAGACATTTAACAAACTGTCCAGAAACTCATATGGAATAAGAAAAGACCCAGAATAGCTACAGCAATTCTGAAGGGGAAAGAAAAAGAATGAAGTTTGAGGGATCACAATCCTAGATATCAAGCTATACTAAAAAGTCATTGTTCTCAAAACTGCCTGGTACTCACACAAGAACATACATAGGCCAATGGATCAGAACAAAGAAATCAGAAATTGACCCAAGCCATTATGCTCAATTAATATTTAACAAAGGAGGGAAAAGCATACAATAGAGTCAAGACAGTCTCTTTAATAAGTGGTGTTGGAAAAATTGCACAGATATTTGCAAAAAAATGAAACTAGACCACCAACTTACACCATACACAAGAATAAGCTCAAAATGAATAAATGACTTAAACGTTAGATGGGAAACTATAAAAATCTTAGAAGAATCTCTAAGCAGCAAAATATAAGACATATATCTTAGCAATATCTTTACCAATAGAGCATCTAGGACAATGGAAACCAAAGAGAAAATAAACAAATTGGACTACATCAAAATAAAAATCTGCATAGCAAAAGAAACCATCAACAAAATAATTAGAGCCCACTGCATGGAAGAAAATGTTATATTTGATAAGGATTCAATCTCCAAAACTTACAGGGAACTTATACAATTTAACAAAAGGAGATAAACAATCATGTCAAAAAAATTGGCAAAAGATCTAAAAGACACTTTTCAAAGGAGACATACAGAAGTCCAAATGAAAACATGTTCAAAGTTACTAATCATCTGAGAGATGCAAATCAAAACAATAATGAGGTATCATGTCATGTCTATCAGAATGTCTATAATCAACAAATCAACAAATGACAATTGCACTGCTGGTGGGAATGCAGACTGATGCTGCCACTGTGGGAAACAGACTTAATAAATCCTAAAAAAAAAATAAAAAAAAATTGAAACTCCCATTTGACCCAGAAATCCCACTTTTAGGAATACAGTCCAAGAAATCAGAAAACCAATCAAAAGGATAAAAGCACAATTTACAATAGCTAAGACTTGGAAACGGCCTAAGTGACCAGCAGCTGAGTGGATTAAAAAAGGTGGTACATCTGCACAATGGAATAGTACACTGCTACAAAATAGAAAGAACCTTTACCATTCACAACTGCATGGATGGACCTGCAGAGCACGATACTGAGTGAAATAAGATTGTCAGAGAAAGATAAATATCACATGATCTCACTCATTTGTGAAAGATAATGAACAACATAAACTGATGAACAAAAATAGATACAGAGACATAGAAGCATTGACTAGACTTTGAAATCTCAGAGGGAAAACAGGGGAGGATGAAAGTGTTTTGGGGTAAGAAATCAACCAGAGGAGTTTTATGCATACATATAAGCATTATCAATGGACTCAGACAGTAGGAAGGTGGGCAAATGACCTAAAAGGCATTTGCGTGGCAGTAGCAATGGCCAGGGAGAGGTCAATGGGGTAAAAAGGAGACATATGTAACAGCAAATAATGTTTTAAAAAATACTTTAAATGACTTGATTCAGGGTTTGACAACAGGTTGTGAGATTAGCAGAGAGATGATATATTAACTTCAATTCTTGTGTTTTTGAGGGAAGAAATTATAGATGAGAAATAGTGTGATGGTAGTATATTTAAAGCCCAACGTTATAGAGTCATTGCTAACAGAGACCTTTTTAAGAAAAGCTCCTATAATACCATTAGCGACAAGGTGAATGACCAACCATTGCTACAATCTCCTGAATGAAAATTCTAGATGTGTTTACAGCATGTTTAAGACTGATTAAGATTAGAAAAAAATCTATTCCACAATTATAAATGACTTAGAACAAAGATGCTACAGGGGAAAGAGACCTAATTTCAATGAGATGATATGATTAGAGCCCTGGCAGTCTTTCTCTTGGGTGTGTGGCTTTGCCCCTGCTACTTAAACTGCTGAGTTTGTTTTCAAAGTCATATCTACCTCAAAAGACTGTTAACAGAGTTCAAAGAAAGAATCATATGTGAAAATAAACTCAAAAGTAATAAGCAGGGCGGTAGAAAATGGTGGCCAATTAGGAAGATGTGCCATGCACCCTGCCCCAGTGTCAGAATAGAAATATATCTAATGTGAAGAACATTCACCTGGAATTACCAACTGAGGGCCATTTGAGGAGGAGACTTACATCAAAGAAGGACAGAAAACACCTGGAGACCAGTTAGAATGGGAACATTGGGAGAACAGCTAACTCAGCTTCCAGGGGAGGCAAGCTGAGAGTGAGGAGAAAGCACTGGGCTACAGGAGGGTCTGTTCCCTCAGAACAGATGTTCTCAACCTGTGGGGTCGAACGACCCTTTCACAGGAGCCACCTAAGACCATCAGAAAATACATATTTACGATGGTCTTAGGAATCCAGACACACCTCTCCAGGCAGGTCCAGCCACATGCAAATACACTCACATATGAGTACCATCATCCTGCCAACCCCATCACATACACCCGGTACAAATACAGGTGTATGATACAGGGTTGGTGCCATAATGTACTTATGAGGACCAGTTACACATGTGTAGAGAGCAGCTACTGTGTAGATAGCAGCTGTTATGTATAAAGCAGCTGCTGTGTTGAAAGCAGCTACTCTGTTAAAAGCAGCTACTGTGTTGAAAGCAGCAGTATTGGAGGTAAAACGAGACTTCATGAATTATAATTACTGGGTAAATGTAAAATCATGTATGTAAAATCATCAACTACTGCAAAAAAAAAAAAAATCTGTACCATGGGAACTTAATCAGCAGATTGGTCTTTTTATATTCAGCTATGGTTGATAAGAATACTGCCCCCTTGTGATAGTAACAGGTATGTAAAAAAAAAAAAAACCCACAGAGAATGGTAAATCATAGGAAACTTTAATGAGCTGTATTGACTGAACTATGTATAATATTTTGTATTATTAAAGCTATTGTTATATATTATTTTCATTAGCAAACCATCCCATGACAATGGATTGTGTAGAGAAGAACGTTAAGAAAAGAAAATATAGTGGGGATTTTTTTTACAGTATGGCTTTACTTCAATATTTATAGCAGGAAGTGAGAAACCATTCTGTGTTATTTGTTGTAACAGTTCTATCAGTCAAATCTATAAAGCTGAACAAACTAAAATACCATTTTGATAGCAAGCATCCAAGCTTTGCCACAAGGATACCAATTATTTTAGAAGCAAAGCTGATGGACTCAAGAAAGCCAGACTTGACACTGGTGGCAAGTACCACAAACAAAACATAGCAGCCATTGAAGCTTCATATTTGGTGGCACTCAGAATCTCCAGAGCTATGAAACCTCACACATTGCTGAGGATTTACTGTTGCCAGCGGCCAAATACATTGTTTGAGTTATGATCAGAGACGAATTTGTTACGAAATTGAGTGCAATTTCCTTATTTAACAACACTGTCCACAGAAGAATAGATGACATGTCTGCTGATATTCTTGATCAGGTAATCCAGGAAATTAAATCTGCCCCACTTCCAATATTTAGTATCCAGCTCCATGAATCTACAGACTGCAAACTGTTCGCAGTTTCTGGTTTACGTAGGGTATATTAATGATGGCAATTTTAAAGATGAATTTCTTTTTTGCAAACCTTTTGAAATGACAACTACTGTACATGATGTATTTGACACAGTTGTTTCATTTCTTAAAGAGCATGAGATCTCTTGGGAAAAGGTTTGTGGTGTTTGCACAGATGGTTCTCCAGCTATGCTAGGATGTTGATCTGGATTTCAACATTTGGTACTGAATAAGTCACCAAAAGTCATGGGAACTCACTGTATGATTCATTGGTAAATATTAGCAATGAAGACGCTGCCACAAGAGTTACAAGAAATAATGAAAATTGTTATAAGTTCTGTCAGTTTTGTAAAGGTGACCATTTTAAACAGTCGACTGTTTTTGCAACTGCAATGAGTTGGATGAGCCAAATAATGCTCTGCTATTTCACACTGAAGTGAGATGGTTGTTGAGAGGAAAAGTTTTAAAACATATTTTTGAGCTTTGTAATAAATTCAAAACGTTTTTTAATCAGAAAGCAAGACCACAGTTCGAAGCATTTTTTCAGCAATAAAAGTGAACTGCAGAAAATAGCTTACTTGGTTGACATTTTGCCATCTTGAATGAGTTAAATTTATCACTGCAAGGACCAAATGCAACATGTCTCAATTTGTCTGAAAAGATCTGATCATTGCAAATGAAACTTCTGCTTTTGAAAAAAAAAAAAAGATGAAAATAAAATTTACATGTTGCCTACCTTATCTGCTTTCTTTGAGGAACATGACATTGAACTAGACAAAATGGTTACGATGATAATTTCTGTGAAAGAACACTCACATATGCTTGCAGACAACATTTCATCGTACTTTCCAAATCTACCTGACACTCCATTTACATTTGCCAGAAGCCCATTCACAGTGAAAGGTGCTTCAAGACAAAATTTCATTCATTTGTAATTAGAATAAATATTTCACAGTAATATAATTGCATATTGTTTTTGTGATTAATAACAATAATTATGTTCAATTTGTAACAATGAAAATACATCTTACATATCAGATATTTACATTACAATTCATAACAGTAGCAAAATTACAGCTATGAAATAGCAGCAAAAATAATTTTATGGTTGGGGGTCACCACAAGATGAGGAACTGTATTAAAGTGTCACGGCATTAGGAAGGTTGAGAATCATTTCCTTAGAAGATAGAGGACTGGAATCCAGGCTGGGCTCCACAGGCAGGAGCGCCAGAGCCTATACCAGCAGCCTACTTATCATCCAGTCTTGAAAGGCAGCAGGGCTGCTGGACATGGTAGAATCTAAAGCAGTAGACTAGAGCAGGCCAGAGAGAAAGCCACATTTCTTTTTGTTGTTGTTGTATTTAAAAACCCAGAGCACAGTTTTCATTTGCAGCTACTCACCCGAGGTGTTTTTTAAATATATATATATCTATATTTTTTTTATTGATTTTTTTACAGAGAGGAAGATAGAGGGATAGAGAGCTAGAAACATCGATGAGAGAGAATCATCGATCAGCTGCCTCTTGCATACCCGCTACTGGGAATGTGCCCTCAACCAAGATACATGCCCTTGACCGGAATCGAACCTGGGACCTTTCAGTCCACAGGTTGACGCTCTATCCACTGAGCAAAACTGGCTTTGGCATACTCACCCAAGGATTTGGTGCAGGAAGGGAGATGTGAACTCAAGCTGCCTAAAGAGAAGCTGGGATGGGAAGCATTGCAGGGAGACATAGAAAAGCAGTAGCCAGGAGCATTTGGTCATAGGTCCCCAAACTAAAATGGCCATTTTTCCTGAGAGAAAAGAGCTGTCCCAGTAGCCCCAGGACAGGAAAAGAAAAAAAAACAAAAAACCTTGCCTTAGGTCAGTACTTGGCAAACTCATTAGTCAAAAAAGTCAAATATCAACAGTACAATGATTACAATTTCTTTTGAAAGCCAAATTTTTTAAACTTAAATTTCTTCTAATGCCACTTCTTCAAAATAGACTCACCCAGGCCGTGGTATTTTGTGGAAGAGCCACAGTCAAGGGACCAAAGAGCCAAATGTGGCTCACGAGCTGCAGTTGCCGACCACTGCCTTAGGTGCTACAGCCTGTTCTACTTTTAGGGGCTCTGCATATACATCTTGCATTTTTAACTTTTTAGAGGACACAAAAACAGAGGCCAAGCCTATGGGTTTGACAGTCTCAGGAATGTCAGTGACTAGATTGGGGGAGGAGCTGTCCACTTCATTATTCTGGGAACCAGACTGATACTTACCCTGTATGGGAGAGCTGATAAAAACTCCAGGTTTCTAGCCAACCCCACTGGTATCTGTCCAGTCAAGACAAGAACACAAGGATCTCTGTCTAGCCAAGGGCAGAATAATATTTTGGGCCACTTGCAGAGGAGTGGCTCTGGGACAGAGAAACACACCTTCCAAAGTCCTTGAAAGCTAAACAGCACCTCCTCCACCTAAAACCCTTTCAGAAACAGACTTTGGAGTGATTAAGATTGATCGCTGGAGCCCAGGAAACCAGGGGAAGTTTGCTCAGCCCTGGGCCCCATTACTTTAGAAGGCAAGTTAGCCCCTCCTGCTTGCAGCCAATTCCTGTGGAGAAAGAAAAAAAATGATGGATAAGTGGATCACTTGGAGCTTCAAGTAGATTGCTGAAAACTAAAGGAGGATAGTACCTGACAGTAGTTAGCACCTATGTACCTAAATGGAAGCCCAGAATTGGCAATCAGAACAGAAGAGTAGGATTCAAAGGGCACTAAAATATGCTGAAAGAAATACCACTTCACTCCCCCCCTTTTTTTCCTTCTCTTTCCTTTTAATTTTTCTCTATTTTTTCTTTTCCCCTCTTTTTAAATTTATCTTCTTTATCTATATGCTTTATTGATTTTTTATTATACTAGTCTCTGTTGTTTTGTTCACATATCTAATTTTCCTCTTTTTTCCTACTCAATTTATTTTCACTATTCATTTTTTTCTCTCTTTTTCTCCTGCTTTCATATATATATATATATATATATATATATATATATATATATTTCTGATTTTAGGACTATCTGCTTTCTGCTCTATTGCCTATTTCAACTTTTTTCTTTTCCTTTCTTCCTCCTTTATTTAAAATAATTTTCTTTTCCCCATTTCCTTAATTTTTTATTATTATTTTCTTTATTTCAACTCTGCATGTACATTCTCTCCCTCTCCCCCTTTTCTGTTGTTTGCTCTATTTTCTCTTTTCTAATTCTCTCTTTTATGGGGGTTTCTTTGTTGGTGCTAAATGTGTTTTTGTTTAGCATTTTGATGTGTTGTATTTTGTTCTGTTTGGTAACTCCTCCACAACAGCTCACGTGATGTGGTTGGTGGGGAGCCACATAGTCAGCTTTCTTAAGAGGAGACTCCATCTACAAAGAGGAAAATAACATTCAAGACCCAACTACAACAGGAGAACACAAATTACTCAAACAAGGGGCTTTCCTAGAAGACCAGGAGATCGAAGAGACTGCACCATTGGGTCAAAGAAAACACCTAGTACATAAAATAAAAAGCCTGGGAGGCATAGCACTTTGACCTAATTCATAGAAACAAAAACAAAGGAATAGCAAAAATTGGAAGACAAAGAAAACAAAAAACACCAAATGGAAGAGGAGGAATCACCAGGAAAGGAACTAAATGAAATGGAGGCAATCAATTTGTCAGATAAAGAATTCAAATTAGTGCTATTAATTGTGTTCAAATAACTCTGTGAGAACTACAAGCAACTTAATGCAAATTATAAAGGACTTAATGATAACTATAAGATATTTAATGAGGTCCATACCAACTTGAAAGAAGAGATTGAAACATTAAATAAGGATCAACTGGAAGTGAGGAATGACATAGCTAAAATAAAGAATACTTCCAGAATGAGTAAAAAATAGACTATAATAAGCTGAGGACCAAATCAATGAATTAGAATACAAGGTAGAAAAAAACAACAACACTCTTTCAGAGCAGCAAATTGAAAAACTAAAATAAAAAGCAGGAGCAGAGTTTAAGGGAGTTTGGGGACAGCATGAAACAAGAACATTCACATTATATGGGTACCAGAAGGAACAAAATCTGGAAAAAGAACAGAGAACCTGTTTGAAGAAATGGCAGAAAAAATTCCTAATCTGGTTAAGAAAAAAGTCATTCAAGTGCAGTAAATACAGAGTTCCAATCAAGGTGAATAACAAAAGACCCACACTTATGTACATAATAATTAAAATGGCAAACATTAAAGACAAAGAAAGAATCTTAAAGACTGAATCTCTAGTGACAGTGGTTAGCACCTAAGTACCTAAATGGAAGCCCAGAATTGGCAGATAGAACAGAAGAATAGGATTCAAAGGGAGCTCCCATGGAGCACTAAAATCTGGGTTGGAGGGGTTAATGGGAAAAACAAACAAACTAAGGGGACAGCCCTAATATTTTCAGTAATAAAGAAGAGTGATAATCACATGTAAAGTACCATTCTAATGGTTTATAATCATTGTCATAATTAAGAAATAATCCATCATTTTATTTGCTGTAACTTTGATACTTTCTAGAGCACAAAAGACACAATGAATGAATTCATGAAAGTCCCTTTTCTCCTGGGTAATTCAAATCCTCTCTTTCCTTTTGGCACTGGTCACTAACTCAGTGACTCTGAGCATTTTCTTCAGCATAAGTGATTTATGACCACAAAAGAAAGATGATGGAGTAACCAGAACTAAAATAACACATACAACCCTAACCGGTTTGTCTCAGTGGATGCAGTGTCGGCCTGCAGACTGATGGGTCCTGGGTTTGATTCTGGTAAAGGGCATGCACCTTGGTTGTGGGCACATCCTCAGTAGGGGATGTGCAAGAGGCAGCTGATCAATGTTTCTCTCTCATTGATGTTTCTGACTCTCTATCCTTTTCCCTTCCTCTCTATAAAAAAATCAATAAAAATATATATTTTTAAAATAGCACATACAGGGGGGCAAACGTAGGTTTACAGTTGTGATTATACAAAATAGAGTTTATTATATTATTACTTATTAATTGTTGTATTATTTTTCCATATGAACAACTATAAACAACTGTAATTAAAGAAAAACAAAAGAGAAAGTTGAAACTGATTTGCATTTAAAAACTGAAAAGTGGCACATTGTTTTTTAAAATTGCACACATATGGTTTACCTACTCTGAAATCTATGATTTCCAGGGTGCTCCTTTAGAAATCGTAGATTAAAAAATAAAGTGTTAGCTATCCCTAAATATAACACATTACATTAGGTCAGCTTATTTCTCAAAATTAAAGATTAAAAAACAGTTTACTCTTCAAAGACTGATTATACACTTGTTATTTTGATCTGTTTATTTGTCAAGTCTATTAATTCATTTTGTTAATTTAAGATAATCTATTTCCACTTATTTATGCATTTTCATCAGTTAAAGACATTGTATTTAAATCTCCACATATATATATGCACACAAAAATTTTAAAATATGTTTTTATTGACTTGAGAGAGATAGGAAGGGAGAGGGAGAAAGAGAAACATCGATGAAAGAGAAACATTGATTGGTTGCTTCCTGCACATACCATTATAGAGAATCAAGCCTGCAACTCAGGCATGTGTCCTGACTGGGAATTTTGAAGTGGAGACCTGTTGGTGCATAGAACAGTGCTAAACAAACTGAGCCACACTGGCCAGGGCTACGGCACACAACTTTTATTATCTAATGGATAGGTAGTTGCTCTTTCCTGAAAAAAATCATAAATATTTTTGTTAACTTATTTTCTTTTTAACTATTTATTTTGAAATAATTGTAGAACTATCATGCAAAAGATAGTAGAGTATCATAACCAGGAAATTGGCATGGGTACAATCCATAGATTTGACTCAGACATCATTAATACATATTCTGTATGTGTATATGTGTGTGTGTTTGAATATCATATAGACTTATAAAGTATATAACCTTTATAAATGTATTTTTATTGTTGAAATTAAACGGACACATCATTTTCACTTCTATTGAATCCTTCTAGCCCCACCTCTCCTGCCACTCCAGGCCTTCAATACACTTTTGTCTGTGTCCATGGATCATGCATATATGCATATAAGTTATTTAATTAATCTTTTCCTACCCACCCACTTAAAAAAAAAACCCTTCATCTGAGATTCATTACTCTTTTTCATGTTTCTATGTCTTTGGATCTATTTTGTTCATCTATTTACTTTGTTCTTTGGATTCCACATATGAGTGAGATCATGTTATACATTTGAGGTTGGCTTTTTCACTCAGAATATTTTTTTGAGATTTATATAGGATTTTTTGTGTATTAATAGTTCATTTTTATTGCTGAGCAGTATTCCAGGGTATGGATATACCACAGATATTTATTTGCTTGATGAAGGCTACTTGATTTCTTGGCTTTGACTATTAGGAATAAAGTTGCTGAAGGATTGGCATTTTAAATTAATTTTAAGTTTTCAATTATCTGGAATAAATGTCCAAGAGTGAAATTCTGTGTGTTATTGTAAATACATGTTTAGTGTTACAAAGTGCTACATTGCTTTCTAGAGTACCTATAACACTTCACTATCCTGCTGGCAACACATGAAACACTAAGTTCTCCACATCTTTCCAAGAACTTGATGATATCATTGTCTATTATTATTTTTTGTTATTCCTTTATCTAATTTTTAAAAAATTTTTTATTAAGGTATTATATGTGTACATATATTACCATTGCCCCTTCTGTTACACTATTCCATACATGTCCTCACCCCCAACAATTTTGAGTCCATTGGTTATGCTTATATGCATGCATACAAGTCTTTTGGTTCATCTCTTATCTCCTCCCACCTCTCCCTAACCTTCCCACTGTAATTTGACATTCTTTTGATGCTTTATTGTTTCTGTATCTATCTTTATGTTCAACAGTTTATAATTTTCTTTATTATCCATAAATGAGTGAGGTTATGTGGCTTATTTCACTTGGCATGATGTTCTCCAATTCCATCCAGGTTGCTGCAAATGGTGAGAATTCCTTCTTTTTTATGGCAGCATAGTATTCCATTGTGTAGATGTATCATAGTTTTCTGATCCAGTCATTTGCTGACAAGCACCTAGGCTGTTTCCAAATCTTAGCTATTGTAAATTGTGTGGCTATGAACATAGGGGTGCATATATCCTTTCTGATTGGTGTTTCCAGTTTCTTAGGATATATTCCTAGGAGTGGGGTTACTGGGTCAAATGGGATTTCCATTTTTAGTTTTTTGAGGAAACTCCATACTGTTCTCCACAGTGGCTGCACCAGTCTACATTCCCACCAGCAGTGCATGAATGTTCCTTTTTCTCTGTATCCTCTCCAACACTTGTCATTTGTTGATTTGTTGATGGCTGGCTGAAATGATACCACATTGTCATTTTTATTTGCATCTCTCAGATAATTAGTGACTTTGAGCATGTTTTCATGTACCTCTTGGCCTTACTTCTGTCTTATTTTGAAAATATTCTATTTAGGTCCATTGTTCATTTCTTTATGGGATCATTTATCTTCCTTTTATTAAGTTGTATAAGCTGTCTGTAGATGTTGGAGATTAAACCTTTATCAGTGATAACATTTGCAAATATGTTCTCCCATACAGTGGGATTTGTTTTGTTGTTGATAGTTTCTTTTGCTGTGAAAAAGCTTTTTATTTTGATGTAGTCCTATTTGTTTATTTTCTCTTTAGCTTCCATTGCCCAATGGGCAGTATCAGTGAAGAAGTTCTTTCAGCATATGTGTGAGATTTTGTTGCCTGTGGATTCCTATAGTATTTTTATGGCTTCCCATCTTATGTTTAAGTCCTATATCCATTTTGAGTTTATTTTTGTGTATGGTGTAAATTAGTGACTTAGTTTCATTTTTTTCTTTTGCATGAATCTAATTTTCCTAACACCATTTATTAAAGAAACTGTCTTGAATCCATTGTATGTTCATGCCTCCTTCGTCAAATATTAATTGAGCATAGTGATTTGGGTTGATATCAGGATCCTTTATTCTATTCCATTGATATATATGTCTGTTTTTGTTCCAATACCAAGCTGTTTTGAGAACAGTGGCCTTGTAATACAGCTTGAAATCTGGTATTGAAATCCCTCCTACTTTGTTCTTCTTTCCCAGGATTGCTGTGGCTATTTGGGGTCTTTTTTTTTTATTCAAGATGAAATTTTGGAGAGTTCTTTCTAGGTCTGTGAAATATACCATTGGTTTTTTAATGAGGTGTGCATTGAATCTATAGATTGCTTTGGGTAGTATGGACATTCTAATGATGTTGATCTCTTAAGTAACACAATGTTTAATAGCATGCTGTTTAGTCTCCATGTGTTTGATTTCTTTGGATTGTTTTTATTGTAATTGATTTCCAGTTTTATGTCACAGTGATCTGAGAAGATGCTTAATCGTATGTTCTTCCATCTGTTTACATCTTCCTCTATCTCTTTTTTCAGTGTCCTGTAGTTTTCTGCAAATAGGTCTTTTACCTCCTTAAGTTTATTCCTAGGTATCTTAATTTTTTTGGTGCAATGGTAAATGGGATTGCTTTTTTAGTCTCTGTTTCTGTAAGTTCATTGTTGATGTATAGAAATGCCATAGATTTCTTGGCGTTAATTTTGTATCCTGCAACATTGCCAAATGCATTTATTAAGTCTATTAGTTTTTTTATGGAGTCTGTTTTTGTTTTTTTGTTTTTTAAATCTACAATATCATGTCATCTCCAAATAAGGATAGTCTTACTTACTTCTTCTTTTCCAATTTGGATGCCATTTATTTATTCTTCTTGTCTAATTGCAATGGCTAATACTTCCAGTACTATGTCAAACGGGAATGATGAGAGTGGGCATCCCTGTTTTGTTCCTGTTCTTAGGGGAAATGGTTTTAGTTTTTGCCCATTGAGTATGATGTTTGCTGTGGGTTTATCATATATAGCTTTTATTATGTTGAAGTATGATCCTTCTATTCCCACTTTGTTGAGAGTTTTTATTAAGACAAGGTGTTGGATTTTGTCAAATGCTTTTTCTGTATCAAGTGATATGACTGTGATTTTTATTTCTCAGTTTGTTTATGTTATGTATCACATTTATTGATTTGCAGATATTGTACCATCCTTGCATTCATGGGAGAAATCCTACTTGGTCATGATGTATAATCTTTCTGATGTACTACTGGAGTCCATTTGCTAGAATTTTGTTGAGGATTTTGGCATCTATGTGCATGAGGGATATTGGCCTGTAATCCTCTTTCATTATGTTGTTTTTACCTGGTTTTGGTATTAGGGTGATGCTGGCTTCATAGAAGGAGTTTGGAAGTATTCCTTCCTCTTGAATTTTTTTGGAATAGTCTGAGGAGGATAGATTTTAGTTCTTCCTTGAATGTTTGGTAAAACTCTCCTGTGAAGCCATCTTACCCTAGGCTTTTGTTTGCTGGAAGCTTTTTGATGACTGCTTCAATTTTTCCTATAGTTACTGGCCTATTGATTTGCTTGGATTCTTCCTGATTGAGTTTTGAGAGGTTATATTTTTCTAGGAATATGTCAATTTCCTCCAGGTTGTCCAGTTTGTTGGAATAGAGTTGTTTGTAGTACTTTGTAACATCCCTTTGTATTTCAGTGGGGATTGTTGTTATTTCATCTCTTTCATTTCTGATTTTGTTTATTTGAGTCCTCTCTCTCTTTGCTTCTTGATGATCCTGGCTAGAGGTTTATCAATCTTGTTTATCATTTCAAAGAACCAGCTCTTCGTTTTGTTGATCTTTTGTATTGTTTCTTTGATCTCTATGTTATTTATCTCTGCTCTGATCTTAATTATTTCCTTCCTTCTGCTTACACTGAGATTTTCTTGCTGTTTTCTTTCTAACTCTTTGAATTGTAGGGCTAGGTAATTTATTACCATTGTTTCTTATTTTTTGCAGTAGTCTTGTAGAGCTATGAACTTTCCTCTCAAAAATGCTTTTTCTGTGTCCCATAGATTTTGGATTATTGTGTTTTCATTGTCATTTTTTTTTTTTTTGCCAGGATGTTTTTTATTTCTTTCTTGATTTCTCTGTTAATACAGTCATTGTTTAATAGCATGCTGTTTAGTCTCCATGTGTTTGATTTCTTTGGATTGTTTTTATTGTAATTGATTTCCAGTTTTATATCACAGTGACTTGAGAAGATGCGTAATATGATTTCTATCTTCTTGAATTTGGAGAGACTTTGCCTATGTCCCAATATATGGTCTATCTTTAAAAATGACCCAAGTGCACTTGAGAAGAATGTATATTCTGTGGCTTTGGGATGAAATGTTCTGAATATGTCAATTAATTCTATCTGGTCTAGTGAGTCATTTAGGATTGATGTTTTTTTGCTGATTTTTGTTTAGAGGATTTGTCCAACAGTGATAGTGGAGTATTAAAATCTCATACTATGATTGTATTGCTGTTAATCTTTCTCTTGATATCCTCCAGGAGTTTAATTTATGTATTTGTGTGCTCCTGTATTGGGTGCGTATATGTTTACCAGAGTTATATCTTCTTGTTGGATTGCTCCCTTTAGTATTATGAAGTGGCATCCTTATCTCTTATTACGTCCTTCACTTTGAGATCTAGTTTGTCAGATATAAGTATTGCTACCCCAGCTTTTTTTACATTTCCCTTCACCTGAAAAACCTTTTTCCATCCCTTCACCCTGAGTCTGTGCATCTTTTTTTTTTTTCTTTTTTTTTTCAGGTAGGTTTCTGGTAGACAACAGATATATGGGTATTGTTTTCTTATCCAATCCATTACCGTATGTCTTTTGATTGGGGCATTTAATCCATTTACATTTAAAGTTATTATTGATAGGTACTTATTTACCACCATTTTTATTCTATTACCCTGTGTTCCTTCTTCTCTTTCTTTTTTTTTTTTTCTTTATATTTACAGCAGACCCTTTAGCATTTCTTGCATTTATGGTTTGGTGGTGATAAATCCCTTAGTCATTTTTTGTCTGTGAAACTCCTGATTTCACCTTCAATTTTGATTGATAGTCTTGCTGGGTACAGTATTCTTAGATTCAGTCACTTCCTTTGCATGACTTTGTATATTTCATCCCATTCCCTTCTGGCCTGATGAGTTTCTGTTGAGAAATCAGTTGCTAGTCTGATGGAGGTTCCTTTGTACGTAACTTTCTGTTTCTCTCTGGCCACTTTTAAGATTCTTATTTTGTCATTGGTGTTTGCCAATTTAATTATAATGTGCCTTGGCATTGGTTTTTTGGGATTCATTTTTGCTTGGAACTCTGTGAGCTTCTTGGATTTGTGTGGCCTCCCCCCCCACCCCCCCACCCCCCATATCAGGGAAGTTTTCTGTCTTATCTCAATTTGTTTATGAAATATATCATATTTATTGATTTGTACATATTGTACCAGCCTTGCATCCTGGAAGAAATACCACTTGATCATGGTCTATGATCTTTCTCATGTAATCCTGCATCTGATTTGCTAGAATTTTGTTGAGGATTTTAGCATCTATATTCATCAGGGATATTGAGCTGTAATTTTCTATTATTGCAGTGACTTTATCTGGTTTTGGGATTAGGGTAATATCAGCTTCATATAAATAGGTTAGAAGTGTGCGCTCCTCTTGAATTTTTTTGGAATAGTCTGAGGAGGGTGAGTTTGAGTTATTCTTTGAATGTTTGTTAAAACTCACCTGAGAAGCCATCCAGCCCAAGGCTTTTGTTTGCTGGAAGTTTTTTGATTACTGCTTCAATTTCTTTCATAGTTATTGGCCTATTTAAATTTTGTTATTCACCCTGATTAAGTTGTGGAAAGTCATATTTTTTATGAATATGTCATTTTCTTCTGGATTAACCAGTTTGTTGGAATAGAGTTATTCATACTATTTTTTTTAATTCTTTGTATTTTGAAGGGGAGAGAGATCTGTTGTTATTTTGCCTCTTTCATTTCTGGTTTTATTTTTATTCTCTTGTTTTTTATTGTGCCTGACGGGTGGTTCATCAATCTTGTTCTTCCTTTCAAAATAATTAGCTCTGGGTTTCATTGATTTTTTTTTATCTCTATGTCCTTTATTTTATTCTGAACTTTATATTTACTTCCTTTTTATCACTCTGATATTTTATTGTTGCTCTCTTTCTAGTTTAAGTTGTGGAGTTAGAAAATTTATTACCAGTTTTCCTTGTTTGTTTGTGTGTGTGTGTGTGTGTGTGTGTGTGTGGTTTTTTTTTTTTTTGGGGGGGGGGTGTTGTAATACTATGACTATCCCTCTAAGGACTGCTTTCACAGATTCCCATAGATTTTGGATTGTTGTGTTTTCATTGTCATTTGTTACCAGGCTGTTTTTTAAAATTATTATTAATTTCTTCTTTGCTCTTTGTCAACCCAATCACCGTTTAATGACATGCTATTTAGTCTTTAAATATTTGAATTTTTTAGTTGTTTTTATAATAGTTGATTTATAATATTACTAGAGGCCCAGTGCATGAAATTCGTGCATGGAGTGGGGGTGGTGGTGTCCTTCAGCACAGCCTGCACACTCTCCAATCTGGGGCCCCTCAAGGAATATCCAACTGCCCGTTTAAGCCCGATCCCACTGGGCCTAAATGGGCAGTTGAACATCCCTCTCACAATCCAGGACTGCTGGCTCCCAACTGCACGCCTGCCTGCCTTCCTGATTGTCTTCTTGATTGGCTCTAACTGCTTCTGCTGTCAGTCTGATCACCCTCTAACCTCTAACATGCTAGCCTGATTGATGTCTAACTGCTCCCCTGCCAGCCTGTTTTCCTTCAACTTCCCTCCTCTGCTGGCCTAGTCACCCCTAAGTGCCCTTCCCTGCAGGGTTGATCACCCCCAACTGCCCTCCCTTGCAGGCCTGTTGCCTCCCAATTGCCCTCCACTGCTGGCCATCTTGTGTCCACATGGGAGCAAGATCTTTGACCACATGAGGGAAGCAATCTTGTGTGTTGGAGTGATGGTTAATCTGCATATTACTCTTTTATTAGATAGGATAGAGGCCTGGTGCATGGGTGGGGGCCAGCTGGTTTGCCCAGAAAGGTGTCCTGGATCAGGTGCCCTATGAGAACTAGACATTCGAACCACCATAGACAATCATTGTGACACCATAATTTTTAAAATTGAAGGAATTCTAAGTACAGAAGCAGATTTAAAGAATAGTCTCTCATTTTACCATTAAGTCAAGAAAAGAAAACTTTTATCCAAATAAAATATAGAAGAGATTTTTAATATAAAAGGATGGTTTCTTAATTGGACTCAGAGTTCTGAAAGACAACCCCATAACCAAAGCCACATTCGTAGTCACTTTCATTGGGAACTCTTTAGGAGGCAGTTACCAGCATAACTGTATGAAATGCTAAAGGTGTTCTGCATGCTACCAATATGATAGTTGCCTTGGCCATATGTGATACTTAATTAAAGAACTGAATGTGTAATTTAATTTTATGTTACTTCAGTTTAATTTTTATGCTTACATACAGCTAGTGGATACTGTACTGGACAGCACGTCTCTAAAATATAAAAGTTTGCCTGATGTAATCTCAGGAAACTTTACTCATCACACCTGCCCCATTCAACTTTACATGAGTTTCTCTCATATATATATATATATATATATATATATATATATATATATATAATTGATTTTCTACAGAGAGGAAGAGAGAGGAATAGAGAATTAGAAACATCGATGAGAGAGAGACATCGATCAGCTGCCTCTTGCACACCCCCTACTGGGAATGTGCCCGGAACTAAGGTACATGCCCTTGACCGGAATCGAACCCGGGACCTTTCAGTCCGCAGGCTGATGCTCCATCCACCGAGCCAAACCAGTTTCGACTCCTCTGTGCTTCTTGTACTACCTCCTCTCTAGTTGTGGGCTTATGGATTGCATTCAAGGCCCACCTCCCAGTTCTCAAGCCCAGAGATAGAGAGAGAGAGAGAGAGAGAGAGAGAGAGAGAGAGAGAGAGAGAGAGGGAGAGGAACCAGTTCATAAAATCTCCAATAGAACACAGGGAGATTACTTAAGAACAGTTATCTCCAGTACCTAATTAAGGCTGTGCATCCATCTTGAGACTCCCAGGCACCACTGAAAAATGGTGTACATTGAAATAGAAACATCTCTAAATAGAGAAAATACATGGTCAAGATGCCAGAGGAACAAATTGGACATTTTTGCTCTTTAAAGAAGCTGGAAGTACACTCGTGGCCTCATTCTTTGTTCTGTTCTTCTGACTAGTGATGCTCTGAGGCTGAGAAAGTGAGACAGGAAACAATACAAAAAGAGATTGCTGTTAGGATTGATGTATCTCCCAGTCTTCTTGACTCACAAGATGAGCCCAAATTAGGCACAATGAAAAAAAACAACAGTAGATTCTCAGCACTCTGCCTGACCTCCAGCATTATTATCTCTCCTCAAAGCCCCAACTTCCCAATTCCTCCCCTGATCTCTCTCTCTCTCTCTCTCTCTCTCTCTCTCTCTCTCTCTCTCTCACCCACACACACACACACACACACACACACTCACATGAATGTAAGTTTGGAATCATAATTGGGCTCTAGATTTAAGTCATACACTTGCCATCATCCCTACTGTGTGCCATCCTGTGGTGACAGCAACACATACAAGTTAGCTTGTCTCTTCTTTTCCCAATTTCTGATGTTTTAGCCAAAACTTATGGACCTGGGCATAAAAGGGCACAGATTCCTGGGGCAGGTTCACTAGTCTAGCCACTCTGATCATGAATGTGAAAGCAGTGCCCCGAAGATGCATTTTAATATTGTCAGCACTAAATTCTTCCTTTTTCTTCCTTTTCAGATTCTACTTCCAATGATTTACTCTGTACACTTTCCTTCATACAAGCCCAAATGCATTATTAATTATGTGGAGTAGAAGTACAATCCGAGGTCTTAGAATAAATCCTAAAGAAAAAGTGGGTGGGGGGTAAACAATGGGAATCATAAGAGAGAAATGTTTATGGATTTCAGTGACACTTTCTCTGGAATGACTTTCCTGATCATTCCCTTCTGCCAAGGAGGGCTCTTATTTCTGCTCATAGTCATTATGGTCGCACAGGTGCCTGCAGTCAATCACACCTGGTGCCTGACTGGGTCTGCTTACTACAAGTCTCCAGATCAGCACAAGTGCCCTTTACTCCTTAATCCACTTTTACTCTTCATGGTGCAGATACATTTTGCCAAGAAGTAACGAACCAAAACCCGTAAATCTATTTCATTGTCATAAACCATATTATCTGATTTTACCCCCTTTCATTACTCCACATCAATCTCAGCTTCTCACTGACAAACTAAATGGATATTAGCAATAAAGGCTGGCTGAGGTTTGGGGATGGAGTATGTACCTAAATTAGATAGCTCTGAGAATTATTGCCAGATAGGTACTAACAATTGGAGTAAGTTCAATATATGTCCAAACAAGAAAGAAGATTTATTTATCTCCTTAAAATAAATCAAGAAGATATCCAAGTTTACTGTCTTTGGGGGGTTTGTTTGTTTGTTTGTTTGTTTTCCACCGCATGGTCTTTTCAAAGAATTTATATTAGAAGTACAGGTCCTTCTCTGCCGGGAATTATGGATGCTGGGTAGTAGATAAAGAAAACATGAGAAGTCATAGGCCTATAAGAGAGTCTTTATTGCAGACCAAGTAGCCATTGCTAACAAGGAGCAATTAGAAAAAACAGTTCTTCAAAGTGCCTCATAAAGCAGCCACAAAAACATAGCAGCAATTGCTAACAAAGTAGCCCGACCAAGCAGCCTTGCACCAACTGGTTAGTAATACACTTATACCAACCCAGATAAAAGAGCATTTTGCCAAATAGTGACATCTATATTTGGGTTATAGAAAGGTATGCCTGTGCAGTGTCTACAGTAAGAGTGCTGTGTCCTTGATCAGATTGGCCTTGAAGATCTGGCATATTCTAGACAGGGCCCCCACACTCAAATTGGCCTTGAACATCCAGCATACTCTGACTAGAGTTCCCACAGTTTATTTAAAATAATATATATAAGCAAACATAAAGATAACCTTATCTTAATTCTTTGAGGTAAGCTGAGGTTTTTGAGTAAGTAATGAATTAAAACCATTGCCAGAGATAGAGAATCCAAAGTATATTTCCTTTTGATTCAAATAAAGCGAGGAGCAGCAGTGTCTCTCCCCAGATGGCAGTGATTTTAATTTTGCCTCAAGAAATCAGATCCTGCACACCATTGCTTTGGTCTTTAGGACCCACTTCCCATAGGACCCAAAACTTGTGCTAGTCAGAAAAGGGTGATAACTGCAAATTAAAAAACAAAAACAAAACACAATAAAAATAAAAAGAGAGAGGAAAATCATGAAACACAGAAACCGTCTTTGTCTCTACTGCACAGGATTATTTTTCTAATACCTCACATACATCATATGACTTACATTTAAGGAGAAGGGAGAAAAATAACAAAATTTAATTAAACAGACTATATATATTGACATGAAAATTGGATATTCTTTTTTTAATAACCACAAAAAATAAATATAACTTTTGTTTGTTTTTGGAAGATTCTCATTACTCTTTCTCACATTACTAACCTGGGCTGAGGCGGTTGTGCATCTGACCTCAGGTAGCTTAGTGGGTATTCTGCTGCATTGTCTCTCATGACTAAGATTGCAAAAGGAATAAGAGGTCAAACAAATAAAATTGCAAGTGGACCTTTTAAAAACATTACAATATATATAAATTATACTGCTGACAAAAAGATTTAATATATGCCAGGTATTGTTTTATCTTTAAAAAGAAATCCCAGGGCATAATATATGGTGATGGAAGATGATTTGACTTTTGATGGCGGGTACACAATGCAATATACAGATTTTGTATGATAAAAATATACACTTGAAACCTGTATAATCATACTAATCAATGTCACCCCAATAAATTAAAAAAATAAATAAAAAAGAAATTCTGATTCTGTAAACATCTCATTTGTGCATATATTTTTATTAATTTAAAATTTTTTTCAAGCCTAATTTTCCTCTTTTTTGCAAGGTTTGAAGATAAGAAATTGAATGGGCCTATATGGGTAGAACTAATCAGATGGGGAGAGACTATGTGTCCTCATATAAACTCCTGCCACCAGTATTTTAGCATAGCGTGATTACAGAACATTGGACACATTTTGTTATGGGTTTATTCCATGGAATATAAGTTTTTTTTTGAAATTTTAACAAAACTTTTGCATACCCTACCCTTAATCAAAGTTAATTTTTCTAGGAAATTTTATTTGAAAGCAAGTTTTTCTATATAAATAAAGGCTTGTATTGTGCTGACAATTGTGTCCTCCTTTCAAAAGCAATCCTTGACCTTCTTCTACAATTATCAGACAAATAAAATAAAATAAAATAACATAAAATAAACATTATCAATGCACTATGAAATGTGTGTTTATCTGGAAGCCAATGGAATAAAACATCATATATTTACTGCTGCAATTTCAGAAACCTGATCTTTGTAGTCACTCTGCATGACTTAAAAGCCCTGAGTCTTTAGTGAACATAATACTGCTATGTTTACACATGAAACTTCCCAAACAGCTCTGCTAGGAAAAACATACCAGGTTTTATCGATCTTTTCTAATTTTTTTTTTCTCTATGTCGTTTATTTTCTCTCTGATATTTATTATTTCCTTCCTTCTGCTTACTCTGGGCTTTTCTTGTTGCTCTGTAATAAACTCAAAATGGATAAAGGACATAAACAAAAGACTGGAAACCATAAAAATCTTAGAAGAATCCATAGGCAACAAAGAGCAGACATCTGTTGTAGCAATATCTTTATTGATACAGCTCCTAGGGTAATGAAAACTAAGGAGAAAACAAACAAATGGGACTGCTTCAAAATAAAAAGATAATGCACAGCAAAAGAAACCATCAACAAAACAACAAGAAAGCCCATTGCTTGGGGGAACATATTTGTCAATGTTATCTCTTAAAGGGTTTAATCTCCAAATTTACAGGGAACTCATACAACTGACAAAAGATAAACAACCTAATCAAAAAATGGGCAAAGGACCTAAATAGACACTTTTCAAAAGAGGACATACAGAAGGCAAAAGGCATAAGAAAACATGCTCAAAATCACTAATCACCCGAGAGATGTAAATCAAAATGTCAATAAGGTACCATCTCATACCTGTCAGAATGCTTATCATCAACAAATTAACAAAGTTCAAGTGATGGAGAGGATGCCTAGAATAAAGCATCCTCTTGCACTGCTGATGGGAATGCAGAATGGTGCAGCCACTATGGAAAACAGTATGGAGTTTCCTCAAAAAATTAAAAATGGAACTCCCATTTGACCCAGTATTCCCACTTCTAGGACTATGTCTCAAGAAACCAGAAGCAACAATCAGAAATAATATATGCACCCCTATGTTCATAGCAGCACAATTCACCATAGCTAAGATTGGGAAACAGCCTAAGTGCCCATCAGCAGATGAATGGATTAAAAAATGGTGGTACATCTACATGGTGGAATACTATGCTACTGTAAAAAAGAAGGAATTCTTAACATTTGTAACAGCATGGATGGAACTGGAGAGCATTATGCTAAGTGAAATAAGTCAGTCAGAGAAAGATAAATATCATGTGATCTCACTCACTTATAGAATATAATGAACAACATAAACTGATGAACAAATATAGAACCAGAGACATAGAGGCATCAAATAGACTATCCAATCTATGATGAAAGGCTGGGGATTGAGGGGTAAGAGATCAATCAAAGGACTTGTATGCATGCATATGAGCATAACCAATGGACACAGACAGTAGAGGGGTGAGGACATGTGCTGGGGATTGGAACAGCTAGGGAGAGGTCAATGGGGGGTGGGGGGAGACTCAAGTAATATTTTAAATAATAAAGAATTTTAATTAAAAAATAATAAGTTCTCTCCCTAACCAAAATAGAGTGTCGGCTTGTGGACTGAACGATTCCAGTAAAGGGCATGTACCTGGGTGGCGGACACATCCCCAGTAGGAGGTGTGCAGGAAGCAGCTGAATGATGTTTCTCTCTCATTGATGTTTCTAACTATCTATCCCTCTCCCCTTCTCTCTGTAAAAAAAATAAATAAATAAAATATATTTTAAAAAATAATAATAAGTTCTTAAAAGGCAAAAAACAAACAAACAAACAAAAAACCAAGTCTCATCAGATGGATTTCTTCCTCCTCAACCAGGGGGTTTTACAATGTCATCCATCTCTGTGTTATGCAATCTCATAACAATATGAGAAAATAATGTTGGTATTACAGATGCCTACCTGATTACATCATTTTCTAGTAGTATATTCTTTCTTGGATTTAATTATAGTAGTTATCACACCGCCTCTCTATAATGCTGCCTTTTCAGCTTTTCGCATGAGCTGTTTGAAACTTGTATCTACATGAGCCATGTCTCTGGCTATAAAGGAATTTTAATACATTGCTTCTTCAAATTCCATACTCAATATCCGATGGTTATAAAATATGGCTTCTACATGTCTTGAATACTTTTTCTTTCTTTCTAGGAATAGTTGTCATCATTCAACCTATTAAAGCAAACGGAAAACTAAGAGAAAACAACTTCTTACTATTAAGCCAGAGAGAACATTTCTTCATGGCTGTTTGCATCATCATCACCAAGTCCAACACAGAGCTTGAGTCTTGAAAATCTATAGCTACTTCAGATAAACTTAATAGAACACAAGCCACCAAAATGATTCGGCAAACCTGTGTTCTCTGCAAACACGGTTTCTTTTCAGATATTCTGAGGAATCCTGAAAATTTTGTATTTGAATGTTTAGTGCCTCTTAAATGGAAAAATTTTCACTCCCTTGGTACAACTGCTATATGCTGACTGTCGAGTTTAACTTAACCAATTTATATATTCTGACCTGTAACAACAAGAAACAAAGTAAAGAAGAATAGTGACTTCTGCTTCACAGAATATTAGATTTTTATTTAATACGTTTTCCTAATAGACTGTTTGTAACTTGAATTTGTGTTCCATTAATAGATGTTACCATAGTTGAGCAGCAATAACTATTTTGTAGGCAAATCCATAGCCACATGTAAAAGAAACAATCCAGCACCATCAGGCCTGTGAAGGGTATCAAGTGACAGTGAATTTGCAAGTACCCAAGTCATTGGTCATGTCAGAATACTGGGCTTTTTTTCAGTTTAGAATTGAGGTTCAAGAACCATTAACTCTTGGAAAAATTCTCCTTTATAATTCAAAGAACAAAGGATTACTAAAACTCATAAAAAAGCTTCTCAAATTTCAAATAGCTTTTAAAAACATTTAATGAGTTAAGACAAATTGAATAAAAAACATATGGATTAAATTTCTTTGACATTCACAGGGTTTAATATTAAGGGAGCAGTCTTTAAGTACAACCCCCAAAAATTAGCCAATCCCAATTTTTAAAGACCAACCAGAACACTCTGTAACCTTTCATCTTTTCCCATTTTTATTTATTTAAAGAGTTTTGTGGTTTGGGTGGCCATGCTTTTATTATAATTTTACCAATAGATGATACATCTATCAATGGAAGATTTTAATACATCTATTCTTTATATCTTCATGAACTTTACCTATTAACTTACTATATGTAATATGTTAAATAACCTCATCCATCCAGACTGTGGTTTTCAACCTTTTTGCCAACATGAACTTTCTTGTACAATAAGAAACCTGGGGCCCAGTTCCAATCCGTTGGTGCTTTCCAGCATCTCTATGGAATCTTGGAACATGACTTACAAATCTTACTAGTCTTAGAATCTAGTAAAGAAAGGGAAATATACTTTATTTTGTTAGAAGGTCCCATTAAGACCTTCTAACAAAATAAAAGGGAGGGGGTACTCCAAGCAAGCCACAGTGGGCATTGCAGAGTCCATTAGAAAATGTCTTGATTGGAACCTTTTCTTACTTTACTAATAATTCTAGAAATCTTTGATAGTTTCTATACCTACTGGAGGAGATTTACTGAAACAAATTTAGAGATCTAAAATTGTAGAAGTGATATATGGGATACAAAGAGAAAAATATAAAATTTAGACAATTTTCAAAAGGTTTAGTATATCCATTCTTTTAGTTTTAGGAGAAATAGCCTAAAAATACCTTATATCTCAATATAGTTTCAGAGTCTTGGTGCATCAAATATAATATAATATTTGGAATATGAATAATTAAGACTTCAAGTTGTAAAGAAAACTTCAGAAATGCTCTAGAACAAGAGAAAATAGTGTTGCTAATGTTGCATCTTAACCTTTATTCAAAGTGATTAGAATGTAGCAAAAACTTTGCTGCAGGCTCACAAAAGTCCATAAATATGTAATGATGCAATTTATGCTATTGTTGTGGGTGCATCCTACCACAATTGGCCTTCTGTGAAAATTCCTTCTAGAGCTTAGTTCATATAGAATAGCTGGGAGACCAAATCAGCAGGCTGTCTATGGTTTTATCAGGCTGTAAGAGCTAGTGCTGTTGTGGGCAGCATTTATTCCAACAACTGGAAAATTCACAGACAGGACATAGAAATTGATGGCATCTATATTTTCAGACACAGTAAATTGTTTTTGAAAATGTGGTAGCAATGTGTTAGACAGAGTCCTAGCTGAAGGCAGATGGAAGAGTTAAATAGCATAGAAAATGTGAATTGAGAAAGTATATCAGTTTCCCTTAGGGATAAAATGGGTTGTATTATCTTGGCACAGAATAGATTTAGGAGGAGCCTTCACAGAGCTGTGGAAATTACTAACACTAACATTTTGGACTAGACAGATTAACCCTTAGAATATAAAAATAAAGCCCAAACCTTTCTTCATAACTCCATAAATAGGATTCCTGTTTGTAAGAAAGCACACTAAATATGACATTTGAAATTCCGTTATTTACAGATGTGTGAAAATGAAATTCCCAGATTTTAGATGTAATGTTAGAGTATTGTTGATGAAGGCTATAAGGAAAAAAATCCATATTTAAGAGAATTTAACCTATTCTGACCACCTAAAATTGAACCCAAACAAAAACTAGAAACTTAGCTTGTAGGGGAAAAAATGGAAAAAAATAAAACAGCCATACAAGTGTACAAACATAAAAGTAATATGAAGGTAATACATAACATGTCCAAAAGTCATTTAATAGCAGAAATAGGGCTTTTTCTATGGATTTGAAGGTTTTTCAAAATAACTGTTGCAAATTTAATGTCACCATCTCATTCCCTTAAAACCTTAACACCTATCAAAGAACTCTGCCAGTTCCCATTAGAGTTTAATAAAGACCTCACTCTCCTTGAAGAGAAGCCAAGACGAGGCCTTCTGACTTGAACATCTGCAGTGGCAATACTGCCAAGTGTCTTTGAGACCTGGCATTCCTCAGATGAGTTCTGGCTGCACCTGGGAGTGCTCTGAAGTTCACTTCCATGAGACAAGCACCTTCTGGAGCTTGAAGCACATTACCTTCTACCCTTCAGGGAGCTTGGTGTAAAAAAAAAATATGCATGCTACCTTCAATTTGGCAATAATAATTTTAAAAAAACCCACTATAATTCTTAAGTTAAAAAGGTTGATTTGTGACTCATGTAATATAAAAAGAGGAATGTTAAAGAAAATTATTTTGAAGATGTGATGTACTGATGTACTTAATTAACATGTGTAACGTGAGCAAGAGGTCTTATTCAATTAAAGGGGAAATGTATTTATTTTCCTGTGGCTTTCAATGTTAATAAGATCTACAGGAAAACACCAGATACTCATAGTAGGAGATTTTCACATGAGATGCTAGCAGTTAATTCTCCTGTGGTCTAACACTGTTATTAAGTAGGGTTTTGTTTTGTTTTATTTTTAAACATCCAACAAGCTACATCTTTTGAAGTAATATGCCATACCAAAAGAACATTTTCAAATTAAAAAATACATATCCTTAAAAAAAATCATGTCCAGCTAAATATTTATTCATGTTCCAATATTCTGAAAGCTCTAATAATTCTTTCTGAGGAAACAAGAAAACAGAATGCTAACTAGTAATTACTTTGATAAAAATCAGATCAAGAGCTGGGTTAAAGAAAAGCACCTTCCCTCCTGTGACAAACAGAGATGGAACATACCAAAGAAGGCACAATTTTCTGAAAATTATAAACAGTCTAGCCTCTGGGTGGAAACCTGTCCAGTATATATTGGGGCTTTCTCTGCACAGTGTTTTTCAGACTTAACCCACATTGAAAAATCATTTGATGTTACTCAGAAACAGCCAGAGTCATATGTGTTCATTTTTACTAAAGTGTGCTCATATTTAGAAATAAAATGATACTGAGAGCTAAAATTAAGAGCAAGAATGCCCTGCCTTTTGCACAGCTTGCCCAGTACCATTTTTAAAGAGGTAAAGGTTACTATTAACTTTGTTGGCAATTTCTTCTGTAGATGATCTCCACTTTTCTAAAATTACAAGGTTTTTGTCCATCATTCTTACTGAAGCAATTTTACCCATTACCCACTCACTTTATCTGATGGCAGTTGAAGGTTTAATGTACCTAAATCCCCCCAACAAAGTGCCAACTCTTTTTTAATTCCTCTAACAATTACCGTGTGACTTTAGGTTATATACACTTGCATTTTTCTCTTGTTCTTTCTAATTCCCTCAGTGATGAGTTTCAGCAATCACCTGACCTTCTAACAACTGAATAGCAGACACTGTCCTACCTCTGAGTGATGAGCAAATCAAAAGTGAAACCCACATAGTGCTTTCAGGCCCCTGAATTCCAAATCATAGATTCCCTGAAACATGTGAAAATTAGATTCACTATAGGTATAGTTACTTACTTTTAGCAAGTTTGTAAAAAGAAAGAAGCATAACTCCCCACTTACTGTCAGGGGTTCAGACAATGTAATCTTCATTGGGGCAGCCAGCTGCCTAGCTCAACACCTTGCTGTTCTAGTAACAAGAAAGAAAATAAGAAATACCAAGACCAGTTAGAAATATCTGTACCTTTCCTTTCTGTTAAGTTACTGTAATCTAGCTTTAGTCCTAGAATATAATTTTCTGAAAGGGAAGAACTTTATTATAAGGAGTTGAATGAGAATGTCACCAACATGCAAAGGAACCAAAAGGAAATGAAGAATAACAGAGCTGCAATAAATAACACAATGGAAGGCTTCAATGGTAGACTAGAAGAAGCTGAGGACTGCATCAGTAAATTAGAAGGCAAGGTAGAAAAAAACACACCACAGCAGTAACTGGAAAGAAATTTAAAAAGCAATATCAGAGCCTAAGAGAGTTTTAAAATCACAAAAAAGGGGGTCCAGAAGGAGAGGAAGCAGAACAAGGAATAAAAAAGCTGGTTGAAGAAATAATGACAGAAAACATTCCTGATGTTGGTGGGAAAAAAGCCACAGAAGTCCCAAACAAGATGAACCCAAAAAGACTGACACCAAGACACATCATAATTAAATTGGCAAACACCAATGGATAAAATAAGAATCCTAAAGGCTGCCAGAGAGAGGCAGAAAGTTACCAACAAGAGATCTCCCATTAAGACTATCAACTGCTTTCTCAACAGAAAAACATTAGGCCAGAAGGCAATGGAATGAAATATACAATGTGATGCAAAACATGGACTGAAGTCAAGATTACTCTATGCAGCAAGGCTATCATTCAAAATTGAAGGTGAAATTAGGAGCTTCACAGACAAAAAAGGGCTAGAGAGTTTATTACCACCAAGCCACCAATGCAAAAAAGTGCTGAAGGGACTGATGTAACAAGAATAAATAAAAAGGGAAGAGGCATAAAGAATAAAAATGACAACTAACAAACACTTATCAATACTAACCTTAAACAAAAATGGATTAAATGCTCCAATCAAAAGATATTGGGTAGCTGAATGGAAAACATGGCCCATATATTTGCTGCCTACGAGAAATCACCTCAGAACAAAGGACTCTCACAGACTGATGATAGTGAAGGGATTAAAAATATTTTCTCAGGCAAATGGAAATGGAAAGAAAAGCTGTGGTAGCAATACTTATATCTGCCAAAATAGACCTCAAAGTGAAGGCCACTTCATAATACTAAAGAGAGCAATTCAACAAGAGGATGTAACTCTGGTAAACATATGCATTCAATAAAGAGCACCCAAATACATTAAAAAACAAAAAACAAAAAACTTCTGGAAGATATTGAAGGGTGAGATAGACAGTGATATAATCATAGTAGGGAACTTTAATACCCCATTGACACCACTGGAAAAATCCTCTAAACAAAAAGTCATCAAAGAAACAGTAATACTAAGTGATTCACTAAATTAGATGGAATTCAATGACATCCAGATTATTTCACCCCAAATCTATAGAATATACATTCTTCTCAAGTGCACACAGGACATTTTCAAAGATAGAACTCATATTAGGACACAGGCAAAGTTTCTTCAAATTTGAAAAGATAGAAATAATATCAAGCATCTTCCCAAATCACAATAGCATAAAATTATAAATCAACTTCAATAAAAACAATGATAAAAAATCAAACATTTGGAGGCTAAATAGGATGCTATTAAACAATAATTGGATTACCAAAGAGAAATAAAAAGTGCCCTGGAAACAAATGATAATGAAAACACAACAATCCAAAATCTATGTGACACAGTGAAAGCAGTCCTAAGAGGGAAGTTCATAGTTCTACAGGCTTACCTCAAAAACAAGAAAAGAAAGGTAATAAACCATCTAACTGTACTACTTAAAGAATTAGAAAGAAAATCCCAGAGTAAGCAAAAGAAAGGGAATAATAAAGATCAGAGTAGAATAAACAACCTAGAGACCAACAAACAAACAAAATAACAACAACAACAATAACACACACACTCACACACACACACACACTAATACAAAATATCAATGAAACCAAGAGCTGGTTCTTTGAAAGAATAAGCAAGATTGATGTACCTCTAGCCAGACTCAACAAGAAACAAAAAGAAGATCCAAATAAACAAAATCATAAATAAAAGAGGTGAAGTAACAACTGACCCAACAGACATACAAAGGATTATATTTTTAAAAAAATACTATAAACAAGTCTTCTCCAACAAACTGGACAACCTCAACAAAACAAACATATTCCTAAAAACTATAGGTTTCCAAAATTCAACCAGGGAGAACATAAAAACCTGAATAGGCTGATAACTACTGATGAAATTTAAATAGTAATAATAATAAAAACTTCTAGCAAACAAAATACCTGTACCAGATGGCTTCACAGGGGACATTTACCAAACATCCAAAGAAGAACTAAAAACTATCCTCCTTAGACTATTACAAAAAGTTCAAAAGGAAGGCATACTTTCAAGCACACTCTATGAAGCCAGCATTACCCTATTCCTGAAACCAGATAAAGGGATTAGAAAGACAATTATAGATAAATATCCTTGACTAATATAGATGCTAAAATCCTCAACAAAATCCTATCCAACATTACATAGAAAGATCATACAAAATGACCAAGTAGGATTACTTCCAGGAATGAATGGCTGGTACAATATCCACAAATCAATAAATATGATACATCTCATAAAAAAATTGAGAAAAGAAAATCACATAATCATATCAATTGATGTCTAAAAGGCATTTGAGAAAATCCAACACCCTTTACTGATAAAAACTCTCAGGAAAATGTGAATAGAAGGGTAATACTCTAGCTTAATGAAAGCCTTATATAACAAATCTACAGCCAACATCATACTAAATGGGCAAAATCTAAAGAACAAAAACAAGATAGGGATACCCACTTTCACCACTCCTGGTTAACATAGTACTGTAAGTGCTAGCAATCAGAGAAGAAGAAGAAATAAAAGTCATCAAATGGGAAAAGAACAAGTAAAATTGGCATTTTCATCTGATGACATGATATTGTACATTGAAAATCCTAAAGACTCCATCAAAAAAAAACTATTAGATTTAATAATAAATTTGGCAATATAGCAGGATAAAAAATTAACACCCAGAAATCTATGGCTTTTTATACACCAATAATGAACTCAGAAGGAAAAACTAAAAACCAATCCCATTTAGCATTGCACCAAGAAAAAAAAAATTAAAACATTTTGGAATAAATTTAACCAAGAAAGTAAAGGGCCTGTACTCAGAAAATTACAGAATGATAGAGGAGAGAGAGAGAGAGAGAGAGAGAGAGAGAGAGACATGAACAAACGAATGGGTATACCAATTTCATGATTGCTTGAATCAACATCATTAAAATGTCCATACTACCCAAAACAATCTATATATTCAATGAATTCCCTATTAAAATACCAAGGGCATATTTCACTTACCTAGAAGAACAAAATTTCCAAAAATCCATCTGAAATAAAACCAAAAGATCCCAAATAGCTGAAGCAATCTTCAGAAAGAAGAACAATGTTGGAGGGATCACAATACCAGGTATAAAGCTATATTACAAAGCCACTGTTATCAAAACTTCCTGCTACTGGCACAAGAACAGACATATGAACCAATGGGTAAGAACAGAAAACCCAAAGATGGCAGTATAGGTAAACACCTATACTTGCTGCCTCTCACAACTACATCACAATTACAACTAAAATGCAGAACAACTACCACCAAGAACCATGGGAAAGCTGGCTGAGTGGAAGTTCCACAATTAGAGAGGTGAAGAAAACATGTTGAGACTGGTAAGAGGTGCAGAGGTACAGAAAGTGCTGGCACCTGGATGTGCTGCTTTTTTAATCCACGGAGAGATACAAGCTCCCATTTGCTCTGAACTCCAGTTCTGGAAGAGACTCTGGGGGTCCTAGACACATATGGAGAGAAACTTGACTCTAGCATCAGGACAGAAATGCAAGGGCGGCTTTTGCTCAGAGGTGCTCACAGCAATCATTGTTCCTGCACAGGGGTGTGGGATGCAGAGACCTGGGGATTACTCCAGTGCAGGGCTGACTACAGCCATTGCTGTTTACTCCACACTTGTGATTCCAAGAGACCGTGCCCCATTCAATTTACAATCCCACCCAAGCTGTGTGCATAGGCTTTTGCATATGAATGGCCTATTCTTTTTTTATGCCTAAAACCTGTCAACCTGCAGCTGGGTCAGAGCCCCAGAAGTTCCAAAAGAAAAGCCCAAGGAATGGCAGCAGAAACTGGTATTGCTTCACAGATGGACCTCATCTAGGCACTTCCAAACCCCATGCAAAAAAGAGGAATTTGCAGATGTCCCAGTAGATCCTGCTGGGTGGCCCCAGACAATGTCTGACCTTGCACCTCCTTGGAAACTCAAGAGCAGTGTACACAGTGTGAAACCATATGGGACTGAGATACACTCAAGGGGCAGTCTCAGTGAGCACCAAAGCCCAACTGAAGCTAGTTCTGCCCAATAAGGGTGTCACCTGTGCAACAGATCTTCCAGTGTAGCACAGCTTGTCATTATAGTCAATTGACCTGGAGATCAATTTCTCCCAGTGTTACCAACAGCAATCAAGGGTTAACTATAAGATTATGCAAACAAACCAGAAAGGGGTGCACCAAGAGCATCCACCTCAGGTGACTGTGGAGGCTGAGCCACTGGGCTTTATAGGACACCTACTATGCAAGGCCACTCTATCAACTCAAGGAGACTTAACAGCTACCCAGTATATAGAAATAAACACAGGGATTCAGCCAAAATGCAGAGATAAAGAAACAAGTCTCAAATGAAAGAAATGGATGAAAGCAAAATACTGAATGTAGATTTCAAAATCATAGTTATGAGTCAAGAATCTTTGAAAAACCTCCAAGAAATTTAGTGAGACCCCCCCGACAGATATGAAAAAGGACCAATCAGAAATTAAGCATACACTGAGTAAAATAAAGATTAATATACACAGATTCAATAGCAGAGTAGAGGATCCCAAGAATCTAGTCAAAGATTTGAAATACGAAGAAGCAAAAACACCCAACCAGAAAGCAAAAAGAAAAAACAATTCAAAAATATGAAGATAATGTAAAGTGCCTATGGGAAAACTTCAAACATACCAACATCCAAATTATGGGGGTGCCAGAAGAAGAGAGAGAGAGAGCAAGATATTGAAGGGCAAAAGACAGAGACAATCTTAAAAGCAGCAAGAGAAAAACAGTTAGTTACCTACAAGGGAGTACCCATAAGAATGTCAGCTGATTTCTCAACAGAAACTCTGCAGGCCAGATGGGAGTGGCAAGAAATATTCAAACAAGAACGTATAACCAAGATTACTCTACCCAGCAAAACTATCATTTAGAATTGAAGGTCAGATAAAGAGCTTCACAGACAAGAAAAAGCTAAAGGTGTTCATCACCACCAAACCACTATTACATGAAATGCTGAAGGGTATTCTTGTAGAAGAGGAAAAGGAAGAAAAAGGAAAAGATAAAAAAGTTATGAACAACAAAGTGACAAAAAATAGACACTTTTTGAAAGAGGACATACAGAAGGTCAAGAGACATAAGAAAACATGCACAAAGTCACTAATCATTCAAGAGATGCAAATGACAATGACAATTAGGTACCATCTCACACCTGTCAAAATAGCTTTCATCAAAATTCAACAAATGACAAGTGATGGAGAGGATGTGGAGAAAAAGGAACCTGCTTGCACCCTTGGTGGGAATGCAGACTGGTGCAGCCATTGTGGAAAAAAGTATGGAGTTTCCTCAAAAATTAAAAATGGAACTTCCATTTGACCCAGTATTTCCATTTCTATGTCTATATCTCAAGAAACCAGAAGCACCAATTAGGAAGGATATAGGCACCCCTATTTCATAGCAGCACAATTCACTATAGCTAGGATTGGGAAACAGCCTATAGTGCCAATCAGCAGACAAGTGAATTAGAAAACTGTGGTACATCTACACAATTAAATACTAACCTCCAGTAAAAAAAGAAAGAATTCTTACCATTTGCAACTACATGAATGGAACTGGAGAGCATTATGCTAAGTGAAATAAGTCAGTCAGAGGAAGATAAATATCACATGAATTCACTCATTTATGGAATATAATGAACAACATAAAATGATGAACAAAAATAGAACCTGAGTCTTAGAAGCATCAAACAGACTATCCAACCAATTAGGAAATGTGGAGGGTGAGGAGGTAAGAGATCAATCAAAGGACTAGTGTGCATGCATATGAGCATAACCATTAGACATAAGCACTAAGGGATTGAGGACATATTCTGAGAGAGGTCAATGGGGGAGGGGGAGGAGACTCATGTAATACTTTAAACAATAAATAATTTAAATGTAAAAAAAGAAAAATCTTCAATTCTCTATAGAGTTTGACTCATTTCAATTATTTGCAAGTGGCATTCTTCCTGTGAACATCTGCATTTGACAACGCTATTATATATTCTCATCCTCACAGTTTCCTTGTTCTTTAAAGGAGTTCTTTGGAAATAATTATTTATGTCACTCTTCTCTAAACACATGGAAGTCTGTCTCTATTTCTTTAAAGTGTGGGGTATAATCTATCCTCTAGACAAAATGGTGCATTAATGAATTATATGGCCTTGAGAATGTCACTGCCTTCTCTGGCTCTTGGTGTGTGTGTGTGTGTGTGTGTGTGTGTGTGTGTGTATGTGTATAATTTTTTCATTAATATATTTTATTGATTTTTTACAGAGAGGAAGAGAGAGGGATAGAGAGTTAGAAACATCAATGAGAGAGAATCATCGATCAGCTGCCTCTTGCACACCCCTCACTGGTGATGTGCCCACAACCAAGGTATATGCCCTTGACAGGAATCGAACCCAGGACCTTTCAATCCACAGGCCGATGCTCTATCCACTGAGCCAAACTGGTTTTGGCTATAATTTTTTTTTTTTTTAATGTCCAAAAGCAACATACAAAATTGGAGAACTCTAGAATCAAAAAAAAAAATCATAAAAATTTTAAATGTCTCTTTCCAAATCCATAAATCCTTCCCCAGTATCCCCACTGTCACTAGAACAGTTATTGCCTGAGTTCATTAATATATAAAAAAGCCTAAGTGACCAAACGACTGATCAACTGGTCGCTATGATGCACACTAACCACCAGGGGGCAGATGCTCAATTCAGAAGCTTTCCCCTGGTGGTCAGTGAACTCACAAAGGCCACCTCCCATGGTCCTTCCCCTGCTGGCCAACCCAGATTGGCCCTCATAGGGCTTGGGTAAGATGGCCCTTATCAGCCCAGATCACCTGCCAGGCTGAGGGACCCCACTCATGCATAGATTTGTGACCAAGCCTCTAGTGTAGTAATAAGGAATTGAGAACAATACTTCAAATAGCCTGACCTGAGTAAAGAACATTGGAACTATTAACACCCTTGGTCACGACTGTGTTCTTTTATTAAAAACAAAACAAAACAAAAACAAACAAACAAACAATAAACACATCTAAGTTCATATTATATTTATACAGCCTGGTACACAAAATTCATGCACATTAAAAGGGGATTAATTAGAGGAAACATTTTAATATTGCTATTTGTCATTTCTTTATAAAAGAAGTGTCAGAGATGAAAGAAAATTAGTAAAATTTATATGAAAATCTTCCTGTTGTCAGAGTCTGGGGGGCACCATGGGACCCAGAGTCAAGTCCCCATCCACCCACATGCACTTCAAAATCATGTGAGACCCAGTTCTGGCCACCTCCATTTCCCACCCCCCAATTGGGCTAGATCCAGACCCAGCTGGTCTCACCCTTGTCAAAACCTGCTGGGAGGAGGGGGTGCAGCCTCAGGTTCCCTGGCCCAGTGCTGGGGCAGGGCTCGTGGCCTGAGTTCCCCAACCTGGGCCTGGTTGGGGGTCATGCCTTGAGGTCCCTCATCAAGCCCTGCAGGGCAGGGGGTGCAGCCTCAGGGTACAGCACTGGGGCAGGGGGGCACACCTTGAGGTCCACAGTCAAGCCCTTCCAGGTGAGGGGTTATAGCCTCAGGTCCCCCACCAAGCCCCACCAGGCGGGGGGTGCAGCCTGATGTCACAACAGCCTGGCGCCAGGGTCAGGGGTGTGGCTTGAAGTCCCCAGGCTTGGCGGGGGGGGGGGGGGCCCATGATACCCACCAGCCAATCAGGAGCATAGCCTGGGGTCCCCTCGAAGCCCTCTGGGTGGGAGGTGTGGCCTGAAGTTCCCCAGCCTGGCACCAAGACAGAGGGCATAGCCTGAGGTCCCCTGGCTTGGCGCCAGGATGGGGGTCATGGACTGAGGTTCCCCTGTCAAGCCTCACATGGCAGGGCAGGTGGGGGTGCAGCCTCAGGTCCCTGCTGATTGCTTGTTAAAGCTCATTATGGGAACTCAGCTTCCACTGTGGGCACCGCTGCCATCTTTGTGGTGGAGTGACAATTAATTTGCATAGTCCCTCTTTATTATATAGAATGTGGTTTTTGGCTATTACATCTTGTTTTGACTGATTTTATACTTGTGGTAACAAAAAAAATTATGCAAGTTATACAAAGGCATAAGTTACTCTTACCATCTTCTAAACCTAACCCCCCCCCCATACAGCTGTTTTATTTTTGTTTTATAACTTGGGTGGGTTTTTTTGTTTTGTTATTTTTTCTTGATTCCTAATCCAACTAGTAATCCAAGCTAACTGTAAAAAAATAATCTACAAGGTACATATATAAAATTAAAATTAACTATGATTCCATGTACAATTACAAGTCTAGGCTCCCAGACACATAGCAGAGGTGTAGTCAGATAACAGGAAATTACTAACCTTTCATTCAGCTCTGCCACCACTTCCATAGCTCCTACTTCAGTTTACTCTTCAAAATACCTTATTAGATACTGTAAATATTATCCCCAAAATTTATTAAGTCAATTTATTTTACTTCTAAAGGAGGAGCAGTGAATAACAAGGACATTCATTATATGGTGCATTCAGTAAATGACTGTGCTTTATGATCAGTGCATAGCATGATATTCTGAAATCCTTTACACACAAGTGAAAAAAAATTCTGCACTGATAAAAGAAAATATGCAAATTGACCATTACTTCATGATACCCACCAGCCAATCAGGAGTGAATATGCAAATATTTTTTTAAGAAACTGCTGGAAGACATTAAGGGAGAGATTAATAGCAATACAATCATAGTAGGAGATTTTAATAACCCACTGTCACCTTTGGACAAATCACCTAAACAAAAAATCAGCAGAGAAACATCAATCCTAAATGACTCACTAGACCAGATGGAATTAATCAACATCTTCAGAACATTCCACCCCAAAGCCACAGAATATACATACTTCTCAAGTGCACATGGGTCATTTTCAAACATACACCACATGTTGGGACATAGGCAAAGTCTCTTCAAATTCAAGAAAATAGAAATAATATCAAGCTTCTTCTCAGATCATAGTGGCATAAAATTGGAAATCAAGTACAATAAAAATAATCCAAAGAAATCAAACACATGGAGAATAAACAGCATGCTATTGAACAAGGAATGGGTTACCAGAGAAATCAAAAAAGAAATAAAAAACATTCTGGCAACAAATGACAATGAAAACACAACAATCCAAAATCTATGGGACACAGCAAAAGCAGTTTTGAGAGGGAAGTTCATGGCTCTACAAGAATACTGCAAAAAAAAAAAAAAAAGTAACAAATTATCTAACTCTACAACTCAAAGAGTTAGAAAAAGAGCAACAAGAAAATCCCAGTGTAAGCAGAAGGAAGGGAAAAAAAAAATCAGAGCAGAGAGAAACAACATAGAGACCAAAGAAACAATACAAAAGATCAACAAAACAAAGAGTTGGTTATTTGAAAGAATAAACAAGATTGAATAACCTCTAGACAGACTAACCAAGAAACAAAGAGAGAGGACCCAAATAAACAAATCAGAAATGAAAGAGGTGAAATAACAGACCACGGTGAAATACAAAGGATTGTTACAAAATACTACCCACAACTCTATTCCAACAAACTGAACAACCTGGAGGAAATGGACATATTCCTAGAAAAATACAAACTTCCAAAACTCAATCAGGAAGAATCTAAAAATCTCCAGTGACTTGGGAAGAAATTGAAACAGTCATCAAAAACACTTCCAGCAAACAAAAGCCTGGGAGAGATGGCTATAGAGGAGAGTTTTACCAAACATTCAAGGAAGAACTAAAACCTATCCTCCTCAGACTATTCCAAAAAATTCAAGAGGAAGGAACACTTCCAAACTCCTTCTATGAAGCCAGCATCACCCTAATACCAAAACCAGATAAAAACAACACAATGAAAGAGAATTACAGGCCAATATCCCTTATGAACATAGATGCCAAAATCTTCAACAAAATTCTAGCAAATCGGCTCCAGCAGAACATCAGAAATATCATACACCATGACCAAGTAGGATTTATTTCAGGAATGCAAGGATGGTACAATATTCTCAAATCAATAAAAGTGATACATCACATAAACAAATTGAGGGATAAAAGCCATATAATCATATCAATTGATGCAGAAAAAGCATTTGATAAAATCCAACACTCTTTCCTGATAAAAACTCTCAACAAGGTGGGAATAGAAGGATCATACATCAACATAATAAAAGCTTTACATGATAGACCCACAGCCAATATCATATTCAATGGGCAAAAACTAAAACTATGTCCTCTAAGAACAGGAAAAAAATAGGGATGCCCACTCTCACCACTCCTGTTTGACATAGTACTGGAAGTACTAGCCATTGCAATTAGACAAGAAGAAGAAATAAAAGGCATCCAAATTGGAAAAGAAGAAGTAAAGTTATCCTTATTTGCAGATGACATGATATTGTTCACAAAAAAACAAAAGACTCCATCAAAAAACTAATTGACTTAAAAAATGAATTTGGCAATGTAGCAGGATACAAAATTAAAGCCAATAAATCTATGGCATTTCTATACACCAATAGTGAACTTACAGAAACAGAGACTAAAAAGGCAATCCCATTTACCTTCGCACCAAAAAGACTAAGATAGCTAGGAATAAACTCAACTAAGGAGGTAAAAGACCTATACACGGAAAACTACATGACACTGAAAAATATATAGAGGAAGATGTAAACAGATGGAAGAACATACCATGTTCATGGATTGGTAGAATCAACATCATCAAAATGTTCATAGTTCCCAAAGCAATTTATGGGTTCAATGCACTCCCCAATAAAATTCCAATGGCATATTTCACTGACCTAGAAAGAACTCTCCAAAAATTCATTTGGAACAATCAAAGATCCTGAATAGCCACAGCAATCCTGAGAAAGAAGAGTAAAGTAGCAGGGATCTTAATATCAGATTTCAAACTGTATTACAAAGCCACTGTTCTCAAAACAGCCTGGTATTGGCACAAGAACAGACATATAGATCAATGTAATAGAATAAAGAATCTAGATATCAACCCAAATCACTATGCTCAATTAATATTTGACAAAGGAGGCATGAATATACAATGGAGTCAAAACAGTCTCTTCAATAAATGGTGTTGGGAAAATTGGACAGATATGTGCAAAAGAATAAAATAGATCACCAACTTGCACCATACACAAAAATAAACTCAAAATGGATACAGGACTTAAACAAAAGATGGGAAACCATAAAAATACTAGAGGCATCCACAGGTAGCAAAATCTCAGACATATGCCAAAAGAACTTCACTGATACTGCCCCTAGGGCAATGGAATCTAAAGAGAAAATAAACAAATGGGACCACATCAAAATAAAAAGCTTTTTTACAGAACAGGAAACCATTAACAAAACAACAAGAAAGCCCTCTTTATGGGAGAACATATTTGCAAATGGTATCACTGATAAAAGTTTAATCTCCAACATCTACAGACAGCTTATTCAATTTAATAAATGGAAGATAAATGACCCAATTAAAAAATGGGCAATGGATCTAAATAGAATCTTCTCAAAAGAAGACAGAAGGAAGGCCAAGAGGCACATTAAAACATGCTCAAAGTCAGTAATTATCCAAGAAATGCAAATCAAAACAACAATGCTGTATCATCTCACACCTGTCAGAATGGCCAACATCAACAAATCAACAAATGACAAGTGTTGGCAAGGTTGCGGAGAAAAAAGAACCCTCGTGCACTGCTGGTGGGAATGTAGACTGGTGCAACCACTGTGGAGAACAGTATGGAGTTTTCTCAAAAAATTGAAAATGGAACTTCCATTTGCCCCAGTAATCCACTCCTAGGACTATATCCCAATAAGCTAGAAACACCAATTAGAAAGGATAGAGTCACCCCATGTTCATAGCAGCACAATTTACAATAGCTAGGATTTGGAAACAGCCTAGGTGCCCATCAGCAGATGATTGGATCCAAAAACAATGGTACATCTACACAATGGAATATTATGCTGCCATAAAAAAGAAAAAATTCTCATCATTTGCAGCAACCTGGATGGAATTGGAGAACATCATGCTGAGGGAAACAAGCCAGTCAATGAAAGAGAGACACCACATTAACCTTACTTATTTATGGATGAAGATCAACCGAAGGACTTGTATACATGCATATAAGTACAACCAATGGACACAAAACTCTGTGGAGGGATGGTATGTATGGGAGGGGGGAGGCATTGGTATATTTACAAAAATAATAATTTAATAAAAAATATATTTTTTAAAAAATTTAAAAAACCTACACTGATAAAAGAGAAATATGCAAATTGACCATTACTTCATGATACCTTCTAGCCAATCAGGAGTGAGTATACAAATTAACCTCATTGTCTCATGGAGACTGATAGCAGGGTGAAGGTCGCAACCAGCACAGCCTGCTTGGCAGTTGCCGTGGTGGGGAGCAGGCAGGCCCCACAGAAAGCAGAGAATTGTGTTGAGCGGGCCTAAGCCCACCATTTTCTCTAAGCCCACTTAAGCTATGTCCAGTGAGACATACCTTAAGCACTCCCGGATTGAGTAGGGTACAGGTCAGGTTGAGGGACACACCCCTCATGCTCCATTCCTCTAGTATATCAATAAAATCTTTCTGTGACTAATATGATGATTCTCTGAGAGCAGGTGGTCTACCAAGTAAACTTTACATTGAGCCAGAATCACTCACACTGAATAGGAAATTTTAAGTCCCTGTGAAGAACCCATCATTTCCCCCAGAATCATCCTCAAAAGAAGCGTCTATTGAAAAAGGGTTTTTGCAGGTGTATTTCATTTGCCTCTTCTCTTTTTAAAATTTATGTTTATTGTTGAAAGTATTACAGATATCCCTGCTTTTCCTTCCATTGACCCCCTCCTCCCTGCTCCTTCTCCTCAGGCCTTCATTGCACTATTGTCTGTGTCCATGGGTTATACTTACATATGAGTTCTTTGGTTAAACTCTTCCTTCCCACCTCCCTACCCCCCTTTTCCTCAGAGATTCCTCAGTCTGTCATCTGTCTTTTTTTGTGGGGGTTTCCCTTCTTCTCTAATAGTGGGAAGAAGCATTGGGCCTTCTACAAGTGACATGAAATATGACAATCATCCCAGTAACTTGGCGTTTAGATACAGTAGCTCCTAAGGTAGTAATGGCACAGTTTTCATTACATGGTGAAATTTAAACATGAATAAACTTTTAATCCTCACTCGAGTATTTTTTATTGATGAGAGAGAGAGAGAGAGAGAGAGAGAGAGAGAGAGAGAGAGATCTATATGAGAGAGAAACATTGATTGGTTGCCTCCCATAGACCCCTGACCAGAAATCAAATCCACAACCTAGATATGTGTCCTGACCAGTAATTAAATCCATAACATTTGGCGTATGGGATGACACTCCAACCAATTCAGGCATCTGGCCAGAGCAGGGTGAAACTTTTTAAAGTAAAGATTAGGTACTCCTTTAAAGTTCAGAAAATGTCACCTTAGGTTGATAGAGATTCTTATGTAATTTAATAAAAAAATATTTATTCTTAAAGAAAGATTAAAGATGACTTTTTAAAAATTTCCATTTATTAAAAAAATGAAAAAAAATAATCATAATAGCTGAGGTATTAAAATCCAATAAAAGGTAATGAAGAAAAGGAGTGTATTTAAAAATATATTTAGGAAGAAGCAGTCTACGGCCATACCACCCTGAACGCGCCCGATCTCATCTGATCTCGTAAGCTAAGCAGGGTCGGGCCTGGTTAGTACTTGGATGGGAGGAAGAAGCATAAATGAAAGAATGAATGTTTATTGCATCTGTATAATGGATTAAAGAGTTTTAAAATCAGTGACAATCTCATTGATGACATATTAATTCGAATAAGTTATCATATTTCTTGGTAAATAGTCTGCATACTGTTTTCTTTAAAACTGTTTTATCTTGGTGTAATACTTCAGTATATCCAGGAAAATCTATAGTTTCACACACACACACTGATTACTTTTCCTGAAGATATTCAGAGAGCACAAAGGGGAAGAGTCTTGATCAATGGTTTCTCATTTGATGAGTCATCAAAAATATACACAACAATCCCTCTGTCAAAGGTTCAAATCCAACCCATCCATTGTGCTCTCATCCCCCAGGAGTGATGCTCAAACTATTTAACAACTGGCACTGCACATGGCCTTGTGTCCAGCAGTCTCTTTAGAAACTGTGGGAAAGAAAGTATGCATTGACAAACAGACTTTCACTGATCACTAAGGAAGAACTGTGATGTTGCACCATACTTTCCCATAAATGTGGCCTGATCACCTGCATTCAGCACTTGGTGGAGCAAAAGGTTGTCACCAGGAAAATAATGCATATCAGTGGTGACTTTCTATGGGTTCAGACACCCAAGTCAAAAAGCAGTACACATTATTTACAGGATATGTGTAGGGGCTATTAGAAGGCACACTGCATCCTTCTAAATTGTCTCCACTAACCCCACCTGTCCCAGCCCTCTAGAGTTTAGTAAGGACAACTGGCTCCCCACACAATTGTCCCCTAGGGACAGACGCCTGCATACAAGGACCGTGGATCAGTTCAGCACCCCTAAAAGTGTCCAGCCCACGTGTAGTTCTGCTTAATCATAGAGAGTACAGGAGTCAGACCTGGTGAGATAAATATGTCAGGATAAAAATCACACTTGATATCAGAGGGCAGACAGGTAGGGCTGGTGAGCAGAGACAGTTGGAGGCTAGAAAGCAGATCCACAGGATAAGATGCCACAGTGCATCTGGCTCTGCACCAGCCAGGAAGCCAGGTGCCTCCCTAGGGAGGGGAAAGCTGATGATGCATCCCAAAGCTATTCCTTGACCTTGTCTGACCTTCAGCCTGTTTCAGTAGAGCAGAGACTGACTCAGAAGTTCCATCTTAGAGTTGGAACCACAGCTTTGGGTTGCCATAGCTCATATAGTGGTATTGGGACTTTAAGAAGCAACCTAAAATTTTCTGAATTTTCATTGTTTGTCTAAGCGAGGACAAACATGATTTAGCTCTCTTACTCATACTATATTTTTTGAGTATAAACATGTTGTCATTGTGTACTCAAAGAACAAAGGGTTATTTAAAAATAAGTCTCACAAAAAAAGTATCCTTTATTCAGATAGAGTATATATATTTAATTCTAGATAGAAAGCAATTGCTTTTATCATGATCTGTAGCCAGGCATTCTGGGATAGTGACAGCTTGTTCCCCTTTTGAAGCTTCACCCTTTCAGAATATCTACATCTATCCCAGAGTTAGGGGCCCATCTGGCAGAGGCCCCTTTGACATAAGAAGACCCTCTTGCCTCTAAATGGGGAAAGGAAGGAAAAGCTCTAAGAGAGAGGGGATGACAGATAACTATCACATCACTCTTGCCACCAAAAGGAGCTCTTCCCTGGAATTATAAACTTGCAACTCCTTTTTTAATATTTTATTTTATTAACTTTTTGTTGTTGTTGAAAGTGTTATATATGTCCCCCTCCCTCACCTTGACCTCTTATAGCCCACCTTGACACCTACCACAGGCTTATATCACCATATTGTCTGTGTCCATGGGTTATGCATGTATGCATACAAGTTCTGTGGTTGATTTCTTCCAACCCACCTATCCTCCCATGCCTTCCCTCTGAGATTCCACAGTCTGTTCCATGTTTCTATGTCTCTGGATCTATTTTGTTCATCAGTTTATTTCATTCATTAGATTCCACATATGAGTGAGATCAAATGATACTTGTCTTTCTCTGACTGGCTTATTTCCTTAGCATAATATTCTTCAGATTACTCCAGACTGTCTCAAGGGATAGTTATAGATTTATCATTATTTTTTATTGCTGCATAGTATTCCATGGTGTAAATGTAGCACAGTTCTTTTTTTCTTATATTTTATTAATTAATCTACTGAGGGGCACTTGGACTTTTTCTAGATCTTAGCTATTGTAAACTGTGCTGCTTTGAACATAGGGGTGCATACATTTTTCTGATTGTTTTTTCAGGTTTCTTAAAATATACTCCTAGAAGTGGGATCATTTCTAGGCAATGTCATATTTAATTTTTTGAGGAAATAGCATACTGGTTTCCATAATTACTATGGTTTCTCCTAATATTTTTATAAACTTACATTTATAATTTTGAGTTTATTCTTATGTGTGGTGTAAGTTAGTAGTCTAGTTTTATTTTTTACTTTTGCATATATCTGTCCAATTTTCCCGACATCATTTATTGAAAAGGCTCCATTGTATGTTCTTGCCTCCTTTGTCAAGTATTAATAGAGTGTAATGGCTTGGATCAATGTCTGGATTCTCTGTTCTGTTCTATTGATTTAGATGCCTGTTCTTGTGCCAGTACCAGTCGATTTTGTATACAGTGACTAATTTGATATCTGATATTATGATTCCTTCAATTTTGTTCTTCTTTATCAAGATTGCTGTAGCTATTCAAGGTTTTTATTTTTCATATAAATTGTTGGGGTATTTGTTTTAGATCTCTGAAATATGCCAATGATATTTTAATATGGATTGCATTTAATCTATAGGTTGCTTTGGAAAATATGGACATTTAATGATGTTAATTCTACCAACCCATGAACACAGTATATTCCTCAACTTGATTATAACTTCCTCTATCTCTTTTTCCAATGTCCTGTAGTTTTCTAAGTACAAGTCTTTTTACCATCTTGGTTAAGTTTATTCCTAAACTAGAGGCCTGGCTCACAAAATTTGTGTGCAAGTACAATCCCTAGGCCTAGCCTGCCATATTGGTCATCTTCCCTGGCTGTGATCAGGGCCCTGCCCCCCTCCTTGGTTCTTTGTTCACACTCAGGCAATCAGAGACTGACAGACATGGGAAAGGACCAAGAGATTGGCCATTCCCGTGTGTTCACAGGCCCCACCCTCACCAGAGGTTGCCCTATAAGTATGGGGTGAATGGTGGGATGGAAGCCTTGGCTTTGTGCCACCTGTGTCCCTGAGCACCCACCCTCAGTTCCTCATTCACCATCGGCAATTGGAACCTGCCAGCCAGGGAAAGAGCCAGGAGATGGTCAGTGTACCTCATAATGATTGGCCAAGTGGTCATTCTGGTCATTCTGCCATTAGGGTCAATTAAAAATAGATTAATTTGTATGCATGCATGCATATTACAGTTTTATTTTATAGGATAGAGACCTGTGCACAGGTGAGGGCCAGCAGTCTTGTCCTGATGGGGGTCTGGATTGGGGTGGGGATCCCCACTGGGGGGTGGAACGGCTGGGGTGAGGGGCCACTGGGCAGATTGCAAGATGACCATGCCCCCAATCAGGGTGGGGGCCCCATTAGGGGACGGGGCTTGCCAGGATAATGGGCTGTGGGTAGTTTAATGGCTAGCCATGCCCCGGTTTGGGGTGTGGGTCCCTGCTGTGGGGTGTGGCTGGCTGGGGCAATATGTGGCACATTAGCCATGCCCCTGGTTGGCATGGGGATGGTCCCTGATGGGGGGTGGGGCCGGCCAGGATGAAGGGTAATAGGAGTTTTGCAGGCCGGCCATACCCCCGATCAGTGTGGGGGTCCCTGTTAGGAGGGGGGGGGGCTTGTCGTTCTGGTATCTGGTCATTCTGGTCATTTCACCATTTTGTTCTCTGGGCTTTTATTATATAGGATATCTTGATTTTTTGTTGCATTTATAAATGGGATTGCTTGGTTTCTCTTTTTGAGAATTCATTATGGGTATATAAAAATGCCATCAATTTCTGGTTTTTAATTTTGTATTCTTTTACATTGCTAAATTCATTTATTAAATATAATAGCTTTTGTCGAGTCTTTAGGGTTTTCTATGTAAAATATCACATCATCTGAGAATAATGATAATTTTATTTTCTCCTTTCCAATTTGGATGCCTTTTATATTTTCTTTTTGTCAGTTTGCTGTGGTTAGAACTTCTAGTACTTTTTTGAATAAGAGTGGTGAAAGCAGACTTCATTGCCTTATTCCTGTTCTTAGGGGAAATGGTTTTAATTTTTGCCCATTAAGTATGATGTTGGCTGTAGGTTTGTCAAATATGGCTTTTATTATGATGAAGTATGATCACTCTATCCCCACTTTGCTGAGAGCTTTTATTAAAAAACCAGAGGCCCTAGCATGAATTTGTGCATGGGTCGAGTCCCTCTGGGTTGCCTGTAGGAATTGGGCTGAAACCCACAGTCAAATGCTGCCTTCAGCTCCTACCTGCTGCTCCTGTTAATCTTGGCCCCACCCCGCCTGCAGTGGGCTTTCACCCAATCAGTCCAGATTTGGAGAGGCTTGCACTGACACAGCAGTGCTTGCCAGCCATGAACCCTGTATCTGGTGCCCTCCTGAGGGAAGTGGCTTGTGGGATCGGGCTGAAACTGGCTCTCTAACATCCCCTGATGGATCCCAGGTTGTGAGAGGACACAGGCCAGGCCAAAGGACCCCAATGGTGCATGATTGGGCCTAGGAGGGACTGCGGGGGGACTCCAGGGCATTCCAGCCCCATCTTGCTCAGTGCCAATTGGGGCTGGCTGGCTGGGGAGGAACATAGGAGGTTGGCCAATAAGGGAGGGTCTGCAGGAGGCCTCCAGGGCATGTCCGGCCCATCTTGCTCAGTCCCAATTGGCCAGACCCCAACATCAAGCTAACCTACCAATCAGAGCGTCTTCCCCTGGTAGTTAGTACACATCATAGGGAGCAGTTGAGTGGCCTTAACATATCATTAGCATATACACTTTCTAAATGACCAGACACTTAGCATATTAGGCTTTTATTATATAAGACTAGAGGCCTGGTGCACAAAATTCATGGGGGGGGGGGAGTCCTTAGTCAAGCCTGCACCCTCTCCAATTCAGGACCCCTCATCAGGAGATGGCCCTGTGGGATCAGGCCTAAATCAGCAGATAGACATCTTTCTCGCAATTCAGGACTGCTGGCTCCTAACTGCTAGCCTGTTTGCCTGCCTGATTATTCCTAACCCACTGCCTGCTGGCCTGATGCCCCTAGCTCCCTCTGCCTGCCAGCTTGATTGCCCCCTAATTCCCCCCGCCAGCCTGATCACCCCCTATCTGCCACCCCCCCTGGCCTGATAACCCCCTAAATGCTCCCCCTGCCAGCCTGATCACCCCCTAAAAGCTGCCCCTCCTAACCTGATTGCCTCTAACTGCCCCTCCCCTGCTGGTCTGATCATTCCCTAACTCCCTCCTTCCAGCCTGATCTCGATCTCCCTCTAACTGCCCCAGCACCCCCCCCCCTGCCTGATCACCCCTAACTGCCTCCCCCAGCCTGATTGCCCCCTAAGTACCCTCTGCCAGCCTGATTGCACCCTAACTGGCCCCCACTGGCCCTATTGCCCCTAATTGCCCTCCCCTGTTGTCCTTCCCTGCCAGTCTGATCACCCCTAACTCCCCTCCTCTACTGACTTGATCACCTCTAACTGCCCTGTCCTGCTGGCTTGATTGCCCCTAACCACTTCTGTCTTGGCCCCTGCCACCGTGGCTTTGTCTGGAAGGATGTCTGCTCTAATTAGTATATTACTCTTTATTAGTACAGATGGGTGCCCTATTTTGTTGAATGCTTTTTCTGCATCAATTGATATGATCATATGGTTTTTTGTCTTTCAATTTGTTTATGTGATGTATCTCATTTTTTTATTTGCAAATATTATACCAGCCTTGCATCCCTAGAATAAATTCCACTTGGTCCTTGTGTGTGATCTCTTATATAAATTGCTGGATCTGATTTGTTAATATTTTGAGAATTTTAACATGTATGTTCATCAGTGATATTGGCCTATAATTCTTTTTCCTTGTAGTATCTTTATCTGGTTTTGGAATTAAGATATTGCTGGCCTCCTCGTAGATTTTTTGGAATGGTTTGATGAATATAAGTGTTAGTTATTCTTTATATGTTCGATAAATCTCCCATGTGAAGCCATCCAGATCAGGGCTTTGGTTTGCTGTGAGTTTTTGATTACTGCTTCTATTTTGTCATTTGTTATTATCCTATTCAAGTTTTATGATTCTTCCTGATTCCGTTTTGGGAGATTCTATTATTCTAGACATTTGTCCATTTCATCCATATTGTCCTATTTGTTCATAGCATTATCTTAAAATCCTTTGTAATTCTGTGGTTTTAGTTGTTATTTCTCAGTTTTCATTTTTTATTTTATTTTATTTTATTTTAGTCTTCTCTGTTTTTTTTTTCTTGATTAGTCTTGCTAAAAGTTCATCAATCTTTTTTATATTTTCAAAGAACCAGCTCTTGGTTTTATTGAATTAGTGTATTTTTTTAGTCTCTATGTCATTTATTTATGCTCTGATCTTTGTTATTTCCTTCCTTCTACTTACTCTGGGCTTTTGTTATTATTCTCTTCTTAATTCTGTAAGTTGTAGGGTTAAATAGTTTATTTATATATATATATATATAGTTTATTTATATATATATTTATATATATTTATATTTTATATATTTATATATTATATATTTATATATATTTATATATATTTATATATTTATATAATATATATTTATATATATTTATATATAAATAGTTTATATAATATATATTTATATATATATATAAATAGTTTATATATATATATATATATATATATATATATATATATATAGTAGGCTTAAAGTGCTATGAACTTCCCTCTCAGGACTGTTTCACTGTGTCCCATAGATTTGGGTTGCTGTATGTTCAGTTTCATTTGCTTCTAGGAGGGTTTTTTTTGTTTGTTTGTTTGTTTTAATTCTTTCTTAATGTCATGGTAACCCAATCATTGTTTAATGACAGTCTATTTAGCCTCCATGTGTTTGAATGTTTTTGAGAGTTTTTAGTGTAGTTGATTTCTAATTTCAGTCTATTGTGATCCAATAAGATGCTTGATATGATTTCAATATTATTAAACATTAGAGACTTGTTTTGTATTCTAACATGTGATTTATCTTTTTTTATTATCCCTGTGCACTTGAGAACAATATATATTCTGCAGCTTTGAGGTGAAATGTTCGACAAATGTAAATTAAATCTATTTGATCCAGTGTGTCATTTAGTGTCACTGTTTCCTTGTTAAGTTTTTACCTAGAATATCTGTCCAGTGAAGTCAGTGGTTATTTAAAGTCCCCTCTGGTGATTGTATTTTAGTCAATCTCTCCTTAAAGTCTTCCAGCAGATTTAAAAATATATATATTTAAGTACTCCTATATTGGGTTCATATATGTTTACCAGGGTTATATTCTCTTGTTGGATCGATCCCTTTAGTATTATGTAGAGACCTTTATTGTATCTTGAGAAGGCCTTCAATGTGAAATATATTTTGTCAGATATGAGTATTGCCACACCATTTTTTTTCATTTGCATTTGCATGGAAAATTGTTTTTCTGTCCCTTCACTCTCATACTGTGTGAGTCTTTTGTTCTCAGGTGGGCCCCTTGTAGATAGCATATAGTCAGGTCATGTTTTTTTGTATCCATTCAGATACCCTATTACTTTTTTTAAAAAAATATATTTTATTGATTTTGTACAGAGAGGAAGGGAGAGAGATAGAGAGTTAGAAACATCGATGAGAGAGAGTCATCGATCAGCTGCCTCTTGCACACCCCCTACTAGAGATATGCCCGCAACCAAGGTACATGCCCTTGACCGGAATCGAACCCGGGACCCTTGAGTCCCCAAGCCGACGCTCTATCCATTGAGCCAAACCAGTCTCGGCCAGATACCCTATTACTTTTGATTGGAGCATTTAACCATTTACATTTAAGGTTATTATTGATAGGTACTTATTTACTGTCACTTTAATTTTTTAAATACATTTTTATTGATTTCAGAGAGGAAGGAAGAGGGAGAGATAGAAATGGCCATGATGAGAGAGAATCATGGATAAGGTACCTCCTGAAAGTCCCCACTGGAGGTTGAGCCCACAATCCAGGCATGTGCCTCTTGACCAGAATCAAATGGGACCTTTCACTTTGCAGACTGATGCTCTATTCACTGAGCCAGACCAGGTACGGTGTCATTTTAACTCTTTATGCCAATGTTTCTCTACATATATTTCTTCTTCTCAGTACAGCATTCCTTTTTGCTGCTTGCTTTCTTTTTTTTCCTTGTCTGGGAAGCTCTTTATTTCACCATCTATTTTTCATGATATCTTTTTTAAAATATATATATTTTATTGCTTTTACACAGAGAGGAATTGAGAGGGACAGAAAGTTAGAAACTTCGATGAGAGAGAAACATCAACCAGCTGCCTCTTCCACAACCCCCACTGGGGATGTGCCCACAACCAAGGTACATGCCCTTGACTGGAATCGAACTCGGGACCTTTCAGTCCACAGGCTGATGCTCTATCCACTGAGCCAAACCGGTCCCAGATATTTTTCATGATATCTTTATAAGAAACAGTTATAAGAACAGTTAAACAGTTATAAGAACAGTTTAAAGAGTTATAAGAAACCATTATAGTAATAATGTAATAATGGTTTCTTATAACTGTTTCCCATTTCCTTGAATACTTCATGCCATGCCCTTCTGGCCTGCCATGTTTCTGATGAGAAATCAGCTGACAAAATAAGGGAGCTCCTTTGTAGGTGACAAATTGTTTTTCTCTTGCTGCCTTTAAGACTCTCTCTTTATCTTTAATTTTTGGCAGTTTAATTATGATGCCTGTTTGGGTTCTTGATTGGGACTCTCTGTGTCTTCTGAACTTGTGTGACCTTTTCCTTTAGGAAGTTAGGAAAGTTCTTTGCCTTTTTTTCCTTCAAAATATTCTCTATCCCTTTCCCACTTTCTTTCACTTCTGGCATTCCTATTATGTGAATACTGTTCCTTTTTACATTGTCCCACATCTCCCTTAAACTGTTCTCCTATTTTTAAAATTTTTTGGGGTGGGTCTCTAATTGATTACTTTTTTCAACTTTGTCTTCTATTTCAGTGACCTGAACCTTGGCTTCCCCTACTCTACTTTGTATTCCTTTCCATGTATTCTTTATTTTGGCATGCCATTTTTCATGGTTGTGATATATTTCTCTTACTGGTGAGCATCATTTCCTGAATTCAATAACTGATAAATTTCTTATCTCCATTTTATTTAGCTTTTCTTCTGTATAATTCTAATTCTTTCTTTCTTTTTTTTTTTTTTGTTTTGTTTTTGTCTTCCCATTTTGGCTGCCTTTTTGGGTTTCTGTCTATGTATTAGGTAAATGTGCTATGACTCCCAATCTCTAGTGTAAGACAATGTCTGACACTGTGTGTGACTGGCCCTTAGTACCTTGTTTGGAGCTATCAGAAATCCACAGGTTATGGCTCCCTCTTCCATAGGATGGAGTGCCTTTGAAAAGGACCAAGATTTGCAGCATAGTGTGCTTCTCATAGCCCCTGTTCCAAAGGGAGACCAGTCAAAGCCTCAAAGCCCCCAGAGATCTGTCTCTGCCTGCAGTACAATTGACATTCTTGATTAGTCTCAGGGTATGTAACAAGTGGTCTTCCTACAAGGTGGGGCAACTGGCTTCTCTCCAGGGAAAACCACCCAGATAGCAAAGGTTTGCCAGAGAAATATGTCCTCTGTAGCGTGAGGGAATGACTTGGCATAGGAAACAAGAGTGGCTGCCCCTTGAGCTCCATTGCAAAAGCCTCCAACCCTGGCCTTTCCTCACACAGCTCCAGGCCACTCTTCCCTCCCTTTGCCAGAGGTCAAGGTGAATATGTGTATACAAAAAGCACCTTTAAGATGGTGCTTGCATTTTTATACATCTCTCAGTAGCAGACAGTAACACTGGTGCTTTTAAAAGCCAGATGTTCTGTGGGAACCTTTATTAGTTCTGGTACTTTGGTCTGGGGATCCAGGCTTGGGTTTTAGACCCAAGATTTCTCATTGTAACCCACCAAAGTTGACATATCTCTACAGAATTTCAGCTACTGTCTGTAGAAACCTGGCCAAACCTTTTTGCACCTCCACCCATCCTACCATTCTCTATGAAGTCTATCCTTCAATTTCTATACTTGGTTGTCAGAGTTCTCTCCTGGAAGTATTTGGTTGATTTTTCAGAGTGTTTTTTTTTTTTTTCTGTATTGTAGTTTTATTTCCAATTTAGTCCTGGGAGGGTGTCAGTGTAGCTTCCACTTGCTCTGCCAATGTTTTGAAATCTTAACTTGTATCTCTTTTAAAAATAAATATTTAAGGATAGTTATAGATTTACACTTGCAAAAATATAGAGTTCCCAGACTCCAAACCCAGTTCTCCTTATTGTTAACATATATATTACTGGAATATACATATTTGTATATTACTAGAATTAGAGGAATATATGTATTTGTATATTCCAGTAATATATATGTTACTGACCCAATATTGATACATTATTATTAAATAAACTTCATACCTTATTCAGGTTACTTAAATTTTTACCTAAAGTTTTTTGTGTGTTTTTTTATTTCAGAATTTCACCAAGGAAACTACATAATAGTTATGTTATTACAGTTTCTCAGACTAGCTTTGTTGTCCATTACCTTGACAGTTTTGATAAATAGTTGTCAGGTGTTTAAATTCCTTGGCAGTTTCAAGGAGGTATTTATCAGGTGTTTTCAATGATCTTGACAGTTTTGGGGGGTACTTGTCAGGAGTTTTAGAGAAAAACTCTCAATTTGTATTTGTATTGTGGTTTTCTCATGGTGAAATTGACATTACAGTTTTGGGGGGAAACAACGGAAGTGACCTGCCCTTCCTTCACATCATGCCAAGGATGCATGGTATCAATATAACTTCGCACTATTGATGTGGCTGAGGTCATGTTTGTTCAGATTCACCTCTTTCATTTCTTCTTTTGTTATTTGGGTCCTTTGTTTGTTTCTTAGTGTGTAGGATGGGGGTTCATCAATCCTGTTAATATTTTCAAAGAACCAGCTCTTACTCTGATTACCTTTTCTATATTTTTTCTCTCTATCATTTATTTCTGATGTTATCTTTATTATTTTATTCTTTCCCCTCCTTCTACTTATACCAAGATTTTCTTATTGCTCTCTTTCTAATTCTTTACGTTGTCTGTTTAAATAGCTTCTTAAAAGTTTTTCTTCAATGGAATACTAGGCAGCAGCATGGATGAATCTGGATAGCATTATGTTAAGTGAAACAAGCCAGGCAATGAAAAAAATAATAGCACACGATTTCACTCATTTATAGAAAATAAAGAACATTATAACCTGATGAACAGAAAGATAGATACAGAGGCAGTAAAGCATCAAACAGACTATCAAATTATAGCGGGAAGACTGGAGAGTATTGGGAAAGGAGGGAAAGAGATCAACCCAAGGACTTGTATGCATGCGTATAAGCACAACCAATGGACACAAGACATTGGGAGATGGGATGAGGGCATGCAATAGTGGGTAGGGAAGGCTGGGGGAATGTCAGTGGGGGAAAAAGAGATATGTACTACTGTGTGTAATACTTTAAACAACAACAACAACAAAATTTTTTTTAAGTTTTTCTTTGTTTTTTGAGATAGACCTGTAGTGCTATGAACTTCCCAGGACTGATTTCACTGTGTCCCATAGATTTTGGGTTGTTGTGTGTTCATTGTCATTCATTTCCAAAAACTTTTAATTTCTTCTTTGATCTTTTTGATAACACATTAGCTGTTTAATATGCTATTTGACTTCCATCAGTTTGCATATTTTTGTATTTTTATTGTAGTTGATTTCAAGTTTCATGGCATTGTGATCCCATAAGATGCTTGATATGGTTTAAATCTTCTTGAACTTCTAGAGACTTAGTTTGTGTCCTACTATGTGATCTATCTTTGAGAATGATCCATGTGCACCCACCAAGATTGAATATTCTGTAGTTTTTGGGTGTAATGTTCTGAAAATGTCAATTAATTCCATTGGATCTGGAGTGTCTTTTAGGATGACTATTTCCTTGCTGATTTTTTGTCTATAAGATCTTTCCAGTGATGTCAGTGGGGTATTAAAGTCCCCTACTATGATTGTATTGCTGTTAATCTCTACCATAAAATCCTCCAGAAGTTTTTTTTAATATATATTTGGGTGCTCCTGATTTGGTGCATAAAAGTTTATCAGAGTTATATCTTCTTGTTGTATAGATCCGTTGAGTATTATAAAGTTGTCTTCATTATCTCTTGTTATGGTTTCACATTGAAGTCCATTTTTTATTCATTTCCATTTCCCTTCCCCCGCCCCATCTCTTCACTTAACTTCTAAGTGAGTCCTTTGTTCTGAGGTGGGTTTCTTATAGACCTTGTATATGTGGGTTATATTTTCTTATCCATTCAAATATCCTCTAAGTCTTCTGATTGGATCATTTAATCCATTTACATTTAAGGTTATTATTCATAGGCACTTATATATTGCCATTCTTATTCTTTGTGCCTTTGTTCTTTCTCTCTAGTTCTTTTTCTTACAATAGTTCCTTTAACATTTCTTGCAGTGCTGGTTTGGTGGTAATAAACAGCTTTAAACTTTTTTGTTAAGAGATTTGAGGAATACAAGTATTGGTTCTTTGAATGTTTGTTGATATTTGTGTTTATTGATATTTGTGTTAGATGACAGTCTAACTCCAGTTAGACTGTCATCTAACTTATCAAGAGAAGCACTTCAAACCAAAAGAGAATGACATGAAGTATACAAAACAATGAACACTAAATAACTGAACCCAACACTACTCTATCCAGTAAGGCTAACTTTTGAAATCAAAAGTGAAATAAAGAGCATTTAGTTGCTCTTACTTCTCATTGAATTGTTTGAGTACCCTTATTAATCATTACTCTGAATTCTTTAACAAATTGTTTGCCTAAATTTATTTTATTCCTTTTCTGGCAATTCATCCTTTTCTTTAATTTGGGGGTTCTTTCTTTGTCTCCTCATCTCCTGATTTTGTCTGACTCTTTGTTTTTCTTTTATGTGTTAGATCAAACTGCTATGCCTCCCAGACCTTTTGAGGTGATCTTATGTAGTAGGGGTTTGTGATAATCAGTGGTGCAGTCTCTTATGTCTCCTGATATGGCTGCTCTAGGAAATTTCCTTACTAGATTTATTTGGGTTCTTCTATTGTAGTGGTTCTTGAATGTTATTGTCTCTTTTGTGGATGTAGTCTCCTCCAATGCTAGCTGACTATGTGGTTCATCCTTGACCACATCATGCAAGCTGTTTTGGAGTTGTTGAGAAAACAGAACAAAAAATAATACAACAAAACACAAAGCAAAAGAAATAAAACAAAACATACACAAGGCCTTAGAACTCAAAAAAAAAAAAAAAAAAAAAAAAAAAAAGCAACTGCCAGAGAAGAGAGAATTAGGAAAGAGAAAAGAGAGCAAGAATTAAAGAAATGTATGAGGAGACAAATAACAAAACAAAAAATTAAAAAAAAAACACAAAAGACAAAGAAGGGAGAGGGAAGCTATATCTAGATGCATAGCTGAAATAAAGAAAATAAGAATAAAAGATTAGGGAAATAGTGGGAGGAAATTGTTTAAAATAAAGGAGGAAAAGGAGGACGTAAGTAACTCAAGGTCTACAAGAGAGAAGTGGATGATCACAGTAATGTTAGAAACTGGAGAACTGGAGCAGGTGGGCAAATTGAACTTGCTGAGAAATGACCGAAGTCAATCATGCAGAAGATATGGAAGAACCTTCATGGAGAGTTTCTGCTTTGTGTGGCTACTGCCTTTGGGGGATTAATGATTATCTAGGACTACTGGTAGCAGAACCCACCTAGGGAAGGAGATCAGGACACAAAGCATATGAATGCAAGGGTCAGTTGGAAGCCATTGGGCACTTCTGCATTTGACCTTCACTTGCACTTATTTCAGACATTCAGTGTTTTTCTCATTTGCTGAAGACATGGACCCCCACACCTATGATTGGAGGCTATATTTCCTTACTTACTGACTGTGGACAGAGTTGGTTCATAGTGTTGGAATCTCTCTCACCCTGTCTACCTGCCTTGTGGTCCAAGAGATTAAATCTAAATTTATATGTCTGTCATATAATTTAAATCCTGATTACCTTTGAGCTCATTCCTCCTCTTAACCTTCTTTCCTACCTTCTGTTATTCTTGCATTCTCACCTTCTATCCTTTCTTAATCCAATTCCTGTGCATTGAGTACCTATGATGTACCTAATACCATGCTAAGTGCTGTGTCGGATCACAATATGAGTAATTGAGTAAAGGTGCAGCTTTATTTAAAATAAATAAATAAGAAAGAAAATAAATGACAAGAAAATTGAAACAGACATTGGAGAAGCAAGCAGATAGATATAAAATAAGAAAAGAAAAAAGATGAAGTAGGAGAAAAAGAAATGAGAGAGAAGAGAGGAGAAAAAAATAAGCAGTGAAAAAATTGTCTAGGAACTGGGAAGAGGAAAATTAGATAAATGAATTAAACAACAGAGACTAGAATACTAACAAATAAATAAATCAGAAAAAGAAAATAATTTTTAAAAGAGAAAAGAGAAAGAATAGAAAAAAAGTGTAAAAAGAAAATTAAACAAATAACAAAAAAGTACAGTGGCATTAGTTTCAACAGAATCTAGTGCTCCATTGGGACATTCTTTGGATCCTACTCTTCAGTTCTGTCTACCAATTCTGGGATTTCTATGAGGTAGTTAGGTACTAACCACTGTCTGTAACTCTTCTCCTTTTAGCAACTTACTTGATGTTCCAAGCAGTCCACTGATCCATTTGTATCTGTCTCCACAGGAATTGGCTGCAAGCAGGAAGGTCCAATCTGCCCTCTAATGTAGGTTTTTCAGCAGAATGGAGTCTAGGGCTAGGTCAGCCTAGTTCTCTGGGCTTCACCTCGTCCACCTTTGCTTGCTAACCAGCTGTCAATCTTAATCACTCCAAATTCTGTTTCTGAAAGGGCTGTAGTTGGAAGAGGTGATGCTTAGCTTCAAGGGAATATGGTAGATGTATTTCCCTATCCCAGATCTACTCCTCTGAAAGTGGTCCAAAATATTACTCTGCCCTTTTCCGGACAGGAGACCTTTTATGGAGACCAGTGGAGTTGACTGGAAACTTGGAGTTTTTATCAGTTCTCCCAGATGGAGAAAGTACCAGTCTGGTTCCCTGGATAGTGGAGTAGAATGGTGCTGCCCTCTCTCAATCCAGTCACTGGCACTAGTGAGACTGTTCAAGCCCATAGGCTTGGCCTCTGCTTTTTATTTATCTGAAGAGATCAAAATACAGTTTGTGGCATGCAGGGCTCCTGAGGGTGGGACAGGTTGTATTACCTAGGGTGTTTTGATTTGTTTTTCTTCTTTTTCCTGCCCTCTGCCTACTGACAGTGGCTAACTCCTCTCAGAAAAAATGGCCATTTCAGTTTGGGGCCTATGACCAAATACTCCTGGCTACTGCTTGTCCACATCATTTGATAATGCTTTGCACCACAGCCTCTATTTAGGTACCTTGAGTCTGCATCTCTCTCCTTGCACCAAAGCCTTGAATGAGTAGCTGAAAATGAAAACTCCTTTGCTCTTAGTTTAAAACAAACAACAAACAAACAAAATAAACTGCAGTTTTCTCCCCAACTAGCTCTGGTCTCCCAGCTCCCAGCCTTGCCACCTTTCATGGCTGGATGTTATGGGGGCCACTGTTCCTGGCTCTGATGTTCTGGGACGTGGAGCCCAATCTAAGTCCAGGCCTCTATCTGTTGAGAGAACAGACTCTCCTGTAGAGTTTCCTCCTCCCTCTTGGCTCAGTGGTCTGCCGCCCTAAAAGCCTGGTCAGCTCTTCTTGTGACCTCATACTCCCTTCCAATCTCCAGTGTTTTTTGTGCTTCCTTGATGTAAATATCCTCCTCAGCTTGACCTCAGATGGTAATTCCAGGTGAATGTCCCCCAATTTAGTTGTATTTTCAGCCTGGCCCTGGGAGGAGATGCTCCATAAGTCTGCCTATTCAGCTGCCATTTTTCCCCCCTCATCAGAGCAATATTTTTGAGTGGCTGAGCATCTCTTAACCATGGTACACCCAAGCCTCATACTATGATGATGTCAGCAACACAGATGGCAGAGCTCTTCACCCTGAGGGACCACATTAAGGTGACCAGATGTCCCGCTTTTGGCAGGACAGTCCCGATTTTTAACAATTTGTCCCACATCCCCCAGCATTTTAAAAAATTATAAAAGATTTAAAAGATTCTTTCCAAAAATTGGGACTTTTTAAAAAATGCCGTGGGACTCAGAACAAATTGTTAAAAATCGGGACTATCCCGCCAAAAGTGGGACGTCTGGTCACCTTACATGAGGTGAATTGGCATTTCTCTGAACCACTGAGCTTGGCTATAGGGGGTGAGCCAGACAAACATTGTTATTTAAGTCATTCTCATTTGGGATTGTTTATAACTGCATAAATACTTTGAATGTCCTAACAGCTAAACTAAAAATATAAAACAAACAAACAAAAAACTTGCCTTAAAATTGTATATGTTATCTTATCTACTCACAGAAATTTTCTAAATTAGATGTCAACTTAACATAACCCTACCTAATAAAAGAGTGATATGCAAATTAACCATCACTCTGTTACACCCACCAGCCACGCCCTTCACCCAATCCGGTGAGTATGCAAATAAACCCAACCAATATGGCTACAGACACAGAGAGCAGGAGGGAGACTTGGGTTTCTCAGGCAATGGAGGAAGCCAAGCTTTCTGTCTGTCCTTGCTGGCCTAGGCCTCCAATCCAGGCTACAAAGTTTCAATTATAGAATGTAAACAAATCCAAACAGAAACTGCTGCAGCCATAGAGTGAGCAAGAGGCTTGGCTCTGCTCCAGGCTACAAAGTTTCAATTGTAGAAGGTAAATAAATTCCAGATACCAGTGCCTCCACTTGGATCGCCAGGGGGTGTAGCTGTCCTGCAAACCACCACAGGCTCCTTGCTCAGGTCACTTTACACCCCAAGAGAACCCCCACCCTGATCTGGGACATCTTTCAGGCCAAACCAGCTGGCTTCCACCCATGTACCAGGCCCCTATCCTATCTAATAAAAGAGTAATATGCAGATTGACCATCACTCCAACACACAAGATGGCTGCCCCCATGTAGTCAAAGATCCTGCCCCCATGTGAACATAAGATAGCCACCACAAAATGGCCAGCAGGGGAGGGTAGTTGGGAGGGACCAGACCTGCAAGGCAGGGCAGTTATGGGTGATCAGGCCAGGAGGGGAGGGCAGTTAGAGGCAATCAAGCCTACAGGGGAGGGCAGTTAGAGGTGACCTGGCAGAGGGAAGTTAGGGGCAAAGTGGATGGCAGCGGATCAGTTAGACATCAATCAGGCTGACATGGGAGTGGTAAGGGAGTGATCAGGCTAGCAGGCAGAAGCGGTTAGTGGCAATCAGGAAGGCAGGCAGGTGAGCAGTTGGGAGCCAGCAATCCTGGACTGTGAGAGGGATGTCCTGGATTATGAGAGGGATGTTCTGGATTGTGAGAAGGATGTCCTGGTTTGTGAGGGCCCAGGTCCACTTGGATTGGAGAGGGTACAGGCTAGGCTGAGGGGCACACTCCCCGCACTGGTGCATGAATTTTGTGCACTGGGCCTCTAGTATTCTCATAACAGTAATGGCTAAATCATGAATATAGAGCACAATTCAAGTCATCTCAATGAATCTATGATGTAGGTGTTATTATGCCCATTTTAGCAAAAAGAAAACGCTCTCTAAATCTCACAGCTAACAAGTTGTCAAAGTAGGATTTGAATCCAGACAGTGTCTGCATAAAGTAATGAAAATGCACTGTAGGGAAGTTAGGTGAGTTCTGAAGAGCACACAGCTGAATAGTGCCTGCAGCAATGATTGACAGAATGATCTGACTTCAGCTTCCCTGATATTTTGAAAAACTGCTATAGAGTGTCTACACAACACCTTTTGGGGATAACTTAGTGTTGGCGAGCACCTTCAGAGATTTATATAAAATAAATCAGGGTAACTCATTTCTCTCTCTCTCTCTCTCTCTCTCTCTCTCTCTCTCTCTCTCTTTCCCTCTCTCTCTCTCTCTCTCTCTCTCTCATTTATCTCTGAGTGTGTGTTTTGTTAAGAATTAGTCTTTAAACCTGTGATTTTAATTTTCCTTGTGTTAACTTTCCTAATTAACAACAACCTCATAAATAATGATAGAATGATGTAAAACTCAACTTTCAGAAGTTAAAAAAACAAAAAAACAAAAACAAAAAAACTCTCTCCAACATGTTGCCTAGAAATACATTAAAAGCTGAAAACTCCTGGGTTGCTAGTATTTCCTTCATTGGCAGCAGAAATCAGAAAAATTAACTTGTTTGCTCTTTTTATGTGTTGTTTTTGTTTTTTTTGTCATCTATAGCATTATGTAGTTGAAGGAGATTTATCTTTCTTAGCAGATAGTCTAACACCAAGTCAATCTACAAGTAGATTGTTTTCCAGGCTTTGAAATATATAACCAATGTAAAAATAAACTCAATTCCTTTGTCTTTTATTCCCCTAACACTCCTAAGATGCTTATCCTAACCCTGGAGACGTTTTCAGTTTCCACTTCCTGCATTTGCTCACAAGTTATTTTTACCTACATCATGTCCTTTTGCCATATCTCTTTTGTCTGCACAAATGCTCCCACTCCTAATGTTTTTTATTTTATTTTATTTTTTATTGTTTAAAGTTTTATATATAGTAATACATATATCTCCTTTTGTTTCCCCATTGACCTTCCCCCAGCATCCCCTACCCCAAGTCCCATGCCCTCATCCCACCTGCCCCCCAGTGTCTTCTGTCCATTGGTTGTGCTTATATGCATGCATACAAGTACTTTGGTTGATCTCTTTACCCCCCTCCCCAACAATCCCCTCCCTTCCTGCTGTAATTTGACAGTCTGTTTGGTACTTTACTGCCTCTGTATCGATCTTTTTGTTTATTAGGTTCTAATGTTATTTATTTTTAATAAATGAGTGATATCATGGGGTACTTTTCTTTCATTCCCTGCCTTATTTTACTTAGCATAATGCTCTCCAGGTCCATCCATGCTGCTACAAGTGGTAAGAATTCCTTCTTTTTATGGCAGCATAGTATTCCATTGTGTAGATGTACCAAGGTTTTCTAATTCACTCATCTGCTGATGGGCATTTAGGCTGTTTCCAAATCTTAGCTATGGTGAATTGTGCTGCTGTGAACATAGGGGTGCATATATCCTTTCTGATTGGTGTTTCTAGTTTCTTGGGATATATTCCTAGAAGTGGAATTACTGGGTCAAATGAGAGTTCCATTTTTAGTTTTCTGAGGAAACACTACTGTTCTCCACAGTGGCTACATCAATCTGCATTACCAACAGCAGTGCATGAGGGTTCCTTTTTATCCGCATCCTAGCCAACACTTGTTGTTTGTTGATTTGTTGATGATTGCCATTCTGACAAGTGTGAGATGGTACTGCATTGTTGTTTTGATTTGCATCTCTCAGATAATTAGTGAGTTAGAGCATGTTATCATATGCCTCTTGGACTTCCTTCTGTCTTCTTTTGAAAAGATTCTACTTAGGTCCATTGCCTATTTATTTTTATTGGACCGTTTATCTTTCTTTTATTAAGTTATATAAGTTTCCTGTAGATGTAAAACTCAACTTTCAGAAGTTAAAACTTATTCTTCAACATCTACATGAGTGATAACATTTGCAAATATGTTCTCCTATACAGTGGGCTTTCTTGTTGTTTTGCTAATGCTTTCTTTTGCTGTGTAAAACCTTTTTTATTTTGTCATAGTCCCATTTATTTATTTTCTCTTTAGTTTCCATTGCCCTAGGAGTGGTATTGGTGAAAAAATTGCTTCGACATATGTTTGAGATTTCTCTGCCTGTGGATTCCTCTACAGTGGTCAGCAAACTCATTAGTCAACCGAGCCAAGTATCAATAGTACAACAATTGAAATTTCTCTTGAGACCCAAATTTTTTAAACTTATATTTTTTCTAAAGCCATTTCTACAAAATAGACTCACCCAGACAGTGGTATTTTGTAGAAGAGCCATACTCAAGGGACCAAATAGCTGTATGTGGTTCGCAAGCCACAGTTTGCCTACCACGGCTCTAGAATTTATTGTTTTTTTGTCTTATGTTTAATTAAGTCCTTTATCCATTTTGAGTTTATTTTTGTGTATTGTGTAAGTTGGTGGTCTAGTTTCATTTTTTTGCATGTATCTGTCCAATTTGACCAACACCATTTATTGAAGAGACTGTTTTGACTTCATTGTATGTTCATGCCTCCTTTGTCAAATATTGACTGAGCATAGTGATTTGGTCAATATCTGGGTTCTCTATTCTATTCCATTGGTCTATATGTCTGTTATTGTGCCAGTACCAGGCTGTTTTGAGAACAGTGGCTTTGTAATACAGCTTGAAATCTGGTATTGAGATACCATCTACTTTGTTCCTCTTTCTCAGGATTGCTGTAGCTACTCTGGGTTATTTTATTCCAGATGAATTTTTGGTGAGTTCTTTTTCGGTCTGTGAAATATGCCCTAGGTATTTTCATGGGGAGTGCATTGAATCTATAGATTGCTTTGAGAAGTATGGACATATTAATGATGTTGATTCTAACAATACATGAACATGGTATGTTCTATCTGTATATATCTTGTTACAATGTCCTATAGTTTTCCCAAGTTTAGGACTTTTAACCCCTTATTTAAGTTTATTCCTAGGTATCTTAAATTCTTTGGTGTGATGGTAAAAGGGATTGCTTTCTTTTTTTTTTAGTCTCTCTTTCTGTAAGTTCACTATTGGTGTATAGAAACACCACAGATTTCTTAGAGTTAATTTTGTATCTCGCTACATTGCTGAATTCATTTAATAATTCTAATAGTTTTTTAAAATATATTTTTATTGATTTTTTACAGAAAGGAAGGGAGATAGAGAGCCAGAAATGTCGATGAGAAACATTGACCAGCTGCCTCCTGCACATCCCCCACCAGGGACGCGCCCGCAGCCAACATACATGCCCCTGACCGGAATCGAACCCGGGACCTTTCAGTCCACAGACCAACGCTCTACCACTGAGCCAAACTGGTTTCAGCTAATAGTTTTTTTGATGGAGTCTTTCAGATTTTCTATGTACAATATCATGTCATCTGAAAATAAGGACAGATTTTCTTAAAAATCTGCTATTCCTTTTGCTTGTGACTCAGTTATTCCTTTTCTTCTTGTCTAATTGCAATGGCTAGTACTTCCAGTACTATATCAAATGGGAGTGGTGAGAGTGGGCATCCCTATCTTGTTCCTGTTCTTAGGGGAAATGGTTTTAATTTTTGCTTGTTGAGTATAATGTTGGCTGTGGGTTTATCATATACAGTTTTTAATATGTTGAGGTATGAACATTCTATTCCCACTTTGCTGAGATTTTTTTTTTTTAAATCAAGAAAGGGTGCTGGCTGCTGGTGGGAATGCAGACTGGTGCAACCACTGTGGAGAACAGTGTGGAGTTTCCTCAAAAAACTGAAAATGAAACTCCCATTTCACCCAGTAATCCCACTTCTAGGAATATATCCCAAGAAACTAGAAACACCAATCAGAAAGGATATATGCACCCCTATGTTCACAGCAGCACAATCTACCATAGCCAGAATTTGGAAACAGCCTACGTGCCCGTCAGCAGATGATTGGATCCCAAAACCATGGTACATCTACACAATGGAATACTATGCTGCCATAAAAAGAAGGAATTCTCATCATTTGCAGCAACCTGGATGGAATTGGAGAACATCATGCTGAGTGAAATAAGCCAATCAATGAAAGAGAAACACCACATGACCTCACTCATTTATGGATAATAAAGAACATTATAAACTGATGAACCAAAAGACAGATATAGAGGCAGTAAAGCAACAAGCAGACTGTCAAATTACAGTGGGGAGGGGAGGAAGATCTGGGGGAGATAAAAAATCAACCGAAGGACTTGTATACATGCATATAAGTACAACCAATGGACATAAAACTCTGGGGAAGAAGGGAATGTATGAGAGGGAGGGAGGGGGGCAAAAAAAATCAATAAAATATATTAAAAAGAAAGGGTGCTGGATATTGTCATTTTATTTTCTGCATCAATTGATATGACAATGTAGTTATCACTCAATTTCCTCATGTGATGTATCATGTTTATTGATTTGCAGATATTGCACCATCCTTGCATCTCTGGGATAAATACTGGTTGGTTATGGTTTATGACCATCAGAGAAAATCAGAGTCCCCTTATCATGTGCCAGGAGCCTGTGCCAAGAATTGAGTATCAGAGTCTGTGGTGCTTGGTGCATCCTCATGCCAAGAATCAGGGTCCCTTTGTATGCATGCCCCAAGAATTGGAGTCACTGGCTCTTAGTGTGAATGCACTGGGAATCTGAGATCCAGGCACACATAATGAGAAACAGATTCAAGTCTCTGGTGCTCAGTGCTGTCTCTTGTATGGAGAATCAGGGTCCCCAATCTGCTTGGGGGACCTAATTGCATGGTCACAGTGTGTTAGCAGGAGGTCCCTGTCCTCTCCCCCCGCCCCCACAGCACTGAGAAAACAGACTTCCATGTGTGCTTGCCCAGAGTCAATGTCAGGTGGTACTGCTGCCCTGTGTAGGCATGGGGTTTGGTTTCATGATTGAATTGCAGGAAAAAGATTCCCAGTGTCTATTTGCCCACAGTCAATTTCAGGTAGCGGCTACTGTATGTGGGCAGGAAGCCTGCTTCTTCAGGGCAAGTCTAGTAGTTCCTATGGTACTGCCGTGAGACTGCAGGGAGAGGAATGGGCTCTGTGACTCAGAGAAACCTTCCCCGGGGATGTATGGATTCTTGGTATCTGTCGATCTGCAGCTGTGGTTGCAGGTCTTTGTACTTAGTGGCTGTAGGGTCCTGGTTTGCATCTGAGACCAGATTGGGGGGTGGTAAGACAAGGATCATATTCTCGAGCAGTTCTGTTTTTCAAGATGGCATGGTCTCTGTGCCCTTGTTGGACGTCCCAGGAGTGTCCATGGTGGCAGTGGGGTTTTGCTGTCTAAGACTGCTTGGTTTGGCATCTCCTAGCAAGACCTGCAGGATATAACTGTCTCTAGCTCACACACACACACACACACACCACATGTCCACACACTCCTTAATAGCTCTTTCACTCTCTCACACTCTCTCCCTCTTTACCTTCTTGCTGATCACCATCTTCAATTGCCTCTAGTCTTAAAATAAGACAACAAAAAAGTTTGCTGCATTGATTGATTCTTCCTCAATGAATGATCCTATAGCAAGATAATCTGTTTGATAGAATTTTCATAAGAGCAGAACATGGAGTCAAAATTGGAGTTGTTTCAAACCCTGCCATTGCTTTATGAATTAAGTTTATATAATATTCTATATATTTTGTTCCATTTTAATATTCTTCATGACATCTTTACCAGACATAGATTCTATCTCAAGAAAAACACTTTATTTGTTCATCCATAAGAAGAAGCCCCTCATCCATTCAAGTTTTAGCATCAGATTGCACAAATTCAGTTATAGCTTCAGGCTTCACTTTTAATTCTAGTTTTCTTACTATTTCCTCTCCCCAGGTTCAGTTACTTACTTCATTGAAGTCTTAAACTCCTCAACGTCACCCATGAAGGTTGAAATCAACATCTTCTAAATTCTTAATAATTATATTTTGACCTCTTCCTTCAATTCATGAATGTTCTTAATGCCATCTACAATGGTTAATCCTTTAAAGGAGATTTTCAATTTACTTTGCCCAGATCAACCAGAAGAATCACTACCTATTGGAAGCTATAGCCTTACAAAATATTTATCTTAAATAATAAGATTTAAAAGTCAAATTCATGCCTTAATAATCTAATGACTTCTGAATGGATGTTTTATTAGCAGACATGAATACAACTTTAATATTGTACTTCTCTATCAGAGCTCTTGGGTGACCAAATACACTTTCAATGAGTACTAATATTGTGTAAGAAATATTTTTATGAGCTACAGGTCTCAGCAGTGGACTTAAATATTCACTTAACTATGTTGTATACAGATATATTGTCATGCATTTATAGAACACACAGAGAGTAGATTTAACATAATTCTTAAAGGACCAAAGACTTTAAAAATGGTAAATATACATTGGCTTTAACTTAAAATTGCCAGCTGCATTAGCCCCTAACAGAGTCAGCCTGTCCTAGGAAGCTTTGAAGCTAGGCATTGACTTCTCTATATCTATAGAAGTCCTCGATGGCATCTTCTTCTGATATAAAAGTGTTTTGTCTTCTATATTTAGTGTAACCTCCTTCATTAAGGACATTGGTTACATCTACCAAATAACTTGCTGTACACTTTACATCAGCTCTTGCTGCTTGATCTTGAACTTTTATGTAATAAAGACAACTTTCTTCCTTAAACCTCATAAACAAACTTCTGCTAGCTTTAAACTTTTCTTTTGTAGCTTTCTCACCTCTCCAGTCACTATATAATTGAAGAAAGTTAGGGCCTTGTTCTGAATTAAGCTTTAGTTTAAGAAAATATGATTGTTGGTTTTAGGTTTTACCCACATCACTAATTTTTTTTTATCAGCAATTGGTATATTACTCATGTATTTATGAAATAGCACGTTTCTTCAAGAACATTTCTTTGCACTCATATCTCAACTTACAGTTTAATGCAAGGGGCCTGACTCTTGACCTATCTTAGTTTTTAACATACCTTTTTCATTAAGATTAATCACTTCTACCTTTTGATTGAACATGAGACGTCTGCAACTCATCCTTTCACTTTAATACTTAGAAGCTGTTGTAAAATTATTAAATTTCCAGATTTCAATATTCTTTGTCTTAGGAAGTAAGAAAGCCTGAGTAGAAGAAGAAAGAGAATGGAATGGTGGCAGTGGAGCAGTCATAACACAATATTTATTAATTAATCCTGTATTTTTTATGGGTGTGATTTGTATTCTCTACCCCCAAAATTATAAAAGTCACCATTTCAAAAAAGTGAAGGCAAAATTAAGACATCCCCATATAAGCAAAACAGGGGATTTATAGCTAATAGATCTGAGAGAGTATAAGAGTAACATAAAAGATATGCTCACTGATCCCAGATCACCATGACAATATAACAATAATGAAAAATTTTTAAATCTTGAGAGAATTATCAAAATGTTATACAGTGAAACAAAGTGCACAGTGTTTAAAAAACGGTTCTAATAGACTTGCTTATCTCAGGGTTGACACAATTATTCAAGTTGTAAAAAACACAATACATTAGAACCTCTGTTCTTGAAGTTAATTCGTTCCAGAAGTCTATTTGAGAAGTGATTTGTTCAAAAACAGAATCATTTTTTCCCATTAGAAAAAAGGTAAATTGAATTAATCTGTTCCAGACCCCCAAATGATTTCATGATTTAGCCTTTCCTGTATACAGTATATGTCTATTTTATTGTTCAATCTATAAACTCTTTAAAAACAAAAGGACATAAAATGTAAGTGAAAACTTAACAAAAATAAAATAAAATTTATATTAAAAATGAAATTTACATACACACTACAACTTACTTTTAACACTGAGATATATTTATGACTGAACATGGAGAAGAGGGACAGAAGAATGAAGGGATGGAGGAATATTATTGTTTGGAATGGGGGTCTACTTTCATAAAAATGTTAGGTAGCTGTTCTTCTGTGGATCTTTCTCTGTTTTGTCTCTTTGCTCCACTAAAACTTGTTTAGGCCTCTGACCCACTAAAAACCTATCCAATGATGTTTACTCTTACCTGTGCTTTAACACTCACCTGAAGTGAAACACAGCATTGTCATTGAACAAGTTATCTCACTACTTGCTACTTCTTTATCAGGGTGAAACATATTTCTCAATAAAATGTTGTATTTATCCCCATTTCTCAAACAGTTTCTTGATTAGTGAAGTAGGAGTATCCTCCCTTCTGTCCTCTTCCCTTCAAGAGAACTCCTCAACTGCTATCTCTTGCTGTTCTCCTTGAAGGTCTTTGAGTTCTTGGTGTTCAGCTTAGTTTTATGGACCTCCCTCCAACAACTCCTCCATATCATCATCATCTGCTTCCAAGCTGATGAACTTGCCCTGATACACAATATCCTCCACAACAGATACAGGCTCATCCTCAAAGCCCTCAAAGTCTTGTTCAGCAACAGACTTAGGCCACAATTTCTTCCAGGCTGATTGCATAAAGGAAGACACTTTCCTTTATACTTTGCCTATGCGCCTCAAGTAAGTGAGAATATTAAAATTTTACTTCCAGAACTCCCTGAGGATTAAATTAATTTCAGAGTCACCTAAAAATACTTTTGAAACAGTGTCTTTGTGTAATTTCTTATACAGAAAGAGAAACTAAAATAGCAATACCATTTACCATTTCAACAATGAAAATAAGATAGCTAGGAAAAAGAAGATAAAAGAATTATACTGGGAAAAATATAGCTTTTCTTTTCTTTTCTTTCTTTCTTTCTTTCTTTTTTTTGTTATCTTCCTTGTTTTATTTTTTCAATGATGTTAATTCTTCCAATCCATAAAGATGATATAGTTTTTCTTTTCTTTTTTTTCTTCCTTTTTTTTTTTTTTTTTTTTTTTTGTATCTTCCTCGTTTTATTTTTTCAATGTCCTATATCATCTTTATGGACTGGAAGAATTAACATTATTAAACACTCCATACTATCTAAAGATTCAATTCAATCCCTATAAAAATACCAATGGCATATATCACAAACCTAGAAAAAAATTCCAAAAATTTATATGGAACCAAAAATGACCCAAATTACCACAGTAATCTTGATAAAGAAGAACGAAGTGCCCTAACTGGTTTTGCTCAGTGGATAGAGCCTTGTCCTGCGGACTGAAGGGTCCCAGGTTTGATTCCAACCAAGGACACATGCCTGGATTGTGGGCTTTATCCCAGTGGAGAATGTGCAGGAGGCGGCCAATCAATGATTCCCTCTCATCATTGATGTTTCTATCTCTCTTTCCCTCTCCCTTCCTTTCTGAAATCAGTAAAGATATATTAAAAAAAAAAAAGAACAAAGTTGGAGAAATCACAATACTGGAGAGAAAACTATACAAAAAGTAATTGTAATCAAAACAGCCTGGTACTGGCACAGGAACAGGCATTTAGATCAAATGGAGCAGGATGGAGAACCCAGAAACTGATGCAAACCATGATCCTCAATTAATATTTTACAAGGGAGACAAGAGCATGCAATAAAGTAAAGACACCCTCTTTAATAAATGGTGTTAGGAGAATTAGACAGGTATATGGAAAAAATAAAAATAAAACTAGACCACCAACTTGCACCATACACAAGAATAAGTTCAAAATGGATAAAAGACTTACATGTAAATAATAAAACCGTAAGAAAACTTAGAAGAAACCATAGGCAACAAAATATTAGACATCTCTTATAGCAATATGTTTGCTGATATATATCCTAAGGCAAGGAAAACAAAAGAAATAATAAACAAAACAAATTGGACTATATAAAATAAAAAGCTTTTGCACAGCAAATGAGACCATCAACAAAATGAAAATGGAACCCACTGGATTTTGCAATGATACATCTGATAAGATGTTAATTTCCAAAATATATAAACTGGCTGTGAGGTGAGGGAGTCCAGGAGCCAGAGTCTCAGGAAGGGGAATCTGGTGTTCTGTAAGATGGCCTGATATGAAGGACTCACGCCTCCCCACGCTGCCTAGTCCTTCACGTGCAGGAGCCGGTTGAGATGTCGGGAATGGAAGCCAGTACGACCATCCCAATCTGGCAAAATAATCCGCATGGTACTGCTCGCAGTGTGGTGAGAAGAATCAGGACCAATCTGTCCCTGAAGCCATGCCTCCTGGCGTCCTTTGAGACCCTGCCCAATGTCTCTGATCTGTGTCTGAGAGATGTGCCCCCAATCCCTACTTTGGCTGACATCGCCTGAATTGCTGCAGATGAAGAGGAGACATAAGCCTGGATCAGAAGCAATACACGCCCCCTAAGGCACACTTGGAAGCCCAGCCCTCTGATTGTCATGCAGCACAATGCTTCAGTGCCCAACCTGCGTGGGTTCGAGGAGAGGCTCCTGGCCATGAAGAAGCCAGCCCTGCCAGCCCTGAGCTGCACCACAGAGTTGTAGGATGAGCAGTCAGATTGCTAAAATAGTGGCAGCTGATACAGGAAGCACAAATGTCTCTTCTCCCTTACCTTGTTTTGGATCTTCATTCCATCCTACAACTTCCTTTGTCATTAGTGACATCACTAAAGAAACTGAGGTAGAGGTCCCCGAGCTTCCATCAGCCCCCCTGCTTTGTTCTGCCAGCCCTGAATGTTGCAAAAACAGAACACAAAGCTTCCTGCAGCTCATCTGAAGAGGATGACTGTGTCTCTCTGTCCAAGGCCAGCAGCTTTGCAGATACGATGGGGATCCTGAGGACTTTCACCAGGAACAGAACCTGCTATCCTTATTTCTGAGGTTCTGAGAAGGAAGTTTGCTCTGAAGGAAGAAGATTTTAGTAGAAAAGGAAACTGACAGTACTCAGATGTGCACACTCGGACTCCTGCTCCTGGAATTCCTTCAGTAGTTGCCTTCCTCAGTGCAGATGTTTCTGTCTCTGCATTAGAAGTTTTCTGCAACAGTCTTCCCGAAAGCTAGAGCCTGGAGTGAAGGAAAAGAGCTGGATTATTTTTTTCCCATACTTCAAACCTTTGCAGAGCTAAGGCCTCTTGTGAGCAGAGACACTTATTACAGGTAAATGCATTGATTAAAATGTTTTGGTCTAAAGCCTGAGCTAGAAGTTTCTGGCTTTTCCTTGCCCCTGTTTAAAAATAGGTCCTGAATGACTTACTTCACTGCTTAAGACCCTATAATTGGTCTTACAGGACACTTTGTGCCCAGCTGTCACTTACTCTTAGCAGCTTTCTTGCAGCAGAGAGCTATCAGTATTTATGTACATGTTCACAGGGCAAGAAAAATCTTATTCTGCTCCATCACAAACCAACACCAGTGCCCAGCAATCACCCTTTTCCCGTGTCTAACACCTAGATGTAGAGGTCGACACTCTGGACGAGCTGGCAATTGGGCTGCTTCTGGGAGGCCTGGGCTGTTTTTTTCTTAAATATATTTTGTAATACCGTACAACCAAATCTACCCTCCAAGGCCTTGGGACCTCATTGGTTCCACTGATTAAACTCTTGCTCTTCAGTGGACTTTAGTTCAAGCCCAGTAGGAAACAGAAATGGGGAGGGGAAAGAGAATACCGTCTTTCTTTGAGGCCTTGACCTTTTTGTATTGGGCCAAGGTTTGTATCCACACTATGCATGACTCAGATGCCCTCAGGTCCCTTTCCCTGCAGTATATATCCTGTGTGTGTTTGGGTTGAAGTACTACCTGACATTAAAGGATTTGACAAGATACTGGGGACAAAATATATATATATATATATATATATATATATATATATATATATCCCATACAACTCAACAAAAGGAAGACAAACAATCCCATTAAAAGATTGGCAGAGGACCTGACTAGACACTTCTCCAAAGAGGACATACAGATGGCCAATAGACATATGAAAAAAATTTTCAAAGTCACTAATAATCAGAGAGATGCAAATTCAAACAACAATGAGGTATTACCTCACACCTGTCAAAATGGCTACCATCAATAAATCAAGAAATCACATGTACTGGTGAGAATGTGAAGAAATGGGAATCCTAGTACATTGCTGGTGGGAATTCAGTCTGGTGCAGCCATATGGAAAACAGTATGGAGTTTCATAAAAAAAAATTAAATATGTAACCACCATTTGACCCAGTGATCTCACTTCTAGGAATAGATCCTAAGAAATCTGAAACATTAATCAGAAAAAAATATGTGCACCCCTACGTTCATAGCAGCACAATTTATAAAAGCTAAGGTCTAGAAACAGCCCAAGTGCCCAGTAGATGAGTGGATAGAAAAAAAAAAATATCTGTGGTACCTGTACACCATGGCCTTTATGCAGCAGTAAAAAAAGAAGGATCTCTTACCCGTTGAGACAGCATGAAGGGACCTAGAGTATATTATGCTAATGGATAAATACAGTCAAAGAAATACAAGTACCACATGATTTCATTTATATGTGGAATCTAATGAACAAAATAAATGGATGAAAAAATAGATCTAAAAACATAGAAGCATAAAACAGGCTGATGAATCTCAGAAGGAGGGTAGAGAGGTCCTAAGAAATTAAACAAAGAATATTTTACAAGGGAGGCAAGAGCACACTAGAGGCCAAGCACGCATGAAATTGTGTGCCAGTAGCTCGCTTCCACTTGCTTCAGCTGTCCACCCTACCCATTGCCTTTCATAGCTCACTGCCTCACCCACCACTGCTAGTAGCCCTCTAGTAGCTCTCTAGTGCTCATAGCTCTATTGCTAGTAGCTCAAACCCCACCCCACCTGCCACAAGACCTGCTGCTTGTTTGGTCATAATGGCATTATGGCTTACCAGCCACAGGCCTTTTATATAAGACAATATGCATAACCCATAGACATAGGCAATAATATGGTGAAGAACTGAGGGATAAGGTGAGGAGGTGGATGTGGTCAAAGGGGCCACAAATATGATCTGTTTGTCCATGGGCTGCATGAGAGGAGTTGTGGGAGGTGACAAGAACCTAACAGTGATGAAGGTGTACTCCTCCACCAACTTGGCCTCCATGCCTGGAGGGTGGGAAGGAACATTGCCTATTACAAGAAGTAGCCTGAATGTCAATTATTTTTTCCTGGAGCTATTTCTTCACACTTGGGGCAAGCACTTAATGAATCCACTCTATGAAAAATTGCTTGGTTCTTGGAATAGGGAGTTGAGGACAAATATGTAATACCTTAATCAATAAAGAAATTAATTTTTAAAAATGCCTGGTTATTCAAGCTTTGATATTAGCCCTGCCATCATATGCAATGTTTTTTATTTTATACAAAATTATATATTTTTTGAAAACTCTTGAGTTTTTAGAATGGTAGATAAGTAGAAGTTTCAGTCCCCTTTGCATTTCAACACAACAACGATGTAAACCTTTCCTTCGTTGACCTATGTCTTTCCAGTGACTTCTTTTTCTGTGGGATGTAGGTCTTCTTTGGCATTTTCTTCCATAAGAGTCCTGTCTTATTACAACTGAATGCTTATTGGGAAATAAATGTCTCAACCTCTATGTATTCTTGAAATTCTTTCATGAAATTTTCAGCACTTACTTTGTTAGAACTGGCAGCCTCCCCATGCCTCATTACACTATGAATGTCATAACTTTTCTTCAATTTATTGAACCACTCCATACTAGAATTAAATGAGTCACTTTTAGCACTCATTCCAGGGTTTTTATTTTTATTTTTCAGGTGTTAAGTATGCAGCATCATCACTTTGAAATGCTATCATTAGCTAACTGCATTACATTTATTCAAATCAACAACAATTTTTCTACCTTTCAATTGCCTGTGATTGCTATTTCATATGCACTTTCACACCCTTAGCAACACCAGCAATCCTGATGTCCTCTTTATTTTTAAATTGTGCTAATCATTTATTTCACCATGGCATACTCAGTAACTAGTCAGACACGCAAACACTTTTATCAGACTTCACAATTATTTCCTTTTTAAGCTCTAACATTGTTTTCACAACTTTCCCTTTCACTTTGCTGCCATCACTAACCTTCTTAGAACCCATGGTGTCATATTTAATAGTGTTGTAGTGTACCCTGAATCTCACAAAGGATGCCTCAAAAAGTCAAATTATGGAGTCATTTATTCAAAGGCCGGTGGTTATGAGGGAGCATAAGCATTCCAAATCTTGCAACCCCGAAATGCCCGCCACATCCGGCTTATATAGGAAGAATATCATAAAGGTATCAATTACATCTTTGGGTTTGGAATGAGGAACCTGGTTTGCACAAAGCACTTACAGAAGCAAAATTGAGCAAGTTAGTTATCTATAAAGATTAAGTATAGTTTTGGGTCTACAGATCACTGAATCAATGGAAACATTATCTGGAGCCACTGAGGCCATTTAGAATAATTGTGCTGTCCTGGTCTTGGGACCACTGAGTTAACCGGAACACATTATCTGTAGCTACTGAGGCAATTTAGGGTAATTGTGCTGTCCAGGTTCTCAGGTACTGAAGAATATGCTTCAATGAGCAGTAAAATCACAATCAGTGGGATATTCAAACCACCACCAATGGAGTATTCAATCGATTGGGCTAGCATATATAAGTTCAGAAAAATCAAAATAACTTTAGCAAACATATAAGTACAGAAGCCAAAACAGCACGGTTAAAGTTAAACTGCAGTTTCTACCTGAGATGATTGCTACCATACTTCAATAGTAATATCCAACAGCAAAGAAAAAAAAGAAATAGAGCACAATTTTCTGAGTAAACAATGCTATTTGTAGCGCCAAACTTACACATACTCATGCATTTTTTCCCATGTCACCTGTGAGATGCATGCCTGATAAACAGATATCAATATGAAAGTGCCATGGGGTCAAGAACTAAAGTTTTGTTCAACAACTGAGACTTTTTTTCATTAATAACTTGATTAAGAATTGAATTGTTTGACTGTATCTGTGAATTGCAACAAAGCTAAGCACAAAAGAATAAGATATGCTTATACATAATTAAATATAAAATTTAGTATTAATGCTATTAAATTACATTTTCCCTATATGATTTAAAAGACCATTACATAAAGCAATAATTATAAATCTAAGTTGATGGGCATACAATGAATAATGATTTCATTTGTGACATAACAGCATAAGGGTGAGAACAGAGCTGTATAAGAGCAGTTTTACCATACCATTGAAGCTAAATTGGTATTAATTTGAACTACATTAGCATAAACTAACATATCTTTATTGATAAAAACTAAAAACTTATAGAGAAATGAAAAGAGAATCAACATAGCACACTAGAAAATATCTTCTTAACCTAAAAAGCTAATACAAAAAAATTGAGGGACAAGTAATATATAAGACATATCGAAAACAAGGAGCAAAATGATGGAAGTAAATATAATAGCCCCTTACCAGTAATTGCATTAAATATAAAAGGATTAAACTCTGAAATTAAAAGGCATATATTATTGTAATACTTTTTAAATGACCCAACTATGCACCATTTATAAGATCTCACTTTATATTCAAAAGACAAATGTGTCACCCTAGCTGGTTTTTCTCAGCCTGTGGACTGAAGGATCCCAGATTTAAATCCAGTCTAGAGCACATGCCCAGGTTGTGGGCTCTATACCCAATAAGGGGCATGCAGGAGGCAGCCAATAAATGATTCTCTTTTATCATTGATGTTTCTATCACTTTCTCCCTCTCCATTCTTCTGTGGAAAAAAAGAGAGAGAGAGAGAGAGAGATAAGTATATAGGTGTAAAAGAATAGGAAAGGTGAGTAAACATTATTAATAATTTTTAAATGACCCAAAAGAGCAAGTGGTTATATAGATACTGAACAAAATAAAATTGAAAACAAAAATAGTTGTAAAAATCCTAAATAGTAAAAGCATAATATGCAAACCAACCAAACACCCAAACAGCAGAACAACCATTTGGATGACCTATCCAGGACCACACTCTGATATGCACTGGCAACAGGCCAACAAAGGCAGGCCATTGCCCCATGATTGACCTGCAAAGGGAGGCCAAGGATACTGACCTGCAGGATGCAGTCAGTAGGTGGGGCCTCCCTTGTAATGGAAACCTCTCTGCCAGTGGCCAGAGGGAAGCTGGTGCCAGCAGTCAGGGGAAGGAAGGCCTACTCTTGCTCAAATTTCATGCATCAGGCCTCTATTATTATTTTTTTTATTAAGGTAGTATATGTGTACATATCTTACCATTGCCCCTCCCCTCACTCCCATACATGCTCTCCCTCCCCAGAGTTTTTCCTCCATTGGTTATGCTTATTTGCATGCATACTAGTCCTTCAGATGATCTACCTCCCCCATATCTCCCTATCCTCCTCGCTGCAATTAGACAGTATGTTTGTTGTTGTACTGTCTCTGTATTTATCTTCTTATTCAACAGTTTATAATGTTCTTTATTATCCATTAATGAGTGAGGAAATGTGGTATTTTTCTTTCATTGGCTGGCTTATTTCACTCAGCATGATGTTCTCTAATTCCATCCAGGTTGCTGCAAATGATAAGAATTCCTTCTTTTTTATGGCAGCATAGTATTCCATTGTGCAGATGTATCATAGTTTTTAGATCCAATCATCTGCTGATAGGCATCTAGGCTGTTTCCAAATCCTAGCTATTGTAAATTGTGCTGCTATGAACATAGGGATGCATATTTTGTTTCTGATTGGTGGTTCTGGTTTCTTAGGATATATTCCTAGAGTGAGATTACTGGGTCAAATGGGAGTTCCATTTTCAGTTTTTTGAGGAAACTCCATACTGTTCTCCACAGTGGTTTCACCAGTCTACATTCCCACCAGCAGTGAATGAGGCTTCCTTTTTCTCCGCAACACCTAACCAACACTTATTCTTTGTTGATTTGTTTATGTTAGCCATTCTGACAGGTGTAAGATGGTATCCCATTGTTGTTTAGATTTACATCTCTTGGATAATTAGCGATTTTGAGAATGTTTTCATGTACCTTTTGGCCTTCCTTCTATCTTCTTTTGAAAATATTTCATTTAGGTCCATTGCCCATTTTTTAATTGGATCATTTATCTCCCTTTTATTTAGTTGTATAAGCTGTCTGTAGATGTTGGAGATTAAATCTTTATCAGTGATAACATTCGTAAATATGTTTTCCCATACAGTAGGCTTTCTTGTTTTTTTTGCTGATGGTTTCTTTTGCTATAAAAAAGCTTTTTATTTTAATGTAGTTTCATTTGTTTATTTTCTCTTTAGCTTCCATTGCTCTAGGGGCAGTATCAGTGAAGAAGTTCTTTTGGCATATGTCAGAAATTTTGCTACCTGTAGATGTCTCTAGTACTTTTATGGTTTCCCGTCTTACGTTTAAGTCCTGTATCCATTTTGAGTTTATTTTTGTGTATGGTGAAAGTTGGTGATCTGGTTTCATTCTTTTGCACGTATCTGTCCAATTTTCCCAACACCATTTATTGAAGAGATTGTCTTAACTCCATTGTATGTTCATACATCCTTTGTCAAATATTAATTGAGGATAGAGGTTTGGGTCAATATCAGGATTCTCTGCCCCATGATTAACCTGCAGAGGTCAATCTATTCCATTGATCTATATGTCTGTTCTTGTGCCAGTACCAGGCTGCTTTGAGAACAGTGGCTTTGTAAACCAGCTTGAAATCTGGTATTGAGATCCCTCCTACTTTGTTCTTCTTTCCTAGGATTGCTATGGCTATTTGGGGTCTTCTTTTTGTTCCAGATGAATTTTTGGAGAGTTCTTTCTAGTTCTGTGAAGTATGCCATTGGTATTTTAATTGGGAGTGCATTGAATCTATAATTTGCTTTGGGAAGTATGGACATTTTGATGAAGTTGATTCTACCAATCCATGAACATGGTATGTTCTTCCATCTGTTTATATCTTCTTCTATGTCATGTAGGTTTCTGCGTATAAATCTTTTACCTCATTAGTTAAGATTATTCCTAGGTATCTTAGTTTTTTTGGTGCGATAGTAAATGGGATTGTTTCTATGTTTCTGTAAATTCACTGTTGGTATATAGAAATACCATAGATTTCTTGGCATTAATTTTGTATCCTGCTACATTGCCAAATGCATTTATTAAGTCTATTAGTTTTTTGATGAAGTCTTTTTTTTTATGTACAATATCATGTCATCTGCAAATAAGGACAATTTTACTTCTTTTCCAATTTGGATGTCTTTTATTTCTTCTTCCGGTCTAATTGAAATAGCTAGTACTTTCAGTACTATGTCAAACAGGAGTTGGGAGACGGGGCATCCCTGTCTTGCTCCTATTCTTAGATGGAATGGTTTTAGTTTTATCCCATTGAGAATGATGTTTGCTGTGGGTTTATCATATATAGCTTTTATTATGTTGAGGTATTATCCTTCTATTCCCACCTTGTTGAGAGTTTTTATCAGGAAAGGATGTTGGATTTTATCAAATTCTTTTTCTGCATTAATTGATATGACTATATAATTTTTATCTTTCAATTTGTTTATGTGATGTATCACGTTTATTAACTTGTTAATATTGTACCATCCTTGCATTCCCAGGATAAATTCTATTTGGTCTTTCTGATGTGCTGCTGGAGCCGATTTGCTAGAATTTTGTTGAGGATTTTGGCATCTATGTGCATTGGCCTGTAATTCTCTTTCATTGTTTTGTCTTTATCTGGTTTTGGTATTAGGGTGATGCTGGCTTCATAAAAGGAGCTTGGAAGTGTTTCTTCCTCTTGAATATTTTGGAATAGTCTGAGAAGGACAGGTTTTAGTTCTTCCTTGAATATTTGGTAAAACTCTCCTGTGAAGCCATCTGTCTCAGACTTTTGTTTGCTGGAAGCTTTTTGATGACTGCTTCAATTTCTTCCAAAGTTACTACCTATTGAGATTTTTAGATTCTTCTTGATTGAGTTTTGGAAGGTTATATACTTTAGGAATATGTCCATTTCCTCCAGGTTGCCAGTTTGTTGGAGTAGAGTTATTCACAGTATTTTGTAACATTCCAATTTAAGCGAGGGCTGTTGTTATTTCACTTCTTTCATTTCTGATTTTGTTTATTTGGGTCCTCTCTCTCTGATTCTTCGTTAGCGTGGCTACAGGTTTATCACTCTTGTTTATCCTTTCAAAGAAGCAGATCTTGGTTTTGTTGATCTTTTGTATTGTTTTTTTGGTCTGTATATCATTTATTTTTGCTCTGATTTTTATGATTTCCTTCCTTCTGCTTATACTGGGCTTTTCTTGATCTTTTTATAACTCTTTGAGTTTTAGAGTTAGATAACTTGTTACCTTTTTTTTCCTTCAGTATTTTATAGAGCTGTGAACTTCCCTCTCAAGACTGCTTTTGCTGTGTCCCATAAATTTTGGATTGTTGTGTTTATTGTCATTTGTTGCCAGGATGTTTTTAATTTAATCCTTGATTTCTCTGGTAATCCATTCCTTGTTCAATACCATGCTAGTTAGCCTCCATGTGTTTGATTTCTTTGGATTATTTTTATTGTAGTTGATTTCCAGTTTTATGCCACTATAATATGAGAAGATGCTTGATATGATTTCTACCTTCTTGAATTTGAAGAGACTTTGCCTATGTCCCATCTATCTTTGAAAATGACCCATGTGCACTTGAAGAATGTATATTCTGTGGCTTTGGGGTGAAATGTTCTGAAGATGAAAATTAATTCCATCTGGTCTACTGAGTCATTTAGTATTGATGTTTCTTTGCTGATTTTTTGTTTAGATGATTTGTCCAAAGGTGACAGTGGGGTATTAAAATCTCCTACTATGATTGTATTGCTATTAATCTCTCCCTTAATATCCTCCAACAATTTTTTTAATGTATTTTGGTGCTCCTGTGTTGGGAGCATACATGTTTATCAGAGTTATTTCTTCTTGTTAGATTGCTTCATTAGAAGTTGCTCTAATTGGATATTTTTTTTCCCATCTCTTCTAGTTCACTGATTTAGTTCTCTGCTTCTTCTAGTTTACCTTTGGTGCTTTCAATTGAGTTCTTTACAGTAGTGATTCATTTTTCTTTTCTTCTTGGTTCTTCTTCATTTCCTCTTGGTTCTTACTCATATTGTCAAATTTGTCTTGCATTCTTTTTAACCATCTTATGATCATTACTCTGAATTCTTGCTCTGGTAGGTTGCTTGCCTCTAACTGGTTTACCTCCTTTTCTGATGATGCCTGCTTTTCTTTCATGTGTGGGCTATATCTTTGTCTTACCATGGTCTCTCATTTCAAGATGTCTGGTTATGTAGTTCTCTCTCTCCTGCGTTGATTTATTGGCACAAAATACAACACAAACAGGTACAACACAAAAGGCACCAAACAGAAATGTATTTGTGATATTAATACCCTCTAATAAAGGTGACCATTAGAGAAAGGCAAATTAGGGGATAGGAGAGAAAGAATAAAAGTAAAAAAAAAAAAAAAAAAAAAAAAAAAAAAAAGAAGAGGGAAGAAGGAAGAAAGAAAAGAAAAAGAGAAACAAAAAAAAGTAGTATCAAAATGAAATTGGGAAACAGGGAAAAAAATAGAGAGAGTAAAGAAAGAGACTAAGAGATAAAAGGGGAACAAACTATATATATGTGGAGAAAATTCCAATAGAACAACCACTAATCCAGCAAATGCCAGCAACAGTCCTGGGTGATTAATGTAAACTACAACACCCACTAATATCAAGCAAGGCAAGGAGAAACACATGTAAAAAATAAACAAGAACAAAGCAAATAAAAATACCAATCAACAATAACAATAAAAAAAATAAGCAATCAATCTCACTAAAAAGCATAAAAATTAAATGTATTCAACATTCATGCAAACAACAACAAAAGGACAGAGTGGAAAACAATATATATATTTTTTAATAGTTAAGATAGAAAAGAGAGTAGTATGTATGCACTTGGCGCAGAGGGTTAGAAATTAGGTATATAAGTAGGGTCAGAATTTTAGCAGGGGGTATACAGAAAGAATAGGGGAAATCTAAAGCAGGAAAAGGTTAAGATAAACAGGAGATGAAAAGGGGAAAGGTTAGGAAGAGAGTGATGGTGTAAAGCTCAAGTTGAGATAGGGTTGAAAGATGCTATAGTAAAGACGAAAATAGAATGAAGAACACTAATCCCAATGTAGAATAAAGAGAAAATAAAATGGTACTTAAAAAAAATATAAAGGAAACCAAAAAAATGCAAAATAGCAGTAGTAATAATGATGATTGAAACTAAAAAATGTAATAATTGAAAAGGTTAAATCAAGTGAGGAAAAAAGAAAAAAATTGTTTAAGTAAAAGATGTAAAAAATGAAAATAAAATAAAAAATAGAAAAATTAGCATAAAAATATTCAGTAGTGAAGGTCATTCACTTCCTCTGTTATTCTATTTGGCATGCCTGTTTCTCAGTCCAGAGTGTATTGCAGTTCCTTGCATTCCACTGCACCTCAGTTTTGTAAGCTGGTCCTTAATTTTAAGTAGGCTATTTCTTAGTTACTTGTGTCCCTTTATTTTTGATTAATTAAAAGTAATAATAATAATAATAAAAAGTCAGTTTGTAATTCAGCCCCTAGGTGGCAGTGTTTCTGGATTGACTTCCCCATCTTTTTGGCTGTTCTAGCCTTCTTTCTCTATGGCACTCTCTATGGTTTGTGGAGGAGGGCTGCCTTGGTGCTGGCTCCCAGATGGTCTCTGCCCACTCTGATCCCCTGTTTCCAGAAAGGCAATTTCCCTCTGCAGTCTCCCAGGATATGCCAAACTGGGTAGTCTTTGCTTAGTACTTAGAAGCAAGGGGATGAAGGGGAGCAGGCCCAGGTGTTGCAGGGCGGGTTTGTGCTAAGGTGACCAGATATTCCGCTTTTGGTAGGACAGTCCCGATTTTTAACAATTTGTCCTGCATTCCTTGGCATTTAAAAAAACAGTCCCGATTTTTTGAGAGATCATACAAGACCCCACAGTGGGTTTTGCAGGGCATGCGATTCTCTCTGCAGCTGCTAGCACTTTTGGAGCTGCCTTGCCCACGCAGCTGCCGCAGTTGCTGCCGCCACAGCCAGGACCCAGATCCCTCACGTTATCCCCAGCAAACTCTGACCTTTCCGTGGGTGATTGAAGAACTCTCTTGAATTCACATGTTTGTGCCAATTGGGGCATCACAGCTATTCGGTGATCTCCACTGTTGTGGGTTTTTCAGGCCTCAGATAAGATCCTCTTTTCTCTGCAAGATGGAGTAGTGTTCCCTCGGAGCCCATAGCTCTGAGAGAAGTCTCCACCGCAGTGCAGGCTGCTTGTTCAGGAAATCCTGCCTAGCAGTACCCCACTTCTCTTTGAGTTCTACTACTTCTTAGCCTACCAACTAACACTCCCCAAGAGACTCTCAGGCGCTCCTTCTATCTGTTCAGGGGCTCAGAACAGGTCCATCTGTTTGGCCACCATTTTCCTCCTCCCAAGTCTCTGTTATTATATAAAGATCAAGGGAACAATATATAAATAAGACATAATAATTTTGAAAGTATACACACCTAATAACAGTGTCCCCAATACATGAGACAGAAATAGACATTCACTTTTACAGTACATTTGTTTTGACAAGGTGGTTGAGGCAATTCAATGAATATTTATTAGTCTGTAAAAAAAATAATGCTGGAAAAACTGTATATCCACATGAAAAAAGTGAAAAGTTGAACACTATTTTACATTATATATTAAAATGCACTCAAAATGAACCAATTACCTAAATGTAGGTGCTAAAGTATAAAAATCTTATTGAAAAGCAGAGGATACTTTTTTTTTTTTTTTTTTTTTTTTTTTTTACCTTGGATTAGAAAGGCATTGTTTTTAATATATATATGACACCAAAAGAACAAAATAAATTGAACTTCAGCAAATTTAAGCTTTATGTTTCTTTTTTTTAATGTATTTTATTGATTTTATACAGAGAGGAAGGGAGAGAGATAGAGAGTTAGAAACATCAATGAGAGGGAATCATCGATCAGCTGCCTCCTGCACACCCCCCACCGGGGATATGCCCACAACCAAGGTACATGCCCTTGACCGGAATCGAACCCGGGACCCTTCAGTCCCCAAGCCGATGCTCTATCCATTGAGCCAAACCGGTCCCGGCTAAGCTTTATGTTTTAAAGGATACCATCATGAAAGTGAAAATACATTCTCAAAAATGAGAGGAAGAGATTAAAAATGGCAGCAGAGTAAGTGGTTGCTAGACAGATACTCCCAAGACCAAACTGGAATAATAACTAAAATACAAAAAAAAAACCACCACACAATATACTGAATAATCAACTGAAGACTAGCTGGAGAGAACCCTGGTAACCAAGGATGAAAACTGGAGACCACATAGAGACTGGCAAGAGAGTTGAGGTACTAAAGGACTGGCAAAATTCCCACAGGCAGAAGCTGAAGTTCTGGAGATTTAGCTCAGCTGTGGGGGGTTGTCATTGAGAACTCGGTATCTAATATCCAAGATGGGCCACATAGCAGAAATGAGAAAGGTGCTCACATAAGAACTGGCTGTGAAAAGACACAGCTTTGCTGTTTGCCAGGGAGGGACAACTGGAAGTGCAGGAAAACTTTTAAAGGGCCAACAAACAAAATTGAGTGTATAGCCACTCTCATTAGGCTCTAGAAGAGGGAGTGGAGAATGGACTGAAGCTACATGAGCAGAAAGAAGCCAGGGTTGGGAGCTCTGGAAGGCATACACCCTGGTTTCTTCTGGCTATGGGAGTCATCTTTCTCAGGCAGACCTTCGTTACCTAGGCTGCCTTTGCCTAGGGGAGAGATACTTGACCCACACTACTGGAAATTCACTACCTCCATAGTGTGGAGTTTCTGAGGCCCATTAAGAGACTGAGAATAATAATTAGCCTCAGCCAAAGCAATTGCCCCATGCTGTTGGAAAACCTCTTGCCAGACTTGTGGACAATTGCCTTAGAGTTACTCAAGACTAAATCTTATCAGTCTGCAGGAAGGGGTGAGTCTCTAGGGCTTTGACTTTTTGCCTGACTAATTAGTCACAAACAGTGTTTGAGAATGTCCTGCATTAGGGATTGGAACATGTAGCAGATCTACTTAATGCAATCAGAAATCAAAAAAAAAAAAAAAGTAGTCAAAATAGGGAGACAGAAAAACAACCCCCAAGTGAAAGAACAAGGGAATTTTGCAAAAGAGGAGATAAATGAAATGAAGATAAGAAATTCATATGGACCCAAAGGTCTGAGTAACCTATTGCTAGGGCCCTTTGGTGAGTCTTGGAGCATGCAACCCTCCAGACCAGCCTATCATTTCAGACAAGAGCCCCGTGAGACTTGGCACCTGGATCTTTCAATGAGGACAAAAAAGGGGTGACAAACAAACAACAACAACAAAAAACAACATCAAATAAACAAAAGCCCTAAAGGGGGAAAAACAGGAGGAATCACCAGAAAAGGAACTAAATGAGATGGATACATGCAATTCCTAAACTGGCTGGATGAGAAAAACTACTTAAGTAAGAATAAGGATGAAATAAAAAATGATATAGCTACAATAAAAACACACAATAGTAGACAAGAACAATCAGACAACCAAATTAGAGAGTTAGAAGCCAAGGCAGAAACCACATCCAATCTGAAGAGCAATTGGAGAAGAAAAAAAAATAGAAAGCAGGAGACCTAAATAACATTCATATAATAGTGGTAAAACCAAGTTATATTCTTAGAATGGGAGTGCAAGAAGGATAAGAAGAGGAGTAAGTATTAGAAAACCTATTTGAAAGAATAATGACAGAAAACTTCCCTGTTTTGGGGAAGAAAAAAAGTAACACAAGCAAAGAGTGTACCAAACAAGATAAACCAAAAAAGGCCCAGCCAAATATATGTTGTAATTACAATGCCAAATTGCCAAATGTTAATGACAAAGAGAGAGTCTTAACGGCTGCAAGAGAATTACCTAAAGAGAATTTTAGAATTACTAAAGAGAATTTACCTACAAGGAGTCTCTCATTATATTATCAAATTATTTTTCAACAGAAACACATCAGGCCAGAAGGGAAGGGAATGAAGTATACAAAGTGATATAAAGCAAGGGAGTGAATCCAAGAATACTCTATCCAGCAAGGCTATCATTTAAAATTGAAAGTGAAATCATGAGCTTTGTAGACAAAAATAAAGGCTCAGAGAGTTTATTACTACCAAGCTAGCAATGCAAGAAATGCCAAAGAGACTATTGTAAAAAGAAAAAAAAATAGAAAGGGAAGTAGGAACACAGGCATAAAGAATAAAAATGGCTACAAACAAGTAGCCATCAATATATATATATAAAAGCCTAAGTGACCATTCAACCATTAGACCACTTGTCTGGTAGCTATGACACTCACTGACCATCAGGGGGCAGAAAACGAAAGCACAGGCATGGAAACATGAACAGACTGATGAATCTCAGAGGGAAGGGGAAAGGATAGGAAGAGATTAACCATGTAGGCATGAATACTATAGGCCCAGTGTAGGGATTTCTGCACTGGTGGGGTACCTCAGACTGGCCTGCAGGGTTTGGGCCGAAACTGGCAGTTCAATATCCCTCAAGGGATCACAGATTGGGAGAAGGTGCAGGCCAGGTAAAGGGACCACATCAGTGCACGAATCCATTCACTGGACCTCTGGTCAATAATAATCTTAAATGAAAATGGACTAAATACTCCAATCAAAAGTCATAAAGTGGCTGAATGGATAAGAAAACATGACCCATATATGTGCTATATAGAATAGACACACCTAAGAAAAGGGACTCACACAAACTAAAAGTGAAGGGATGGAAAATAGTTTTCAAGCAAATGGAAATGAATAAAAAGCAAGTCAGCAATATTTATATCTGCTAAAACAGTCCTCAAAGTGAAGGCCACAACAAGAGATGAGGAAGACCACTTCATAATAATAAAGGGATCAATAAAACAAGAGGATATAAGTCTGGTAAACATATATGAACCCAACATAGGAGCACCCAGTTACATAAAAGGACTGGAAAATATCAAGGGAGAGATTGACAGCAATACAATCATAGTAGAAAACTTTAATACTCCATTGACACCACTGAATAAATCCTCTAGACAAAAAATAAAATAAAATAAAATAAAATAAAATAAAATAAACAAAGAAACAGCAATCCTAAATGACTCATTAAAGCACATGGATTTAAATATCATCTTCAGAACCACAGAGCTACAGCATATACTTTCTTCTCAAGTGCACTTGGGCATTTTTAAAGATAGATCACATTTTAGGACACAGACAAAGTGTTTTCAGATTCAAGAAGATTGAAATCATATCAAGCATTTTCTCAAATCATAATGACATAATATTATAAATCAACTAGAATAAAAACAATAAAAAATTCAAACATTTGAAAACTAAATAGCATGTTATTAAACAATGACTGAGATAAAATAAGAATTTAAAAAATCCTGAAATAAATGACAATGAAAACATTACATTTCAAAATGTATGGGACACAGTGAAAGAAGTCCTGAGAGGGAAGTTCATAGCATTACAGGCCCATGTTAAAAACAAGGAAAATTGGTAATAACTTACCTAACTCTTAAAGAATTAGAAATAAAGCAATAAGAAAAGCCCAGAATAAGCAGAAGGAAGGAGATAATAAGTATCAGACAGAATTAATTACATAGATATCAAAAGAAACACAAAAAAACAAGTTAAAAAAAACAAAACAAAGAGCAGGTACTTTAAAGGATAAATAATATTGATGAACCTCCAGCCAGGCTCACCAACAAGCAAAGAAAGAGGACCCAAGTAAATATAAACATAAATATAAAAGATGAAATAACAACAAACCCTACAGAAATACAAACAATTGTAAAAAAAAAAAAAAGAAAAAAAAAAGAAAAGTACTATGAAAAACTCTATTTCAGCATATTGGTCAACCTAGATAAATGGACATATTCCTTGCAAAATATGAACTTCCAAACTCAATCAAGAATATAAACATCTGAGGTAGTAATAATAAAAAACAAATCCAGGAAAAAAAAAAAGAAAAAAAAAAAACCTGGGCGAGGTGGCTTCACAGGAAGATTTATCAATCATTCAAAGAAGAACTAAAACCCATCCTCTTCAGAATATTCAAAAAAATTCAAGAGGAACACATACTTCCAAGCTGTTTCTATGAAGCCAACAAAATTCTAGCAAATTGGATATAGCATTACATTATAAACATCATACACCATGACCAAGTGGGATTTATTTCAGGGATGCAAGGCTGGTACAATATCCACAAATCAATAAACGTGATACATAACATAAACAAATTGAGAGACAAAAACTGCATAACCATATCAATTGATGCAGAAAAGACATTTGACAAAATCCAACACCCCTTCCTGATAAAAACTCTCAGCAAAATGGGAATAGAAAGATCATACCTTAACATATATGGCAAACCTACATACTCAATGGGCAAAAATTAAAACAATTTCCCCTAAGAAAAGGAATAAGACAGTGATGCCCACTCACACCACTCCTAGTACTAGAAATGCTATCCATAGTAATCAGACAAGAAGAAAAAAAGGCATCCAAATTGGAAAAGAAGTAAAATTTGGCATAATTTGCAGGTGATATGTTATAGTACATCAAAACCTTAAAGTTGTCAAAAAGTTGCTAGACTTAATAGTACATCAAAACCTTAAAGTTGTCAAAAAGTTGCTAGACTTAATAAATGAATTCAGCAATGTATCAGGATACAAATTAACACCCAGCTGAAACCAGTTTGGCTCAGTGGTAGAGCGTCGGCCTGTGAACTGAAAGGTCCTGGGTTCGATTCCGGTCAAGGGCATGTACCTTGGTTGCGGGCACATCCCCAGTGGGGGTTGTGCAAGAGCAGCTGATCGATGATTCGCTCTCATTGATGTTTCTAACTCTCTATTCCTCTCTCTTCCTCTCTGTAAAAAAAATCAATAAAATATATATATTTTTAAATTAACACCCAGAAATCTATTGCTTTTTTATACACCAATAATGAACTCACAAAAAGATAGACCAAAAAAAATTTTTAAACTACAAGACAATGAAAAAAGAGTTAGAGGAAGACATAAGCAAATGGAAGAATATACCATATTCATTGATTAGTATAATCTACATCATTAAAATGTCCATACTACCCAAAGCAATCTATAGATCCAATGCAATCCCCATTAAAATGCTAATGGCATATTTCAAAGACCTATAACAAACTCTCCAAAAGATTTATCTGAAATAAGAAAAGACTATAAGTAGCTGCTACAATCCTGAGAAAAAGGAACAATGTTGGAGGGATCACAATACCAGATTCAGGCTATATTACAAAGCCACTGTTCTCAAAACTGCCTGCAACTGGCACAAGAACAGACATATAGATCAATGAACAGACATATAGATCAATGAATAGGAAAAGAAAACCCAGAAATTGATCCAAGCCATTATGCTCAATGCTTTACAAAGGAGGTATGTGTATACAATGGAGTCAAGACAGTTTCTTCAATAAATGGTGTTGGGAAAATTAGAGAAATACATGCAAAAATTTTGAAACTAGACCACTAACTGACACCATAAATAAAAATAAACAACAAAAAAAATGGATAAAGGACTTAAACTTAAAATGGGATATCATAAAAATCTTAGAAGAATCCATAGGCAGAAAAAGGACTTGTATACATGCATATAAGTACAACCAATGGACACAAAACTCTGGGGAGGGAGGATATGTATGGGAGGGGGGGGCAATGTTAAAATATGTACATAGATAATAATTTAATTTAAAAATTAATAAAAATAAATAAAAATAAAAGGAAAAAACTGAGGTACATTTACACAATGCAATACTATGCTTATTAAAAAATAAGGAAATTTACCATTCCCAACATCATATATGTACACGGAGAGAATTATTCTAAGCAGCAAAGTGAAATAAGCCACTGGAGAAAGATAAATATTATATGCTCTCACTCATTTGTGGGATATAATGAACATTAATTGATGAATAGAGATAGATCCAAAGCCAGAAAATCATCTAACAGTTTGTCAAACATCAGATGTAATGTGGGGTGGTGTGGGGTAAGAAAACAACCAAAGTATTTGCATGCATGCATCTGATTATAACCAATGGACAGACATTAGGAGTTTGAGGTTATTTGCTGGGGGCAGCATATAGTTGGGGAGAAGTCAATGATGGAAAAAGTAGACATATGTAATACTTTTTAAATTTTTTAAATTTATTAAATCTTTATTGTTCAGATTATTACAATTGTTCCTTTTACAATTATTACTATAGCTCCCCTCCACCCAGTTCCCACCCCACCCTCTGCCCTTACCCCTCCCCACTGTCCTCATCCATAGGTGTATGATTTTTGTCGAGTCTCTTCCTACAGCTCCCACACCCCTTTTTGCCCAAGAATTGTCAGTCCACTCCTTTTCCATTCCCCTTATTCTATTATATTCACCAGTTTATTCTGTTCATCAGATTTTTTTATTCACTTGAATTTTAGATTCACTTATTGATAGATATGTATTTGTTGTTCTTAATTTTTATCTTTACCATTTTCTTCTTTTTCATATAATACTGGTTTGGTAGTGATGAACCCCCATAGCGTTTTCTTATCTGTGAAGCTCTTTATCTGCCCTTCAATTCTGAATGGTAGCTTTGCTGGGTAGAGTAATCTTGGTTATAGGTTCTTGTTATTCATCACTTTGAATATTTCTTGCCACTCCAATCTGGCCTGCATAGTTTCTGTTAAAAATCAGATGACAATCGTATGGGTGCTCCCTTGAAGGTAACTAACTCTTTTTCTCTTGCTGCTTTTAATATTCTCTCTTTGTCTTTTGCTCTTGGCATTTTAATTATGATGTGTCTTGGTGTGGTCCTCTTTGGATTTTTTTCTTTGAGGTTCTCTGGGCTTTCTGGACTTGTAAGTCTATTTCTTTCACCAGGAGGGGTAAGTTTTCAGTCAGTATTTCATCAAATAGGTTTTCAGTATCTTCCTCAGTCTCTTTTTCTGACACCCCCATAATTCGGATATTGTTATGTTTGAAGTTGTCCCAGATGCTCTTCATATTTTTGGATTCTTTTTTTCTTTTTGCTTTTCTGGTTGAGTGTTTTTTTTTCATCTTTGTATTTCAAATCTTTGACTTGATTCTTGTGATCCTCTAGTCTGCTGTTGGGTCTCTCTATAATATATATATATTTTTTATTTCAGTCAATGTATGCTTAATTTCCATTTAGTCCTTTTTCCTATCCTTGAGGGTCTCACTAAATTTACCGGCCTTTTCTAGAAAATTCTTTAAAAACATTATAACCGTGGTTTTGAACTGTATATCCAGTCATTTGCTTTCCTCAATTTCTTTCATTTGTGATCGCTTCCTTTGTCTCTGCATTTTGGCTGCTTCTCTGAGTTTATAGAGTGGCTTTGTGTGGTAGGTGTCTATAGGGTCCAGTGACTCAGCTTCCTAGTTACCTTAGGTGGACATTCTTGGTGCACCCCTTTGTGGGCTGTGTGCACAGTATTGTTGTAGTTAAGCTTTGATTTTTGTTGGTATCACTGGGAGGAATTGACCTCCAGGCCAATTGGCTATGAGGATAAGCTGTGTCTACACTGGGAGAACTTCTGTGCTGCAAATACCCTTATGAGACAAGACTTGCAGAATCCTCTGTGTTCAGATTAGATGTAGTGAGCAAACAGAATTGCTTTCCCATCAGTCCTGCCCTAATAGGCCTCTGTGTCTCAGTGTCCCATGGTAATTGCTGCAAGCACCTCTCAAAGAAAGCTGCCCTGGAGTTATGCCCATTGACAGACAGTCCAGTTTTTCTCCAAGTGAGTCCGGATCCCCAGAGTCTCTCCTGGAACTGGAGTTCAGAGCAGTCAGGAGCTTTTGTCTCCCTGCAACTTGAGAAACCCAGCCTTGCACTCAGTCCTCTCTGTAGACTTGTCTCAGTGCCTCTGCCTCCCGCAGCTCCTCTGAGACTCAATGTGCTTTTCTCTTTCCTTCTAGTTGTAGAATTTCCACTCAGCCAGCCTTCCTGTGGTTTTGGATGATGTCTGTTTTGTCTTTTAGTTGTGCTTTTGTAATTGTTATGTGGAGCAACAGTTTAGGTGTTTAGCTCTGCCACCATCTTGGTTTCTCTGACATATGTAATACTTTAAATAATAATGAAAGAGGTAAATAAATTTATCTGATATAGAGTTCAGAGTAATAACAGTAAATATGCTTACTAATATGAGAAATGATATAGTGACTATGTAAAAAGAACAGTTAGAAATAAAGAATGACACAGCACTAATAAAGAACACATTAGAAGAGATACAAAGCAGTTTAAGGGAAGACAAAAATAGGATCAGTGAATTAGAAAACAGGGTGGAAAAAAATTACTCAATCAGAGTAAGAAAAAGAAAAAAAAATAATTAAAAACAAGAGGACAGCTTGAGAGCTGTGGGGCAATATGAAACATTTCAATATTGGCATAATAGGGATTCCAGTTGAGGAAAGGGTGAAAGGGACAAGAGGGTGTGTTTGAAGAAATAATGGCAGAAACATTCCCTAAACTGTTGAAGGAAAATATCATATAAATTCTGGAGGCAAAGAGAGTCCCAAACAAGAAGAATTTAAACAAGCCCATGCCCAGACACATCATAATTAAAATGCCAAGAGTTAAAGACAAAGAGTGAATATTGAAATCAGCAAGATAAAAGCAATTTGTTATCTACAAAGGAGATCCCATTAGGCTGTCAACTGATTTCTCATCAAAACTCTATAGGCCAGAATAGAATTGCATTAATTACTCAAGGTAATGAATAGAAAGAACATGAAACCAAGATTACCACATTCAGAAAGACTATCTTTCAAAATAGATGGTAAAAATAAAGAGCTTCCTAGGTTAAAAATGAAAAGAAAAGGAGTTTATTATCACCAAGCTAGCATATGAAAGAAATGCTAAAGGGACAGCTGTAATGAGAAGAAATAGAGAGAGAAACATAGGCATACAGAATTAAAATGGCAATAAATAAGTACCTATCAATAATAACCTTAAATTTAAATGAATTAAATGCTCCAATAACAAAACAGGGTAGCTGAATGGATACAAAAACATGACCTAAGTATATAACTATATGCTATCTATAAAAGACCCACCTCAGAATAAAAGACTCAAACAGGAAGAGAGTGAAGAAATGGGGAAAAAAAATATTCACCCAAATGGAAACAAAACAAAACACAATAAAAAGCAGGGGTAACAATCCTTATATCTGACAAAATAGACTTATATCTGACAAAACGAAGGCCATTTCAAGAGATAACAAAGGTCACTATATAATACTAAAGGGATCGTCCAACAAGAGGATATAACCTTGGTAAAAATATATGCATCAAATACAGAACATCTAAATATATTAAAAAACAACAACAACAATAACAAAAACAAACAAAACAAAAAACGTCTAGGGATCTAAGAAGGTGGATCCCAGGACTGCAGTGATGGGGAATGTGTGAATGAGTGAGGGAACAAAAAGGGAGTGTGTGAATCTGTGGTGCATGTGTGTTTGTGTGAGGGACAGTTATATTTCTCAGGACTTTTGGGAGCTGGCAGACCAGGCACCCCTAACCAGGCAGCCTCTACTACCACTGCAATCTCTCCTTGGGTGTCTGGCTCTGCCACAGAAAACATGCCATCTTGAAGGGGGGAGCTGCTGAAATTGGGAGCACAGCCTCACCTCCACCAGGGGAGACCTCAGACACCACCTGTGACCCCTCAGCCACACCGGCCAGGAACCTTCTGACTCACCTGCAAACCCATGAACACTGAGACTCCAGCCTTCTCAGCTGTGGGATACTAAAAAGTTTGTCCAGGGGGAGACAAAATGGTGTTCAATAGGCAGACTTGTCCTGCACTTTCCGGAGCAGATAGAAGAAACAGCTAAATCTAATAACATCCACCCAGAATTGGTGAATTAAACACAGCTATTGATACAATACATTGCTGGAAATATAAGTTCAGGGATCTGGGCTGGAAAGAGAGAGACTTGTACAAATGGAACTAGAGGGTCAAAGGAAACAGCACTGCATTAAGTCCACATCCCATGGGGACACACATAATACTCTACTGTGGAAGGGGGTCCACAGGGCTGCTGGCAGCGGCAAACTCTATATCTAAGTTCACAGCCATAGGAGACAACACCCAGAAAGGCAGCCTCAAGTTCTGCACCCCTCTACAGTGCTGGGGAAAGAGAGACATGTGGCAGTGCGGTTGCTCTGTTTTTATATTTCCCTTGCACTTACTCATAAATCCAGTACATAGGATCTTTCAATAACAAACACTCACAGAGACTGTGGTGCAGGGGAAGGAGGTTTGTGGAAGCTGGCAAGCAAAATAGAGAGAGGCCATCAGGATGGAAACTCTGGGACAGTCTGATACCTCCAACCCTAAAAAGTCATTTTTTCTCCTGAAGAGACAGCCTCTCCTAGCAGCACAGCCACACCCTGGTAAACAAGGATTCTGAATACCACCAGAGAGTCTTAGGGACTGGGTTGAGGCGCCATTTGGTCCCAGAAACTAATACAGTAACAGCATCTCCTAGAGGCCATCAGAAATAGATACCTGTGTAAATGCTACTGAAATCAGAAAGACAAATCAGGCAATTGATCCCATCTGCATGAAATAAAGGCAGTAGGGTCTGACACAGAAGAGTGTGGGCCTCTGGGAACTACAACATGGTGCTCATTCCATAAAAAGTAAGAGGCGACAGGCAGAATATTAGAGAGGAAGCTTAAACTAGCCCCCATGGGACATTAAAACTCAGCTGAAGTGAATAACACTACTTCACTTATTTTTTACCATTTATTTAAGAAAATTTTCCTTTTTTCTATTTTCTTTACATTTTTATTATTATTATTATCAAACTTTTAATCCTTTTGGACTAGTGTTCTACATTCTATTTTTTAATCAATATTTTACTTTTTCTCATTTTTTTCCTTTTTGAGCCAAACCGTTTTCGGCCCTCATTTTTTTTCATTTTTGCCAAACTTTTCTTCCTCACTTTTCCCTTTTTTATCCTGTTTCTCTTCTCATGTTCCTATTTTAGTTTTCATCTCTACTTTCTTTTTATTCCTTGCTAAAATTGATCTTCATTGTCTGCTTTATTGACACATTACTGTTATAGTAGTTTCTGCTGTCTTACTCATGTATATAATTTCCTCTCCCCTGCTCCAAGTCCATGCACCCTTCTCTTTCTCCTTCTGCGCTAGACAATTATTTATTCTTCTTGTTGTTATTTGTTTCATTGTTTGTTTGTTTTTGTTTTCATTTTATGCTTTTGTTTTTCCCTCCTCGTTGCTCTCTTCTGCTAATAGCTTAATTAGTTTCACTCACCAAACTCAGGCATATTAGCTCTCTATTCTATTCTCCTTTCCCCAAAATAGATTAATATATAGATAGCTACATTAAAGAAAGAGGAATTTTTTTCTTATTTATATATTTAATATATATTTCATGTTTTAACTATAATTTTAATTAATTTATTTTTATTATTTACTGAATCATGGCCATTCCCCCATTAATTCAATTCCTTTTCCTTTCCTTTTGGAAAAAAAAGCTTTGCCTCTTCATATTCAACTTTTGCCCACATCCAAACCCTTTTTTTTTTTTTTTTAAATAAGTTTTTATTGTTCATATTATTACAAATGTCCTTCCCCCCACCCCCACCATTGCTCTCCTCCACCAGGTTCCCAACCCACCCTCTGCCCTTTCCCCACTCCCCATTGTCCTCATCCATAGGTGCACAGTTTATGTTCAGTCTCTTCCCACATCCCCCTCTCCTCTTCTCCCCAAGAATAGTCAGTTCACTCTCCTTCCATACCTCTGATTCTATTATATTCAACAGTTAATATTGTTCATCAGATTTTTTTTTTAATTTCCTTGGTTTTTAGATTCACTTGTTGACAGTTACGTATTTGTTGTTCATAATTTCCATCTTTATTTACTTTTTCTTCTGAAAGAACCCCCTTCAGCAATTCATATAACTCTGGTTTGGTGTTGAACTCCTTTAGCTTGTTTTTATTAGTGAAGCTCTTTGTCTGACCTTCAATTCTGAGTGATAGCTTTGCTGGATAGATTATCTTTGGCTGTAGGTTCTTACTATTCATCACTTTGAATATTTCTTGCCATTCCTGTCTGGCCTGCATGGTTTCTGTTGAGAAGTCAGTTGACAATCGTATAGACGCTCCTTTATAGGTAACTACCTTCTTTGCTCTTGCTGCTTTTAATATTCTCTCTTTGTCTTTTGCTCTTGGAATTTTTATTATGATGTGTCTTGGTGTGGTCCTCTTTGGATTTTTTTCTTTGAGGTTCTCTGGGCTTCCTGGACTTGTAAGTCTATTTCTTTCACAAGGTGGGGGAAATTTTCTGTGACTATTTCTTTCAGAATGTTTTCGATATCTTGCTCTCTCTCATCTTCTGGGACCCCCATAATTCTGATGTTGGTTCGCTTGAAGTTGTCCCAGAGGTTTCTTACATTATCTTCAATTTTCTGGATTTTCTTGCCTGCTAGCTTCTGTGGAGGAGTGTCTTCTGGCTCTTTATGTTCCAAATCTTTGACTTGATTCTTGCGATCTTCTTTTCTGTTTTTAGGACTCTGTATAATTTTTATTATTTCAGACAATGTATTCTTTATTTCTTGTTGATCCCTTATCATTTCTTGTTGATCCCTTATCATTTCTTGTTGATTCCTTATTAAATCTAATTGATCTCTTTTCATATCCTCATAGGTCTTATCCATCTTTTCTAGGAAATTCTTAAAAAACCTTATAAGTGTAGATTTGAACTCTATATCCAGACGCTTTTTGTCCTCCATTTCTTTCGTTTGTGGTCTATTTTGTTGTCGCATTTCACAGCTACAGATGGGACGGGGTTTCAGGGTGGAGCCTACAGCCTTGGCTTCCGTCCGCCCCGCCCTATGTGGGTCCTTCAGTACTCGCTGCCAGCACCTCTGAGAGAAAGGTGCCCTCGATTTTCGCCTGCTGCCAAACAGTCTATGCTCTCCCCCAATGCGCTGGGTATTGGGGTTCAGTTCAGTTGGAAGTGGAGTTGGAGGTGGCGTTCAGAGCAGTCTGGAGCCCCTGTCTCCTTCCCGCCAGTGCAATCCCGCGGCACAGCCGCCCGTCCCTTCTCTGCACGCACTGTGCGCACTGCCGGGACCTCCTTTCGCCGCTCCCCCGGGGTTCTGCCTTACAGCCCAGCTCCCTCTGTGTGAGCCTGGGTCCCAGGGGTCTGGGCTAGAACGGGTTCAGAGCAGTCAGAACTGGGGCCCAACACAGACGGAGTTTTATCTCCTTCCCTCTGGGGAACGCCCGCCAGGCACTCAGCCTCCCTCCTCTCCGGCTCCGTCCTCTCTGCGCACCGCGTGTCTGCGTACCTTAGGCTTTTACAGCTCCTCCGCGCTTCCTTCTGGTTTTCTCCTTGCTTCTTGTAGAATTTCCAGTCAGTCGACTTTCCTGTAGTTCTGGGTAATGTCCATTTTATACTTTAGTTGTATTTTATTGAAATTGTTGTGTGTGGCTGCAGCTAGGTGTTTACCTGGGCGCAGCCATCTTGGATCCCCAAACCCTTTTTTTCTGGGTGTTTTTTATTTGAATTTTTTGGTTTATTTGTTGATTTTGTGGAGTTTTTTCCCATATACATTTATATTTTTCCCATCCTTTTTTCTTCTTTTTCATATCTCTCTGATCTTTTTTCCTTTTCTCAATATTATCTTGTGCTCTTTTTCCTAATTCTCTTCTCTCTCATGGTCATCTTTACCTTTATTTGGTGTCATGAATAAAATATTTATTTTGTGTTTTGTTTCCTCTGTGTTGTGTCCTGTCAAGTTGTATTTTGTGCCTCTTGGTCAATGCAGAAAAGAGTGATCCACATAACCAGACATACTGAGAGGAGCAAAAATTGGGAAACAAAAAAACAGCCCATATATGAAAGAAAAGGATGAATCTCCAGGAAAGGAAATAAACAGAATGAAGGCAAGCAATTTGTCAGAAAAAGAATTTAAAGCCATTGTCATAAGGACACTGAAAGGGGTGGAAGATAAAGTCAACAAGAATCAAATAGCAATAAAGAAGAACCAAGAAGAAATGAAGAATGATGTAGCTGAAATAAGCTGCAATAATGAAAACAATAGAAAGCATCAACAGTAGACTAGAAGAAGCTGAGGACTGTATCAGTGAGCTAGAAGACAAAGTAGGAAAAAACACCCAAGCAGTGCAGCAAGTGGGGGGGGAACAACACTTAAAAAGCAGGGTTTAAAGATACTTTGAGACAAAACAAAATGAAACAACATCCACATAATAAGGGTGCCAGAGAAAACTGAGCAAGGAATAGAAAACCTGTTCGAAGAAATAATGACAGAAAACTTCCCCGGTATAGGGAAGAAAAAAAACACACAAATCCAAGAAGCTCACAGAGTCCCAAACAAGATGAACCCCAAAGATGAACACCATGACAAATTATAATTAAATTGGCAAACACCAATGAATCTTGAAGGCTGCCAGAAAGAGACAGAAAGTTACATACAAATGATCTTCTATCAGACTAGCGACTGATTTATCAACAGAAACACATCAGGCCAGAAGGGAATGGAATGAAATATACAAAGTCATGTAAAGGAAGGGTCTGAATCCAACAATACTGTACCAAGCAAGGCTATCAATGAAAATCAAGGGTGAAATCAGGAGCTTCACAGACAAAAAAAGGACTAAGGGAGTTTATTACCACCAAGGCAGCAAGGCAGGAAATGCTAAAGGAACTGCTGTAGAAAAAAGATATAGGAAAGAAAGAAGAAACAAAGCATAATAAAATAAAAATGATGACAAACAAGTACCTATCAATAATAACCTTAAACATAAATGGTTTAAATGCTCCAATCAAAATACGTAGGGTAGCTGAATGGAGAAGAAAACATGACCCATATATCTGCTGTCTGCAAGAGACCCACCTCAGAACAAAAGACTCACACAGACTGATAGTGAAAGATGGAAAGTCTTTTTTTAGGCAAATGGAAATGAAAAGAAGTAACAATACTTATATCTGACAAAATAGACCTCAAAGTGAAGGCCATAACAATAGATAAGGAAGGGCACTTTATAACACTAACTGGAGCAATTCAATAAGAGAATATAACTCTGGTAACCATACCATAAAGTTCAGAAGCACCCAAATACATAAAAACCTTCTGTAGGATATTAAGGGAGAGATCAACAGCAGTACAGTAATAGAAGGATACCCCAATGACACCACTGGATAAATCCTCTAAACAAAAAATCAGTAAAGAAATGGCAATCCTAAAAGACTCACTAGATCAGATGAAATTAATTGACATTTTAAGAACATTTCACCCCCTAGCTACAGAATATACATTCTTCTCAAGTGTGCGTGGGCATTTTTAAAGATAGACCACATATTGGCACACAGGCAAAGTCTCTTCAAATTCAAGAGGATAAAGTCATATCAAGCATCTTATCAGATCACAATGCCATAAAATTAGAAATCAAATAAAATAATAACAAAAAACAGTTGGAGGGTAAATAGCATGCTATTAAACAATGATCAAATTACAAAAGAGATCAAAGAGGAAATAAAATTGTAACAAAGGACAATGAAAACACAACAATCTAAAATATATGGGACAGGAGAAGGGAAGATAGCTGCCAATGGGAAGGTAGACTGCAAGATAGTGTGTGAGTGAGAGAACAAAGGGAGAGTGTGTAGTCACACAGGAAGTAAGTATTTGTTGGTGAGTTGAGGGACAGCTATACACCAGGAGACTGTGGGGGACTGCTGGACGGGGTTTCCCTGATGGAGAAGCCCCCATTGCTGCTGGGATACCTCCCAGAGCAACCAGCTCTGACATGGAGACTGTGCCATCTTGAAGGGGAAGGTGGATGTTATCAGAAACCTAAAAATTCTGGGAATCTACAACTATAACACCCAGCGAACAGCTGCGAACCCAAAAACACTGGTCCCAAAGTGGTGCAAGCACACGGATTCAGAGGAGCTCTGCACTCTCTCACAGAAAGGTCAGATTTCCCCTGGGATAAGGTGAGGTCTGTGGTCCAGGCAGGAGAGAGAAATGTGTACTGTGGGAGCTGAAGAAACTGGGGAAGTCAGTGCCTAGAAAAATCCATGGCTGTTGGGGCTGGCATGATCTGCGAATATGGAAAGGGGTCTGCAGAGCTAATAGAAGGAACTCTAAAAAGCAACCCATAGCTGAACTGGGCACAAAAGGACAGACCAAAAATGTTAAAAGTGTGCTGCCTGTTTACACTCAAGAGGGAAAAAACTGCACAGACTTGTGCCTCAGCTTCAAAGTTCATGCACTTATTCTGGCTCTCTCTCTCTCTCTCTCTCTCTCTCTCTCTCTCTCTCTCTAAAACATTACTTTTGATTATAAGCCCAAAATATAGGATCCCCCAATTGGGGACACTCTAAGAGACTGTAGGGGAAAGTTGTTTTTGTAGAACCTGGGAATCAGAGTGGGGAATAACAATTAGAGAACCAGCTCTAGGGCAACCAATTCTCCCAAACTGGTATTTAGTGCCACAGGGAAAACAAAATCTAAACACTAGCTAGAGAAGACCTATAGATCCGAAGGTCAATCCAGAAACACTGCCACCAAGGGATTGCTCACAAATTGACTCTTATGGAAACAAAAATAAAGGAGTATAAGAAATAAAGACATACTTCCTGCTTGAAAATCAGGACTGTGTCTTACAACATTGAGGAGAAGTGGAATGTGAGGATCTTTGATACAGTCCTGACCACGAAAAAAATTAAGATACCTATGAATAAACTTAACTAATGAGATAAAAGACCTATAAGCAGAAAACTACAGGACACTGCAAAAAGAGATAGAGGAAGACATAAACAGATGGAGGAACATACCATGTTCATGGATTGGTAGAATCAGCATCATTAAAATTTCCATACTACCCAAAGCAATCTTTAGATTCAATGCACTCCCCATTAAAATACCAATGGCATATTTCACAGACCTAGAAAGAGTTCTCAAAAACAAACAAACAAACAAACAAAAAACATTTGGAATTAAAAAAAGACCATAAATAGCCACAACAAACTTGAGAAAGAACAAAGTAGATTGGATCTTAATGTATTACAAAGCCACCATTCTCAAAACAGCCTGGTACTGGCACAAGAACAGACATATAGATCAATGGAATAGAATAGAGAACCCAGATATCGACCAAACCACTGTGCTCAATTAATATATGACAAAGGAGGCATAAACATACAATTGAGTTAAGACAGTCTTTTCAATAAATGGTGTTGGGAAAATTGGACAGTTATATGCAAAAAATGAAACTAGATCACCAACTTACACCATACACAAAAATAAACTCAAAATGGATGAAGGACTTAAACATAAGATGGGAAACCATAAAATACTAGAGGAATCCACAGGCAGCAAAATCTCAGACATATGCCGAAGCAATTTTTTCACCAATACCATTTCTAGGGCAATGGAAACTAAAGGAAAAAAAAACAAATGGGACTGCATCAAAATAAAAAGATTTTTTTCACAGCAAAAGGAACCATCAACAAAATAACAAGAAAGCCCACTGCGTGGGAGAACATATTTGCCAATGCTATCACCAATAAAGATTTAATCTCCATCATTTACAGGGGAACTCATACAACTTAACAAAAGGAAAATAAATACCCCAATAAAAAATGGGCAAAGGGCTTAAATAGATACTTTTCAAAATAAGACAGAAGGAAGGCCAAGAGGCATATGAAAACATGCTCAAAATCACTAATTATCTGAGAGATACAAATCAAAACAACAATGAAGTACCATTTTTTACCTGTCAGATGGCTATCATCAACAAATTGCCACACAAGTGCTGGTGACGATGCAGAGAAAAAAGGAACCCTTGTGCACTGCTGGTGGGAATGCAGACTGGTGCAACCACTGTGGAGAACAGTATGGAGTTTCCTCAAAAAACTAAAAATGGAACTTCCATTAGACCCAGTAATCCCACTTCTAGAAATATATACCAAGAAACTAGAAACACCAGTCAGAAAGGATAAATGCACCCCTAAGTTCATAGCAGTACAATAACCATAGCTAAGATTTGTAAACGGCTAAATGCCCATCAGCAGTTGAGTAGATTAGAAAACCATGGTGCAGCTACACAATGGAATACTATACTGATATATAAAAAAAGGAATTCTTACCATTTGCACCATCATGGATGGACCTGGAGAGCATTATATTAAATAAAATAAGATAGGAAATGAAAGAAAAATACCATATGATCTCACTCATTTATGCAAAATTAAGAGCATTATAGCCTGATGAACAAAAATATAGATAAAGAGGCAGTAAAGCATTGAACAGACTGTCAAATTACAGAGGGAAGGCTGGGAGTATTGGGGAGGAAGGTAAAGAGATCAACTGAAGGACTTGTATGCATGCATATCAGTACAACCAATGGACACAAGACACTGAGGGTGGGTGGGATGAGGGCATGTGACAGGGGGTAGGAGAGGCTGGGGGAAGTCAATGGGGGGAAAAGGAGATATATGTACTACTATATGTAATACTTTAAACAATAAAAATATATATCTAGGAAAAATATATGGGACACAGTGTAAGCAGTCTTGAAAGGGAAGTTCATAGCTCTATAGACCTACCTCTAAAAACAAGATAAAATTGTAATAAATTGGCTTAACCTACACCTGAAAGAATTTTAAAAAAATAGAGCAACAAGGAAAGTCCAGCATAAGCAGAAGGGAGAAAATAATAAAGATCAGATCAGAAATAAATTAAAAAGGGATAAAACAACAACAACAATAAAGCCAAGAGCTGGTTATTTGAAAGGATAAACAAGACTGATGTACCTCTAATGAGGCTCACAAAAAATCAGAGAGGGCTCAAATAAATAAATTCAGAAATGAAAAAGGTGAAGTAACAACTGACTCCAGAGAAATACTAATGATTATGAAAAAAACACTATGAGCAACTCTATTAAGAAACTTGACAACTTAGATAAAACGAACATGTTTTCAGAAAAATACAAGTTTCCAAAACTCAATCAGCAAGAATTAAAACACACACACACACACACACACACACACAATTAATTAATTAGTTAATTAATTAATTAATTAAAAAAATAAACCACCCTGAATAGGCTGATAATTATGGAAGAAATTGAAGCAATAATAAAAACTCTTCTAGCAAAAGAAGGCCTAGTCTGGAAGGATTTACAGGAGAGTGCTACCAAAAATTCAAAGAAGAACTGAAACCTATACTCCCCAGACTATTAAAAAATATTCAAGAGCAAGGCACACTTCTAAGCACTATCTATGAAGCTAGCATTACCCTAATTCCTAAACCAGATAAAGACACCACAGAGAAAGGGATCTACAGCCTGATATCATTGATGAAGATAGATGCTAAAAGTATCAACAAAATTCTTGAAAATTGTATCCAGCATTACATTAAAAGATCTCATACCATGGCCAATTGTGATTTACTTCTGGGATGCAATGATGGTACAATATCCACAAATCAATAAATGTGATGATACATCACATAAATAAATTGAGAGACAAAATCACAGTCATATTAATTGTAATCATATTAACTGATGCAGAAAAAGCAGTTGACAAAATCCAACACCCTTTCTTGAAAAAAACTGTCAGCAAAGTGAGAATTGAAGGATCATACCTCAGCATAATAAAAGCTTTATATGACAAACTTACAGCCAACATCATATTCAAAGGGCAAAAACTAAAACAATTTCCTTTAAGAACAGGAACAAGACAGGGATATCTATGTTTACCACTCCTATTTGATATAGTACTGAAAATGCTAGCCATCGTGAATAGACAAGCAGAAGAAATAAAAGGCATCCAAATTAGAAAAGAGTAAGTAAAAATGTCATTAATCACAGATGACATTTTTTACATAGAAACCTCAATGACTCCATAAAAAATTACTCGACTTAATAAATGAATTCAGCAATGTAGCAGGATACAAAATTAATGTCCAGAAGACTATGGCTTTTTTATACACCAATAATGAACTCACAGAGAGAGAAACTAAAAAAAAAATCTCATTTATTATTGCACCTAAAAATTTTGATACCTATTCATAAACTTAACCAAGGAGATAAAAGACCTATTTTTGGAAAAATTACAGTACATTGAAAAAAGAGATAGAGGAAGACATAAATAAATGGAAAAACATACAGTGTTCATGGATTGGTAGAATCAACATCATTAAAATGACTATACTACCCAAAAACAATCTATAAATTTAATGCAATCCCCATTAAAATGCCAAGGGCATATTTCACAGACCTAAAACAAACTCTCCAAAAATTCATCTGGAATAAAAAAGAACTCAAATCATTGCAGCAATATTTATAAAGAAGAACAATGTTGGAGGGATCACAATACCAGATATCCTTTCTAATAAAGAGGAAATATGCTAATTGACCACCATGCCCTCACAAAGATGTGCACCAACAGTCAATAAGAGGAGAATATGCTAATTGACTGTCATGCCCTCAATGATGGTGGCACCCACAGCCACTAGAGGTTGGCGCCCAGTCCTCTCAGCCCTGCTGGGGTGACTGGTGCACGGCACAGCTGGGCCCACTTCCAGGTGGGTCTGGCCACTCCAGTCTCCTTAGCACCCCCAGCTGCCCAGGGCTGTCCCAAGGAACAGGCCAGCCTTGGATGTTGGCTGCCCAGCCACCCAGGGCCACCCTAGGCTCACGTAACCAGGCTTGGCTGAGATTTGCACTGCTGGCAATAGCAGCAGCAAAGATATGATGGGGCGTCACCTTCCCCTGATTGCCAGATTGCCTCCTGCCCTTGAGGGCTACCAGACTATGAGAGGGGGCAGACAGGGCTGAGGGACTCTCCCTTTAGTGTATGCAGGCAAGAGCATACAATGGAGTCAAGTCTCTTTAATAAATGGTGCTGGGAAAATTGGCCAGGTTCAGGCAAAAAATGAAACCAGATTACCAACTTACACAACGCACAAAAATAAACTCAAAATGGTTAAAGGACTTCAATGTAAGACAGAAAATTATAAAAATCTTAGAAGACTTCATAGGCAGCAAAAAATCATACATATGTCAAAGCAATATCTTTACTGATACAGCTCCCAGAGCAATGGAAACTCAGGAGAAAATGAACAACTGGAGCTACATCAAAATAAAAAGATTCTGAAGAGCATGCCGAGACCGGTTTGGCTCAATGGATAGAGCGTCGGCTTGGGGACTGAAGGGACCCGGGTTCGATTCCGGTCAAGGGCATGTACCTTGGTTGCGGGCATATCCCCAGTGGGGGATGTGCAAGAGGCAGCTGATCGATGACTCTCTCTCTCATCGATGTTTCTAGCTTTCTATCTCTCTCCCTTCCTCTCTGTACAAAATCAATAAAATATATTTAAAAAAAAAAGATTCTGAAGAGCAAAAGAAACCAACAACAAAACAATAAGAAAGGCCACTGCATGGGAGAACATATTTGCCAATGTTATCTCAGATAAGGGTTCAATCTCCAAAATTCACAGGGAACTCATACAACTTTACAAAATAAAGATAAATAATTCAATTAAAAAATGGGCATAGGATCTAAATAGACACTTTTTGGAAGAGGACAAAAGACATGAAAACATGCTCAAAGTTACTAATCACTGGAGAGATATAAATGAAAACAACAATGAGGTACTATGGCACACCTGTCAGAATGGTTATAACAAATCAACAAACAACAAGTCTTGGCAAGGATGTGGAGAAAAAGGAACCCTCTTGCACTGCTGGTGGGAATGCAGACTGGTGCAGCCACTGTGGAAAACAGTATGGTGTTTCCTCAAAAAGTTAAAAATAAAACTGCCATTTGACCCAGTAATCCCACTACTAGGAATATATTCCAAGAAACCAGAAACACTATTCAGAAAGGATATATGCACCCCTACATTCATAGTGGCACAGTTTATAACAGCTAAGATTTGGAAACAGCCTAAGTGCCCATCATAAAAACTGTGCTACATCTACATAGTGGAATACTACACTGCTATAAAAATGATGGAACTTTTACCATTTGCAATAGCATGGATGGAACTGGACAGCATTACACTAAATGGAAATAAGCCAGTCAGAGAAACATAAATATCACATGATCTCACTCATATGTGGGACATAATGAACAACATACACTAATGAACAAAAATAGATCCAGAGATAAGGTAACAATGAGCAGATCATCCAACATAAAAAGAGAAGGCAGGGGAGGGGGCAATTAGAGATCAACCAAAGGACTTATATACATGCATATTACCATGACTAATGGACTCAGACACTAGGATAGTTGGGGCTTCTCTGGACAGTGGGAATTGCCAGTGGGGGTCAATCAGGGACAAAGGAGGCATTTGTAATACTCTAAACAAGCAAACAAACAAAATCTTGTAGAGCATTTTAAGGGACTGAATGACAACAGTACAGTCATGTTAGGGGACTTTAACACTCTGCTCATTTTACTGGATAGATTTTTTAGACAAAAAAATTAACAAGGAAAGAGTGACTCTAAATCCACACGAGTGAAATGAATTTAATTTACATTTATAGAATACTAGAGGCCCAATGCACAAAATTCCTGTGGGGGGTGGGGAAGATTGTCCCTCAGTCCAGCCTGCACCCTCTCCAATCTGGGACACCTCGAGAGATGTTTGACTGCTTGTTTAGATCTGATCCTGGTGGGATAGGGCCTAATCGGGCAGTCAGACATCCCTCTCACAATCCAGTACTGCTGGCTCCCAACCTCTCGCCTGCCTGCCTGCCTGCCTGCCTGCCTGCCTGATTGATGCCTAACTACTTCTGCCTGCCAGCCTGATTGATGCCTAACTGCTCCCCTGTCAACCTGATTGCCCCTAACTTCTCTCCCCTGCTGGCCTGGTTACCCCTAACTGCTCTTCCCTGCCAACCTGGTCACCCCTAACTCTCCTCCCCTGCAGGCCTGATCACTCCCAACTGCCCTGCCCTGATGGCTTCGTCACCCCTAACTGCCTCCCTTGCCAGCTTGGTTGCCCCTAACTGCTCTCTCCTGCTGGCCTGTTTGCCCCAATGCCCTCTCCTGTAGGCCTTGTCCCCCTAAACTGCCCTCCTCTGCTGGCCTGGTAGCCCCCAACTACCCTGGTCTGCTGGCCCGGTCAACCCTAACTGCCTTGCCTTGCAAGTGTGGTCACCCCCAAACTACCCTCCCCTGCTGGCCTGTTCCTTCCCAACTGCCCTCCTCTGCTGGCCTGGTCCCCCAACTGTCCTCCCCTGTTGGCCTTACCCCCCCCCAATTGTCCTTCCCTGCAGGCCTGGTCACCCCCAACTACCCTACCCTGCTTGCCTGATCACCCACAACTTCCCTCCCCTGCTGGCCATCTTGTGGGGCAGCCATCTTATGTTTTGGAGTGATGGTCAATTTGCATATTACCTTTTTATTAGATAGGATTTCCCTCCAAACCTGCAGAATATATATTCTTCTTAAGTGCACATGGATCATTAAAAAAGAAGGACAATGTGTCTGGACACAAAACTAGTCCTTTCAAATTCAAAAAGACTGAAATCACATCAAGCATCTTCTCAGATCAGAGTGATATGAAATTAAAAATCAACTACAGTAAAAACACCTCAAAACATTCAAACGCATGGAGGCTAAATAGCATGTTATAAAACAATGAATGGGTTACCAATGAGTTCAAGAAGAAATCCTGGATACAAAGAAAAATGAACACACAATCCCAAATCTCTGGCACACAGCAAAAGCAGCCCTGAGAGGAAAGTTCATAGAACTACAGGCCTACTTCAATAAAGAAGAAAAACTAACAATAAACTATTTAATCCTAAAATTAAAGAATTGGAAAGGGAAAATAAAAACATAGTAAGTAGAAGAAAGGAAATAAGAAAGACTAGAGTAGAAATAAATGACATAAAGACTAAAAACTAAATAATAATAATAATAATAATAATAATACAAAAAATGAATGAAATAAAGTGTTGGCTCTTTGAAAAGATAAAAAGATTGATAAAACATTAGACTCATCAAGAACTGAGAGAGGACTCAAATAAATAAAATCAGAAATGAAAGAGGAGACATAACAACTGAACCCATAGAAATATAGATGGTTTTAAGAAAATATTATAAACAACTACATGCCAAGGAGCATATAGTTGAACAAAATCCTAGAAAAAATGCCATCTCCCAAAACTGAATCAGGAAGAATCAAAAAATCTAATAGGCCAATAACAATTAATTAAGTAGAAGCAGGAATAATAATAATAATAATAATTCCCGCTGAAACTAATTTGGCTCAGTGGATAGAGCATCGGCCTGCGGACTGAAAGGTCCCAGGTTTAATTCCAGTCAAGGGTATGTACCTTGGTTGTGGACACATCCCCAAATAGGGGGTGTGCAGGAAGCAGCTGATCGATGTCTCTCATCGATATTTCTAACTCTCTATCTCTCTCCCTTCCTCTCTGTAAAAAATCAATAACATATATTTTTTAAAAATTCCCAATAAGCAAAAGCCCTAGTTTAGATTGCTTCACAGGAGAGCTTTACCAAACATTTAAAGAAGAACTAATATCTTTATTCCTCAAACTATTCCAAAAAATCCAAGAGGAAGGAACACTTCCAACCTTTTTTTTTTTTAAATGAGGCCAGCATTATCCTAATTCCAAAACAAGATAAAATCACTACAAAAAAAGAGAATTACAGACCAATATCCCTGATGAATTTATATGCTAAAATCCTCAACAAAATATTAGCAAATTAGATCCAGCAACATATTAGGTATTAATTCAGGATTCAAGGCTGGTACTATATTCACAAATCAGTAATGTGATTCTTCACATAAGCAAATTTAAAGGCAAAAATTGCATGATCATATCAATAGACACAGGAAAAGCATTCAACAAAATCCAACACCCATTTTTGATAAAAACAAAAACAAAAAACTCTCAGCAAATTGGGACTAGAGGAAGCATATCTCAACATAATTAAGACCATACATGACAAACATACAGTGAACATCATACTCAAAACTAAAACCATTTCCCCTAAGAACAGGAACAAGACAGGGATGTCTGCTTTCACCACTCTTATTCAACATAGTACTGGAAATCCTAGTCACAGTGATCAGACAATAATAAATAAAAGTCATCCAAGTTGGAAAGGAGGAAGTAAAAATCTCATTATTTACAGATGACATGATATTGTATATAGAAAACTCTTAAGAATGCACCAAAAAAAAAAATACTATATTTAACAAATTAAGTTAGCAAAACCCCCAAATCAATGGCTTTTTTTAACAGACCAATAATGAATTCTCAGAAAGAAAATTCAAATGCAACAACAACAAAAAATTAAGATACCTAGCAATAAACTTAACCAAGGAGGTAAGAAACCTGAATTTGAAAAAACTATAGGAATTGAAAAATATACAGGAAAATGTAAACAAGTGGAAGAATATACACTGTTCATAGGTTGATAGACTTGACATTATTAAAATGTCCATATTACCCGAGGCAACCTACAGATTCAATGCAATCCCCATTAAAATAACAATATAATTCACAGAACTAGAACAAATACTCAAAAAATTTACATGGAACCAAAAACAACAACAACAACAAAAACAAACACAAAAACAAATAGGTACAACAACATTGAGAAAGAAGAACAAAGTTGAAGGAATGGCAATACCAGATATCAAGTTATACTACAAAGGAACCATAATGAAAATAGCCTGGTACTGGCACAAGAACAGGTAAATACATAAATGGAACAGAACAGAGACCAGAAATCAATGCAAGCCATTACTCTTAATAAATACTTGACAAAGAACATACAATGGAGTCAAGATAGTCTCCTCAATAAATGGTGTTGGGAAAATTGAACAGACGCATGCAAAAAAAAAAAAGAAACTAGATCACCAATTTATACCATATGCAAGAATAAACTCAAAATGGATAAAAGACTTACATGTAAGTAGTGAAAACCTAAAAATCCTAGTAGAAACCATCAGCTGAAAAATCTGACATCTCTTCTAGCAATATGGATACATCTTCTAGGGCAGTGTTTCCCAAACTTTTGACATATGTGTACCCCTTCTATAATTTTCTTAATGCTGAATACCCCTCGTTCTCATGAGAACGTAGAATTACTAGGCGTAGCTAAGCACGGTGCAGTGCATATCCCAACCAAACTCAGTGCAATGCATACCCCTACCAAACTCTTCCCATACCCATGGGGGTACACGTACCACACTTTGGGAAACACTGTCCTAAGGCAAAGGAAACTATGGAGTATATAAACAAATGGGACTATATCAAAATAAAAAGCTTCTGCACCACAACAGAATCCATCAACAAAATGAAAAATAGCCCCCACTGTGCGGGAGAACATATTTGACAATAATATATCCGATAAGAAGTTAATATTCAAAATATATAAGGAACTCATACAACTTAACAAAATCAAGACAATCTAATAAAAAAAATGGGCAAATGATCTAAAGAGACACTTCTCCAAAGTGAGCATACAGATAGCCAAGTGACATATGAAAAAATGTGCAAAGTCACTGATCATCAGAGACATGCAAATTAAATCAACAATGAGGTATCACTTCATACCTGTCAGAATGGCTACCATCAACAAATCAACAATGACATGTGCTAGGGAGGATGTGGAGAAAAAAGAACCTTAGTACACTGTTGGTGGGAATGCTGACTGGTGCAACTACTATGGAAAACAATATGGAGCTTACTCAAAAAAATTAAGTATGAACTGCCATTTGACCCAGTGATCCCACTTCTAGGAATATATCATAAGAAACCCAAAATACAAATCAGAAAGAATGTATGTACCCTTCTGTTCTGGAAACACTCCATGTACCCATTAGTAGACAAGTAGATTAAAAAAAAATATCTGTGGTACATTTATACCATGGACTCTTATGCAGTAGTACAAAAGAAGGATTTCTTACCCTTTGAGACAGCATGGAGAGTATTATGCTAAGTGAAATAAGTCAGTCAGAGAAAAATAAGAATCACATGATCTCACTCATATGTGGAATCTAATGAACAAAATAAACTGATGAGCAAAGTGCATCCAGAGACATAAAAGCAAAGCATGGAATAGACTGTGGATTCTCAGAAGGAATGTGTGGAAAGGTGAGTGGGTGGTAAATGATCAACCAAAGAACTTGTATGCATATATGCATAAGCCATGGATACAGACAATAGGGTGGTGAAGGCCTGAGGCATGGGGTCAAGGTGGGCTAGAAGGCTTCAATGGGGTTAAGGTGGACAAATGTAACACTTTCAGCAATAAAGTTTTTTTTAAATGATATTGGAAAATCATCTATATAATAAAATACTTCTAGTTAGAATAGAAAAAATATTACAATTCAATAAAAATATAACATAATCAAAAATGGGAAATGATTTGTACAGGCATTCATTCAAAGAAAATATCTAAGAGAATCAACAATTGGTGATTTTCAATTCAAAACCTCAATAAACTACATGCTCACTTGGGTGCCTATAATTCAAAAACAAACAAATGAGTTGATGAAAATGTGAGAAATTGGAGCAATCATACATTGTTGATGAAAACAGACAATAGTATAGTCCAGTGATAGACAAACTCTTTAGTCAATAGAGCCAAATATCAATAGTACAATGATTGAAATTTCTTTTGAGAGCTGAAAACCGACTTCTGCGCATGGGTCATGAAATTTCAATCACACTGTACGTGTGCGCCCGCACGTGGTATTTTGTGGAAGAGCCACATGCAAGGGGCCAAGAGCTGCATGTGGTTCATGAGCTTCAGTTTGTTGACCACTGGGAGAGTCATTTTAAAAAACATTTAAGTAGATCACCAGTATTATACATGGACTTAACACATGACCTAACTTTTATTTTTTTTAAAATATATTTTATTGATTTTTCACAGAGAGGAAGGGAGAGAGAGAGAAAGCTAGAAACGCCGATGAGAGAGAAACATCGACCAGCTGCCTCCTGCACACTCCCAACTGGGGATGTGCCTGCAACCAAGGTACATGCCCTTGACCGGAATCGAACCTGGGACCTTTCAGTCCGCAGACCGACGCTCTACCACTGAGCCAAACCGGTTCCGGCTGACCTAACTTTTAAGTATCAACCCAAGAAAGAGGAAACATATACCTATGCAATTTTTAAAATTTTTTATGTTGGTTTTTATTTTGTTTGTTTTTTGAATTTCAGAGAGAGGAAGGGAGAGGGAGAGAATAATAGAAACTTTAATGGTGATGAGAATCATTGATTTGATGACTTCTGCAAGGCCCCTACTAGGGATTGAGCCTTGAGTAGGAATTGAACCTTGACCTCCTGGCTTATGTGTTGATGCTCAACCACTGAACCACACTGGTTGGGCTCAGCAAAAAGTTTTACATGAAACTTCATAACATCTTTATCTATAATATTGCTTCCTAACTAGTTCCTCTGAATATTTTTGTGTATCTTCTAACCCATTTCTTCACATTAAAGCTGAAGAAAACATTTTTTTTTTTTTTTAGAAAATGACATCTTTACTTAAATATAGTTTGCATAACATATAATTTTCCCATTTTTCCACTTGGGAAACAAGACTATGTACTTAGGTTCTCCACCTTACCCCCAAAAAGAGTACATATAAAGAAAATATTTTAAAAATGCCAAGGACTGAGCCATGAGAAATTCTAATATTTAGTGACCAGTAGAAGAGAATGAGAATGTTAAAATGCAGAATGATCAGAGGGGTCAAAGATTAGCAGATGATACTGTCACCACAGGCAAAAGACAATCATTTCTGAATATTTGGAGATTGGTCAAGTTCTGTATTGCTAATAGGGCAAGTAAGAAGATTAAAAAGTATCCCACTGGATTGGTAAGATTTAGAGCCTGAGTGTTTGTGGATGGAGCAGTAAGAAAATTAGCCTGACCACAGTAAGATGTGAAATGAGTGGAGGAGGATTGACATACAGAAAACACAACAGATGCCTTCTTAAGAAGATTGGTGCAATAAGACAATGTTTTGTACATAATACATGATCAATATTAGAAATATCTGAAGGAAAAGAGTGGATTTCTTTTCATTTTAATGAATAAAGGCTCAACTCTCCATCCCATGTATCAGCTCTAGAAGTTAAAGAAGAAATAACCTTTCCCAAAAGGTACACACACCCAGCTGGGAATGGGTCTGAAGCATAGTGGATCAGACAAACCTGCCTTAGCACCAAGCTGGATTTTGTTTCCTCTCTAAACCACTGAAAGTGACAGGTTGTTTGTTTGTTTTATTTCAGAGGTGGTTTGGGCATGAAGGAGACTTCCTTTGCTCAATGACTTAGGCAGAAGGGCTATATTTACTATGGAAAGAAAAATCAATCAGGATTTGCTAGAGATTCATATTCTTTCACATTTTCATTCATTATTCACTCACTCAATCTAAATGGAGTGGCTATGGTGGGCTCACTTTCTTCTCACTCCCTACAACAATGTCCAGTGCCCTCCAAACTCAGTCCTTCTTGTCCAAATTCTAGAAAAATCTTAAGAGCTGAATGTCACCATTCTTATGGGCATTTTCTTAGATGTAAACTAAAGCCATAAACTAAAAGAGGTAAAATACTAAATGTGTGATTTTAAGCATTAAGAATACTTATGCATTCATTTTTTTTTTCATTCAACAAATATAAATCACTTATTGAACTCTAGAACTAGGTGACAGAGATTTTAATGAATAAACCAGACACTTGGTCCCTGCTCCAAGGCTGCTTTCTTATAAGCATGTGTATCGTGTGTGTGTGTGTGTGTGTGTGTGTGTGTGTATATAAATGTACAATCTTGAATTGCTAGGCCAATGACTATTTCCACTTGACAAGCTTTCCCAGTGCCCATTAAATTTAGGAAATAACAAAATAAAATTTATCTGAAAATTTACTTGTATTTTATTATTTAAAAACATATACATTTTTATTATATGAAATATTTATCACAAGAAAGTGAAATAGCTGAGGAAAAACCTGGTTTGATGGAAGGTAGACCATAGGCCAGGTAGATTTAGATTGGAATACAAAGAGACTAGAATGATATGGCTAAGTGTGACAGGCCTGTCATTCTGGACCACACGGGATTGAACACAACCATGTCCTTATTAATTCTCTTGAATGACCTGCAGAAGCTTAGAATGAATTCTTAGACATCAATGTGCTATTTTATATTCACCCAAATTTTTACATTTTTCATGGGGAGCTCACTTACTGTCTGGACCTCCAACATCACATCAAATGATGAGCTCTCTACACAGATCATGTGGGTATATTTGAGCTTTTGAATTCATAAGCCTCAGGGTCTGGGCATGATGCTATGAAAATGCTAAACTGTGTAGTACTAGAGTGTTCCACCTGAAAACATTCAAACTCAGAGATTTGAAATGCTTCTCTAACCTGATAAAACATAGCCAGTTTTTGTTGTTGTTGTTGTTGTTTGTTTGTTTGTTTGTTTGCTTTTTAGCATAGAGATTCCTGCCTTCTGTAGAAATTTGATCAGGACAATTGTATCCATTTTCAACTACTTCTGGCTCTCCTCCTTTCCAGCTTCTTCCCTCTTCCTAGAAAATGAGTTATTCTCGTAAATGACTCATTTTCTCTCTTCCCTTGTTAACTCAGAATCCCTCAGTGCAGTGATATAAACTAATTATTGAAGTTAAATGCAACCTAACAAATGAAAACCCATAAAACTGGGAATGACCAATCACTCATGTTTGTCCAAGAGGTTTTACATTAGAAGTCCCCAAAATGCAACTTCTCTAACTTTGTAAGAGAAAATTCTTTGAGGAAATAGTTCTGTTGATGGCACTTGAATAATCTGCATGTTTTTACCAAAAAAGGGACATATTTTTATGGCTCTCCATTTTAAAACTATATATACATAAAATTCCCTCCAATCAGATAATTCATTATAAGTGGTTGATCTTAAGCAAAAGTGCCTCAGAACAAACTTGGGAGTACTAGTGTGTTGGGTATTTCATTGCTAAACTGAGTGCTTTGGTCATCACATTTTCCCCCAGAATTCTTTTTTTGTTGTTGTTGTTTAAATGTCTTTATTGATTAAGGTATTACATATGTGTCCTTGTCCCTCCATTGTCTCCCCACCCCCACTCATGTCCTCAGCCCCCTGTTGTCTGTGTCCATTAGTTAGGCTTATATGTATGCATACAAGTCCTGGGGCTAAAAGAGAGAGATCAACCAAAGGACTTCTATGGCTGTCACATTTAGTAAGAGCTAAATTAAGAACATAAACACAGTTAATTGTCCTAGAGACACAACAATACTCCTTGAGCCTTCCCAGACATCCCTCACTAACCTGAGATGATATAAAGAGTTAAACTGAGTCCAGGCATGTAATCTTTACAGGATAAGTTATTCATAGAAAAATGAGTAAATACAGAATGACATGAGGAATTCAGATCATGGGGTGCCACTGAAATAAGTATCTGTCAGTCTTTGACAATGGCTTTTAGAAACAAGTGGGGAGGAGAGAGATCAATTGGGAAAAAGGGTAGACATCTATAATACTTTCAACAACAAAGATAAAAAGAAAAAGAAAAGAAAAAATACACAAGCTGCCTCTCACATCTGACTATGTAATAAAGATCACATCTCAGCCAGTGTAGTATCAAAGCTCAAAACTAAATGAAGGCTCACTTGCCAAGGCCCTTCTCAGGCTTTATGACTGCTGACAATAAAGCAGTGTTGTGGGAACCGTGTTCGTTGGCCAGTTCACACATGTCATGTTTTGTTCTATGCCTGAACCTGCTCCTGCATGACTTTGGGACTAATGCTATTTATTTTTGTTGTTATTATTAAACACAACTTGGCAGAAATTCTGCAATCCTTTAGTCTTTGAAATTCTTGTGAAATTCTCCTAAGATAGCAAGAAAAAAAAAATAACATTTCTGTGCAAGCATTAAAACATCTAAGTGATACCTAATTGATGTTGACAGTTTCTATTGTGGAAAAAATTATTAGAGATAATCAAAACATTATCTTGCTGAGACATAGGAATATGAGTAGATAAGGGAGTTGAAGATGCATGGTAGATCTCATTCATCAGGAAGTATTGTCTCTGAGAAGTCATCCTGACCAAGGTTCTGTGCTTTGTTCAAGGGCACCTAAAGATGCCCAAGACAAAGTGTCTTTATGAATGAGTTTTACCAGAAATTGACAAATCAAATTTAGATGCTGTGGAAATGGGGAAGAAAAAATGGAGGATACAGTTCACCTGGGTTCAGTCCAAATTCTGAAGCTAACTTAGGATTTCAGATAAGTCTTTTTACTCTGTGCCTGTATTCATCACCTTTTGTGTCTTTATAATCAACCTTGGCAGTTATTTTTAAGTTATATTGAGTAGTGTGTTGAGTTTTCCCAGTGTGAGAGGATGTGGCTCAGCAAGGTCCAGGATTCCATCACGGTCTTCCAAGTGACCCAGTTTCTTCACTATCTGTTATGAATAAGCAGTGTCTATGTGCAGTTTCCAGGTGTCTTATGATGAAAGTTAGGTGATAGTGGCTTTATTTAAGCACATCCCATTTGGAGGATAAAATTGCTTTTCAAATAATTCAGTTTTTAAACCCTCTCCAAATAGTTCAGTAAATTATATCTCTGTGGCAAAACATTAATGCTTCTTAGCTAATCCTTCATCTCAAATGTATTGTTATTATTCCATTTGTATTTGCATACTTACTTCTATATTGAGGAATTTAAGGTCTGGACAAAGCACACAGTCACTCTATAGATGCTGTGCCACAAGTGCCTAATATGGTGCTAGTGTGGTTCTGAAGCCTGACCTCTATTCTCAGGTTTGGTACTGGTAGTATAGGGAGGCATAGTGTGAGCAGGAATTATGATCCAGAACTATACTTCAAATGTGATTAGCTCCTCTTCCCACTCCCCAGCTGGAAAAACATATGGTGTTTCCAACATCACTGTCTGGAAATGAAGGCCAACAATCAAATTTACTCCAGAATCTAGAAGAAATTCCCAATAGATGGTTCAAAGCACCTAACTGTTGGAAACCAGAAAAATCTGGCTGTCAGAATCTAGGCCCTGGTTAAGCAATCTGAGGAAGGCATCAAGCTGACCCCTCTGCTGGGGGGCAGGTTGTCCTGACGACCCAACTCTCTTACTTCTCCTGTATTATTCAAGATGCAGCTTGCAGAAAGCAACCGAGGGCAGAGGAGATGGATTCATGGTGAGGCTTTGTATTTGGGGAAGTACAATAACTAATAGGAAAGTACTACAGACAAAATAGAGACAGAAAGAACCTCGATAGCAATGTGCTCTGTGTGGCCTTTACAGAAAAAGCTTGCTAGCCTCTGCTGTATGTTATAATCGGCTGAGATATGAGAGGGTATCTTACTGAATGGGCCAAGAGGAGAGGGTGTGGAGGACGAGAAGTAGGGTGGAGGCATCGTAAGAGATTTAGGACCCCAATGACAAAGAGACAAATGTCATGTGGTCTGTAACTTTGCCATGAATCAGTAATCCTAATTTGTAAATTATAGATCACCTGTAATTTGTCTATTTATAGTTCTTATAATGCTTTGATATTATTTACCTTCACTGAAGATATTAAACAAATACAGTACTGTTCTAGTCTCTAGATGCTGATTCCCACCCCCCAAAGTTGTTGACCTAGGTAAGAGTCTTCATGCAAATGCCACATGTGATGGGTACTTCAAAAAGTCACCTTTATAAGAAACATCCAAGATGGCTGCTTGGTAGACACCTAACCGCAGCAGCACACAACAATTTCAATGGAATACAACTAAAATGTAGAGTGGACATTGCCCAGAGCTACAGGTAGTCGACTGACTGAAAATGATACAACAAGTAGGAAAGAGAAAACCAGAAGGAAAATCAGAGGAGCGGGAAAAAAGCCTAAGGTACGGAGACATGCTGTGCGCCCACATGTGCGCGCAGAGAGGTCGCAGCCAGAGAGGAGGAGAAGGTTGGGGGCCTGCCTGGCGTTCCCTAGCAGAAAGGAAATAAAACCCCCCGCCTGGGATGAACCCCCAAACCAGCAGCGCTGAGCCCCAGTTATGGGCTAGACCCTGGGGTCCCAGGCTCCGACAGGGGGAAACGGGGCTGTGAGGCGGATTCCCCAGGGAGCGGCGAAAGGCAGGGCCCCTGGAGTCGCGTGCACGCTGCGCGCAGAGGACTGAATGTTGACTCTGATGCTGGATTGCCCTAGCGGGAAGAAACAAAGCCACCAGTGGCGGCGGCACTGAGCCCCAGTCCGGACTTTCACCATTCTGGGCCGGTCCCTGGGGACCCAGGCTTAAGCAGGGGGAGATGGAACTGTGAGGTGGAGTCCTGGGGGAGCGGCGAAAAGCAAGGCCCCCGGAGTCGCGCGCACAGTGCGTGCAGAGGACAGTCTGTTGACTCTGATGCTGGATTGCCCTAGCGGGAAGAAACAAAGCCTCCAGCGGCTCTGAGCCCCAGTCCGGACTTTCACCATTCTAGGCCAATCCCTGGGGACCCAGGCTTAAGCAGAGGGAGATGGAACTGTGAGTTGGAGTCCTGGGGGAGCAGCGAAAAGCAATGCCCCCGGAGTGCACGCAGAGGACAGTCTGTTGACTCTGATGCTAGACTCCCCTAGTGGGAGGGAGAAAAAAAGCTCCAGACTGGAGGAATGCAACGAGGAGCAGGAGCCCCTGCCGGACACCGGTCAGCCGGGCACCAGCAAGGAGCTGGGCGACTGGGACCCCAGGGGTGGGGGGTGCCCCTGAGCCTTCAACCACTGAGCGCGGGCAATGGAGCCGAGGCTGAGGGCTGCTTCCTGGGCGGCGCCCCCGGCAACAGGCTGAAGAAGCGCAGGAGCCTGCGGAGAACAAAGGGGTGCCACAGGCCAACCTGCTGAGCTTCCAGGACAAGGAGGAAGAAACCAAAGAAGTTCTCAATGTGAAGAAATCAAGTGAGAGCAAAAGACAGTAAAATTACTTAAGAAAGAATACAAAGAAGATCTTGAAAAATCAAAGACTAAGTCAGAACTCAACTCACCAGCCAACATTGCAACATAAATGCTTTTTTTTATTTAAAAAAAAAAAAAAAAAAGGACAGAATGTTGGAACAGCGGCAGCCAGGCCTAGAGTGGCCAGGCACAAGGCGGTGGCAGCCGGGCCTGGAGCAGCAACAGCCAGGCCTGAGAGCAGCAGCAGCCAGAACCAGAGCAGCAACAGCCAGCACTGGAGCAGCCAGACCTAGGGCAGTGGCAGCCAGGCCTGAGGCGGAGGCGGCCAAGCCCAGGGTGGCCAGTCCAGGAACACCAAGACCCGGAGTGGCCGGGCCCAGAGAAGCTGGGCCCAGAGCAGCCGGGTCGGGAACAGCCAGGCCCAGAACAGCAGTAGCCAAGATCGGAGCATCCAGGCCAGGAGCAGCCAGGCTCAGAGCAGCTTGGCCCTGAGCAACTGGGCCCAGAGCAGATGGGTCGGGTGCAGCCAGGCCCGGAGCAGCGGCTGCCAGGCTGGGAGCGGCCAGGCCCGGAGCAGCCGGGTCGGGTGCGGCCAGGCCTGGAGCAGCGGCTGCCAGGCTGGGAGCGGCCAGGCCCGGAGCAGCGGGGTCGGGTGCGGCCAGGCCCAGAGCAGCGGCTGCCAGGCTGGGAGCGGCCAGGCCCGGAGCAGCGGGGTCGGGTGCGGCCAGGCCCAGAGCAGCGGCTGCCAGGCTGGGAGCGGCCAGGCCCAGAGCAGCAGCTGCCAGGCTGGGAGCTGCCAGGTCCGGAGCAGCGGCTGCGGTGCGGCCAGGCCCGGAGCAGCCGGGTCGAGTGCGGCCAGGCCTGGAGCAGCAGCTGCCAGGCTGGGAGCGGCCAGGCCCGGAGCAGCAGCAGCCAAGTCCAGAGCAACTAGGTCGGGAGCGGCAGTGGCCAGACCTGGAGCAGCTGGTTGTGGTACGAAAGAGAGCAACAGAGGCCAGGCCCGGTGCATCCAGGCCCGAAACAGCTCGCTCCTCACCTGCCCCGCCCCAAGGCTGCCTCTCAGACATGGCTGGAAACTTTTGCGGGAACTTGAAGGTCTGCTGAATCAAGGGATGAAGGCTTAGATCTGGATGTGTTGAGTTAGTATAGCGCTGGGGTGTTGATCTATGAGTGCCTTGGGTGGGGCCTGGATGAGGTTGGTTGACCTATTTGGAAATATCTTTTGTCTGAAGTGTATCATTGGGCATGTGGAGATATTATTGATATGAGAAAATGCTAAGTATCTGATTTACTATCTGAAAAGGGATTTACTATCGAGGAAAGGGAGGGAGGAAGAGACTGAACATAAACTGTGCACCTATGGATGAGGACAATGGGGGATGGGGAGGGGGTGGAGGGTGGGGAGGGAACCTGGTGGAGGGGGGAAGAAATGAGGAACCTTTGTAATATTATGAACAATAAAGATTGATTTAAAAAAAAAAAAAGTCACCTTTATAGTTCTCAGCCAATTTCAGGTTTTGCTTAACCAGGAATGTATATATGACTGACATCTCAAATTAAACGGGGAAAACAATACTTGTATGCTTGTTTTCCTCCTTAGTTGAAAGTAAGGTCACCGACAATTCCTTTCTAAAATAAATGATATTGTTTCAAATAAGCAGCCAGGTTAAAAAATTATTTTGAGACAAAGAAAATATTTAAGCCATAAGACTGGAATGTAAAACAATATCATCCAGATAAAAGAAAATGCCTGTTTATACAGATATTTCCAATAAGAAAAAGATAACAGTATTTAAGATCATTTTAATATGCTTCCAAAGGCAATGTACCCTAAATTGTGTGTTTTTATCCTTCCATGCACTCTTTTAAACATCTGAACACTAGGCTCTCAAAGGTCACTTACAATCTGATTAAGTGGAAATAAAGACAGAAAAGCTCACTTACTGGTTCACAGGGAGCTTCTGGCGCAGAATGGACCACAGCACAGAGAGGGCTTGCAAAAAAGGCTTCCCAATTCTGGTCCTGTGGGATCCCTTAACAGGACCCGCATGGTTCAGGGCCCACTCAGGGTCTGGTTTCTGGAGAAGGCCGCACACTAAAATGAAGAGACTGGAAAAGAGTTAATTTGGGAAAATGGGGGCCAGGCAGGAAGTCCACCTCTAGTGGGAAGACTAACCTCTCTCTGGCCTTTTACCATTCCTTTTATTGAGATTCTGAAACAAAGACATCTCTTAAAGGGGAAGTTCCAACAACAGAAAATCAACTTACATTTACATATGATTAACAAATTAAAGTTGCCTCAAGCACCACTATCTCAACTAGACAATGAGTTAATAGCTCTGACCATTCAGAGCCATCAAGGTTGGCTAGCTCTTTTTACATTTTATCTCCAGTGACAATGTTAGATTTCAGTTCCTGGCTTGGTCCTTTCTCAGAGCTTAATTTGGAGTCTTAGTATCTATTAGCTTCATTAAAATCACCACGATCTTCGATCTTCATAGTGGGCATCACTGATGTAGACTATCACATAGTCAAGAAATTATCATTATTAATAGAGTAGCAGTCAGGTTGTTTTGGGCATCAGTATTGGTACTCAAAAATCACAATGGTAAGTTAGTTGAGTTCACAGTAATGATTTTCTAGCCATCAGGTAACGTTATACTGGAGGTAAAAGATGTCATCAAACTTTACTCTTGTTAAATAAAGTATTCTGAGAACAGCACTCATTTATTCATTATTTCATTCCAACAAATATTTTCTGAGCATTTCTTCTGTATGAGAAATAAGATGGTGTGGCAGAAGAATTTTGCTATTTGTAAACAGATAACAAGTGAGTTACTGTAAAATAAAAGGTGCAGGGGATCTCCGTAACAGTCCTTAATGTACATTGTACCACACTCTAGACATTCTGGACTAGAGACTCAAAGCTAGATCACTGCTTTAAAAACAAACAAATAAAGCGTCCAACTGTTTACTATACTAATAATGACAGAGAAGTAGCATCCTGGGCATATAACAAAGGGAACATGTTCTTAATATTTACTTTGCAATTATATTCATGCATTCTCCTATACATACAGACTAAAATTAATGGCAGGTCCAGCAACAATGATGAATCTAGAAAAGTCATGCATCAGCGGTGGTGCAGACATGTTAAGGGTTTCTCTACATGAATGGTACTTCCTTTATAACCCATTCTGTCTTAAGCTTAAACACTGATGATGATTTTTAAAATGTTAAATACAAAGATGGTCAGTGGAGGTGTTGAATTGAATTCCAGTTCTAAGATTCTACTATTTTTGTGATCTGCATTTCTGGTTTCCACCCTCCAAGTAGGAAAGATAGACTTCATTTACACTCACCTGGGCAATGTGTGTACTTCCTATTTCCATAAACTGCCCTTGTTTGGGAAGTGTCTAGAAACTGTATTGAAATCTATGCAAGAACTGTGCTTCTAGTTGGAAATTAATGAAAACTTCTAGCAAAGATGAGGGCAAATTGGATAATTTTGAAACTTAACAGGTCTTCCTATTGAAAATTCCTTGGGAAAGAGAAGAGCTAAGGACTTGGAGAAGCAGGGGAAAGGTAGACATTAAGCAAAGAGGAGGGGAAATTAAACCTAGTTAAATGTCACAAGATCAGAATATATAAAGCAAACTTGGCCACCACAAGCATTGCTCAGATTCCATTCTGAGACTTAGTGATTAATAGTTAGCATTTTTTGTGATTATTTTATAGACATGATGTCATTATTTCACTGTTTCACTAATCACCAATGACACAGTTGCCAGAGAGCAAAAATACAATGTAGTGATTTTATGAGTGGATAATGTTTCAACTGTAATGGGGGAGGGGTTAAGTTCACATTAAGTTCAAAGCATTTGGCTTGGATTTTCTCCATTAGCCAAATCTAGACTTCTCAGGGTTTCTGTCTTAAAACCATATTTAAAAACTTGTCATTGTATCTATAATAATAAAAGTATAATATCCTAATTAGACAAGATGACCTTTCAGATGAAGCCAGGGCTGTGAGGGAAGCCCAGGTTTGGGTGCCTGGCAGAAGCGGGAGGGAAGCCCAGGTCCCTGATGCCAGAGGGAAGCCAGTGCAGTAGAGGGAAGCCAAATTTGTGTAAGGAAGGCTACTCTTACACAAATTTCGTGGATCGGGCCTCTAGTCCTATCTAATCAAAGAGTAATATTTAAATTGACCATCACTCCAACACACAAGATTGGCTGTTCCCATGTGGATACAAGATGGCCAACACAAATGGCCAGCAGGGAGGGCAGTTGGGAAGGACCAGGCCTGCTAAGGAGGGCAGTTAGAGGTGACCAGGCTTATAGAGGAGGGAAGGTGAGGGTGACCAGGCCTGCAGGGAAGAGAAGATGGGGGGACAAAGCCTTCAGGGGAGGGCAGTTGAGGTGACCAGGCCTGCAGTAGAGAGCAGTTAGGGGCAAACAGGCAGGCAGGGGAGCAATTAAGCATCAATCAGGCTCGCAGGGTAGTGGTTAGGGGGTGATCAGGCTGGCAGGCAGAAGTAGTTAGGGGCAATCAGGAAGACAGGCATGTGAGCAGTTAGGAGCTAGCAGTCCTGCATTGTGAAAGGGATGTCTGACTGGCCATTTAAGCCTGAGCCTCCTGGAATCTGGCCTAAACAGTCAGTTGGACATCCCTCGAGGGATCCCAGATTGGAGAGAGTGCAGGCTGGGCTGAGGGCCACACACCCCCGTGCACAAATTTTGTGCCCTAGGCCTCTAGTTTACTGATAAAATGTAAAGTTTCTGAAATGGAATCTTAGGTAAAGTGAATTAAGTCCCAGACATTCTAACAAAAACAATTTTCTTTTGGACAATTCCAGGTTTAGACATTCTTCAGCTTTATTACATAAGGCACACTGGGTTGGAAAATGAGCTAGCATCTCATTTCCCCCTGATCCTTTGTGCAGTATCCTTGCCAGAGAAAACACACATAGGTAGTAAGTGTGCCCTCCACTCAGCCAGGGGACACACAGATGCAGACATTTCTCCATGAAGGCAACATTCATTTGTGATCTGAGGATCTAAGCAGAGTTGCCAGGGCAGGTGTGATAAATGGAGACAAACTATATGAACATTCTTGGATAGATCATAAGAAAGGAACCTGGGGTGTGTAAACCTCTGTCCCTCAGCATGAATTTAATTGTGGCTATTCTTCTCCATTCCTTCATTCAAAACCTCAATTTTATTTTCAATTTATCAATTCTCATTTTATTTCATCTTCTGTCTTTGCTGATCTAATTATTGGCTATATCACAAAAAGATGTTCACTCCTTTCTGGGAAGAAGGTAATTTAGGTTTACTCCTCTGCAAATTTCCAAGAGGGGTTAATTAATTAATTAATTAATTAACTTATTTATTTTTAAATCCTCACCTGATGATATTTTCCCATTGATTTTTAAAGAGAAGAGAGAGGGAAGAGAGAGGGAAAGACAGAGATAAAAATCAATCAATGTGAGAGAAACACATTGGCAACCCCTTGCATTCACCCTAACCAGGGCCTTAGCTGGGAAGGGATCTGCAACCAGGGTACATGCCCTTGACTGGAATTGAATCCAGGACCTTTCAGTATGCAGGCTGGTGCTCTATGAACTGAGTCAAACTGGTTAGGGAGGACTTCTTTTTTTATTGTTATTGTTTAAACTATTACAAATGGTAGTACATATATCTCCTCTCCCCCCCCCCCCCCCCCCGCCATTGACCTTCCTCCAGCCTCTCCTACCCCTGTTTCATGCCCTCATCCCTCCAGGGAGGAACTTCTTGAAATTAAACTTTAAACAGTGGGAGACCAACATAAAAACCATAGATCTTGAAGAAAAATAGATACATTGAATAATTTAATGAAAAGAATCACAAATGCCATCTGAGGAACAGCAAAAGAATGTATCCAGCTTCAATAAAAGGAGCAGCAACCACATGAGCAGTCTGCCTGGCCAAAGGAACAGCAGCCACATGAGCAGCCCACCCTGTCCAATGAGCAGCAGCTGTGTGCAGCCCACCTCTGTCCGAGGAGCAGCAGCTGTGAAAGGACCTTCTCCCCCCTTCCCCCCCACCACCAGACGAGACACCTTTGCTGCAAACAGCACCCACTAGAGGATCTACTGCCAACTGAGGAGCAGCTGCTTCTGTGACCCCAGAGGAGCAACCACAGCTCAAGGAGCCACTGCCACTCAAGGAGAAGCCCTTGAATGACTCGACATCTACATCAGTCAGTGAGACAAAAAATGGGTAGACAAAGAAACTCCCAAATGGAGGAATAGCTCAAAAAGAAGCTAAGTAAAACAGTGGTATGCAATATGTCAGAAAAAGAATTCAGAATAAGGATCGTACAGTTCATAAACCAGATGGATGAAAAAAACCCAAAAACTTATGTAAGAATCAAGAAGAAATTAATTTAAAAAATCAATAACTTATGTAAGAATTAAGAAGAAATGAGAGTAATATAGCTGCAATAAAAAAATCATGAAAAGTTTCAACAGTACTAGGAGAAGCACAGGACCAAAATAGCAAATTAGACAACAGGGAAGCAAAACACACCCAAACTGAACTGTAATTGGAGAGAAAAAATAAAAGACAGGAGGAGAGCCTAAGGATAGTTATGGGACAATATGAAACAAAGCAACATACGAATAATAAGGGAGCCAGAACAACAGGAAGAAGAACAAGGGTTAGAAAACCTATTTGAAGAAATAATGTTAGAAAACTTCCATGATGTGGGGAAGAAAAAAGTCACACAAGCACAGAGACTCCCAAACAAGATAAACCTGAAAAGACCCACACCAAGAAACATCATAATCATGATGGCAAATGTTTAGGACAAAGAGAGGATATTAAAGACTATAAAAGAGAGGCAGAAAGTTACATACAAGGGAGCTCCCATTAGATTATCAAATAATTTCTCAACAGAAACATATTAGGCCATAAAAGAATGGAAGGAAATGTACAAAGTGATGCAAAGCAAGAAACTAATTCAAGAATACTCTATTCAGCAAGGCTATCATTCAAAATTGAATGGGAAATAAGGAGCTTCACAGACAAAAAAAGGCTAAGGTAGTTTATCAGTACCAAGCCAGCAATGCAAGAAAAGCTAAAGGGACTGATGCAAAAAGAAGAAATGAAAAGGTAAGAAGGAACAAAGGCACAAAAGGTAAAAAAGGCTATAAAAAAGTATCAATAATAACTTAAACTTAAATGGACTAAATGCTCCAATCAAAGGGCATCAAGTGGCTGAATGGATTAAAAAAAATGACTCATACATATGCTGTCTACAAGAGACTGACCTCAGAACAAGGGACTCATACAGACTGACAGTGAAGATATGGAAAAATATCTTTCAGGCAAATGGAAATGAAAAAAAAATTGGGATAGCAATACTTATATCTGACAAAATTGACACCAAAGTGAAGGCCATAACAAGAGATAAGGAAGGCCACTTATAATATTAAAGGTATCAATACAACAAGAGGATATAACCCTGATAAACATATATACACCCAATGCAGGATCACCCAAATATATATATATATATTTTTAAAAAGCCTAGAAGATATTAAGGATGAGATCGACAACACTACCATCAAAGCAGCAGACTTTAATACAACACTGACATCACTGGATAAATCCTCTAGACAAAAAAATCAGCAAAGAAATAGCAGTCATAAATGACTCACTAGATCAGATAAACTTAATTGATATATTCCAAACATTTCACCCTAAAGCCACAGAATATATGTTCTCAAGTGCACATGGGACATTTTCAAAAATAGAACACATATTCAGTTACAAGCAAAGTTTTCCCAAATTCAAGAAGATTGAAATCATATCAAGTGCCTTTTCATACCACAATGGCATAATTTTAGAAATAAACTTCAATAAAAACAATACAAAAGTTCAAACACTTGGAAGCTGAATAGCATGCTACTAAATAATGTTTGGGTTACCAAAGAGATCTAAGAAGAAATTAAAAACATCCTAGAAAAAAATGACAATGAAACAGAACAATTCAAAAGACAGCAAAAGCAGTCTTGAGATGGGTGTTTATAACTCTATAGGCATACTTCAAAACAAACAAACAAACATACAAAAAAAAACAAGAAATAAGGATAGTAAATCATCTAACTCTACAACTCAAAGAATAGAAAGAGAGTATGAAGAAAAACTGAGAGTGAGCAGAAGGGAGGAGATAATAAAGATCAAAGCAGAAATAAATGACATAGAGACCCAAAAAATAATACCAAAAATCAATGAAACCAAGAGCTAGTTCTTTGAAAGGATAAACAAGATAGATGAACCTCTAGCTAGGATCACCAAAAAGCAAAGAGAGAGGACCCAAAGAGAGAGGAACCCCCTCAAAAAAAATCAGAAATGAAAGAGGTGAAATAACAACAGACCCCCTCGAAATACATAGGATTGTTAAAAATACTGTGAACAACTCTATTCCAACAAACTAGACAACCTCAAGGAAATGGACATATTCCTTGAAATATACAACCTTTCAAAAGTCAATTGGGAAGAATCTGAAAATCTCAATAGGCCGATTACTAAGGAAGAAATTGAAGCAAAAAGCTTCCAGCAAACAAAATATCCTAAGCTAGACTGCATTACAGGGAGTTTTACCAAACATTCCAGGAGGAACTAAAACCTATCCTCCTTAGACTGTTCCAAAAAATTCAAGAGGAAAGAACACTTCCAAACTCCTTATATGAAGCCAGCATCACCCTAATACCAAAATCAGATAAAGACATCTCAATGAAAGAGAATTACAGGAACCAATATCCCTCATGAACATAGATGCCAAAATCCTCAACAAAATTCTAGCCAATAGGATCCAGCAGTATATCAGAAAGATCACACACTATGGCCACGCAGCATTTATCCCAAGAATGCAAGGATGGCACAATATCCATAAATCAATAAACTTGGTACATCACATAAACAATTTAAAAGATAAAAATCACATAGTCATATCAATTGACACAGAAAAGGTATTTCACAAAATTCAACACCTTTTCTCAATAAAAACTCCCAGCAAAGTGGGAATAGAAGGATCATACCTCAGTATAATAAAAGTAATATATAACAAACCCACAGGCAAAATCTTACTTAATGGGCAAAAACTACAACCATTTCCCCTAAGAACAGGAACAATATAGGGATGGCCACTCTCAACATTCCTATTTGACATAGTACTGAAAGTATTAGCTATTGCGATCAGAGAAGAAGGAGAAATAAAAGACATCCAAATTGGAAAAGATGAAATAAAACTCTCCTTATTCCCAGATGACATAATTATGTAAATAGAAAACCCTAAAGACTCCATCTAAAAATTATTAGACCTAATAAATGAATTAGGCAATGTAGCAGGATACTAAATTAATGCTGAGAAATCTATGGCATTTCTACACACCAATAGTGGATTTATACAAAGATAGACTACAAAAGCAATCCCATTTACCCTCACACCAAAAAAATTAAGATACCTACGAATAACTAACAACATAAAAGACTTATATGTGGAAAACTATAGGACACTGAAAAAAGAGATAGTGGAAGACATAAACAGATGGAAGAACATAACATGTTCATGGGTTGGTAGAATCAACATCATTATAATGTCCACACTACCCAAAGTAATCTAAAGATTCATTTAATCCTCATTAAAATAGCAAAGGCATATTTAATAGACCTGAAACAAACTCTCCAAAAAATCCTTTGGAATAAAAAAAGACTCCGAATAGCCACAGCAATCCTGAGAAAGAAGAATAAAGTAGGAGGGACCTCAATACCAGATATCAAGCTGTGTTACAAAGACACTGTTCTTAAAACAGCCTGATACTGGCACAAGAACAGACACATAGACCAATGGAATAGAATAGAGAACACAGAAATTACCCCAAACCATTATGCTCAATTAATATTTGACAAAGGAGGCATCGAACATACAATGGAATCAAGACAGTCTCTTCAATAAATGGTATTTGGAAAATTGGACAGATACATGCAAAAAATGAAACTAGATTACCAACTTACACCATATACAAAAATAAACTCAAAATAGATGAAGGACTTAAACATAAGATAGGAAACCATAAAAATACCAGAGGAATACACAGGCAGAGAAATCTCAGATATATGCCTAAGCAATTTCTTCACTGATACAGCTCCTATGGCAATGGAAACTAAGAAGAAAATAAACAAATGGTCTTACATAAAAAAAAAAAAAAAAGCTTCTGCACAGCAAAAAACAAACAAAAAAACTATCAGCAAAACAATAAGAAAGCCACTTCATGGAAGAACATATTTGCCAATGTTATCTCTGATAAGGATTTAATCTCCAACGTTTACAGGGAACTCATACAACTTAACAAAAAAGGTAAATAACACATTTTTTAAAATGGGCAATGGATCTAAATAGATACTTTTCAAAAGAAGACAGAAGGAAACCCAAGAGGCATATGAAAACATGGCCAAAGTCCAAGAGATGCAAATAAAAGAGAATGCTGTATCATCTCACACTTGTCAGAATGACTATCATCTACAAATCAACAAACAGTGCTGGTAAGGATGCGAATAAAAAGGAACCCTCTTGCACTGCTGGTTGGAATGCAGACTGGTGCAATCACTGTGGAGAACAATATGGCATTTCCTCAAAAAACTAAAAGTGGAACTCCCATTTGATTCAGTGATCCTATTTCTAGGAATATATCCCAAGAAACTAGAAACAACAATCAGAAAGGATATATACAACCTTATGTTCACAGATGCACAACTAACCATAGCTAATATTTAGAAACAGCCTAAGTGCCCTTCTACCAATAGGGGAATTAAAAACTGTGCTGCATTGTCCTAACCAGTTTGGCTAAATGGATAGAGCATTGACCTGTGGCCTGAAGGATCTTAGGTTAGATCCTTGTCAAGGGCATGTACCTTGGTTGTACATACCCTTGACAAGGATCATCCCAGTGGGATGTGTGCAGGAGGCTGAAGATCGATATTTTTCTCTCATTGATGTTACTAACTCTCTATCACTCTCCCTTCCTCTCTGTAAAAAAAAAAAATAAAAATATATTTTTAAAAAATACACACACACACACACACACACACACAAAAAAAAACACCTGTGGTACATCTACACAATGGAATACTATGCTTTGGTAAAAATGAATGAATTCTTTCTATTCGCAACAGTATCAACAGAACTGGAGAGCATTATGCTAAGTGAAATAAGCCAGTCAGAGAAAGATAAATATCACATGATCTCACTTATTTATGGAATAAATGGACAACATAAACTGATGAACAAAAATAGATCCAGAGATAGTGAAGCATCCTTAAGACCATCAAACCTCAGAGGGAAAGTTGGGGGGAAAAATGAAGGATCAAGCAAAGGACTTGCATGCATGCATATAAACCCTACCAATGGACATAGGTGGGTGAGGGAGGGAATGAGTGGTGGGTTAGGGAAGTAATAGGGAAATAAGAACACATATGTAATACTTTCATCTATAAAGACATTTAAAAAAAATTCACATTCAGAGAGAAACCAATTTTTTAGTTGTAAAACTACAAGTTTTATTTTAAAGATGCTATTAAATGTTGATTGATGTGTGATGAAATAATATTATTATTTACACTAGTAAGGCATTGTTTTTCACATTTGGAAAACAGTGTGAAATAGACATCAAAAAGCTTAAAATTTCCTTACATTTTTTTTCACTCTTGGGAAAATCCTTTATAATAAAAGCCTAATATGCTAAGTGTCCAGTCATCTGGTTAGCCTTTCAACCAATCAAAGCATAATATACTAATGATATATTAAGGTTGCTCAACTGCTCATTATGACATGCACTGAACCACCTGGAGTCCTCCCACAGTCACTCCCCAGTTGGCCAACCTTTCACGTCCCTCCCCTGATCAAACATGCACCAGAGGGGTCCCTCAGCCTGCCCTCAACCTTCTCACAATCTGGGTTCCCTCAGGGGATGTCAGAGAGCTGGTTTTGGCCCAATTCCACAAGCCAGGCCAAGCAATTCCACTGGTGCACAAATTCGTGCACTGGATCTCTAGTAAAAGTATAAGCTATCATCAGAATCTGAATTTATAACAATTATACTGTTCAGATCACAAATAATTTAAACTATAACAGAGATTATTTAAAAAAGGGGGAAATAAAATATATATCTAATATTGACAAGCTAATTAAATTATATCTACTCCAACATGGAATAATAGTTTACATTGATTTTAAAAAACTAAAAATTCATGCAAAACTTATGTCAACTTTATTTGACATTAGTAGATAAATTGAATAAACAATATAATTACACTGGTTTTTAGTTATGCAGAGTACATGTGTTAAGAAATAAGATAAAAATTTTTACAGATTTTTAATTTGCATCACTCTGAGGTTTGTTGATTTAGCATTTTTTCATTTAACCTCTTTGGAGAGTCATATATTTAGGTCTTGTGCCCCATTTTTTTTATTTTTAATTTTTTTTTTTTACTAATTATTTCAGTACTAGGGGCCTAGTGCATAAAATTTGTGCACTGAAGGGTGTCCTTCAACCCAGCCTGCACCCTTCCCAATCTGCGGACCCTAGACAGGGCCTAAACTAGAAGTCAGACATTCCCCTCAAAACCCGGGATGGCTGGCTCCAAATTGTTCACCTGGCTGCCAGTCTGATCACCCTCTAACCACTCCTCTGCCAGCCTGATCGATGCCTAACTGCTCCCCTCCTGGCCCAATTGCCCCTAACTGTCCTCGCCTGCAGACCTGGTTGGCCCCAACTGCCCTACCCTGCTGGCCTGGTCCCCCCGCAACTGCCCTCCCCTGCCTACCACCTTGTGGCTGCCATCTTTGACCGCGTGGGGGTGGCCATCTTGTGAGAGGGCATGAAGGTCAATTTGTATATTACCTCTTTATTATATAGGACTTATTTTAGTAAGCATGTCATTATTTAACCTTTTTAAAATTCAACATTTTGCTGAGTATAAAATTATAATATTGCAGTTATCCATGACACTATATTGTTTTGCTTCATAACATTTAAAATTTGTAACTCTGTATTTAAGTTTTCAATATCTGTATTCCCAACTGGCCTACTGGGTCATAAATTCTATGTATATGGGGACTATACCCATTGTAGACTGTAATGGATAGATAGATAGATAGATAGATAGATAGATAGATAGATATAGATATAGATATTGATATAGATATAGATATTGATATATAGATATAATAAAAGGCTAATATGCCAATTGTTCCCTCGTGCAGGAGATAGACCAACCGGGAGTTTGACTGCTCACTATGACATTTGCTGACCTCCCAAGGGGTGCTATAGAAAATGGTGGGCGTCGGTGTGCAGCACTGTCAGCAGGTGGCAGTGGAGGTGCTGGTGACCCCAATGGGTTCCATTGAGAGTAGAATTGTGGCGGGATGGTGGAGCAGGTAAGCGGGCAGTGCCAGCCCAAGACAGGTGCAAGCAGGGGACCCAATTGCTTCCCTAGTCACCCTGCCTAAAGCTACAAGCAGCAGTGGCAGTGGGTGAAATGAGCAGCAGATGCCAGGTCAACATGCGATGCCAGGCAGGGCTGCAGGCTAGGGAGGCTGGGATGTGAGCTGGGGCTGTGAGGCTAGGGGCATGAGTTAGGCCCATCTCTGCTGACCACCCCAAGATATCCCACCCGTGCACAAATTTCATGTACCTTTGCTCTTCTATAATGCTTAAGGTATTACATATGTCTCTTCTCCCTCAATGACCTCTTCCTGGCCACCCCAACTCCCAGGACATGCCATTACCACCCCCTCCTATCTGCATCCATTGGTTATGGTCCCATGCATGCATTCAAATCCTTTGGTTGATCTCGTATTCTGTCACCACCCACCTTCCCTCATAAGTTGGACAGTCTGTTCAATGCTCTATTACTGGTTCTATTTTTGTTCATCAGTTTATGTTGTTCATTATATTCCACAAATGAGGGAAATCATGTGATATTTATCTTTCTCTGATTGGCTTATTTTGCTTAGCATAATGCTCTCCAGTTTCATCCATGCTGTTGCAAATGGTAAGAATTATATTTTACAGTAGCGTATTATTCCATTTTGTAGATATATCAATTTTTTAATCCACTAGTATGCTGATGAGCACTTAAATTGTTTTCAAATCTTAGCTATTGTAAATTGTGCTGCTATGAAACTAGGGGTACATATATCGTTTCTGATTAGTGTTTGTGTTTTCTTGGGATATATTCCTAGAATTGGGATTATTGGACCAAATGGAAGTTCCATTTTTAGTATTTTGAGAAAATGCCATACTGTTTTCCACAGTGGCTACACTAGTCTTCATTTCCACTGGCAGGGCAAGAGGGTTCCTTTTTCTCCACATCCTCTCCAGCACTTGTCATTTGTTGATTTGTTAATGATAGCCATTCTGACAGGTCTGAAATGGTACCTTATTGTTGTTTTGCTTTGCATCTCTCATACTATTAGTGACTTTGAGCATGTTTTCATATATCTCTGGGCCTTGTGTGTGTCCTCTTTCAAAAAGTGTCTATTTAGATTGTTTGCCCATTTTTTATTGGATTATTTATCTCCCTTTTGTTAAGTTGTATGAGTTCCCTATACCTTTTGGAGATAAAACTCTATTGGTGATAACATTGGCAAATATGTTCTTCCATGCAGTGGGCTTTCTTATTGTTTTATTGATGGTTTCATTTGCTGGGAAGAAGCTTTTTATTTTGATGTAGTCCCATTTGCTTATTTTCATTCTTAGGTTTCATTACCCTACGAGTTGTATCAGTAAAGATATCACTACAATAAATGTCTATTTTGCTACCTGTAGTTTCTCGTAGGAATTTTATGGTTTCCCAGCTTACTTTAAAGTCCTTTATCCATTTTTAGCTTACTTTTGTGTATGGTGTAAGTTGGTGGTCTAGTTAATTTTTTTGCATGTGTCTATCTAATTTCCCCAATACCAGTTATTGAAGAGATTGTCTTGATTCCATTGCATGCTCTGCCTCCTTTGTCAAATATTAATTGAGCATAATGGCTTGTGCTGATTACTGGGTTCTCTGGTCTGTTCCACTGGTCTATATGTCTGTTCTTTTGCCAGTACCAGACAGTATTGAGAACAGTGGCTTTGTAATACAGCTTGATATTATGATCCCTCCAACCTTGTTCTTCTTTCTCAGGACTGCTGCAACTATTTGGGGTCTTTTTTTATTTATTTATTTATTTTTATTTATTTATTTTTTTATTCCAGATGAATTTCCCCTAAGAATAGGAACTTGTAAAATATGCCTTTGGTATTTTAATGGGAATTGCAATGAATTCATAGATTGCTTTGGGTAGTATGGATATTATAATGATGTTGATTCTACCAATACATGAACACAATATATTCTTGCATTTGTTTATGTCTTCCTCTATCTCTTTTTGCTGTGTCCTGTAGTTTTCTGCATATAGGTCTTTTACTCAGGGCTTTTTATTATCGTCTCTAAGTTTTTTGATTACTGCTTCAATTTCATCTTTAGTTATGGGCCTGGTGAGTTTTTTATTTTTTATTTTTATTATTCATCTTGATTGAGTTTTGGAATGTTGTGTTTTTCTAGGAATATGCCCATTTATTCTAGGTTGCTTATTTTGTTGAATAGAGTTGTTCTTAGTATTTTTTTTTTAATATTTTGTATTTCTATAGAGTCTGTTGTTATTTCACCTTTTTCATTTCTGATTTTGTTTATTTGGGTCCTCTCTCTTTGCTTCTTGGTGAACCTGGCTAAAGGTTCATCAATCTTGTTTATCCTTTCAAAGAACCAGTTCTTGGTTTCATTGATCTTTTGTATTTTGTTTGTTTATTTGTCTGTTTGTTTGTTTTTTGGTCTCTGTTTTATATATACACCCTTTAGGATGGGTGCCAGATGCAAGGCTCATGGCTGAAGAGTGCTGCTGTGGGTGGTGCAAGCCTTTCCTAATCAGGATTGATTGGATATGAGTTTGAGGCAGGTAGGCACAGCAGGGCCAGGATGAGCAGGAATGGCAGGCAGGAGTGGCAGAATTGAACAAAATCCAACATCTATTCTGGATAAAAACCCTCAGCAAAGTGAGAATAAAGCAATTATAACTCAACATAATAAAAGCCTTATATGAAAACCTACAGTCAGACTTATTCATTTGCCTCCCAGCATAACCATTATGGCTTTTCTCAGTTTAGGTTCTTACAAGGGTATTTCTTAGATCACATGATCTCACACATCTAGAGGAAATGATGAACAACATAGACAGATGAACAAAAACAGACTCAGAGAAAGAGAAACACCAAACAGACTTTCAAACCTCAGAGGGAAAGTAGGGGAGGGTGGGGATAAAGGGAAAGAGATCAACCAAAGGACTTGTGTGCATGCATATGGGCCTGGCCAGTGGCCATGGACAATGGGGTGGGGGGGGGGGAGTGAGGGCATATGTAGGGAAGGGTTTGGGATGGGATTGGGGGGATGAGGACAATTATGTGATGTGATACCATAATCAATAAAACAAAGAAAAAGAAAAACCTACAGTCAACATCATACTCAATGGGCAAAAACTAAAACAATTTCCCCGAAGAAAAGGAACAAGAAGGCATACTCACTCTCATTACTCCTGTTTGAGATAGTACTGGAAATACTAGCCATTGTGATCAGACAAGAAGAAATAAAAAGCATTCAAATTGGAAAGAAGAAGTAAAATTGACATTATTCACAAATGATATTGTATATGGAAAACGCTAAAGATGCCATCTAAAATCAATGAGAAGTAATAAGTGTTCAGCAATGTAGCAGGATACAAAATTAAAACTCAGAAATCTATGGCCTTTTTATATAAAACTAAAGGCCCAGTGCATGAAATTCATGCACATTAAAAGGGGATTAATTAGAGGAAATAAGTTAATATTGCTATTTGCCCTTTATCTATAATAGAAGTGTCAGAGATGAAAGAAAATTAGTAAAATGTAATGAAAAGCTTCCTCATGTCAGAGTCTGGGATCCAGAGTCAAATCCCTGCCCACCACATGTGCCTCAAAATCACATGAGACCCAGACCTGTTCAGCCCCCACCCCCATTAGGCTAGATCTAGACTTGGCCAGTCCCACTTTTGTCAAGCCCCCTGGCCTGGTGCTAGGACAAGGGGGCATGGCATGAGGTCCCCAGCCCAGACTGGGGTGGGAGCATGGCCTGAGGCCCCCCTGTCAAGCTCCAGGCAGGGGGGCACAGTCTCAGGGGATGGGGGGAGCAGCCTGAGGTTCCCTAGCCCAGCACCACGATGGAAGCATACCTTATGGTCCCCCATCAATCCCTGCTGGGGGGGAGGGCATGGCCTCAGGTTCCCTGGCCTGGCACTGGGGTGGGGGCATGGCCTGAGGTTCCCTTGTCAAGTACTAAGGGAACAGGGGAGGGTATAGCCTTAGGTCCTGCTGATTGTTCATTAAGGCTCCTTATGGGAACTTGGCTTCTGCTGTAGGTGCAGCCATCTTTGTAACAGAGTGATGGTCAATTAGCATATTTTGCTACTGTTATGAATCTTCTTAGGTGACCCTGCTAACAGTTCTCCACCTATGGGTCACCACCCACAGGTTGAGAACAGCTGCTGTAGTGCCTAAGACCATTGGAAAACACAGATGTTTATATTATGATTCATAACAGTAGCAAAATTATGGTTATGAAGTAGCAATGAAAGTCATTTTATGGTTGGGGGGCACCACAACATGAGGAACTATATTAAAAAGTCACGACATTAGAAGGGTTGAGACCCACTGCATTATAGTAATTATGCTGATAATTCAGATATGACAAAGGGATGCCATAAAGTGTTTCATTTAAGTGAAAAAGTATGTATGTATAGGAAAATACAGCTATGTGGTTTGGTTCTATCTGCAGTTTCAAGCATCCACTGGGGGTCTTAGAATGTATTGCCCATGGATAAGAGGGGACTAATGTGTATAACAAAGCTACAGAAATTAAAATATTTTCAAACTGGAAATAAAATAGTCCAGAACCTAGAACTAAATATAAAATAAAGAATTTATTGAAGGGCCATTGTTTAATAGAGGATAAAAGCTGCCTTATTCAATAAGTTGTTTAAACTCTATGTCACTCCTTTATCATGACAAATTCCTGACAAATATCTAAACATTTCAACATGAACCATTAAAGTGCTACAATTGAGATTTTTAAAAAATAATCTTTTAAAAATAAGCTTTTTTAAGTATCACGTAAATCCAGAAGCCATTAAATATATAAATTTTAATTTGTTAAAATAATAAAGTCTTATGGCGCTAATCACCATTAGTGAAATGTAAACTAAACACACACGAAATTGGCAAGATAAAATATGGTTTTATCTCCTTCATGAAAAAGTCCTATAAATTATTTTTAAAGCATGAAAAAAGAATTAAAGATTAGAAAATAAGGACAAAACACTCAAAATATAAAACAATGGTCAATTCCTCTCATATCAAAAGAAACAGATGAAAACTGTCAGAATGTTTTTATCAGATTAGAAAAATCTCACAATGTGATAATACTATATTGCCAAGAATGTGGGGAAATGGATATTTCCATTCATTGTCAGTGGGAAGAGAAAAATACAGCCTATATGTGAATATAAACATTTAAATTCAAAATGCACATTCTCTTTGTCCCAGCAATTCTACTTCTGTGGATTTGTGCTATTCATTTCTCATAAATAATATATGCCCAACAGAAATCACTGCAGCATTTAGAAAATATTAAAAGCTTAGAAACAAACTTAATATTTATCAATAAGGAACTTGTTAAATAAAAAAATAGTACATTCATGTATAGCATAATATGCAGACATTAGAAAGGAAGAGGCAACTAATTTAAAATAATCTTGAAGATCTTGGAAGGGAACAAAAGGAAGCTGAAGAACCATAGGAATAGTCATTCACCATCTACAATAAAAAAGAAAACATCTATCCAAGTGTGTTTGTATGTGTTGGGCATTCTTTTTTTTTAATGTTTCCATTTAATATATATATATATATATATATATATATATATATATATATATAATTTATTTTTTTTACAGAGAGGAAGGAATAGAGAGTTAGAAATATCAATCAGCTGCCTACTGGGGATTCACCCGCAACCAAGGTACATGCCCTTGACAAGAATCAAACCTAGGACCCTCAGTCCACAGGCCGATGCTCTATTCACTGAGCCAAACCAGTTAGGGCATGTGTTGGGCATTCTTAACTGTATCTCTGGACCCACAACTGTGCCTGAGTTCAGGAGTTCAGGGATAAACTGGGTGCCTGAATGGGAGGAGGACTCCATCACTCTTTTCTGTTTGTAGCCTTGAAATTGTGTATGAAATACATTTATTACATGTACCTAAATTAAATAAATTTAACAATAGACCTACAAAACATTTCTGAAGCTCTTTAAGACTATTATACTCTGGATTAAAAGTGGTGATGAAGTAAGCGGAAGCTCATAGACACACTCCCAGGAACAAACTGGAGAAACAACTGAGATCTAGCTGGGAAGAACGCTGATAACCAAGGATGGAAAGTGGAGGCCACATATCACTCATAAGAAAGGCAGAGTCATGAAAGAGCTGGCCAGACTCCCATAATATCAGCTGAAGCTTCAAAGAAATAACTCAGCTGTGGGGTTTGTGACTGAAAATTCTGGGGTCTAATCCCCATGATGGGCTATCCAGCAGAGAACACCAGAACTGAGAAAGGTGTCCATATACATCTGGCTGTGAAAAATAGCAGGGTTGATGTCTTCCAGGAAGAGAAAGCTGGAAATGCAGACACTCTCTTAAATAGCCAACAGACAGCATTTTGAGTGCAGCCACTCACCTTGTGCTCTGTCAGAGAGAAGGCAGAGTGGACTGGAGCTGTGTGAGCAGAAGCTAGGATTGGGGGATCTGGGGTTAAAGCTTGGGAGACACTCTAGTATCATATGCTGAGTCATTCCCCTATGCTGTAGAGGTATCTTTCTCAGGCAAGCTCTTGCTATCCTGCCATTTTTGCTTGGGGGAAGACAGTTGACTCATCCTATTGGAAAATTCCTTTCCTCCTGGTGTGGAGTTTCTGGAGTTCATTAAGAAACTGAAAATAACAATTAGCCTCAATGTGGGATCCCTTAACATGACCCGTGTGGTTCAGGGCCCACTCAGGGTCTGGTTTCTGGAGAAGGCCGCACACTAAAATGAAGAGAGACTGGAAAAGAGTTAATTTGGGAAAATGGGGGCCAGGCAGGAAGTCCACCTCTAGTGGGAAGACTAACTGCTCTCTGGCCTTTTACCATTCTTTTATTGAGATTCTGAAACAAAGACATCTCTTAAAGGGGAAGTTCCAACAACAGAAAATCAACTTACATTTACATATGATTAACAAATTAAAGTTGCCTCAAGCACCACTATCTCAACTAGACAATGAGTTAATAGCTCTGACCATTCAGAGCCATCAAGGTTGGCTAGCTCTTTTTACATTTTATCTCCAGTGACAATGTTAGGTTTTGGTTCCCAGCATCTCCTGCCAATTCCTTCCTTTAAAAAATCTTGCATTTACGTACCAGGAATAAACATATAAGAACAAAAAAATGTTTAAGTCCCAATTTCAAAGTTCAAGAGTTCTAAGTCTAAGTTTCAATGTCTAAAAGTTTTGAGTCCAAGTTTCAATGCCCAAAAGTTCTGAGTCCAAAAGTTCTTCATGTGTACATGTCACCAATGATATCTTGAAGATGGACAAATGGTGGTGATACAGGTCTGACATCTCTGGTTTGGTCCTGGACAACCTGCAGCGACACACAGCTGCTGACTGCTGGCATGGCAAGGTGTCATCAGCGTCCTCCATGTCTGGACTGTTTCTCCTCCTGTCTTCATGGCTGGAACATTCCTGCTAATTCCTCTGTTGCAGGAACCCACATGGTCTTAGAGTTGTTTTCTGAAAATATACAAACATATCTCAACCAAAATTAATAAAGGAATCTTTTCTATAAATTTTACTTAGGATATTTTTAATTTTTTGCCCAAACAATTTTTCTTTGACTTATTTTGATACTATGTGTGTTTTTCATGGCTGTCTTACTGTTATCATTACAAATGAAAATTGGTTTTCAAAAGAAGAAAAATTTTTCTAGATGTAATTTACTTACAGGATATTTTTTTCTTACGTGGTATTTTTCCACTAGCCCCATTTTTTTCTATTTAATTATTAGGAGGCTTTTGGAAAAACTTTTTATAATGCTGTTTTGATAACTTTTAAATTTTAATGTTTTGTACAAAAACTATGACTGCTTTAGGGTTTATTGTATATTAAACAATTTTACCGTGAAATGGACTACCAATAGAAATTTTGGTTAATACTTTAGGAACAGCCTGTTGTATAATTAAATTTTCTTCAATATTAACTCATTTCATTTAGCCAATTTAAATTAATCTGAAAACTTGACTATTTTACTGTCAAATTTAATACTTTAACAACAATTTTAGTTTACTCTGTAAATATTAGTGGAAAAGATTATATGCATCCTTGAGAAAGCCCAGAGCACTCGTAGATTTAGGCTGGATTTAGATATAGGACAGTCGCCATCAGCCACTTCTCTGTTGCTTGGATCTCAATATGAGCTGTGCCAAGTCTCTTGTTTGTAGCTGGGTCTCAATCTGAGCTGGACCAAATCTGATGTTGTCTGGGTCCCGATCTGAGCTGGGTATGGGAAGCGTGAAGCAGCGATGGGGCAGGAGACATCCCTCAGAAGGGCTAGTGTTCAAGCCCCTACAGTGTTGGGAGGGTGAGGATCTGTGCCACACCTCTGTTGGCCCCCAAGTCCTCTCCTGATGGCCCTCTGTGGCTGTGCCTGTCTTAGGTTGTCCCTCCCTTGAGGAATCTTACCCGTCATTGGCTAACCAGCCATCCTCCGGGGCCAAGCAGAGTGATGTGAGGTTCAGTTCTGTCTCCTTGGTAGCCTACGCCCCTATGGCCTCCATGCCCAGTATTTGCCTTGGGATCCCCTCGCCTGCTGGCGGGGCCCCGGCATTGATCACATATCTTGGGGAACCCAGGTTTCTTCTCCAAGGAGGTCCCAGCTCATGCCATTATGCAAGAGACAGATCAATGGTGCCAGCCACCATGAGGCTTTAACCTCAGCATGAATTGAAAACTCAAGCAACAGCTGTGGGCAAATTGGATTGTGACAAGAGGGTTCCTCTTTGCAAATAAGGCAAGAAAGGCCAATATATAATGCTCAAGTACCTTCCCAGTGAGGCCCTCCACACAGTGGAAGGGATTAAATCCTTTTATGTCCTTTTAAATTGCTGCCAAACATTCAAAAATTAGATTTTTAATTTTGTTTGGAATAATTGTACAATATGCTGTTGTAAAATATCAAAAATTATAAATGACATTGTAGAATAATACCGTGCAAGGATATTCTTTGCTCTAAGCCAATGGCAATTCAAATTCAAACTGGCTGTCAATTTTTTTTTTGTATAGACAAGGTCTTAGTTACATTCTCTGCACCTCTCCCAGGAGCAAGTAGTGATATTCCTCTACTTTGGTGCAAGCCCGAAACCTCTCTTTAATTTTACACACAAAGGAGCATTGGTTTGATTTTGTGTCATACAAAAAGGGAAGCTGGGTGGCAGGACCTGTGTAATTATACTTCCTTGCCCCACCCATTTTCCTCCTGGATGACCAAGGTCCTTAGTATTATTGGTGACTACATTAGGCAAGGGATCAGCCCACATAAGGGCTTTTACCCATGAAGGGTCAGGAACATAAGTCCTAAACACTTCCACATTTCTCCCAGGTAATATTACCGTACAGATGAATACTGCTTAACATGGCAAGAAAGACATTCTCAGGTGTCAGGCGTCTGTACCGTCTCCTTCATCGTGTCCCAGGTGTTCTCCGGGCTGTTTGGTGTCCGGCTCATCCTCCTGCTCATCTTCAGTGGACTGCTTGGAGTCACTTCCCTCTGTAGCTGGAGTAATTGATTGTCTGCAGCTGCATGGTGTGGCTCCAGACGCAAGGTCCTCATTAGTCTGGCTAGTTTCTCTCCTGGATCCCTGTTGCAATTTAATATTTCTAGCAGGAATCCACACTGGTCTGGAAAAATTTTCTGGGAATATACAAGCATACCCTCTGCCAAAGGTTAATAATGGATCAGGTCCCTTCCATAAACCAGATTCGGGATCCTTCCATTTAACTAGACCATTTTATTTTACTCTGATGCCAATGTATTTCCATAGGCGTCCTTCCTTCATCATCACAAGTGAAAAAGTTTAAAGTAATTAAGGCTTGGTGCAACCTACCTGCGGTGATTTCTCCATCATCCCACCTTTTTGTTTTTCAAGTTGGGATTTTAGCCACTGATACTGTTATTCAATAATGGCCTATCCTTGGGAATTATATAGTATTCCTGTAATATGCTGGATTTTCCACTTTTTACAAAATTCCTGGAATTGACAGGTTGTGTAAGCAGGCCCATTATCAGTTTTAATAATTTTTGGAATTCCCATGACGGCAAAAGCAACTAGGCAACGATTAATAACCTGTTTTGCCGTTTCTCCTGTAGATGCAGTAGTCCATAGGACTTTTGAAAAGGTATCTATGGAGACATGTAATGCCCCGAGGCGTCCAAAGGAATTATAATGTGTTACCTCCATTTGCCAGATATGGTCTTTTAGCAAACCTCTGGGGTTGACTCCTGTGTTAGGCCCTTGAGGTAGATGTAACATGCAAGTTGGACACTCCTTAATAATCTGTTTTGCCTGTTGTCGAGTGATTGAGAATTGTTTAGACAACATTTTGGCAGGCTGATGTAAAAGCTGATGAGATTCTAAGGCTTCTTTTAATAAAGCAACCAGTTGATCAGCCTGTGCATTTCCTTTTGTTAAAGGACCAGGTAAGACACTATGAGCCCTGATATGAGTGATATAAAAAGGATATTGTCTCTGTTGTACAATCTGCTGAACTTGTTTGAATAGTAAAAATAAACTTTGGTCACTAAGCCATTTCAACCTGGCAGTGTCAATTCTATTCACTAAGTTTGCAGCATAAAAGGAATCAGAGACAATATTAAGAGGCTCTTGGAAATCCTGCAATGCAGCCTTAATAGCTTCTAGTTCAATTCTTTGTACAGAAATATGACTGGTCAGTATGACTCAGTCTGAATCTATTGTATGATAGGCAGCTTTCCCATTTGATGATCCATCAGTAAAAACAGTTAAAGCTCCAGGAATAGGTTCCTACCTAGTATTTTTTGGTATAATGATGGAGGTATTACATAAAAATTATAATAATTTATCTTTTAATAGATGACAGCTAAGTTCCCCTGAATATCCACTTAACCCAATTTGCCAATTTATATCAGTCTGAAATAACATTTCTAATTGCTTCCCAGTGAGGGGGAGGTAGATACACTGGGGCTCTTCCCCTTAAGTTGTTTACAATGTTTCCTAATTTGAAATAATAATTGGGCCAATAATTCTACATATGTAATTGCAGTTTTAGAGGATTGATGTCCTAGGTGGACCCATTCAATAATGGCAGGAGAATTTTTATTTTGAAATATGACTCCAGTGGGACTATTTGCAATAGGGTTAATTTGGCCCAATAAAGGCAATTCGGGCTGTACCCGTGCTACTTGGGCTGAGGAAATTGCCTGCTCAACCCTTAGCAACTCATTCCTAGCTTCATCAGTTAAAGTTCGGGGAGAAGAAAGATTAGAGTCACCTCTAAGTAAACTAAATAAATTTGTCATTTCTCCTGTAGATATCTTCAGATAAGGTCTTAACCAGTTAATGTCTCCTAATAATTTCTGAAAGTCATTTAAAGTTTTAAGACAAACTTTTCTTATCTCCACCTTCTGAGGCCTAATGCTTTGGTTTTCAATTATGGTTCCCAGATATTGAAAAGGTATTTCTTTTTGTACCTTCTCTGGAGCAATTCTTAAGCCCCATTTAGGGAGCTCCTCTTCTAATTGGGAGAACATGGCCAAGGTCTGTTCCTCCCGTGGGCTTGCTAAGAGCAAGTCATCCATGTAATGAATAATGTAACATTGGGAATATTTGCCCCTTAAAGGCTGAACAGCTTGAGCCACATATTTTTGACACAAAGTAGGGCTATTGGCCATTCCTTGAGGTAAAACCTTCCATCGATATCTTTTCATAGGCTCTATATTATTAATAGATGGCACTGAAAATGCAAATCTTTTTATCTTGAGGTGCCAAGGGAATTGTGAAAAAACAATCCTTAAGATCTACTACTATGAGGGACCAATTTAAAGGGATTTGTGAAGGCGCTGGAAGTCCAGGTTGTAAAGCTCCCATGGTATGCATAGTAGCATTAACAGCTCTAAGATCATGTAACAATCGCCATTTCCCTGTCGCCTTTTAAATATAGGGATTATAAGGACTATTGGAAGGTTCTATGTGGCCAGCCTTTATTTGTTCTTGTATTAATTCATGAATTTTACTTAATTTCTCCTTGGTTAATGGCCACTGATCCACCCATACAGGTCTATCATCTTTCCATTGTATAGGATCAGCATGAGGGTGAGGAGTCTGAGCAGTGACCACTCCTAAAAAGGTTGATATCCTATTTGAGTTATTAACTTCTTTCCTTTGCCAGTAACAATACATGCCTGTAAACCTTCTAAAATATATTTATTAATTTTTATTTGATAAGGCTTTCCATGCAATTTCAAGTATATTAAATCTGTTTTAAAATATTTCATTTAAGAAGAGAATAAATTTCTTGTATTTCTCTGGGCCCTTGAAGCTTTCCAAGAATCATCTCTGTTATGGCCTTGAAATTTTAACATGGAAAAAAACATCAAACAAATATTTATATCCATATATGAATTAAATATTATAATACCTTTTATTATTATCTTAAGATATCAATTAAATTTAGACTAGTTTTTGCATAGAAAATATTTGTTTGAGATCACAGAATTAATCCTCTTTTTTAATTAGACCAATAATAAGCAACTTATTTTGAATTCCTAATCATTAGAGAAAACACACTTTTTATTTTCTCAAAAACAAGTTATACTTTGGTTTTTTAATTACCACAACTATATAATTTCTCCCAATTTAATTTGCACTTTGAACTTTTAAAGCTGGCAAGTCAAATATATTTTGCTTTATATTTCTAAGAAAAATACAAGACAATCAATTAAGAGCTTCAATTCTGTCCTCTAGATTTTTTATGAGGCAAATTTAAACTTTACGTTTTTTTTGTTTTTTTTTTTTTATAATTAAGCAAACTTCCACAAAAATTTTTGCCACAGGAGTTTGGAGGAAGTTTGTAGCCATTCAAATGCAAGTTACCACATTCCTTAGCTTTACTGGGAGAATGGTCTTCATTATAGGATTGCCTTGTGTCTCTTTCCTTCCCCCACATCAAGCTTACTTTGGGAGAAGTTTCAACAACAGATCTGGCCACACATTTTTTCATGCTTAATAGATAAAGACAGATCTCAAAATTTTTTCTTTCTCTTTTGCTTTCCGGAGTAATAACTAGCACCCAATTTGGCCAAGATAACACCTAATTTGCAAATTCTTTTATAACTTTTAAACAAAGCATTGAGTAATCTTATTTCAAGAGAGCAGATGGCTCTGCACTCTCCTGCCACCTTTGAATTTCTCTGCACCAAAGGCAGTTTCAATAAGGAAGTTTCATTTCTTATTACAGATTTTAAATTCCAAATACAAACTAAGATTTTAATTTGCACAATAAACCACATTCTTTAAGCATACAAGCCAAAATTTTATAATAAAATTTACTTTATATTTATAACCTAATTCTTCCCCATTAGCCTGGTTAAAAAGGACATTCCCACCCTACTTACAGTTCGCGACTCTGCAGCTGGCCGTGGGCTTTTGAGTGCAGTGAATTTCCCTCACCTTTTCTTGGTGAATTTCCTTCACCTTCTCTCGGTGAATTTTCCACACCTTTTCTCGGTGTTATTTTTCCTCCTTCGCTCTAGGCGAAAAATACCTTCTCCTCCAGAAGTCCCACGTTGAAGGTGCCAGATGTGGGATCCCCTAACACGACACGTGTGGTTCAGGGCCCACTCAGGGTCTGGTTTCTGGAGAAGGCCGCACACTAAAATGAAGAGAGACTGGAAAAGAGTTAATTTGGGAAAATGGGGGCCAGGCAGGAAGTCCACCTCTAGTGGGAAGACTAACTGCTCTCTGGCCTTTTACCATTCCTTTTATTGAGATTCTGAAACAAAGACATCTCTTAAAGGGGAAGTTCCAACAACAGAAAATCAACTTACATTTACATATGATTAACAAATTAAAGTTGCCTCAAGCACCACTATCTCAACTAGACAATGAGTTAATAGCTCTGACCATTCAGAGCCATCAAGGTTGGCTAGCTCTTTTTACATTTTATCTCCAGTGACAATGTTAGGTTTTGGTTCCCGGCACCTCAAGGCAAAAGCTATTGTTTCATCCTATTGGAAAATCTCTCACCCCACCTGTGGACAATTGGTTGGGAATATTCCAGACTGAATTCAATCAGTCTGCAGGCAGAGGTGGTTGTCAAGAGGCTTTGTGTCTTTGTCTGATCTAATTAGTCAGAAATAGCAGTTTGGATCCCTACTGCAGACATCACCCCAGACTGCTCAATAAGGCAAACGTCAGTGGGATCCCAAGTGAATGCATCTGACACCTGGGGACCAGCTTCATAGGAGAAGAAAGTACAGATCAGAACAGGGTAAACCAAGATATGAGACTCAAACCATATACAGCCTCTGGGCTAAGGAATCCCTGATTCAGCTGGCATGATAACATTGGGGTTGAACCTCACTGGCAGCAAGTTAGAGGGGAGATCCCCCACACAAATGAGACATCTATCTCAGGTGAAAAAAGAAACTACACAACTGTACCCCTCAAGACACTTTCTACATAAGGTAATCCCACAAAGAGTGGGAGGCATAGCAGGTCTAGCTAATAGATAGAAGGAAATACAACAAGACAATTAAGGTGGGGAAATGAAGAAACAACCCCCAAATGAGAGAAAAGATGGAATCTGCAGAAAAAGAACTAAATGAAATGGAGGCAAGCAACCTATCAGAAATAGAGTTTAAAGCAATGGTTATAAAAATGCTTAAAGAATTTAGTGCAAATTACAACAGCATGAAAAGGGGAATTCAGGCCATTAATAAGAACAAGAGAAAAATAAAGAATGATGCATCTAACAAGAAGAACACACTAGAAAAGATTAAAAGTAGATTGGATGAAGCAGAGGACCAAATCAGGGATTTGGAAGGCAAGGTAGAAATAAATACCCAATCATTGCAGCAAGTAGAAAAAATAATTAAAAAGCAGGAAGATAGCTTAAGGGAACTTTGGGACAATGTGAAGCTTAATGACATCTGCTTTAACAGGATACCCGAAGTGGAAGAGGGAGAAAAAAGAACAGAGAACCGTTTTAAAGAGAACTTCTCAACCTGATGAAGGAAAATGTCACACAAGTTCAGGAGGCACAGAGAGTTCCAATCAAGATGAAACCAAAGATACCCACCTGCCTTAAACACATTATAATTTAAAATGACAAACGTTAAAGACAGTAATAATCTCAAAGGCAGAAAGATAAAGACAGAAAATTATCTACAAAGGATTTCCCATTAATATGTCAGCTGAATTCTCAACTGAGACACATGAAATAATCAAAGTAGTGAAAAGCAAGGACCTAAATCCAAGACTACTGTATCCAGAGAGGCTATCATTTAAAATTGAAGGTGAAATAAAAAGCTTTCCAGACAAAAAAAATTTAAAGAGGTACATTACCACCAATGCAAGAAATGTTAAAAGGACTGCTTCAAAGAAGATATGCAAATGGCCAAGAGACACATGAAAAAATGAAAAGGTCACTAATCATCACAGAAATTAAAACCATAATTAGATACCACCTCACACTTGTCAGAATGGCTATCATTAAAAAAAATCAACAAATAACAAGTGCTTGTGAGGATGTGGAGAAAAGGGACCACTTGTGCACGGCTGATGGAAATGCAGATTGGTGCAGCCACTATAGAACACAGTATGAAGTTACCTCAAAAAATTAAAAATGGCCGAAACTGATTTGGCTCGGTGGTGGAGCGTCGGTCTGCAGACTGAAAGGTCCCGGGTTCGATTCCAGTCAGAGACATGCACGTTGGTTGCGGGCACATCCCCAGTGGGGGGTGTGCAGGAGGCAGCTGGTCGATGTTTCTCTCTCATCGACGTTTCTAGCTCTCTATCTCTTTCCCTTCCTCTCTGTAAAAAATCAATAAAATATATTTTTTAAAAATTAAAAATGGAACTTCTGTTTGGCCCAGTGATTCTACTTCTGGGAATACTAAAAACCCCCAAACATCAATCAAAAAAATATATTCATTGGTATATTTTTAGCAGTATTATTTACAATAGCTAAGATTTGGAAAGAGCCAAATTGGTTCATCAGTAGATGAATGGATAAAAAAGCTGCTGGACATCTACACTATGAAAAACTATGCAGCTGTAAAAAATATCGATCTCTAAACATTTGGGACAGAATGGGTGGACCTGGAAAATATTATGCTAAGTGAAATAAGCCAAATTGAGAAAGACAGATAGCACATGATCTCACTTATTTGTGGAATCTAATGAACAAAATGAATTGATCAACAAAAAAAGACCCAAATCACGGAGGTATGGCAAAGTCTGACTTACCTTGATGTGTGATTGTGGGGGATAAGAAGAGATAAACCAAAGAATTCATGTACTTAGTAGTGGCCTGGTGCATGAAATCCATGCACATTGAAATAGAATTAATTTTATTATTAATTGTGGGGTGAGAGGAAATATTTTGATATTGCTATTTGCCCATCCTTTATAATAGAAGTGTCAGAAATGAAAGGAAATTAGTAAAATGTAAATGAACACAGCAGCTTCATATCTCTGGCAGGGGACACAGACAGGCAGCATCATGCACCTGACCACTGATGCAGGCAGGCAGCTTCACTTCAACATTGGTCAGGGACACACCCAGGTCAGGGACACAGGCAGGCAGCATCACCTCCTTGGCCCGGGATGCATGCAGGCAGCGTGACTTCAGAACAGGTAGGGACTCATGGAGGAAATGTCACATAAACACTGGGCAGGCCTGCACACAACTCTGCTGATGATGGCCTAAGCCAGGGGCCACCCTTGGAGCTGGGAAACCTCTGGTCTAGGCTATGTGGGGGCTGCCTCCACCAGGGGTTGCCCCATGCTGGGCCACACAGAGGCCCTCATAGTGATGGCAGTCCCTGCCCACCTGCTCCTGCTGTTCATGTCTCCTGCTGAGTGGTCATGAAGTTACAACATCCTGACTAATTTGCATATTCCTCTATCATTATATAGGACTAGAGGCCTGGTGCACAAAATTCGTTCAATGGTGGGAGGGGTGTCCCTCAGGCCAGACTGCACCCTCTCCAATCTGGGACCCCTCGAGGGATGTCCGACTGCTCTTTCACAATCCAGGACTGCTGGCTCCCAACTGCTCACCTGCCTGCCTTCCTGATTGCTCCTAACTGCTTCTGCCTGCCAGCCTGATCACCCCTAATTACTTCCCAGCCTGATTGATACATAACTGCTACCCTGCTAGACTGTTTGCCCCTAACTGCCCTCCTCTGCAGGCCTGGTTACCCACAACTGCCTTCCCCTGCAGGCCTGGAATCTCCCAACTTCCCTTGCCTGCTGTCCATCTTGTGTCCACATGGGGCAGGATCTTTGACAACATAGGGGCAGCAATTGTGTGTTGAAATAATAGTCAATCTGCATATTACTCTTTATTAGATAGATAGAGGCCTGGTGCATTGGTGGGGGCTAGCTGGTTTGCCCTGAAGGGTGTCCCAGATTAGGGTGGGGGTTCCCTTTTGGCATGGAGCAGCTTGGGCAAGGGGCTTGTAATGGTTTGCAGACTGGTCATGACCCCAGGCAACCCAAGCTGAGGCTCTGGTATCTGGGGTTTATTTAGCTTCTACAACTGAAACTTTGTAGCCTGGAGCAGAGCCAAGCCTTATGCTGCTCTGTAGTGGCAGCCATATCTGTTGGGATTTATGTATTTTCTATAATTGAAACTTTGTAGCCTGGAGTAGAGGCCTAGGCCGGCCACAATAGCAGAAGCTTGGTTTCCTCCATTTCCAGGGGAAATCCTAGTCTTCTGCTCTTACAGCTCTGTGGTTGCCGCTGTTTCTGTTGGGATTTATTTACCTTCTACAATTGAAACTTTGTAGCATTGAGTGGAGGCTTAGGCTGGCAAGGGCAGGAGGAAAGTTTGGCTACCTCCATTGTTGGAGAAACCCAAGCCTCCCTCTTGCTCTCTATGGCTGTAGCCATCTTGGTTGGGCTTATTTGCATATTTGCTCCTGATTGGCTGGTGGGCACGGCTTGTGGATGTAGTGGAGGTGCAGTCAATTTGCATATTACTCATTTATTGGATAGGATATGCATAGCCCATAAAAACGGGCAATGCAATAGGGTTGTGAAGACATGGGAGAGGAGGGAGGTAGGATCTGGCAGTAAGGAGAGATGGGATGAATGTGAGATATCTATAATACTATTACAATAAAAATATATTTTTAAAAATAATATCATACTCTGAACACCACTGTCTTGGTGCCTACTCTGATAAAACAGAGAGAATATTTTTCAGCTAAACATGAACTTAATTTCATGAGTTTTATTTTTCTCAATCCAGTTGACCTTCCATATTTACCACCTATCAGTCTTGAAAACTAAACTTTTCTTCCAGATTAGCTCTGCCACAATTATTATCCTATATAATAAAGAAGTAATATACAAATTGACAGTCAAGTTGGCTACCCCCATGTGATCACAAAATGGCCACCACAAGATAGCTGACAGGGGAGGGCAGTTGTGTGTAATCAGGCAATCAGGGGAGGGAAGTTAGGAGTGACTAGGATGGCAGGAGTGGGCAGTTGGCTACCAGGCCTGCAAGTAAGGGCATTTATGGGTGACCAGGACAGCAGGGGAGAGCAATTAGAGGTGACAAGGCCAGCAGGAGAGGGCAGTTGGGTGCAACCAGGTCTGTAGGGGTGGGGGGGCAGGTGGGTGGGGGGAGGGACCAGGCCTGCAGGGGTGGGCAGTTGGGGGCAACCAGTCCAGCCGGGGTAGCAGTTATTGGTGACCAGGTCAGCATGGGAGTGCAATTGGAAGGGACCAGGCCTGCAGGGGTGGGCAGTTGGGGGCAATCAGGCCAGCAGGGGAGTGCAGTTTGGGGCAACAAGGCCAGCAGGGGAGGGGAGGCAGTTGGGAGTGCAGGCCTGCAGGGGAGCAGTTAGGGGTGACCAAGCCTGCAGGTGAGAAAAGTTGTGGGGGACCAGGCCAGCAGGGGAGAGAAGTTGGGGTCAATCAGGCTGGCAGGGGAGTAGTTAGTGGGTGATCGGGTTGGCAGAAGCTGTTAGGGGAAATCACACAGGCAGTCAGGAAAGTGGTTGAGATCCATCAGTCCCAGATTGTGAAAGGGATATCCCAGATTGGAGAGGGTGCAGGCTGGGCTGAGGGATCCCACACCCCTGTGCACGAATTTCATGCACTGGGCCTCTAGTATTCCTATAGGAGTGGTCACTGTGTGTCTCAGTGAAAAGAAATATGAACCCTTAACCTACCAGCTTTCCTACTGCTTGTTCTGTTGATTAGTTCTGAGCCCTTGAATAAAATATTATAAATAATATTTCATATTATAGGAATATAGTGCCACCTGTGGATATTCAGATTATTGTTTCAGAAATATTCCTTGCAACCCTTCCAATCTTTTTCATGGGTCAGCATGCTTACACATTCTTGACTTGGTTTTGGCTCCACATTTTCTTTTGTCATGTTTTGAAAATCCAATGAATACAATGACATCTGTGAAACTACTAATTCAAAGACCCAGAAAACTTAAAAATATCATTCCTGGATTCTTCTTTGACATCTTGCTTCTGAATACAACCTATTAAATGTACCCTCAAATTCCCAAAGGGACTCTTTCAGGATAGGGAAAGTTTGAGAGAAACTTCCCAGGCAGCTCTTCACTTGGTGAAGCCAATATGTCTCTCAGGATCTGCTCATGGTCCTCCTCTACTAGGGGACATGTCACTGGTAGATTACGGGTTTATGCTTTTTATCACTGAGACACACAGTGACCACTCTTATAAAACCATAATATTATGGCGAAACTAATCTGGAACAAAAGTCTTAGATTTCAAGAACAGACTTGACTCAAGTAAGGACATCTGTATATGTTCAATGGCTCTGATGATTAGTAAATTTGGAAGGTCAACTTGTTTGAGAACAATAAAATTCATGAAATTAAGTTAATATTTAACTGGCAAACTTGGCACTTAGGGTTTATAAGTCATGGTATGAATTACCACGGTCAAGGATAGAATCTCTTTCCTTTTAGATTTCAGAGATTGTTGTTCTGACATCAGAACAGCCTCCCACACTCTGTCTAATAGTGCATCTAAAGGAAAGATGTTGAAGACAAATTATATAGTACAGTTGGAACAACTGATCTCATGAAGATGGAGCATGAGTGTATTCACTCAAAAGGTACAGAGTAATGTTCCATTCTCAAAACACATCTGCATTTACATTTACTTTCAATAATAATAGAACCACTATTAATTTTTTGTATTAGATGGCAGTTGACATGGGTAATATTGTATGTTTTCTGTTGAATTTTCTCTAAAATGACTCATAGAGAGAAAGAAAAAAAAACATGCTAAATTTTTCCTTCTTTTTAAAATTCCTATTGCCACTCCCCCCCCCCCCACACACACACACCCACAGCAATTACTCATAACCATACTCTATTGTTAGTGAGACAGGATATGGAATTTTGGAATCTCAATTCAGTTTTGAAACTGATTTCAAGTTCCTCTGGACCTACTTCAATTGTCAGGGAAATGCCCTCTTTGCTATTCTAGAACAGTTTTTTGTTTGTTTGTTTGTTTGTTTGTTTCTCCTCATCATATTTATCTGAAAAAATCTCTAAATAAGTTCTATAAGTGGAACTTTTATATACTTTTACCGAGTGACTTGGAAAGTTTTGAAGTCATATTTTTATTATATTTTATTATTTAAAGTATTACAAATAGTAGTACAAATATCTCCTTTTTTTCTCCCCCATTAACCTTCCCCTGGCTTCTCCTACTCCTGGCACATGCCCTCACCTCACCCACTCAGTGTCTTGTGTCCATTGGTTATGCTTCCCCCCCAAGCATTCCCGCTGTAGTTTGACAGTCTGTTTGATGCTTCTTTGCCTCTGTATCTGTTTTTCTTCATCAGGTTATAATGTTCTTTATTTTCCATAAATGAGTGAGATCACGAAGTATTTCTCTTTCACTGACTGGCTTATTACATTCAGCATAATGGCATAATGTTCTCCAGTTCCATCCAGGTTATTGCAAATGTTAAGAATTATTGTGTTTTTTTGTTGTTGTTGTTTGTTTGTTTTGTTTTTTTACAGCAGCATAGTATTTCATTTTCTAGATGTACTATAGTTTTTTCATCCAATCATCTGCTAATGGGTATCTAGGCTGTTTCTAGATCTTAGCTATTGTAAATTGTGCTGCTATGAACATAGCGGTGCATATATCCTTTCTAGTGATTGTTATTTCTAGTTTCATGGGATATATTCCTAGAAGTGGTATTACTGAGTCAAATGGTAGTTCCATTTTTAATTTTTTGAGGAAACTCCATTGTATTATCCATAGTGGTTGCACCAGTCTGCATTCCCACCAGCATTGAAGAAGGGTTCCTTTTTCTCCACATCCCCTCCAGCATTTGCTTGTTGATTTGTTGATGATAGCCATTGGACAAGTGTGAAGTGATACCTCATTGATGATAGCCATCTGACAAGTGTGAAGTGATACCTCATTGTTTTGATTTGCCAGATGATTAGTGACTTTGAGCATGTTTTCATGTGCCTCTTGGCCTTCCTTCTGTCTTCTTTTGAAAATATTCTATATAGGTCCATTGCTCATTTTTTAATTGGATTATTTATTTCCCTTTTATTTAGTTGTATAAGCTGCCTGTAGATGTTGGAGATTAAAACTTCATCAGTGATAACATTTGTAAATATGTTCTCCCACACAGTGGGCTTTCTTGTTGTTATTTTGTTGATGGTTTCTTTTGCTATAAAAAAGCTTTTTATTTTGATATAGTCCCATTTGTTTATTTTCTCTTTAGATTCCATTGCTCTAGGGGCAGTATCAGTGAAGACGTTCTTTTGACAGATGTCTGAGATTTTACTGCCTGTGGACGCCTCTAGTATTTTTTTGGTTTCCCAACTTATGTTTAAGTCCCGTATCCATTTTGAGTTTATTTTTGTGAATGGTGTAAGTTGGTGATCTAGTTTCATTTTTTCTGCAAGTGTCTGTCCAATTTTCCCAACACCATTTATTGAAGAGACTATCTTGACTTCATTGTATGTTCATACCTCCTTTGTCAAATATTAACTGAGTATAGAGGTTTGGGTCGATATCAGGATTCTCTATGCTATTCCATTGATCTATATGTCTGTTCTTGTGCCAGTACGAGGCTGTTTTGAGAACAGTGGATTTGTAATACAGCTTGAAATCTGATATTGAGATCCCTCCTACTTTGTTCTTCTTTCTCAGGATTGCTGTGGCTATTCAGGGTCTTTTTTTGTTCCAGATGAATTTTTGGAGATTTCTTTCTAGGTCTATGAAGTATGCCATTGGTATTTTAATGGGGAGTGCATTGAACTTATAGATTGCTTTGGGAAGTATGGACATTTTGATGATGTTGATTCTATCAATCCATGAACATGGTATGTTCTTCCATCTGTTTACATCTTCAGCTATCTCTTTTTTCAGTGTCATGTAGTTTTCCGCATATAGGTCTTTTATCTCCTCAGTTAAGTTTATTCCTAGGTATCTTAGTTTTTTTGGTGTGATGGGAAATGGGATTGATTTTTTAGTCTCTGTTTCTGCAAGTTCACTATTGCCGTATAGAAATGCCATAGATTTCTTGGCGTTAATTTTGTATCTTGCTACATTGCCAAATTCACTTATTACGTCAATTAGTTTTTTTGATGGAGTCTTCTGGGTTTTTTTTATGTACAATATCATGTCATCTGAAAATAAGGACAACTTTACTTCTTTTCCAATTTGGATATCTTTTATTTCTTCTTCTTATCTAATTGCAATGGCTAGTACTTCCAGTACTATGTCAAACAGAAGTGGTGAGAGTGGACATCCCTGTCCTATTCCTGTTCTTGGAATGGTTTTAGTTTTTTTTTCATTGAGTATGATTTTTGCTGTGGGTTTATCATATATAGCTTTTATTATGTTGAGGTATGATCATTCTATTCCCACCTTGTTGAGAGTTTTTATCAGGAAATGGTGTTGGATTTTATCAAATGTTTTTTTTTTTTTTTTTACACTTGATCTTAGCCAAAAGGCCGAGAAGCGATTGCTTTTTTTTTTTTTTGCATCAATTGATATGACTATATTATTTTTATCTCTCAATTTGTTTATGTGATGTATCACGTTTATTGATTTGCGGATATTGTACCATCCTTGTATTCCCAGAATAAATCCTATTTGGTCGAGGTGTATGATCTTTCTCTTGTGCTGCTGGAACCGATTTGCTAGAATTTTGTTGAGGATTTTGGCATCTAAGTTCATGAGAAATATTGGCCTGTAATTCTCTTTCATTGAGTTGTCTATATCTGGTTTTCATATTAGGGTGATGCTGGCTTCATAGAAGGAGTTTGGAAATGTTCCTTCATCTTGAATTTTTTGGAATAGTCTGAGGAGGATAGGTTTTAGTTCTTCCTTGAATGTTTGGTAAAACTCTCCTGTGAAGCCATCTGGCCCTGGGCTTTTCGTTGCTGGAAGCTTTTTGATTATGCTTCAATTTCTTCCATAGTTAATGGCCTATTGAGATTTTTAGATTCTTCTTGATTGAGTTTTGGAAGGTTATATATATTTTTTAGGAATATGTCCATTTCCTCCAGGTTATCCAGATTGTTGGAGTAGAGTTGTTCATAGTATTTTATAACAATCCTTTTATTTTGGTGGGGTCTGTTGTTATTTCACCTCTTTCATTTCTGATTTTGTTTATTTGGGACCTCTGTCTTTGTTTCTTTGTTAGCCTAGCTAGAGGTTCATCAATCTTGTTTATCCTTTCAAAGAACCAGCTCTTGGTTTTGTTGATCTTTTGTATTGTTTCTTTGGTCTCTGTGTTGTTTGTTTCTGCTCTGATTTTTATTATTTCCTTCCTTGGGCTTTTCTTGTTGCTCTTTTACTAACTCTTTGAGTTGTAAAGTAAGATAATTTATTACCATTTTTTCTTGTTTTTTGCAGTATGCTTGTAGAGTTATGAAATTCCCTCACAAGATTGGTTTTGCCTTGTCCCATGCATTTTGGATTGTTGTGTTTTCATTGTCATTTGTTGCCAGGATGTTTTTTTACTTATTCCTTGATTTCTCTGGTAACCCAGTCCTTCTTTAATAGCATGATGTTTAGTCTCCATGTGTTTGATTTCTTTGGATTATTTTTATTGTAGTTGATTTCCAGTTTTATGCCACTATGATCTGAGAAGATGCTTGATATGATTTCTATCTTTTTGAATTTGAAGAGACTTTGCCTATGTCCCAACATGTGGTCTATCTTTGAGTATGACCCATGTTCTCTTGAGAAGAATGTATATTCTGTGGCTTTGGGGTGGAATGTTCTGAAGATGTCAATTAATTCCATCTGGTCTAGTGAGTTATTTAGGATTGATGTTTCTTTGCTAATTTTTTGTTTAGATGATTTGTCCAAAGGTGACAGTGAGGTATTAAAATCTTCTACTATGATTATATTGCTATTAATCTCTTCCTTAATGTCCTCCAGCAGTTGTTTTTTTTTTTTTTTTTTTTTTTTTTTTTTTAATGTATTTGGGTGCTCCTGTATTGGGTGCATATATGTTTACCAGAGTTATTTCTTCTTGTTGGATTGCTCCCTTCAGTATTATGAAGTGGCCTTCATTATCTCTTGTTATGTCCTTCGCTTTTAGATTTAATTTGTCAGATATAAGTATTGATACCCCAGATTTTTTTTTCATTTCCATTTCCTGGAAAACCCTTTCTTACCCCCTCACCCTCACTCTGTGTGCATCTTTTTTTTTTTTTTTTTTTTTTTTTTAAATGGGTTTCTTGTAGAAAGCAGATACTTGGGTCTTGTTTTCTTATTCAATCAGTTACCCTGTGTCTTTTGATTGGAACATTTAATCCATTTACATTTAAAGTTATTATTAACAGGTACTCATTTGATGCCATTTTTATTTTATACCTTTGTGTTTTCTTCTTCGGTTCCTATATCTTTATTTTTATAGTAGACCCTTTAACATTTCTTGCATTGCTGGTTTGGTGATGATAAATTCCTTTAGTCTTTTTTTGTCTGTGAAGCTCCTGATTTCACCTTCAATTTTGATTGATAGATAGTCTTGCTGGGTAAAGTATTCTTGGATTCAGACCCTTCCTTTGCATGACTTTGTATATTTCATCCCATTCCCTTCTGGCCTGATGAGTTTCTGTTGAGAATTCAGTTGCTAGTCTGATGGGGGTTCCTTTATATGTAACTTTCTGTCTCTCTCTGGCTGCTTTTAAGATTCTTATTTTGTCATTGGTGCTTGCCAATTTAATTATAATGTGCCTTGGCATGGGACTCTGCAAGCTTCTTGTATTTGTGTGGGTTTTTTCTTCTCTATCTCAGGAAGGTTTCCTGTCATTATTTTTTGAAACAGAGTTTCTATGCCTTCCTCAGTTACCTTTCCTTCTGGAACCCCTATTATTCTAATATTGTTTTGTATTGTATTGTCCCAAAGTTCCCTTAGGCTCTCCTCCTGTTTTTAATTTTTTTTTTTCTAGAAGCTGCTCTAATTATGTATCTTTTTCCATCTTGTCTTCTAGTTCACTGATTCGGCCCACTGCTTCTTCTAGACTACTTTTGATGTTTTATATTGAGTTCTTTACAGTAGGGATGTCCTTTTTCATTTCTTCTTGGCTCATCTTTATTTCCTCTTGGTTCTTCTTCATTTCCTCTTGGTTCTTACTCATATTGTCAAATTTGTCTTCCATTCTTTTTAGCCATCTATGATCATTACTCTGAATACTTGCTCTGATAGGTTGCTTGCCTCTAACTCCTTTACTTCCTTTTCTGGTGATGCCTACTTTTCTTTCATGTGTGGGCTATTTCTTTATCTCCCCAGGATCTCTCTTTTCATGATGTCTGGTTATGTAGTTTTCTTTCTCCTGCATTGATTTAAAGGCACAAAATACAACACTACCAGGTACAACACAAAAGGCACTGAACAGGAATGTATTTGTGATATTAATAACCTCTAATAAAGGTGACCACTAGAGAAAGGCAAATTAGTGGATAGGAGAGAAAGAAGAAAATTTTTTTTTTAAAAAAGTGGGAAAAGAATGAGATAGAAAAAAAGAAAAAAAAAAGGTGTGTCCAAATGAAATTGGGAAACAGGAAAAAAGAGAGAGAGAGAGAGAGAGAGAGAGAGAGAGAGGGAGATGAGAGAGTAAGAGAGAAGAAACAGACTAAGAGAGAAAAGGGGACAAGCCATATATATGTGGGGAAAATTCCAATAGAACAACCACTAATCCCAGAAAATGCCAGCAACAGTGCTTGGAGATTATTACAAATATCAAGCAAGTCAAGGATAAACAGAAGTTAAAAAAAACAAAGGAATTAAAAAATAGTAAGCAACAATAACAACAAAAGAATATGCAAATCAATCTCACTTAAAAGCATAAAAAATCAATATAATCAACATTCACGCAAACAACAACAAAAGAACAGAGAGGAAAACAGTTTTTGTGCTTTTTTTTTTTTTTTTTTTAATAGTTAAGATAGCAAAGAGAGAGGTATGTATGCCCATGGAGCAGGGGGTTGGAAATTAGGTATATAAGTAGGGTGAGATTTTTAGCAGGAGGTATACAGAAAGAATAGAGAAAAACTAAAGCAGGAAAGGGTTAAGACAAACAGGACACGAAAAGGGGAAAGGTTAATAAGAGAGTTGAGATAGGGTTGAATGCTGCTATTGTAGAGATCAAAATAGAATGAAGAACACTAATCCCAATGTAAAATAAAGAGAAAGTAAAATGGTAGTTGTAAAAAAGAAAAAGAAAAAGGAAACAAAAGATGCAAAATAGCAGTAGTAATAATGATGATTGAAACTAAAATAATGTAACAATTGAAAAGGTAAAATCAAGTGAGGAAAAAAGAAAATAAATGTTTTTAAGTAAAAGATGCAAAAAATGGAAATAAAATTAAAAATAGGAAAATTAGCATAAAAATGTGCAGTAATGAAAGTCATTCACTTCCTCTGTTATTCTATTTGGCACACCTGTTTCTCAGTCCAGAGTGTATTGAAGTTCCCTGTGTTCCACTGCACCTCAGTTTTGTAAGCTAGTCCTTAATTTTAAGTAGGCTATTTCTTAGTTATTTGTGTCCTTTTATTTTTGATTAATTAAAAGTAATAATAAAAAAGCCAGTTTATAATTCAGCCCCTAGATGGCAGTGTTTCTTGATTGACTTCCTTCTCTTTTTGGCTGCTCTACCCTTCTTTCTCTATGGCACTCTCTATGGTTTGTGGAGGTGGGCTGCCTAGGAGCTGGCTCCCAGATGGTTTCTTCCCCCTCTGATCCCCTGTTTCCAGGAAGGCAATTCCCCCCTGCAGTCTCCCAAGATATGCCAAACTGGGCAGTCCGTCCCTAGTACTCAGAAGCAAGGGGATGAAGGGTATCAGGCTCAGGATGGGTTTGTGCCAAGGTGTCCAGATGTTCCATTTTTGGCAGGACAGTCCCAATTCTTAACAATTTATCCCACGTCCCTTGGCGTTTTAATAATGTCCCGATTTTTGGGAAGATCACACAAGACCTAGTACTGGGTCTTGCAGCGTGTGATTCTATCTGCAACCACTGCCACTTTTAGAGCTGCCCTGGCCGCATAGATGCTGCAGCTGCACTTTCGGAGCTGCCTTGGCTGTGCAGTCGCCACAGCAACTGGCACCACAGCAGGGACCCAGATCCCTCACACACTGGACCTTTCCATGGGTGAGTGAAGAACTTCCTTGAATCCACATTTGTGCCAATTGGGGCATCTCAGCTGTTCGGTGGTCTCCACTGTTGTTGGTTTTTCAGGCCTCAGATAAGATCCTCTTTTCTTTATAAGATGGAGTAGTTTTCCCTCTGAGCCCATAGCTCTGGGAGGCCTCCTTTCTTGATAAGTCTGGCTAAATATTTATCAATCTTATTTATCTTTCCAAAGAATAAGCTCTTGGCTTTATTGATCTGTGTTGGATATTGTTTTGTTAGTCTCTATGTAATTTATTTCCAGAGTTATTTTCATTATTCCATTCATTCAATTTACTTATTATCGTTACTTTTCTTGTTATTTTTCTAGTTCTTTCAGATTTGGTGTTTTTTTTTTTTTTTTTTAATATATTTTATTGATTTTGTACAGAGAGGAAGGGAGAGAGATAGAGAGTTAGAAACATCGATGAGAGAGAGTCATTGATCAGCTGCCTCTTGCACATCCCCCACTGGGGATATGCCCGCAACCAAGGTACATGCCCTTGACCAGAATCGAACCCGGGACCCTTCAGTCTCCAAGCCGACGCTCTATCCATTGAGCCAAACCGGTCCCGGCGGATTTGGTGTTTTTAATTGAGATTTTTTTCTTCTTCTTGAAGTAGGTCTATAATGCTATTAACTTCCCTCTCAGGACTGCTTTCTCTGTATCCCATAGATTTTGGGGTTGTTGTGTGTTCATTTGTTTCCAGGAAATTTTTATTTTTTTCTTAATATCCTTGGTAACTCATTCATTGTTTAATAACATATTACTTACTCGCCATGTGTTTGTATGTTTTTGAGTATTTTTCATTGCAGTTGATTTCTAGTTTCATCCTCTTGTGATCTGAGAAGAAATTTGATATGATTTAAATCTTCTTGAATTTTTAAAGACCTATTTTATTTCCTAACATGTGATCTGTACCTGAGAATGTCCCATGTGCAAATGAAAATAATGTATATTCTACAGAAAGTCTACCCAGTCATGTCAGTGGGGTGTTAAAATTTTCTACCATGACTATATTGTTATCTCTCCCATAAAATCCTCCAAGAGTTGTTTTTCTTTTTTATTAATATACTAGTAGCCCTGCACACAAATCTGTGCCCCGGTAGCTCTCTGCAGGGCCTGGCCACTCTGTGCCTGCTGCCCAGAGGCTCTCCACAGTCCAGAGGCCCACCCGTACCCCAACCTGACCAGAGGCCCCTTGGCGGCTGGGTGCAGAATGCTAACCTCGTCATCGGGGAGATGACACAAGCATTTGGTGCCCTGGCCTAGCCTAAGGTGACCAGACGTCCTGCTTTTGGTGGGAAAGTCCCAATTTTTAACAATTTGTCCCGAGTCCCATGGCGTTTTAAAAAATTCCCAATTTTTGGAAAGAAAGCACTACAAGCTAGGGAACGGCAGGAGAACGGGAAAGGAATATACGGTTTTCGGCGGCCATGTGGCTATTTAGCCAGGATATAAATTTTACATTATTTTTGTTAATTTTATAATGTTAAACTTTAATAATAACAAATAATTGTTGAGAACCAATTATCGAGAACTGCTTATCAAAGTTTGCAAAGACGAAAACATTTTGTAACTGTCTCTCAGATGATACATGTATTGTGTGCTAGTAAGCTAGTTAAACAAATGATGTCATTACAAATCAGCTATTCAGATAATTTAGGTAAGTTATTTATTTCATAAATACATACATTTTCTTGAATTTAGAAGACAGTACATGTATTATTTATATTTTATAGTGGCGGCAAAATGTCTAGCACGGGCCTTGAAAGTGACACGACTTACCTTACAGTTAAGTGTTGAGATTTTGAAAAACCAGTCGGCAGGAGATAAGCGATTTTCCCAGCAGACCGCCAGATGAAAACGTCCTGGTGGAAGCCACCTCCTTCATCTTCTGGGACCCGTGCAGCTCCCTGCCTCTGCCCACCTGGTGTCCATCCCTTCCAAGAGTTGTTTTGAGTAGCTGGAGGCAGCAGCGGAGAGGGGAGAAATTCCCCTGTGCCCCCTGTGCCCCGATGAGACCCCAAAATCCCCAGTGACTGCTTGGACACTTTTCACTGTGTTCTGTTAGGAGGCTTAAAGGCACAGCTAGAAATTCTTCCATTCTCCTTTTCAGGCTTATCAGAAACTAAGATCTTTATCTGTAGGAAAAATGTGGCATTTTAAATTTCAAGCAGCTGGAGGCTGGGAACAGGTTGATGGGCCTGCTCCCTCTTCCCTCTGCCTTTTTTAAATATTTTAAAATAATGGGAGATTTGAGGCATGACTATGCATTTTTGAAGGACATAGAAAGAAGGTTTGAAGGCTAATTTAAAATAGTGAAGGTTTTTTGAAGGTTGTGCATGTGATGAGAAGGGGAACAGGGAAAGGTTGAAAGGAAGAAAAAAGAAGCATCAAATAGGAAGGAATTAGTATCCCTATTGTAGGAAGGAAGCTGGGGCACAGAAAGAGAGAATGTCCTGGCAGGTTAGCTAGAGAAGCAAAAAAAAAAAAAAAAAAAAAAAAGGGGGTGGGGTGGGGAGACTCAGACTCCAAGGGTTTTTAACTTAGAGGAAGAGGACTGATAGGACCTCTAAGGCCCCAAGGGTAACCTTACAAATGGAGGGCAAACCTATTAGTTTTCTGGTGGACACTGGGGCAGCCTATTCAGTCTTGATAGAGCCAATGGAACCCATAACATCTAAGACATCAGTCCAGGGAGCTACCGGACAAACTGCCTGTTTTCCTTGGACATCAAGGACTGTGGACCTTGGAAGGAACATGTACTGGGAATACAGCTGCTGAACTGGACTGAAGTGGAACAATGGGCCTTTGAGGAGCTAAAGAAGGCTCTTGTCTCAGCACCTGACCTAGCCTTGCCAGATGTCACGAAGCCCTCCCACCTTTACGTGAGTGAGGTAAGGGGCATTGCCAAAGGGGTTCTTACTCAGATTCTAGGTCCCTGGAAGAGACCTGTTGTCTATATGTCTAAGAGGACAGACCCTGTGGTAGCAGGGTGGCCAGAGTCCTCTGGGCAGTGGCCACCACAGCATTGCTGGTGAAGCAGGCAGATAAGCAGACTCTGGGCCAGGAGCTAGCCCTGACAACACCCCATGCTATTGAGGCCCTCTTTTGAGGTGATCCAGAGAGATGGATGTCAAACATCAGAATCACCCAGTGTCAAGCTCTTCTCTTGGACCAGCCCTGTGTCCAGTTCCATAAGACACCGGCCATCAACCCAGCCAGCCTGCTTCCAGATGATCCAGAGGAACCCATTCATGATTGCATAGAGGTAACAAATGCAGTACTGCCATCATCACCAGACAAGATACTATTCACAGATTGAAGCAGTTACGTTCAGGGTGGGATCTGATATACAGGGGCAGCAGTAATCACCCTGGACCATACCACTTGGGCACAGTTACTAAACTTTTAGCCTTAATCCAGGCCCTTCAATGGAGACACAGTGCCATCCCCCAGGAAGGAGGGTTACCAACTTCAGCCAGAAAGGACATTAAAAATAAGGAAGAGATTTTAGCTTATTAGAGGCCATCTGGCTCCCAAAGGCAGTTGCAACAGTGCATGGCAAAGGACATCAGAAAAGGGAGACAATTGAAGCCAGAGGAAATAGAGCCAGAGACCAAACTGCTAAGGAAGACACCCCCCTCCTCCCCCCCAAAAAACCAAAAAAACCTGTGGGGCCTTTACAAGTCTTAGTAACCCTGCCAGACCCCGACCTACACCAAACAAGAGGAGCAATTGGCTGAACAGAAGCAAGCCATTGAAGGACCAGATGATTGGTAGACCTTAACAGATGACAGACTGTTGGTCCCAGAGGCTCTAGGTCGGTCGTTAGTTGCCCAGTTACACCAGGTTACCCACTTAGGCATCACTAAGACTTCTGAACTTCTGTGAGGCAGATACTATCAAGCTTAGATAAGATAAGTAAAAGCCTAGTTGCTAGAAGTACTGTTTGTATACAGGTAAATGCTAAGCAAGGTAAAAAGGTCACCCTGGGAATTCGGGCCCCAGGGAAATTCCCCAGGAAAGCATTGGAGGTAGATTTCACAGAGATTGAGCCATCAGAATTAAGGTACAAGTACATGCTAGTTTTTATAGACACCTTCTCAGATTAGGTTGAAGCATACCCCTAGGACAGAAACTGCCTCTATATATAGTAGTCAAGAAATTACTCCAGGAGATTATACCTAGATTTGGGCTACCAGTAGTCATAGGATCAGATAACAATCCAGCCTTTGTAGCCAACGTATCTCAGAATATTAGCTTAAGCCTTAGGATGGGCACAAGCAGGACTCTAAAAAGGACTTTAATTAAATGTGTCCTACAAACCGGTGAAAACTGGACCAACTTCCTACCCTTTGCCCTTTTATGGGACAGGAGTACCCTCTACAGGAGAGGTACCCCCCCTTTTGAGATCATGTATGGTAGACTTCTCAGGGTCAGGGAGAAACTGAAAGCTGGAATTCATAACCATTCCCTTGCTCAAGTCCTTACAGGCTCTGCAGTTTACCCAGAGAGCCACCAATAAGCTTGTTGCAGATGCACTGCCAGTTCCCACTGCGGACCCTGTACACCCCTTCCAGCCCAGAGACTCAGTGTGGTTAAAGAAGTTCACTGCCCAAGAACTCACTGCAACCTGAAAGAGAGGCTACACTGTTATCCTGAGCACGCCCACTGAAGTAGATGGCACCCAGACCTGGATACACCACTCCCAGCTCCTGCACCAGAAAACTGCCTGGATACTGGCAACCAGCGGCCTCACATGTGAGATCCCTAGCCTAGGCTCCATGTAGGCCAGGAGGAGACTTGATGCCTACAGGAAGGGAACTGGACTTCAGTAAGGACAGTACTGATGGGAACTGTGGTACTAGGGGTTTTGGTAACTGTAAGAACGTTTTTGCTAGTCAGTAAGAAAGTCTAAGGCTAAGAAAGGCTAAATGTGTTAGCAGGAACAGAACAGAAAATGCCCTTAAAGGAAGTAGGATGAGTCAATGATTTGACTCATGTGCATAAAACCAGTGGGGAATGAAATATGGTAGCAACCATACTCAGGTAAAAATTGCTGTTTGAATTTTAACCCTTCTAATCTGGCTCCTGCACCTGATTAAACACATGATAGTTACCTCAGCTTTCAGGTGGAGACCTGGAGGCTAAGGCAATTTTCCTGTGCCTGGGACTAGAACTACAGGAGATTGATTCCCACTAACTCAGTAGCTTTAGGGGTAGAAACTGTAGATAACCTTTAGAGATTAACCACTGAGCTCTGCTTCTGTATTATCGGCTATTGAAAGATAGGGCCACATTCCAATGTCCAGCAGGATGTGACTGGAAACAACCCTGCGGCTGCTCCCAGCCTTTAGAATTTAGAATTTAGAATTTAGAACAATTTAGAATTTAGAATTTAGAACAAAGGAAAATTCTTGTGGTTTAGGCCTTTAAAAGGACTGCTTACACCTAGAACGGTGCAGTCGTGTGGAGTCCACTTGCATATGGTGCTCTTGTGGCCTCCTTTTCAATAAATCCTTGCCTGCTTTTTTTTTTTTTTTTTTAATCAATCATTAGCCTCCGGTGGTCTTATTTTGAACCCAGGGTTCCACTCCACAACACTGGTTCATGGATTCATGCACATTAAAAGGAAATTAATTAGAAGGTGACTGGTGGGATGGTACTGGGCAAGATGGGCTGGACACGCCCTGGACCCAACCTCCTGTGGTCCCTCCCGGGCTGGCTGTACCTGGAGCAGCACTGTGGCTTCAAGGGTGTCTGCAGAGTGAGCAAGGTGTCTCTTGCAAGTGGGTTCCCTCAGCCTGGTCTGTGGGGATTGGGCCAAAACTGGCTCTCCAAATCCCCCAAGGGGTCCTGGATTGGGGAGGGTGGTTTTCAGGTGACACACCCCAGAATTAGGCTTTCTCTTCTCTGGTTCTGCTGCTGCCAAGTGACTGCAACTAGGCAGCTCCTGCATTGAGCATCTGCCCCCTGGTGGTCAGTGCTCCTTATAGCTACTGGTTGGATGATCACTTATGTTAGATAATTCATATAACATAAGTTTGAACATCTGCTTAAAGTGCACAATTAGATAATTTTTAATATATTCACACATATACTTAACCAGCAGCACAAACAATTTTAAAACATTTTCATCACCTCCAAAGAAATTCATGCCCTAAATTAGTCCTACTGTCTATGACAAACGTGATCCTTAACCCATGAACAGAATCAGCAAATGTCCATAAAGGGAAAGCATTACCAATTTCAGATCACATATGAATGACTTTTTTCTCTGAAATTTTAATCTACTTACTTTTGTTTGTCTTCACTTCTTTCCATTATGTTTCAAATATGATTTGAACATTTTTTCTTTTCTTTTTTTAAAAAAATATATTTTATTGATTTTTTACAGAGAGGAAGAGAGTGATAATTAGAAACATCGATAAGAGAGAATCATCAATCGGCTGCCTCTTGTATCCCTCCCCCAATTGGGTATGTGCCTGCAACCAAAATACATGCCCTTGACCGAAATCGAACCTGGGACCTTTCAGTCCATAGGCCAACGCTCTATCCACTGAGCCAAACCGGTTTTGACTGAACATTTTTCCTATCCTGTACTAAGAATAATAACTTGTCACATCTACTGTATCCTCCTTTAATGAGAAGTCCTAAAAAGTTGGATATTGACAAGTTAAAAATGCACCTGAAGAAATTACTTTGATAAGGAGCTATTTGGAAATAGGGGAGACCACTTGTTGCTTCTTAAATCATCCTATTTTCTGCTCACTCTGAAAGAAATGGTAGTTTGTTGTTTTTGTTTTTGTTTTTTAAATATATTTTATTGATTTTTTACAGAGAGGAAGAGAGAGGGATAGAGAGTTAGAAACATCCATGAAAGAGAGTCATCGATCAGCTGCCTGGTGCACACCCCCTACTGGGGATGTGCCCACAACCAAGGTACATGCCCTTGACAAGAATCGAACCTGGGACCTTTCAGTCCGCAGGCCGAGGCTCTATCCACTGAGCCAAACCGGTTCCAGCAAGAAATCCTAGTTTTAATTGTTGCTTAAAAATATGTCCTTAGGCACAAACAGTCACACACGCTAATGCAATTATGGAAAAGTTCATGTTGAAGATTCAATAGGATATTTTTTATAAAACCATAAAATCATTTTCTTCATTTAGTCAAGATTCTTAAGGGTCCTCTTTCCTTAGACCATCATACTGTTACTTCTTTAAAAGTTGGTGAATAATCCTTTTGTTACCCTTATATTAATAAAATTTTCCAGACCAGGAAAGTGTCATCCTGCAGAGAATAATAACAAAGATATGTGGCTAATAGTCATGATTTACTCAGAGAAAAATGTTTTTTAATGCTTGTATTAAGTGGGGGTGCTTGAGTTACTTAAACCTTCAAGTGGACTTTAAACATTTTTTTGGGTAGAGCTAACTATACCCAATATATTTTTTAAAATATATTTTTATTGATATCAGAGAGGAAGGAAAAGAGAGAGAAAGAGAAACATCAACAATAAGGGAGGGTCATAGATACTTAGGGAAGATGGCGGCAAGGTAAACACTTGTATGTGCTGCCTCTCACAACCACATCAGTGCTGCAACTGGGGATCTTACCTGAGACCTGAAAAATATCACAAATGTGGGGGCCCCGCTGGTGCAGACACGCAGATTCCACAGAAAGGTTGGATTTTGCCAGGGATAACGTGGGATATCTGTGTCCCAACAGCGAAAGCGGCAGCCGCTGCAGCCTCAGAGCTTCGGCTGCTGTGGAGGCAGAGGCAAAAGCTCACGCGCTGGGACCAGAGAAATCTGTGTCCACAAAAGCCCCAAGCTGTTGGGACTGGTGTGATTTGAAAGAGTGGACAGGGGTCCCCAGGGTTGCTAATAGTGGGGTTCTCTAGTGAGCAACCCATTTTGATCCGACATGGAGGGAGAACATAGGAGTTGGAAAGCAGTCTGTTTGTAAGTGCATGCAGACTCACCCATCACGCACCTAGGCTGATTCCCCTGCAACCCTTTGCTTCTGATTACACAGGAGAGATCACCCAGATTGGCTGGCCCTAAGAGACAGCAGGGGGAAGCTATTTTTCTGGAAGTGGAGAAGCAAAGTGGGGAGAAATCATCCAGAATTCAGCTCTGAGACAAAAACAAACAAACAAACAAACAAACAAAAAACCCTTCCCCCCACAGTATTGAGTGCCATAGTAAAAGAAGGCTAGAGAAGCCAAAAGATGGGGACACCAATCCAGAAACACTGCCACCTAGGGGCTGGAATACAAATTGACTGTGTTTATTACTAGATTTATTTGATCAAAATCAAGAAACTAAGGAATTGCCACTGAGGTGCAACAGAACGCAGGGAACTGCAATACTGTCTGGACTGAGAAACAGGCATTCCAGACAGAATAACAGAAGTGAATGGTCTTCAAAAGTGCACAGTTTTTTTTGTTAAATCTTTTAATTTTATTTTTATTTTTTGCATCTTTTACTTAAGAAACAATTTTTTCCTTTTTTCCTCACTTGATTTTAACTTTTTAATTATTACATTTTTAGGTTCAATAAGCATTTTTACTACTGTTATTTTAATTATTTTTAAGTGCCATTTTATTTTCTCTATATTTTACATTGGAATTAGTGTTCTTCATTTTATTTTAATTTCTCCTTTAACATTGTTTAACCCTATCTCAACACGACCTTTACACCATCAGTCTCTTTCTAACCTTCCCCCTTTTGCTATCCTGTTTATCTTAACCCTGTCCTGCTTTAGATTTTCCTTTTTCTTTCTGTATCCCCCTGCTAAAATTTCTACCATACTTATATATCTAATTTCCAACCCCCTGTGCCAAGTGGATACACACCCCTCTCTGAGCTATATTAACTAGCAAAAAAAAAATTGTTTTCCTCCACTGTCTTTTTGATGCTGTTTGGGGGAATGTTGATTATATTATATTTTTATGCATTTTAGTGAGAGTATTTTGCTTATTCTTTTGTTGTTGCTGTTGCTTGGTATTTTCTTATTTGATTGGTTTTTGTTTGCTTTTTTTTACTTCTGTTTTCCCTTCTTTGCTGGAATTTAGGGGGTGTTGTAGATTGTATTATTCTCCAGGTACTGCTGCCAGCATTTGCTGGGGTTAGTAGTTGTTCAATTGAAATTTTCTCCCCATATATATAGTATATTCCCCTTCTCTCTCTCTCTCTCTCTATCTCTCCCTCTCTCTTCTTCTCCCTGTTTCCCAATTTCATTTTGACACACACACACACACACACACACATATATATATTTCCCCCCTATCTTTTTCTCTTGCTCCCTCCCTCTTCTCTTTTTACTCTTCCTCTTCCTCTCCTATCCCCTAATTTGCCTTTCTCTAGTGGTCACCTGTATGGGAGGTTATTAATATTGCAAATACATTTCTGTTCAGTGCCTTGTGTGTTGTACCTGGTTGTGTTGTATTTTGTGCCTTTAAATCAACTCAGGAGAGAGATATCTATATAAGCAGACTTCCTGAAAAGAGAGACCATGGGGAGACAAAGAAACAGCCCATAAATGAAAGAAAAGAGAGCATCACCAGAAAAGGAAGTAAACGAGTTAGAGGCAAGCAAATTATCAGAGCAAGAATTCAGAGTAATGATCATAGATGGCTAAAAAGAATGGAAGACAAATTTGACAATATGAGTAAGAACCAAGAGGAAATGAAGAAAAAACAAGAGGAAATAAAGATGACTCAAGAAGAAATGAAAAATGACATTGTTACTATGAAGAACTCAATGGGAAGCATCAAGAGTAGATAAAAGAAGCAGAGGACCGCATCAGTGAGCTAGAAGACAAGATGGAAAATAATACCCAATTAGAGCAGCTTCTAGAAAAAAAAAATTAAAAACAGGAGGAGAGCCTAAGGGAACTTTGGGACAATACAAAACAATATTAGAATAATAGGGGTTCCAGAAGGAAAGGAAACTGAGGAAGACATGGAAAATGTATTTCAAGAAATAATGACAGAAAACCTTCCTGAGATAGAGAAGAAAAAACCCACACAAATACAAGATGCTCACAGAGTCCCAAGCAAAATGAACCCCAGAAGACCGACACCAAGGCACATTATACTTAAACTGGCAAACACCAACGAGAAAATAAGAATCTTAAAAGCAGCCAGAGAGAGAGAGAAAGTTACATATAAAGGAACCCCCATCAGACTAGCAACTGATTTCTCCACAGAAACTTATTAGGCCAGAAGGGAATGGGATGAAATATACAAAGTCATGCAAAGGAAGGGTCTGAATCCAATAATACTTTACCCAGCAAGGCTATCAATCAAAATTGAAGGTGAAATCAGTAGTTCACAGACAAAAAAAGACTAAAGGAATTTATCACCACCAAACCATCAATGCAAGCAATGCTAAAGGGTCTATTGTAAAAATAAAGAAATAGGAAGCAAAAAAGGAACATTGGGGTATAGAATAAAGATGGCCTCAAATTAATACCTATGAATAGTAACTGTAAATGTAAATGGATTAAATGCTCCATTCAAAAGACATAGGGTAACAGACTGGATAAGATAACAAGACCCATATATCTGTGATCTACAAGTAACCCACTTCAAAAAGAAGAAAAAAAATGCACACAGACTGAGGGTGAAGGGATGGAAAAAGGTTTTCCAGGTGAATGGGAATGAAAAAAAAGCTGGGGTAGCAATACTTATATCTGACAAAATAGACCTCAAAGTGATGGACATATTGAGAGATAATTAAGGCCCTTCATAATACTAAAGGCAGCAATCCAACAAGAAGAAATAACCCTGGTAAATATATATATATGCACCCAATACAGGAGCTCCCAAATACATAAAAACAAAACAAAACAAAACAATAAAACTGCTGGGGGACATTAAGGGAGAAATTAATAGCAATACAATCATGGTAGGAGATTTTAATACCTCACTGTCACCTTTGGACAAATCATCTAAACAAAAAACTCAGCAAAGAAATATGAATCCTAAATGACTCACTAGACCAGATGGAATTAATCGACATCTTCAGAACATTCAACCCCAAAGCCACAGAATATACATTCTTCTCAAGTGTACATGGGACATTCTCAAAGATAGACCACATGTTGGGACATAGGCAAAGTCTCTTCAAATTCAAGAAGATAAAAATCATATCAAGCATCTTCTCAGATAATAGTGACATAAAACTGGAAATTAACTACAATAAAAATAATTCAAAGAAATCAAACACATGGAGATTAAACAGCATGCTATTAAACAAGGACTGGGTTACCAGAGAAATCAAGGAAGAAATTAAAAACATCAAGGCAACAAATGACAATGAAAACACAACTATCCAAAATCTATGGGATTCAGCAAAAGCAGTTTTGAGAGGGAAGTTCATATCTCTACAAGCCTATTGTGAGGAAAAAAAAAAAAAAAAACCAAGAAAAAATGGTAACAAATGATCTAACTATACAACTGAAAGAGTTAAAAAAAAGAGCAACAAGAAAAGCCCAGTCTAAGCAGAAGGAAGGAAATAATAAAAATCAGAGCGGAGATAAACGGCATAGAGATCAAAGAAACAATAAATGAGATCAACAAAACCAAGAGCTAGTTCTTTGAAAGGATAAACAAGAGTGATGAACTTCTAGCTAGGCTAACCAAGAAACAAAGAGAGAGGACCCAAATAAACAAAATCAGAAATGAAAGAGGTGAAATAACAATAGACCCCGCTGAAATACAAAGGATTGTAACAAAATACTGCAAACAACTCTATTCCAACAAACTGAACAACCTGGAGGAAATGGACAGATTCCTAGAAAAATACAACCTTCCAAAACTCAATCAGGAAGGATCTAAAAACCTCAACAGACCAGTGACTTGGGAATAAATTGAAACAGTCATCAAAAAAATTCCAGAAAACAAAAGCCCGGGACAGATGGCTTCACAGGAGAGTTTTACCAAACATTCAAGGAAGAACTAAAACCTATCCTCCTCAGACTATTCCAAAAAATTCAAGAGGAAGGAACACTTCCAAACTCCTTCTATAAAGCCAGCATCACACTAATACCAAAACCAGATAAAGACAACTCATGAACTTAGATGCCAAAATCCTCAACAAAATTCTAGCAAATCGGCTCCTGCAGAACATCAGAAAGATCATACTCCATGACCAAGTAGGATTTATTCTGGGAACACAAGTGTGGTACAATATCCACAAATCAATAAATGTGATATATCACATAAACAAATTGAGAGATAAAAATAATATAATCATATCAATTGATGCAAAAAAGGCATTTGATAAAATCCAACATCCTTTCCTGATAAAAACTCTTAACAAGGTGGGAGTACAAGGACCATACCTCAACATAATAAAAGCTATATATGATAAACCCACAGCAAAATCATACTCAATGAAAAAAAACAAAAAACAAAAAACTAAAACCATTTCCTCTAAGAACAGGAACAAGACAGGGATGCCCACTCTCACTACTTCTGTTTGACATAGTACTGGAAGTACTAGCCATTGCAATTAGACAAGAAGAGGAAATAAAAGGCATCCAAATTGCAAAAGAAGAAGTAAAGTTATCCTTACTTTCAGATGACATGATATTATACATAATAAACCCAGAAGACTCCATCAAAAAACTAATAGACTTAATAAATGAATTTGGCAATGTAGCAGGATACAAAATTAACTTCAAGAAATCTATGGCGTTTCTATACAGCAATAGTGAACTTGCAGAAACAGAGACTAAGAAATCAATCCCATTTACCATTACACCAAAAAAATTAAGATACCTAGGAATAAACTTAACTAAGGAGGTAAAAGACTTATACGCGGAAAACTACATGACATTGAAAAAAAGAGATAGAGGAAGATGTAAACAGATGGAAGAACATACCATGTTCATGAATTGGTAGAATCAACATCATCAAAATGTCCATACTTCCCAAAGCAATCTATAGGTTCAATGCACTCCCCATTAAAAATAGCAATGTCATATTTCACTGATCTAGAAGAAACTCTCCAAAAGTTCATTTGGAACAATAAAAGACCCCGAATAGCCACAGCAATCCTGAGAAAGAAGAGTAAAGTAGGAGGCATCTCAATACCAGATTTCAAACTGTTACAAAGACACTGTTCTCAAAACAGCCTGGTACTGGCACAAGAACAGACATATGGATCAATGGAAAAGAATCGAGAACCCAGATATCAACCCAAATCACTATGCTCAGTTAATATTTGACAAAGGAGGCACGAACATACAATGGAGTCAAGACAGTCTCTTCAATAAATGGTGTTGGGAAAATTGGACAGATGCATGTAAAAGAATTAAACTAGATCACCAACTTACACCATACATAAAAATAAACTCAAAATGGATAGAGGACTTAAACATAAGATGGGAAACCATAAAAATACTAGAGGAATCCACAGGCAGCATAATCTCAGACATATGCCAAAAGAACTTCTTCACTGATACTGCTGCTAGGGGAATGGAAGCTAAAGAGAAAATAAACAAATGGGACTACATAAAAATAAAAAGCTTTTTTACAGCAAAAGAAGCCATCAACAAAACAACAAGAAAGCCCACTGTGTGGGAGAACATATTTGCAAATATTATCATTGATAAAGGTTTAATCTCCAACATCTACAGACAGCTTATACAACTTAATAAGAGGAAGATAAATGACCCAATTAAAAAATGGGCAATGGATCTAAATAGAATATTTTCAAAAGAAGACAGAAGGAACGCCAGAAGGCACATGAAAACATGCTCAAAGTCACTAATGATCTGAGTGATGCAAATCAAAACAACAATGCTGTATCATCTCACACCTGTCAGAATGGCCAACATCAACAAATCAACAAATGACAAGTGTTGGCGAGGTTGCGGAGAAAAAGGTACCCTCGTGCACTGCTGGTGGGAATGTAGACTGGTGAAAAAATTAAAAATGGAACTCCCATTTGACCCAGTTATCCCACTCCTGAGACTATATCCCAAGAAGCTAGAAACACCAATGAGAAAGGATATATGCACCCGTATGTTCATAGCAGTACAATTTACAATAGCTAGGATTTGGAAACAGCCTACATGCCCATCAGCAGATGATTGGATCCAAAAACAATGGTACATGTACACAATGGAATATTATGCTGCCATAAAAAAGAAGAAATTCTCATCATTTGAGCAACCTGAATGGAATTGGAGAACATCATGCTGAGTGAGATAAGCCAGTCAATGAAAGTGAAACACCACATGACCTCATTTATGGATGATAAAGAACATTATAAACTGAAGAACCAAAAGATAGATATAGAGATACTAAAGCAACAAGCAGTCTCTCAAATTACAGAGGGGAGGTTAGGGAGATCTGGGGGAGATCAACAAAAGGACTTGTATACATGCATATAAGTACAACCAATTGACACAAAATTCTGGGGAGGGGGGACATGTATGGGAAGGGGGGTCAATGCTATATGTACAAAGATAATAATTTAATTAAAAAAAAAACAATGAGGGAGAATCACTGATGGCCTACTGCATGCTCCCTACTGGGAATGTAGTCCACATCCAGGGCATGTGCCCTTGGCCAGAATCAGACTCAGGACCCTTCAATCTGTAGGCCAATTCTTTATATATATATATATATATATATATATATATATATATATTATTAATTTTGTACAGAGAGGAAGGGAGAGAGACAGAGAGTTAGAAACATCGATGAGAGAGAGTCATCGATCAGCTGCCTCTTGCACACCCCCCACTGGGGATATGCCTGCAACCAAGGTACATGCCCTTGACTGGAATCGAATCCAGGACCTTTAAGTCCCCAAACCGGTTTCGGCTGTAGGCCAATTCTTTATCCACTGAGCCAAACCAGCTAGGGCCCCTCTCTTACGGGCCCCTCTCTTACTTCTTTTTTTTTTTTTTTTAATATATTTTATTGATTTTGTACAGAGAGGAAGGGAAAGAGATAGAGAGCCAGAAACATCGATGAAAGAGAGTCATCGATCAGCTGCCTCTTGCACACCCCCTACTGGAGATATTCCCGCAATCAAGGTACATGCCCTTGACCGGAATCGAACCCGGGACCATTCAGTCCCCAAGCCGACGCTCTATCCATTGAGCCAAACCGGTCCCGGCTCTTACTTCTTTATTAATAATTGATTATATTTCTGTGGCAACTTAAACTTTAGAGAATCTTAATTTTAGGGGGTCATTTGTCCATAGAGAATACAGATATAAGAGGAATGTGTAACCATAAAAAAAATGGAAGACAGGATGTTATATGAAGAAATATTAAATACATGGTCATGGATAGGTTTGCAGTTTTTATTCAGAAATGCAAAAATATTTTAACACATAAAGTTAATCTTATTAAAACTGAACATTTTAAACATTAAAAGACATACTTCTCTGATTATATATATATTTTTGGAATATTTGTTCTACTTCTGTGAAATATGCCATTGATATCTTGATAAGAAGTTCATTGAATCTATAAATTTCTTTGGGTAGTATGAACATTTTAATGATATTAATTCTTCCTATCCATGAACATGCTATATGCTTCCACTTATTTTTTCTTTTAATTTGATTAAGGTATTATTATTACAAAATAATATATTATGTGAATATTCCCCCATTGCTTCCCACCCGACTCCCATACATGCCCTCACCCCCCAGTGTCTTGCATCCAGTGATTATGTTTATATGCATTCATACAAGTTCCACTTATTTTTATCTTCTTCAATTTATTTCTTCAGTGCCTTCCAATTTTCCTAGTACAGGTCTTTTATGTCCTTGGTTAAATTCATTCCAAGGTATTTTTTCTGCATTTATAAATGGGATCATTTTCTTAGCTTCCATTTTTGATAGTTCATTTTTGGTGTATACAAATACAATTTCTGGATATTTATATTGTATCCTGCTACAATATGGAATTTATTTATCTGTTCTGATAGTTGTTTGTTTGTTTGTTTGTTTGTTTTTTAATAGAGATACCAAATAGCCACAGCAATATTGAGAAAGAAGAACAAAGTTAGAAGAATCATGCTACCTGGTATCAAACTATACTACAATGCCATAGTAATTAAAACAGAATGGTACTGGCATAAAAAGGACATGTACGTTAATGGAACAGAACCAAAAGCCCAGAACCATGCCTTCAGGGTCAATTAATATTTGAAAAAGAAGGCAAGAACATACTGGGGATAAAGATAGTCTCTTCAACAAATAATGTTAAGAAAATTAAAAAGGTAAATGCAAAAATAAATAAATAAAAATGAAACCAGACCACATTCAAACACCATAACAAGAATAAACTAAAAATGAATTAAAAACTTAAATGTTAGACCCAAAGCATGACAACTCTAGAAGAAAACATAGGCAGTAAAATATCAAATATTTCCATAGCAATATTTTTTTCTGATAAATCTTAGGCAAGGAAAACCAAATAAAATATAAACAAATTAAACTACATCAGACTGCCTGGCAGGTGAGGTTCAGTGTTTAAGCTTCGACCCATGAAAAAGGAGATCATGATTCAATTCCTGGTGAAACCACATGCCCAACTTATAGGCTTGATCCACAGTAGGGGGCATGCAGGAGGAAGCTGATCATTGATTCTCTCTCATAGTTAATATTACTTTTTTTTAAAATTCTTTATTGATTAAAGTATTACATATGTTTCCTTTTTTCTCCATTGACCTCTCTTGGTCACTCCCACTCCCCAGCACATGACCTCACTCCATAGTGTCTGTGACTATTGGTAATGCTTATATGCATGCATTCAAGTCCTTTGGCTAATATCTTATCCCATCCATCCTCCACCCCCATTCCACTCTCCTGCCTTCCCTTTTTAGGTTTTACAGTCAGTTTGATGTATCTCTGTCTTCAGATCTATTTTTGATCATCAGTTTATTTTGTTCATTATATTTCACAAATGAGTGAGATAATGTGGTTTTTATATTTCTCTGACTGGCTTATTTTGCTTAGCATAATGTTTTCCAGGTCCATCCATGTTATTGTAAATGATAAGAGTTCCTTTTTTTTTTTTTTTTTTTTTTTTTACATCAGGGTATTATTCCATTGTGTAAAAATACCCCTCCTCCCCCCCCCCCCCCACACACACACACTCATCTGTTGATGGGCACTTAGGCTGTTTCCAAATCTTATCTATACTAATAAAAGGGTATTATGCAAGTTGGTCAGGAAACCCTCACAGTAATGCCCTAAGAGCAGGCTACATGGGGCAACAAGGATGGCATGGGATTAGTGAGGGATGACCAAACAACTGAACCGCAGGCTGTGTGGGGCAACCAGGCCAGCAGGGTGGGCAGTGAGGGGCAACCAAGCCAGCAAGGGCGGGGGGGGGGCAATTGGAAGAAACCAAGCTGGCATGGGGAGCAGTAAGAGTGACCAGGCTGGCAAAGAGGGCAGTTGGGGTTGACCAGGTTGGCAGTGGGAGGGTGGGGTGACCAGGCCAGCAGAGGGGGCAGTAGAGGGTGACTAGGCCAGCAAGGGGGGGCAGTTAGGTGTGATCAGGCTGGCAGTGTGTGTGTGTGGGGGGGGGGGCAGTTAGGGGTGATCAGGCAGGCAGACAAGTTAGCAGTTAGGAGATAGTGGTCCTGTATTGTGAGAGGGATGTCCTAGATTGGAGAGGGTTCAGGCTGAGATGATAGGAACCTCCCTCCACTCTGTGCAAAAATTTCATGCACTGGGCCTCTAGTCTATTATAAATTGTGAGGCTGTGAACATAGGGATGGATATATCCTTTCTGGTTTGTATTTCTGATTTCTGGGATATATTCATAGAAGTGGGATTACTGGGTCAAATGGGAGTTCCATTTTTAGTTTTTTGAAGAGACTCCATAGTGTTTTTCAGAGTGGCTACACCAGTCTGCATTCCCACCAGCAGTGCACCATGACTACTTTTTCTCCACATTCTCACTAGCACTTGTCATTTGTTGATTTGTTGATGATAGCCATCCAAGCAGATGTGAAATGGTATCTCGTTGTCATTTTGATTTGCATCTCTGGGATCATTAGTACTTTTGAGCATGTTTTCATGTGTTGGATAGCATTCTGTATGTCCTCTTTTGAAAAGTATCTATTTAGATCCTTTGCCCATTTTTTATTGGATTGTTTAACTTCCTTTTGTTAAGTTGTATGATTTCCTTGTAAATTTTAGAGATGAAACCCTTATCAGAGATAACATTGGCTAATATGTTCTCCCAAGTAGTGGGGTTTCTTGTTGTTTTGCTGGTGGTTTCTTTTGCTATGCAGAAGCTTTTTGTTTTAATATTGACTCATTTGTTTATTTTTCCTTCGTTTCCATTGTCCTAGGAGCTGTATTGGTAAATATATTGCTGCAACATATGTCAGCAATTTTGATGCCCATAGTATCCTTTAAGATTTTTATGGTTTCCCATTTTACATTTAAGTCCTTTATCCATTTTGAGTTTATTTTTGTGAATGGTATAAGTTGGTGGTCTAGTTTCATTTTGTTTTGCATGTGTCTGTCCAATTTTTTCAGCACCATTTATTGAAGAGACTGTCTTAACTCCATTGTATGATATTGCAAATTTTGTCAAATATTAATTAAGCAAACTGTCTTGGATTGATTTATTTGTTCTCTGTTATGTTCCATTAGTCTATATGTATGTTTTTCTGCCAGTACCAGGAAGGTTTGAGGGCAATGGCTTTGTAATATAGCTTGATATCTGGTATTGTGATCACTTCAATTTTGTTCTTCTTTCTCAGGATTGGTGCAGCTATTTAGAGTCTTTTTTATTATATATTAATTTTTGTAGTGTTTGTTCTAGGTCTATGAAATATGCCATTGGTGTGTTATTTGTGATTGCATTAAACTTATAGATTGCTTTTGGTAGTATGGATATTTTAATGATATTGATTCTACCAATCCATGAAAATGGTATATTATTCCATTTATTTATGTCTTCCTCTATCACTTTTTTCAATGTTCTGTAGTTTTCTGAATACAGGTCTTTTATCTGCTTAGTTTAGTTTATTCCTAGTTATCTTAATTTTTTGTTGCAATAGTAAATAGGGTTCTTTTTTACATTTATATTTCTGTAAGTTCATTATTGGGGTATAAAATAGCCATAGATATCTGGGTGTTAATTTTGCTTCCTGCTACATTGCTCAATTCATTTATTAAGTCTAATAATTTTTGGTGGAGTCTTTAGGGTTTCTAAGTACAATATAATGTCATCTTTAATGAATGAATTTTACTTCTTCTTTCCCAATTTGTATGCCTTTTATTTCTTCTTCTTATCTAATTGCTATGGTTAGCACTTCTAGGACTATGTTAAACAGGAATAGTGTGAATGGTCATCCTCATCTTGCTCTGTTCCTAGGAAAAATGGTTTTAGTTTTTGCCTATTGACTATGGTATTGGCTGTAGGTTTGTCACCTAAGACTTTTATAATGTTGAGGTATGATCCCTCTATTCTCACTTTGCTGAGGATTTTTACCAAAATAGGATGTTGGACTTTGTCAAATGCTTTTTTCTGCATTAATTTATATGACTATGTGATTTTTATCTCTCAGTTTGTTTATGTGATGATATATCACATCTATTGATTTGCAGATATTTTACCTCCTTGCATCCCAGGGATGCATGGTGTATAATCATTCAAATGTAATACTGGATCCAATTTGCTAGAATTTTGTTGAGGATTTTGGCATCTATGTTTATCAGAGATATTGACCTGTAATTCTCTTCATTGTAGTGGCTTTATCTGGTTTGGAGATTATGGTAATACTGGCTTCTTAGAAAGAGCTTAGAACTGTTCCTTCTTCTTAAATTTTTTGAAATAGTCTGAGAAGGATAGTTTTATTTTTTTTAATGTTTGATAAAACTCCCCTGTGAAGCCTCTGGCCCAGGGCTTCTGTTTGCTGGAACTTTTTTGATGACTGCTTCAATTTTCTCCATAGTTAACAACAGCCTTGTTAGATATTTTCATTATTTCTGATTGAGTTTTGGAAGATCATCTTTTTCAAAGAATATGTCAATTTCTTCTAGGTTGAAGATATTGTTGTAATAAAGTTGTTCATATTATTATTATTATTATTATTATTATTTTACAATCTTTTGTATTTCTCGGGTCTATTGTTATTTTGCCTATTTGATTTCTGATTTTATTTGGGTCCTCTTTATTTGCTTCTTGGTTAGCCAGGCTAAAAGTTCATCAGTCTTGTTTATCCTTCTAAAGATCAGCTCTTGGTTGATCTTTTGTACTTTTTAATTTTTTATTTGGGCTCTGATTTTTATTATTTCCTTCCTTCTGCTTTCTCTGGGCTTTTCCTGCTGCTCTCTTTCTAATTCTTTAGGTTGCAGAATTACAAGATTTGTTTGTAGTGTTTTTTTGTTTGTTTGTTTGTTTGTTTTTTGTTTGTTTATTTTTTGTTTTTTTTTTGTAGACCTGTAATGCTATGAACTTCCTTTTCAGGACTGAATTCACTGTGTCCAATAGATTTTGGATTGTTTTGTTTTCATTATCATTTCTTTCCAGGTTGCTTTTCTTTTTTATCTTTGATCTCATTGGTAACCCAATCATTGTTTAATGACATGTTATTTAGCCTATATGTGTTTGAGCTTTATTATTGTTTTTATTGTAGTTGATTTCTAATATTATGAAAGTATGATCTTGATATGATTTCAATCTTCTTGAATTTGGAGATACTTTGCCTGCATCCCTATATGTGGTCTATCTTTGTAGATGTCTCTTATGCACTTGAGGAGGATGTATATTCTGTAGCTTTGGGTTGAAAATGTTTTGAATAGGTCAATTAATTCATCTGATTTAATAAGTCATTTAGGATTGCTATTCCTAGATGACTTTTTTGACTAGAGTTTTTATCCAGATGTCATTTGAATATTAAAGACCCCTACTATGATTGCATTGCTATAGATCTTTCCTTTGATATCTTCCAGAAGTTTTTTTTTTTTTTTTTTTTTTTTTTTTGTGTGTGTGTGTGTGTGTGTGTGTGTGTGTGTGTGTGTTTTATGTGTTAGGTGCTCCTGCAGTGGATTCATTATGTTTGCCAGAGTTATATTCTCTTGTTGTATCAATACTTTTAGATGATTATGTGCCCCTCCTTATCTTTTCTTATAGACTTCACTTTGAGGTCTATTTTGTCAGATATAAGTTATGCTATCCCAGTTTTACTTTCATTTCTATTTGAAAGATATTTTTTCCATCCCTTCACTTTCAGTCTATGTGAGTCCCTTGCTCTGATTTGTATCTCTTGTAGACAGTATATGTATGGGTTATGTTTTCTTTTCCATTCAGCCACCTGATGTCTTTAGATTGTAGCATTTAATCCACTTAGATTTAAGGTTTGGTGGGCAGGAAGAACAGTCCAATATTTGCTGGCCATTTGTTTGTAGCCATTTTTATTCTTTGTGTCTGTGTTTTTCCTTGCCTTTTTATTTCTTCTTTTTACAACAGTCCCTTTAGCATTTCTTGCATTGCTAGCTTAGTAGAGATAAACTCCCTTGGCTTTTTTTTTTTCCTTGAAGCTTGTGATTTCCACTTCAATTTTGAATGATAACCTTACTGGATAGAATATTGTATTCTGTCCCTTGCTTTGTATCACTTTATATACTTCATTCCATTCCCTTCTGGTCTGATGTGTTTCATTTGAGAGTCTAGTGGGAGTTCCCTTATAAGTACCTTTCTGTCTGTCTCTTGCAGCCCTTAAGATTCTTCCTTTTTTATTAACATTTGCCATTGTAATTAGAACATGTCTCTGTTTGGGTCTTTTTGTGTTCATCTTCTTTGGGACTCTTTGTACTTGTGTGACTCTTTCTTCCCCAAATCAGGAAAATTTTCTGTCATTATTTATTTGCATAGGTGTTCTAATCCTTGTTCCTCTTCCTGTCATTCTGGCACCCTTATGTTACTTCGTTTCATGTTGTTCCAAAGCTCCCTTAGGTTCTCCTTTGACTTTCTAATTTGTTTGTCCAATTGTTGTTCAGGTTGTATTTTTTTCCCCTATTCTCATTCACCACTTCAAGTCTACTATTAAAACTTTCCAAAGTGTTTTGTTTGTTTATTTGTTTTTTATTTTGTAGCTATATCACTTTTTAATTCCTCTTGACTCTTACATAAGTTGTTGACTTTCTTATCCAGCCAGTTTAGAAACGCAATGATGCTTATTCTGAATTCTTTTTCTAGTATATTGCATGCCTCCATTTTATTCCTTTTCTGGCAACTCATTCTTTTCTTTCCTTTGAAGATTCCTTCTTTACCTACCCATTTGTGCTTTAACAGAAGGGTACAGACACCAAAATGCACTGGGCCTGGGCTTAATATTGAGAGCTTGGTGGGCAGAAGGCACAGTTCAAGACTCCAAGGCATGACACGTGGGGCTGGAGTGGCATACCAGTCTTGGTTGTCATGGTGCTTAGTCCAAAGATTGTCAGGGGGACATCCAGGATCAGGGCAATGCCATGGGTTTGACAGGTGGGGAACACAGACAGATGCTTTTCTGCAGGATGCACAGGGCCTGGGAGAATTCAGGTGGGAGTGCAGTCCAAAGCTTACCTGAGGGCTGTGCAGGGCCAGGGCCGACACCGTGGTCTGGGCAGGCAGTGAGCACAGCCTGAGGCTCACTGGCAGGACATGTGGTGCTGTGAAGATGCTGTGGGTTTGGTTAACAGGGAGTTCAATCTGAGGCTTGCTGTAGGACAAGCAGGGCCAGGATGACACCTTGAGGTTAGAGAGCAGGGAACACTGTCAGAGATTCACCTGCCAGAGGAGCATGGCCAGGGCCAACTCTGCAGGCTTGATGGGCAGGAAGAGCAGTCCAAGATTTGCTGGTGGAACTTAGGAGGTCTCAGAGGATCTATGAGCTTGGTAGTTGGGGATCACAGTCTGAGGCTTGTTGGCAGGATGCTCAAGGGTGGGGCCAACACTGCGGGCTTGGTGGGTGGGGAGCACAGTTCAAGACTCACTGGTGGTATGCATGGTGCCCTAGTGGGTTGGTTGTAGGGGGCCACACTCTGAGACCCACAGGAGTATACATCTGGGGAGGATGGCGTCCAGGTGTCTATGGGTCTGTAGCTGAGGTAGCAGGTCCAAAGTGCCTATAAGATCTGGGGTGGTGTCTGAGGCCAGTCTGGGTGATGGTGAGACTGGGCTCCTATTCACAGCTGGTCTCCTCTTTAAGATGGCATGGTTTCTGTCAGAGCCGGCTACCCCAGGAGTGATTTCAGCAATAGCAAGGGCTCTTTGTATTAAGAAACCTGATCCTACACTTCTTGGGGTGAACAGTATCCCCCTCATAGATATGATCACAGTCTTGGGACCTAATCACTAGTATCAAAGACAAGAGGATTTCCCTAGCTGTATTTGCCATGACAAAATATTGTAGAAATTAAGTGGTTAAAAAAAATGTAAAAGTTCATTCTTTTTTATAGCAGTGTAGTATTCCATAGTGTAGATGTACCATAGTTTTTTAATCAGCCCATCTCTTGATGGGCACTTAGGCAGTTTTTAAATCTTAGCTATTATAAGTTGTGCTACTGTTACCATCTTTTTTTTTTTTCCTGATTGATTTCTCTGATTTCTTGGGGTATTCCTAGGAGTGGGATTATTGGGTCAAACGGGAGTTCCATTTTCAATTTTTTTGGGGAAAATCTATGTTCTTTTCCACAGTGGCTTCACCAGTTTACATTCTCACTAGCAGTGCAGGAGGGTTCGTTTTTCTCTACATCCTTGTCAGCACTTGTCATTTGTTGATTTGTTGATGATAGCCATTCTGACAGATGTGTGATGGAATATCATTGTTTTTGCATCTTTTGGATGATTAGTGACTTTGAGCATGTATTCATGTGTCTCTTGGCTTTCTGTATATCCTTTTTCAAAAGGGGTCTATTTAGGTCCTTTGCTCATTTTTTAATTGGATTATTTATCTTTCTTTTGATAAAGTTATATGAATTCTTTGTAAATTTTGGAAATTAAACCCTATGGGAGATAACATTGGCAAATATGTTCTTCTATGCAGTGGGTTTTCTTGATGTTTTGTTGATGGTTTCTTTTGCTGTTCAGAAGCTTTTTATTTTGATACTAGAGGCTCTTTGCACAAAATTTGTACACAAATTATGTACAAATTTGTCCAGTGACCGGCAGGGAAATCAGGGGGCCTTCCTGGCAACCAACTTGTCGGCCTGGTGCCATCTGCTTGCCAACCCTTCCCCCTCCACCACTGCTTGTTGCCTTTCTCTGTGGGATGACTGGAGGGGCAATCGAGAGCCCTCCACTGGCACCCACATTAGCTGGCCTGGTGCCACCTGCTTACTGGTCCCACTTCTCACTGCTGCCACCAATCGCCTTCCTCTGTGGGGCAACTGGTGGGACAATCAGTGGGCTCCTGCAGGCACCTGCCTTGGCTTGCCTGGGACCTGCAGGCTGGGAGCAGATCTTGCATTGAGCATCTGACCCTGGTTGTTAGTGAGTGTCACAGCAACTGGTAATTCCATTATTCGGTCCATTTGCATATTAGGCTTTTATTATATAGGACTAGAGGCCCAGTGCACAAAATTCATACACAGAGGGGGCATTGCTCAGCCCGGCCTGCACCGTCTCCAATCTGGGACCCCTCATGGGATGTCTGACTATCTGGTTTAGGCCCAGTCTCTCTAACTGCTCTCCTGCTAGCCTGATTGACCCTAACTGCCTCTGCCTGCATGATCACCCCTAACTGCCCTCCCTTGCCAGCCTGATCTTGCCTCCAACTGCCTTCCCCTTATGGCCTGACCGCTTCCCCTTATGGGCCCCACCACTATGGCTTTGTCTGGAAGAAAGTTAGACATCTGGAAGATAGGTGGTCAACCCAGTCTAATTAGCACATTATCCTCTTATTAGTATAGATAGATTATATAGGATAGGATTTCTTAAATGGGGGGAAAGACTTTTTGACAGGAGGATATGCTCTTGGCAGACAAAAATACATAATCCCTATATATGAACCGATAGCCATCCATATGCACTATAATTCTAAACTGGTCATTAAAAAAATTGAACCACTTCCTTATACCTTGCACCAAACAGCTGTTGCCCATAAAACCCCCTCCTCAGCCCCCACCTTAGATCCTACCTTCGAAGTTCACCCAGATTAGGTTGATTGGTCAGTTTCTATGCCAGTCAGCATCAAAAGCCCCACTTCCTAGGCAGCCGTTGGCTCCTGGCAATTCACCCAGATTTGGTTCTGATTGGTCTGTTTCTATGCAAGTCAGCATCAAAAGCTCCACCTTAGGCAACCATTGGCTCCTCGCAATTCACCCAGATTTGGTTCTGAATGGTGGGTTTCTATGCCAATCAGCATCTCCAGGCCTATCTCTGAGCCTGAGCATAAAGGAAGGTCTGATCAGTAGCCACTCCAGGCTGCTAGTGAGCAGGTTGAACTGCTGACCTCTGGGAGAGAGAGAGGCTTGGCTCCTGGTGATGCCTGGAGAGAGAAGCAGGGTGATCAGACCGTGCTTCTCTTTTCCAGCCTCATCAGCAGCTGCTGCCACTGCTATTCATCCCTGCCTCTATCTCTCTCTCTTCAAGAGGTCAGTAGGTCAACCCACTCGCCTGCTACATGCACAATCTGGCATACAGTAGAGCTTCCAGTCATTGTGGATGTTACCCTGGCTATATATATATATATATGAAGTCTGGTACACAAAATTCATGCATGGGGTGGGGGTCCCCTGAGCCCAGTCTGCACTCTCGAATTTGGAACCCCTGGGGGATGTCTGATTGATGGTTTAGATCCCATCCCAGAGAGCGGGCCTAAATTGGCAATCAGATATCTTTTTCACAATCCAGGACTGCTGGCTCCTTAACTGCTCACCTGCCTGCCTTCCTCATTGCCCTTAACTGCTCCCCTGCCAACCTAATCATTCTAACACTTCTGCCTGCTGGCCTGATTGCCCCCAACTGCCCCTTGGGGTTTGTTTTCCCCCCAATATCCCCCCCGTTCTCAGACTGGTTACCCCACACATCCTGCTGTTCGGTCAGTTATTTGTTTATTTCAGTCATAATGGCCCCTGGCTTTTTATATATTAGGACAGTCCCATTTGTTTATTTTCTCCTTAGTTTCCATTGCCTAGAGCTGCCTCAGTAAAGATATTGCTACAACATATGTGTTCTATTTTGAAGCCTATGGATTATTCTACAATTTTTATGGTTTCTCATTTTACATTTAAGTCCTTTAGCCATTTTGAGCTTGTTTTTGTGTTATGGTGAAAATTGGTGGAATAGTTTCAGTTTGTTTGCATGCATCTGTCCAATTTTCTCAATACCATTTATTGAGGAGATTATCTTGATTCCATTGTATGTTTTTGCCTCCTTTATCAAATATTAATTGAACATAATGGCTTGTGTTGATTTCTGAGTTATCTGTTTTATCCCATTGATCTATATGTCTCTTCTCATGCAGGTGATTTTGAGAACAGTGGCTTTGTAATATGGCTTTATATCTGGTATTGTGAACCCTCCAGCTTTGTTCTTTCTCATGATTGTTATGGCTATTCAGGGTCTTTTTTATTTCAGATGAATTTTTGGAGCATTTGTTCCTGGTCTATGAAATTTGTCTTTGGTATTGTAATGGAGATTGCATTGAACTTATACATTGCTTTGGGTAGTATGGACATTGTTATGATGTAGATTCTACCATTCAATGAACATGGTATATTCTTCCATTTGTTTATGTCTACTTTATCTCTTTTTTCTCAGTGTCTCATAGTTTTCTGAGTACAAGTCTTTTACCTCCTTAGTTAAATGTATTCCTAGGTATCTTAACTTTTTCATTGCAATGGTAAGTGGAATGTTATTTTAGTTTCTCTTTTTTTGAGTTAATTAAAGATGTATAAAAAGTCATAGATTTCTGGATATTAATTTAGTATCCTTCTACATTGCCGAATCCATTTATTAAGTCAAGTAATTTTTAATGGAGTCCTTAGGGTTTTGTAAGTACTATCATGTCTTCTGCGAACAATGTGCATTTTACTTCTTCTTTTCCAATTTGGATGTCCTTTAATTTTTCTTCTTGTTTAATCACTATGGCTAGCACTTTCAGAACTATATTAAACAAGAATGGTGAAAGTGGGCATCTCTGTCTTATTCCTGTTCTTAAGGGAAATGGATTTAAATTTTGCCCATTGAGTATGATGTTGGCTGTAGGTTTGTCATGTAAGGCTTTTCTTATGTAGAGGTTTGATCTTACTTTGCTGAGGGTTTTTATCAAGAAAGGGTGTTGGATTTTGTCAAATGCTTTCTGTGCATAAATTGATATTATTTTTGTCTCTCAATTTGCTTTATGATGTATCAAGTTTATTGATTTTGGGTATTGTACCATCCTTGCATCCCTGGAATAATTTCCACATGGTCATGATTTATGATCTTTCTAATGCAATGCTGTATCCAATTTGCTAGAGTTATAGTAAAGATTTTAGCATCTATGTTCATTAGAGATATTGGCCTGTTATTCTCCATAATTGTAATGTCCTCATCTGGTTTTGGGGTTAAGGTAATGCTGGCTTCTTAGAAAGAGTTAAAGAATGCATTCCTCTTGAATTTTTGGAATTGTCTGACGAGCCTGGGTTTTAGTTCTCTTTGAATATTTCATAGAACTTTCCCTATAAAGCCATCTGGGCCAGAGCTTTTGTTTGCTGGAAGATTTTTGATTACTACTTAAATTTCTTTGCTATTTATCAGCCCATTCAGGTTTTTTTTATTCTTCCTGATTGAGTTTTTGAAACTTGTATTTTTCTAAGAATATGTCCATTTTGTCTAGTGTGTCCAGTTTGTTGGATTAGTGTTGTTTGTACTACTTTTATACAATCTTTTGCATGTTTTGGGGGGGTCTATTGTTACTTTGGTCCTCTTTCTTTGTTTCTTGCTGAGTGTGGCTAGTGGTTCATCAACTTTGTTTATGTTTTCAAAGAACCAGCTCTTGTTTTCATGAATCCATTTTTTTTGTCTCGATGTCATTTATGTCTACTCTGATCTCTATTATGTCCTTCTTTCTGCTTACTATGAGGTTTTCTTGATTCTCTCTAATTTTTAAGTTGTATGGTTACATTGTTTATTACCATTTTTTCTTGTTTGTTTCTTTGTTTGTTTCTTTGTTTGCTTTGAGGTATCCCTGTAAAGCTATGAACTTGTCTCTCATGGCTGCTTTCACTATGCCTGATAGGTTTTGCTCTGTTTTCATTGTCATTTGTCTCCAGGATGCTTTTTATTTTTTTTTCCCAATCTCTTTGGTAACCCAATCATTGTTTATTAGCATGCTATTTAGCCTCCAAGATTTTGATTTTTTAATTGTTTTTATTGTAGTTGATTTATAATTTTATACCATTGTGATCTGAGAAGATGCTTGATATGATTTCTGTCTTTTAGAATTTGAAGAGACTTTGCCTGAGTAACAATATATGGTCTATCTTTGAAGCTGTTCTGTGTGCATTTGAGAAGAATCTATATTCTAAAGCATTGGGGTAAAATGTTCTGAAGATGTCAATTGGTTCCATCTGATTTAGGATTGATGTTTCTTTGCCAATTTTTTGTTTTGAGGATTTAGCCAGTTGTATAAATGGGGTATCAAAATCCCCTACTATAATTGTAATGCTGTCAATCTCACCCCTGATATCTTCTAGAACTTTTTTAAATGTATTTGGATGCTTCTGTATTGAGTGCATATATATTTATTAGAGTTATATGCTCTTATTGAATTGCTTCATTTAGTATGAAGTGGCCCTCCTTATCTCTTGTTATGGACTTCACTTTGAGGTCTAATTTGTCAGATATGAGTATTGGTACCCCCACTTTTTTTCATTTCCATTCGTCTGAAAAAATATTTTTTTTCCATCTCCTCACTGTCTATCTGTGAGTTCTTTGTTCCTAGGTGGGTTTCTTGAAGACAGCAGATGTATGGGTCATGTTTTCTTATCCATCCAGTTACCTTATTATGTCTTTTGATTGAAGCATTATTTCCGTTTACATTTAAGATTATCATTTTTTTTCATTTAAGGTTATTATTGATAGATAATTTTTGTCACCATTTTTATTCTTTATGCCTATGTTTCTTCTATTCTTCCTATTTCTTCTTTTTACAACAGTCTCTTTATAATTGCTTGCATTTCTGGCTTCATGGTTAAAAACTCCCTTAGCCCTTTTGTGTCTGTGAAACTCATGATATTACCTTCAGTTTTGAATGATAGCCTTTCTGGATATATTATTCTTGGATTCAGTGCCCTTCTTTGCATCACTTTGTATATTTCATTCCATTCCCTTCTTTCCTAATGTGTTTCTGTAGAGAAATAAGTTGATAATCTAATGGGAGACCTCTTTTAGATAACTTTTTATCTCTCTCTGGTAGCCTTTGAGATTCTTACTTTGTCATTGGTGTTTTCCAATTTATACTAATGAAAGCCTAGGTGGTCCTTGTGCCCTCACATAATTCCCTCACACATCACAAGGTGGTGGCAGCCACAACATGGCCATCACAAGATGGCTGGAAGGGGAAGGCAGTTGTGGGCAATCAGGGTAGCAGGGGAGGGCCATTGGGGGCAATCAGGCCAGCAAGGAAGGGCAGTTGAAGGTGATTGGGCTGGCAGGGTTGGGTAGTTGGGGCAACCAGGCCTGAAGGGGAGGGCAGTTAGGGGCAACCAGGTCATTAGGGGAGGACAGTTATCAGCAACCAGGCCTGTAGGCAAGGGCAGTTGTGGGCAATCAAGCCAGGAGTGCAGGGCAGTTGTGGGCAATTGGGCTGGCAGGGGAGTGGTTAGCAGGGGTGATCAGGGTGGCAGGCAAAAGCAATTAGGGGCAATCAGGCAGGCAGACTGGCGAGCAACAGTTGGACATCCCCTGAGAGGTCCCAGATTGGAGAAAGTGCAGGCCAGGCTGAGGGATACCCCCCATGCACCAATTTCATGCACTGGACCTCTAGTTTATGTATATAAAACTCTATATGCAAATAGATTGATGGTGGAACAACAAAACCACTGATAAATCAGTTGCTATGATGTGCTGACTACCAGGGGCATGCAGGGAACATGGCGGGCATTGGCAGCAGGTGGCAGAGCATGGAACATGACAAGCGTCAGCCTTGCTGGAATGGTGGACAAATAAGTGTGGGCAGCAGACCAAGATGGGGTGCCAATCAGTGTCATTGTGGCAAGTGTCTGGTGGTTACTAAAAATTCTTTGGTCTGCATGCCGCAGTCCCTCCTGGTGCTCACACTGCCAGTACCCAATGCCATCCCCAATCACTTGGCGCTGTCAGAAGGTGCGAGCAGTGGCTGTTGGCCCTGTTCTTGTCTCTGGCTGTTCCACCTTCTCTTGCTCCTGAGGGGTGATTGGGGCAGCCAGCCATCACTTGCATTTGCTGATAGCACCAATCCTGCTTGCACTTCCTGCTGATGCCAGCCCCAATCGCTCTACACTGTCAGTGGGTGTGAGAGTAGGGCTTAGATTGTCAGCGCATGGATTGGCGGCTGCAGGAGCAGAGCTGCCAGCAGATAGGGAAGTAGGGGTTGCGGCAGAATGGGTTGGGTGGGGGCATTGAGGATGGGCTGAGACTGCTCCTTTCACCCACTGCAGCCTCATGGAGCATGGTTCCTTTCAAGGTGCACAAATTCGTTCACTCAGCCCCTAGTTTAATTACAATGTGTCTTGGTGATGGTCATTTTGGGTTCATCTTGTTTGGGACCCTGTGTGCTTCTTTGACTTGTATGAGTTTTTTCTTCCAAATATCAGGGAAGTTTTCAGTTATTATTTCTTCAAACAGTTTTTTCTATTCCTTGCTTCATTTCATCTTCTGGCTCCCATGTTAAGTGAATGTTGTTTGTTTGTTTGTTTGTTTGTTTCCAGTTGCTGTTCTGCTTAGGTACTTTTCCTACCTTGCCTTCTAGGCCTGTGATGTGGTCCTCAGTTTCTTCTAGTCTATTGTTGATACTTTCCATTGTGTTCTTTATTACAGCTATGTCAGTCTTCATTTCTCATTGGTTCTTTATTTCTACTTGATTCTTATAACCATTTTTATAACCATTCCTCTGAATTCTTTCTCTAACCTTTCTTGCCTCCATTTCCTTTATTCCTTTTCTGGTGATTCTTCCTTTTCTTTCATTTGGGGGTTGTTTTTTTGTTTCCCCATTTTATTTTCCTTTTGTGGTTGTTTCTATGCATTAGATGAAACTTCTATATCACCTTGATTTTTTTTTGTTTGTCTTATACTAGATGTTTTGTGGAACCCAATGGTGCAGTCTTTCAGGTTTTCTAAGCTGGATATTGTAAGGATGCTCCCTACTTGGAATATTTGTGTTCTCTTGATGTAGTTGGGTCTCCAGTGTTATTGTCTCATTCATGGATGGATTCTCCTCTCAGCTGTTTGGTTATGTATCTTACTCTCTTCCACATTTACCAAACAATACAAAATACAACTCAAAAAGGCATGACACAAAGGGAAAAACACATGAATGTACTCATAACACTGATAAAACCCAATAACAATGGCCATTAGGAAAAAGAGAATTAGAAGAGAGAAAAGAGAGCAAAATTGACATTGAGAAAAGGAAATAAGATAAGAGAGAAAATCAAAAGAAGAAGAAATACAGGGGAAGATATACATATAAGGGGAGAAACCTCCACAAAATAAACAAATAAACAAAAAAATATAAACACAAACATCCAGAAAAAAGGGGAGAGGGTTTAGAATCTGTAAAGTCAGAGCTTATATCCAGAAAGTAAAGTGAATGAATTGAATGTATAGGGGAATGGCCACAATTCAGTATAGTGGGATAGAAAAAGAATGAGTGGATAAGTAGGGGAAAAAAAGTAATCAATAAATTTAAGAAAAACCAAAAAGATAAAAATTTACTTTATCTATCCATATTTTCATCTATTTTTGGAAAAGGAGAATAGAGGAGAGAGCATATAGACTTAAGGTTAGTGAGTGAAACTAATTAGGCAATTAGAAGAAGAAAGCAAGAGAAGAGAGGAAAAACATAAGCATAAAAAATTGACTAGCAAATAAAGAGAAAAGAGAAGTGTGCATGGACTTGGAGCAAGGGAGAGGAAATTAGATATTATGAGTAAGTCAAGTAGATAAAAAATATCAATTTTTAACAAGAGTCAAAAAGAAAAGAGAGAGAGAGAAACGAAAGCAGGAACAGGAGAAGAGAAGCACAATGAAAAGGGGAGAAGTGAGGAAGAAAAGGTGGATAAAAAGAAAAACCAAGATAGACTAAAGTAATAATATAAAAATAAAAATAGAATGAGGAAAAATAAAAGGTTAAATGTTTTTTTTTTCTTTTTTCTATCCCCTAAGTAAAAGATAAAAATAAAAAAAGTGAAGTGTCCTTTGTTTCAGCTGAGTTTAATATTCTAGGTGGACTGGTCTAAGACTCTTCTCTACTGTTCTGTCTGCCACTTCTCAGTTTCCTGTTAGATAGTCACACTGTGTTGAAGTTTCCAATGATACACCGCTTCTCTGTGTCTGTCTCTGCAGGCAAGTGGGACCAATCTGCCTACTTTGTTTGTCTGCCTGCTTTCAGCGTTTATTTCTTACACAGAGTTTGGGCTGAGGGGTGTCTCCATGATCAAAGACCCCCTCAACCCAGTCCTCCAGGGTTCTCTGGGGCTATTCAAATTCCTCATTTCTTCTGCAAAGCTTTAGGCTGGTGCAGCTGCACTAGTTGCCTTGGAGTGCTGCTGGGAGGGGCTGGCTCTTTAGGAGAAAAATGGCTGGAGGTTCTTGAATGTCTCAGTGCCAGATTCCTGGTCACCTCTCCTTGTCCTGCTCCCCTCCACAGTCTCTTCCAAACCTCCCCCTAGCCTCCACAATCTGCATTTCCCTCTGCACCCTAGCCTCAGTGCGTATTTGTAATTGAAAAGTCTAATGAACTGGGTTTAGTGAACAAAAGCAGATAAAATATAAAGGCAAAAAATCCACACCACTGGGAGCTTCTCTTATGCCAGTACCCTGCAGCTCCAGCAGTTCCTCAGGCAGCCTTTCTGGATGCAGCCTCTCATGGCTGTGGATTTAGATTTAGATTTCCTGGATACCAGCAGCCCTGTCCTTTCCTGCTGTGGATTGTCTCATCAGCTGAGTTTAATTTGCCAATTCCGGTGGGTGTTATTCAATTTAGTTGTTCCTTCTATCTGCCCCATGAGAAGGCACAGGATATGTTTGCCTACTTAGCTGCCATTTTGAACTCCACAGTTTTTTAATCCTCTCCTCTGCTGATGGGCACTTAGACTGTTTCCAAATCTTAGCTACTGTAAATTGTGATGCAATGAACATAGGGGTGCATATATCCTTTCTGATTGGTGTTTCTGGTTTCTTGAGATATATTCCTAGAAGTGGAATTACTGGGTCAAATAGAAGTTATATTTTAAAAAAATATTTATTGTTTAAAGTATTACATATAGTACGTATGTCCCCCACCCCCCACCCCATTGACCTCTCCCCAACCACTCCCAACAACCAGCACATACCCTCACCCTCCCTAGTGTCTGTGATCATTGGTTATGGTCATATGCATGCATGCAAGTCCTTTGATTGATCTCTTACCTCCCCCCACCCTCCCCCCCCCCCACAAACACACCTGTGGAGCTCATTCTTCGGTATAGTGAAACACAACCCTGGGAGCTCATTCTTTGGTATAGTGAAACACAACCCTCAGCTCACTGTTCTGATTATCACTATTTTTCTAAATAGATGTTCTTTGCATTAACTATTTGTTCATTTACTCAGTGTTCTTTCTAAGATTTAATTAAGCTCAAGAAAATAAATAGTCAATTCACTGATGTTATACTCACGAGCTTGGAAAGCAAAGAAAATACCTTAGGTTTAAAGGCAATTCCTAAAATTCTAAAATATTCTTAGTGGACAAAAAGCAATTATTTGATATAAAAAGTTATTTATGGGATCAGATACCATCTGTTCCTAATATTAGAACTCCTTCTTGTAGAGTTAAACCTATAATTATTTTCTGGCCACTTAGTGTTAATGCAGTTTTATCTTATTTTTAAATATGTTCACTTACTTTTAAACAATGAAAATCAATATAATTTCAAAATCATTTGAATATTTAATCTTTCCATAATAAACTGACAGCTATGACTAGTTATTATTCTAGTTTCTGTCCTGGCCTATATCTGCATATAAGAAAGACATCCTATTCATATGTGGAATGGGAGAGTTCAGATTCTTCTTGTCCTACAAAGTTTGAAGAATAAAATTTGTGAACTAAAAGATTTTTTAAGCAACTGTGTAGGATTTTATTAAAAGCATATACAAATTCCCTATGGGGAGAGTCCCCAAATGGGGAAAACCTGCTCTCTCTCTAAAATTGGGAAAACAAAACAAAACAAAAAACAAAAAAAAACACACACAAAAAAACAGTTTTGTGAATCTCTTTGTCTATGGGTTTATAAATTCAGTAAGCTTCTTTGTCTCTTCATCTCTTCATAACACTTTCTAATTAATAAACTTTATAAATTATGTGTAACTCCAGGTTCGTCACATAATGCAATTTTCAAATTCTGCCATTGAGAACTATCATGTCCTAATAAAGTGACTGTTTAAGACACAAATATAAGATACCCTTCAGATCATTAATCATTACCTGAATAAATGAATTTTAAAAATGTTTACAAAATCCTCTCATGTGCAGAGTACTTCTGTGGGTATTTAGAATTATTAAGACACCACAGTCACTCTCTTTGAGAAGGACTTCATTTTTTTTAAAAAATATATATATTTTTATTGATTTTTTACAGAGAGGAAGAGAGAGGGATAAAGAGTTAGAAACATCGGTAAGAGAGAATCATCGATCAGCTGCCTCCTGCACACCCCCTACTGGGGATGTGCCCGCAACCAAGGTACATGCCCTTGACTGGAATCGAACCCGGGACCTTTCAGTCCGCAGGCTGATGCTCTATCCACTGAGCCAAACCAGTTTCGGCAGGACTTCATTTCTGATTCAAATTAATAAATCTATATGTGTGGAGAAAAATGTTAACTTACAATGCCAGGAAGCAAATAAAATATTAGTTCAAGGCACAAAGTAAGAAAGGTTATCTACTAAGCAAACACTCTCTACATAAGAAATGTTAGTTCAGAAATAAGACAAAGTGAAAGGGAAGGAACCAGGACTTCTTGAGATTTGTGATGGAATCACATCTTAGAAAATGCTCAGGTCTAGAATAATTAGAAGGATTGTGGAAAATGTAAACTTTTCATATTGAAACAAGCCTGATGAACCAGATATGGTGTTCATAATTATCAATTTATCCCTGCGAACACTGAGAAGTTGTGTTTTTTTCTTTTCTTTATTGATTTTCTTTTTTGCTTTCATTACCAAGAGGTGTTGGAGTATTCCATGAGCAAAGTGCTTCATGAAGTATCTAGTTTGATACTCATCTTCATTACAAATACATATGAGCACAACCTAAAGCTTGCTTCCAACTTTCATCATTTGGGAAAAATAGAAAAGTACATTTCCTGTTATCAACACTTTCTGATACTCAACAAGTTCTAGTCCAAAATAGGGCAAATATCACAAAAAGATCAATCACCTACAAGGACTGGGAATCAAGTATATCTCCTCACATACTTAACATAACAGCTATCTTAGTCCCTGTATTCTCAGTCACTTACTATTAAAAAGTTATGGAAAAAATGCTCATATTTACAGGACAGGTGGTTTTGGGAAAATGCACCTGGATTTAATTCCAAAAGGTGTTACAATGCTTTGTCAAACAAGGGAGTATTCAGTCAGTTTAAACAGCAGTACCAAGCTTCTCTAATATAATGCCCCAGGAAGCTTTGCTAAGAGATTGTTGAAAAAGCAGTTTCTCTGATTTTCAAAAAATTTCTACTTAAAGGCCCTCCTCCTCTGGGTAGAAAACACACATAGATGCACAAACAAGTTCTGACTGCCACCAGAAAATACAAGAACCACCTCCTAAACCTTTTATAAAGTCAGTAGCAAAAAAAATATTTCCTGACCTAAAACTTGTCCTTTCCAGGGGGGAAAAAAAAAAAAAAAAAAAAAAAATATATATATATATATATATATATATATATATATATATATATATATTAGAGTTCTGGCCACTCTCTCATCATTGCTGTTTCTATCTCTCCCTCTCCCTTCCTCTCTGAAATCAATAAAAAAATATACTTAAAAAGAGAAATCTGTAAATGATAGTCAGTAAAGTTGTAATAACTATGTATGGTGCCAGGTGGGTACTAGATTTATGAGGGAGATTACTTGTAAGGTATATTAATGTGTAATCATTATGTTGTATACCTGAAACTATTGTATGCCTGAAACAATTTAAAAATAAATTGATTAATTAAAAATAAATCTATAAATGCAGCTGAGACATTGTATTTTCTTTTCTTTTTTTAAAAAAATATATTTTATTGATTTTTTTTGCCCCCCTCTCTCCCTCCCATACATATCCTCCCTCATCAGAGTTTTATGTCAATTGGTTGTACTTATATGCATGTATAAAAGTCCTTTGGTTGCTCTATTATCTCCCCCAGATTTTCCTCCCCTCCCCACTGTAATTTGACAGTCTGCTTGTTGCTTTACTGTCTCTATATCTATCTTTTGGTTCATCAGTTTATAATGTTCTTTATTATCCATAAATGAGTGAGGTCATGTGGTGTTTCTCTTTCATTGATTGGCTTATTTCACTCAGTATGATGTTCTCCAGTTCCATCCAGGTTGCAGCAAATGATAAAGTCAGTAGCAACCATGGTACATCTACACAATGGAATACTATGCTGCCATAAAAAAGAAGGAATTCCTTCTTTTTTATGGCAGCATAGTATTCCATTGTGTAGATGTACCATGGTTTTTGGATCCAATCATCTGCTGACAGGCACGTAGGCTGTTTCCAAATTCTGGCTATTGTAGATTGTGCTGCTATGAACATAGGGGTGCATATATACTTTCTGATTGGTGTTTCTAGTTCCTTGGGATATATTCCTAGAAGTGGGATTACTGGGTCAAATGGGAGTTCCATTTTCAGTTTTTTGAGGAAACTCCACACGGTTCTCCACAGTAGTTGGTTGCACCAGTCTACATTCCCACCAGCAGTGCACGAGGGTCCCTTTTTTTCCACAACCTCGCCAACACTTGTCCTTTATTGATTTGTTGATATTGGCCATTCTGGCAGGTGTGAGATGATACTGCATTGTTGTTTTGATTTGCATCACTCAGATAATTAGTGACTTTGAGCATGTTTTCATGTGACTTTTGGCCTTCCTTCTGTCTTCTTTTAAAAATATTCTATTTAGGTCCATTGCCCATTTTTTATTTGGATCATTCATCTTCCTTTTATTTAGTTGTATAAGCTGTCTGTAAATGTTGGAGATTGAACCTTTATCAGTGGTATTATTTGCAAATATGTTCTCCCACACAGTGGGCTTTCTTGTTGTTTTGTTGATGGTTTCTTTTGCTGTAAAAAAGCTTTTTATTTTGATGTAGTCCCATTTGTTTATTTTCTCTTTAGCTTCCATTTCCCTAGGGTCAGTATCAGTGAAGAAGTTCTTTTGGCATACGTCTGAGATTTTGCTGCCTGTGGATGCTTCTAGTATTTTTATGGTTTGCCGTCTGATGTTTAAGTCCTGTATCCATTTTGAGTTTATTTTTGTGTATGGTATAAGTTGGTGATCTAGTTTCATTCTTTTGCATGTGTCTGTCCGATTTTCCCAACACCATTTATTGAAAAGACTGTCTTGACTCCATTGTATGTTCGTGCCTCCTTTGTCAAATATTAATTGAGCATAGTGATTTGGGTTGATATCTGGGTTCTCAATTCAATTCCATTGATCTATATGTCTGTTCTTGTGCCAGTACCAGGCTGTTTTGAGAACAGTGGCTTTGTAATACAGTTTGAAGTCTGGTTTTGAGATCCCTCCTACTTTACTCTTCCTTCTCAGGATTGCTGTGGCTATTCAGGGTCTTTTGTTGTTCCAAATGAACTTTTGGAGAATTCTTTCTAGGGCAGTGAAATATGTTGTTGGTATTTTACTGGGGAGTGCATTGAACATATAGATTGCTTTAGGAAGTATGGACATTTTGATGATGTTGATTCTACAAATCCATGAACATGGTATGTTCTTCCATTTCTTTACATCTTCCTCTATCTCTTTTTTCAGTGTCGGGTAGTTTTCCGCATATAGGTCCTTTACTTGCTTAGTTAAATTTATTCCTAGGTATCTTAATATTTTTGGTGCAATGGTAAATGGAATTGCTTTTTTAGTCTCTGTTTCTGTAGTTTCACTGTTGGTGTATAGAAATGCCATGGATTTCCTGGCATTAATTTTGTATCCTGCTACATTGCCAAACTCATTTATTAAGTCAATTAGTTTTTTAATGGGGTCTTTTGGTTTTTTTATGTACAATATCATGTCATCTGAAAGTAAGGATCACTTTACTTCTTCTTTTCCAATTTGGATGCCTTTTATTTCCTCCTCTTGTCTAATTGCAATGGCTAGTACTTCCAGTACTATGTCAAACAGGAGTGGTGAGAGTGGGCATCCCTGTCTTGTTCCTGTTCTTAGAGGGAATGGTTTTAGTTTCTGCCCATTGATTATGATGTTGGCTGTGGGTTTATCATATATAGCTTTAATATGTTGAGGTATGATCCTTGTACTCCCACCTTGTTAAGAGTTTTTATCAGGAAAGGGTGTTGGATTTTATCAAATGCTTTTTTGCATCAATTGATATGATTTTTATCTTTCAATTTGTTTATGTGATGTATCACATTTATTGATTTGCGGATATTGTACCATCCTTGCATTTCCGGGATAAATCCTACTTGGTCATGGTGTATGATCTTTGTGATGTTCTTCTGGAGTCGATTTGCTAGAATTTTGTTGAGGACTTTGGCATCTATGTTCATGAGGGATATTGGCCTGTAATTCTCTTTCATTGAGTTGTCTTTATCTGGTTTTGGTATTAGTGTGATGCTGGCTTCATAGAAGGAGTTTAGAAGTGTTCCTTCCTCTTGGATTTTTTGGAATAGTCTGAGGAGGATAAGTTTTAGTTCTTCCTTGAATGTTTGGTAAAACTCTCCTGTGAAGCCATCTGCCCTGGGCTTTTCTTTGCTGAAGCTTTTTGATGACTGTTTCAATTTATTCCCAAGTCACTGGTCTATTGAGATTTCTACATTCTTCCTGATTGAGTTTTGGAAGTTTGTATTTTTCTGGGAATATGTCCATTTCCTCCCGGTTGTTCAGTTTATTGGAATAGAGTTGTTCGTAGTATTTTGTAACAATCTGTTGTATTTCGTTGGGGTCTGTTGTTATTTCACCTCTTTCATTTCTGATTTGTTTATTTGGGTCCTCTCTCTTTGTTTCTTGGTTAGCCTGGCTAGAGGACCATCTATCTTGTTTATCCTTTCAAAGAACCAGCTCTTGATTTTGTTGATCTTATGTATTGTTTCTTTGGTCTCTATGTTGTTTATCTCTGCTCTGATTTTTGTTATTTCCTTCCTTCTGCTTACACTGGGCTTTTCTTGTTGCTCTTTTTCTAACTCTTTGAGTTGTAGAGTTAGATCATTTGTTACCATTTTTTCTAGTTTTTTGCAATAGGCTTGTAAGGATATGAACTTCCCTCTCAAAACTGCTTTTGCTGTGTCCCATAGATTTTGGATTGTTGTGTTTTCATTGTCATTTGTTTCCAGGATGTTTTTAATCTCTTCCTTGATTTCTCTGGTAACCCAGTCCTTGTTTAATAGCATGCTGTTTATTCTCCATGTGATTGAGTTCTTTGGATTATTTTTATTGTAGTTAATTTCCAGTTTTATGCCATTATGATCTGAGAAGATGCCTGATATGATTTCTATCTTCTTGAATTTGAAGAGACTTTGTCTATGTCCCAACATGTGGTCTATCTTTGAGAATATCCCATGTGCACTTGAGAAGAATGTATATTCTGTGGCTTTGGCGTGGAATGTTCTGAAGATGTCAAGTAATTCCATCTGGTCTAGTGAGTCATTTAGGATTGATATTTCTTTGCTGATTTTTTGTTTAGATGATTTATTCAAGGGTGACAGTGGGGTATTAAAATCTCCTACTATGATTGTATTGCTATTAATCTCTCCTTCAATGTCCTCCAGCAGTTGTTTTTTTTTTATATATTTGGGTGCTCCTGTATTTGGTGCATATATATTTACCAGGTTTATTTCTTCTTGTTGGATTGTCTCCTTTAGTATTATGAAGTGGCCTTCATTATCTCTTGTTATGTCCTTCACTCTGAGATTTAATTTCTCAGATATAAATATTGCTACCCCAGCTTTTTTTTTCTTTTCCATTTGCCTGGAAAACTTTTTTCCATCCCTTCACCCTCAGTCTGTGTGAATCTTTTTTTCTGAGGTGGGTTTCTTGTAGAAAACAGATGTATGGGTCTTGTTTTTTTATATAATCTGACACCATATGTCTTTTGATTGGAGCATTTAATCCATTCTCATTTAAAGTTATTATTGATAGGTACTCTCTTGATGCCATGTTTATTCTATACCCGTGTTCCTTCTTCACTTCCTATTTCTTTATTTTTACACTATACCCTTTAGCATTTCTTGCATTGCTGGTTTGGTGGAGATAAATTCCTTCAGTCTTTTTTTGTCTGTGAAACTCCTGATTTCCCCTTCAGTTTTGATTGATAGCCTTGCTGGGTACAGTATTCTTGGATTCAAACCCTTCCTTTGCATGACTTTGTATATTTCATCCCATTCCCTTCTGGCCTGATATGTTTCTGATGAGAAATCTGTTGCTAGTCTAGTGGGGGTTCCATTGTATGTAACTTTCTATCTCTTTCTGGCCGCTTTTAAGATTCTTACTTTGTCGTTGTTGTTTGCCAATTTAATTATAATGTGCCTTGTCATCTGTCTTCTGGGATTTATTTTGCTTGGGACTCTGGGAGCATCTTGTATTTGTGTGGATTTTTTCTTCTCTATCTCAGGAAAGTTTTCTGTCATTATTTCTTGAAATACTTTTTCCATGTTTACCTCATTTTTCTTTCCTTCTGGAACCCCTATTATTTGAATATTATTTTGTTTTGTATTGTCGCAAAGCTCCCGAATGCTCTCCTCCTGCTTTTTATTCTTTTTTTCTGGAAGCTGCTCTAATTGGCTATTTTTTTCCATCTTGTCTTCGAGCTCACTGATGTGGTCCTCTGCTTCATCGAGTCTACTCTTGATGCTTTCTATTGTGTTCTTCATGGTAGTGATGTCATTTTTCATTTCTTCTTGTTTCTTCTTCAATTTCTCTTGGTTCTTCTTCAATTCCTCTTGGTTCTTCTTCAATTCCTCATGGTTCTTCTTCAATTCCTCATGGTTCTTCCTCATTTCTTCTTGGTTATTGTCAAATTTCTCTTCCATTCTTTTTAGCCATCCTATGATCATTACTCTGAATTCTTGCTCTGGTAGGCTGCTTGGCTCTGACTTGTTTACTTCCTTTTCTGCTGATGCCTGCTTTTCTTTCATGTGCGGGCTATTTCTCTGTCTCCCCATGGTCTCTCTTTTCAGGATGTCTGGTTATGTGGTGTTTCTTCTGCGTTGATTTAACGGTAAAAAATACAACACTACCAGGTACAACACAAGAGGCACTTAACAGGAATGTATTTACAATATTAATAACCTCTAATAAAGGTGACCACTAGAGAAAGGCAACTTAGGGGATAGGAGAGAATGAAGAATGTTAAAAATAAAATAAAGAAAAATTAAAATAAATAAATAAATTAATTAATTAAAAAAGAGGGATAAAGAGATAGAAAAAGAAGCGGAAAAAAGTAATGACAAAATGAAGTTGGAAAACAGGGGAAAAAGAAGAGAGAGAGAGAGAGAGAGAGAGAGAGAGAGAGAGAGAAGAAGCAGACTAAAAGAGAAATGGGAAGCAAACTATATATATATATATATATATATATATATATATATATATATATATATATATATGTGTGTGTGGGGGGGGGGGGGAATATTCTCATAGAACCACCACTAAACCCAACCAATGCCAGTAACAATACTTGGAGATTAACACAAACTAAAAAATATCCACTATTATTAAGTAAGGCTATGATATACAGAGGATTTAAAAAAAATACAAAGCAACAATAACAACATTGGAATAAGCATAGCCATTTCACTAAAATGCATAAAAATTCACAATAATCAACATTCACACAAAGAATGAGAAAAAGATAGAGAGGAGAACAGTTTTTTTTTTAACTAGTTAATATAGTGCAGAGAGTGGTATTTATACACTTGGATCAGGGGTTGGAACTTAGGTCTATAAGTATAAAGAGAGCCTTAGCAGTGGATATTCAGAAAGAATAGAGAAAAAACTAAAGCCGGAAAGGGATAGGATAAACAGGAGACTAAAAGGGTAAAGTTTAGTAAGACAGTGGTGGTGTAAAGGTCAAGTTGAGATAGGGTTGAATGATGCTATAGTAGAGATTAAAATAGAATGAAGATTACTCCCAATGTAAAAAAAAAAAAAAAGAAAAAAGGAAAGAAAAAAGGAAACAAAAATTGCAAAATAGCAGTAGTAATAGTGATGATAGAGATTGAAAAGTGTAATAATTGAAAAAGTAAAATCAAGTAAGGAAAAAAGAAAAAAATTCATTTCTTAAGTAAAAGATGTAAAAAATGAAAATAAAATAAAGAAAAGTAAAATTAGCATAAAAATGTCCAGTAGTGGTCATTCACTTCCTCTGTTACTGTATTTGGCATGCCTGATTCTCGGACTAGACAGTCTTGCAGTTCCTAGCATTCCACTGCACCTCAGTTTTGTAAGGTAGTCCTTAATTTTAAGTAGGCTATATCTTAGTTATTTGTGTCCATTTATTTTTGATTAATTAAAAGTAAAAAAAAAAAAAAAAAAAGGCATTTTGTAATTTAGGCCCTAGGTGTCAGTGTTTCTGATTTGACCTCCTAGTCTTTTTGGTTGCTCTGGCCTTCTTTCTCTATGGCTCTAGCTGGCAGAGTGCCGACTGGCTCCCAGACTATCTCTTCTGGCTCCGATCCCTTGTATCCAGGAAGGCAATTTCCACCTGCAATTTCCCTGGATATGCCCAACTGGGCAGTCCTTCCTTAGTATTCAGGAGCAAGGGGGTGAGGGGATCAGGCGCCAAGGTGTCCCGATGTTCTGCCCTGGGCAGGACAGCCGCGATTCTTAACAATCTGTCTCGTGTCCCCTGGCGTTTTAAAAAAGTCCCACTTCTGGGGAAGATTACGCCAAACCCAGCACTGGGTGTCGCTGGGCAGGATTCTCGCTGAGGCCTTCTTTGGGCGCAGCTCGGCTTGGCCGCCGCGCTGTGCTCCGTGGTTACAGTGGAAGTGGGGCCTCGCTGGAGCTCCTCAGCTACCTTTGCTGCCTGTGCTGCAGGACCCAGAACCCTCAAGCTATCCCCGCAAACTCTGACCTTTCCATGGGTGATTGAAGAACTCCCTTGAATCCACATGTTTGCGCCATTGGGGTGTCATAGGTGCTCGATGGACTCCTCTGCTGTGGGTTTTCCAGGCCTCAGAGAAGATCCTCCTTTCCTGGTAAGATGGCACAGCCTTCCCTCTGAGCCCGTAGCTCTGGGAGAGGTCGCTGCCGCTGCAGTGCTGGCTGCTTGGTTAGGAAATCCTGTCCAACGGACCCTTCCTTACCTTACTTTGGAGTTCCACTGCTCCTTAGCTGCCAATCAACATTCCCTGAGCAACTCAGACGCTGATTTTATCTGTTCTGGGACCAGGGTCAGAACAAGTCCGTTTGTTCGGTCGCCATTTTCAAGCTCCACCCCGAGACATTGTATCTTGTACATTGATATATATTAGTCATGGGGGATGCAGGTGCATTTTTACTTTATGTATGTTTTTGACGTTAGTGTCAAGTGCTCATTCTTCTTTGAGCTTCAGCTGTGATAATTGGGGTGAACTTATATTTTCACACTACTTTTATTTCAAGGCTTCACTAGTGGTTCTACTTATTGACTAGAAGAAGGATGGGGCCATTATGTGCAAGTCAGACAATAATTAGATAAAAAGTTTCTACTCTTTTATCAGTAGGATTCATTTTGCATATGTGATTTTCTGCTTTAATACCATATATTATATATAAAGATGATTTATTCATTTAACCACTTGAAATGTTGATTATACACACATATACACACATACACATACATACATGTAATAGGCAATAAGATTGTAACTGAAAGTTTCTGAGAAACCAAGGTATGAAGGTAATTAATTTCAGACCAGTTTATAAACTTTCAAAGAAAATGTGGGAAAGTAATATACTACTATTGTATGATTCTAAGAGGAAGAGGTTTAAATAAATTTCTTTGGGAAGACATCCACTTTAACTCATCTTAAGAAAGAAGAAAAAGAGGATGACTAGAGAAAGAGAGAAAGAGAAAGAGAAAGAGAGAGAGAGAGAGAGAGAGAGAGAGAGAATCAGACCTTCTTTAAGTTACACTTAGTAAAAATAATTTAGGAAAACATTTCATTTAATTAATTGAAAGACTAGCATGAATTTATTCCTTTGACTTGTATCGTCACCATACTGGGACACCCCTACCTCAGAGACCCAGAGAACCACAGTTTCTCAGAAGGCACATGTTCATGCTGTCTTATTGCCTGCACTTGAAATAAACAGTAGCTTTCTCAGGAACCTCCTTAGTAAGGAAGAAGAGGAAAGGGGCTTATGAGCTCTTCACTATTCTTTCCCTGCAGGCTTTTAACTGTGAATAATGCTCAGTTGTTCCAGCTCAGGTGAGACTTCCCTTACTCCTCCTGACACTACTCCTGCTATTGGTGGCGTTTTCTCTGTATCTGCAACTGTTGCTAGTGGAAGTGGACTTATTAAAGTGCCATGGGAAAATGATTTCCTGAGGCCCCCATTGGAGGATGAAGTATCATGGAGCTTTATTTTTGTATAATTTAAGATCTAAGTTTCCAAGGTCCCATTTCCCTCTGTCCCGTCATGGAAAAAATCCTATTTTGTCTCCAGCAGAGGTAGGATCAAATCCATTGCCCAGACTTTCTGCTGCATATTTAAATAGTCTAGTCTGGCATCTGGCTAGGTTAACATGTGTCCCCAGCTATAGTCCATTGCATGTGGGTTCTATGGCCATGTGGCAAGCTAAAGCATTCTCACTGAACAAGTGAGTAACAGGAGCACAAGCAGCAAGAGAGAGGGGGCGGGATTCTTTGTTTGGGGGATTTGAACTAAGATCTTACCCAATGAATTCTTGGGTTTTGTGTGCTTGCAGTGGCTCTACCCCTCTAGCCAGTTATCTTTGTTCCCAAGTTAGACTGACAGAATAATCCCAATTACATTGTGCATATATCTATCCATTTTTCTTCCCCCAGTGACTTGCAGGGAATGGACTGGTGGTTCCCTGTGGAGCATGAAGTTTCAGCTTCCTGTTTAAGCTTCCCAGATGACCATATTTATAATGTCTGTCCTTCCTTTTGCTCCTTTCCTATTATTAATATTAGCTAGTTAGTTATGACAATAATACTCCCAGCTCAGACACTAAGAGTAAATTATGAAGTTTGATTATTACATACAAGATGATGCAAAAAGCAGCTGTTAATGCCCTGTTAATATGTATTTTCCTCTTCCTGAAAGGAATTTTACTTTCCAGTAAAAAAATAGTTTTCAATCATTGATTTTAGAGAGAGAGAGGAAAGGATAGAGGAAAAGAGATATAGAAATATCAATGTATTATTACATTCATTTATGCTTACATTGGTTAATTCTTATATGTGCCCTGACTGGGGATCAAACTCACAGCCCTGGCATTTGGGGATGACACTCTAACCAACTGAGCTAGCCAGATAGCCAGGGCTAGTTTTCAAATTTTGACCACACACTTATAATAAAAATATATTTTAGATCACAACTTTAGGAGTGGCCTGACTCTTCAGATATATAAACATATATGTAAGTGAAAAATGTTTTATAATATAATACTAATCCTTGGGCAATAGTCAGTTTTGCTGTAATAATGCAGAACCAAACAACCCTAAATCTTAGTGGTTTATGTTCACAATCACTTCGTTCTCAAACATGAGTGTATATGTCAATAGGGATCTGATGGATTAGACTAGAGCTTCTAGATCAGACTCTCATTTGAGAGTTGGATTCAGGTTCATGTCATTTGTCTCTCACTCTTGGTCTGCATCTTCTCCTGTGAAACTGTGCAGGTTCCCATGTGCCTGACTGTTCTTAAAGCTTGGTCAGAGCTGTATACAGCCATTTATGCATAATTTAACCCTATACAACAAACTGTGGAGCCAAGCCCAAAGTCAGAGTCCAAGTAATGGTCAGAGTGGGAAGGGGACAAAGAATTCTGAAACAACACTATGAATCACAATTTACTTCTTGTGATTCACATTGTTCTCTATTTCAATATTCTCTTTTATTTTTAAAATTTTAATGTTCACAAACTTCCAAGCCTATTTCACAACTAATAGTGGGTCATGGTCCCCACTTTGCACTGTACTTAAGCACCTCTGAAATTTGACACCCAAACAAAGACAAATAACGAAATAGATGGTCATAAAATTCCTTTCCAGAAAGTTCTGAAATGACCTGGGTCTGGCCTAATTAATTATGAAGATGTGAGTCAATTATTTTAAATCTAAAAACTTTGGGTTGCTTTAAATTTTCTATTAAATATTAAAATAAGTGTTTTTATAAATATTATTATTTGTCAAATATACAGAAAGTTTTGTCTAAGTAAACATGACAATGTTTAATGCCAAAATCAAGATTTTTAATGATGGAAGAAATTAGGATTAATGAGTTCTTTGTCTTAAAAATTGCTTTTCCAATTTTCCATATGATAAGGAGAGTGTATGATAGGGCCAACTGAATGAGATTAAATAAAGATTAGTTAATAGTATAATTGCTTTTCAATTAATTATGTCATCTGAAGCTCATGATTAACTACAACGTTTTTGACAATCCATCTCTATTAAATATCACTCAAAAGTGCAAAGTTCCTCCCTCTTAATTTTCTAAACTTAATATGTAACATTTTATTAATCTCCTACTTAGTAGAAATACTTAATTTTAATACATTTTTTTTGCAATTTTGCTAAATTTTGAAGTGTCAAGATAAAACATTTTAAATGTTATTTAAATAGCAAAACATGCACACCTTTTAAGTGTACAGTTTAGTGATATTTATTAAATTTATAATATTGGGCCATCATTACAACAATTAAATGTGTCTATTTGTCTTTGTTGCTGATTGGTATTCCATTATATGAAAATATCATTATTTTTCATGCATGGGTTGATAAACATTTGGATTTGTCCTGGGATGCAAACATTGTACAGCTCCTCCATTGCCTGGAGGCAGTGTGTCTAGGACAGAAAGAGGTGGAGTAGGTCACTGAACAATGGGTTGGTTGGAGTTTAGAGGGAGTTCGAGGTTCAAGCTCCAGCCAAGTGTGCCCAGGTGTTACTCCTATGCCCTAAGTTTCTTGAAAACAGCTGAAATAACTTTTGTTATCTTTGGGTTGTCATTGTAAGTGTCCTAACCCCTCTTGTGGATTCTGAGTATAAATTTTCTGTAACAACTATAATCTGCACTGCAGTTCGGTCTTTACTATGGTAGAGTGCTGCAATTTCAGTCACTGGCAAGTTCATTAAAGGCTCATACATTTTGGTCTCTGTCTCTGCTGGTCGTCTCTTGTGGGTCACCCCACAACAGATTGTTTTCAGTCTTTGGTTCTTATGAAAAAATGCTGCCATTAACTTTTAAATGCAATTCACTGTATAATCATATATTCTCATTTCTCTTGGATATACCCTTGGAATGAAATTTCTGAATTATATGTAAACAAGAGGCCTGGTGCACAAATTCATGCATGGGTGGGGTTCCTTGGCCTGGCTGGCAATTGAGGCCTATTGGGGGACCAGCCAGCTGGGGGAAGGGACCCCAGGAGGTGGGTCAGACAGCCCCCACCCTGATGGGGGCTTATATGGGGGACCAGCCAGCAGGGAGGAGGGACTATAGGAGGTTGGCTGGCTTGGGAGGGAGGGCCTATGGGAAGTTGACTGAGGGATCACACTGACCACTGGGAGGCAGCATCTTCATTGAGCATCTGCTCCCTGTTTGTCAGTTATACTTCATAGTGACTGGTCAACCAGTTGTTCTAATTGTTTGGTTGTAATGGTCACTTAGGCTTTTATCTAGACTAATAAAAGATATACAAATTGACCATACCTCCATGGTGCCCATAAGCCAATCATGTGTGAGTATGCAAATTAACTCACCAAAGATGGTAGGTTAATTTGCATATACAGGCATGGAGTGGCCAGGTGGGATGGGACAACTGTTATGAGGGGGAGGGAGGAAAAAGAGGGAGCTACAGGAGCAGCGCTCCACCGGGAACAAGGACTTGCAGGCTCCCAGGAAGCCAGGAGTGAAACCATGGGAAAGAAGGCCTATTCTTGCACGAATCTTTGTGCAACAGGTCTCTGGTATATAGATAATGTTTGCTTTAAAAACTGCCAGTCCTTGGGATATAGTCCTAGAAGAGGGATTACTGGGTCAAATGGGAGTTCCATTTTTAACTTTTTGAGGAAACTCCATACTGTCTTCCATAGTGGCTGCACAGTGTGCATTCCCACAAGTAGTGCATGAGGCTTCCTTTTTCTCCACATCCTCACCAGCACTTGTCATTTGTTGATTTGTTGATGATAGTCATTCTGACAGGTATGAGATGGTAACTTATTGTTTTGATGGTTAGTGATTTTGAGCATGTTTTCATATGTCTCTAGAAACCAGAAACACCAATCAGAAAGGATATATGCACCCCTACATTCATAGCAGCACAATTTACCATAGCTAAGATTTGGAAACAGCCTAAGTGCCTATTAGCAGATGAGTGGATTAGAAAACTGTAGTGCATCTACACAATGGAATACTATGCTACAGTAAAAAGGAAGGAACTCCTACCATTTGCAACAGCATGGCTGGACTTGTAGTGCATTATGCTAAGTGAAACAAGCCAGTCAGAGAAAGGTAAATATCACACAATCTCACTCATTTGTGGAATATAATGAACAACATAAACTGATGAACAAAAACAGACCAGAGACAGAGAAGCATAAATCAGACCATCAAACCTCAGAAGGAAGGCATGGGAGGGTAGTGGGTAGGGGGAGAGATCAATCAAAGGACTTGTATGAATGCATATAAGCCTAACCAATGGACACAGACACTAGGGGGTGAGGGCATGAGCAGGGGTGGAGTGGGGAGGGTAAAGGAGGGTTAAGGATACATAAGTAATACCTTAATCAATAAAAAAAATCCTACTTAATAAATAGGAAATATGCTAATTGACCCTCACATTGTTGCAAGGATGGTGATGCCCACAGCCAACAGGGAAGGAATATGCTAATTGACTGCCATGCCCTCAAAGATGGCGGTACCCACAGCCAGAAGATGGTGCCTCCCAGTCCCCTCAGCTCTGCTGGGCCAGCCGCTTCACACACCTGCCTCTGGAGTCCCCCATTACCCTCACTCAGCTCCGCAGCCATCCAGGGCTGGCTCAAAGTTCAGGCAAGCCTCTTTTGAGTTGTACAAGTTAACAGAAACCTCCCTCAGATGGAAGCTTCCCAGACACCCAGGGCTGGCCCGAGGTGCAGGTAGCCAGGGTCAGCCAAGGCTTGCACTTCTGGCAGTGGCAGCAGCAGAGGGCTCCCAGACTGTGAGAGGGGAAGGCCAGGCTGAGGGACCCCCCTCCAGTGCATGAATTTTCATGTGCCAGGCCTCTAGCAAATAAATAAAAAACACAATGTGCCAGGCAGGCTCAAATCCACTTCAATGTAATAGGATAATTAATATTTGTGCTTGGGACTAAAGAGGCTTAAGGTTTTGTGTCATTTCAGACAAAAATTATGGAGATACCTGCCTATAATAGGTGTGAGGGTGAAAAATCTCAACTATTGTGTACAGAAACCAGGCAAAAAAAAAAGTAAGAATTCTAGCTAGTTCTCTTGGGGTGGGTTGTTTGTTACAGAAGAATGTAAACATGTGGGCATTTACAGCTCAGCCACTCATCCTGTATATCATGTCCAATTTTGAGCCAATGGGAGATGGGTACATCCCATAGTCCTGACTGCTATGGGGGGCTTTGGTACTAAAACAAAGTATTGCTGGAAACCATAAATAAGGAATCTCTGGTACTCATTCTCTTTCTGTCTGTCCTAGAGTGTCCTTACCCATTAGAGAGTAAGAAAATGACTCTCAAAATTCCAGATAATATATTGTGGTCACTCCTGGCCTTCTTTTTAAACTGATGAGGAGATATTATTTTTATAATAGAGTGTCATATCTCAAAGTAATATCAACTCCTTATTTGTCATTGCAGTAGTACAAGTCAATAGGAACCTCACAGATGCCCTGACTGCTTCAAGGTGCAGAGAAAGCAGTCATGCCTGAAGTCCCACTCACTACTTATGCTTGAACTTCCCTTCTTCTCCCCAACTCTACCTAGTTTCTGAAGATAATTTTCTATTTAAGGAATGAGGCTATGTTTTAAAAGTTATATATTACTAGAGGTCCGGAGCACAAAATTCGTGCATGGGGTGGGGGGTGTCGCTCAGCCCAGTCTGCACCTTCTCCAATCTGGTACCCCTCGAGGGATGTTAAACTGCTCGTTGAGATCCGATACTGGTAACATCTGGTCTAAATGGACAGTCATACATCCCTTTTACAATTCAGGACTGCCGGCCTGCCTGCCTTCCTGATTGCCCCTAACTGCTTCTGCCTGCCTAACCACTCCCATGCCAGCCTGATTGATGTCTAACTGCTCCCTTGCCAGCCTATTTGCCCCCAACTTCCCTCCTCTGCTGGCCTGGTCACCCCTAAATGCCCTTCCTTACAGGGTTGATTGCCTCCAACTGCCCTTCCTTGAAGACCTGGTGCCTTCCAACTGCCCTCCCCTGTTGGCCATCTTGTGGTGGCCATCTTGTGGTCACAGAAGGGCAGGATCTTTGACCACATGGGGCATCCATGTTGTGTGTTGGAGTGATGGTCATTCTGCATATTACTCTTTTATTACATAGGATAGAGGCCTGGTGCATGGGTGGGGGCCAGCTGGTTTGTCCTGAAACATGTCCCAGATCAGAGTGGGGGTTCCCTTAGGGTGTGGGGCTGCCTGGGCGAGGGGCTTTTGGTGGTTTGTTGGCTATCCACGCCCCCTGGTGACCCAAGCATAGGCCCTGGTATCTGGAATTTACTTACCTTCTACAATTGAAACTTTGTAGCCTAGAGCAGAGCCAAGCCCCCTGCTCACTCTGGCTGCTTTCAGACTACAATGAAATAAAACTAAAAATCAGTAACAGAAAGATAATTGAAAAAATGTGAAACACTTAACCTTTCTTCAAAATCACATATGAGTCAAAAAAAAAAAAATCACAGGAGAATTTGTTTTAAATATTTTAACTAAAAGAAAATGAAAATAAAGTTTATTAAAATTTGTAGGACACAGTGAAAACAGTACTTAGAGGAAAATTGATAGCATTGAATAGATATATTAGAAAGGAAAACAGATTTTAACACAATAATATGTTTTCAATTTAGAAAACTATAAAAAAGGAGAGCAAATTAAATTGAAAGTAAGCAGAAGAAAAGAAATAAGTAAAAAAAGCCGAAACCAGTTTGGCTCAGTGGATAGAGCGCCGGCTTGGGGACTGAAGGGACCCGGGTTCGATTCCGGTCAAGGGCATGTACCTTGGTTGCGGGCATATCCCCAGTGGGGGGTGTTCCAGAGGCAGCTGTCGATGACTCTCTCTCATCGATGTTTCTAGCTCTATATCTCTCTCCCTTCCTCTCTGTAGAAAATCAATAAAATATATTAAAAAAAAGAAATAAGTAAAAAAAAACACACAACAGATATCAATACAATCTAAAACAGAAATAAAAGAAAGAAAAAACAAAAGCTGGTTCCTTGAAGAGACTAATGAAATTGACAAGCTTTTAATCAGAATAAAAGAGGACATAAAATACTAATACCAAATATAAAAGAGGGGACATTGCTATTCATCCCGTTGGTATTAAAAGTATACTAACAAAATATTATGAGCAACTCTATGCTCAAAAATTTGATAACCAAGTGAAATGGACCAATTTTTTTAAAGACTAAAAATCTAAACTCACACAAGAAGAAATGGACAACCTAAGTAGTTCACTGTCTATTAAATGCATTGAATAAATAATTAATAACAGTTCTAAACTAAAAACTCCAGGCTGACATAAGTTCAATAGTGAATTCTACCAAAATTTTAGGGACCAATGTCCTATAATCTCTTTAAGAGTATAAAATAGAAGAAATATTTTCTAACACATTTTATGAGGCCATCATTACCCTAATATCAAAACCAGACAAAGACATTGAGGAAAAGAAAACTGCAGATTAATATCTCCCATCATCATACATACAAAATCCTCAAAACAATAGCAAATCCAATCCCATTATGCACAAAAAGTTATACAGTATAATTAATAACTCAGGTATGCAAGAATGGTTCAATATTTAAAAATTAAATAATGTAAATATCATATCAAAAGGCTAAAAAATAAAAAATAAAACATTAGATAATGCCCATTTATGATCTTTACTAATAAAAACCTAGGTGGCCCTCACATCATCACAAGATGGTCACCAGAAGAAGGCCACCCCCACGTCATCACAAGATGGTCAACACAAGATGGCCAACACAAGATGGTAACCATCAGATGGCTGGCAAGTGGGGAGCAGTTGGGAGGAAGACTGGGCCTGCAAGAGAGGGCAGTTGGAGGTGAACAGGGTGGCAGGGGAGCAGTTAGGCATCAATCAGGTCAGCAGGGAATGGTTACAGGCCTAAACCCACAGTTGGACATCTCCTGAGGGGTTCCAGATTGGAGAGGGTGTAGGCTGGGCTGAGGGACCCTCCTTCAGTGCACATATTTTGTGCACCAGACTTCTAGTGTATAATATATATATATATATATATATATATATATATATATAAACACCTTTCAGTATACTAAGAATTGAGAGGAACTTTCTCACTTAATAAATAAAATCTACAGAAACCCTACAACTAACATCATAATTAATGATGAGAAACTTGAAGCTTTTGCACTAGGATCAGGTACAAGGCATGGATACCTCTACTAACCATTTCTTTCTAGCACCATACTGGGAGTTCTAGCTAATACAATAAAAAAATAAAAATGGAAGGTGTCTAATCGAATAATATATCTAACCTAATAATAGAGTAATATGCAAATTAACCATCACTGCTACACAAACCACACCTACCAGCCAATCGGAGCAAACATGCAAATTAACCCAACAAAGATGGCAGTTAATTTGCATATGTAGAAGGAGGGAGGAGTGAAGATGAAGACAGCATAGAAGGAAGAGGGAGGCTGCTGCAGGGAAAGCACTGGCAGCGAGTGGGGGGTGGGTTGAGGTGCGCAGCATGATGTGCATGGTCATGGAGATGGTGGGAGGCCACAAAGAAGGTGGTGGAGGTGCCCAGGGCTTGGTGGGTGGGCGGGGCACTTTCTGCCTATATGCCCGCCCTGCCCATATGTCAGCTCTGCCTTTCCCGCTGCAGTGGGAGAGGTGGGGGGTGGCAGAGGTGGGGGTGGTGGGAGGAACTCATCAGGCAGAGGCTTTAATCTTAGGAAGGCGCCACTCATCAGCAGAGGCTTTAAGCTTGGGAAGGGCTGAGCCTGGGATCGGAGGTTATGGGCAGGGGAGGGCAGGGGGGTTGAAGACCCCTTCCTAAGCCTAAACCTGGGGCAGAGGCTTTAGCTTGTGAAGGAGCTGAGCCTGCAATGGAGGTGCGGGTGTGAAACTCCTTCCCTAGTTAAAAGCCTTGGGAGGAGACTTTTGGTTTGGGAAGGGGCTGAGCTTGGGATTGGAGGGAAAGGGAAAATAACAATGGAAACATATCCTCAGGTGAGAATAAAAAGAAAAAGAAAGAAAGAAATGTCACATCCACCTTAACTGCTTTGGCTCATTGGAGAGTATTGCGTGCAGACTCAAGGGTCCCAGATTCGATTCTAGTCAAGGGCTTATACCTTGGATGTGGGCACATACCCAGTAGGGAGTGTGTAGGAGGCAGCTGATTGATGTTTCTCTCTCATCGATGTTTCTAACTCTCAATCCCTCTCTCTTCCTCTCTGTAAAAAATCAATAAAATATATTTTTTTAAAGAAAAAGAAATGTCGTAGCCTATGAAAGACACATCTAGAAAATGCCTAAAGAAAGTTGTCATTTTTTTTTCCATGGAGAAGGGACTGGAGTCCCTGTTGATGAAAATACCTTGGCAGCTGCAGTGACTGGCATTGGCTGCAGCATTGGGGTGTTGGGGTTGGTGCCTTCCCCTGATCAGCCCGGTCACCTCAAGCAAAGGGAGGCCAGACTGCGGCTTAGGTCCGCTCCCAATGGGGAGTGAGCTTAAGCCATCCATAGAACATCCCCTGAGGGCTCCCAGTATGTGAGAGGAGCCAGGCTGTCTTTGTTATCAGGTTACTTGATGGTCTATGTAGGAAATTCAAAAGAATTGACAAACAAAACAAAATATAACCCTCCTAGAACAAATAAGCATTTACAATAAGATACAAGGTTAATATACAGAAGTAAATGGCTTTCCTATATGTCAGCAATGAGTAAGTGAAATATGAAATTAAAAACACAATACCACTTACCAAAACAAATATTTAGGTTTAAATTAAAACATTTGGGTGTTTAAGATCTATATAATAAAATCAAAGAAAATTAAATAAATGAAAGGATATACCATGTTTATGGAAAGATCCAATAATATCATGATGTTAGTCTTCCAAATGCAATCCATAGTTTCAATTCAATATCAACCAAAATCCCAGCAAGTTATTTTGTGTATTAACAAAATTATTATGAACTAGAGGCTCAGTGCACAAAATTCATGCATGGGTTGTCCCCTCAACCCTGCCTGCACCCCCTCCCACCCAGGACCCCTCAGGGGATGTCCAACTGCTGGATTAAGGATCAGGCCTAAACTGGCAGTCAAACATCTCTCTCACAATCTGGAACCACTGGCACCTAACTGCTCACCTGCCTGCCTGCCTGATCACCCCTAAGGGGTACTTTGTCAGCCTGATGCTCCCAGCTGCCCCATATGCAAGCATAGTCACCCTCAATTGCCCCGCCCGCCTGCCTGGTTGCCCCTAACTGGGCCCCTGCTGTCTTGGTTGCCCCAAACTGCCACCTTCTGCCAGCCTGGGCACCCACAACTACCCCACTCTGCCAGCTGGGTCATTCTAACTGCCTCCCGCACTAGCCTGGTTGCCCCTTACTGCCCCACCTACCAGCCTGGTCACCCCCAACTGACCACTTGCTCAGCCTGGTCACCCCAACTTTTCACCCTGCCAGCCTGGTCACTCCACGCAAACTGCTGTTCAGTCATTTGGTTATCCCTTACTAATCCCTTTGCTGACCTTGTCATCCCACTCAGCCCACTGTTCAGTCTATCCAGTTCTTTCAGTCATGAGGACCCATGGCTTTTTAATTAGGATTTTATATAAAGAAACAAAAAGCACTGACATTGTCTTGTCAGGAACACTGTCTTTTCAGGCATTGTATACAGTTTCAGGGAATGCTATCCTAGTTAAAAACACACTTAGAAGTTCCCAAAATATCTTTGTGTGATACACTGAAAATAAAAGCAAAAGGTGGAAATGGTTCCAAGAACTTCCTTGTCTGCTGTGCCAAAGTATTAAGGTCAATAACATTTGTTCTAGAACATGACCTAAATTATGAGATTAATATTGAGATCAATTCAGTAAATCACATCTAATCAGCTCCACAATTTCCCCAATCTTATGAATTATCCCTGGCTCACATTTCTCCTCTATATTCTAACTTTTTAGTTATACTGTCCTTCTTTAGAATGTATACTATATAACAACTAGTGGCCCAGTGCATGAAATTCATGTATGGGGGCGGGAGGGGGGTTCTCTTAGCCCATCCTGCACCATCTCCAATCAGGGACACCTTAGGGAATTCCCACAGGGATCAGGCCTAAACTCGAAGTCCAAAATTTCTCTCACAATCTGGGACTATTGGCTCCTAACCGCTCACCTGCCTGCCTGTCTCTGATCACCCCTAATGCCTCTGCCTGCTTGCCTCATTTCCCCTAACCCCTCTGCCTGCCTGCCTGATCACCCCTAACCTCTCTTCTTGCCTACCTGATTGCCTCTGATTTCCTCTACTTGTCTGCCTGATTGCCCCAACTTCCCTTTCCTGCTGGCCTTATTTTGCCCTCAACTGCCGTCCGCTGCTGGCCTGGTTGCCCCTAACTGCCCTCCCCTGCCAGCCTGACCTTACCCTCAACAGCCCTCCCCTGCCAGCCTGATATAACCTGCAATTGCCCTCCCATGCTGGCCTGATATTGCCATAACTGCTCTCTCCTGACAGCCTGCTTGCCCCTAACTGCCTCTTCATGCCTGCCTGATTGCCCCTAATTGCTTCTGCTTATCTACCTGATCATCCCAACTGCCCTCCCCTGCCGGCTTGATCTCACCTCCCCTGATGGCCTGATCTCTCCCCTGCCTGCCCTCCCCTGCCAGTCTGATCACCTCTAACTGTCTCTACCTCAACCCCTACCACCATGGCTTTGTCTAGAAGGAAGTTGGACGTCTGAAATATGGCTGGTCAATCCGATCTAATTAGCATATTACCATTTTATTAGTATAGATAGATTAGATAGGATAGGATTGCTTAAATGTGGGGTGGAGGGAGAAAGCCTTTTTCAGCAGAAGGACTGACAGCCAGCCATATGCACTATACTGCAAAACTGGTTATTAAAAAATTGAACTATTTTCTTACACCTTACACCAAACAGCTGTTGCTCTTAAAACCTCTCCTCAGTTTTCACCATATGTTGTGCCTTCACAGTCACCCAGATTAGGTTCTGATTGGTCAGTTTCTATGCCATTCAGCATCAAAAGCTTCACCTTCTAGGCATCCATTGGCTCCTCACACTTCAACAAGATTTTGTTCTGATTGGTTGGTTTCTATGCCAGTCAACATCTCTGGGTCTATCTCCAGGCCTGATCAGAGAGGCAGGGCTGATCAGGATCCTCCATAGATTCCCAGAGAGAAAGAGAAGTGCTGGCCAGGCCTGGGAAGAAAGAGAGAGGCAAGGGCTGATCAACAACTGCCATAAAGGCTACAGATCAGAACCTGCTTCTCTCTCCAGGCCTCTTCTGGGCCTGATCCACAGCCTCCTTGGCAGACAGTGCTTGGTTGCTGCATCAGCAGTGGCAGCAGTCAGAGCTGGGTCACATGGCAAGCCAGCACTGACTGCAGGACTGACTTACAGTCCTTATGACCTTCAGTCATTTTGGATGTTACAGACCCTGGGTTTTATATATTAGGATGTAGTTTCACATATAGTACCAGGGTATAAAATGTTAAAAATGACTTTTTTCCCCCCACCTAGAACACATAATTAAAATTTTCCTACACATTAAGAAAACAAGACATTGACTAACACAGTGTTAAAAAAGAACAAATTTGGAGGACTGACACATCCAACTTCAAGACTAAGAATAAAGATACAGTATCAAAAAAAAAATGAATCTAGACACAAGCCTTATATCCTTCACAAAATTAACTCAAAATGTATTGTAGACCTAAATGTAAATTGCAAAATTATAAAACTCCTAAAAGATAACATAGAAAACCTTGAGAACATTGGTTCTGGCTATAACTTTTTAGATATTCCACCAAAGAAATGACATATAAAAAATAATTGACAATCTGGACATCATTAAAAGTAAAATCTTCTGCTCTGCCAAATACACCTTTGAAAGAGTGAGAAGACTAGCCATGAAAGTCATGTCTGATACAAAGAGCTCTTAAATTCAACTTAAAACACAAACACCTGACTAAAAAATGGGCAAACAAAGACCTTAACAGACACCTCACCAAAGCAGATATGCAGACAACAAATAAGCACATGAAAAGATGTTTCATGTCATATGTCATCAGGGAAATGGAGATCAAAACAATAGTGTGATACCTATTAGAATTGTAGAAATCTGGAAAAGTGACAGCACCAAATGCTGGTGAAGATGTGGAGTAACAAGAACTCTCAAATGCAACATGTTACAGAAACTTTGGAAGACAGTTTGGCAGTCTCTTACAAAACTAAACATATCCTTCCCATATGTTTGTCAATTGTGTTCCTTGGTTTTCACATAACTAAACTGAAAACTTATGTCCACACAAAAACCTGCTCATGGATGTTTATAGCAGTTTTATTCATAACTAGAGGCCTGGTGCATGAAATTTGTGCATGTGAGGTGGGGGGGCATTTCTCCTCAGTCCAATCTACACCCTCTCCAATCCTAGGCACCTTGGGGGATCTCCAACTGTCAGTTTAGGCCTGATCCCAGGGATTGGGTCTAAACCAGCAGTCAGATATCTCTCTCACAATCCTGGAACTCTGGCTCCTAATTGCACACCTGCCTGCCTGCCTAGTCACCCCTAAGTGCCCCCCTTGATGGCCTGATCACCCTTCACTGCCTCTGTATGCTAGGCAGATCACCCCAAACTGCCATGCCTGCAGGCCTTATTGCCCCTAACTGCCCCCCCTGCTGGCCTAGTCACCCCTAACTCCCTCCAATGCCAGCCAGGTCACCCCCAACTAGCAGTCCCCTGCCAACCTGGTAACTCCTACTGCCTCTCCCACACAGGCCTGGTCAATCCTACTGCCATCCTGCTGGCCTGTTCACCCCCAACTGCCCCCCTCTGCTCACCTGGTCACCCATAACTTCTCCCCCACTAGCCTGTTTGCCCCAACTATCCTCCTCATTGGCCCAATCCCCCCTCGCTGCCTCTCCTGACAGGCTAATTCCCCCCACACAACCTGCTTGTTCAGTCATTTGGTCATCCCTCACTAATCCCCCTGCTGGCCTGGTCATAGGCAGCTATCTTGTGAGGGTGTGAGGGTCAATTTACATATTATCTCTTTATTATATAAGATTGCCAAAACAGAGGCAGCCAAAGTGTTCTTCAGTAGATGAGAACTGTGGTAATATAGATAATGAAATATTATTCAATGCTAAAAAAAAAAAAAAAAAAAAAAAAAAAGCTGTCAAACTATGAAGAGACCTGGAGGAATCTTAAATACACAACACTAAGTGAAAGAAGCCAATCTGAAGAGGCTACATACTGTATTGTCACAAATGTACACCCATTGCCCAATGTTGATAGTTGGGGGAGATGTTTGTATGTGGACAGGGGAACAGGGGAACTCTTTATGCTTTTCACTCAATTTTATTGTGAACCTAAAAGTGATCTAAAATTATTTCTATTAATTTTACAAATTCTATGAGTAAAAATGGAATTAAATATGCACTTCAGGTGATGAGAAATAGACTTCAAAATTAGAGTATGAACAAGAGCTGAACATTTTCATGAAATAAAATGAAAATAAATGTTAACAAAAATTGTTATTAATCATTATAAAGAAAATAATATAAAAATTAAAATAATTCCTCTAAAACATGTTTTATCAAAAATCCTGGATTTTAAATTTTGAAGAAAACAGTGTATGGAAGCAAACAAGTGTTCTCTTAGTTTTGTTATACAGAAAAAAATAAAATTCCCTGCTTTATTTGTTGACAATGCAAAACTTATTTAAAATAATTTTGAAAAGCTTGCAATAGCAGCTAGTACAAAGAAGAGCCCATGAAGATTTGAAACTAATATAATGTTATATGTTAATTATACATCAATTTAAAAAAGAAAAATAGGGGGCACACAGGAGGAGAAACCAAGATCATGGCATAGGTAAACACCTAAACTGCTTGCACAACAATATCAAAACTACACCTAAATGGCAAAACAGAAACCAGCCAGAACCACAGGAAAGCTGGCTGAGTGGAAATTCTACAACTAGAAGAAAAGAGGAAAGTACATTGAAACTTAGAGGAGCTGCTAAAGGCTGAGGTACAGAGACACTCAGGATGAGAGGAGAGGCGGCTGTGTGCATGGGTGGCTGAGTGCACAGGTGGCTTTCTAAAGTGGGAGGGAGATGGAAGCTCCCAACTGCACTGAACTCCAGTCCTGGGCAAGACTCTGGGAAACCAGATTCATTCAGGGGGAATCTGGACTATCAGGAAAAGAGAAAGCACACTGAGACTTGGGAGCTGTGGAATGCAGACATCCGGAGGCATGCACATGCAAAGGAAACTGAGTGTGCGGCTGGCTTTCTAAAGCAGGAGGGAGTCAAAAGCTCCTGACTATGCTGAACTCCAGTTCCAGGCAAGTTTCTGGGGACCGTGACCCATTTGGGGAGAAACTGGACTGTCTGGCTGGGGGCAAAACTCGAGGGCAGCTTTCTCATAGAGGTACTTGCAGTGATTACTGAGGGACACTGAGACCCATGGGCCTTATGGGGCAGGGCAGATAGGAAACCAAGACTGTCTGTTCCACCCCAAAATTCTGCCCCATCCAAGCTGAGCACAGAGGCTTTTACAATTCTTGACTCATAAGAGTGTCTCCAACACAGAAATTCTCCTAATATAGACACAGCTGATCCTCACAGTCAGTTGGCCTGGAGGTCAATTCCTGCCAGTGATACTAACAACAATCAAGACTTAATTACAACAAGGCTGAGAACACAGTCCACAAAGGGGTGAACCAAGAATGTCCAGCTCAGGAACTGGGGAGGCTGAGCCATTGTGCCATATAGGACAACTACCACACAAAGCTACTCTACCAACTTAGGGAAGCAGCAAAAATGTGGAAACAAAGAAACAGATCACAAATAAAAAAAAATGGAGGAAAGCAAATAACTGGATATAGAGTTCAAAACCACGGTTATAAGGATTTTAGAGAATTCCCTAGAAAAGGCCAATAAATTTAGCAAGACCCTTGAGGATATAAAAAAGGACCAACTAGAAATTAAACATACACTGACTGAAATACAAAATATTATACAAAGACTTAACAGCAGACTAGAGGCCCACAAGAATCAAGTCAAATATTTGAAATACAAAGAACCAAAAAAACACTCAGCCAGAAAAGCAAAAAGAATCCAAAAATTTGAAGATAGTTTAAGGAGCCTCTGGAACAACCTCAAGCATACCAAATCTGGATTATGGGCATGCCAGAAGAAGAGAGAAAGATACTAAAAACATATTTGAAGAAATAATGACTGAAAACTTCCCCTGCCTGGTGAAAGAAGTAGACTAAAAGTCTAGGGAGCACACAGAACCCCAAACAAAATGAATCCAAAGAGGATCACACCAAGACATATCATAATTAAAATGTCAAGAGCAAAAGACAGAGAATATTAAAAAGCAGCAAGAGAAAAACAGTTAGTTACCTTCAAGGGAGCACCCATACGACTGTCTGCTGATTTCTCAACAGAAACTATGCAGGCCAGATGGGAATGGCAAGAAATATTCAAAGTGATGAACAAGAACCTGTAAGAACTAAGATTACTCTACCCAGCAAAGCTATCATTCAGAATTGAAGGTCAGATAAAGAGCTTCACAGATAAGAAAAAGCTAAAGGAGTTCATCTCCACCAAACCAGTATTATATGAAATGTTGAAAGGTATTCTTTAAGAAGAGGAAGAATAAAAAGGTAAAGATAAAAATTATGAATAACAAATATATGTCTATTAACAAGTGAAACTAAAAATTAAGTTTATAAAAAATCTGAGGAACAGAATAAACTGGTGAATAAAATAGAATCAGAGGCATAGAAAGGGAGTGGACTGACAATTCTTGGGGAGAAAGGGGTGTGGGAGTGTGGGAAGAGACTGGACAGAAATCATCTACCTATGGATGAGGACAATGGTGGGGAGGTAAGGGCAGAGGGTGAGATGGAAACAGGGTGGAAAGGAGCTATGGGGGAAAAAATAGGAACAATTGTAATAATCTGAACAATAAAGATTTATTAAATTAAAAAAAGAAAAATACATCATGGGCTTTTTATATCACTGGAGATGATATAAGAAAACAATATACATTCTATATATACAAGTGCAGAAATTAAAAGTAAGTCAAGGAAGCTAAGAAAACAGCAACTATCAAATGGCATACAAAATACTTACAATATCTATCTATATATACAGGATATTCGTGCAAGAATGGGCCTTATATATGTAAAAGTAACATGCTAATTTACAGTATCATTGTGATGCCCACCAGCCAATCAGGAGTGAGTATGGAAATTAACCCAACAACAATGGTGGGTTAATTTGCATACACAAGCACCTAGTGGCTGGGGGGTGGGGTGAGATGCTTGCATCCTGCACCACTCTAGCTACTCCAGACCTCTGGGCAGCATGGGAAGCTGGAAAGGAAGCTCTGGGCTGGAGTGGAAAGGTCGCTCCAGCCAGGGCAAAGGCAGTGCTGGTAGCCAAGGAAAGGAAGGCCCATTCTTGCATGAATATTTCTGCATCAAGCCTCTAGTATATATATAAAGAGCCAGAGTTGTAACATCCAAAATGATCAAAGGCTCAAGTGAATGCCAGAATGTGTGTGCAGCAGACAAGCAGGCTGAACTGCTGATCTCTTGGAGAGAGAGAGGCAGGGCTGATCAGCAGTGGCAGTGGCTGCTGGTGAGACCCAGACACAGAAGCAGGGTGACCAGACACTGCTTCTTTCTCTGGGCCTCACCAGCAACCAAGTATCTCTCTCTCCCAGAGGTCAGCAGTTCATCCCACTTGCCAGTGGCCTAGGAAGCTGCTGATCAGCCCCACTTCTATGATCAGGACGAGAGATAGGCCTGTAGATGCTGACTGACATAGAAACCAACCAATCAGAACCAAATCTGGGTGAATTGCAAGGAGCCAAAGGCTGATTTTTCATTCTGATTGGCATAAAAAACGATCAATCAAAACCTATTCTGGGTGAACTGCGAGGCAGAATCTATGGTGGGGGCTGAGGAGAGGTGTTAAGGGCAACAGCTATTTGGTGTAAGGTGTAAGAAAGCGATTCATTTTTTTAATGACTAGCTTTGCAGTATGGCTGGCTATCAGTCCAGATATAGGGTTTATTTGTCTTTGTCTGCCAATAGCATATCCTCCAGCTGAAAAAGGCTTTCCCCCACATTTAAGCAATTCTATCCTTTATAATCTATCTATACCAATAAAAGGGTAATATTCTAATTAAACTGGGTTGACCAGCCATCTTCCAGATGTCCAACTTCCTTCTGGACAAAGCCATAGTTGTGGGGGCCAAGGCAGAGGCAGTTAGGGGCAATCAGGCCAGCAGAGATGGCCATTGAGGGCAAGATCAGGCCAGCAGGGGAAGGCAGTTAGGGGCGACCAGGTGGGCAATGGAGGGCAGTTGGGATGAGATCAGGTCTGCAGGGGAAGGCATTTGGGGGTGATATTAAGCCAGCAGAGGAGGGCATTTGGAGTGAGGTCAGGCTGGTAGGGGGAGGCAGTGAGGGGTGATCAGGCAGGCAGAGGCTGTTAGGGGTGACCAGGCCAGTAGAGGAGAGCAGTTAGGGGTGAAATCAGGCCAGCAGGGGAGGGCAGTTAGGGGCAATCAGGCAGGTAGGCAGAGACGTTAGCGGTGATCAGGCAGGCCTGGGGGGGTGGGGAGCAAGGTAGTAGGGTCGATCAGGCTGGCAGGGGAGCAACATAGGTGTGATCAGGCTAGTAGAAGGGAAGCAGGGATTATTAGGCTGGCAGGAAGAGGGGTTAGGGGCAGTCAGGCAGGCTGGCAGGCAGAGGGGTTAGGTACAATCATGTAGGTAGGCAGGCTAGTGGTTAGGAGCCTGTCATCTTGGATTGTGAGAGGGATGTCTGACTACCAATTTAGGCCTGTTCCCTGTGATCAGGCCTAAACTGGCAGTCGGACATCCTAGAAGGGGTCCCAGATTGGAGTGGGTGCAGGCCAGGTGAGGAACCCCCTTCTGTGCACTAATTTCGTGTGCCAGGCCTCTAGTATACATATAAAAGCCTAAGGAACTAAATGAAATGACCAAATGACAAAACCACTGGTCGACCCATTGCTATGATGCATGCTGACCACCAGAGGGAAGAAACTCAGTGCAGGAGCTGCCCTCTTGTGGTCAGTGTGCCCCCATAGAAGGAGTGCTGCTCAGCTGATCAACAGGCACCAGGCATTGGATTCATAGCTGGCAAGTGCAGCTGCAGTGGCAGGAGCCTCTCCAGCCTCCAAGGGAGCTCTACCTAACAGTGACAGCAGGTACAGTGGGACCAGGATTAGCAGCAGTGGCATAACGCCTGTCCCAGACTCAGGTTCCTCCCCAGCCACCTGCCACTTCACACATAACTACATCCCTCAGAGGATGTCAGACTGCTGGTTTTGGCCTGATCCCCACAGGCTGACATCCCCCGAGGGGTCCCAGATTGTAAGAGGGTGCAGGCCTAGCTAAGGGACCCCACCGGTGAATGAATTTGTGCACTGGGCCTCTAGTCTTTTAAATAAAAAGTGAAATACAGCGCACCAGGTGTGGCATCAGCCTATGAACTGGGAGGTCATGTTTCGATTCCTGGTCATAGCACATACCTGGGTTGCAAGCTCGACGATCAATGATTCTCTCATCATTAATGTTTCTTTCTCTCCCCCTCTCCTTCCTTTACTGAAATTATATATATATATTTACTTGACATATAAAGCTACACATACAGCATAAATATAAGTTTATAATGTCTATGGATATGAAATGCTTAATCATGTATGTAGGAAAGGCTGGAGAGAAACAGTCTTAAATTTTAATCGCCTGTTATCTCTGTGTAATGGCTAATTCTAATTATCCCCAATAATTCATTTCTATGTTTTCTAAATTTTTCTGTAATGTTTATTTATAACCTATATAAACACATGAAAATATATACATATAAGCTCAAACTCAAATATGAAATTTTATAAAAACTATTAATATGAGCGACAATACTGCACTGTCACTTGGCTATCACTCTTCAACTGTAAGAATAAATGAGGGGATTGATAAGAACCTGAAATCAGAACTTCAGCCAAACCTGTACAAAACAGGAAGCACTGAAATAATGGGGGCAGGAATTCACAATGCAAGATAAAATATTAAAACACTACTAAAAGCATTTCTGCTAAGTTGAAAGCAATAAACACAGTTTCAATCACTGGATCATGATTCATAGAAACATCATTCTTTTCTCCACATAGCAAGCACAGGGAAGTGCTTTTGGGTCATACAATGTGGTCTCTCCTTGCACACACCCAGGAATGTGGTGTTCTCACATACTGCTGGACACAACAACTAGCCAGCGGATTCACCTTCCCTCTGGGTTCCTCTAGTGGGTTTCAGACAAGACCAAATACCCTTACTTTCACAACAGAGATGAACAGGCAGATGCCTTTTGATGTATTTGTCAAAGAGGCAGTTTTTCATAAATAGTTACTTTATTAACTATCACTTTTGTTCCCAGTGAGCTTGAAGTGGACCTATAGTCACTCCCCAGCATTCTGTCTCTTAGTTACAACAGATGTGCAAAGAGTAAGCTGAATAGTTCAGCCTATTAATTAATTGAGTTTACTTAAACATCCTACTCATAACTACCATTTTTTATTTTAAAACTAAGTGTGATGCAAGTACACAAGTTTTAGTGGAAACTCATCTTAGAATAAGTAAAATCAAATGATAACGAATAATACTTAATTGGTATTTTCAGTAAAATATGGATGAAAAGCCTCCATGCTAAGACCATACTTACCTCTTCGACAAACTCAAGCTCAAACATAAAGAAAAAAATTATCAGAATGCCTCTCAAAATGGTGATACAGAGGAAATATATTAATCTAAAAGGTGATTAAGTACTTTGGCATAAGACCTAATATAGTCTTTTTTTTTTCAGTCTGGAGTCCACATGGCATTCTTCTTAGCAAAACATTTTATTCGATACACACAATTATTATGTTCCTAAAATAATAGTAACAAAAATAGATTCAAAAATTATGTGTAAAAATGAAGGCTAGCTCAAATTCACCAAGAACTTTGGCTTTCATCAGGACGATACTTTCCAAAGACAACAAATATAAAAATGCATGAATTATGAAATGTCAGAATCAGAATAATAATTATAATGGATACGATTTATTTACATTTTTATTGAAGTGAAATTCACATAATATAAAAGCAACCATTTTAAAGTGAACAATTTTTGGTGTTTAGTATATTCACAATTACAGTGTTGCTCAACCACCACCTTTATCTATTTTTTAGGGTTTTTTTTTTTCCTCCTAAAGAAAACCCTGTATTCATTATGCAATTATTATTCATTTCTTCAACACTTGGCTCCTGGTACCCAACAATCTGCTTCCTCTTTTTATGTTTATGTATTCTGGACATTTTATATGAATGGAATCATACAATATGTGAGCTATTTGTCTATGTTATTTTACTTAGCATAATATTTTTAAGTTTGATTTACATTGTAGCATGTATCAGTAATTCATTCCTTTCCAAAGATGAATAATACCCTCTCATGTATTAATGGGCATTTTGGGCTATTTCCACCTTTTGACTACTGTGAATAGTGCTTTTTAAAGAACCACAAAATTCTTCTGCACAGTGGCTTCCCCATTTTACATTCCAACCAGAAATGTATAAGGATTCCACATTGTCTACATCTTAGCCAACACTTTCTATTTTCTCCCCACCCCTTTTTTAATTCTAGCTATCCTCATTTGTTGTAAAGTGCTACATCATTGTAGCTTTGATTTTCATATTTCTAACTACTAATGATGTTGATCATCTTTTCAAGTGCGTGTTAGCCATTTGTAAGTCTTCTGTGAAAATAAGGTCCATTACTGTCCTCTGCCAATTTCTTCATTAGGTTATTTGATTTATTTGCTGTTGAGTTGCAAGAGTTCTTTATATTTTCTAGATACTAGACCCTTTTTACATATATGATTTGCAAATATTTTCTCCTATTTGATAAGTTTCCTTTTCACTTTCCTGATACTGTCCTTTGATATAAAAAAAGTTTCTAATGCAAAGGTGTTTCAACATAAAAATTAATCAATATAATAAACAACATTAATAGAATGAAGTAAAAATTTATGTGGTCAAAGTCAAATCATTTCACAGAAATGAAGAAAAAGCATTTTACAAAATCAAACATGCTTTTAAAACTAGGAGTAGAGGAAAACTTCTTCAACATGATAAAAAACATGACAAATGCACACATAACATCATATTTATGGTGAAAGACAGATAGCTTCCCATTAAGTCAGGAATAAGACAAGGATCCTTGTCTTCAATGTTGCCAGTTAGCTCTGTACTAGATGAGCTTACCAGATAAACTGAATAAAAAATTAGTAGATTTTCAAATTGGAAAAGAAGTAAAACTATCTTTATTATAATGATATGATCCTAGAAATAGAAAATTTCAAAGCATTCACATGAGGTCTAGAACTTACAAATGATTCAGCCAGTTGTAGGGCACTGGATTCACACAGTAATATCACTGTTTCTATACACTAGTAATTACCATACAGAATGCAATTTAAGATACCAATTCCATTTACCATAGCGTTCAAAATATAAAATATATAGAAATAAATTAAACTAAGTAAGTAAATGACTGTGAGAAATTCTCACCTGTCCAAATTCAAATAACGGACTTGGAGACAGAATTATGACATAAGTGAGACTTTTAATAGTTTTCGCAAGAGTGGTTGTGAACAAACACAGATACACACAGAGTAGCAATCAGAGGCTATTTCTCCATTGGGTGTGAGAGTCTCTCCTCTGGTTCCTTAATGGCTGAGTACTATAGAGTTAACAGTGTTTCCCATACGTCATCTAGGTCTTATTGTCTTCTATTGGGCCATTGAAAAAATGGGCTGAGGCCTTTTCTAGTTGTCTCCACCTCCCCCTGTCTAGTTCAGGTGAATGCAAGGTGTTTTGTCCTAGGTGCCTCAGAGGTTTCCACTATGATTCTGGCTCACATACACAGTTCTTTTCTGATACCCCTCTCCCTATATTCTCTTTGCTCTGGAGAAATTCAGTAACCATTTCCATTAAAAGTTGACTATGTTGAAGATGGATCACAGAGGTCTATTTCCAACAAATTCTCTTCTCTCTTTCTTCTATTAATTGATTATATTTTCATTAGTTGTTTTAAAACCCATTGGCTTTCTTAGAGGAAGGATGAGGAAGTGAGTGTCTATTTAAGTTCCTTCATTGGCATCATCAGAGCAGTTGGAATGATGAGAAGCACGTCTCAGGGTCCTGTCTAGTTTTCCTCCAGTTGGCCCACTGTCCTTGCTCTGCTTATGTCTGCTTAACACATTCCCTCAAGAATCTTGGCTGTGAGTTATTTCATGGAAAAAGGAAATAATGTCCCCTCTGAAGCTACTTCCATTCTGAGGAGGGACAAAGGTTTTCTTTCTGAGCCAAGAGATCCTCATTCTTTTTCAGAGGGACAATGAGGTCTGGGTTTGGAGAGCAGAAGATGGCGGAAGAACAGATGGGAGGATTCTGAGCCCGGTCCCGAAGCAGAAAGAGAGAGCAGCTGATGGTGTTGAGCTGTGAGTGTTTATTATCAACCTGGGAGACAGTGAACCCCAGAAGAAACGGCTGGGGGGCCGCTGACAGAGGTACCCCGCACAGGGAGGCACCCACGCGGGCTGCATCCCTTCTCGGAGCTACCTGCCGGCTTGGACGGGGAAACCTCGCCATCTTGAGAGGAAGATAGGATCGTGTCAGAGGCCTGAATATCCACAGCCGCACCGACCACCAAGCAGCTGTGATCCCCAGAACACAGATCCCAGGCGGCGCGAACACCCGGCCCCACAGGAGTGCCCCACTGCTCAGCGAAAAGGTCAGATTTCCAGGGAGAGGGTGGAGAGTGCTCGCGGCGAAGACAAAAGGCTGCGTGCGCACAAGGCGCGCGGAAGCTGGAGACAAGGGCGGTGATTATAAGTGGAAGCCCCAGTGTTGGGTGGGTGTCACCCGTGAAAGTGGACGGGGCTCCTAACAGGGGAGATATCTAAAGAGCAACACATTTGGATCTGCCTTGGAGGGATATCGGACAGTTGCGGGAGATTGCAGTTGCTCGGACCTGCCTCTCCCCCCTCCGAAGATCCTGCTTCAAAGAGGACGGAAAAAAAAAAAAAAAAGCTGAGAGGCCCTAGAGTCCGGGAAGTCAACCTAAAAACACTGCCCCCAGAGGCTAATTTACAAATTGACTCTAGTGTAATAAAAACAAAGCAAAACTTCCCTGAAAATCAGGACTGGATCATAACAATAGAGGAAGCCAATGACCTTTATTACTGCAAATTTTATTTTAATTTTAATTTTTTTTTCTTTTTAATTTTTAAATTTTGTTTTTTTTTTATTTTTGTTCTCATTATTTGCAACGTTTACTCAAGAAACTTTTTTTTTCTCACTTGATTTTATCTTTATAATTACTACATTGTATACGTAATCAACACTATTACTGCTACTAATTTACTTTTTTCATCTTATTTTCTTTTGTTTATTTTTATTATTTTTATTTCATCATATTATATATATATATATATATATATATATTTTTTTTTTATTTCAGGATTACTGTTCTACAGTCTTTATCTATCTTTCCTTCTCCAACGCTTTATTCTATCTCAACCCTACCTTTATGTCTTCACCCTCTTTCTGATCTTTTCCTTTGCTACCCCGTTTATCTTAACCCTTCCTGGTCTAGATTTTCCCCATTCCTTCTGTCTACCCCCTCCTAAACCTTCACCCTACTTGTATATATCTAATTTCCAACTACCCACTCCAAGCCCATTCACACCTCCCTCGCAGTTGTCCTAAAAACAAAACAAAACAAAAAAACAGTCTTTCTCTCTAACTCTTTGAAGTTGTATGTTAAATGGTAACTATACTGAAGTTGTATGCTTTTTTTGTTATAAGATTAATTTGCCTATTCTTTTGGTTTGATTGTATGTTTATGTTAGCTGGGTTCTAGTCAACTTTATTGGTGGTTATTAATATTACAAACACATCTCTATTCAGTGCCATGCGTGTTGTACCTGGTTGTGTTGTATTTTGTGCCTTGAAATCAAAGCAGAAGAGAGAGAACTACACAACCAGACATCCTAAATAATGGGGAGACCCAAAACCAGCCTGCATATGAAAGAAAAGCAGGCTTCACCAGAAAAGGAAGTAATGAGCTAGAAGCAAGCAACCTACCAGAGCAAGAATTCAGAGTAATGATCATAAGATGGCTAAAAAGAATGGAAGACAAATTTGATAATATGAGTAAGAACCAAGAGGAAATGAAAAATGACATCGCTACTGTAAAGAACTCAATAAAAAGCATCAAGAGTAGATTAGAAGAAGCAGAGGACCGCATCAGCGAGCTAGAAGACAAGATGGAAAAAAATACCCAATTAGAATAGCTTCTGGAAAAAAAAATTAAAAAACAGGAGGAAAGTCTAAGGGAACTTTGGGACAATACAAAACAAAACAATATTAGAATAATAGGGGTTCCAGAAGGAAAGGGAATTGAGGAAGACATGGAAAACGTATTTCAAGAAATAATGACAGAAAACTTTCCTGAGATAGAGAAGAAAAAACCCACACAAATCCAAGATGCTCGCAGAGTCCCAAGCAAAATGAACCCCAGAAAACCGACCCCTAGACACATTATAATTAAGCTGGCAAACACCAACGACAAAAAAAGAATTTTAAAAGCAGCCAGAGAGAGACAGAAAGTTACATATAAAGGAACCCCCATCAGACTAACAAATGACTTCACCAAAACTTATCAGGCCAGAAGGGAATGGGATGAAATATACAAAGTCATGCAAAGGAAGGGTCTGAATCCAAGAATACTGTACCCAGCAAGGCTATCAATCAAAAGTGAAGGTGAAATCAGGAGCTTCACAGACAAAAACAGACTAAGGGAATTTATCTCCACCAAACCAGCAATGCAAGAAATGCTAAAGGGTCTACTGAAAAATTAAAGAAATAGAAAGCAAAGAAGGAAAACAGGGGTATAGAATAAAGATGGCGTCAAATAAGTATCTATCAATAATAACCTTAAATGTAAATGGGCTAAATGCTCCAATCAAAAGACATAGGGTAATGGACTGGATAAGAAAACAAGACCCATATATCTGTTGTCTACAAGAAACCCACCTCAGGAAAAAAGATGCACACAGACTGAGGGTGAAGGGTTGGAAAAAGGTTTTCCAGGCGAATGGAAATGAAAAAAAAGCTGGGGTAGCAATACTTATATCTGACAAATTAGATCTCACAGTGAAGGACATACAAGAGATAATGAAGGCCACTTCATAATACTAAAGGGAGCAATCCAACAAGAAGAAATAACCCTGGTAAATATATATGCACCCAAAACGGGAGCACCCCAATATATAAAAAAAACTGCTGGAGGACATTAAGGGAGAGATTAATAGCAATACAATTATAGTAGGAGATTTTAATACCCCACTGTCACCCTTTGACAAATCATCTAAACAAAAAAATCAGCAAATAAATATCAATTCTAAATGACTCTCTAGACCAGATGGAATTAATCTACATCTTCAGAACATTCCACCCCAAAGCCACAGAATATACATTTTTCTCAAGTGCACATGGGACATTCTCAAAGATAGACCACATTTTGGGACATAGGCAAAGTCTCTTCAAATTCAAGAAGACAGAAATCATATCAAGCATCTTCTCAGATCGCAGTGGCATAAAACTGGAAATTAACTACAATGAAAAAAATCCAAAGAAATCAAACACATGGAGACTAAACAGCATGCTATTAAACAAGGACTGGGTTACCAGAGAAATCAAGGAAGAGATTAAAAACATCCTGGAAACAAATGACAATGAAAACACAACTATCCATAATCTATGGGACACAGCAAAAGCAGTTTTGATAGGAACGTTCATATCCCTACAAGCCTATTGCAAGAAACTTGAAAAAATGGTAACAAATGATCTAACTCTACAACTCAAAGAGTTAGAAAAAGAGCAACAAGAAAAGCCCAGTGTAAGCAGAAGGAAGGAAATAACAAAAATCAGAGCGGAGATAAACGACATTGAGACCAAAGAAACAATACATAAGATCAACAAAACCAAGATCTGGTTCTTTGAAAGAATAAACAAGATAGATGGTCTTCTAGCCAGGCTAACCAAGAAACAAAGAGAGAGGACCCAAATAAACAAAATCAGAAACGAAAGAGGTGAAATAACAACAGACCCCACCGAAATACAACTGATTGTTACAAAATACTACGAACAACTCTATTCCAACAAACTGAACAACCTTGAGGAAATGGACATATTCCTAGAAAAATACAAACTTCCAAAACTCAATCAGGAAGAATCTAAAAATCTCAATAGACCAGTGACTTGGGAAGAAATTGAAACAGTCATCAAAAAGCTTCCAGTAAACAAAAGCCCAGGACCAGATGGCTTCACAGGAGAGTTTTACCAAACATTCAAGGAAGAACTAAAACCTATCCTCCTCAGACTATTCCAAAAAATCCAAGAGGAAGGAACACTTCCAAACTCCTTCTATGAAGCCAGCATCACCCTAATACTAAAACCAGATAAAGACAACTCAATGAAAGAGAATTACAGGCCAATATCCCTCATGAACATAGATGCCAAAATTCTCAACAAAATTCTAGCAAATCGGCTCCAGCAGAGCATCACAAAGCTCATACACCATGACCAAGTCGGATTTATTCCAGGAATGCAAGGTTGGTTCAATATCCGCAAATCAATAAATGTGATACATCACATAAACAAATTGAAAGATAAAAATCATATAGTCATATCAATTGATGCAGAAAAAGCATTTGATAAAATCCAACACCCTTTCCTGATAAAAACTCTCAACAAGGTGGGAGTACAAGGATCATACCTCAACATAATAAAAGCTACATATGATAAACCCACAGCAAACATCATACTCAATGGGCAAAAACTAAAACCATTCCCTCTAAGAACAGGAACAAGACAGGGATGCCCACTATCTCCACTCCTCTTTGACATAGTACTGGAAGTACTAGCCATTGCAATTAGACAAAAGGAGGAAATAAAAGGCATCCAAATTGGAAAAGAAGAAGTAAAGTTATCCTTATTTGCAGACGACATGATATTGTATATAAAAAACCCAAAAGACTCCATTAAAAAACTAATTGACTTAATAAATGAATTTGGCAATGTAGCAGGATACAAAATTAACGCCAAGAAATCTATGGCATTTCTATACACCAACAGCGAACTTATAGAAACTGAGACTAAAAAAGCAATGCCATTTACCATCGCACCAAAAAAATTAAGATACCTAGGAATAAACTTAACTAAGGAGGTAAAAGACTTATACGCGGAAAACTACATGACATTGAAAAAAAGAGATAGAGGAAGATATAAACAGATGGAAGAACATACCATGTTCATGGATTGGTAGAATCAACATCATCAAAATGTCCATACTTCCTAAAGCAATCTATAGGTTCAATGTACTCCCAATTAAAATACCAACAACATATTTCACTGACCTAGAAAGAACTCTCCAAAAGTTCATTTGGAACAATAAAAGACCCCGAATAGCCACAGTAATTCTGAGAAAGAAGAGTAAAGTAGGAGGGATCTCAATACCAGACTTCAAACTGTATTACAAAGCCACTGTTCTCAAAACAGCCTGGTACTGGCACAAGAACAGACATATAGATCAATGGAATCGAATCGAGAACCCAGTTATCAACCCAAATCACTATGCTCAATTAATATTTGACAAAGGAGGCATGAATATACAATGGAGTCAAGACAGTCTCTTCAATAAATGGTGTTGGGAAAATTGGACAGATACATGCAAAAGAATGAAACTAGATCACCAACTTACACCATACACAAAAATAAACTCAAAATGGATACAGGACTTAAACATCAGACGGGAAACCATAAAAATACTAGAAGCATCCACAGGCAACAGAATCTCAGACATATGCCAAAAGAACTTCTTCACTGATACTGCCCCTAGGGCAATGGAAGCTAAAGAGAAAATAAACAAATGGGACTACATCAAAATAAAAAGCTTTTTTACAGCAAAAGAAGCCATCAACAAAACAACAAGAAAGCCCACGGTGTGGGAGAACATATTTGCAAATGTTACCACTGATAAAGGTTTAATCTCCATCATCTACAAACAGCTTATACATCTAAATAAAAGGAAGATGAATGATCCAATTAAAAAATGGGCAATGGACCTAAATAGAATATTTTCAAAAGAAGACAGAAGGAAGGCCAAAAGGCACATGAAAACATGCTCAAAGTCACTAATTATCCGAGAGATGCAAATCAAAACAACAATGCGGTACCATCTCACACCTGTCAGAATGGCCAACATCAACAAATCAACAAATGACAAGTGTTGGCGAGGTTGTGGAGAAAAAGGAACCCTCGTGCAGTGCTGGTGGGAATGCAGACTGGTGCAACCACTGTGGAGAACAGTGTGGAGTTTCCTCAAAAAACTGAAAATGGAACTCCCATTTGACCCAGCAATCCCACTGCTAGGAATATATCCCAAGAAGCTAAAAACACCAATCAGAAAGGATATATGCACCCCTATGTTCATAGCAGCACAATCTACAATAGCTAGAATCTGGAAACAGCCCAGGTGCCCGTCAGCAGATGATTGGATCAAAAACCATGGTACATCTACACAATGGAATACTATGCTGCCATAAAAAAAAGGAATTCTCATCATTTGCAGCAACCTGGATAGAACTAGAGAACATTATGCTGAGTGAAATAAGCCAGTCAATGAAAGAGAAATACCACATGGCCTCACTCATTTATGGGTATTAAAGAACATTATAAACTGATAAACCAAAAGTCAGATATAAAGACAGTAAAGCAACAAGCAGACTGTAAAATTACAGCAGGGACAGTAGGGAGATCTGGGGGAGATAAGAGATCAACCAAAGGACTTGTATACATGCATATAAGTACAACCAATGGACACAAAACTCTGGGAGGGAGGGTATCTATGGGAGGTGGGGAGTTAAAATATGTACACAGATAATAATTCAATAAAAAAATATTAAAATTCAAAAAAAAATGAGGTCTGGGCTTGGAAGGAGGTGTCTAGAGGTGGTATTCCCTGAGTATGAGTAGGGCTTATAATGTGTGATAGAATTTCAAAAGCTAGAACAGCAAGGATTAGGACAAATGGTCTATTGCAAGAAAAGAAAAAAACAACATATCAGTTCTAATAATTTCTTATCGAAGTATAATTTTTCTCCCTAAAATTACCCTTATTTTTATTAAACAGCCAAATTAATACCAACCTATTTACTGTATTAAGTCTAGTTACAATTTGGCCTGCTTTTTGCATAAACACAATAAAAATAACAGTTGATCACCCAGGCTATGTTAAAAATCTGCTTTGCTGGAATTTCATGATTGAGCCTTAATGAGACCCTTAGGGAGACTGGGGTGAATTCCTTAAGTTTTTGAGGTTCCCAATATGTCTTGAGTTTCCTTGCTTGCTATCTCTCAGAAAAGTAAACTTTTGTTTCTTACCTGAAAAGACTGCTATGAACCACATGACCAAGCAAGGTATCAGTTTTTCTCCAAGGCACTCTTATTGTCTTCAAGTCTTCTGGTGACACCCTGGGTCCAGATATGACTCTCTTAGACATGACACTCCAAAATCTTGGTTAATAAAACCACCATTTGAAATTGGTCTTATTGAATTCATACAAAGAAAAGTATTGCCATGATTCATTAATTAAGAGGGATTCATTCTGGAGGGATAAGGTAGGGATAAGGTTCAAATTGCTTTAAGAACGATTTCAATTTCCCTATTCCTGGATTCCTGAGTCATTTAATTTCCTTTTAAGATTTCCTTTTAAGATTTTTCTTTACAAACATTTTACAACTTTCACAAACCTTTCTATGCCTCATGCCTTCTATTAAATCAAAATCATAATTTCTTTGTAATTAGTTAGAATTTTTAAGTCTTTGAAATCTTAATTTTTATGTGACATGTAAACTGACCAAACATTTGCCAAATATCTTTTCTTTATTATTAAGTTTTGTGAGAGCCTGAGAGAAGGTTTAACAGGGGACCTGCCCTACCCAGAGTGGCCCAAACAGACCAGAAACTTGCAGAGATGCTTCTAATTCTCAGTTTTCTACACATGCCTCTGTAGATGGGATATCAAGTCAGAGTTCCTTGAGAATCCCCTTTTATTTTGGGGTATTTGGGCTCCTTTAAGGAAAAAAAAAAAAACAGCTCATCTTTTGCAACATAACCTGGCCCCACTATAAAGTGGACAATGGAGAGATTAGGCCAGTTAATGGCACCATTAATTATAATATTACCCTACAGCTAAACTTGTTTTTAAATTCCCAGGAAACTGAATGGAGAATGAAGCCTTTTCTATACATACAATATATATTTTCCATACATGCAAGTTGGTATGAGTTAGAAATGTCCCTCAGCTATATGCTACCTGTAAACTAGATCTTTCTATAATTGCTACAGAGCCTCAAAGAAAAAAAATACTCAAATAAAAAGAAACATTTTAAAAATGGGTGAATGAATTTGTTAGTCTTTTGCCAACATTGCCAGTTCTTGAAGAATTAAAGTATTGCCGGCACCGGTTTGGCTCAGTGGTAGAACGTCGGTCTGCGGACTGAAAGGTCCCGGGTTCGATTCCGGTCAGGGGCATGTACCTTGGTTGTGGGCACATCCCCAATAAGAGGTGTGCAAGAGGCAACTGGTCGATGATTCTCTCTCATCGACGTTTCTAACTCTCTATCCCTCTCTCTTCCTCTCTGTGAAAAATCAATAAAAATATATTTTAAAAAAAAAGAATTAAAGTATTGTCCTTGTTTTACAGTGCAGTCTTTACAGAGGCTCCACGTTATCAAAACCCACTAAATCCTTTTACAGTCCTCAATGCTTCTCCTGTTCAGCTCAAAATGCTCATAGGTAACTGGCTTTCTAAAACCAAAGTCCCAAGACTTTTGAAATGCAAATACCAGAAACTCTTGCCTGGGCCATTTTAAAAATACAAATCTCTTGAAGATAGTCACCTAAATAAATCACTTTTAACTTATTTCACCTATTTAATTCAGCAAACCCCAAAGTTTTAAGTTAACCAAAATTTTGGAAAACTATGTTTAGCATATATAACTATAAGAGGCCCAGTGCACAAAATTCGTTCACTGAGGGGAGATGTCCCTCAGCTCAGGCTGCACCCTCTCCAATCTGGGACCCCTTGAAGGGGATTGGGCCTAAACGGGCAGTCAACATCCCTCTCAAAATCTGGAACTGCTGGCTTCCAACCACTTGCCTACCTGCCAGTCTCATCACCCCTAACTACTCCCCTACCAACCTGATCAATGCTTAACTGCTCCCAGGCTGGTCCATTATCCCCAACTGCCCTCCCTGCCAGCCAGATTGCCCCAACTTCCCTTCCCTCCTGGCCTGATCACCCACATCTGCTGGCCATCTCATGGTAGCCATCTTGTGACCACATGGGGCCATCTTGTGCAAGGATGTGACAGGAAATTTGCATATTACCTCTTTATTGTATAGGGTAATTGAAAAAACTTTATCATAAACCCTTAATTTTAGTTATATTTATTTTGCCTTAACATCTTTGAGATTTTAAAGCCAATTATTATTACCCAAAGCATTTTCTTGGCAAATTTTGTATCAGGGATAACTCACCAGCCTCCGATAGCTTTAATGTGGAAGTACTGTTGTATTTTATTTTTATTTACAGGATAGGAATGGCCACAACTGCTATTCCTGGGGCCTTCTCAGGGATATTTCTGCAGATTTGGTCCTCCAAGGAAAGGACTTGGGGGAGTTTAGAAGATTTTGTTTTCCATATATATATTTTTCTTTCTGAGTAGACTAGCAATATTGTCCTTGATAATAAGAAGAGATCTCAAAAACAGAAACAAAAACCCCTACGGTAAATAAATGAGTATTCTCAAAAGGGTGGACTGGGACATTAGCCGTAGAATTTTATCTCACACTAACCCAACTCAGCAAATGGGTTCTAAGTGGCACAAAGCCCAAACAGAAGAGAGGATTCTCTATATCCGTAAAACAATGAACAGCAAACTAAGTCCCCCCCAAAATAAGAAATCAAGCAAAAAACATCAGTAACTAAATTATATTACAGACAATAACTATCACTAAGAGTTTCTGGCGGTTGAGAAGGAAGGGTCCCCAAGATTAAGAATTCTCAACAGCTGCTGGGAGGTTTTTGAAATCCCTGCCATGGTTCATCCTGCCACAAGCAGCTGGGTTCCTCAAAGTGGGATGTGTCCCATCTTTAAACAAATTAAACCAAACAAAGAAGAATCACAAAACATTAAGAGACTCTCTTGTATACAATATTTACAGGCCACAGACAAGAGCTTCGCACATGCTCCTTGTCAGTCCAGCCACAGAATTCCCTGCATAAAAAACACCAAAGAAGAATGGTGTCTCTTGTCTCAGAGCAGATCAGACTAAAGGTTCAGAGACCAGGCCAAAGACTGCTGGAGGTCTCTTGCCATCAGATCTGATCAGGCTCACCCTGTCTTCATCTGAATCAAAATTGGGTTAAAAAACAGAAGTTCTATGATTGGGTCTTGGGGCCATATAAAACACAGTATTTGATCATATTTTGTTTCTATTTTGTCTCTAGTTTGGGGATTGTCCTATAAGAACATCAGCATTCTTCCCAGTGTACTTTCCAGGGGAATGTCTAAGGGAGCCTTCTTGGCTCTGCTTTCCTTGGTTTCCCTAATCCTAGAATTCTTGTTTCCCATCCTCGGCAAATCCATGCCACTATTCTATGTGATCAACTCCCCACCCCCCAGATTGTTGGAGATTTCTTGCACACTCTAAGATTCACTTTGTCCATCTCTTGCCATTTCCCTTGAGGGAGAATGGAACAATAGATTAGGACTCTGCACTCTCTTCATTTCCAAGACATGTCTCAGTCACATATACTCAACCTCTGAGGATACCCAACCACCAAGGCAATACTTATAGTCCAATTTTCCCTAACTGGACTGTGCACAAGGTTGCCTGGTTGCCACATGTTCCTGTCTTTTATCCTCTGTGTCAATTTTTATGTCTTCCAAAAAATAGTCTTGGGCTTATCTATAGCCTCCAGGAAGAGACTGTATCCTAGGCAGAGTAGGCCACCCAAAATCAGGTGAGATGCATCTCCCTCTCAACTGGAGCCCTGCTGTACCTGGGCACAGAAGTCCCAGACATGCCCCCAGACATGCTCACCTGTCTGAATTAAAATAATGGACTCTAAGACAGGTATGATGAAAATGAGACTTTTAATACATTCTTGTAAGAGTGAGTGTCTATCCAGTTGAACTGGCACAGGCACACACAGAGTAGTGATCAGAGGCTATTTATTCCTGGGATGTGAGTCCCTCCTCTGGTTCCTTATTGGCTGAGTACTATAGAGTTAACAGTTTTCTCCATATGTCATCTAGGTCTTATTTTCTCCTATTGAGCCATTAAAAAATGAGCTGAGGCCTTTTCTAGTTGTGTCTACCTCCTCCTGTTTATATGAGGTTGGTGTGAGCTATTCCATCTGGGGTGCTTCAGGGGTTTCCACTGTGATGCTGGCTCATGTACATAATTATTTTGTTCTTATACCCTCTTCCCTCCTCCATACATTCTGCTTTCCTGGGGAAATTCAGTAAATGCTTTAATTAAAAGTTGACTATGTTGAAGATGGATCACAGAAACATATTTTCTACAACTTGTAGAGTAAAACTGCAAAACATTGCTGAAAGAAGCTAAAGAAGACCTAAGTAAAGTATTTTTATACTCCACATTTATGAATTAGATCACTTAATATTGTTAAGATGGCAATACTGTCCAAAGTGATCTACTGATTCAAAGTAATATTTACCAAAACTCCATTAGTCTTTTTTTCAGAAATGGCAAATCAGCTCATCAAATTCATATGGATCCACAAAGGTCCCAAATAACCAAAATAATCTTGAATAATAAGAGCAACGTGGAAGGACTCCTTTCCTAATTTCAAACTGGGTACAAAGTTACAGTGATCAAAACAATGTGGTATTGCAAAAACTGGTTTGGCTTAGTGGATAGAGCATTGGTCTGTGGACTGAAAAGTCCCAGGTTTGATTCCGATCAAGGGCATGTACATTGGTTGTGGGCCCATCCCCGGTAGGGGGTGTGTAGGAAGCAACTGGCTGATGATTCTCTCTCATCGATGTTTCTAGCTATCTATCTCTCTCCCTTCCTCTCTGTGAAAAATCAATAAAATATATATATATTTTTAAAAAGCAATGTGGTATTGACATAAGAATAGATATTTAGACCAGTGAAATCAAACTGAAAATCTAAAATCTATTAAAACTGATTTAAATTTGTCTTCATATATTTTATTTATTTTTTATTACAGTTGACAGTCAATATTATTTTATATTAGTTTCATATGTGCAGCACAGTGGTCAGACAATTATATAATTAATAGAGACCTGCTGCATGAAATTCATGCATGGAAGGGGGGGTCTTTCAGCTTGACCTGCAACCTCTTGCAATCTGGGACCACTCAGGGGATGTCCAACTGCCAGTTTAGGTTTGCCTGATACCCCTAAATGCTCGCTTGCCTGTCTGATCGCCCCTCACCACTCTGCCTGCCTGCCTGATCACCCCTAACTACTTGCCTGCCTGACTGATTGCCCCTCACCACTCTGCCTGCCTGCCTGATCATCCCTAACCATTCGTCTGCGTGCCTGATCACTCCTAACTGCTCGCCTGCCTGTCTGATTTCCCCTAATCACCTCTGCCTTGGCCCCCACCACCACAGCTTTATCCTGAAGGACATTTGGAATGACATCTGGAAGGTTGTTTGGCTATCCACTCTAATTAGTATATTATGCTTTTATGAATATAGATATTACTTATGAAGTAATCCATGATATTTCCAGTACCCACTGACACCATGCATAGTTATTTCGATGTTATTGACTATATTCTTTATGTTCTACTTTATATCCCCATGACTATTTTGTAATGGCCAATTGATTTTTGACACAAGTGCCTAAACCATTTCATGGGGACATAATAGGTCCTTCAAGTAGTGGTGCCAGGACAATTGGATGTCCACATGCAAAAGAATGAACTTAGACACTTATTTCACACATTATACAAAATTAAATAAAAATTAATAACTTAAGTATAAGCTAAAACCATAAAAGCCTTAGATGAAAACAGAGGTAAATGTTCATTATCTGGATGTGGCAATGGTTCTTAGATATGACACCAAAAGTATGAGCAAAGAAAAATGATAATTTTCACTTCACACAAATATATTTTTATTTTTCTATTATTGAAATGACTATGATTAAAATGCCATTTACATCCTTAAAACAACATTAATAGGAATTAGAATAATTAGCAACTATTTTTACTTGAAAAAGATTTACTTGTACTGACATGGTTTGTTCCTTTATCCTCTAGACTGATTAGGACTATGGTTGATGGATTTCCCACTGCCTTTCTCTGCATCTCTGTGTCTGAGGCTATTTACTTCCTAAATTGTGTAAGTCCACTCTGGCCACAGCAAGGCAGGCTGGAAGTGACAGGGAACAAACACTTCAGAGGACAGCCTTATTCTACTTTCAGATTATGATATTTAATTAAACTGGCTCCATTGCCCCTTGGGTAGAAGAATTCTGAGGAATTTGTTCCATAGATTTTCTGGGTTTCAGCTTACCATGTGGTAATGACTGACTAATGCACATTTTATTGGCTGCCTTCCCTATGTCATTTCCTAACACGTCTTATCACGATCTTGGACCTCCTCCAAATTATATGTATTCAAATCCTCAAGGACTAAGTCTGGGTGAATCTAAGCCAAGTCACAAACTGAACAACAACAAATTTTTATTGAGCCATATCTAACACAAGATTTTATGCTAAATACTAGGAATTCAGGAATGAGACACTTTCCATGCTCTTGAGCCTAAAATATATTTAATATTATAATAGTCATTAATGTAATTAAAAATAATATTCTAGAGATAATGGGTAGTAATATGTGCTGACTTCAAGCAACTAAACTTTCAAATGTTGAATAACAAACATAAGCTTAAAGACCTAGAATTTGGGGGATACAGTAAGTCTGAGTAACACCTGACTTCTTGTTCAAGACTCACTAGTTTATAAACATCAGCCTAAAATCAATAAACATAGAAACATGAAAGTTAGAAACCAAGTCCTATGGAACTGACAAGTGAGTGCTACTGATGTGTGACTTAGACAAAGATGAATATGGGCTTTATGTTTTTATGTGATGTTCTATCAAATTATATCGCCTGCCACAAAGCAAAGAAGCAATTTACCTATACCTATAATCAGAGTTATAGATATTTAAGATAAGTTCTAATTTGACAGAATTAAGTCCTCAACACAATGTGTGACCTTATAGCTGAAGCACTCCAACTGCCCTTTAAAGGTCCAATGCACATAGCACCAAGCCTGGCCTCACCTACTCAGAAATGATTCTCAGGACATCCTATAGCTTCCCTCTTTCCAACTACCCAAAGGTGCAGAAAAAGAGTGCTGAGGGAATCATAGGCACTAGGGACAATCCCAAAAGTCTTTGTTCCTGGCCCATCTGAAGGACCGTGCTCCTGCTGACTACCCAGAGCTTTTCTCCTCAGTCACACACTTTCTCCTATGAAGAGCGCAGAAAGTAAAGAGAGCTGTTCTTGTTTCAGGCAAGAATTTGGTAACAAAGAGACATGCAAAACATAAAATGATGTGATATAGCCAAATGATAAGGAACTGTTAAAAGCAGAGAAAAAGTCAGAAGTTCCCTTCAAAATCATCATTCTTACTATATTCACAGAACCAATTTCACAAGAAACCAGCTCTCTTTTAATGATTCCCCCTTTCCCCAATAAACCCTGTATTTTCTTCTCCTTAGAAAAATCTGATCACTTACACAGATATATTCACCATAAAATGATAATAAAATGTTTAAATATTTATTTGGTTTTAAGCTCAGAAAAAAGAGATAGTCACAGAAAGTTTATATAGTATTCTTCATATGAATTCTTGTAGTATAAGAAAACTCTGGGCCTGGTCCAAGATGAAAAGTGTAGAGCTACCCCAAAATGGTTTGGCTAGCCAGGAAGTTAAGAAAGTCTGGGATTAAAGCAGTTTTCATAAAGTATTCATCGGCTCAATTAGAATAGCTGCCCTCCTATTGGCAAAGAAGTCATAAGGGAAGCAGAATGTGAAGACCCTGCTGTTCCTCTAACCCTAACTGCTTTCCTTCAGCTCATTTATTATGTAAGAACAGAAGTCTCCAGGTGGGAGCAGGGACAGTCTAGACATCATTTATTGGCCACTGATGAGTGGAAACAAGACTGCAGAACCTACTTTTTTTCTGCTTTTGGGCTTTCCAACACCTTTGCCCCATAATTTACCACTTATTTTACATTGCCCACTCTGTAAAGTTAAATGACTTTGACAGTTAGAATTACTCAAAACTTAAAAAAGATATTCCAAACTGTGTCATACAGGACTGCTCCCTTTTCATAAGAGTGTAAAAACTAAGTCTGTGGTTCCATCAGAAAGGGTTGAAATTGCTATCACTCTGATTTGTTTTCCTAGTGCTCATAGAAAACAGCTGCTAGTAAATTGTAAATGAATGAGCAGTGATCTCCTAATGGCAATGTAACTGAGAAGTCCTTATGATCTTAAACATGTTTTAACTCATCCATTTTACAAGACTTTGCCAACTGCTTATCAAGTGCCAAGTGATATGGTACAGTTCTAGTAAAACAAAGTAGAAAACAAAACAACCTTAAAAAACTGACATTTGGGTTAGCAAGCTGATAAGTAAATAAATGATTTCAAGTCACTTCTGTGTGAATTGGGCTGCTCACCTTTGTCTACATTTCCCATTTCCCCTCCCTCACATGCTGGGCTCCTCATCCACGCTCCCTGCTGTTTCCCGCTTCAGGCCCCTGGTGCCACGCTTGGCAAACTGTGGCTCACAAGCCACATGCGGCTCTTTGGCCCCTTCAGTGTGGCTCTTCCACAAAATACTACAACCTGATTGTGTCTGTTTTGAAGAAGTGGCATTAGAAGAAGTTTAAGTTAAAAAAAAATGGCTCTTGAATGGAGAGACAAATTGGCCAAACAGATGGACCTGTTCTGAGCCTAGTCCCAGAGCAGATAGAAGGAGTGCCTGAGAGTCGCTCAGGGAGTGTTAGTTTGCAAGATAAGGGGTAGCAGAACTCTAAGAGAAGATAAAGGTCTGCTGGACAGGATTTCCTGACCAAGCAGCCCCGCACTGCAGCGGAGACCTCTCCTGAAGCTACAGGCTCAGAGGGAAAACTACTCCATCTTACAAAGAAAAGAGGATCTTATCTGAGGCCTGAAAAACCCACAACAGTGGAGACCACCAAACAGCTATAATGCCCCAATCAGCACAAACACGTGGATTCAAGGGAGGTCTTCAATCACCCACAGAAAGGTCACAGTTTGCCAGGGATAACGTGAGAGATCTGGGTCCCTGCTGCATCTCCGAAAGAGGCAGTGGCTGCAGAGAGAATCTCGCACTGCAAGACCCAGTGCTGGGTTTGGCGTGATATTCCCAGAAATCGGGACTTTTTTAAAACGCCAAGGGATGCAGGACAAATTGTTAAGAATCAGGACTGTCCTGCCAAAAGCAGAATATCTGGACACCTTGGCGCAGAACTATCCTGCGCCTGGTGCCCTTCACCCCCTTGCTTCTGAATACTAGGGAAGGACTGCCCAGTTTGGCAGATCTTGGGAGATCTAGGGAGAAATTGACTTCCTGGAAACAGGGGATCAGAACTGGAAGAGACCATTTGGGAGCCAGCACCTAAGCAGCATAACTCAACAAACCATAGAGAGTGCCATAGAGAGAGAAGGCTAGAGCAGCCAAAAAAACTGGAAAGTCAATCCAGAAACACTGCCACCTACGGGTTGAATTAAAAACTGACTTTTTTTTTTTTTTTTTTTTTTTTTTTTTTTTTACTTTTAATTAATAAAAAATAAATGGACACAAATAACTAAGAAATAGCCTACTTAAAATTAAGGACTAGCTTACAAAACTGAGGTGCAGTGGAACCCAGGAAACTGCAATACTGTCTGGACATGCCAAATAAAATAAGAGAGGAAGTGAATGACCACTACTGCATATTTTTATGCTAATTTTTCTATTTTTATTTTATTTACATTTTTTACATCTTTTATTTTACTTTCATTTTTTACATCTTTTACTTAAAATTTTCCCCACTTGATTTTACCTTTTCAATTATTACATTTTTTAGTTTCAATCATCATTATTACTACTGCTATTTTGCATTTTTTGTTTCTTTTTTCTTTTTTTTAAGTATCATTTTATTTTCTCTTTATTTTACACTGGGATTAGTGTTCTTCATTCTATTTTGATCTCTAAAATAGCAGTGTTTAACCCTAACTCAAATTGACCTTTACACCATCACTCTCTTACTAACCTTTCCCCTTTTTGTGTCCTTTATCTTAACCCTTTCCTGCTTTAGTTTTTCCCTATTCTTTCTATATACCCCCTGCTAAAATTCTCATCCTACTTATATACCTAATTTCCAACCCCCTGCTCCAAGTGCATACATGCCACTCTCTTCGCTATCTTAACTATTAAAAAACAAAACAAAACAAAAAACCTGTTTCCTCTCTGTCTTTTTGTTGTTGTTTGTGTGAATCATATTGAATTTTTATGCTTTTTAGTGAGATTGATATGCTTATTCTTTTGTTATTGTTGCTTAGTATTTTTTAATTGCTTTGTCTATGTTTCTTTTTTTACTTCTGTTTATCCTAGATTTGCTTGATATTAGTGGGTATTATAGTTTGTATTAATCTCCAAGTATTGTTGCTGGCATTTGCTGGGGTTACTGGTTCTATTGGAATTTTCTCCACATATATAGTTTGTTCCCCTTTTCTCTCTTAGTCTTCTTCTTCTTCTTCTTCTTCTTCTTCTTCTTCTTCTTCTTCTCCTTTTCCCTCTCTCTCTCTCTCTCTCTCTCTCTGTTTCTTTTTCCTGTTTCCCAATTTCATTTCAACACTACTTTCTTTTCATTTTTTTATTTTTTCTATCTCTTTATTTACCCCTCTACTTTTTTTGTTTTTGTTTTTTGTTTACATTTCTTCTTTCTCTCCTATCCCCTAATTTGCCTTTATCTAGTGGTCACCTTTACTAGAGGTTATTAATATCGCAAATACATTCCTGTTCAGTGCCTTTTGTGTTGTATTTTGTGCCATTAAATCAACACAGGAGAAAGAAAACTACATAACCAGATATCCTGAAAAGAGAGACCATGGGGAGACAAAGAAACAGCCCACACATGAAAGAAAAGTAGGCATCACCAGAAAAAGAAGTAAATGAGTTAGAGGCAAGCAACCTACCAGAGCAAGATTTCATAGTAATGATCATAAGATGGCTAAAAAGAATGGGAGACAAATTTGACAATATGAATAAGAACCATGAGGAAATGAAGAAGAACCAAGAGGAAATGAAGGTGAGCCAAGAAGAAATGAAAAATGACATTGCTACTATGAAGAACTCAATAAAAAGCATCAAAAGTAGACTAGAAGAAGCAGAGGACCACATCAGTGAGCTAGAAGACAAGATGAAAAAAAAATACCCAATTAGAGCAGCTTCTAGAAAAAAAAAATTAAAAACCAGAAGGAGAGCTTAAGGGAACTTTGGAACAATACAAATCAAAACAATATTAGAATAATAGGGGTTCCAGAAGGAAAAGAAACTGAGGAATACAAGGAAAAAGTATTTCAAGAAATAATGACAAAAAACTTTGCTGAGATAGAGAAGAAAAAACCCACATAAATACAAGATGCTAACAGAGTTCCAAGCAAAATGAATCCCAAAAGTCCAATGCCAAAGCACATTATAATTAAATTAGCAAACACCACCAACAAAGTAAGAATCTTAAAAGCAGTCAAAGAGACAGAAAGTTACATATAAAGGAACCTCCATCAAACTAGCAACAGATTTCTTAACAGAAACTCATCAGGCCAGAAGGGAATAGGATAAATATACAATGTCATGCAAAGGAAGGGTCTGAATCCAAGAATACTGTACCCAGCAAGGCTATCAATCAAAATTGAAAGGGAAATCAAGAGCTTCACAGACAAAACAAAACAAAACAAAACAAAAACAACAACAAAAAAAAAACTAACGGAATTTATCTTCACCAAACCAACAATGCAAGAAATGCTAAAGGGTCTACTGTAAAAATGAAATAGGAAGTGAAGAAGGAACACAGGGGTATAGAATAAAAATGGGGTCAAATATGTACCTACCCTGTTTCCTTGAAAATAAGACAGTGTCTTATATTAATTTTTGCTCCCAAAGATGCGCTAGGTCTTATTTTCAGGGGATGTCTTATTTTTCCATGAAGAAGAATATGGTACACATTTATTGTTAAATTAAAATAAAGGAAATTTATTATCTGTATATGGTATGGTAGTACAGTAGTTGTCAACACAAACCAGACAAACTGTGAATCCTACAGTATCAAGAATTTACTCATTTATTCAATGACAATCATGTCATCATCTTCTGGAACATCATCATAACAATCCAATTGCTGAATTTCCTGGTGAATTTCTTGTGACTCCATTTCTTTCAGAATCAGTGGGCCAAATCATGTTTAAATGAGTACTTCTTGTCAAGGTAGCCTGCTCGCAATGCATTTGCAATGCAACTGTCAGTGATTTTCTCCCATGAATTCTTCACCCAAGTCACAACTTCTTGCAGTTTAGGTTTCACAAAGTTTCCACGCTGATTTCTCTCCATTCTATTTTCAATGTAGTCATTAATTTCCATGCATGAATTGTCTTTGAATGACTTGTTTATTGCAATATCAAGAGTCTGGAGATAGGCCGTCATTCCTGCGGGAATCATTATCTGATCTTTTTTTCTTTCGTGAAGAAATGTCTTCATGTCTTTAGCACAGTGAGTGCTGGCTGCATCCCAGACTAGCAGACCTCTTTGGTTCCCTCGCATAACAAGCAGCAGCATTAAATAGACCCACTTCCTTATAACTGCTTGTGGGGCCCAGGCTTTTTCAGTTTCAAGAATAAAAACGCCCAAAACACGTTCAGTCTTTTCCTTCTTGTCCTTAGAAATGATTAAAGGTGGAATTTTAGTGCCATACAGACGAATTGCCAAAATACAGGAAACACGTGCACTTTCTTAAGCAGTGGAGGGAATGTACACTAAGGAGGCACCTCGCTGTTCAATTGCTGTTTGAGATGATTGGCCCATAAACACTGCAGTTTCATCCATAGTAATCATGTTGAAAGATTGTATTTACAGAAGGCAGCATCAGCCAAAACCAGTTTGGCTCAGTGGTAGAACGTCAGTCTGTGGACTGAAAGGTCCCAGGTTCTATTCCGGTCAAGGGCATGTACAGTGGTTGCGGGTACATCCCTGGTAGGGGGTGTGCAAGAGGCAGCTGGTCGATGTTTCTCTCTCATTGAAGTTTCTATCTCTCTATCCCTCTCCCTTCCTCTGTGTAAAAAATTAATAAAATATATTAAGAAAAAAATAGAGAAGTCAGCATCATCAATAAAGGACTTGAATGCAAGTGCTCGCTTAATAACTTAAGTATCTTCCAACCTAAACAATGTTGTAGATCTTCTTTTTTAAAAAAATATATTTTATTGATTTTGTACAGAGAGGAAGGGAGAGAGTTAGAAACATCAATGAGGGAGAGTCATCGATCAGCTACCTTTGCACACCCCCTACCAGGGATATGCCTGCCACCAAGGTACATGCCCTTGACTGGAATCGAACCCGGGTACCTTCAGTCCCCAGGCTGACACTCTATTCATTGAGCCAAACCGGTTTCAGCTGTAGATCTTCTTAAAGACAGTTCACTTCACTGAAGGAAATTACCCAGCCAGTGTTGTGATGCTTTGAAGTCTTCGGGAGCTATGTCAAACTGTGGTGCCATTACAAGGGCAAATTCTTGAATATGAGCCCTATTCACAACCAAAGCCTCTGCTCTCCTGTCAACAACCCATTCACAGATCAGGTCTTCAACCTCAGAAAATAATGGTTGCCGACCTGATCCACACTTGCGCTTTTTAGCATTTCCTTTGTCCACTTGTTCAATGAGGTTACCATACTCTGCTTGCCATTTTCAGACCAATCGGATACTCAACATCTTCTCTTTGCAGAAAGGAGTAAGATTTTGGCCCCAAGAGCCTTCCAGGATTCCTTTCTTGTACTCCACGGAGTAGCTTTTTCTTTTTGTGCTCATTTTTAGGGGTAAAAAAAATGAATTGGGGTATCAAGGTGGGGGGAGGGAGATCACTTAAAATGATACAGGGGGATCAGTGGGGGGAATCAAAATGGCACAGGAGAATCAGAGGGGGGATTACCATTTTTGTAAGTCCTTTTGATCCTCCTGTGTCATTTTTATTGTCCCCTCTGATCCTCCTATGTCTTTTTAAGTGATCCCCCTCTTCCCACCCCTGTGCCACTGAACACCTTCACCAGACATCCCCCCTACACCTTAATCAGACATTTACCTTCTGGGGCCTGCCTGGGGACTATCACTGGGCTTGCTGGGGCCTGTATCTAGGCTGGAGTAGGGTCTGCCACTGACTGAGAACCTTCAGTCATCATGAGGGTGGCTGCGAGCATCAGGTAGTCAGCAGAGACAGACCAGCACTCACCACCTTAGCAGTGTCAGGTCTGCTCTAATCCTCCTGTTTGCAGCTGCGAAAGTCTCCTCCTCTCTCCCGCCCTGCACTCACCACTCACTCCAACCACTCCGCCTCCACACAGCAATGACATCAGGACTCCGCATAACATCACTGGTTGCTAGAAGCCAGTAGGGATGGCCCTAGTGACCAGTTTATGGTAAATTAATTTTCATTCTGAGACAGAGCCTAGGGGGGGGGGCCTTCTTTCCGGGGGGATGCCTTATCTTTCACTCAGAAGGAAACCTGTAAGTAGGTCTTATATTTGGAGGATGTTTTATTTTTGGGGAAACATGGTATCAATAATAACTTTAAATGTAAACGTATTAAATCTGCAATTAAAAGACATAGGGTAACAGATTGGATAAGAAAACATGACCCATATATCTGCTATCTACAAGAAACCCACTTCAGAAAAAAAGATGTACACAGACTGAGGCTGAAGGATGGAAAAAGGTTTTCCAGGTGAATGGAAATGATAAAAAAAAAAAGCTGGGGTAGCAATACTTATATCTGACAAATTAGATCTCACAGTGAAGGACATAACAAGAGATAATGAAGGCCACTTCATAATACTAAAGGGAGCAATCCAACAAGAAGAAATAACCCTGGTAAACATATAGCACTCAATACAGAAGCACCCAAATACATTAAAAAAAAAACTGCTGGAGGACATTAAAGGAGAAATTAATAGCAATACAATCATAGTAGGAGATTTTAATACCCACTGTCACTCTTTGACAAATCATCTAAACAAAATATCAGCAAAGAAACATCAATCCTAAATGACTTTCCAGAACAGATGAAATTAATCAACATCTTTAGAACATTTCACGCCAAAGCCACAGAATATAAATTCTTCTCAAGTGCACATGGGACATTCTCAAAGATAGACCACATTTGGGACATAGGCAAAGTCTCTTCAAAGGCAAGAAGATAGAAATCATATCAAGCATCTTCTCAGATCATAGTGGCATAAAACTGAAAATCAACTACAATAAAAATAATCCAAAGAAATCAATCACATGGAGACTAAACAGCATGCTGTTGAATAAGGACTGGATACCAGAGAAATCAAGGAAGAAATTAAAAACATCAAGGCAACAAATGACAATGAAAACACAACAATCCAAAATCTATGGGACACAGCAAAATCAGTTTTGAGAGGGAAGTTCATATCTCTACAAGCCTATTGCCAAAAAACTAGAAAAAATGGTAACAAATGATCTGAGTCTATAACTCAAAGAGTTAAAAAAAGACAACAAGAAAAGCCCAGTGTAAGCAGAAGGAAGGAAATAATAAAATTCAGAGCGGAGATAAACGACATAGAGATCAAAGAATCAATACAGAAGATAAAGAAAACCAAGAGCTGGTTCTTTGAAAGAATAAACAAGATTGATGAACCTCTAGCCAGGCTAACCAAGAAACAAAGAGAGAGGACTCAAATGAACAAAATCAGAAATGAAAGAGGTGAAATAACAACAGACCCTGCTGAAATACAAAGGATTGTTACAAAATACTACTAACAACTCTATTCCAACAAACTGAACAACCTGGAGGAAATGGACATATTTCTAGTAAAATACAACCTTCCAAACTCAATCAGGAAGAATCTATAAATCTCAATAGAACAGTGACTTTGGAAGAAATTGAAGCAGTCATAAAAAGATTCCAGCAAATGAAAGCCCGGGACAGATGGCTTCACAGGAGAGTTTTACCAAACATTCAAGGAAGAACTAAAACCTATCCACCTCAGACTATTCCAAAATTATCAAGAGGAAGGACCACTTCCAAACTCCTTCTATGAAACCAGTATCATCATAATACCAAAACCAGATAAAGACAACACAATGAAAGAGAATTACAGGCCAATATCCCTCATGCACATAGATGCCAAAATCCTCAACTGAATTCTAGCAAAGCAGCTCCAGCAGTACATCAGAAAGATCACACACCATGACCAAGAAGGATTTAATCCGGGAATGCAAGGATGGTACAATATCCGCAAATCAGTAAATGTGATACATCACATAAACATATTGAGAGATAAAAATCATATAGTTATATCAATTGATTCAGAAAAAGCACTTGATATAATCCAACACCCTTTTCTGATAAAATCTCTCAATAAGGTGGGAATAAGAGGATCATACCTCAACATAATAAAAGCTATATATGATAAACCCACAGCAAAAATCATATTCAATGAAAAAAAACTCAAACCATTCCCTCTAAGAACAGGAACAAGACAGGGATGCCTACTCTCACCACTCCTGTTTGACATAATACTGGAAGTACTAGCCATTGCAATTAAACAAGAAGAAGAAATAAAAGGCATCCAGATTGGAAAAGAAGAAGTAAAGTTATCCTTATTTGCAGATGACATGATATTTTACGTAGAAAACCCAAAAGACTCCATCAAAAAACTAATTAATTGACTTAATTAATGAATTTGGCAATGTAGCAGGATACAAAATTAATGCCAGGAAATCTATGGTATTTCTATACACCAACAGTGAACTTACAGAAACAGAGACTAAAAAAGCAATCCCATTTACCATTGCACCAAAAAAACTAAGATACCTAGGAATAAACTTAACTGAGGAGAAAGAAGACCTATATGTGGAAAATTACATGACACTGAAAAAAGAGATAGATGAAGATATAAACAGATAGAAGAACATAGCATGCTCATGGATTGGTACAATCAACATCATCAAAATGTTCATACTTCCCAAAGCAATTTATAAGTTCAACGCACTCCCCATTAAAATACCAATGGCAGCCAAAACCGGTTTGGCTCAGTGGTAGAGTGTCGGTCTGTGGACTGAAAAGTCCCAGGTTTGATTCCGGTCAAGGGCATGTACAGTGGTTACAGCCACATCCCTGGTAGGGGGTGTGCAAGAGGCAGCTGGTCGATGTTTCTCTCTCATCGACGTTTCTAGCTCTCTATCCCTCTCTCCTCCTCTCTGTAAAAAAATCAATAAAATATATTTTAAAAATAAATAAATAAAATACCAATGGCATACTTCAGAGACCTGGAAAGAACTCTCCAAAAATTCATCTGGAACATAAAAAGACCCCAAATAGCCACAGCAATCCTGAGAAAGAAGAATAAAGCAAGAGGGATCTCAATACCAGATTTCAAGCTATATTACAAATCCATGGTTCTCAAAACAGCCTCGTACTGGCATAAGAACAGACATATAGATCAATGGAATAAAATATAGAATCCTGATATCGACCCAAATCTCTATACTCAATTAATAATTGACAAAGGAGGTATGAACATACAATGGAGTTAAGACAGTCTCTTCAATAAATGGTGTTGGGAAAATTGGACAGACTCTTGCAAAAAAGTGAAACTACATCACCAACTTACACCATACACAAAAATAAACTCAAAATGGATACAGGACTTCAACATAAAATGGGAAATCATAAAAATACTAGAGGCATCCAGAGGTAGCAAAATCTCTGACATATGCCAAAAGTACTTCACTGATACTGCTCCTAGAGCAATGGAAGCTAAAGAGAAAATAAACAAATGGGACTACATCAAAATAAAAAGCTTTTTTACAGCAAAGGAAACTGTCAACAAAACAAGAAAGCCCTCTGTATGGGAAAACATATTTGCAAATGTTATCACTGATAATGGTTTAATCTCTAACATCTAAAGACAGCTTACACAACTTAATAAAAGGAAGATTAATGACCCAATTAAAAAATGGGCAATGGATCTAAATAGAATCTTCTCAAAAGAAGACAGAAGGAAGGCCAAGAGGCACATGAAAACATGCTCAAAGTCACTAGTTATCCGAGAAATGCAAATCAAAACAACAATGTGGTACCATCTCACACCTGTCAGAATGGCTATCATCAACAAATCAACAAATGACAAGTTATGGCGAGGTTGTGGAGAAATAGGAACCCTCGTGCACTGCTGGTGGGTATGCAGACTGGTGCAACCATCGTGGAGAACAGTATGGAGTTTCCTAAAAAACTGAAAATGGAACTCCCACTTGACCCAGTAATCCCACTCCTAGGAATATATCCTAAGAAACTAAAAACATCATTCAGAAAGGAAATATGCACCCCTATCTTCATAGCATCACAATTTACAATAGCAAGGATTTGGAAACAGCCAACATGCCCATCAGCAGATGATTGGATAAAAAAACTGTGGTACATCTACACAATGGAATACTATGCTGCTATAAAAAATAAGGAATTCTTATCATTTGCAGCAAACTGATGGAATTGGAGAACATCATGCTGAGTGAGATAAGCCAGTCAATGAAAGAGAAATACCATATGACCTCACTTATTTATGGATGATAAAGAACATTATAAACTGAAGAACCAAAAAGATAGATATAGAGACACTAAAGCAACAAGCAGACTGTCAAATTACAGTGGGGAGGATAGGGAGATATGGGGGAGATAAGAGAACAACCGAAGGACTTGTATGCATGCATATAAGGAAATCCAATGGACCAAAACTCTGGGGGAGGGGGCGCACTTATGGGAGTTCGGGCAATGGAAAGATATGTACACATAGAATATCTTAATAAAAATAAATAAATAAATGTTTTAAAAAGCCAGTGGGGGGAAAAATAATTGGCTCTCAAAAGAAATTTCAATCATTGTACTGTTGATAATTGGCTAGGTTGACTGAATTTGCCAACCACTGCCCTTATATATACTGTTCTTGTGGCCTTTCCCCAGCTCTGCATCTGGCAAATGTCTATTTATTCAGGTTTTGGTTTTACCAAGGAAGCCTTTTCAGACCCATGAGATGGGGCTAGGTACTCCTCTTACCTACTCCCAAAGAACAAGGTGTGTCACACACTTTATCAAGTGTGATTAGGCTTTAGAGAGCCAGTGGTGACAACTGTACCAATCATTGTATTTCTGGAACATTGTTTCATGTCTAGCTCCAGTAGGTACTCAATAAATGCTTTTGGATGATGAATGAGGAGAGAAGAGTTATCAGGAAATTATTATTCAATGTCTATTTAACCCAAGTCCTTTGTAAGTTATTCCATGAAGTAGCATAGAGTTCCTTTAGTGTTTGAAATCCTGTAATCATAAAGGTTTCTGTGAACATCTCTAAAGCATTAATTGGTAATACATTTATCTGCCCAAAAAGCTTCTGTGGTTAAATAAACTTAGTAAACTCTGGCTTAAACAAAATGACATATATGTTTTTATTGCAGAAAGACTCAGAACTATCAACATACTAATATACAATGTAAATCCGCAAAAGGTTTCTGTATAAAGTGTTGTCCAAGCTTGTTTGGGCCAAATAATTCCTTCAAAACGTACCTTGATGATAGGAAGATTGATTAGAAAAGTTCACTCTGTAGGAACATAAAGATGAGAAAGCAACCTTAACATCAAGGTCTAAAGAAAGAGAATAAGAAAGAGTAGGTATGACTTCATGATATTGACCAAGCTCAGTATATTCAAGGATAGAAAAAAGGGCCAGGGGCTGGAGTCCAAGAGGCAGGAAGAAATAATGGTGGAGCTGAGGTTTGAGAGGAAGGCAGGTCATGTCACACAAGGCCATGTAGTTCCAATTTAATACCGACTGAAATTGGAAGCATTTAAGGATCTTAAGTCAAGGAACTATGATCTGAATTGTGTATGAAATACAAAAAAGTGACAAAGATTAGCAGTGAAATCAACAGGAATTATTCTGTCATTAAGAAGCAAATTGTAACATCAACAGATCAGATCTTGACAAAAGTTATAATTCACTTAAAGGAAGAGACAGACTTCAGGAAAAAAAAATAATCGGTACTTTTTTACCTTTATAATAATCCATTGAAGTAAAGGATGTGTTGGGAAAATATTTAAATTCCTTTCTGATACTGACAATAGAGGCAACACTACTGTGTTTCTCTGAAAATAAGACATCCTCCGAAAAGAAGACCTAGCGCATGGAAAGATAAGACATCCCCTGAAAATAAGACCTAGAGCAACTTTGGGAGAAAAAATTAATATAAGGCTCTGTCTTATTTTCGGGGAAACAGGGTAGTAACGTAACTTCTCCATGCATAAATAACTTAAACTCTTATGGCTCATGCATGAAAACAAGTCAATAGCAGCTTACCCAAGTCAAAATAGCAATCCTTAACCAAATTTGATAATAATCTCTTTGGCTTCACATGGATGTTGTGAAGCTAAAAATGACTACCCTGATTTATTTCAGTCAACCATTTTAGAAAAAGAGTTGAATTATCTTTTTCATATTTTCTCTGTAGAAACTTGTTTTTCAAAATTGTTGTCCTCTGATAAGGTGTAGAATAAGAAGCCAAAAAATTAGGAAAATAAAAGAAGTTATAAAGGTATGTTACACAAATAATAAATAACAGATTTTTTCTGCATTTTACAATATTTGGAGTCTTTGTCAGGTTTTTTAAGTTTATAAATTTTTGTGTTAAACAAACATTTGCTTTAGTATAGACTATATGTCTTTATATTATTGGTCTTAAAGTGAGCATGTTTTCATGTGCCTCTTTGCCTTCCTTCTGTCTTCTTTTGAGAAGATTCTATTTAGATCCATGGCCATTTTTTAATTGGGTCATTAATCTTTCTTTTATTAAGTTGTGTAAGCTGTCTTTAGATGTTGGAGATTAAACCTTTATCAGTGGTAATATTTGCAAATATGTTCTCCCACACCATGAGCTTTCTTGTTGTTTTGTTGAGAGTTTCCTTTGCTGTAAAAAAGCTTTTTATTTTGATGTAGTCCCATTTGTTTATTTTCTCTTTAGCTTCCATTCCCCTAGCAGTAGTATCAGTGAAGAAGTTCTTTTGGCATATGTCTGAGATTTTGCTGCCTGTGGATGCCTCTAGTATTTTTATGGTTTCCCGTCTTATGTTTAAATCCTGTATCCATTATGAGTTTATTTTTGTGTATGGTGTAAGTTGGTGATCCAGTTTCATTCTTTTGCATGTATCTGTCCAATTTTCCCAACACCATTTATTGAAGAGACTGTCTTGACTCCATTGTATGTTCGTGCCTCCTTTGTCAAATATTAATTGAGCATAGTGATTTGGGTTGATATCTGGGTTCTCAATTTTATTCCATTGATCTATATGTCTGTTCTTTTGCCAGTACCAGGCTCTTTTGAGAACACTGGCTTTGTAATACAGCTTGAAATCTGGAATTGAGATCCCTCCTACTTTACTCTTCTTTCTCAGGATTGCTGTGGCTATTCGGGGTCTTTTGTTGTTCCAAATGAACTTTTGAAGAGTTTTTTCCAGGTCAGTGAAATATGCCATTGGTATTTTAATTGGGAGTGCATTGAACCTATAGATTGCTTTGGGAAGTATGGACATTCTGATGATGTTGATTCTACCAATCCATGAACACGGTATGTTCTTCCATCTGTTTACATCTTCCTCTATCTATTTTTTCAGTGTTGTGTAGTTTTCCGTGTATAGATCTTTTACCTCCTTAGTTAAGTTTATTCCAAGGTGTATTAATTTTTTTGGTGCGATGGTAAATCGGATTGGCTTTTTAGTCTCTGTTTCTGCAAGTTCACTATTGGTGTATAGAAATGCCATAGATTTCTTGGTGTTAATTTTGTATCCTGCTACATTGCCAAATTCACTAATTAAGTCAATTAGTTTTTTAATGTAGTCTTTTGAGTTTTTTTATGTACAATATCATGTCATCTGCCAATAAGGATAACTTTACTTCTTCTTTTCCAATTTGGATGCCTTTTATATCCTCTTCTTGTCTAATTGCAATGGCTAGTACTTTCAGTACTATGTCAAACAGGAGTGGTGAGAGTGGGCAACCCTGTCTTGTTCCTGTTCTTAGAGGGAATGGTTTTGCCCATTGAGTATGATGTTTGCTGTGGGTTTATCATATGTAGCTTTTATTATTTTGAGGTATGATCCTTGTACTCCCACCTTGTTGAGAGTTTTTATCAGGAAAGGGTGTTGGATTTTATCAAATGCTTTTTCTGCATCAATTGACATGACTATATTATTTTTATCTCTCAATTTGTTTATGTGATATATCACATTTATTGATTTGCAGATATTGTACCATCCTTGCATTCCAGGGATAAATCCTACTTGGTCATAGTGTATGATCTTTGTGATGCTCTGCTGGAGCCGATTTACTAGAATTTTGTTGAGGATTTTGGCATCTATGTTCATGAGGGATATTGGCCTGTAATTCTCTTTCATTGAGTTGTCTTTACCTAGTTTTGGTATTAGTGTGATTCTGGCTTCATAGAAGGAGTTTGGAAGTGTTCCTTCCTCTTGAATTTTTTGGATTAGTCTGAGGAGGATAGGATTTAGTTCTTCCTTGAATGTTTGGTAAAACTCTCCTGTGTGGCCATCTGGCCCTGGGCTTTTCTTTGCTGGAAGCTTTTTGATGACTGCTTCAATTTCTTCCCAAGTTACTGTTCTATTGAGATTTATAGATTCTTCCTGATTGAGTTTTGGAAGGTTGTATTTCTCTAGGAATATGTCCATTTCCTCAAGGTTGTTCAGTTTGTTGGAATAGAGTTGTTCGTAGTATTTTGTAACAATCAGTTGTATTTCGGTGGGGTCTGTTGTTATTTTACCTCTTTCGTTTCTGATTTTGTTTATTTAGGTCCTCTTTCTTTATTTCTTGGTTAGCCTGGCTAGAGGTTCACCTATCTTGTTTATCCTTTCAAAGAACCAGCTCTTGGTTTTGTTGATCTTATGTATTGTTTCTTTGGTCTCTATGTCGTTTATCTCTGCTCTAATTTTTGTTATTTCCTTCCTTCTGCTTACACTGGGCTTTTCTTGTTGCTCTTTTTCTAACTCTTTGAGTAGTAGAGTTAGATCATTTGTTACCATTTTTTCTAGTTTTTTTTTGCAATAGGCCTGTAGGGATATGAAATTCCCTCTCAAAACTGCTTTTGCTGTGTCCCATAGATTTTGGAATGTTGTGTTTTCATTGTCATTTGTTTCCAGGATGTTTTTAATTTCTTCCTTGATTTCTCTGGTAACCCAGTCCTTGTTTAATAGCATGCTGTTTATTCTCTATGTGATTGATTTCTTTGGATTATTTTTATTGTAGTTAATTTTCAGTTTTATGCCATTATGATCTGAGAAGATGCTTAATATGATTTCTATCTTCTTGAATTTGAAGAGACTTTGCCTAAAGTGTGGTATATTTTTGACAATGTCCCATGTGCACTTGAGAAGAATGTATATTCTGTGGCTTTGGGATGGAATGTTCTGAAGATGTCGATTAAATCCATCTCGTCTAGTGAGTCATTTAGGATTGATATTTCTTTGCTGATTTTTTGTTTAGATGATTTGTCGAAGGGTGACAGTGGGGTATTAAAATCTCCTACTATGATTGTATTGCTATCAATATCTCCCTCAATGTCCTCCAGCAGTTTTTTTGTTTGTTTGTTTTGTTTTTTTGGGTGCTCCTGTATTGGGTGCATATATATTTACCAGGGTTATTTCTTCTTGTTGGATTGCTCCCTTTGGTATTATGAAGTGGCCTTCATTATCTCTTGTCATGTCCTTCACTCTGAGATCTAATTTGTCGGATATAAGTATTGCTACCCCAGTTTTTTTTCATTTCCACTCGCCTGGAAAACTTTTTTTCCATCCCTTCTCCCTCAGTCGGTGCACATCTTTTTTTCTGAGGTGGGTTTCTTGTAGACAACAGATGTATGGGTCATGTTTTCTTATCCAATCTGTTACCTTATGTCTTTTGATTGGAGCATTTAAACCATTTATATTTAATGTTATTAATGATAGGTACTCATTTGACGCCATTTTTATTCTATACCCGTGTTCCTTCTTCACTTCCTATTTCTTTATTTTTACAGTAGACCCTTTAGCATTTCTTGCATTGCTGGTTTGGTGGAGATAAATTCCTTTAGTCTTTTTTTGTCTGTGAAGCTCCTGATTTCCCATTCAATTTTGATTGATAACCTTGCTGGGTACAGTATTCTTGGATTTAGATTCTCATTTGCATGACGTTGTACGTTTCATCGCATTCCCTGCTGGCCTGATAAGTTTCTGTTGAGAAATCTGTTGCTAGTCTGAAGGGGATTCCTTTATATGTAACTTTCTGTCTCTCTCTGGCTGCCTTTAAGATTCTTACTTTGTCTTTGGTGTTTGCCAATTTAATTATAATATGTCTTGGCATCCATTTTGCTTGGGACTCTGCGACCATCTTGGATTTGTGTGGGTTTTTTCTTCTCTATCTTGGGAAAGTTTTTTGTCATTATTTCTTGAAATACGTTTTTTCATGTCTATCTCAGTTTTCTTTCCTTCTGCAACCCCTATTATTAGAATATTGTTTTGTTTTGCATTTTCCCAAAGCTCTCCTCCTGCTTTTTAATTTTTTTTTCTAGAAGCTGCTCTAATTGGGTATTTTTTTCCATCTTGTCTTCTAGCTCACTGACACAGTCCTCTGCTTCTTTTAGTATGCTCTTGATGCTTTCTATTGAGTTCTTCATAGTAGCGATGTAATTTTTCATTTCTTCTTGAGTCATCTTCATTTCCTCTTGGTTTTTCTTCATTTCCTCTTGGGTCTTACTCATATTGTCAAATTTGTCTTCCATTCTTTTTAGCCATCTTATGATCGTTACTCTGAATTCTTGCTCTGGTAAGTTTCTTGCCTCTAACTCATTTACTTACTTTTCTGGTGATGCCTACTTTTCTTTCATTTGTGGGCTGTTTCTTTGTCTCTCCATGGCCTCTGTTTTCAGGATGACTCTCTCCTGCATTGATTTATCTCTCCTGCGTTCATTTAAAGGCACAAAATACAACACAATCAGGTACAACACACAAGGCACTGAACAGAAATGTGTTTGCAATATTAATAATTTCCAATAAAGGTAACAGCTAGGGAAAGGCAAATTAGGGAATAGGAGAGAAAGAGGAAGAGTAAAAAGAGAAGAGGGAGGGAGCAAAAGAGAAAGATAAGAAAAATAGTGTCAAAATGAATTTGGGAATTGGAGAAGAAAGAGAAAGAGATAGATAGAGAGAGAGAGAGAGAAAGAGAGAGAGAGAGAGAGAGAGAGAGAGAGAGAGAGAGAGAAGGGGAGTAAACTATATATATGGGGAGAGAATTTCAATTGAACAACCACTAACCCCAGAAATGCTGTCAGCAGTACCTGGAGAATAATACAATCTGCAACATCCCCTAATTTCCAGCACAGGAAGGGAAAAGAGAAGTAATAAAATAACAATGAATAAAAACCCATCAAATATGAAAATACCGAGCAACAGCAACAGCAAAAGAATAAGCAAAATACTCTCATTAAAAAGCATAAAAATACAATATAATCATCATTCCCCCAAACAGCATCAAAAGAACCGTGAGGAAAAGAATTTTTTTTTTTTTTTTGCTAGTTAATACAGCTCAGAGAGGGGTGTGTATGCACTTGGCACAGGGGATTACAAATTAGATATGTAAGTAGGGTAGAAATTTTAGCAGGGGGGATACAGAAAGAGTAAGGAAATCTAAAGCAGGAAAGGGTTAAGATAAACAGGATAGCAAAAAGGGGAAGGGTAGAAAGACAATGATGGTGTAAAGGTCGTGTTGAGATAGGGTCAAACAATGTTAAAGGAGAAATGAAAATAAGATGAAGAACACTAATTCCAAAGTAAGATAAAGAGAAAATAAAATGGCAGTTAAAAAAAATTAAAATAGGAGTAGTAAAAATGCTTATTGAACCTAAAAACACAATAATTAAAAAGTTAAAATCTAGTGAGGAAAACAGGAAAAAAATTGTTTCTTAAGTAAAAGATGCAAAAAATGAAAATAAAAAAATAAAAAATAAATTTAGCAAAAAAAAAAAAATGTGCAATTGTGAAGGCCATTCACTTCTGTTATTCTATTTGACACGACCGTTTCTCATTCCAGACTGTATTGCAGTTCCCTGCATTCTGCTGCACCTCAGTGGTGATTCCTTAGTTTCTTGGTTTTTGATCAAATAAAACTAATAATAAACACAGTTTGTACTCCAGATCCTAGGTGGCAGTGTATGTGGATTGATGTCCCGTCTTTTTGGCTGCTCTAGCCTTCTTTTTCTATGGCAATCAATACCGTTTTTTTTATTTTTATTTTTTTTGCCTCGGAGCTGAATCCTGGATGATTTCTCCCTGCTCTGCTTCTCAATTTCCAGAAAAGCAGTTTCCCCCTGCTGTCTCTTAGGGTCAGCCAATCTGGGTGATCTCTCCTTTGTAATCAGAAGCAAAGTGTTGCAGGGGAACCAGCCTAGATGCGCGATGGGCGAGTCTGCGCACACTTACAAACAGACTGCTTTCCAACTCCTCTGTTCTCCCACTGTGTCGGATCAGAATGGGTTGCTCCCTAGAGAACCCCACTAGTAGCAACCGTGGGGACCCCTGTCCACTCTCTCAAATCACGCCAGACCCACAGTGGGGGGCTTCTGTGGAGGCAGATTTCCGGGGTCCCAGCTGCTGCACGGTCGCCGCAGCTGCCGCTTTCGGTTTCACTGTTGGGACACAGACACCCCGCATTATCCCTGGCAAAGTCCAACCTTTCTGTGGAATCCACGTGTCCGTGCTGGTCAGACAGCCCTGATTTTTAACAAACTGTTCTGTGTCCCTTGGCATTTTAAAAGAGTCCCGCTTCTGGGGAAGATTATGCCAAACCCAGCACTGGGGCTCCCCAGGCAGGATTCTCGCTGCAGCCACAGCCTTCTTTTGGAGCAGCTCAGCGTGGGGCGTGCAGCAGCTGCAGTTGCTGCTAGCGCAGCGGGGACCCAGAACCCTCATGCTATCCCCGAAAACTCTGACCTTTCCGTGGGTGATTGAAGAACTCCCTTGAATCCACGTGTTTGCGCCAATTGGGGCGTCACAGCTGCTCGATGGTCTCCTCTTCTGTGGGTTTTCCAGGCCTCAGAGAAGATCCTCCTTTCCTGGTAAGATGGTACAGCCTTTCATCTGAGCCCGTAGCTCTGGGAGAGGTCGCTGCCGCAGTGCTGGCTGCTTGGTCAGGAAATCCTGTCCAACGGACCCTTCCTTACCTTCCTTTAGAGTTCTGCTGCCCCTTAGCTGCCAATCAATATTCCCTGAGCGACTCAGATGCTGCTTCTATCTGTTCTGGGACCAGGGTCAGAACAAGTCCGTCTGTTTGGTCGCCATCTTGTCCCCTTCTCCTAATTTCCTGGATTTTTGTCTGACTATCCCTACTATGGTTCTAATTTAAGAAAAAAAAGTGAGTAACCACATCAATATTTCACTCTAATTCATTTGCTTTACTTTTACACATTAGCTAATTGGCCAGAAAATGAGAGGACTCTTTCTTCTCCCTGTGTCAGGAAGATCATCTCCAATGTCCTTCAAGTGGGATTCATTCTACTGAACTTTAACATCACTCTCTCTATAAGGTGAGGAGAAGCCCCCTTATCAATAAGAGATTGTAAATCAGAAGAGATTTCCAAAGCAGTATGCCCATCACACACAAATGCACTTTCTGACTTGAGTTATTTCATCCTCTCCATTGAAAGCATTTTGTTCACCACTCACATGCACCGGAGCCCTCTACCAGAGAGTCCTAGGTTGAAATAATATCAGCTAGAATATGCAAGGCATATTTATACATGTTGACTTTGAGAGTAGTAAAAACAAATAATGAGATAATATTAGCAACTTAAGACAATAATATCTCATTGTCCTGCTGTAGAAGAACTGGAGACATGTTTAAACATTAGTCACTATTTAATACTCAATTTTCATAAAGTATCTCACTGTGATTCATAATTAATTCTACCTTCCAATAAGACATTTAGGACTGGATACTATTTTTATTCCATTTTTACATTTCAGAGAATTAAGCAGAGTGGTTAATTAATGATTTACCCATAAACCTGTAGGCTATGTTGGCAAAGCTGAGTCTTACTTATCAGGCTTGCTGGCACAGATACCCCAAAAGATGGAAATTTAAGCAGCCCTATTCCAGCAGGGGGCATCAGATACATTACAAATTTGGGTCAATCCTAGTTTTCTGCTGGTGGAAACCTTACAAGATGGTAAACCCAAGAAGAATATAGATACTAAGAGTCACGAATATGGCCGCTTTCTCCTACATTTTTGACATGGAATACAGTTTGGGGAAATTTAAACAAACTTTAAAAATCAACAGTCATCATCCCAATATGTTTTAAATAGCTCAAGATAGGGATCTCCACCCCAAAGCTCAATCCATTTTAATGCCTAGAACCTCACAGTTATACATTCATTCCTTTGGCCCTTAAAACTTTGGGGGCCTCATTTTAAACAGACTGGAATAAAAATCTCTAGGAAATCACCCATCTGTAGGTATGTTCTTGTCAGTGCTGAGGGAGCTTTTTGATAAGAATGAAATCTGAAGAAGAGCATGTGACTACAGAGTGGAAAGAAGGAATACTAGAAGGTGACACCGAGACACCATAACGGACACCTGGTCATAATCTGCTCAGGTTGTCTTCTAGGCTTTCTGTGTTAATACTGGCCCCTTTATATCTCTTAGGTTATATGGTGTAATGAAAAGAGTTTAAAGTTGGGTCCAAATTCTGGCTCTACCGAGAGGCTATAGGAAGTGCCAAATAACCTTTGATTTTTCCCTTCTTCCAATAAAAGACTCATTCAAACAGCCAAAGAAAATTCACCTTAATTTATTCCCTTAAAGTAGGCGAGTAGACAAAAGGAACTCACCCAGAAGGGAACATGTCAAACAGTGCTTCTCCAATTTAATATGAGTACAAATCATTTTAAGATTTTGTTAAAACGAGGATGCGCCCAAGACTCTACATTTCTGAACTAGGTGTGGGCAGCATTGCTGATCCCTGTAGAACATTATTATGCATCAAGATATTATCCTGTTTCCCCCAAAATAAGACAGTGTCTTATATTAATTTTTGCTCCCAAAGATGTGCTAGGTCTTATTTTCAGGGGATGTCTTATTTTTCCATCAAAAAGAATATGGTACATATTTATTATTAAATGAAAATAAAGGAAATTTATTACCTGTATACGGTACGGTAGTACGGTAGTTGTCAACACAAACCAGACAAACTGTGAATCCTACAGTATCAAGAATTTACTCATTTATTCAATGACAATCATGTCATCATCTTCTGGAACATCATCATAACAATCCAATTGCTGAATTTCCTGGTGAATTTCTTGTGACTCCATTTCTTTCAGAATCAGTGGACCAAATCTCTCATGTTTAGCAATAGTATTCTGAGACAGAGCCTGGGAGAGCCTTGTTTTCGGGGGGATGCCTTATATTTCACTCAGAAAAAAAATTGTAAGTAGGTCTTATTTTCGAAGAAAGTTTTATTTTCAGGGAAACACGGTAGATTACAAAAACTTTCCCAAAGATAACAGGATCATCATCCTCAGCTTTCAGAGACACATTGAATGAATTTTCAGAATCACCTCGAAACACTTGTCCCATCAAGAGGCCATTTTTTTATAAAGGGTCTCATAGAAACAAAATGTTTGAATGAACTACAAGTAAAGACCAATGCATAAGATACTACTAATTCTTTCAGGAAATGAGGAAAACACTAACGTTTCTAGAAATATAAGAGATTTTTCCTTTTTAACATTTATATTTTCCTCAGTAAGGTCATAATACAAAGAGTTGAGACCTACTTCTTTAGGATTCTTTTTAATCTAGAGAAGTAAATAAAACAGAGCTAGGCATTTGTTTTGTTTTAAAGCTATACTAATAAAAATATTCCCAAAATATTACATTATACCAAGTTGATTCTATAGCCATATTAGAAAGTTTATGATGGACAAACTTTTCCCAAATATAATTGATATATGGGGTTAAAGGCAGGGAAGAGGGGAAAGAGGAAGAAAATGTATTTATTGAACAATACATACCATGTGTTAGACAATGTGTTAAACTTGGACAGGGGATGCGATGAGGAGAGATATTTGTACACTACAACACTTGGGTATGTCATCAGCAAATATTTATAGAAAGTGCATAAATAGGTGATGTCATGAGGCACTAGGTCTGATGTCCATGCATTTTCTTCATTTTATGTCCATTTATGCTATTGGATTAAAGTTTCTGTGCAAATATTTACTTAAACTTTTAAAAAGAGTGCTAACAAAATGTCTGCACATTTATACTGCCAATATACCTCTTACTCAATTCAATCTCAAGCAAACCATTAAATTTTAGTTCGTTTTATGCAGATATGATATTTTAGTAAAAATAAGTTCTTTCATTAATAGATCTTTCTAAAATTTTTTCTCTTCTGCCTCCAATGCACAGTCACTTTTAAACAAAAAATAAAACTAAGGAAATTGTGAGTTCTCCTACTTGTTCCCCAATGATAAGAGTCCCCAGTTTTCATCAGAATTCATCTTCTCATTTGTCAATCATATGACTGTCACTGAGAGGCAAGATACCACTAGCCACTTCCTGTGAATTCTAGAGAAGTTTTCTCTGTGAAAAAAAAATAACTGTGCAGTGTTGATTCATCATCTAGACTATAGAAAACAGCAAAAGCAAAATGTGTGTGTGTCCAATAACAGTGGTATGAAATCCATAACTCCATTCTCCGCCATCTAAATCTGCTAATTCCTGTCAAGTGCATGGATAAAGTCTCTGTAAATGTTTCAGAGTTTGCAAATAAAAATTTTAACTCAGGTTTTGACACTTAATACACATGCACTTTTAAAAAGCTGTATTACATGATATTACAATTAAAAAGCAAACATCAAAACATGTTGTAGCATGTAAATATAAAACAATGGACCATGCCCACTATTTTATATTATAGCATCTGCATCAAGTTAACTGCAGATGTGAACTGTTGATAAAAATTATTATTAGGAGGGCGGAGCTTGAAGATGGTGACCGAACAGTCAGACTTGTTCTGACTCTGGTCCCAGATCAGATAAAAGTAGCGTCTGAGTTGCTGGGGGAATCTTGATTGGCAGCAAAGGGGCAGCGGAATTTTCAAGGAAGGTAAGGAGAAGTCTGCTGGACGGGATTTTCTGACCAAGTGGCCAGTGCTGCCGCGGCGGCAGCGGCGGTGGCGGCAGCAGCGAGCTCCAGGCTGCGCCATCTTACCGGGAAAGGACGGGCTTCTCTGAGGCCTGGGAAACACACAGCGGAGAGGTCCATCGAGCAGCTGGGACGGCCGAGTCGGCGCAAACACGTGGATTCAAGGGAGTTCTTCAGTCACCCACGGAAAGGTCAGACTTTGCGGGGATAGCCTGAGGGTTCCGGGTCCCGTGGCCGGGCAGCTACGGTAGCCTGGGAGCTCCGGCGAAGCCCCGCCTCCACTGTAGCCAGGAGCGGCTTCTGGCGCCAAGCTGCGCCCAAAGCAGGCTGCAGCAACACCCAGTGCTCTGTTGGACGTAAGCTTCCCCAGAAGTGGGACTTTTTTAAAACGCCAGGGGACTGGAAACAGTCTTAAGAATCGCGGCTGTCCGCCAAGGGTGGAACATCTCGTCACCGTGGGGCCTGATCCCCTTCAACCCCTAGCTTCGGAACACTAGGGAAGGTCGGCCTAGTTGGGCATATCTGGGGAAATTGCAGGGGGAATTTGCCTTCCTGGAAACAAGGGATCGGAGCCAGAAGAGGTAGTCTGGGAGCCAGCTGGCACCCTGCGAGCTAGAGCCATAGAGAAAGAAGCCCAGAGCAACCAAAAAGACTGGGAGGTCAAACCGGAAACACTGACACCTAAGAGCTGAATTACAAACTGCCTTTTTTTTTTTCTTTTTTTTTTCCTCTCTTTTCTTCTTCTTTTTTTTTTTCTTTTAACTAATCAAAAATAAATGAACACAAATAACTAAGATACAGCCTACTTAAAATTAAGGATTACCTTACAAAAGCTGAGGTGCAGTGGAATGCTGGGATCTGCATGTCTGTCTGGTCCGAGATTCAGGAGTGCCAAATGCATTAACAGAGGAAGTGAATGACCACTACTGGACATTTTTATGCTAATTTTACTATTCTTTATTTTATTTTCATTTTCTACATTTTTTATTTAATTTTCATTTTTGGTATCTTTTACTTAAGAAACGATTTTTTTTCTTTTGTCCTTACTTGATTTTACCTTTTCAATTATTACATTTTTTCAATCTCTATCATCACTATTACTACTGCTATTTTGCAATTTTTGTGTTTTTTTTTTTTTTTTCTGTGTGTGTGTGTGTGTGTGTTTTTTTTGTTTGTTGGTTTGTTTGTTTTTTGTTTTTCTTTTTTCCCCCTCTCCAGTACCATTCTACTTTTTCTTTATTTTACATTGGGAGTAACCTTCATTCTATTTTAATCTCTACTATAGCATCATTCAACCTTATCTCAACTCGACCTTTACACCATCACTCTCTTACTAACTTTACCCTTTTAATCTCCTTTGCTATCCTTTTCCAGCTTGAATTTTTCCTCTATTCTTTCTGTATACCCTCTGCTAAAGCTCTCACTATACTTATAGATTTAAGTTCCAACCCCTGATCCAAGTGTATAAATTACAATCTCTGCACTATTTTAACTAGTTAAAAACAAACAAACAAACAAAAACACCTGTTCTCCCCTCTATCCTTTTCGCATTGTTTGTGTGAAGGTTGATTATTGTGAATTTTTATGCTTGTTAGTGAAATCGTGATGATTATTTCTGTGTTGTGATTGTTGCTTTGTATTTAAAAAAAAAAATCCTCTGTTTTGGTTTGTTTCTTTTACTTCTGTATATCATAGCCTTACTTAATAATAGTGGATATTGTAGTTTGTATTAATCTCCAAGTATTGTTACTGGTATTGGCTGGGTTTCAGTGGTTGTTCTATGGCAATTTTCTCCACATATATATAGTTTGTTTCCATTTCTCTTTTAGTTTGCCTCTTATCTCTCTTTCTCTCTCTTTCTCTCTCTCTCTCTCTCTCTCTCTCTCTCTCTTTTCTTTTTTCCCCCGTTTTCCAACTTCATTTTGTCATTACTTTTTCTTCTTTTTCTATCTCTTTATCCCTCTTTTTTTATTTTATTTACTTAATTTTTTTTAATTTTTAATTTTAATTATTATTTTTTTTAATTTTTCTTTATTTTATTTTTACCTTTCTTCATTCTCTCCTATCCCCTAAGTTGCCTTTCTCTAGTGGTCACCTTTATTAGAGGTTATAAATATTGCAAATATGCTTCTGTTAAGTGCCTCTTGTGTTGTACCTGGTAGTATTGTATTTTGTACCGTTAAATCAATGCAGGAGAAGGAACACCACATAACCAGACATCCTGAAAAGAAAGGCCATGGGGAGGCTAAAACATAGTCTGCACATGAAAGAAAAGCAGGCATCACCAGTAAAGGAAGTAAATGAGTCAGATGCAAGCAGCCTACCGGAGCAAGAATTCAGAGTAATGATCATAGAATGGCTAAAAAGAATGGAAGAGAAATTTGACAATAACCAAGAAGAAATGAGGAAGAACCATGAGGAATTGAAGAAGAGCCATGAGGAACTGAAGAAGAACCAAGAGGAATTGAAGAAGAACCAAGAAGAAATGAAAAATGACATCGCTACCATGAAGAACTCAAGAGAAAGCATCAAGAGTAGGCTCAATGAAGCAGAGGACCGCATCAGTGAGCTAGAAGACAGGATGGAAAAAAATACCCAAGTACAGCAGCTTCTAGAAAAAAAGATTAAAAAGCAGAAGGAGAGCCTACGGGAGCTGTGGGACAATATAAAACAAAATAATATTCGAATAATAGGGGTACCAGAAGGAAAGGAAACTGAGGTAGACATGGAAAAAGTATTTCAAGAAATAATGACAGAAAACTTTCCTGAAATAGAGAAGAAAAAAACCACACAAATCCAAGATGCTCGCAGAGTCCCAAGCAAAATGAATCCCAGAAGACAGACTCCAAGGCACATTATAATTAAATTGGCAAACAACATTGACAAAGTAAGAATCTTAAAAGCAGCCAGAGAGAGACAGAAAGTTACATACAAAGGAACCCCCATCAGACTAGCAACTGATTTCTCCACAGAAACTTATCAGGCCAGAAGGGAATGGGATGAAATATATAAAGTCATGCAAAGGAAGGGTCTTAATCCAAGAATACTGTACCCAGCAAGGCTATCAATCAAAATTGAAGGGGAAATCAGGAGCTTCACAGACAAAAAAAGACTGAAGGAATTTATTTCCACCAAACCAGCAATGCAAGAAATGCTAAAGGGTCTACTGTAAAAATAAAGTAATAGGAAGTGAAGAAGGAACACGGGTATAGAATAAAAATGGCGTCAAATGAGTAGCTATCAATAATAATCTTAAATGTAAATGGATTAAATGCTCCAATCAAAAGACATAGGGTAACAGATTGGATAAGAAAACAACACCCATTCATCTGTTGTCTACAAGAAACCCACCTCAGAAGAAAAGATGCACACAGACTGAGGGTGAAGGGATGGAAAAAAGTCTTCCAGGCAAATGGAAATGAAAAAAAAGCGGGGGTAGCAATACTTATATCTGACAAATTAGATCTCAGAGTGAAGGACATAATAAGAGATAATGAAGGCCACTTCATAATACTAAAGGGAACAATCCAACAAGAAGAAATAACCCTGGTAAATATATATGCACCCAACACAGGAGCAACCAAATACATAAAAAAACTGCTGGAGGACATTAAGAGTGAGATTAATAGCAATACAATCATAGTAGGAGATTTAATACCCCACTGTCACCCTTCGACAAATCATCTAAACAAAAAATCAGCAAAGAAATATCAAGCCTAAATGACTCACTAGACCAGTTGGAATTAATTGACATCTTCAGAACACTCCACCCTAAAGCCACAGAATATACATTCTTCTCAAGTGCACATGGGACATTCTCAAAGATAGACCACATTTTGGGACATAGGCAAAGTCTCTTCAAATTCAAGAAGATAGAAATCATATCAAGTATCTTCTCAGACCATAATGGCATAAAACTGGAAATTAATTACAATAAAAATATTCCAAAGAAATCAAACACATGGAGACTAAACAGCAAGCTATTAAACAAGGACTGGGTTACGAGAGAAATCAAGGAAGAAATTAAAAACATCCTGGAAACAAACGACAATGAAAACACAACAATCCAAAATCTATGGGACACAGTGAAAGCAGTTTTGAGAGGGAAGTTCATATCCTTACAAGCCTATTGCAAAAAACTAGAAAAAATGGTAACAGATGATCTAACTCTACAACTCAAAGAGTTAGAAAAGGAGCAACAAGAAAAGCCCAGTGTAAGCAGAAGGAAGGAAATAACAAAAATCAGAGCAGAGATAAACGACATAGAGACCAAAGAAACAATACATAAGATCAACAAAACCAAGAGCTGGTTCTTTGAAAGAATAAACAAGATAGATGGTCCTCTAGCCAGGCTAACCAGGAAACAAAGAGAGAGGACCCAAATAAACAAAATCAGAAATGAAAGAGGTGAAATAACAACAGACCCCACCGAAATACAACTGATTGTTACAAAATACTACGAACAACTCTATTCCAACAAACTGAACAACCTTGAGGAAATGGACATATTCCTAGAAAAATACAAACTTCCAAAACTCAATCAGGAAGAATCTAAAAATCTCAATAGACAAGTAACTTGGGAAGAAATTGAAACAGTCATCAAAAAGCTTCCAGCAAACAAAAGCCCAGGGCCAGATGGCTACACAGGAGAGTTTTACCAAACAGTCAAGGAAGAACTAAAACCTATCCTCCTAAGGCTATTCCAAAAAATCCAAGAGGAAGGAACACTTCCAAACTCCTTCTATGAAGCCAGCATCACCCTAATACCAAAACCAGATAGAGACAACTCAATGAAAGAGAATTACAGGCCAATATCCCTCATGAACATAGATGCCAAAATCCTCAACAAAATTCTGGCAAATCGACTCCAGAAGAGCATCACAAAATCATACACCACGACCAAGTAGGATTTATTCCAGGAATGCAAGGTTGGTTCAATATCCGCAAATCAATAAATGTGATACATCACATAAACAAATTGAAAGATAAAAATCATATCGTCATATCAATAGATGCAGAAAAAGCATTTGATAAAATCCAACACCCTTTCCTGATAAAAACTTTTAACAAGGTGGGAGTACAAGGATCATACCTCAACATAATAAAAGCTATATATGATAAACCCACAGCCAACATTATACTCAATGGGCAAAAACTAAAACCATTCCCTCTAAGAACAGGAACAAGACAGGGATGCCCACTCTCGCCACTCCCGTTTGACATAGTACTGGAAGTACTAGCCACTGCAATTAGACAAGAGGAGGAAATAAAAGGCATCCAAATTGGAAAAGAAGAAGTAAAGTTATCCTTATTTGCAGATGACATGATATTGTACATAAAAAACCCAAAAGACTCCATTAAAAAACTAATTGACTTAATAAATGAATTTGGCAATGTAGCAGGATACAAAATTAATGCCAAGAAATCCATGGCATTTCTATATACCAACAGTGAAACTACAGAAACAGAGACTAAAAAAGCAATGCCATTTACCATCGCACCAAAAAAATTAAGATACCTAGGAATAAACTTAACTAAGGATGTAAAGGACCTATATGCAGAAAACTACACGACACTGAAAAAAATCGATAGAGGAAGATGTAAACAGATGGAAGAACATACCATGTTCATGGATTGGTAGAATCAACATCGTCAAAATGTCCATACTTCCTAAAGCAATCTATAGGTTCAATGCACTCCCCATTAAAATACCAATGGCATATTTCACTGACCTAGAAAGAACTCTCCAAAAGTTCATTTGGAACAATAAAAGACCCCGAATAGCCACAGCAATCCTGAGAAAGAAGAGTAAAGTAGGAGGGATCTCAATACCAGACTTCAAACTGTATTACAAAGCCAGTGTTCTCAAAAACAGCCTGGTACTGGCACAAGAACAGACAGATAGATCAATGGAATAGAATTGAGAACCCAGATATCAACCCAAATCACTATGCTCAATTAATATTTGACCAAGGAGGCAGGAATATACAATGGAGTCATGATAGTTTGTTCAATAAATGGTGTTGGGAAAATTGGGCAGACATATGCAAAAGAATGAAACTAGATCACCAACTTACACCATACACAAAAATAAACTCAAAATGGATGCAGGACTTAAACATCAGACGGGAAACCATAAAAATACTAGAAGCATCCACAGGCAGCAAAATCTCAGACGTACGCCAAAAGAACTTCTTCACTGATACTGCCCCTAGGGCAATGGAAGCTAAAGAGAAAATAAACAAATGGGACTACATCAAAATAAAAAGCTTTTTTACAGCAAAAGAAACCATCAACAAAACAACAAGAAAGCCCACAGACTGGGAGAACATATTTGCAATAGCACCACTCATAAAGGTTTAATCTCCAACATCTACAGACAGCTGATACAACTAAATAAAAGGAAGATGAATGATCCAATTATGAAATGGGCAATGGACCTAAATAGAATATTCTCAAAGGAAGACAGAGGGAAGGCCATAAGACACATGAAAACATGCTCAAAGTCACTAATTATCCGAGAGATGCAAATCAAAACAACAATGCGGTACCATCTCACACCTGTCAGATTGGCCAACATCAACAAAACAACAAACGACAAGTGTTGGCGAGGTTGCGGAGAAAAAGGAACCCTCGTGCACTGCTGGTGGGAATGCAGACTGGTGCAACCACTTTGGAAAACGGTGTGGAGTTTCCTCAAAAAACTGAAAATGGAACTCCCATTTGACCCAGTAATCCACTCCTAGGAATATATCCCAAGAAACTAGAAACACCAATCAGAAAGGATATATGTACCCGTATGTTCATTGCAGCACAATCTACAATAGCCAGAATTTGGAAACAGCCTAGGTGCCCATCAGCAGATGATTGGATCCAAAAAATATGGTACATCTACACAATGGAATACTATGCTGCCATAAAAAAGAAGGAATTCTCATCTTTTGCAGCAACCTGGATGGAATTAGAGAACATCATGCTGAGTGAAATAAGCCAATCAATGAAAGAGAAACACCACATGACCTCACTCATTTGTAGATAATAAAGATCATTATAAACTGATAATCCAAAAGATAGATATAGAGACAGTAAAGCAACAAGCAGATTGTCAAATTTCAGTAGGGAAGGGAGGAGGATCTGGGGGAGATAATAGATCAACTGAAGGACTTGTATACATGCATATAAGTACATCCAATGGGCATAAAACTCTGGGGAGGGAGGGGATGTGTGGGAGGGAGGGAAGGGGGCAAAAAAAATCATTAAACTATGTAAAAATAAATAAATAAATAAATTTTAAAAATTATTATTAATGGTGGGTGCTTTGTACTTTGCATTATTCACAATTCATTTAATTAGTTCAGACATATTCTAATAAATTTGATCTTAATCCAACCAGGGAGAAATGTTCTGAAAATTTTATGTAGGTGTTATTATAATACCGAAATATTTTTAAGGAAAATGTTTTTAATTAGGTCTTTTTGTATCTACAAATTTAGGATTTGGTTGTCATAGAATCTATAAAAATGCCACCGACATGACTATATGAAGTTTTTATTCCATTAGAGGAAAAAAAATAACTCTTATAATATAAAATCTCAGAGAATCTGGGGAGAAGACAAAAAAGAGACACAAACAGTCATTTTATTAACATACTCTCCATTGAATCACATGTGCAGTTCTATTGACTGCATGGAAAACTTTTGCATATCTGACTGTACAGGAGACAGACCACAGTGAACTCTCAGCTTCCAAGGATGAACTGCTGGGAGAATGTTAGTATTCCACTAGAAACATCAAAGGCAGGCAGGCTTCATTGGGTAACTCAGGTCAAAAATAGTTCCCCACAAGGCTCAGTAGCTAATTGGAGTTTAGAAATAAGTAAAAGTCATGGAAATAAATATGATGAATATTGCACAGTGCTAGCACATAACAAGCACTCAACAAACTGAAATAAAACAAGCAAATGCTCAATGACACAGTAATTTTATAGTGAGAGAAACAATATGTTTAACATAAGCAGGTGTTGTCACTTGATTATCTATACAACACTATCCAGTACAGTAGCCACATGTGATTCCTTAGATGTTGACTAAGATTTCATTAAATCACAAACTTAGTTCCTCATTTAAAGTGCTAGATGACCGACCACATGTGACTAGTGGCCACCACATCAGACAGCACAGAGGTAGAATATCTTCACTATTGAGAACTATCTGATACCTGTGTTAAACAATTGTCTGAAAGACATCTGAAGGGACAAAACACAGAACTGACAAATTTTGATAGAGGGAATAGAAACAAAAGGCCTAGAGCAAACAGCATTGCATAGAAAAGCTAGGTATTGTTGGGACCAAAATGAGTTGAAAAATATATTTCTATGGAGATATACAGACTAGAAATTTATTTTGAGGATTAAATCTTAGGGAAAACTCACTAAATAATTTAAATCCATCTGCTTGTATTTAGAGTTGTAAAGTACAAAGAGGAAAATATATTTAAATCTTAGGTTAATAGGAAACCATGTGACTTTTGTTATTTTTATTGTCAAATATAGACTTAGAGTCAATCCACTGCAGAGTGAATGAAAACTCTTCTGTGATACATGGTGATAGGCAAAAAGTACCCAGAAATAAAAATTAATTTACAAGGCACTATTTTAAATTTGTTTTTTATGTTTTCCTTTTAATGAGAATATAGCAAGTCTTATCACTCATACTTTTTCCATATGACTTATTAGTACAAACCACCTTTGTGGTTCAATGCACCATTAAATTTTATCTTCAGCATATTTCACACATGAAACCTAAATCTCTATTAAACCTCAGCAATATAATGCAATAAATTTCTTCAGAGTAGGAATAATCATTACATTTCTATAGAAAACACCAGTTTTTTTCTACATATGAGAATGATTAAACTAAACATGTAATGACTGAATCTAGAAAAGCTCCTTTAGGCCATATAAAATGAATTTAATCTGTGAATGTGATTATGACTGTTAGGGAACCAAACTTCATCATCAGATGTAGATGACAATAAAACATTCCAAGATTATTTCCTCCATAATGATGCCTGTCTGTATGATGGCTGGTATTTAGGGCTTTGATGAATCTCTCTGGCCAATGAGAATGTCTATACCCACCCTGCCATAGGAAGCTGGCCAACCTCCTACATCCCCTCCCCACCACCAGCCTGCCTCTATCCGCCCCCATCGGGATGGGCGGGCCAGACCCCAACCATGCATGAATTCGTGTACTGGGCCTCTAGTTACTTTATAATTAATTTAAATGAATATCATTTCTTGATCCATTTGAAATTTTCATATAGTTAGATATATCAGGAATGAATAAACATATTTAAGGAAAATACTGTTGTCATTCAAATCTGCAAATAAGAGTTAAAATACTGTATTTTAGCCTGGATGAGTGGTTGATCCTCAACCTATGAACCAGGAGGTCACAGTTCAATTCACTTCGTGGTCATGGCATAAGCCCAGATTGTGGACCTGATTCCCATTGTGGGGTATGTAGAAGAAAGCCAATCAATGCTTCTCTCTCATCATTATTGTTTCTCTCTCTCTCTCTCTCTCTCTCTTCCTTCCTCTCTGAAATCAATAAAAATATATTTTAAAAATATTGTATCTTCACACACATATTCATAGGTATTCAAATATTATCACTAATAATTTCATTAATAGCCAAATTTATCCAATCTCATGACTTCCTATGGCACCATCCTACCACCCTACCAAGCTGGTGTTCTGTAATATAGTCAGTGGGCTGTGGCCAGACTTCTGTGGTGCAGAAATGCAGAAGATTCTCCAGAAGATTCAAGCAGAATATGGGAAAAAAAACTGAGTTGTGGGGATTCCCTGTATGCCTGAACTATATTACCATTCTTATGTCGAACTCTCTATTCACATGGCAAAATCTTGAACTGTTTGTACCTCATGAACTCTGTTGGCTTTACCCTAACAACTCCCTGAAACATTGCCCCACCCCTAAAGGGTTATTGCTGACCTTGATCTACTCAGGGAATGTTGTAGAGTAAGTAGCCTCAGATCCAGCACACGTGGTGCATTTTTTTTAAATTTATTTTTTAATTCTTTATTGTTAAAATTATTACATATCTCCATATTCTCTCATTGACATCAGTAAACCAGCTCCCTCTCCCAACCCAAATACAGCCCCTCATTCCCCTTCTGTCTTTGTCCATTGGTTATGCTTACTACATGCATGTGTTAAGTCCTTTGGTTGATCTCTTATCCTGCCCCAACCCTTCCTGAACTGCCTTCCCTCTGATATTTGAAGGTCTGTTCAATGCTTCTCTGTCTCTGGATCTATTTTTGTACATCAGTTTATATTGTTCAATATGTTCCACAAATAAGTGAGAGCATGAGATACTTACCTTTCTTCAACTGGCTTATTTCACTTTGCATAATGTTCTCCAGGTCCACCTATGCTAATGAAAACTCTAAGAGGTTTTTTTTTTTATATATAGCAGAGTTTTATTCCATTGTGTAGGTGTGCCACAGTTTTCTAATCCACTCATCTACTGATGGGCACTTAGGCTGTTTCCAAATCTTAGATATTGTAAATTGTGGTGCTATGAACATAGGGGTGCATATGTATATTTTGATAAGTGGTCCTTATTTTTTGTGGTCCTGATATATTTCTAAAAGTGGGATTACTGGATCAAATGTGAGTTTCATTTTTAATTTTTTAAAGACACACCATACTGTTTTCCATATTGGCTACACCAGTCTGTGTTCCCACCAGCAGTGTACAGTGGTCTTTTTTTCTGCATCCTCTCCAGCACTTGTTGACTTTTGATGATAGCCATTCTGATAGGTGTGAGATGGTACCTCATTGTTATTTTGATTTGCATCTCTCAAGTGATTAGTGACTTTGAGGATTTTTTCATGTCTTTGGTTTCTGTATGTCCACTTTTGAAAAATGTGTACTTATGTCCTTTGCCTATTTTTTAATGGATTCTTTATCTTCCTTTTGTTAAGTTGTCTGAGTTCCCTATAAATTTTGGAGATTAAACCCTTATCAGGTGTAACATTGACAAATATGTTCTCTCATGCAGTGGGATCCCTAGTTGTTTTGTTGATGCTTTCTCTGGCCGCGCAGAGGCTTTATTTTGATATAGTCCCATTTGTTTATTTTCTCCTTAATTTCCATTCTCCTATGATATGATAGGTCTGATATTTTGCTGCCTATGTATTCTTCTAAGATTTTTATGGTTTCACATCTAATGTTTAAGTCTTTTATCTATTTTGAGTTTATTTTTATGTATGGTGTAAGTTCGTGGTCTAGCATCACTTTTTTGCATATATCTGTGCAATTTTCCCCACACCATTTTTTGAAGAAACTATCTTAATTCCATTGTATGCTCTTATTTCCTTTGTCAAATATTGAGCATAAGTGCTTGGGTCGATTTCTGGTTTCTCTATTCTGTTCCATTGGTATATATGTCTCTGTTCTTGTGCCAGTACCAAGCAGTTTTGAGAACTGTGGCTTTGCAATATCATATTGTGAAACTTCCAACATTGTTCTTCCTTCTCAAGATTTCTGCAGCTCTTCAAAGTCTTTTTTTTATTTGATATAAAATTTTGGAGAGTTTTTTCTAGGTCTGTGAAATATGTTGTTGGTATTTCAATGAGGATTGCATTGAATCTATAGATTGCTTTGGGTATTGCTTTTATGTCAGTCTTCATTTTCTCTTCATTCTTACACTAGAGGCCTGGTATATGAAAATTCATTCACTGGAGTGTGGGTCCCTCAACCCAGCCTGCCTCCTCTTACAGTCTGGGAGCTTTCAGGGTGGGAGGCAACCCAGCGATTAGGGCAAGATGATGTTCCATCACACTTCTGCTGCTGCCATGCTGGCAGCACAAGCCTCAGCCAGCCCTGGTTACCTGAGCCTTGAGAAGCTGGGCAGCCACCATCCAAGGATTGCCTGTGCCTTGGATGTTAGCTGGGCAGCTGCCATCTGATGCTTTCCTGTGATTTGGGCTGACCCTGAGTGTCTGGGGGTCTGAGAAAACTGCGAACTATGGAGGCAGGAGCGCAGAGTGGCTGGACCCACCTGGGGGTTGGCCTGGCCATGCTGTGTGCCTACCAGCCCAGCAGGGCTGAGGGAACTGGGTGCCACTATCTTGAGGGCATTATAGTCAATTAGCATATTCTCTCTTTATTGGCTGTGGGCTCCCCCATCTTTGAGGGCATGACAGTCAGTTAGTATATTCTTTCTTTATGGGATCTGGATGTACCATCTTTGTGAGGGTGTGATGGTCAATTAGCATATTCCCTCTTTATTAATAGAATATATTGGTGAATTTCTCACCCATACATTTCATTTATTTCCTCTTTTGGTGATTCCTTCTTTTCTATCATATGGGGGTTGTTTATTTGTCTCCCCATTTTTTTTTTCTATTCCTTAGTAATTGTTCCTATGTATTAGATAAAACTGCTATGCCATCCAGATTTTTTAAATTGGTCTTATGAAGAGGTTGTTTTGTGGGACCCAAAGGTCTCTCAAATCTTCTAGGCTGGGTGTTCTAGGGAGATGCCCTACTTGAGATATTCGGTTTCTCTTGATGTAGTTGAGTCATGAATGTTATTTTAATATATTTTATTTATTTTTTACAGAGAGGAAGAGAGAGGGATAGAGTTAGAAACGTCGATGAGAGAGAAACATCGACCAGCCGCCTCTTGCACACATGTGCCTGCAACCCAGGTACATGCCCTTGACCGGAATCAAACCTGGGACCTTTCAGTCCGCACACCGACGCTCTACCACTGAGCCAAACCAGTTTCGGCGAGTCGTGAATGTTATTGTCCTGTTCATGCACGGTGTGTCTGATTCTGTGTCTCTCTCTCTACCATGCTTACCAACCATTGTGGAGGTGCTGACCAAACAGTACAAAATGCAACATGACAAGACATGACACAGAAGGAACAGAACACAAATGTACACAGGACAACTATAACTCTAATAAAAGTGACCGCTAGAGAAAAAAGAGTTAGGAAAGAGAACAAAAATGATATTAAGAAAAAAAAAACACCCAGAAAAAAAGGGGGCCAGGGGCAGAGTCTTTACAGGCAAGGCTTAAATACAAAAAATTAGGCTAAGGAATTGGATGAACAGGGGAATGACTACTATAGTAAAAAGAATGAGTAGGCAAAAAGAATAAAAAATATTTATTTCATTTTTTTTGAAAAGAAGAATAGAGGAGAAAGCAGATGGGCCTGTATTTAGAAACTGAAAGCAATTTAAAAATTAGGGAAAGAAAAGAGCAAGAGAGCAGAGGGAAAAATGAGTAGTAAAGAAAAATAAAAGGGAAGGGGGAAAGGAGCAGGGAAGAAGAAATTATATATATGAATAAGCCAACAAAGACTACAGTAGTAACACATCAATAAAGCAGATAAAAAGGGGTAAAAAGAAAGAAAAGAGAAAAATCAAAATGGGGAAAGGAGAATAAAAACAGGATGAAAAAGGAGAAGTGAGATTGACAAAGGTGAACAAAAAATAAAATGCAATAACAATAAGAAATAAAAAATAATTTAAAAAGTCAAAAAATAATATAAAACACACATTAGAAAAGTGAAGTGTCATTTGCTTCAGTGGAGTTTTTTTTTTTTTTAATAAATCTTTATTGTTCATATTATTACAAATGTTCCTCATTTCCCCCCCCTCCATTGCTCCCCTCCACCAGATTCCCACTCCACCCTCTGCCCTTTCCCCACTCCCCACAGTTTATGTTCAGTCTCTTCCCACATCCCCCTTTCCCCTTTTCCCCGAGAATCGTCAGTTCACTCCCCTTCAGTGGAGTTTTGATGCCCTATGAGATCTGGTTTAGGACTCCACTATTCTGATCTGTCTGCCAATTCAGGGCTTTCTTTTAGGTAGTTGGGTGCTGACCACTATCTGGCATTGTCTTTTGGCTTTTAGGTCCCCTTTGAAGGTCCAAGTGATCCACTGCTCCTCTCTGTCCGTCTCCACAGGCCTTGGTTGCAATCAGGTGGGCCCAATCTGCCTGCTTTGCCTGTCTGCCAGCTGTCAATCTTAATCACTTAATCACTGAAAGGGCTTTAGGTGGGGGTAATGCTGTTTCACTTCCTGGGAATAAGATGTATGTTTTTTTCCTGACCCAGAATACTACTCCTCTGTGATTGGCCCAAATTATTACTCTGGCTTTGGTTTATCAGGGATCCTTATATGGAGACCAATAGGGTTTGCTGGCAACCTGAAACATTTTTTTTAATATAATATATTTTATTGATTTTTTACAGATAGGAAGAGAGAGGGAGAGAGAGTTAGAAACATCAATGAGAGAGAATCATGGACCAGCTGCCTCTTGCACACCCCCTATATGTGCCCGCAACCAAGGAATCGAACCTGGGACCTTTCAGTCCGCAGGCTGACGCTCTATCCATTGAGCCAAACCGGTTTCGGCCAACCTGGAACTTTTATCAGTCTAGTTCTCAGGCCCCTCTTGCAATCCAGTTACTGAGGGCTCTTTGATACTATTGAGACATATAACTTAGTTCCTTTGTTTCCTTTGTATAGCTCAAAATGCAGGGCAGAGTCTGGCAGGCTATTACCTGACTTGAGGCTACTGGGAAGGGTTAGCTCTTAAGGGATTGGCCCCTTAGGTTTGGAATCTTTCAGAATGTCCCAATTCCAGAATCCTGGCCATATCTTCCTGGCACCTCAAGTCTGCACCTCTCCCTGGGCTGAAGCCTTGGTTGAGTGTTTGCAATTGAAAAGTCCTATGTTCTGGGTTTAGTGAATAAAAGCAAAGACAAAACAAAACCAACCAACCACAAAACTGTGGGTTTCTCTCCCCCAGCACTGCAGTTCTTAGGCCACCTCAGCCTTTTGTGGCTGTGGTCTTATATCCAGATTCTCCAGCCAGCAGCAGGCCTGTGGCTTTTCCTTTCCAGTTGGATGTTATGCCTGTTGCCAAGGGATGTAGCTTTGGTGCACCACAGCTTCCTCCTCATTCTGTTGGCCTGCTGGCCAGCTGGCCCTTATCAGGTTCCTATTCCTACTGTTTTCCAGGTTTCTTCTGCCCTTCCTTGTTGTAAATTGTCTTCTCAGCCTTGTCTAATTTTTTAATTCCTGGTGAATGTTCTCTGATTTAGTTGCCTTTCCAGTTTGAACCTGGGATGAGGTACATGACACCTCTGTCTATTCGGCTGCCATTTTCTATCCTCCAATATATATATAGGAGGATATATATAAATTTTATTGATTTTTTTTACAGAGAGGAAGAGAGAGGAATAGAGAGTTAGAAGCATTGATCAGTTGCCTCCTGCACACCTCCTTTTGGGGATGTGCCCCCAACCAAAGTACATGCCTTTGACCAGAATTGAACCTATCCATTGAGCCAAACCAGTTAGGGCCAATATATCCTTCTTTTAAAGGCTCAAAACATTCATATCTAAACACATGTCTTTTTTAAAGACATTTGTGGAGTAGGTTTATTCCCCTACAAGGAGCAATCATTAGATTATTATGTTGAACTGTATCACTGAAGACTTGCCAATAATGCCTGATCATTGTGAGTGCTCCATGAATCCAGGTGCTGCACTTGAATATGTATCAGTCTGGTGAACACCATTCACCCCTACCTAGTGACTCACTGAGAACTTATCTCAAATAACACAAATACAACCACAGGCTCTTTCAGTGGCTGAATCTAAAAGGCAACTATCAGGCAGAAGCAGGTGAAGGTGAATCTCAGGATGCCTTGAACTTTTTGTTGTCCCAACCCAAACTCAGTTCTGTTGGAAGCAGGCCTTGATACACAGCTTGGTTCTTCTCTTACACCAGCACAAACTGATAGCTTCACAAATGGAATATTCCAAAGGGAGATCTCAGCAGGCAGCATACCCTGTGGGGAACTCCATTCAGTGTGGTCAGCACATACACAATACACTTTAGTCATTGTCAATCTTCACATTCAGACTACCTGAAGAATGAACCCATGTATGAATGGGCCAATACCAATAAATACTCAATTACAACAAGAGAGAACACGTAACCCACACAAAGGACATTCCTGGAGCACCCAGCTCAGAGATTGTGTCACTGGTTCACACAGGACACCTACTACAGAAGGCCACCCTACTGAGAATGGAAATCATAATAAATATACCTAATACATTAAAAAAAATCCACAGAGACAGCCCTGGGAAGACAAAGAAACATACACATAATGAAATAAAAGTAGATCCACTTCAGAACAACAGATACACACAGACAATGGATGGAATAAGATATTTTATACAACTTAAAATGAAAAAAAAAAAAAAAAGAGAGATAAGGCTGGAGTAGCAATATTAATATCTGGCAAAATAGATTTTAAAAGCTATAATAAGAGATAGCCCTAACTGATTTGGCTAAGTGGATAGAGCATTGGTTCAATATACAAGGGCATGTATCTTGTTTGCAGACACATATCCAGTAGGACGTGTGAAAGAAGCAGCTGATCAAGGTTTTTCTCTCATCAATGTTTCTAACTATTCCTCTCCTTTCCTCTCTAAAAATCACTAAAATGTATTTTTTTAAAAGAGAGATAAAGAAGGGCTAAAAATATCAATCCAAAATGTGGATATAACACTTGTAAATACTTATTTACTCAACATAGGAGAACCTAAATATATAAAGCAAATCTTGAATATATAAAGTGAGATATCAACAGTTAATGTGGCATATATGGGTATTTTAACACCCCATTGATATCAATAGACAGATCTTCCAGACATAAAAATCAAAAAAGAAACAATGGCCTTAAATGACACACCAGTTTTATCGTATTAATAGTCTCAGAGCATTTCATCCCAAAGCCGCAAGATATAAAGTGTTTTCAAGTGTACACAGAACAGGTTCTAAGATAGATCACAAAGGTATCCTATCTAATAAAGAGGTAATATGCAAATTGACCATCACTCCAAATGCATAAGATGGCCGCCCCCATGTGGTCAAAGTTGGCCACCACAAGATGGCCAGCAGGGGAGGGCCATTAGGGGTGACCAGGCCTACAGGGGAGGACAGTTAGGGCAACTAGGCCTGCAGGGGAGTACAGTTAGGGGAGACCAGGCCTGCAGAGGAGGGCAGTTAGGGGTCAGCAGGCCAGCAGGAGAGCAGTTAGGCATCAATCATCCTGGCAGAGGAGTGGTTAGGGGGTGATCAGGCTGGCAGGCAGAAGCAGTTAGAGGCAATCAGGCAGGCAGGCAGGTGAGAAGTTGGAAGACAGCAGTCCTGGATTGTGAGAGGGATGTCCCAGATTGGAGAGGGTGCAGGCTGGGCTGAGGAACACACACTCCTATGCACAAATTTCATGCACCAGACACACACCCTCTCTCTCTCTCTCTCTTTCTCTCTCTCTCTCTCTCTCTCTCTCTCTCTCTCTCTATATATATATATATATATATATATATATATATATTTGTTTATGTGAACAAATAATTGAGGTAATCAGGACAGTATTAGAGAATTTCTATTTCACTGTCTCTGTGTTTTATAAAATCTCCCACTTTAATTGTACTTTTCTCTTAGGCATTTAGGCATTTATTTCTATGGTGATTCCTTCCAATTTTCAATTTATAGTTGTTGACCTTACAAAGAAAGGTATTATGAAAATAATAATGTCTTGATTTGTTTAAGAAAACCTCAATTTAATGAACATTTATATTTTACACACAGAAATAGTCAAAAAATTCAAAGTTAAGTTTCAAAATGTCTATTGTTTTCTTATTCCCTGTATTAGTTATCTCATTTCCCCCCCTTTTCTCCAGACTTCTCCCTTTTTGGTTTTGTTTCTCTTCTCCTGTTCCTGCTTTATGTTTCTCTCTCCCTTCTTTTTACACATTGTTAAATATTGATCTTTTTTTTTGTCTTTATAAAATTTTATTTAAAAATATTCTAAAAGACTGCTGAAAATATAATTTGATTTACCATATTCCAGCCAGGTTATCTGCCTAAAACACATTTCCACCTTTCTTCCAATCTAAGTTGGATTAACCCAGGTCATAATTCACTAACCCAAGAGGCTCTCCCAAATAATTCTAATCCAAAGTGATGTCTCTCTTTGGAACTCAAAGCACTTTTTAAAATAAATTATTTTTCTATCAAGAATAATATATACTCGTTGAAAACAGAAAATACCCAGAAACATAAAAATTACTTGTAATAATCCTCCATCCAGTGGTTAGTATTATTGAGCTACTTTTCATATTATTTTATATTTGCAAGGTTATAATTTGAGATTATATTGATGAGATTTTGGTTTCACCAAATGACCACATGGTCATGGAGTTATTTTCTGAAAATATACAAACATATTCTTGACCAAAAGTTGGTAAAGGAATATTTTCTATAACTTTGACTTGGGGTCCTTTTTCATTTTTTTTTTCTTTTTGCCAAAATGATTTTCCTCTGGCTTGTTTTGCCACCATGTGTCTTTTTCATGGGTTTCTTGCTGTTACCATTACAAATGAAACTTAATTTTCTAAAGTAAAAATTTTCTAGATGTAATTTACTTACAGGATATTTTTCCTTACATGATATTCTTCTACTATCACCCACTTTTTTAATTTAAATATTAGGAGGCTTTTGGGAATTTTATAATGTAGTCTTGATAGCTTTTACATTTTAATTTTTTGCTCTAAAATATGACTGCTTTAGGTTCATTACATGTTATGCAATCTTACCATGAGATGAATTGCCAATCAAAAATTTTGTTAACACGTTAAGAATAGCTTTTGGTACAGTACATTCAGTTTTTCTAGAATATTCACTTGTTTCAATTAGCCAATTTAAATTACTCTGAAAACTTGACTACTATTCTACTGTCAAACAACATTATAACAAAAATCTTATTTTACCCTGTGTGCATTAATGGAAAGGATTATTTGCCTTCTTGAGTAGGCCCTGAGCATTCTTGGTTCTATGCTGGATTTTTATATCAAAAACCTACTTCCCCACATTTGTTTGAGATGTCTTTGCCATGATTACAAAGACATCTCAAACAAATCTTGTTGCAGTGAGAGGGCATCTGCTATTGGCCAAGTCTCTGTTTGTTGCCTGGGTCCCTATTTGAGCTGTGCATGGGAATCGAAGGAGCCATGAGGGCAGGAGACCTCCCTCAAAAGGGGTGAAGGTTCAGGCCCCTGCAAAGTTGGGGTGTGTGTGTAAAAGTCTGTGCCCCACCTTTGTTGACTCCCAAGTTCTCTCCTGATGGCCCCTCTGTGACTGTGATTGTCTTAGGTTGTTCCTTCCCTGAGGAATCTTACCCATCTCTGGCCAACCAGCCATCCTCCAGGTCCAACCAGGGTGATGTGAGGTTCAGTTCTTTCTCCTTGGTATCCTCCTGGGTCTCCACACCCAGCACCTGCCTTGGGATCCCCTTGCCTACTGACAAGGCCCTGGCACTGATCACATATCTTGGAGAACTGATCACATATCTTCTCCAGGAAGGGCCCACCTCACCCTACTGGGCCAGAAACAGATCCATGGTACCAGCCACCATGATGATTCAACCTCGACATGAACTGAAAGCTCAGGCAACAATGGTGGGCAACTGGACCATGAAAAGAGGATCCCTCTTGGCCAAAAGGACAAGAGGGACCAACATAGAATGTTCAGGTGCCTTCCCAGGTGGCCCACTGCACAGTGGAAGGGATTAAATCCCTTCATGTCATGTTTAAATTTTTGCTAGTTATTCAAAGAATTGGTTTGTAGGTTTGTTTGGGATAATTGTACATTATGCTGTTATAATTCTAAATTATCAAGAGATGTGTTACCTTTGACTCCAATCACCAAAAAGATTATTTTTTTTTATTGTTTCCCAAGGGTGCAAGATACTATTATAGGTAATGGGGCTAACACAAATCTGGGGGAAATTATAATGACATTGTAGAATATTATCATGTAAGGATATTCTTTGCTCTAGGCCATGGCAATTCCATTCCAAACTGGCTGTCAATTTTTATTTATTTATTTATTTTTTGTATAGACAAGGTCTTAGTTACATTTTCTGCACCTCTCCTAGGAGCAAGTAATGATAGTCCCTTCCTTTGGTGTCCACACAAGCCAAAAACAGTGGTTTGATTTTGTGTCATACAAAAGGGAAGCTGGATGGCGACCCCTGTGTAACTATACTTCTTTGTTCCACCCATGATCCTCCTGGATTACCAAGGTGTTTGGTATTATTGGTGACAACATTAGGCAGGAGGTCAGCCCATCTAAGAGCTCCAGCCCATGAAGGGTCAGGCACATAAGTCCAAAATGCTTTCCCTTTAGCCCCAGTTAATATTACTGTCTTGCTGATGACTGCTAGCATGGCAGGAAAGATATTATCAGGTATTCTCGTGGTTCTGGTTATCTCACACTTTCTTTTTCTTTTCTTTTATTTTTAATTTTATTTTATCATTATCATTATTATTTTACATATGTATCCTTATCCAACCATTACCCCCTACCCCCACTCAACTTTTCATTTGTTTTTGTTTGTTTGTTTACCTATTAACTCCATCGCATTCTTTCACCCACTCATTCCTTGATTCTACAAATTTTGATTAGTCACTAATAATTGTAACCAGACAATCAATGAGTCTAGGCTTTCTTTCACTTCTTGAGCCATTTCAGCAGACAAGGTTGAATCATATATGAGCATTTATTCCAATATTGCCTACAGTATGGTAGAGCAGCAGGTCATCCATAAAAATCTGCCCTGCCTCCCACCATAAGCCAGCTTTTTATATTGGGTAGAAGGACAAAGATTACATGGGCAAGTAGACAAAATGGATAAGAATAGATATGCAAAATGGCAGTTTAAATGTAATGTGTGCAGTTGATTTGCAAAGACCTGGAGGTGCCTCTGGTTTCTGCAATAAGGTTGTTAATCTTTCAATGATAATAGGCAGCTCCTGGATGTGGAGGATAGACCACATTTCCAAGTGAACTTACAGGTCCCACATGCAACTCCCAGCCTGGTTGGAATGTGCTTTCTTTAATCAGAACAAAACAATCATGGTGAACAGAGCATGATGAATGTTTCTTATCATTATAGCTGGTCCCCAATATTCTTTGTCTGCCCCTCACATAATGTACCACATATATTGTGAGTGTGTGTTTTCTCTCCCATGCTAAATTAATTTATGTATTCATTAGGACCATAGTTGCAGTTTCCCAAATTACTGAGTATAGACTTAATCAAATGAGAAGTGGTCAGTAAGTACTTGAGAATCAATTTACCTAAATGTTATTTATCCACAACACTTTGGAGACATTCTTTTTTTTTTTTTTTTGAGGGTGGAACATCTGCATTTATTTTATTTTATTTTCCTTTATTGGTTAAGGTATTATAAATGTGTCCTTATCTCCTTACTGTCCCTTCCCCCATCACCCCATTCATGCCCTCATACCCTGGTGAATATATCCATTGGTTATGCTTATATGCATGCATAGAAGTCCTTTGGTTGGTCTCTCTCCCTTAGTCCCACTCTCCACTGCCTTCCCTCTGAGATTTGAGCACCTGATCAATGCTTCTCTGCCTCTAGATCTATTTTTATTGTTATGTTGTTCATTATAATTCACAAATGAGTGAGATCATGTGATATTTATCTTTCTCTGGTTGACTTATTTCATAATGCTCTCCAGCTCCATCCATGCTGTTGCAGATGGTAGGAGTCCTTTCTTTTTTACAACAGCATAGTATACCACTGAGTAGATGTGCCAAAGTTTTTAATCCATTCATTTGCTGATGGCTTATTCCAAATTTTAGCTATTGTAAACTGTGGTATGGACATAAGGGTGCATATATCCTTTCTGAATGGTGTTTCTGGTTTCTTGCCAGAAATTATATTCCTAAACGTGGGATCACTGGATCAAATGGGAGTTCCATTTTTAATTTTCTGAGAAAACTCCATAATGTCTCCACAGTGACTGCACCAGTCTGCATTCTGACTAGCAATGCATGAGGGTTCCTTTTTTCTCCAAATCCTCATCAGCATTTTTCATTTGTTGATTTGTTGATGATAGCCATTGTGACAGGTGTGAAAAGGTACCTCATTGTCATTTTGATTTGCTTCTCTCAGATTATTAGTGACTTGGAGCTTGTATTCATATGCCTCTTGGCCATCCTTATGTCTTCTTTCAAAAAGTATCTATTGAGGTTCTTTGCCCATTTTTATTGGGTTGTTTGCCTTCCTTTTATTTAAGTTGTATGAGTTCCCTGTAAATGTTGGAAATTAAACCTTTATCAGAGATATTGTGGCACATATGATCTCCCATGCAGTGGGCTTTCTTATTGTTTTGCTGATAGTTTCTTTTGCTGCGCAAAAGCTTTTTATTTTGATGTAGTCCCATTTGTTTTTTTCCCCTTTAGTTTCCATTGCCCTAGGAGTGGTATTGGTGAAGAAATTGCTTTGGCAATGTCTGAGAGTTTGTTGCCTTTGAAATCCTCTCATATTTTTGTGGTTTCCCATCTTGTGTTAAAGTCCTTTATTCATTTTGAGTTTACTTTTGTGTGTGTTGTAATTTGATGGTCTAGTTTCACTTTTTTTGCATGTGTCTTACTAAATTTCCCAGCATCATTTATTGAAAAGACTCTCTAGACTCCATTGTATGTTCTTGCTTCCTTTGTCAAATATTAATTGAGCCTAGTGGTTTGGGTTGATTTCATGATTCTCTATTCTATTCCATTAATCTATATGTCTGTTCTAGTGCCAGTACCAGGCAGTTTTGAAAACAGTGGTTTTGTAATACATCTTGATTCCTCCTACTTTTTTATTCTTTCTCAGGATCACTGAAGCTATTTGTTGTTGTTTTTTGTTTGTTTTGTTTTATTCTAGATGAATTTTTAGATAGTTACTTCTAGATCTGTGAAATATGCTGTTGGTATTTTAATGGGGATTGCGTTGAATTTATGGATTGCTTTTGGTAGTACGAACATTTTAATAGTGTTGATTTCTACCAATCCATGAAAATGGTATGTTCTTCCATCTATTTATGTCTTCCTCTATCTCTTTTTCAAGTGTTCTGTAGTTTTCTGAGTACAAGTCTTTTACCTCCTTAGTTAAGTTTATTCCAAGGTATCTTTTTTTTGGTGTGATGGTAAATAAGATAGCTTTTTAAATCTCTCTTTCTGTAATTCACTATTGGTGTATAGAAATGCATAGATTTCCTGGCATTAATTTTGTATCCTGCTACATTACTGAATTCATTTATTAAGTCTAATAATTTTTTCATGGAGTCTTTAGGGTTTTCTATGTACAGTATCATGTCATCTGCAAATAAGGACAATTTTACTTCTTCTTTTCCAATTTGGGTGCCTTTTATTTCTTCTTGTCTGATCACAATGGTTAGTACCTTTATTAGTATGTTGAGTGGTGAGACTGGTCATCCCTGTCTTGTGCCTTTTCTTAGGGAAAATGGTTTTAGTTTTTACCCAAATGAGTATGATGTTGACTGTAGATTTGCAATATATGGCTTTTATTATGTTGAGATATGATTCTTCTATTCCCATCTTGCTGAGAGTTTTTTTTTATCAAGAAAGAGTGCTGGATTTTGTCAAATGCTTTTTCTGCATCAATTGATATGGCTATGTGATTTTTATCTCTCAATTTGTTTATATAATGTATCATGTTTATTGATTTCTTGATACTGTAACATCCTTACATCCCTGGAATAAAACCTACTTAGTCCTGGTGTATGATCTTTCTGATGTACTGCTAGATTCAGTTTACTAGAATTTTGTACAGGATTTTGGCATCTATGTTCATGAGTTATATTGGCTTGTAATTCTCTTTCATTGTATTGTTTTCATGTGGATTTGGTATTAGGATGATGCTGGCTTCATAGAAGGAGCTTGGAAGTATTCCTTCCTCTTAAATTTTTTGGATAAGTTTTATTTCTTCCTAGAATGTTTGGTAAAACTCCCATGTGAAGCAATTTTGCCCAGGCTTTTGTTTGTTGGAAACTTTTTGATGACTGCTTCAATTTATTCCATAGTTATTGGCATATTCATGTTTTTAGATTATTCTTAATTGAGTTTTGGATGATTTTATTTTAACTGAGTTTTGGAAGATTAAATTTTTCTAATATGTCTATTTTCTCTAGGTGTCTAGTTTGTTGGAGTTGTTCATAGTATTTTTTAACAACTCTTTGTATTTCTGTGGGGTCTGTTGTTAATTATCCTCTTCATTTCTGATTTTGTTTATTTAGGTCTCTCTGTTTGCTTCTTGGTGAGCCTGGCTAGAGGTTCATCAATCTTGTTTATCCTTTCAAAGAAACAATTCTTGCTTTCATTGATCTTTTGTACTAATTTTTTTTTTTTTTTTGGTCTCTGTTGTTTATTTATGCTCTGACCTTTATTATTTCCTTCCATCTGTATATTGTGGGCTATTTCTTGTTGCTCTCTTTCTAATTCATTAAGTTGTAATTGTAAGGTTAGATAATTTATTACCAGTTTTTCTTGTTTTTTTTTTGTTTGTTTGTTTGTTTGTTTGTTTGTTTTTAAGTAGGTCTGTAGAGCTATGAATTTCCCTCTCAGGACTAATTTAATTGTGTCCCAAATATTTTGGATTGTTGTGTTTTCATTGTCATTTGTTTCCAGGATGCTTTTTATTTATTCTTTGATCTCTTTGTAACACAATCATTGTTTAATAGCATGCTCTTTAGCCTCCAAGTGTTTGATTTTTTTTATTGTAGTTGATTTCTAGTTTTATGACTTTGTGATCTGAGATGTTTGTTATGATTTCTATTTTCTTGAATTTTAAGAGACTTTGCCTGTGTCCTTATATGTGGTCTATCTTTGAAAATGTCTCTTGTGCATTGGAGAAGAATGTATATTCTGTAGCTTTGGAGTGAAATGTTCTGAAGATGTCAATTGAGCCCATCAGATTTAGTGAATCATTTAGGATTGCTGATTCTTTGCTGATTTTTGGCTTAGAAGATTTATCCAGTGGTATCAGTAGTGTACTAAAATCCCCTACCATAAATGTATTGCTATCAGTCTCTCCCTTGAAGTCTTCCAGAAGTTGTTTTATGTATTTGGGTGCTCCTGTATTGGGTGCATATATGTTTATTAAAATTATATTTTCATGTTGAATTGCTCCCTTTAGTATTAAGTAGTGGCCTTCCTTATCTCTTTTTTTTTTTTTTTTTTTTTAAATATTTTTTTATTGAATTATTATCTGTGTACATATTTTAACTCCCCCCCTCCCATACATACCCTCCCTCCCCAGAGTTTTATGTCCATTGGTTGTACTTATATGCATGTATACAAGTCCTTCGGTTGATCTCTTATCCCCCCCAGATCTCCCTACTGTCCCTGCTGTAATTTTACAGTCTGCTTGTTGCTTTACTGTCTTTATATCTGACTTTTGGTTTGTCAGTTTATAATGTTCTTTAATACCCATAAATGAGTGAGGTCATGTGGTATTTCTCTTTCATTGACTGGCTTATTTCACTCAGCATGATGTTCTCTAGTTCTATCCAGGTAGCTGCAAATGATGAGAATTCCTTTTTTTTTATGGCAGCATAGTATTCCATTGTGTAGATGTACCATGGTTTTTGATCCAATCATCTGCTGACGGGCACCTGGGCTGTTTCCAGATTCTAGCTATTGTAGATTGTGCTGCTATGAACATAGGGGTGCATATATCCTTTCTGATTGGTGTTTTTAGCTTCTTGGGATATATTCCTAGCAGTGGGATTGCTGGGTCAAATGGGAGTTCCATTTTCAGTTTTTTGAGGAAACTCCAAACGGTTTTCCACAGTGGTTGCACCAGTCTGCATTCCCACCAGCAATGCATGAGTGTTCCTTTTTCTCCACAACCTCGCCAACACTTGTCGTTTGTTGATTTGTTGATGTTGGCCATTCTGACAGGTGTGAGATGGTACCGCATTGTTGTTTTGATTTGCATCTCTCGGATAATTAGTGACTTTGAGCATGTTTTCATGTGCCTTTTGGCCTTCCTTCTGTCTTCTTTTGAAAATATTCTATTTAGGTCCATTGCCCATTTTTTAATTGGATCATTCATCTTCTTTTTATTTAGATGTATAAGCTGTTTGTAGATGATGGAGATTAAACCTTTATCAGTGGTAACATTTGCAAATATGTTCTCCCACACCGTGGGCTTTCTTGTTGTTTTGTTGATGGTTTCTTTCGCTGTAAAAAAGCTTTTTATTTTGATGTAGTCCCATTTGTTTATTTTCTTTTTAGCTTCCATTGCCCTAGGAGCAGTATCAGTGAAGAAGTTCTTTTGGCATATGTCTGAGATTTTGTTGCCTGTGGATGCTTCTAGTATTTTTATGGTTTCCCGTCTGATGTTTAAGTCCTGTATCCATTTTGAGTTTATTTTTGTGTAAGGTGTAAGTTGGTGATCTAGTTTCATTCTTTTGCATGTATCTGTCCAATTTTCCCAACACCATTTATTGAAGAGACTGTCTTGGCTCCATTGTATATTCATGCCTCCTTTGTCAAATATTAATTGAGCATAGTGATTTGGGTTGATAACTGGGTTCTCGATTCGATTCCATTGATCTATATGTCTGTTCTTGTGCCAGTACCAGGCTGTTTTGAGAACAGTGGCTTTGTAATACAGTTTGAAGTCTGGTATTGAGATCCCTCCTACTTTACTCTTCTTTCTCAGAATTGCTGTGGCTATTCGGGGTCTTTTATTGTTCCAAATAAACTTTTGGAGAGTTCTTTCTAGGTCAGTGAAATATGCCGTTGGTATTTTAATGGGGAGTGCATTGAACCTATAGATTGCTTTAGGAAGTATGGACATTTTGATGATGTTGATTCTACCAATCCATGAACATGGTATGTTCTTCCATCTGTTTACATCTTCCTCTATCTCTTTTTTCAGTGTCATGTAGTTTTCCGCATATAGGTCCTTTACTTCCTTAGTTAAGTTTATTCCTAGGTATCTTAATTTTTTTGCTGCGATGGTAAATGGAATTGCTTTTTTAGTCTCAGTTTCTATAAGTTCACTGTTGGTGTATAGAAATGCCATAGATTTCTTGGCGTTGATTTTGTATCCTGCTACATTGCCAAATTCATTTATTAAGTCAGTTAGTTTTTTAATGGAGTCTTTTGGGTTTTTTATATACAATATCATGTCATCTGCGAATAAGGATAACTTTACTTCTTCTTTTCCAATTTGGATGCCTTTTATTTCCTCCTCTTGTCTAATTGCAATGGCTAGTACTTCCAGTACTATGTCAAAGAGGAGTGGTGATAGTGGGCATCCCTGTCTTGTTCCTGTTCTTAGAGGGAATGGTTTTAGTTTTTGCCCATTAAGTATGATGTTGGCAGTGGGTTTATGGTATATAGCTTTTATTATGTTGAGGTATGATCCTTGTACTCCCACCTTGTTGAGAGTTTTTATCAGGAAAGGGTGTTGGATTTTATCAAATGCTTTTTCTGCATCAATTGATATGACTATATGATTTTTATCTTTCAATTTGTTTATGTGATGTATCACATTTATTGATTTGCGGATATTGAACCAACCTTGCATTCCTGGAATAAATCCGACTTGGTCATGGTGTATGAGCTTTGTGATGCTCTGCTGGAGCCGATTTGCTAGAATTTTGTTGAGAATTTTGGCATCTATGTTCATGAGGGATATTGGCCTGTAATTCTCTTTCATTGAGTTGTCTTTATCTGGTTTTGGTATTAGGGTGATGCTAGCTTCATAGAAGGAGTTTGGAAGTGTTCCTTCCTCTTGAATTTTTTGGAATAGTCTGAGGAGGATAGGTTTTAGTTCTTCCTTGAATGTTTGGTAAAACTCTCCTGTGAAGCCATCTGGTCCTGGGCTTTTGTTTATTGGAAGCTTTTTGATGACTGTTTCAATTTCTTCCCAAGTCACTGGCCTATTGAGATTTTTAGATTCTTCCTGATTGAGTTTTGGAAGTTTGTATTTTTCTAGGAATATGTCCATTTCCTCCAGGTTGTTCAGTTTGTTGGAATAGAGTTGTTCGTAGTATTTTGTAACAATCCGTTGTATTTCGGTAGGGTCTGTTGTTATTTCACCTCTTTCGTTTCTGATTTTGTTTATTTGGGTCCTCTCTCTTTGTTTCTTGGTTAGCCTGGCTAGAGGACCATCTATCTTGTTTATTCTTTCAAAGAACCAGCTCTTGGTTTTGTTGATCTTATGTATTGTTTCTTTGGTCTCAATGTCGTTTATCTCCGCTCTGATTTTTGTTATTTCTTTCCTTCTGCTTACACTGGGGTTTTCTTGTTGCTCTTTTTCTAACTCTTTGAGTTGTAGAGTTAGATCATTTGTTACCATTTTTTCTAGTTTCTTGCAATAGGCTTGTAGGGATATGAACTTTCCTCTCAAAACTGCTTTTGCTGTGTCCCATAGATTATGGATAGTTGTGTTTTCATTGTCATTTGTTTTCAGGATGTTTTTAATCTCTTCCTTGATTTCTCTAGTAACCCAGTCCTTGTTTAAAAGCATGCTGTTTAGTCTCCATGTGTTTGATTTCTTTGGATTTTTTTCATTGTAGTTAATTTCCAGTTTTATGCCACTATGATCTGAGAAGATGCTTGATATGATTTCTATCTTCTTGAATTTGAAGAGACTTTGCCTATGTCCCAAAATGTGGTCTATCTTTGAGAATGTCCCATGTGCACTTGAGAAAAATGTATATTCTGTGGCTTTGGGGTGGAATGTTCTGAAGATGTCGACTAATTCCATCTGGTCTAGCGAGTCATTTAGAATTGATATTTCTTTGCTGATTTTTTGTTTAGATGATTTGTCAAAGGGTGACAGTGGGGTATTAAAATCTCCTACTATGATTGTATTGCTATTAATCTCTCCCTTAATGTCCTCCAGCAGTTTTTTTATATATTGGGGTGCTCCCGTGTTGGGTGCATATATATTTACCAGGGTTATTTCTTCTTGTTGGATTGCTCCCTTTAGTATTATGAAGTGGCCTTCATTATCCCTTGTTATGTCCTTCACTCTGAGATCTAGTTTGTCAGATATAAGTATTGCTACCCCAGCTTTTTTTTCATTTCCATTTGCCTGGTAAACCTTTTTCCAACCCTTCACCCTCAGTCTGTGTGCATCTTTTTTCCTGAGGTGGGTTTCTTGTAGACAACAGATATATGGGTCTTGTTTTCTTATCCAATCCATTACCCTATGTCTTTTGATTGGAGCATTTAGTCCATTTACATTTAAGGTTATTATTGATAGATACTTATTTGACGCCATCTTTATTCTATACCCGTGTTCCTTCTTTGCTTTCTATTTCTTTAATTTTACAGTAGACCCTTTAGCATTTCTTGCATTGCTGGTTTGGTGGAGATAAATTCCCTTAGTCTGTTTTTGTCTGGGAAGCTCCTGATTTCACCTTCACTTTTGATTGATAGCCTTGCAGGGTACAGTATTCTTGGATTCAGACCCTTCCTTTGCATGACTTTGTATATTTCATCCCATTCCCTCCTGGCCTGATAAGTTTCGGTGGAGAAGTCAGTTGCTAGTCTGATGGGGGTTCCTTTATATGTAACTTTCTGTCTCTCTCTGGCTGCTTTTAAAATTCTTTTTTTGTCGTTGGTGTTTGCCAGCTTAATTATAATGTGTCTAGGGGTCGGTTTTCTGGGGTTCATTTTGCTTGGGACTCTGCGAGCATCTTGGATTTGTGTGAGTTTTTTCTTCTCTATCTCAGGAAAGTTTTCTGTCATTATTTCTTGAAATACGTTTTCCATGTCTTCCTCAATTCCCTTTCCTTCTGGAACCCCTATTATTCTAATATTGTTTTGTTTTGTATTGTCCCAAAGTTCCCTTAGACTTTCCTCCTGTTTTTTAATTTTTTTTTCCAGAAGCTGTTCTAATTGGGTATTTTTTTCCATCTTGTCTTCTAGCTCGCTGATGCGGTCCTCTGCCTCTTCTAATCTACTCTTGATGCTTTCTATTGAGTTCTTTACAGTAGCGATGTCATTTTTCATTTCCTCTTGGTTCTTACTCATATTATCAAATTTGTCTTCCATTCTTTTTAGCCATCTTATGATCATTACTCTGAATTCTTGCTCTGATAGGTTGCTTGCTTCTAGCTCATTTGCTTCCTTTTCTGGTGAAGCCTGCTTTTCTTTCATATGCGGGCTGGTTTTGGGTCTCCCCATTATTTAGGATGTCTGGTTGTGTAGTTCTCTCTCTTCTGCTTTGATTTAAAGGCACAAAATACAACACAACCAGGTACAACACGCAAGGCACTGAATAGAAATGTGTTTGTAATATTAATAACCACCAATAAAGTTGACTAGAACCCAGCTAACATCAACATACAATCAAACCAAAAGAATAGACAAATTAATCTTATAAAAAAAAAAAAAGCATACAACTTCAGTATAGTTACCATTTAACATACAACTTCAAAGAGTTAGAGAGAAAGACTGTTTTTTTTGTTTTGTTTTGTTTTTAGGACAACTGCGAGGGAGGTGTGAATGGGCTTGGAGCAGGTAGTTGGAAATTAGATATATACAAGTGGGGTGAAGTTTTAGGAGGGAATAGACAGAAGGAATGGGGAAAATCTAGAGCAGGAAGGGTTAAGATAAACGGTGTAGCAAAGGAAAAGATCAGAAAGAGGGTGAAGGCATAAAGGTAGGGTTGAGATAGAATAAAGCGTTGGAGAAGGAAAGATAGATAAAGACTGTAGGACAGTAATCCTGAAATAAAAAAAAAATATATATATATATATATATATACTATGATGAAAAAAAAATAATAAAAATAAACAAAAGAAAATAAGATGAAAAAAGTAAATTAGTAGCAGTAATAGTGTTGATTACGTATACAATGTAGTAATTATAAAGATAAAATCAAGTGAGAAAAAAAAAAAGTTTCTTGAGTAAATGTTGCAAATAATGAGAACAAAAATAAAAAACAAAAATTTAAAAATTAAAAAAAAAAAAAAATTTAAATTTAAATAAAATTTGCAGTAATGAAGGTCGTTGGCTTCCTCTATTGTTATGATCCAGTCCTGATTTTCAGGGCGGTTTTGCTTTGTTTTTATTACACTAGAGTCAATTTGTAAATTAGCCGCTGGGGGCAGTGTTTCTAGGTTGACTTCCTGGACTCTAGAGCCTCTCAGCTTTTTTTTTTTTTTTTTTTTCAGTCCTCTCTGAAGCAGGATCTACGGAGGGGGGAGGGGCAGGTCCGAGCAACTGCAATCTCCCGCAACTGTCGGATATCCCTCAGCGGCAGATCCAAATGTGTTGCTCTTTAGATATCTCCCCTGTTAGGAGCCCCGTCCACTTTCACGGGTGACACCCACCCAACACTGGGGCTTCCACTTATAATCACTTATAATCGCCGCCCTTGTCTCCAGCTTCCGCGTGCCCTGTGCGCGCACAGCCCTTTTTCTTCGCCACGACCGCTCTCCACCCTCTCAGGGGAAAACTGACCTTCTTGCCGAGCAGTGGGGCACTCCTGTGGGGCCGGGTGTTCGCGCCGCCTGGGATCCGCGTTCTGGGGATCACAGCTGCTTGGTGGTCGGTGCGGCTGTGGATATTCAGGCCTCTGACAAGATCCTATCTTCCTCCCAAGATGGCGAGGTTTCCCCGTCCAAGCCGGCAGGTAGCTCCGGGAAGGGATGCAGCCCGCGTGGGTGCCTCCCTGTGCGGGGTACCTCTGTCAGCGGCCCCTCAGCCGTTTCTTCTGGGGTTCGCTGTCTCCCAGGTTGTTAATCCTTATCTCTTGTTATTGCCTTTACTTTGATGTTTATTTTGTCCGATATAAGTATTTCAACCTCAGTTTTTTCTCAATTCCATTTTTACCTTAATCAATAAAGAAAAAAAAAAATGGAACTCCCTTTTGAACCAATAATCCTACTTCTAGAACTATATCCCAAGAAACAAGAAACACAAATCAGAAAGAATATTTTCACTCCTATGTTCATAGCAGCACAATTTACCATAGCTAATATATGGAAATCGCCTAAGTGCCCATCAGCAAATGAGTGGATTAAAAATCTGTGGATTAAAAATCTACACAACGGAATACTACACTGCTATAAAAATAAAGGAACTTTTACCATTTGCAACAGCATAGATGGAACTGGAAAACATTATCCCAAGTGAAATAAACTAGTCAAAGAAAGATATATCACATGATTTCAATCATATGTGGCATATAATGATCAACATAAACTGATGAACAAAAGTAGATACAGATACAATTGGCAGGGGAGGGGAGGTTAGAGATCAACCAAAGGACTTATATGCATGCATATTAGCATGACCAATGGGCGGGGACACAGGGGTGGTGGCAGCTTGTCTTTGTGGGTGGGAGTGGTCCAGGGGTGTCAATCAGGGAAAAGGGAGACATATGTAATACTTTAAACAATAAAAAAATATATATATTTACAGCATATTGAAATATTCAGTGCATAAAGAATCCTTTTTCCCCTAGTAGAAACACAACCAAACAGTGAGATGATATATGACATGTTTTTTTTTTTTGTGACCTTATCTCAGAAGTAACATCCATTATTTTTCCTTTCTCTATTATTAGAAGCTTGACAATAGGGAACAAGGTTTGGATACCATCTCCTCAACATTTCACCATCTTTTCTCAATCTGGCCTCAAATATGTCTTTCAGACCTTTTTAAATTCAGATTTTTCTTTAGACTTTGTGACAACTTTCCAAGCACTACCCCACTGTCTTCTTCCTTGTACAATGGCAAAGTAGTACAGAAGCTAAAGCAAAGCTCTAGGATATAACTGCTTGAATTCTAATCCTGGCTTAATCACTTTCCACATGGGAAATGTAGGCAATTTAATAATAAAAAAAAAAACTACCTGTGACTCAGTTTCTCCTCAAATGCAGTCTTTGATATTGTATAATGTTTATAATTCTATCTCTTTGTCTACTACCACTCTCCCTGAAATTATACTGATTATACCAAGATTGTAGGTTTAATCCCAGTTCAGGGTACATACAAAAATTAACCAATGAATTCCATATAATAAAAGCCTAATATGCTAACTATCTGGTTGTCTGTTCAACTAATCAGTGTAATATGCTAATGATATGCTAAGGCTGTTCAACCGCTCACTATGATGTACACTGACCACCAAAGGGCAGATAGTCAACCAGTTGGCAGTTGCTATACTGTGCACTAACCACCAGAGGGTAGATGCTTAATACAGTAGCTGCCCCCTGGTGTTCAATGCACTCCCACCGGAGGACCTCTGCTCAGCCAGGAGCCAGGCTCACAGCAGTGTTAAGGATGTCTGACTGATAGCTTAGGCCTGCTCTCTGTGGGAGTTGAACATCCCTCAAGGGCTTCTGGAATGCGAGAGAGGGCAGGCGGGCTGAGGGTCCCCCCAACCAAGTACACGAATTTTGTGCATCTGGCCTCTAGAACATAAATAAGTGGAATAACAAATAGATCTCTCTCCCTCCTCTCCCACCCCTCTCCCCTCTCTACAATCAATTAATATATACACTGAGAGGCCAGATTCTTATGATCTCTATATGCATAATAATCTGGCCACTCAGTGTGTGTGTATAATATATGTATGTATTAGAGGCCTGGTGTATGAATGCATGAATTCATGCGTTGGTGGGGTCCAGCCTGGCTGGCCAGAGGGAGGGGACATGGGTCATGGGTGGTTGGCTGGCTTGCCTGCTTGTTGAACTCCTGGTCGAGGGGACAATTTGCATATTAGCCTTTTATTATATAGGATATACACTGAGTGGCCAGATTATTATGCGTTCAGAGATCATAATAATCTGGCCACTCAATATATATATTAGGAGCCTGTTGTAGGAAGATTCCTGCAAGTGGCTGCTGCTGCCGCCCCGGGGGCCCCTTCCCCTACCTCTCCCCCCCCCCCCCATGTACTTTTCCCCTGGCAGCCACCTTGCTTTCCACTTTTCCTCCCTCTTCCTTCTAAACTGTCTTCAGTCTTCACTCCTCCCTCCCTCAGCATGTGCAAATTAAATGCCATCTTTGTTGAGTTAATTTGCATACTCACTCTGATTGGCTGTGGGCATAGCGAAGGTATGGTCAATTAGTATTTTTCTCTTTTATTAGTGTGTGTGTGTGTGTGTGTGTGTGTGTGTGTATGTGTGTATATATATATATATATATATATATATATACATATATATATCTTCAGATGAGTATTAAAAATAAGTATTTAGCATGGTATTTAGCACATAATAGAAGCTCAATAGTCTCTATTGAATAAACAAACAACATTGAATGATAAGGAAAGAGAAAGAACACCAGTTAGAGTACTAGTATAATTCAAGATCAAGCAATAGTTTCTCTAAAGAGAGAGGCTCTTTGACCATGTGTATATTTTAAAGAAATTAAATTAGTAAAGAGGGGATAAATGTGGGGTACACAATGCTAGAAAAAAGAATTTGGAACCAAGGTGCCTGAGCAAGGTGCCTGAGGAGAGACTGGTTTGGAGCAGAGACATAGAAATTAAAGAGGAGATTTGTTGAGCAGGCAAAGCTGAAATTAAAAAGTGAGGAAGTTCATTGTTTGACATCTTTGTGAAATTTTATCTCTATAACTAGAGGAGATGACCTGCAGGGGGACAGGATAGGAGCTATGTACAGACTCTACTGGAGTTCTTGGAGTAGAGAATAGCTATTAGTAGTCACTGGGTTTAAATTAGAAAGAGGAAAATTAATAAAATTCCTTAGTGTTGTTTAATAACATTTTTTATTCTTTGCCTCATGTTTTATGCTACTTTTAGTAACTACAATGATCTAATGATATTTTCTCTAATTTTTATTTGAGTATAGCCATTAGGCCAAAATTTTTAGTCTATGATAAATGAAATTCACATTTCCCCTGAAATTCACATTTCTTGCCACATTTAGTCCAGCTCCCAAGGACAGGTTGATCTTCATGCTGCTTTTTAAAATTTATCTTATTTTTTATTTTTTTATTTTTAGTCTCTGATGGAGTGAAGACACATTGAATGGGACAAAAAAGAGAAAAAAGAAATTCTCTTTCAGTAACGTAAAATAATGCCATACCACTTCTTGTGCCCTTAAATTATATATATGACTGCTATAATTTGAAAAGTTATATACCTCCCTTCTTAATCCAGATGTTGAAATTCTAACCCCTAAGACAATGTATTAGCAGGTGGAGCCTTTGGAGGGAGCTCAGGTTGTGAGGGGGAAGCCCCATGAAAGAAATCTCTAACTCCTTTCTGCATGTGAGAATATGAAAGAAGGTGCTGGCTGAGTGAACCAAGAATATAACTTTTACCAGATGTGACTATGCTGGTGCTTTGATCTTAGACTTCCAGCCTCCAGAACTGTGAGAAATAAATTTATGTTTTTATAATCTACTAGGTCAATGATATTTTGTTATATCAGCATGAATGGACCAAGGCAATGACTTACCTATCTCTGTCTCATTTTTAGTCAGGAATCCCTGAATTATATGCACTCAATTTCACGAGTTTCTATACTAAGCTCCACCCATTTTCTTGGGAGGAGAAAGGAACACTAGTCCATGTACTTTCCACTTTGAATATATGGCTCTTGCCAATGCACCTGGCACACAAAGTGTTCACAAATGTTAAATACTAATCATGGAAACGTAATGGTCTATATGCACTAAGAAACACCAGCAATGTAACAATCATCTTTCTAAATCTTCAATATCTACAACTTTATTTCAGATACCATTTAAGGTGAAGAAAGGTTTCAAACCAACCAATAGAGAAAGTTGTTGTTAAATTCACGAGAGAGGCAGCTAAGCTACTACTCAACAATAAATGCTCTACTGGCTGCTGATACAGGCCCTATTCAAGGTACATCCCAGATTGGCCAAGCGTCCTCAGTGATTTGCTCCTATCTCAATTGGGGCTTTCAGAGTCATAAAGACCATAAGAAGGAAAAACCCATTGTTCCAAGACCACTGTGAAGAGAATTATGATGTCAGTGTTCATTATGGATTCTGATAAATAAAATACCTTCTATGATGTGACTTATTTGTGAATTTGAGCTGTTTCATATTGATTTGCCTTATAGGCCCATGTGCTCACTAGCTGAACCATTTCTTGATATCATTTACTAAACATTATTGAGAAAGTAAGGACATTCTACTGTGATGCGAGTGTGGAAACAAATCATTTTTCTCAAAGTAATATCAGCATGTTTGAAGTTCACTGTGACTAGGGAATTTCAGATATATATCATTATATAGTCACTAGAGGCCTGATGCAGGAAATTAATGCCTGTGGGGGGAGGTCCTTTCAGCCCAGCCTGCACACTCTCCTATCCAAATCCCCTTGGGGATGTCCAACTGCTGGTTTAGGCCCAAAACTAGCAGTCAGACATCCCTCTCACAATTATGGACTGCTGACTCCTAATCACTCAGCTGACTGCCTTCCTGGTCACCTGTAACTGTCCCCTGCTACTGGCAAGGTTTCCCCCAGCTACTCCCTCCCTGCTGGCCTAGTTGTTCCTAACTGCCTCCCCAGGTCTGGTCACCACTTACTGCCCCCCCTCTGCTGACCTGGTTGTCCCCAAATGCCCCCTTCCAGCCTAGTCATCCCTCCCTGGCCCTCTTGCCAGCCTAATTGCCCCCAACTATTCCCTTGCCAGCCTGGTCACCCCCAACTGAACCCCACACTGGCCTGGTCACCCCTAACTTCTCCCCCGCCGGCCTGGTCTCCTCCAACTGCCCTTCCCATCTCCCCGCTGGCCTAGTTGCCCCCAACTGCCCCTCCTGTTGACCTGGTCACCCCTCACAACCCCCCGGCTGACATGGTTACCCCATACAGCCTGCTTGTTCAGTTGTTTGATTTATCTCACTAAACAGCACCTATGGGCCTGGTTGTAGGCAGCTATTTTATGAGGGCATGAGGGTTAATTTGCATACTACCTCTTTATTATATAGGATCAGTGAATTTTATTTTTACAGTAAGCCTGGGGGAGAAAGTGATTCTTATGCATAGCTACCACAGGGGGAATATTATCTGTAAACAAATTCTTAATACTTAAATTTTTAAAAAATAAAGCAAGGGAAAACTCTAAAATTTTAAAGACTATAGATAGTAGAGTCCAAATTTTATAGGTAGAGTAACACTGATTATGTCTACCTGATGACAGCTGAGATTAAGGTAACAGGCTATTAAATCTTATCAAGATTGTTTCATCCACACTAGCTATAGTTTTAACTATCAATTTTGTAACCTATATTAAACTAGTAATCCTGCACACAAATCCATGTGCCAGTAGGTCACTGCTGCCCTCCTGTAGCTCTCCACCTCCCATTTGTAGTTCGATTCCCTACTCTCCTACAGATCCATAATTTGGTCATTATGTGGTTGGTCATTACACCTTAGGGTGTAATGGATAATTAGCATATTTTTCTCTCATTATATAGAATTATATAGGATAATGTCTTATTTTTGTTTTTCTACAAATAATGTACTGTATGTTATGAGAACATTAAACAATGAAATTAAAATTAGATCAACTTTGAAGATAATTTAAACCCTTTTGCATCCACCAAAATTTTTCTCTTATAATATTTAGTAAAAGATATGTGGGGCTTGAATTGCACAGTCAACACTTCAATGTTTTATTTAATTTTGTTTAGATGAACATAGACCTTATGTTAAAGAAAAAATAAATAGTATTTCCTGTTGTGCATCTAAGGATATATCAGACTTTCTACATGGAAGCAATGGTTTTTTAAACAATGCTTTAACCAGCTAAGTTTTCCTTGAGAAAAGTTATTGACTTTAAGTAAGTTCATGGTTTGTTTGCTCTTTCTTATTTGATCTGGGCACATCCATCTTAGTGCATCTCCATCTCTGCTGCCTGTTTATAAATAAAACAGATTGACTGCTGCATGTTCCACAGCTCTAAGTGTTCTGACTTTTGGAACAGCTGGGTTTGAAACCCAATAGGACACAACTGCAAAGATAAGGAAGTAATGCAGGCTATAGACAGGAGAACAATCCACTATTCTAGGTCAACAGCTACTGGAATGCTGGTCTCTCAAAAGTTAAAAGTATGATAACATGGGGATATCCAGGGAACACTTCATAAAGTATATGATTGTCTTGCTGCTACCAGTGTGCTATATGCCAGAAACTAAAACAAAATAATATTGGAAGCTGAAAATAATAACTAAAATTTTAAAAGCAAAAATTTGGCAAAAGAAAGAATAAGAACATGATGAAACATTCATGAAGATTCTGATCACTGTCGCTTCCCCCAGTGCCTCAGCTTGATTTTTAAAGGGTTCAACTCCTACCTTATTATTTGCAAGAAAATTTCAAAAATTCCTTAAATTAGCAGATAAAGCCCAAACTTATATCACTAAGGCTAGCATTCCATAGTAAAGAATACATTTGAATTGTTTGTGAAACACTTTTTTAAGATTCTTTTAGATGGCCAGAGCAAATGGCAGGAATCAATATCTATACTAATAAGAGGGTAATATGCTAATTAGATTAGGCATCTTCTGGACATCCTTCTGGATAAAGCCACAGTGGCAGGGGCTGAAGCAGAGGTGGTTAGGGGCAATCAGACCAATGGGGAAAGGAAGTTAGGGGTGATCAGGCCAGCAGGAAAGTGCAGTTAGGGGTGGACAGTTAGGGGCGATCAGGCCAGGCGTGGGGGCAGTTAGGGGCAATCAGACGGGTGGGGGAGGGAAGTTAGGGGGCAATAAGCCTGACATGGAAGCAGTTATGGGGCAATCAGGCTGGCAGGGGAGCAGTTAGGGGTGATCAGGCCAGCAGGCAGAGGCAGTTGGGGCAATCAGGTAGGCAGGCAGGCAGATGAACAGTTAGAAGTCAACAGTCCTGGATTGCAAGAGGGTTCCCAGATTGGAGAAGGTATAGGCCGGGCTGAGGGACCACTCCACCACTTCCCCATGCAAGAATTTCATGCACTGGGCCTCTAGTATTTTATAATAATCACAGAAAGCCATAGAAACTAAGGAAAACCTCCAAAAAAATCACAATATGCCATCATCAGTGATATCATATGTCACACATTCACTTGAAAATATTAACCCAATTCTGTGGGACAACACTTCATTTCACAAGTTGACAGCTTCTGCTGGTGTCTTGAATATTCAAGTAAAACATGCATTAAGTTCATACTACTGAAAACCCTGGCAAATTTTTTCTCTTGATACTGTGCTATTTTACTTTATAAATCCAGAAAATATATCTGTAGGTGGAGTGTAGTTATTTGTGATACTTTGCTTTCAGGTAGAAAATAAAACTTAAATTACATTTCTCTTTGTAAGCAAATATCTTTAGAATGTATGCCCTTACACATGTATATATGACTTTGGGTTTTACTATCTAGATTATACATATCCCACCCACAATTCAATCTTCTTAGAATCTAAAATCACTAGATTACAATGATTTAAGAGAAATTTCTTTAAAAGCTGGAGACTCAGCCCAGTGGTGTAACTCAGTGGTTGAGCATTGCCCTATGAACCAGGAGGTCACAGTTCAATTCCCAGTCAGGGCACATGTCTGGATTGTGGGCTTGATCCCCAGAGTGGGATCTGCAGGAGGTAGCCAATCAATTATTCTCTCTCATCATCTCTATCCCTCTCCTTTCTTCTCTTAAATCAATAAAAATATTTTTAAAATAAAAAATAAAAGCTGGAGACTCAACTTGGCATTTTTTGATACTATCTGAACTAGCATACAAGGTATCTTATGTATTTTTAACATTTTATCATTTGTATCCTATTCAGTCCACTAAATATATGCTTTTTTCCAAGCCTGTAGACAGAGTTCTAAGCAAGTCTAACCTCAGAAGGAGATCTTAATTCTTAAGCAACTGATGAGATGGTAATCTGTCTTGGTTGAGGCCATAATCTTCCATTTAGAACTGACATGTTTATTCTTGGGCATTTAAACTGTGGCCCAGCAAGCCATGAAGGGAGGCCAGTTATAAATGTTAGATGTGATTGGAAATGACATTTCAAAATAAACATGGCCAAGCACAGTGGAGTGTTCTGTGCATGGACTCTGCATTACACAGAGCTGCTCAGACCCACAGACCCACAGACTGACACCCTGGCACGTATAGATGCATGCAAACACACAAAGCTCCTGCACAGTTTCTGTGTGATTCAGTGGAGTAGAGAGAATGATGCAAGCATGCTCAAAACAAATGGCATGTCACTCAGCAGCAAAATGTGTGAGGAAGGACCTGAGCACCATCTTCTAACATCACAAAAGAATATTTTTAAATATATAGAAAGAGACATTTCTTTGAAGAGAAAGCAAAGGACGGAGAATAATGATTATAAAGGAATTAAACATTTTGAAATGAGTATAGATGTAAATATATATATAAACAGATTGGGTCTGATGCCCATAAAATCAGGCAAGAAAAAAAAAACCTGTAGGAAAATATTAAAGAAAAGAGAATGTTAAAAAGGCATATTTATCAATCTATGAAATAAAACAAAACACAAAACAAAGACAAAACCCATAAAAGGCAAGTGTTTAGAAAATGGGATGCTGGGACAGAAGTAAGAAGCAGAAGCAGTTGAACCACAAACACAAAATGCATTTTTGTCTATTGCTGCCTCAGCAAATAAACTGGTCATCAAATATCCTATCTGATAAAGAGTAACATGCAAATTAACCATGACTCCACTACACCCACAAGCCACACCCACTAGCCAATCAGGAATGAGTATGCAAATTAATCCAACCAAGATAGCTGCGACCACAGAGCAAACAGGAGGCTTGGGTTTCCCCTGCAATGGAGGTAGCCAATCAATTATTGGCCAGCCCAAGCCTCCACTCAAAGTCACAAGTTTCAATTATAGAAGATAAATAAATCCCAAAAATGACTGGGGCCACAGAGCAATAAGGAGGCTTAGCTCTGCTCAAGGTTACAAAGTTTCAATTATAGAAGATAGATAAATCCCAGATATCAGGGCTTCTGCTTGTGTGGCCAAGGGCAGGGGAGATATGGCCAGCCTACAAATCACCACAGGCCCCTTGCCCAGACCACGCCACTACCCAAGGAAACCCCCACCCTAACCCGGCACACCCTTCAGGACAAACCAGCCGGCCCCCACCCATGCACCAGGGCACTATCCTAATAAAAAAGAAATATGCAAATTGGCCATCATTCCAACACACAAGATGGCTGCCCCCATGTGGACACAAGATGACCACCACAAGATGGCCAGCAGGGGAGGGCAGTTGGGAAGGATCAGACCTGCAGGGCAGGGGAGTTGGGAGGGATCAGGCCTGCAAGGGAGGGTAGTTGGGAGAGATCTAATCTGCAGAGGAGGGCAGTTAGTGGTGACCAGGCTGGCAGAGGAGGGAAGTTGGGGGCAGGCCAAGGAAGAGCAGTTGGGGTGGCCCCAGGCCTGCAGGAGAAAGCAGTTGGAGGGGACCAAGACTGCAGGGGAGAGCAGTTAGGACTGACCAGGCTTGCAAGGGAAGGTAGTTAAGGGTGATCAGGCCTGCAGGGGAGGGCAGTTAAAGACAAACAGGTAGCGTGGGAGCAGTTAGGAATCAATCAGGCTGGCAGTGGAGTGGTTAGGGGGTGATCAGGCTGGAAGCCAGAAGCAGTTAGGAGCAATCAGGAAGAAAGCAGGCAAGCATTGGTAGTCAGCATTTCTGGACTGTGAAATGAATGTCCAACGGCCCATTTAGGCCCGATCCTAGTAGCATCCCACTATAATTTGACTGTTTGTTTGGTGCTTTACTGTCTCTTATCTACATTTTGTTTCAACATTTTATAATGTTATTATCCATAAACTAGAGGCCTGGTGCATGAAATTTGTGCACTGGGCCGGGATCCTTCAGCCCAGCCTGCACCCTCTTCAATATAGAACCCCTTGAGGGATGTCCAACTGCCCATTTAGGCCTATTTGGTGGGATGGGGCCTAAACGGGCAGTTGGATATCCCTCTCACAATCCAGGACTGCTGGCTCCCAACTGTTCATCTGCTTGCCTTCCTGATTGACCCTAACTGCTTCTTCCTGCCAGCCGGATCACCCTCTATCCACTTCCCTATCTGCTAGATTGACACATAAATGCTCCCCTGCCAGTCTGTTTGCCACTAACTGCCCTCCCCTGCTGGTCTGCACCCTATACCCCCCAAACTGCCCTCCCCTGCAGGCTTGATCGCCCCCAACTGCCCTCCCTTGCAGGCCAGTCCCTCTTAAATGTCCTCCCCTGCTGGCCATCTTGTGTCCACATGGGGGCAGGATCTTTGACCACATGGGTACAGCCATCTTGCGAGTTGGAGTGATGGTCTTTCTGCATATTACTCTTTTATTACATAGGATAGAGGCCTGGTGCATGGGTGGGGGCCAGCTGGCTTACCCTGAAGGGTGTCCCACTTTAGGGTTGGGGTTCCCTTGGGGCATGGGGCAACCTGGGTGAGGGGCCTGTGGTGGTTTGCAGGCTGGCCATGCCCCTTGGCGACTCAAGCCAAGGCCCTGTATCTGGGGTTTATTTATCTTCTACAATTAAAACTTTGTAGCCTGGAGCAAAGCCAAGCCTTTCACTTACTCCATGGTGGCAGCCATTTCTTTTGGGACTTATGTATCTTCTATGATTGAAACTTTGTAGCTTTAAGTGGAGGCCTTGGCTAGCCAGGGTGTGTGGAAAGCTTGGCTTCCTCCATTACCCAGGGCAACCCTAGTCTCCTGCTCTTTCCAGCTCCATGGCTGCCACCATTTATGCTTGGATTTATGTATCTTCTATCATTGAAACTTTGTAGCCTTGAGTGAAGGCCTAGGCCTGAAAAGGGCAGGCAGAAAGTTTGGCTTCCTCCATTGCTGGAGAAACTGAAGCCTTCCTCCTGCTCTCTGTGGCCGTAGCCAGCTTGGTTGGGTTTATTTGAATATTCACTCCTGATTGGCTTGTGGGCATGGCTTGTGGGTGTAGCGTAGTGATGGTTAATTTGCATATTACTCTTTTATTAGATAGGACTAGAGGCCCAGTGCATGAAATCCGTGCAAGGGGATTAGGTATCCCTCGGCCCAGCCTGAATCCTCTATAATCTGCGACCCCTAGAGCGATGTCCGACTACCCACTTACACCCAATCTGGTGGGGTTGGGCCTAAATGGGCAGCCGGACATTCCTCTCACAATCCAGGACTGCTGGCTCTCAACTGCTCGCCTGCCTGCCTTCCTGATTGCCCCTAACCGATTCTGCCTGCCAGCCAGATCAAGCCCTAACCACTCCCATGCCAGCCTGATGTCTAACTGCTCCCATGCCAGCCTGTTTGGCCCCCAACTTCCCTCCTCTGCCGGCCTGGTCACCCCTAACTGCCCTCCACAGCAGGGTTGATAGCCCCCAATTGCCCTCCCTTGCAGGCCTGGTGCCTCCAAACTGCCCTCCCCTGCTTGCCTGATTGCCCATAACTGCCCTACCTTGCAGGCCTGATCACTCACAAATGCACTCCTCTGCTGGTCATCTTGTGGTGGCTGTCTTGTGTCCACATGAGGGCAGAATCTTTGACCACATGGGGGCAGCCATATTGTGTGTTGGAGTGATGGTCAATCTGTATATTACTCTTTTATTAGATAGGATTGAGGCCTGGTGCATGGATGGGGGCCAGTTAGTTTGCCCTGAAGGATGTCCCAGATCAGGGTGGGGATTCCCTTTGTGCATGGGTTGGCCTGGGTGAAGGGCTTTGGTGGTTTGCAGGCCAACCATGCCCCCCAGCCACCTGAGCAGAGGCCATGGTATCTGGAACTTATTTATCTTCTATAATTGAAACTTTGTAGCCTGTAGCAGAGCCAAGACTTTTGCTCTCTCCATAGAGTAAGCCATTTCTTTTGGAATTTATGTATATTCTATAATTGAAACTATGTAGCTTGGAGTGAAGGCCTTAGCCGACCAGGGCTGCAGAAGCTTGGCTTCCTCCTTCACCAGTGGCAACCCTGCTCTTCCAGCTCAGTGGCTGCCACCATTTCTGTTGGGATTTATTTACCTTCTAAAATTGAAATTTTGTTCCTTTGAGTGGGATCCTGAGCCTGCCAAGGTATGTGGAAAACTTGGCTTTCTCCATTGCCAGGGAAACCCAAGGCTCCCTCCTGCTCTCTGTGGCCACAACCATCTTGGTTGTTGTTAATTTGCATACTCACTCTGATTGGCTACTGGCTGTGGCTTGTGGGCATTGCCTGTGGGTGTAGCGTAGTGATGGTTAATTTGCATATTACTCTTTTATTAGATAGGATGAGTGAGATCATGTGGTATTTTTCTTTCATTGAGCATAATGTTCTCCAGTTCCATCCAGGTTGCTGAAAATGGTAATAATTACTTATTTTTATGGCAGCATAGTATTCCATTGTCTAGATGTACCATAGTTTTCTGATCCAGTCATCTGCTGAAGGGCACCTAGGCTGTTTCCAAATCTTAGCTATTGTAAATTGTGCTGCTATAAACACAGGGGTGCATATATCCATTCTGATTGGTGTTTCCAGTTTCTTAGGCTATATTCCTAGTAGTGGAATTATGGTCAAATGGATATTCCATTTTTTTGTTTTGTTTTTTTATGAAAACTCCATATTGTTCTCCACAGTGACAGCACTGGTCTACATCCCCACCAGCAGTGCATGAGTTTTCCCTTTAACCTGCATCTTCGCCAACACTTGTCTTTTGTTGATTTGTTGATGATAGCCATTCTGACAGGTGTGAGATGATACCGAATTGTCATTTTGATTTGTATATCTCAGATAATTAGTGACTTTGAGCAAGTTTTCTTGTGTCTCTTGGCCTTTCTGTCTTCTTCTGAAAAGATTCTATTTAGGTCTGTTTGCCATTTTTTAATTGAATCATTTATCTTCCTTTTATTAAACTGTATAAGTTGCCTGTATATGTTGGAGATTAAATCTTTATCAGTGATAATATTTTCAAATATATTCTCCCATATAGTGGGCTTTCTTGTTGTTTTGTTTATGGTGTCTTTTATTCTGAAAAAGCCTTTTATTTTGATGTAGTCCCATTTATTTATTTTCTCTTTAACTTCCATTGACCTAGTAGCAGTATCAGTGAATAAGTTCTTTCAGCATATGTCTGAGATTTTGCTGCCTATGGATTCCTTTATTATTTATATGGTTTCTTATCTTATGTTTAAGTTCATCCACTTTAAGGTTTTCTTTTGTGATTTTTTGTTTGTTTGCTTGTTTGGTTTGTTTGTTTTGTTTGTGTGGTTGTTTTTTTTTTTTGTGTGTGTGTGTGTGTGTGTGTGTGTGTGTGTCTGTGTGTGTGTCTGTGTGTTTGTGTGGTGTATGTTGGTGGTCTAGTTTCATTGTTTTACATGTGTCTTACTAAATTTCCCAACAGCATTTATTGAAGAGACTGTCTTGGCTTCATTGTATATTTATGCCTCCTTTGTCAAATATTAATTGAGCATAGTGGTTTGGGGTGATACCTGGATTCTCTATTCTATTCCATTGATCTATATGTCTGTTCTTGTGCCAGTATCAGACTGTTTTGAGAACACTGGCTTTGTAATTACAGCTTGAAATCTGGTATTGAGATCCCTCCTATTTTATTTTTCTTTCTTAGGATTGCTGTGGCTATTCATGGCCTTTTAAAAAAAAATTCCAGATGAATTTTTGGAGAGTTCTTTCTAGGTCTATGAAATATGGTGTTGGTATTTTAATGAGGACTGCATTGAATCTATAGATTGCTTTGGGTAATATGGACATTTTAATGATGTTGATTCTACCAATCCATGAACATGTTATGTTCTTCAATCTGTTTACGTCATCCTCTATCTCTTTTTCAGTGTCCTGTAGTTTTCCCCTTATAGAAATTTTTACCTTCTTGATTTATTTTATTCCTAAGTATCTTAATGTTTTTGGTGCAATGGTAAATGGGATTGCTTTTTTAGTCTCTCTTTCTATAAGTGGTTGGGGTTAAATGCCATAGATTCCTTGGTGTTAATTTTGTATCCTGCTACATTGTGGAATTAATTTATTAAGTCTGTTGGTTTTTTATGGAGTTTTTTTTTGGGGGGGGGCGGTAATGTACAATATCAGGTCATCTGCAAATAAGGACGACTTTACTTCTTTTTTCCAATTTGGATGCCATTTATTTCTTCTTCTTGTCTGATCACAATAGCCACTACTTCCAGCAATATGTCAAAAAGGAGTGGTGACAGTGAGCATCCCTGTCTTGTTTATGTTCTTAGGGAAAATGTTTTTATTTTTTAACCATTGAGTATGATGTTAGCTATGAGTTTATCATATATAGTTTTTATTATGTTAAGGTATGATCCTTCTATTCCCACCTTGCTGAGAGTTTTTATCAATAAAGAGTGCTATATTTTGTCAAATGCTTTTTCTGTATCAATTGATATGAATATGTGATTTTTACCTCTCAATTTGTTTATGATGAATCACATTTATTGATTTGCAGATAATGTACCATCCTTGCATTCTTAGGATAAATCGTACTTGGTCATGGTGTATAATCTTTTTAATGCCTGCTGGATCCAATTTGCTAGATATTTTTTTTTGAGGATTTTGACATCTATGTTCATGAGGGATATTGTCCTGTAATTCTCTTTCATTGTGTTGTCTTTATCTGGTTTTGGTATTAGGGTGAAGGATCTTGGAAGTGTTCCTTCATCTTGAATTTTTTTGAATAGTCTGAGGAGGATAGGTTTTAATTCTTCCTTCAATATGTGGTAAAATTCCTCTGTGAAGCCGACTGACCCTGGCTTTTGTTTGATGGAAGCTTTTTGATGACTACTTCAATTTCTTCCATAGTTACTAGCCTATTGAGCTGTTTAGAATCCTACTGATTGTGTTTTGAAAGGTTTTATTTTTCTAGGAATATATCCATTTCCTCCAGGTTGTCAAGTTTATTGGAATAAAGTTGTTCGTAGTATTTTGTAACAAGCCTTTGAATTTCTATGAGGTCTGTTGTTATTTCTCCTCTTTCATTTATGACTGTGTTTATTTGGTTCCTCTCTGTTTGCTTCTTGGTGAGCCTGGGTAAAGGTTCATCAATCTTGGTTATCCTTTCAAAGAACTATATCTTGGTTTTGTTGATCTTTTGTATTGTTTCTTTGGTCTCTATGTCATTTATCTCTGCTCTGATCTTTATTATTTCCTTCCTTCTGCTTACACTGCACCTTTCTTATTGATCTCTTTCTAACTCTTTGAATTCTAGGGTTAGGTAATTTATTATCATTCATTGTTTCTTGTTTTTTGTAGTAATCTTGCAGAGCTATGAATTTCCTTCTCAAGACTGCTTTCACTGTGTTCCATAGATTTTGGATTGTTGTGTTCTCATTGTCAATAGTTGCCATGATTTTTTAAAAATTTCTTCCTTGATCTCTCTGGTAATTGAGTCATTGTTTAATAGCATACTGTCTAGTTTCTATATGCTAGATATTTTTGGATTGTTTTTATTATAGTTCATTTCCAGGTTTATGCTTCTGTGATCTGATAAGATATTTGTTATGATTTTTATCTTCTTGAATTTGAATAGACTTTGCCTATGTCCCTGCATATGGTCTATCTTTGAAAATGACCCATGTGTACTTGAGAGGAATGTATATTTGGGGTGAAATGTTATGAAGATGTCAATTAATTCCATGCGGTCTAATGAGTCATTTAGGATTGATGTTTCTTTGCTGAATTTTTGTTTAGAGGATTTGTCCAATGGTGATAGTTTGATATTAAAGTCTCCTACTATAATTGTATTGCTGTCAATGTCTCCCTTGATATGCTACAGGAATTTTTTTATGTATACAGGTGCTCCTGTATTGGGTACATATAAGTTTACCATAGTTATTTTGATTGCCTTTAGTAATATGAAGGGGCCTTCCTTATCTCTTTTTAAGACCCTCACGTTGAGATCTAAATATAGCCACCACCTAAGCTTTTTTTTTTTTTTTTTTTTTTTTTTCATTTCCATTCACCTGGAAAACCTTTTTCCATCCCTTCACCCTAGTCTGTGTACAGCTTTTTTTCTGAGGTGGATTTCTTGTAGATAGCAGATATATGGTTCTTGTTTTCTTATTCAATCTGTTCTCCTGTGTCTTTTGATTGCGGCATTTAATCCATTTACATTTTTTATTGATAGGTACTTATTTGTTGCCATTTTTATTCTTTCCCCTATGTTCCTCTTCCGCTTCCCATGTTCTTTTTTCAGCAAACTCTTTAACATTTCTTGCATAACTGGTTTAGTGGTAATAAATTCCCTTTTTTTTTTTTTTTTTTTTTTGTCTGTAAAGCTCCTGATTTCACCTTCAATTTTGATTGATAGCCTTTCTGGGTACAGTATTCTTTGTTTCAGATCCTTCCTTTTCATGACTTTGTATATTTCATTCCATTCCCTTCTGGTCTGATGAGTTTCTGCTGAGAAATCAGTTCCTAGTCTGATGGGGGCTCCTTTGTATGTAACTTTCTGTCTCTCTCTCTCTGGCCACTTTTAAGATTCTTACTTTGTCATTGGTATTTGCTAATTTAATTATAATGTGTGTTGGCATCGATCTTTTTGGGGTTAATTTTGCTTGGAACTCTGTGAGTTTCTTGGATTTTTTTCTTCCCTATGTCCAGGAAGTTTTCTTTCATTATTTCTTCAAACAGGTTTTCTATTCCTTGCTCAGTTTCCTCTCCTTCTGGAATCGTTATTATGTGGATGTCGTTTTGTTTCGTATTGTCCCAAAGTTCCCTTAGGCTTTCCTCCTGCTTTTTAATTTTTTTCTAGAAACTGCTCTAATTGGGTATTTTTTCCCACCTAGTCTTGAAGCTCACTGATGTGGTCCTCTGGTTCTTCTAGTCTAGTCTTGATACTTTATAATGAGTTCTTTACAGCAGCAATGTCATTTTTCATTTCTTTTTGGTTCTTCTTCATTTCCTCTTGCTTCTTACTCATGTTATTGAATTTGTCTTCTGTTATTTTCAGCCACCTTCTGACCAATTCTCTGAATTCTTTCTCTGACATGTTATTAACCTCTATTTTGTTTACTTCCTTTTCTGATGATGCCTGATTTTTTTTCATATGTGGGCTGTTTCTTTGTCTCCTCATGGTTTTTCTTCTCTGGATGTCTGGTTATGCAGTTCTCTCTCTCCTGCGTTGATTTAAAGACACAAAATACAACATAATCAGATATAAAACACAAGGCACTGAACAGAAGTGTATTCACACTATTGATAACCCCCAATAAAGGTGACCACCAGAGAAAGGCAAATTAGGAAATAGGAAAGAGAAAAAAAGTGAAAAAGAGAAAGGAGTATCAGAATGAAATTAGGAAAAGAAATAAAAAGGAAGAGAGAAAAGAAAAGACTAGGAAAGAAAGAAGAACAAACTAATCCGAGACCCTAACTTGGAGTTCATCACCATGCCTGCTCATGTCCCTCCAGAGGTGGTCATGGACCCCGCACTGGTAGCACAGTAGGAGCAAGATCTTGGGGTTGCTCATATCACCTGCTTCCAGACAATGAGGACAACCTGTGAGAGGAAAGCTGGAGCCCAGCATCAGAAGTCTAGTTTTATAGGCTTTCCTGTGATGAAAAAATTCACATTTTTGCTAATTTATTATATAGCTAACTAGAACCTGTGTTTGATCCTGGGATGCTGAAAGATGAATGGGCTTCAGAGTGAATGTAGCAGTTAAAAATACCTCCACTTTTTGAACCTGTATATTTAGCTCTTTTGGAATGCAGTCATTTACTTACTAAGTTTCAACTATAAAAATGTTGCAGTTGCATCACGATACTCAGTGGTGAAATCTTTTTTGTTACTGTCATTCCGTTCCTTTTCTTTTAGAATTAGAATAAAAATTGTATTTCAAGTTTCTTAAAAGAAAGAAAGAAACAAGTATTTGACAAGAATTCAAACCTATGGAAAGATATGAACCTTGGTATTAAATAGGATATTATGAATTGAACTCAAAAGAAAATATAAAACTAAAACACTCTGTACAGAAAAATATAACCAAACAAATGAACAAACAAACAAAAAAGAACAGCCTGATCTGCAAGGCTCAGTGATTGAACATCAACCAATGAACCAGGAGGTAACATTTCAATTACTGGTCGGGACACATGCCTGGGTAGCTGGCTTGATTTCCAATGGGAGTTGTGCAGATGGCAGCCAATCAATGATTCTCTCTCATCATTGATATTTCTATTCATTTCTCCTTCTTACTTCCTCTCTGAAATCAATAAAAATATATTAAAAAAAACAAACCAAAACATCCTGCCAATAAAACAAAAAAGGCAACCAAACAAATAAGAGAAGATATTTGTAAACAGCAGCTATGACAAGGGGTTAATATCCAAAATACATAAATAATTCATGTAACTCAACAAAAACAAACAATCCAATTTTAAAAATGGGCAGAAGATCTGAACAGACACTTCTCCCCAAAAGACATACACATAGCCAACAGATATATGGAAAGATGTTCAACTTCACTAGCTATTAGGGAAATGCAAGTCAAAACTCCAACGAGATACCACCTTACACCTGTTAGAATGGTTATCATCAATAAGACAAGTAATTAAAAGTGTTGGAAATGTTGTAGAGAAAAAGAAGCCATCATAAATAGTTAGAGGAGATGTAAATTAGTACCACTATGATAAACAGTATCAAGATTTCTCAGCTCAGCCGGTATGGTTCTGCATTTCAGCATTGACCCAAGAGCCAAGAGGTCACCAGTTCAATTCCCAGTCAGGGCACATGCCCTGATTTCAGGCTCAATCCCCAGTGGGGTCCATGCAGGAGGCAGCCAATTGATGATGTTCCTCTCTCATCATTGTTTTTGTCTCTCTATCCCACTTTATTCCTCTCTCTGTAAAAATCAATACAAATATATTTTTAAAATATTTCTTTAAAAAATCTATAATAATAAAAGTGTAATATGGAAATCTACCAAACAGCTGAACAACAGAATGACCATCTGGATAACCACACTATGACACCCACTGGCACCAGGCCACCGGCCGGTGGAGCAATCAATTTGGGGACTCCATTATTGCCACAAAGAGGAAGGCCAACGCCACTGACCAGAAGGCTGAGGCAGGTTGGGGGGCCTCCCTCTACAGGGTTCAATTGATCACCCCAAAGCAGGAATCCCAGGTTACCTGGCAGCAGCTCTGTGGTGGGTGGGCATGGTATCTCTATGGGAGTGATCCATCATGGAGCCCCAGCTGGTTGGGCAGAGCCTACCTCTTTGGGGTGATCAATCATGGAGCCCCAGGATCAATTACCCATCAGAGGGAGGCCCAGTGGCACTACAGTAGGTGGGAGAGGCCTCCATCTGTGGGGTGATTGATTACTGGGCTCCCAGACTGGGAGAGGGCACAGGTTGGGCTGAGGTATCCTCCCAGTGCAAAAATTTTGTGCAACAGACTCTAATAAGAATAAAATTATGATATGAACCAACAATACCTCTTCTGGATATCTACTCAAAAATTTGAAAACATTTTTTGGTAAAGATACATGTACCCCAATGCTCCTTGCAGGACTTTCATGCCAAAATATTAAAACAATCAAATTTTCTTTGAATGGGTGATTGGGACTCAACCATAACAAAAGATGAATTTTGCCATTTTCCACAAAATGAATGAATCATAAGAATATCATACTAGCCCTAACTGGTTTGGCTCAGTGGATAGAGCATTGGCCTGCAGACTCAGGGGTCCCAAGTTCGATTCCAGTCAAGGGCATGTGCCCAGGGGGGAGTGTACAGGGAGCAGTTAATCAATGTTTCTCTCTCATCGATGTTTCTAGCTCCTATCCCTCTCCCTTTCTCTCTATAAAAAAATCAATATATATATATATATATATATATATTTTTTTTTTTTTTTTTTTTTTTTTTTAAGAATATCATGCTAAGAGAGAAAATGGCAGAAGAATAGGAAGCAGTATTATGCATCTCCTCTTAGGGCCTAAAACAGAGAACATACACCCTGAATTAACAAATTAAACACAGCTGAGGAGACACTTTTCATAAGGAAGGGCAGAGAATCCTGCTTGCCAGCAATAATATGACTGGAACCACCACTATGCCCTGGAAGTGAGTGGCACTGTACCTCATGGCAGGCTCCCAGACATCTGCAGGGAACATGCCCTCCCTGGGTGAGCTTCCTCACCAGAGATACTCACCAGCCCATTGGGACCCAGTGTCCCAGGTTCCAGCTCCAAGACCCTACAGTTAGTGCAACCTAGGGGAAACCCTATGCCCAACTCCTGCCCCTGATCCCAGAAACCTGCTGCTAGCCTGACCTGGAGACGCTTGTTACTCTCTCTACCCAACGCCCTAGGACTTGCTGCCAGATTGACCTGGAGCAACCCAGAGATCACCCTATTCTGGGCCACAGAGAAGCATGGACTGTGAGACCCAGAACAACTGGTGCCTGCATCACCCCGGACACTTGGACAGCCCTGCTGGGGTGATTCAGCTCAACCCACAACTGTTTGACCCTAGCCTGGAAGGGGTGACCCAGAGTAACCAAGCACATGCCTCAACTGATAAGGGAGCTCTGACTGTGTGACCCAGAGCAACCCACTGCTGCTCTACCTCAGCTCCTGGAACAGTCCTGCTGGGCCATCCAGAACAACCCAATATACACCTCACTCTAGGTAATGGGATACTCGGACTGAGCAACCCAGGGAAACCCGTCCCTGCTCTACAATGAGGAGAGGCAAAATGGACCAATCTAATGCATGTCTCACTCTGAGCTACAAAAAAGCAAGGACTGTGTGACCCAGAGAAACAAGTAACCACTCCTCCCAAAATACAGGAACGTGCTGCCGGGACAACCTGGCAATCTGAGGTAGCCAAGCATGCACCCCACTCAGGCCAAAGGGAGCTCTGACTATGATGCACTGCAACCCCCACTCACTTCTCTCATGTCCCTGGGACGGTCTTGCAGGGGTGACCCAGAGAAATCCCGTGTGCCCAGGCAAAGGACATAGGACCACTCTGTAAGTACTCTGCCAGAGGGACCTAGGGTGCCACCCTCCTATGGGTGCCAGAGCCTCACAGTGAATCATATGCCAGAAGGAATCCTCACAGGAATCACACACAAGAGTAATTATACATGCACTCCCCTACCATTAGCATCTGAAGCAGATGTTAATAGGGCCAGATCTGTGGGAGAATGGAATACAACTCAGAGCAGAAGTAATAAAGGTGTAAGACTCATGGAAGAAACAGCCTCTGGGCTACTGATTTCCAGACCATTTGCCTGATAAGGTCTTCAACCTCTCAAATCTCAACCAGATAATCCAGGGCCAGAAAGAGACAGCAAAAATGGGGAGACAAAGAACCCCCCAAAAGAAAGAAAAGGAGTCTCCATAAAAGGAATACAATGAAACAGAGACATGAACTCTGTCAGAAAAATAAATAAGAGTAAGGGGTCATACAATTCATAAAGTAGATGGATGAGAAAATCAACTTTTGTAAGAACCAATAAGCAATAAAAAATGACATAGCTACAATATGCCAAATCCAGTTTGGCTCAGTGGATAGAGCATCAGCCTATGGACTGAAAGGTCCCAGGTTCAATTCTGGTCAAGGACATGTACCTTGGTTGCGGGCACATACCCAGTAGGGGGTGTACAGGAGGCAGCTGATCGATGTTTCTCTCTCATCGATGTTTCTAACTCTCTATCCCTCTTCCTTCCTCTCTATAAAAAAATCAATAAAATATATTTTAAAATGATATAGCTATAATAAAAAAACACAACAGAAGGTTTCAAAGGTAGACTAAAAGAAACAAAGAACTAAATTAGTGAGTTAGATGATAAGGCAGAAAACTACCCAATCTGAACAGCAATTGGAGAAACAATTAGAAAGCATGAGACAGCTTAAGAGAGCTTTGGGACAATATGAAATGAAGTAATATTCATATAATAGGTGTGCTAGATGGATAAGAAGAGCAGCAAGGATTAAAAAACCTATTTGAAGAAATAATGACAAAAATTCCCAGATTTGGAAAAGAAAAAGCATTATAAGCACAGAGAGTCCCAAAGAAGATAAATCAAAAAAGACCCAAACAGAGACACATCCTAGTTACAATGGCAAACATTAACAACAAAGAGGGAATCTTAAAGGCTACAAGAGAGAAATAGAGTTATATACAAAGGATCTCCCATTAGATTATCAAATATTTTTGCAACAAAAACACATCAGACAAGAATGAAATGGAATGAAGTATACAAAGTGATGCAAAGAAAAGGACTGAATCCAAGAATACTCTATCCAGCAAGGCTATCATTCAAAATTGAAGGGGAAATAGGGATTTTTTTCAGAAAGAAAGAAAGAAAAAAAAAAAGCAGCTAAGGGAGCTATCACCACTAAGTCAGCAATGCATAAAATGCTAAAGAGAGTGTTGTAAAAAAAAGAATAAATAGAAAGGAAAGAAGGAACACAGGGATAAGAATAAAAATGGCTACAAAAAGTACCTATCAATATTAACATTAAATGTAAATGGACTAAATACTTCAATCAAAAGACATAGAGAATGTATAAGAAAACATGACCCATATATATGCTGTCTACAAGAGATCCACCTCAGAAAAAGGGATTCACACAGACTAAAAATGAAGGGATGAAAAATTTTTTTCATGCAAATGGAAATGAAAAAAAAATAGCTGGGGTAGCAATACTTTTATCTAACAAAATAGACCTCAAGGTGAAAGCAATAACAAAAGATAATAAAGGCCACTTCATAATACTAAAGGGAGCAATTAAACAAGATAATATAACTCTGGTAAGCATATATGCACCCAATGCAGAAACATTGAAATACATAAAAACCTTCTGGAAGATATCAAGGGAAAGATCGACAGCAATATGATCATAGTAGGGGACTTTAACACTCCACTGACAAAACTGCATAAATCCTCTAAACATACAAAAAAAAAAATCAGCAAAGAAACAGCAATCATAAATGTCCCACTAGATTAGGTGGACTTAATTGTCATCTTCAGAAGATTTCACCCCAAAGCTATAGAATATACATTTCTCTCAAGTGCACATGAGACATTTTCAAAGATAGACCACATATTGAGGCACAGGTAAAGTGACTCCAAATAAAAGAAGATTGAAATAATAAGTATCTTATCAGACCACAATGAGTGAATTTGAAAACATGACTATATTTTGTCTATGAGAAACTCAATTCAATGCAATGATATAGGTAGACTAAAAGTAAAATGATGGGAAAATTGTATTGTATAATCATTAATCATGAAAACAGGAGTGATAATTACCAGAGATAGAGAAGACATTACACAATGAGAAAAAGGTCAATTCACTAATCATAGAAATCCTAAATTTGCATGCATCAAACAATAGAGCTGCAAAATAGGTGAAGCAAATTTTGATAGAACTGAAAGGAAAATTAGAAAATTCCCAATTAAAGTTGGAGACTTTACCATCCCTCTTTCAGCAACTTACAGAACAGTTAGAGAGAAAATCAACAAATGTCAATAAAAACTCAACTATCCATCAACCAATAAAATCTGATTAACATTTATAAAACACTCCATGAAGACACTTCCTTTACAAACACTCAAGGAACATATACCAAGATAGACCACATCCTAGATCATTAGACAAACCTCAACAACCTTTTAAAACTGAAATCACACAGGGTATATTACATAACCACAATGGAGTCAAACTACAAATCAATAACAGAAAGACAACATAGAAATCTCTAAACACTTGGAAATTATCCAAACTAACTCTTTGGGTCAAAGAGGAAGTCTCAATTGAAATTAAAAAAATACAATAAATGAAATGAAAATAAAAATTTGTGGGACATGGCTAAAGCAGTGCTGAGAGGAAACTCCATGACATGAAATGTTCACATTAGTTAAAAGAAAATATTCCATCTCTGAACTGATTCTCTTCTGTCTTCATGGTTGGAGTAGTCCTGTTAATTCCTCTCTGTTGCCAGAATCCACATGGTCTCGGAGTTGTTTTCTGAAAATATACAAACATATTCTTGACCAAAAGTTAATAAAGAAATATTTGCTATAAATTTGACTTGGGACCCTTTTTCATTTTTTGCCCAAATAATTTTTGTCTGGCTTGTTTTGACACCATGTGTGTTTTTCATGGGTTTCTTGCTGATAGCATTACAATTAATTTTCTAAAGCACAAATTTTCCAGGTGAGGTATCTTGACCTGGCCTGGTTGAGGACAAATATGTGATACCTTAATTAATAAAGAAATTAATAGAAAAAAGAAAATATTCCAAACAATTCATCCTACTTTAAGAACCTAGAAAAAAAGATTAAAAAAAAAAAAACACCAAAGGTAGCAGAAGGAGAAAATAATAAAGGTAAGAGCAGACATCATGAAAACAGAACACCAACTGAGATAAAATGTTAGGAGATATAGCTCCTAGAAGGAATATTGTGATTTTCATTATGCCCTTAGGGCTTTTATTATATAGGATTCATTCATTCATTTATTCATTCATGTCATGGATCTTTGAATTACATTCACTCTCATATTCATGGACTTGGTTTCCATGAATAAAAAAAGAATAAAAATGTATCTGTACCTTCCATCATGGAAGATGGTTATAATGCCATGCGATGAAATGAAATCTGACACCCTTGCCTAAAGCTGATCAGAAGTTCTCAGTGCTTTAAGGCTTTCCTTTCCAACTATGAGGTTACACATTGGAATGAAAGATCATAATTCCCAGAAAAATGTCATATGTGGCAGGAATACAATTTTGTAGATTTTGCAGCATGAAGTATGGTACCCTATGGCTTCCAACTTTTTCATTCCAGCTTCTAAGTTCTCTCATATTAATATGCTCCTTTTAATGATGTCAGAAGAGAAAATAACAGAGAGACTTTGGTTTTGGTTTGCTGTTTCAGCATTATTTAAATATTAGGTTCACATTCTTAGAATTGTTCTAACACTAATAAAACTAAACATATCATCACTTATGCAGTTAATAGGAAAGGGAACTCATTGTCTGAGTGGCTTCTCAAGCATAACATAATATTTTAAAAATCTGATCTGATATCAGCAATGGGATGATTTATACATGCCAACTTTTAGAAATACATACAATTCTGTCTTTTGGTAAAGCTAAACTGATCAGACACATGAAAATTCACACAAAGTTGAAATCTAAAATGAGGAAGTGAACTCAACTTTCATTTGTAGATAACTTAAGTGAAGATGTAAAATTTTAAGATTTATATAATTATAACATAAATATAGAAAACCTATTGTTACAGTATGTCCAGTCCTATATAATAAAAGCCTAATATGCTCAGTGTCCAGTCATCTGGTCATCCATTCAACCAATCAAAACATAATATGCTAATGATATGTTAAGGTCACTCAACTGTGTGCTGATTACCAGGGGCAGACAGTTGAATGATCAGCCAGTTGCTATGATGTGCACTGACCACAAGGGGGCAGACGCTCAAACAAGCAGGTTAGCTTCCTGCTGGGGAGCAGCCAATCAGAGTTAAGCATGATGAGCCAGACCCACCCTCCTGTGACCCTTCCCCAGCTGTCCATCCTCCCCAGTCCCTCCCCAGGCTTGATCATGCATTGGTGAGGTATCTTGACCTGCCCTGCACACTCTCACAATCTGGGACCCCTTGGGGGATGTCAGAGAGCTGGTTTCAGCCCGACAGTGGAATGACTGATCACTATGACATTCAGTGACGACCAGGGGCAGATGATCAACTCAGGAGTTGCCCCCTGGTAGTCATTGCACTGCTCAGCCAGAAGCTGGGCTCACAGCTGGAAAGAGCAGTGGTAAGGATGTCTGATTGACAGCTTAGGCCTACTCTTCTGGGGCCTAAGACATCCCCCAAGGGCTCAGGTACTATGAGAGGATGCAGGCCAGGCTGAGGGGACATCCCCCCACACACAATCCAAGTGCATGAATTTCATGCACCGGGCTTCTAGTACAATATAAAAAGAATTAGACCCTTTGGTCTGCAAATCTGAGTTGAATCAGCTCTGCCTCTAAACTTGCCTGTGGTATTTATAAAGTTATATAAACAACCTATACCAGGGATTTTCCCATTTGATTAAAAAAAATTAACACACCATGCTTAATGAATTAATTCAATTTTCTTATAACTACTCTGAAAAAATCATCAATATTCTCCTCTTGAAAAACAATGGAGACTTGGGCTGTCAGGTAATTTGTGTATAGTCATGTGGTTCTTAGGGTAGACCAAGATTTTGATCCTAGAATGTCTGAGCCCACATCCTTTTCATGACCCACTACCTCTACTGTTTTCCTGTCATATGGTTTTATTTCTAGGAGCAAAGCTGATACATCCACATAACACCTTACAAGAATCTGGCACGTAAGAGTTTCCCAGTATTAATTCTACCCTTATTACTATTACTATTAACACTACTAGTAAATATAATATCCCAAAGTCAACACCTATATGTTTTATCAAATTGTAACCACTTCTGTATCATTTATCTAATAGCATTTATACTGTCATGACATACATGTAACTTACAATTACCTTGAAATAATTTGTACTCATCTTTTTAATATTAGTCCTAACCTTTGTTTTCACATTCCCCCTTTTTCAGCCTCTTTTGAGTACTTGCCACACTCCAGTTAATTAGAGGAATATCTTTCACTCCATTAGACATTAAGATCCTGAAAGGCAGGGGTGATATTGTATTCATCCTCATTTCCTGAAAGTTGAATATAGCACTGCCCAGAGTTAATATACAATGAATATTTTAAAAGTGTATGTTTGTTTCCTCCGCAACAATTTCCACTTTTCAATTTCAAGAAGTAAGAAATCTAATTTTAAAATAAAGTGTCTTGGGATATCAAGAATTTCCACCACATTTGATTTGCTCTAAATGTGAAGATTGGTTTTGAGGATATTTAAAAGTAAGAATAGGATTCTATTTTTTGTAAAAGGATTATACTGACTTTTATATCAAATCTTTTCAACAGCATAAAAGGTCAACATCCAACATAAAAGTGTGAAGTGGTCCAAATGCCTGGCTGCTTCCATATGCAAAGTGGTAAAATGATTATAAAATTTTCATATGTATCAATTTTTGTTTAGATAAAAGTGAAGAGAAATAAACCATATACACAATTTTGGGATTACAGAAGTTCCAGTTTCTGAATCCTTAGCCTCAACACATAAAAAGAACAAGGCCAATAAGCATGGTTGATAGTGATGATTGGAACAGTCATAGAGCAATTCTAACTGCCCATATATCTAAATGTTCTCAAGAAATGGAAGCCTACATTAATTGTATTATATATTTATGTAAATATGTTGTTTAATAAGCTTCAGGTTACAATAAATGATCAGTAAAAAACATAGGAAAAAAGATGCAAGTGTCATTCACAATAATGCTTGCTTTATGTGAGTGAAACATAGATTTTTGACTTCACAGTAAGTTCATGATTCAGAAGTTAGTTATTAAAAGTTACTATGTGATTATAGGTTCTTGTATGACATAATGAAAGAGATGAAATTTCCATACCATAAAAGCCTTTGATTATATTTCTTGGCATGTGTTATAAAGAGGGTTATAAAGATTGGGGCTAGATATGGCATGTGACACACCACAGAGAAAAAAAGTGTGCCCCTCATTTCTACTTCCTAAGGCACAAGAAATTACCCAAGTATTGTAAACAGTTAGATGGACAGAAATCAATATATTCTAGCCATAAGTAGGTTCAGCTTTAATTCAGGCTGTTAATGAGTCAAAAATAATATTCATGGCATCATAAAATCAGTTGGGCACAAACAATCTCATAATTCTAGTTTCTCTGCTGACTCATGGTGCCACTTACGATGAACTAACCACCCAGCCAACTCTCTCAATCTTTAGACTACTCACCTTTTCTTTCTTCCTAACTTCTATCCCTGTTATCTCAGCTTTAAACTGTTGTGGTGGATTCCCAATCCAATAGTGGCTCCGATGTGTTGTTCCCTACTCCGCCCTGGTAGTCTATAATGAGTGACTTCTAAAATACAACCCTGTTATAGCAACCTCTATCTAAATATTCCAGTGGTTCCTCTTCCTTTTTGAAACAGACTCTACATTCCTTACATAACCCCTCCTTTGTCTACTTTTCTTACCCTGGCCCTCATCATACATATACTTCCCTGCATCACCAATGTTCCAGTCATACTAATTACCTAGTTATTACATTCTTGCATTTTCATAGCTATTGCTCTGTCTATAATACATTTTTCTCACCTGGATGACTGCCCAGCATGTACTCATCATTTCAGGCTCAATTCAAAGCATTAGCTCTTCTAAGAGACCTTTCTTGACTCCATCTGCTTCAAGATTGAGTTGAATACACTTTTCCCTTAATCTCCACCATGCCTCATACCTATTTCTCTCTAGTTCCTATCAAGTCTTTATTAGTGTATACACTGTGGTATAAGCCAGTTACAGCAAGAATCCATCCTGCTTATTTACATTTATGCATCTAGATTACAAGCATATGCCTATACTTATTTGCTGAATGAATAATTGATCCAACAATACATTAAGTCCGACATATAAATTTAATTTCTTGTGTCCCTTTTAAGATATATCTTAGGTATATTGAATGTTTCATATAACTTAATAGTTCATACTAAATAAATGCCACATTTAGTCAAACCCAGTTCAAATCAATTCTGAAATTTATGACACAGTTCCAGAGATCTGGAGGAAGGAGAGTCATTTGTCTTTTGCGCATAAATGTGACAGCAATAATAGATTCTGCTTTACCATTGCATCTGTCAAGTCACCATGACACTAGGCAGAGTTCTTCCAGGCCATCAGAAAACCATCTGATGCACTTTTTAGGGAGTTTTTAAGAGCTCCATGTTGGCTTAAAACCAAAGGAGACAAGCAGTGTTCATCACTGTGAAATCTATTTGAACAGCTATCTGTAATTTACTAGAATGGCCATTCTCAAATGTGGTCCTATTATGGGGTCTGAAAGGTCAAAACTATTTTTATAATAATACTAGAATAGTAACCACCTTTTTCACTGTATTGACATTTGCATCAATGGTAGAAAACTTGGTAAATAAAACTTCTGGAGCTTTGGCACAAATCAAGGCAGTGGGCTTGAGAGACTATAGTGGAAGGGTTCCCTGGTCCATGAAAAATTCCCCCTACTCATCAGGAGAGATCATAGGGAACTTTCTTTCTGACTAGAGATGAGGTTGGGAAAAGGGGGGAATTTAAAACTCAGAAACGTGAGCCAATTGTTTTGAATACAATAACATTTATATTGCCTTTATATATAATAGGAACTACAATATGAGAAAAATAACATAAAAGTTAAAAATCTCTAAGACCAAGATTAAAATAAATTCAAAACTGCCCTGTACATATATTTTTAACATGCATAGTATACAAAGAACTCTTGAAAAAACAACCCCACTTTGGATGGGCTCCAACAAAATGTTATATATCAGAAAAAGAAATGAAACACCATACAAAACAAAAGAAACTAACAGATAAGAGAATTAATATCCAAAAACCTGAGATAACAGAATAATCTTAAAAGAGGCTTTGGATTCAAAAAAATTTCAAAATTTCAAAATTAAGGGTGTATTTCAGTAGGATAGAAACTTGATCCTGGAAAAAAGTACTATGATTAAAGAAGCAAAAGTAAGCAAAAATAATAATGATACAAAGGCCACCATGTTCATATAGCAAAATAAGTTACTCTAATTAGCAATAATAATAACACAGTTAATAATTAAGTAGGATTAGAGGAAATTGAAAAAGTACATGCATCTCCACACCTCTGTACTGAATTAGTTAAAAAACATTAACACAAAAGAATATTTTATCTCCAACTGCCTATTAAAAAGCTGATATTTGAAAAAGTTAGGTTTCAACAATGGGCTTCTTTAAATGAAACCCCAGAATTGTATTTGTCCAATATCAGAATCACTGCTTATATAGAAAATGTACAGAACAGAGGACCACAGTGATCCTAATTGTGAGAAGTCAGGTCACCAGGAAAGGAATTAAAAAATAAAATCTGTGCTCTATGTACTAAGTTCCTCCCCAAATTTATCAGTAGGTAAATTCTGTTTCTCTTACAGGTGAACTGGTAAAGGGGTGAATAAATACAGGTATTACAAATTTCTTCCACAAGAAAAAATGACAGAAATGTAAATTATGTATTTCATTACATAAATGATGAAATTAAAGGCATTTTTACCAAGAACAATAATACTAGAAAGTGATGTTAAGATACTGAGACTTTGAGTCATATATATTAAAATTTTGAAGATGACTACTAAAAGGATAGAGGGGAGTCTAATTTATTAAGCAATAGAGAATAAATCAGAAATAGTGTGAATCCAATGATCCAAGAAGAAAATAAAAATAAGAAAGGAGGATTAGGCAATGTAAGGAACTGAATCCAAGAATACTCTATCCAGCAAGGCTATCATTTAAAATTGAAGGAAAAATAAGGAGTTTCATGGAAAAAAAAAAAGTAAGGGAATTTATCACTACCAAGCCAGCAATGCAAGAAATGCTAAAAGGACTGGTGTAAAAAGAATTCAAAAGGTAAGAAGGAACACAGGCACAAAAATAAAAATGGCTACAAGCAAGTACCTATCAATAATAATTTCAAATGTAAATGGACTAAATACGCCAATCAAAAGACATCGAGTGGCTGAATGGATAAAAAAAAAAAAAATTAAAAAATGGCTGAAACCAGTTTGGCTCAGTGGGTAGAGCGTTGGCCTGCGGACTGAAGGGTCCCAGGTTCGATTCTGGTGAAGGGCATGTGCATTGGTTGCGGGCACATCCCCAGTGGGGAGTGTGCAAGAGGCAGCTGATCGATGATTTTCTCTCTCATTGATGTTTCTAGCTCTCTATGCCTCTCCTTTCCACTCTGTAAAAAAATCAATTAAATATATATATTTTTTTAAATGACCCTTATATATGCTATCTACAAGAGACCCATCTCAGAACAAGGGACTCACATAGACTGAAAGTGAAGGAATGGAAAAATATATTGCAGGACAAATGGAAATGAAAAAAAAAAAAAGCTGGGGTAGCAATACTTACACTTGACAAAATAAACCTCAAACAAAAGATAAGAAAGGTGAAGGCCATACAAAAGACAAGAAAGGCCACTTCATAATACTAAAGGGATAAATACAACAAGAGGATATAACCCTGATAAATGTATATGTATCCAATTCAGGAGCATCCAAATACATAAGAATACTCTTGGAAGATATCAAGGGAGAGACTGACAATAATACAATCATAGTAAGTGATTTTAATACACCACTGACATCACTCAAGGCAAAATATCAGCAATCTTAAGTGACTCACTAGATCAAATGGACTTAATTTACATCTTCAGAACATTTCACCCCAAAGCCACCAAATACTAATTAGCAATAATAATAACATAATTAATAATTAAGTAGCAATAATAATAACACAATTAATGTTCTTCTCAAGTGCACAAGGGACATTTTCAAAAATAGACCACATATTGGGTCACAAGGAAAGTCTCCCCAAATTTAAGAATATTAAAATCATATCAAGCATCTTCTCAGACCAAAATGGCATGTTAGAAATAATTTTCTCAGACTAAAATGGCATATTAGAAATAAACTACAATAAAAACAATCTAAAAATTCAAGCATGTGGAAACTGAAGAGCATGCTTAAACAATGATTGGGTTAAGAAAGAGATCAAAGGAGAAATTAAAAACATCCAGGAAATGAATGACAATAAAAACACAACAATCCAAAATCGATGGCACATGATGAAAGCAGTCCTGAGAGGGAAATTTATACCTCCACAGGCCTACCTAATAAATAAATAAATAAATAAATAAACCAAGAAAAAATGATAGCAAATCATCTAACTCTACAACTTAAAGAATTAGAATGAGAGCAACAAGAGAAGCCGAGAATGAGCAGAAGGAAGAAGATAATAAAGTTCAGAGCGGCGATAAATGACAGAGACAAACAAAACAAAACAAAAAAATCAATGAAACTAAGAGCTGGTTCTTTGAAAGGATAAACAAGGCTGATGAAACTCTAGCCAGGTTCACCAAGAAACAAGCAAAGAGGATCCAAGTTTAAAAAAAAATCAGAAATGAAAGGCAAAACAACAGATTCCACAGAAATACAAAGGATTGTTTAAAAATACTATGAACAACTCTATTCTAACAAACTAGACAATATGGAGAAAATGGACATATTCCCAGAAAAATACAACCTTCCAAAATTTAATCAGGAAGAATCTGAAAATCTCAATAGACCAATAACTATGAAAGAAATTGAAGCAGTCATCAAAAAGCTTCCAGCAAACAAAAGTCTGGGGCCAGATTGCTTGACAGGAGAGTTTAAGCAAACATTCAAGAGAAAAATAAAACTATCCTCCTGTTTATTTAAAAAAAATTCAAGAGTGAGGAACACTTCCAAGCTCATTATATGAAGCTAGCATCACCCTAATACCAAAACCAGATAAAGACAACACCAAGGAAGAGAATTACAGGCCAATAATCCTCATGAACATAGAGGCCAAAATCCTCAACAAAATTCTAGCAAATCAGATTCAGCAGTACATCAGAAACATCATACACCATGATCAAGCAGGATTTATTGAGGGGATCCAAAGATGGTACTATATCAACAAATCAATAAACATGATACATCACATAAACAAATTGAGATATAAAAATTACATAATCATATCAATTGATGCAGAAATATGTTTGACAAAATACAATTCCATTTCTTGATAAAAACATTCAAATAGATGGGAATAGAAGATTCATACCTCAACATAATAAAAAGCCATATATGACAAACCCACAGCCAACTTCATACTCAATGGGCAAAAACTAAAACCATTTCCCCTAAGAAGAGAAACAAGACAGGGATGCCCACTGTCAACACTTCTGTTTGACATAATACTGAAAGTATTAGCCATTGTGATCAGACAAGAAGAAGAAATAAAAGGCATCCAAATTGGAAAAGAAGAAATAAAACTGTCCTTTTTTGTAGATGACATGATACTGTACATAAGAAACTCTAAAAATTCCATAAAAAAATATTAGAGTTGATAAATGAATTTGACACTGTAGCAGGATACAAAATTAATGCCAAGAAATCTATGGCATTTCTATATACCAATAGTGAACTTACAGAAAGAGAGACAAAAACACAATTGCATTGACCATTGACCAAAAAAATTAAGATAATTAGGAATAAACTTAACTAAGGAGGTAAAAGATCTATATGCAGAAAACTACAGGACACTGAAAAAAGTGATAAAGAAGACCTAAAGAGATGGAAGAACATACCATGTTAATGGATTGGTAAAATCAACATCATTAAAATGTCCATACCCAAAGCAATTTATAGATTCAATGCACTACACATTAAAATGTAATGGCATATTTCACAGACCTAGATTGAATTTCCAAAGATTTATCTGGAATAAAAAGAGGCTCCGAATAGCTGAAGCAATCCTGAGAATAAAGAATAAAGTAGGTTGGATCTCAATACCAAATATTAAGCTGAATTACAAAGCCACTATTCTCAAAACAGCCTGGTACTGGCACAAGAACAGACATATAGACCAATGGAATAGAATAGAGAACCCAGATATCAACTCAAATGACTATGCTCAATTGATATTTGACAAAGGAGGATGAACATACAATGGAGTAAAGAGAGTCTCTTCAATAAATGGTGTTGGAAAAATTGGTCAGATACATGCAAAAAAAGAAAGAAAGAAAGAAAGAAAGAAAGAAAGAAAGAAAGAAAGAAAGAAAAAAGAAAAGAAACTAGACCACCAGCTTACACCATACACAAAAATAAACTCAAAATGAATAAAAGACTTTAACATAAGAAGGGAAACCGTAAAAGTATTAGAGGAATCCAAAGGCAACAAAATCTTAGATATATGCTGAAGCATTTTCTACACTGATACCTCTCCTAAGGCAATGTAAACTAAAGAGAAAGTAAGCATATGGGACTATATGAAAATAAATAGCTGTTACACAGCAAAAGAAACCATAAAAAAAGAAGAAGAAAGAAAGCCCACCAAATGGGAGAATATATTTGCCAATATTATCACTGATAAGGTTTAATCTCCAAATTTTTAGGGAACTATTACAACTTAACAAAAAGAAGATAAACAACACAATTAAGAAATAGACAATGAACCAAAATAGAAGACAGAAGGAAGGCAAAGAGACATATGAAAACATGCTCAGGGTCACTAATTATCTGAAATATGAAAATTAAAATGAGAATGCAGTACCATATCACACCTGTCAGAATGGCTATCATAAACAAATCAACCTAGGGCAAGTGCTGGTGAGGATGCAGAGAAAAAGGACCCTCGTGCATTGCTGGTGGGAATGCAAACTGGTGCAGACACTGTGGAGAACAGTATGGAGTTTCCTCGAAACACTGAAAATGAAACTCCCATTTGACCCAGTGATTCCAATTCTAGGAATATATCCCAAGAAACTAGAAGCCCAATCAGAAAGGATTTATGCACCCCTATGTTCATAGTGGCACAATTCACTGTAACTAAGATTTGGAAACAGCCTAAATGTTATCAGCAGATGAATGGATTAAAAAATGGTGGTACATCTACACAATGGAATACTCTGCTGCAATTAAAAAGAAGGAATTCTTACCATTTGCAACAGCATGGATGGAATTGGTAAGCATTATGCTAAGTGTAATAAGCCAGTCAGAGAAAGATAAATATCACATGATCTCACTAGTTTATGGAATATACTGAACAACATAAACTGATGAACAAAAACAGATTGAGAGAGAGAGAAGCATCCATCAGACTATCAAATCTCAGAGGGTCGGGGTAAGGGTGAGAAATCAACCAAAGGACTTGTATGCATGCATATAAGCCTAACCAATGGACAGAGACAAAAGGGGGGTGAGAGCATGAGTGGGGGGAGGAATAGGGGCTAAGGACACATATGTAGTATCTTAATCAATAAAGAAACCCTACCTAATAAAAGTGTAATATGTAAATTAACCATCACTCCACTCAAGCCACGCCCATCAGCCAATCAGAACAAGTATGCAAATTAACCCCAACCAAGATGGCTATAGCCACAGAGAGCATTTGAGAGGCTTGGGTTTCCCTGGCAACAGAAGCCAAGCTCTTCACACACCTGGCCAGCCTAGTCCTTCACTCAAGGATACAAAGTTTTAATTATTGAAGTTACATAAAACCAAACAGAAATGGTGGTAGCCATGGAGCTAGCAGGCTACAAAGTTTCAATTGTAGAAGGTAAATAAATTCCAGATACCAAGGCCTCTGCTTGGATCGCCCGGGGGGGGGGGGGGGGGGGTGTTGGCAGCCTGCAAAGCACCACAGGCCACTCTCCTAGACTGCCCCACTCCCCAAGGGAAACCCACCCTGATACAGGACACCCTTCATGGCAAACCACCTGATCCCACCTGTGCACCAAACCTCTATCCTATCTAATAAAAGAGTAATATGCAGATTGACCATCACTCCAACACACAATAGCTGCTCCATGTGGTCAAAAATCCGGCCCTTATGTGGATACAAGATGGCCACCACAAGATGGCCAGCAGGGGAGGGCAGTTGGAAGGCACTAGGCTTGCAAGGGAGGGCAATTGAGAGGGACCAGGTCTGCAAGGGAGGGTAGTTGGAGATGACCCACCTGCAGGGGAGGGCAGTTAGGGGTGACCAGGCCAGCAGAGGAGGGAAGTTGTGGACAAATGGGCTGGCTGGGGAGCAGTTAGACATTTTGGGATATATTCCTAGATTTGGGATCAGGGTGACAGCGGAGTGGTTAGGAGGTGATCAGGCTGGCAGGCAGAAGTGGTTAGGGGTGATCAGAAAGGCAGGCAGGCAAGCAGTTGGGAGCCAGCAGTCCTAGATTGTGAGAGGGGTGTCCAACTGCCCATTTAGGACCCCCCCATGTGAGGGGTCCCAGATTGGAGAGGGTGCAGGCTGGGCTGAGGGACATCCCCACCCCGTGCACAAATTTCATGCACTGGGCCTCTAGTTTAAAAATAAATGAACAAGAAATAAAGAAGGATTGATATATATACATTGAGAAAAGAGAGAGAGAAGATGGAATGAGAGAGAGGGAACTTTTGATCTCTTAATAATAATAGGGTATTGCAACTTTTCTTTAAAGTTTTAAATTATCAAATAAAATGTTTTAAAATATTAAAATAGAGTTTACAACAGTTTGTAACGATTTTAAAAACAAAAAATAAAACATTTATAATATGAACTAGAGCCCTGGGGCATGAAATATATGCATGAGGTGGGTGACCCTTGCCCAGCCTACTCCCTCTCCAATCTGGAACCCTTTGTGAGATGTACGACTGCCTCTCACAATCCAGGACTTTTGGCCCCTGACTGCTCTCCTGCCTGCCTGCCTGATCTCCCCTAACTCCTCTGCCTGCCTGATCTCCCCTACCTGCTCCCCTGCTGGCCTGATCGCTTTTAGCTTCCTCTGCCTCTCTCAGCATCCAGGACCCAGAATTTTCTCTTCTGGATGGTCACAGGCACCCTGGATACAGGCTTCCCTCCCTCTGGCCAGCCAAAGGCACCCACTACTTAAGCCAGTTCCACCCGGGCAGGCCGCAGCTGCAGGGGACTATGGGGCAGGCAGCTTGTCCCTCTCCCAGGATGCAGGAGCAGCCACCGGTACCCGAGACTGCAGGGTGGTCAACTTGTCCCTCTCCTGGATTGCAGTTCCAGCCACTGGCACCCTGGACCGCGAGGATGGGTGGCTTGTCCCTTTGCTGGGCTGCAGCCTGGCTGGTCCCCATTCCTCTCTCAGAAGCTCATTTGTGCCAGGACAGTACCTCTACCATTCTCCTCAATGTTGAGTGTCTGAGCCATTACAGGATGACTATGTTAGGGTGTGACTACCATTTGCGTATTAGCTCTTTATTATGTAGGATAGAATAAAATCAGGGTAAGAATGATGATTTTGGTGAAGGAGGAAGCAAGGAAGAGAAGGGAGAAAAGAGAGAGATAGGAAAGGCACAAAAAGGATGTCAATTGTTTTGTTCTTAATTAGGAAAAAAGAAATTTGAAAAAAAGAATAGCAAAATGTTTACACTTAAAATAGGATAAAAATCTCTTATATTTGACTCAGCATTTTCTATTTGCCATAATTCTTTATTATAGGTCCCCCCCCCAAAAAAAATGTAATATTTTCCTGTTACAGAAAAAGGGAACTAATAAAGAGATTAAAAATGCCTTTCTGACATGGACAGTTGTCAAAGATATATTCTTAACTGAAAACAGGTTCCGTTAATTATATATAGTACAATACCATTTGAATCAGCATTTTGAAAGATATTCCTTTAAGAAGAGACATACCACCATCAGAATGTGCAGTTATCAGATGCTCCATATTTGCTGTTATCGCTTCCTGATACAATAAAATATATAGAGCAACCTTAACCTACAAAGTGTTCCTCTAAATGCCATGTAAAACACAACCACTTCATTTTGAATTTGTACTCTAACAAAAGGCTCAGATGGAGTACGCAATAGTGATTGACGATAATCTGAGGAGTCCTTGGCATCATGTTGAAACCTCAGCAGTGGGGATGTGAGGTTCTAAACACTACATTATAGAGGTATAAAGTTAATTAACTGCTGAAACCAGTTTGTCTCAGAGGATAGAGTGTCAGCCTTCGGACTGGAAGGTCCCAGGTTTGATTCTAGTCAAAGGATGTACCTTGGTTGAGGGGACATCCCCAGTGGGGGTGTGCAGGAGGCAGCTGGTCGATGTTTCTCTCTCATCGACGTTTCTAATTCTCTATTCCTCTCTGTAAAAATTCAATAAAATATATTTTAAAAAAATAAAATAAAGTTAATTAACTGAGAGCTCTAGAGCTGTTTCTGAGGGTGAACAACAATAGTCAGGATGCAGAAGGGAAATGATGATATGTGATTTGGTTTTGGTCAACATCAAGGATGTAAGTATTAAGAGAAAGCAAAATAAATAGTTTGTATCAATCATAATTCCAGAAGGAAACATAGATGATACTCAAAAGAATGACAGACAAGAGTTTTGAAAAATTATTGTTATAGTTGTCAACAATGAGGAATTAAGGAATGGTGAAAGTCTCAAGGACAATGACAATGGTTAGCCATTGCCACCTAGATCTGTAAGAGAAGTGCTAGTGGAATCACAAAAACAGTAGCCTTGGGAAAGGGGCTGTCCCAAGAGAGCTGTGGTTATAGCTGAGAAGGTACCTGCTGCCAAAACTATAGCCTAGCAGGACAAAACAGCAGACATAAGCATACAAATATTCCTTCTGCTCTCTAGTTGTCTGTCAGCACTTCCTTTTGACCAAATCCAATTAGAAAGCTGAGACAAAAATCATAGGCAACAGATCATGAGAGACAAGGCATCTGGGCATGACAGACAAGACCTGAGAACAAATCTGGAGGGACAAATGGAAAATGACTAGGACACAAATAACACAAAAAGTAAGGTTCATAATATAAATTTTGAGTAACCAGGCCAGGTCATTCTTGAACATTAACTCAGGGCAGAATGTCAGTCAGACTACATGGTTCATTTGTTAGACAGTCTAAAGTATATTGTATATACCCATACAAATGATAGATGGCAAAAAATAGTGCCATCAAAGATATTTGTACACATTGTTATGTGAATGACTATGGGAGGTACTGTTTCCATTGACATCTATATAAAAGGAGCTCTCTGAATTGGTTTGGCAACCTTGCTAATGCATTATCTAAATATTGCCTAAAAACAGATGTAGGCTGTTTTATCTACAGAGGTTTACTTATTTATAACCTTTATATATAATCTTAATGGAGAAATCAGTATTCTTTAAAGATTTACATGTTGCCCTTTCTATTAACAATCTTAGTAACATAATAAAAAGTTCTCATAACATGAATGTTATGAATTCTAGTTATGCTGGAATCCTGCTGTAGCATATCACATAAGATGACCACTTTTTAAAAAACAGTTTTCAGGAATATTCTGTTTGAAGTTATTCTAATTTATTTTTCTTTATTTGAAAGCAAAGTTAGCCAAGGCTCAGATCATCCCCATAATCTATAACTTCATAAAGTGCAAGGATGATCTCTGTAACTATATATCCCAAAGTATATTATCCTTACTAATATGGTTGATTGGAACCAGAAAACATTTATATATATATATATATATATATATATATATATATATATATATATTCACACCTGGAAGGTATGGCTCAGCAGTCAGGGCACATGATGTGGGCTGGATCCCCATAGGGGACATGTAGGAGGCAGCCAATCAATGATTCTCTCTCAACATTGATGTTTCTATATCTCTGCCCTTCTCCCTTCCTCTCTCTGAAATCAATTTTTAAAAGTATATAGGTATAAATACTATATGTGTAGGAGGGTGTGTATACATGCACATATGTGTGCACACACACACAACCATGCTTCTTTCTGCCATAGGAGGATGAACTAGCTCTATGAATCCTAGAAATTAAAGAATAACTAAGGCCTTCTGGTGTACTTTATTCACCTCCTTAGACATGAACAGGCAGCTGTCTTAACTCCTGAGCTCTACAAACTAAGTCACGTTTGATCCAGGACTCTCAGATTCTAGATCACATTCACTTAGCTTTCTTTTTAAGGAAGTGCCCCCTCATTCTCATTTAAGGACACAAGTTAGGAATGGCTCCAAGTTATTTCTGCTTTCTCCCTAATTGACAACACTATAAGCTGATATCACCCATGAATTAAGTTTTGATTGTATGAACATTTATATAAGACAGGGACTCCTGGGAATGGAAGTCCTCTGGCAGAGACTCTGAGCTCTGTTTACATTCTGACTCCCCTTAATAAATCCACTCTTCCAACAAATTTTCATTGGATGTATAGTAACTGTTAGGCTCTATGCAAACTTCCAGGAACAGAAACCTATCCTCCTGGACACTGTGCTCAGAAAACTGACAGTTGTCAACCGAAGATCATGGTCTATAACTCAACTTCTAACAGCAGTTTCAAATTTTGGATATAGTAAGGAGAAAGACTTTATTCAGTGAAAATGGCTGGGACACCAAGAGGCTAGGAGACAACTCCAGATCTGCAAGACTGGGTGAAATACAGTCTTACATGGAAATTGAAAGTGTGTTCCCTTGAAGTAGAAGTAAAGCTGGCTTAAACAGCGAGGAGTGCCCACCCGCATCACTCATTGGTCTATTTATATGCAAATAAGGTTTCCAAATTCACTTAGTTTGATTAGTCCCAACGGCACTGTCTTGATTGGTCAGAATGGAGTCATTCTGATTTATTGTGATTATGCAAATGAGGATAGAGCTATGGAGCCCTGATTGTCTGGGGCAGGTCTTCAACTCATTAGTTGATTTGCAGCATAGGAACTCCTTTATAAGTGTGGGCCTCACAATGGGCAGAAACACAATGCAATAGGCAAGCAGCTGAGTGCAGCTTTTTCCTGAAACTTTAAGGCAGGAGATACCCCTTGGAAACAATGGCTACTCAACTCTAGTTTTAGCCCAGTTAACCATAACAATAATTTTTTACAGGGATAGTCCTTCTTGGTGTCTACACAATCTACTGAGGACAGCAGAAAATGAACCAATAGTGCCTGTGTTGTGTCATGGTGTGCAAAAGGGAAAACAACACCTGTTTGGGCAGAAAATAAGCATGTGGTCACCCACACAAAGGTACACCTTGAGTTGCAACTATAGGATGGATAAGGATGGGCAGACAGACAAAGGAGGACATGAGTCCAAGAAAAAGGGTCTCCCATGTAAAGACAGGGACACTCTTGAAAGCATGGCAGTTTTAGAGAATAAGAGTGTGAATATGAGACAGGCAATAATCCTGTGTTCTACAAAGCACAGTGAGTAATCATCACAGCTAGAGAGAAAATAAAAATGCCCCCACCCCAATGCTGCACCCACATCAATCAATCATTGGTCTGCCTCATCAACTAGGTCTGCCACTGTTTTACTGCCAGACAGTAAAAAATGAAAAGTATCAGAATAATATCAATAGTATCTCAGCTTTGCCAAAACTGGTTTGGCTCAGTGGTAGAGAGTTGGTCTGCGGACTGAAAGGTCCCAGGTTCGATTCTGGTCAGGAGCATGTACATTGGTTGTGGGCACATCCCCAATAGGGGGTGTGCAAGAGGCAGCTGGTCGATGTTTCTCTCTCATTGGCATTTCTAGCTCTCTATCTCTCTCCTTTCCTCTCTGTAAAAAATCAATAAAAATATATTTTAAAAAAATAGTATCTCAGCTTACAGATTTGCACTGCATATATCCCAAGAAAGAGAATTTGAGGTTCTGAGGTTGACTTTCAAAATTGTCATTATTATTGTCAATGGCTGTTTTTAAATAGAATGCTTTATGTGTTCAAGAATCTACTTTTCAAATAGTAGAATTCTAAATAAAGCATAATAAATTGTATAAGTGAATTCTCATTTTCAATGTGTCCAAGCTTTAATAAGTTGTGTAAATTGGTTTGTAGGATCCAAGGACCTCACACCACACCCGTTGAATTAGAATATCTGCATTTTAACTCAGGGATAGTAAATTTTGTGAATCTGCTCTTCTTCATTGAAATCCTTTGGAAGGCACTGTGAGAAAGACTCACTACACAAAGGCCCTCTGTAAAATGGTGGATGCTGTATTAACTATATCTGTGATCATACATCACCAGGGAGTAGAGTGAATGACAAACTTAGTTTGGCTTTGACTCTATGAACTGGCAGGGGGGTTTGTCAGGTAGCTGCATGGGTATCCTTTAACCCTAGGGCACTGAGTCTTTTTGTTTTATAGTATTTCAAAACCCTCACCCACAGATCAGAGGTGGGAGTCAAAAGTCACAGAAGTATAAGAAAATGGAAACCTTAGATGTATCAAACCAGAAGATGAGCATGTGGGCACACACACACACACACACACACACATACACTTTTTCTTAAATTCTTCTTGCCTCAGAAACAGAGAAAACACCTAAATAGCCATTTCCCTTTTTGATATATATCAAGTTTCTTGTATCTGGAGATAAAAGAAATTCAGCCTACTTTAGTTATAACAATTCAAGCTCGGTGTTTATTAAAATCAAAGGAGATTATAGCTAAATAATTTGCCGTCCCCCAATTATTAAAAATTCTATTGAAATGCTTAAGTTGAGGATCTTGCAACAAGGCCAACTACCAATGCAATTTGAATGTTCCTTCAAGAAAAAACAAAAACAAATAAACAAAAACAGAGACAGAATCAACCAAGATGGCGACAGAGATAAATGCCAATACTTGCTGCCTCCCGCAACCACATCAAAATTACAACTAAAATACACAACTATCATCCAGAACCATGGGAAGCTGGCTGAGTGGAAGTACTACAACTAGAGAAGTAAAGTAGAAAGCACACTGAGACTGGTAGGAGGTGCGGAGGCTAGTCCAGCAGCAGGGTGTGCTGCTTTTTTAATTACGAGGGAGATCACTTCTGTGGAGACTGCCTGGAGGAGTGAGGGGTCGCAGCCCCACACCGGACACCCAGACCATGGTCCCAAGATGGGAAAAGAAGTCCTTATGGACAATAGAACTACAGATAGTAAAAACCAGTGCAGGTTGGGGCTGATTGACACAAGGGCTGCTCCTTTTGAAAGGCCAGAACTGTGAACTGAACTTACAATCTCCCATTTTCTCTGACTTCCAGTGCTGGGCGAGGTTCTGAGGGCCCAGACACATATGAGGAGAAACTGGACTGTCTGGAATCAGGTAGGAACTAGGGGGCAGCTTTCTTCCAGAAAGAGGTGCTCACAGAGATCATTGTTCCTGTTCTGAAACCTCCCTGGTGCAGGGCTGGTAGCCATTGCTGTGTGCTCCACCCTGGTGATTCTCTGAGACCCCACCCCACCCAATTTACAACTCCACCCAAGCTGTGAGCAACAGCTTTTGCATATGAATGACCTGTTTTTTCTCAGCCTAAAAGCTATAAAACAAGCTGCCACTGTGTCACGGAGCCCCAAAACTATCAATAAAAGGCCCAAGGTTGGCACCAGCACCAGCACCAGAACCAGCCTGCCTTGCTTCACAGCTGTGTCTCCTCTGGGTATTTCCAAACCCAATACAAAGAGGAGGAATCTGCATATCTCTCTGCAGACACAATGAGCACCAAAGCCCTACTGAAGTAAATTCAACTTCATAAGGGCAGCTCCTGCACAGCAGCTCTCCCACTGTAGTCACAGCTAGTCCCCACAGCCAATTAACTTGGAAGTCAATTCCTCCCAGTGACACCAACAGCAATCAAGGCTTAAGTACAACAAACTTTGTGCACAACCCACAAAGGGGTGCACCAAGAGTGTTCAACTCAGGTGATTAGGGAGGCTGAGCCACTAGGTCCTATAGGATACTTACTACACAAAGCCACTCTATCAACTCAAGGAGACTTAGCAGCCACACAATATATAAAAACAAACACAGGGAAGGAGCCAAAATGTGGAGACAAAGAAACATGTCAAAAATGAAAGAAATGGAAGAAAGCAAACTACTGAAAATAGATTTTAAAACTACAGTTATAAAGTTACTTAAGAATCTTCTGGAAGCCTCTGAGGAACTTAGTGAGACCTTCAATGATCTTAGTGAGAATGCAAAAAAAAAAAAAAAAAAAAAAAAAAGAAAGAAAGAAAAAGAAAAGGAACACTCAGAAATTAACCATACACTGACTGAAATAAAGAATAATATAGAGGGATTCAACAGTAAACTAGAACAGTACTCGGCAAACTGTGGCCCATGAGTCACATGCAGCTTGTGAGCATGGTTTGCCGCTCTGTTGACTGAGTTTGCTGAGCACTGCTAGACTAAATGTTATAGTGTAGTTGGAAGCTGTGAGGATTAGGCAATTGTGGCATATTATGTGCAAAGAGGTAAAGGATAGTATATGACAGTGGTCAGCAAACTTATTAGTCAATAGAGCAGCAAACCACAGCCCAAGACCCACATATGGCTTGCCAGCCACATATGGCTCGTTAGCCAAAGTTGCCAATCTCTGGACTAGAGTATCCTGAGAATCAAGTCAATGATTTGAAATATGAGGAATCAGAAACCACCCAACCAGAAGAGCAAAAAGAAAAAAACAACCTAAAAATATGAGGACAATATAAGGAGCCTCTGGGATAACTTCAAGCATACCAACATCTGAATTATGGGAGAGGCAGAAGAAGAGAGATACCAAGATATTGAAAACATATTTGAAGAAATAATGACAGAAAACTTCCACTACCTGGTGAAATAAATAGACTTACAAGTTTGGGAAACACAGAGAACTCTAAACAAGAAGAATTCAAAGAGAACTACACCAAGACACATCATAATTAAAACACCAAAGGCAAAAGACAAAGAGAGAATCTTACAAGCAGCAAGAAAAAAGCAGTTGGTTACCTATAAGGGAGCACCCATATGATTATCAGCTGATTTCTCAACAGAAACTATGCAGGCCAGATGAGAGTGGCAAGAAATATTCAAAGTGATGAGTAACAAGAACCTACAACAAAGATTACTCTACCCAGCAAAGCTATCATTCAGAATTGAAGGTCAGATAAAGAGCTTCACAGACAAGAAAAAGCTAAAGGAGTTCATCACTACCAAACCAGTATTATATAAAATGCTGAAGGGTATTCTCTAAGAAGGGGAAGAAGAAGAAAAAGGTAAAGATATTCTATAAATGAGTGAGATCATGTGATATTTATCTTTCTCTGACTGGCTTATTTCACTTAGCATAATGCTCTCCAGTTCTACCCATGCTGTTGCAAATAGTAAGAATTTCTTCTTTTTTACTGCAGCATAGTATTCCATTATGTAAAAACAAACAAACAAACAAAAACCCTACAGTTTTTTAATCTATTCATCTGCTGTTTCCAAATCTTAGGGGAGAGCTCAACTAAAGGACTTTTATTCATGTATATAAGCCTAACCAATGCACAGACACCAGGCGGGTGAGGGCATGAGTGGGGGGCAATGGAGCAGGCAATAAGAACACATATGTAATATCTTAATAAATAAAGAAAAATAAAACAATAAAAAAGAAAATTAAATAGAAGTAAAGATAAAACATTATGAACAACAAATAGATATCTATCAACAAGTGAATCTAAAAATTAAATGGATTTAAAAAATCTGATGAACAGAATAAACTGGTGAATGGAATAGAATGGGCTTGGAAATGGAACAAACTGATGATTCTCAGAGAGAAGGAGGTGTGGGGGGTGTGGGAAGAGAATAGACAAAGATCTTACATGCATGGATGCATTAATTACCTATGAACACAGACAATAAGGTGGCAAAAGCCTAGGGTGGGTTTGGAACTGGGTGGAGGGGAGCTACTGGGAAGAAAAAAAGAGGGGCATCTGTAATAATCTCAACAAAAAAGATTGAAAACAAAAACAAAAAACAGAGCCCTAGCTGGTTTTGCTCAGTAGATAGAGCGTCAACCTGTGAACTGAAGGGTCCCAAGTTTGATTCCAGTCAAGGGCATATGCCTGGGTTGTGGGCTTGATCCCTGGTAAGGGGTGTGCAGGAGGCAGTCGATCCATGATTCTCTATCATCATTGATATTTATATCTCTTTCCCTCTCCCCACTTCTCTGAAATCAATAAAAATATAATAAAAAGTAAATAAAAATTTTAAAAAGAAGAAAAATGCAGAAAGGTGTCAGATATTTTAAGAGCCTTAGAAGGTGGAGCTATCCTTGATCAAACCACCTTAACCAAGTAAACTGAGTGAGTGTCCTGAGGCTTGGGAATTCTGTATATCCAGAGGTGGGCAGGACTAGGGGTGGAGGTGAAACCCCAAAGAACCAGGAGCCATAAGGCCAGATGGGCACAGGCCTCACCTAGCCATATTGGGAGACAACTAATGGGAAGCATTTGAAAGTTGAAAACTCCTCCTGCATCTTTAAAACCCTATTTTGAAAACTGTCCACAACTTTACACAGAAACACAGACTCAGGGAGAAAAATGTTCAAGCTGAAGGTACAAGAATAAGACAGAGCAACCTAATTAAGCAGATTGCAATCTGTTCCTTTCTGGGCTTTCTTCCCTGGGTTACCACTAAGCCACTTCTAACCTCTCCTTTCAGTGAGGCTGGGAGCTGGGGAAGGTGGAAGGAAGGCAGGAACTCAAAGCCTCGAATAGCCCCATCTGCTCTAGTCCTCAACACATTAATTAGGAAACCACTGGAATTTAGATTTCTCAGTCTCTTCCTACTTAAAAGTTTATGAAATTGTGACAGTAGCAACCTGAGAAGGAAGAACTCTCAGCCAGGCTGGCTGTGCATGTGTCCAAATGGAGAGGCCGTCAAGTGCTAAAAATCATATAAATGAAGGCATTGTGTGTTCAAAAGGAGATTGGTATGTGTGATCTCAGCATTACTGATTTACCTTTTCCACACGATAACATTCATTAAGTAAGATAAGTAAATATTGATGTGTTTCTTCTCTTTCAATTGTCCACAGGTAAAACACAGGGCAGCCATCACTAGGGTATAACTTCCATCCATTATCAATGAGCTGACACAAAACCCATTTTCTTACCATCATTACCTGAAATGACTTATGACTCCAAAGCACAAAACCACTATGAGTTCCACTGATACTTTTGGGGGTGGTGGGAGATTGCATTTGCTTTACAGTTCAAAGGGCCAAAGCAATTGAGAGAGGAAGCTACTCAGAGGCAAGATCTCTACCATCTAATTAAAATCCACACTGACCCACAGTGTGTTTCTTCTAAACCAGCCCTCATTTATTTAAGGCATTGGGCCTGTGGACCATCAATGAGTTATAAAATCAGTAACTTTTATAACAACCCCATGCATTAAGTCACTTAATTGTGACTTAATAGTTTTGCTAATTCAAACAGTTGAGTATCCTTCTAGTATTTTTTTCTTTATCAAGCTGAGATGTTTTAATGAGTCGTGTCATTTTCCATTCAGGATCAAGCAAGGAGTCATTGCTGTGTCAACTTAGGGCAGTTTTCTCCTGACACAGCCATCAGAATGTGTCTATAAGTTTTCAAGTGGATCCTAACATTCAAGGCTTTGTGGTCACTATCTGACTATAGTGTCTAAAAGAATTATGATGATGAGGAGGCATTTATTTAGAACTTTTGCTTTTGTAAATCCTTCTTTAGATAGGTAGAGACCTTCCTTTTCACAGACTACTCATTTTGGACAAGAGAAAACTATTAAACCAATAGTTTAGAGCTTTCCGACACTGTGGGATTTCCCTCCCCTGACCCCTATTGCTTTGGAGTAATATTTGCCCACAGCATGTTGTTTTCCTTTGTCAGTTACCCCAGAAGACTATATCCTTCTAAAGATCAGAGACCTTGTGTTACTCATTTGTTTGTATATGCAGCACTGAAAGTAATATCTGACCCCAGTATTTGTTGAAGTGCATGGGAGGCTGGAACAAAAAGTAGGTATTCTGATGATGTTGGGACCTTAAGAGAAAGGTCCCTGGAGTAGAAACAATATAGATGCTCCCATGCTTCTATCCCTACTGAGATACATAAACCTTAAGTTAACCCGATCATATTGGCCAGTTTTCCTGAAGAGACCAGAATTAGAAAAGGGAAAAATATTTGAGAAGTGAGTAACTGGAGCAAAGCAGGCAGGAAATAGGTCTCTTTATTGAACATATCTCTGAAGATAACAATTTACAACCTAGAAACACACATGTGCTTCTTTTTATGCCTTAGACTTTATGAGATGAGCCACAGAATAATTTAGGGAAGAACCCTGAATTGCATATTTTAGGTGTCATATTCAATTTTGCCACATAGTGTTGCATGATTTCAGGAAAGCTACTTCATTTCATAAAGCTGCAATTTCCATAAGTTTATAAGTAATAGTTGGAATTATGTCATTCAATACACATCTACTGGGCACCTACCATGAGAAAGGTCCTATTATAACTGTTAGTAATAGACTCAGAAATAGAATTTGGGTACCAGCTATAATTGTAAGAAATATTAATCACTGGAGGCCCAGTGCATGAAATTCATGCACTGAGGGGGGTTATCCCTCAGCCCAGCCTACACTCTCTCCAATCTGGGACCCCTAGAGGGATGTCTGACTGCCTGTTTAGGCCCGATACTAGTGGGATTGGGCCTAAATGGGCAGTCTAACATATCTAACAATCCAGGACTGCTGGCTCCAAACTTCTTGCCTGCCTGCCTTTCTGATTGCCCCTAACCAATTCTGCTTGCCAGCCTGATCACCCCCTAACCACTCCCATGCCAGCCTGATTGATGCCTAACTGCTCCCTTGCCAGACTATTTGCCCCCAACTTCCCTCCTCTGCCGACCTAGTCACCCCTAACTGCCCTCCCTGCAGGGTTGATTGCCTCCAACTGCACTCCCCTGCTTGCCTTGTCCCTCTCAACTGCCCTCCCTTGTAGGCCTGGTGCCATCTTGTGGTGGCCATCTTGTGTCCACACAGGGATAGGATTTTTGACTACATGGGGACATCCATATTGTGTGCTGGAGTGATGGTCAATGTACATATCACTCTTTTATATAGATAGAATAGAGGCCTGGTGCATGGGTGGGGGCCAGCTGGTTTGCCCTGAAGGGTGTATCGGATCAGGGTGGGGGTTCCCTTGGGGTATGGGGAAGCCTGATCCAGGGGCCTGTGGTGCTTTGTAGGCCAGCCATGCCCCTTGGCAACCCAAGCAGAGGCCCTGGTATCTGGAATTTATTTACCTTCTACAATTGAAACTTTATAGCCTGGAGCAGAGCTAAGCCTTTTGCTTGCTTAGTGGCTGCCGACATATCTGTTTGGATTTGTTTACCTTCTATAATTGAAATTTTGTTGCCTTGAGTGAAGATGTAGGCCAGCAAGGGCAGGCAGAAAGCTTGGCTTCTTCTGGGAAACCCAAGCCTTCCTCCTGCTCTCTATGGCTGTACCCATCTTGGTTGGGTTTATTTGCATACACACTCTGATTGGCTGGTGGGTGTGGCTGATGGACATGGCTTGTGGGTGTAGCAGAGTGATGGTTAATTTGCAGATTACTCTTTTATTAGGTAGGATGATTATATTCATTTTGGGAAGAAACATAGATGGGGACCTTTATACATTGGGACCTACTGTCCAGGAAAAGGATGCAGGGATATTTTCTCTAAAGGTTGCTGAAGTAACTTCCTGTGGAGAATGTCTGACTTCTACCAGGTGTTCTAGTTACTATCTTTAAGTATCTAATAACTATAATATAAACTGTTATGATGATTTCAACCTTCATTATGGTAATGGACATACTAAGCTGTCATCTGGTTGGTTTCTGATATGTGGAATAACTATTTATTTATATACCCTTGCCAACAGCATCAGAGGTCCTTGTTCCTTAGGATGACTGACAATCTTTATGCTTCAGAAACATCACAGGGTCCAAACCAAAAGAGACCTTCTCTCTGCCTTGTTACCAAACTGCAATGATGATTTCCACCTATGGAGCCTTGCTGAATATATTGCTTTAAGCATTTTTGTTAATGTAGAAGTGACTCAACTGGCTTGTAGTATGCTAAAAATCCTAAATGACACCTCAGGGGCTATACATGGGATAAATCAGTGTCATGGAGGCATTTCTAGAGAATCAGGCACAATAGATTATTTGCCACTGTGGCATAACTATTATCATGATGAATTTAAAGGAATCTGCTATTTAAATCTTTCTGACAATTATCAATTGATAGAAAGCAACACTCAACAAATTACAGAAACCATCTCCAAAGTAAAAAATGAGAAGGGTCTTTTAGATTTGACTAATCCAACCTAATTTCCTGGCTACTCAACCTATCTGGGTGGTAGGAATTCTTTTTAATTTTTCTCCTGTTTATTTTTTGTAGTCTGATAGCTTGGTGGTTGCTGTATTCAATGTCTTCCTCAGTAGATCCTGCATTTGCTGTATTCCTTCCCTGGGAACTACTTTCAAGGCAAAAGCAAATGCAGGATGAGATTTTTCATCTAAAACTAAGGTAATAGATATGAGATGGCAGAAATAGCAGTGGGGAAATGAGAGGACAGATATAGGATATTGGGACCAGCTATAATTGTAAGAAATATTAATCATGCTCTGTTAACCATGATTGTTTTGTTATTATTAAAGAAGGAACATGCTAACCTGGCTATTGAGTTGTAAGTGGGAGTTCTTCTGGAAATTTGGCCCATCCTCTACCTCTAGGAGCTGCCTATTACCATGGAAAGATTAACAACTTTGTAGCAGAAACCAGATCCTCCAACCCTTTGCATATTACCAGCCTTTTGAAGACCCCTCACACTTTGCTTATCCATAGGCTTTTGCAAATGCCCAGCCAGAATTACCTGTATATTGCCCATTTGGCATATCATTTTGTCTATTTCTCCATGTAATATGTGTCCTTCTACCCAATATAAGCAGTTGGCTTATGGTGGGGTGGAGTACAAAGCACATTTTTGTGGATGACCTGCTGCTCTCCCATACTGCCAGCAGTATTGGAATAAATGCACATATATGATTCAACTCTGTCTCTACTTAATTAGCCCAAGTAATGACAGGCATCCCAGACCCACTTTTTGATCTGGTTACACTAAGGTTTGTCAGTGATTAAAACAAACAAAACCCTGTCTTCTAGGAGTTCAGCTTTTGGGGAAAATACACAACAAGTAAATAGCTACAGTTTTTGAGAAGTGATAAATGCTATAAAGACAAAGAAAGGCATGGAAACATTAAAAATACAGCAAACTTTCTAGGTTAATCCAGGAATAACCTTGTTTCTATGAAATAAGTATCATGGATTCAATCACACAAAATTAATCTGAAACTTGCTTTATTGATTATCTAGCCCCACACTTAATTTTATAAACAAGGAGCATGAGTTTGAAGTAGATGGGTAGATAGATAGGTTAATGGGTGAGTGGATGGATAGATGGATGAATGGATAAATTAATGATAGAGAGAAGATAGAAAATACATGATAGATAGGTAGATAGATGATAGATAAATAGATGGACGGAGGATGGGTGGATGGACAAATGGAGTATATATCATTCTTCTTCCCAGCTTCACTATCAGTGGCCTAGTAACTTCATATTATAGCTTAAAATCAGTCATGGTGGAGTAGGTTAACCAAAAAAATTGGCAAATGCTATAAATCAGAGCAATATATATATATATATATTGTTTGTTTGTTTGTTTTTTGAGAGCTAGTTGTTCAACTATCACCAGCACCCACCTGATCTGAAGATTCTTACCAAGTTCATACCAATGGGATTTTGCACTATTTTTTATCCTGTCTGAGAACTATCATGACTGTAGTAGCTAGATGGTAACAAGAAAAAAACAACAACAACAACACAAAAAACCTCTCATCTGAGAAGGTGTGCTGACATAGGCTGTCTCTGTTATTTTTAGGCCATTGTGAGGGTTTGTCCACTTCAACAAAAGCCTCCTTTGGTTTCTGGAACATGTCTCCTACTTTTGAGTGTGAGAATCCCTTTCTTGGTTTTATGTAATTGCCTCCAGCTGTTAGGAATCCCTTTTGCCTCCAGTCTATTGAAACCAGCCTTTTGGTTAACCTCCCTGTTTGTTTAAACTCCAAATCCACAGACTGTTTTCCCTTCTTTTGTTTTATGTTCTGTTTCAGAAATGGAATGTGGGAGGTGGAATTGAGAAGGCAGCCCGGAGCCCATAGGACCTATTATGACCAATGCTGGCATTCATTTTGCTGGGGAGGAGGCAAAAGTTTGCAGGCCTAATGCTTATGGGAAGTTGCTAATTAAACAGTCCAATGGAAGCAGAAAAGCCCCCAAACTGAAGGTCATGACCACATTGGCATTGGTTCCTGGGTGACCTTGAATAAGTTGCCTGCCCCTCTTTTAACCTTGAGTTTCTTATATGGGGATGAATTGGATTTAGATATCTCACCATTACAATTGCTTCTAAAATTCTGTACTTCTCAAGAGGGGCATGCAACTTTTTAATTAAAAACTCTGCTTATTTAGAGGTATTAACCAATCCCACTGGAATCCTTTATCTACGCAATAATGTTCCAGTTCCATGAAAGCCATCATTCTAGATACACCAGAATTTAAAAGAGAGCTCATAAGTAAGTGAAAGGTGTTTCTCAATGACAGAAATATATGCAGCCAAGCTAAGTCTATGTACACAGTCCCTGAGACTCTCAGCCAGGCTCTACTGACTTTATCAGACATTAAATACAAATAGAGTTGCATGTGTTCTTGTCTTTCAGTAGATTAAAACCAGAATATTAGAAGGGTTCTAAACTGCTACAGTTGGCATACTGAGGGAAGAAAAGATGGGAATGACTATGTGAATAGACAGAGAATAAAAGTAGGATAATTAGCTCATAAAGCCAAAATCCTGGAGCCATTTGTTTTAGAGCAGTGGTCAGCAAACTCATTAGTCAACAGAGCCAAATATCAAAAATACAATGATTGAAATTTGTTTTGAGAGACAAAATTTTAAAACTTAAACTTCTTCTAATGCCACTTCTTCAAAATAGATTTGCCCAGGCCCGGGTATTTTGTGGAAGAGCCACACTCAAGGGGCCAAAGAGCAGCATGTGGCTCTCGAGCTGCAGTTTGCCAACCACGGTTTAAGGAACTCTCCTCCAAATCTGAATAGTATCATAGTGCCACAGATGATTCTAATAATTAATAGTTAAGAAATAGCTGAAAATGATCCATATGATATTAATTTAAATATGAAAATTTGTTTTTAAAATTTTACCTTTTTTCTGATAACGTTTTTGTACATAAATGTGTAAACTTTATATAATTGTATAAAATATTTTATGTAAAAAAAACTTTTTAAATCAGGCTCTTTTTCAGTCCAGGCCTTTGCACACACTCTGACCTCCTGCAGTTCCTGTCCCTCCCTATTGGATGCCACCTGTTTCTCATCTTTCGGCCTCCTTTGATATCCTAGGTGTAGCCCTCATTATATGCCAAGAATTTTATATATTAACTCACTTATTTCTTAAAACAACTCTATGTATAAGTGAGAATCATTATCTCTGTTTTATAGATGAGAAAAGTAGTCACAAACACATTAAAGAACTTGTCCAAGATCACACAGCAAATAACTGGCAGAGGTCAGATGAGAAGGCAGGTGGGCTTACTCCATAATGGTTCTCCATTATGCTAACAACTTTGCACATAGACACCACAGATGCATAGTTGTCCTTTTCCTAACCCCATGGTGTCTTGTATTTATTTTCTAAGTTACTTGTTTATTGTCATAGCATTAGCTCTATGAGGGCCAGGGACCAGATTGGGATTCTTCACATATTCTGTGGGTTTTATCTACTACTGATAGATGCCAGAGCGAGAGGTGAGGGTATCTATAAATATCTATATCTATGAGGGTATTTACAACTGAGGAGCATGAGGAAGATGTAGTAATTGTAGTCTGAAAAAGGTTCTTACTGCTCAGTTTCTGAATTGTAAGTGAATTATTTGTTCAACCAGGTGAAAAGCAGCCAGAGATGCATTTCTCAGTGTATCTTTCTATAATTCCATATCGTTCTGAATTAACCTTAGTTCTCAGTTTGTAGGCTGAGAAATAAAAAGGGATTGAAAAAAAAGGGATAAATGGTAATGTAAGGAGACTTTATGTGGGGTGGTAAACACACAATAAAATATACAGATGATGTATTGTCGAATTATGTACCTGAAACCTATATAGTTTTATTAACTAACTAGAGGCCCAGCACACAAAATCATGCAAGACCCAGACCCAATGCTCCACAATGGGATCCCAGACCCGCCACTCCACGAGACCCAATACCTTCTGGTGACCAGTCGTTTGGTGGTTACGGCGTTATGGCCACTGGTCTTTTATAATATAAATGTCACCCTAATAAATTCAATAAAAATAATGTGCTGTAATCAGTTTGGCTCAGTGGATAGAGTCTCAATCTGCTGACTGAAAGGTCTCGGGTTCAATTCCAGTCAAGGGCATGTACCTTGGTTGCAGGCATATCCCCAGTGGGAGGTGTGCAGGAGGCAGCTGATCGATGTTTCTCTCTCATCAATGTTTCTAACTTTCTCTCTCTCTTGCTTTTTCCTTTCTTCTCTGTAAAAAAATGAATAAAATATACTTTTTAAAAAGTAATGTTCTTACTTCTCTTATATATATTGCCTAGGAAGGTCCATGCTTTTCTAAAGTGTTGCCAACATTTAGATTGGAAATATATGCATAACATTTGAGGATCAGCTGGGAGCAGAGCATGGTAGGAAGAGCTCTAGCATGGGAGTTAGGATCGCTCTGCTGGCATCTGGCTTTAACACATACTAGCTATGAAATTTGTTTTCCTCATCTCTATAATGGGGCAGATTACATTTATATGGATGACTTATCTGGATGAATAAATTAAATAAAATGCCATTGATGAGATACTTAGGATATAACAAGTCTTGGGTAGATGTGGTTCTACCTTCTTCCACATGCAATAAATTTCATAGCTAAGAATAAATCTATAAAAAAATAACTTGCTTTTATATATAAGCTTTTTACTTATAAATAAGTTAGAATATTTTTTTAAAAAATCACTTTTAAATGAATCTCACTCCTGAAGAATGAAGGAATCTAGTGTTTACACTTAAAACATAGATAACCTTATTTTCTCCATTAGGCCAACATTTTTAGCTTGATGGTAGAAAGAAGCTTTTTATTATACTAATTGTTTCTAAGATATCAATTGCTCATCGACATTTAAGAGTAATGTCTGCCTGTAAAAAGAGGATCTTCTTTTTTGTAAAATTAAGTCATTAATGATAGAAATTCTGGTAGTATAAGGTAAACTTAAAATTTTTTTAAACAATCTGCAGTGTATTATTTTATAAGGAATACTTCTTGGAACCTCTTAATACATTGCACATAAAAACCACTTGCTCCTCTGCCTTAGTTTTGTGTCTGCTATCTCCTCTTTTCTCCCCATTACCGGTCCCACCAACAGACCCACCCATACACATGTTCACACAAATTCACAGACCTGTGAACATGGACAATCAGTGTTGTAGGATGGTCAGGAGAGATTTTTGACAGGTGTGTTTGCTTATTAAATGTAGTGTTGATAGCTAACCATATATAACATCACTTTACTATTCGGATTTTTCTTAAGAAAAATGCTTCATCTCCTTACACCACCTGATCTTCAAAGAAAACAGGAGTCCAGTGTCCAGGCTGCTGTGAACCACCTGCCCTAGCAGTACTGGAACTTTTGCCTTTATAGTCTCAAGACAAAAAATAAGAGCCTTTGTCCTGAAAACCCTGGTGTTTGGACTATTTTTGGCCATATCTTCCCTGCCCTGCAGCTCTCTCAGCCAAGCCTTCCATTTGGCAGAGAGAGGCTGTCCCTGCTCATCTCTGTGTTACTGGCAGAGTCCTATTTGCCCCTGGCATCAGTGATGAAGGCAGTTGAGTACTTTGCATAACTTGGCCTGGTGTCAGTGTCACTGCAGTGACATTCTCTTTGCTGTAGAAAAAGCTTTCCTGCAATCCTTCCAAACTCCCACTATCAGTCTGTCCTAACAAGTCTCCCTGGAAAGCTTCTGTTTAGGAAGACACTTAGCTCCCAGCTCTAAAAGTACCCGTTTTTGTTAGTTTTCTCTCTTTTTCTTTATCATGTTAGCAGAAGAAGAGAAAGAGTTCAGCAAGTTTATCCTTCCCTAAACTGTACACTACTCTGAGTGTAATCAGATAATATTCATTACACAAAGTATTTCAAAGCTTCCTTTAGTGAGACTCTGGGCTACAATGCTGTCCATTGTTTACACTTTAATTAACTTCTGTTTTTCTGATTTATTTTTAAAAAGATGAAATAGCCTTGCACTTGGAATTGAATTATTGTAATTTGAAACTCTTCATACCTTTCTTGAAAACTTCAAAGTACAGCCAAGGTTGTTTATGTGCAGGAAATCAAATTTGCAAAACTATAACAGTGGCTTAATGGCTTAGGGTGGCTGCGTTGATGAGAAACAGTAATTGAGAAGCAACCCCCTTCACACCCAAAAGCTGATTCATTTAAAGCCATTCTCAACTGTAAATAGGTTTGCTGGCTCTGACCCAGTGGTTAGACATGGGCACGAGGTTTGCAGAATAAAATACCACCTCCTTCACATGGAAATCTTCAAAATAGAGTGAATAAAGAAGTTGGAGGAAAAGGGAAGGTGGCTGCCAACAGGAAGGCAGACTGCAAGATAATGAGTGAGTGACAGAACAAAGGGAGAGTGTGTGGTCACATGGGGAGTGTTGGGTGGTGAGTTGAGGGACAGCTAAACTCCAGGGGTCTGTGAAGGACTACTGGACGGGGTTGTCCTGACCTGGCAGCCTCCACTGCTAGTGGGATCCCTCCCGGAGTGACCGTCTCTGATGTGGAGACCACATCCTCTTGAAGGGGAGAGTGGATGTTATCAGAAGCCTGAAAATTCTGGGAATCTATAACTATAGCACCCAGTGAAGAGCTGTGAACCCAATAACACTGGTCTCCAAGTGATGCAATTCAGAGAAGCTCTATGCCCATCATGGAAAGGTCAGATTTTGCCTGGGACAAGGTGAGGTGCGTGATCCAGGCAGAAGAGAAAAACTCACACAGCAGGAGCTGGAGGACCTGGGGAAGTCTGCACCTAAAAAAATTGGGCGGCAGCTGGGGCTGGCAAGGGGATACACAGACCTGCTAACAGAAGGGAACTCTAAAAAGCAACCCATAGCTAAACTGAGCACAAAAGGACAGACCAAAAATGTTAAAAATGTGCTGGCTGCTTAGACCCAAGGGGAAAAAAGACTGCACAGACTTGTGCAGTATCACTTGAGTTCACACACTTAATCTGGCTCTTTTTCTCTCTCTCTTTTTTTTCCTCTTAAAATCTTTGCTTTTGATTACTAATCCCAATACATAGGATTACCCAATAGACACTCTAAGAGACTGCAGGGGAAAGTTGTTTGTGTGGAATCAGGAGATCAGAGTGGAGAATAACCATCAGAGAACCAGCTCTAGGCAGCCCATTTCTCCCAAACTGGTATTAAGTACCACAGGGAAAACAAAATCTAAACACTAGCTAGAGAGGACCTATAAACTTGGAAGTCAATCCAGAAACACTACCACCCAGGGATTGAATCACAAATTGACTCTTGTATAAACACAAATAAAGGAGTATAGGAAATAAAGATGTACTGCCTGTTTGAAAATCAGGACAGTGGTCTAAAACACTGAAGAGCAGTGGAATGCAGGGAACTTTAATACTGTCCTGACTAGTAAACAGGTGTGCCAAACAGAACAGTAGATGAACTGAATGACTGTTACTACTGCACATTTTTATTTTTATTTATTTTTTTATCTTTTACTTAAGAAAATAAATTTTTTCTATTTTTTCCTCACTTCATTTTGCCTTTTTAAATATTACATTTTTATTTTCAATCAGTATTATTACTACTACTACTTTATCTTTTTTTAATATCATTTTATTTTCTCTTTATTTTACTTTGGGATTAGTGTCCTACATTCTATTTTCATTTTTCCTTTAGCATCATTTTACTCTACCTCAACTTTACCTTTATGCCAACACTCTCTTCCTCAGTTTTCCCCTTTTGTTATCCTGTTTAATCATACCCTATTCCTGCTTTAGATTTTCCCTATTCCTTTTTTTTTTACCCCCTGTTAAAATTTCACCATACTTATATATCTAATTTCCAATTCCCTGCTCCAAGTTTATATATACCACTCTATTTCCTTTCTTCACTATCCAATTTTTTTTCTATCATTTTATTGTTGTTTGCTTGATTGTTGATTATATCATTTTTAATTCTTGTTTGTGAGACTGTTTTGCTTTTTACTTTTTTTTGTTTGGCTTTGCTTTTGTTTCTTTTTTTTCTTCTCTTTTCCCTTGTCTTGCTTGATATTCGTTTTTGTTGTTTGTAGTTTGCATTCATCTCTAGGTATTTGTTGCTGGCATTTGTTGGGATTAGTGGCAATTCTATTAAAGTTTTCTCCCCATGCAAACAGGTTGTTTTTTTTTTTTTTCCTCTTCTTTCTTATTCTCTTTTTTTTCTCTCACATTTTTTTCTCTTCAAAATTTCATTTTTTCACTATTTTTTTTCTTATTATTTCTTTCTTATCCTATGGTGGACACCTTTATGTGGGGTTTTAGTATCATGAATATATTTGTGTTCAGTGCCTAGTGTGTTGTGCCTTGTTGTGTTGTATTTTGTGCCTTTCAATCAACCCAGGAGAGAAAGAACTACATAACAAGACACCTGGAGAAGAGAGATCATGCTGATACAAAGAAGCACCCCGCATATGAAAGAAAAGCAGGCATCACCAGAAAAGAAAGTAAACTAAATGAAAGGAAGCAACCTGTCAGAAAAAATAATTCAAAGAAATAGTCATAAAATCATGAAAAGAATGGAAGATAAATTCAACAATATGTGTAAGAACCAAAAGGAAATGAGGAAGAATCAAGAAGAAATGAAAAATGGCATTGCTGCTATAAAGAACTCAATAAAAAGCATCAACAGTAGACTAGAAGGAGCAGAGAACCACATCAGTGAGCTAGAAGACAAGGTAGGAAAAAATACCCAAAGAGAGCAGCTTCCAGGAAAAAAAAAAAAAAAAAATTAAAAAGCAGGAGGAGAGCCTAAGGGAACTTTGGGAAAAACAAACAAATAAACAAAAAAACAATATCCACATAATTGGGGTGCCAGAAGGAGAGGAAACTGAGCAAGGAATAGAAAAACTGTTTGAAGAAATAAGGACAGAAAAATTCCCTGATATACGGAAGAAAAAAAACCCATACAAATCCAAGAAGCTCAGAGTCTCAGACAAAATGAACCCCAAAAGACCAACACCAAGACACATTATAATTAAATTGGCAAACAGCAATGACAAAGCAAGAATCATAAAAGTGGACAGAGATAGACAGAACATTACTTACAAAGGATTCCCCATTAGAATAACAACTGAATTATCAACAAAAAAACATCAGGCCAGAAGGGAATGAAATGAAATATAAGAAGTCATGCAAAGTAAGGGTCTGAATCCAAGGATACTGTACATAGCAAGGCTATCAATCAGCATTGAGGGTGAAATCAGGAACTTCACAGACAAGAAAGGACTAAGGGAGTTTATTACCAACAAACCAGCAATGGAAGAGATGCTAAAGGGTCTGCTATAAAAAGAAGAAATAGGAAGCAAAGAAGGAACATGGGGATAAAGAATAAAAATGGTGACAAATAAGTACCTATTGATAATAACTTTAAATGTAAATGGAATAAATGTCCCAATCCACAGACATAGGTGACAAATAAATACCTATCAATAATAATTTTAAATGTAAATGGAATAAATGTCCCAATCAAAATAAAACATGACCCATATATCTGCTGTTTACAGGAAACCTACCTCAGAAAAAAAGAAGCACACAGACTGAGGTTGAAGGGATAGAAAAAAGTTTTTCAGGCAAAAAAAAGTGAAAAAAATTGATGTAGCAATACTTATATCTGACAAATTAGATCTCAAAGTGAAGGACATAACAAGATATAAGGAAGGCCACTTCATAATACTAAAGGGAGCAATCTAACAAGAAGAAATAACTCTGGTAAACATATAAGCACACAATACAGGAGCACCCAATATATTAAAAATTTCCTGAAGAATATCAAGGGAGAAATTAATACCAATACAATCATAAAAAGGAAATTTAATACCCCAATATCACCACTGTACAAATCCTCTAAACAAAAAATTAGTAAATATACTTCAATCCTAAATGACTCACTAGACCAGATGGTATTAATTGACATCTTCAGAACATTTCATTCCAAAGTCACAGAATATACATTCTTTTCAAGTGTACATGGATCATTTCCAAGACAGGCTATATATTGGGTCATAGGCAAAATCTCTTTAAATTCAAGAAGATAGAAATCTTATCAAGCATCTTCTCAAAATCACAATGGCATAAAACTGGAAATCAACTACAATAAAAACAATCCAAAAAAATCAAACACATGGAGACTGAACAGTATGCTATTAAACAATGACTGGATTACCAGAGAGACCACAGAAGAAATGAAACATAATGGCATTAAACAACAATGAAAACACGCAGTCTTAAAAGGGATGTTCATAGCTCTACAAACACACTAGGGAAAAAAAGAAACAATGGTAATAATTTACCTAACCCTACAATCCAAAGAGTTATAAAAAGAGCAACAAGAAAAGCCCAGTGTTAGCAGAAGGAAGAAAATAATAAGGTCAGAGCAGAGATAAATAACATAGAGACAAAAAAAATACAAAAGATCAATAAAACCAAGAGCTGGTTCTTTGAAAGGATAAACAAGATTGATGAACCTCTAGCCAGGCTCACCAAGAAACAAAGAGAGAAAACCCAAATAAACAAAATCAGAAATGAAAGAGGTGAAATAACAATAGACCCCAAAGAAATACAAAGGGTTGTTAAAAAATACTATGAACAACTCTATTTCAAAAAACTAGATAACCTGGAGGAAATGAACATATTCCTAGAAAAATACAACCTTTCAAAATTCAATCAGGAAGAATCTAAACATCTCAATAGGCCCATAACTATGGAAGAAATTGAAGCTCTCATCATATAGCTTTCAGCAAACAAAAGCCTGGGGGCAGATGACTTCACAGGGACATTCTACCAAACATTCAAGGAACAATTAAAACCTATCCTCCTAAGACTATTCCAAAAATTTCAAGAGGAAGGAACACTTCCAAACTTATTCTATGAAGCCAGCATCACCCTAATATCAAAACCAGATACACACAACACAATGAATGAGAATTACAGGCCAATATTCCTCATGAGCATAGTGCCAAAATACTCAACAAAATTCTGGCAAATCGCATCCAGCAGTACATCAGAAACATCATATACAATGACCAAGTAGCATTTATCCCAGAGATGCAAGGATGGTACAATATCTGCAAATCAATAAATGTGATACTTCACATAAAAACAGAGATTAAAACCACATAGTCATATCAATTGATGCAGAAAAAGCATTTGACAAAATCCAACACATATTTTTGGTAAACTCTTAGCAGGGTGGGATTGGAAGTATCATACCTCAGCATAATAAAATCCATATGTTACAAACACTCAGCCAACATCATACTCAATGGGCAAAAATTAAAACCATTTCTAAGAACAGAAACAAGACAGGGATGTCCACTCTTACCATTCCTGTTTGACATAGTACTAGAAGTATTAGCCATTGCAATTAGACAAGAAGAAGAAATAAAAGGCATCCAAATTGGAAAAGAAGAAGTAAACCTGTCCTTATTTGCAGATGACATGATATTGTATATTAAAAACACTAAAGACTCCATCAAAAAACTATTAGACTTAATAAGTAAGTTTAGCAAGGTAGCAGGTTACAAAATTAATATCAATAAATCTATGGCATTTCTACACACCAATAATGAACTGACAGAAATAGAATGAAAAAGCAATCCCATTTAACATTGCACACACAAAAAAATTAAGATACCTAGGAATGAACTTAACTAAGGAGATAAAAGACATATACATGGAAAACTATGAGACAATGAAAAATGAGATAGTGGAAAACATAAACAGATGGAAGAACATACCATATTCATGGATTGATAGAATCAACATCATTAAAATGTCCATACTACCCAAAGCAATCTATAGATTCAATGCACTCCCCATTAAAATACCAATGGCATATTTCATAGACCTAGAAAGAAATCTCCAAAAATTCATCTGGAACAAAAAAAGACCCCGAATAGCCACAGCAATCCTGAGAAAGAAAAGTAGGAGGGATCTCAATACCAGATTTCAAGCTGTATTACAAAGACACTGTTCTCAAAACAGCCTCGTACTGGCACAAGAACAGACATATAGACCAATGGAATAGAATAGAGAATCCAGATATCAACCCAAACCACTATGCTCATTTAATATTTGACAAAGGAGACATGAACATACAATGGAGTCAAGACAGTCTCTTCAATAAATGGTGTTGGGAAAATTGGACAGATACCTGCAAAAAAATGAAACTAGTTCACCAACTATACCATACACAAAAATAAACTCAAAATGGATAAGGGACTTAAACATAAGATGGAAAACTATAAAAATACTAGAGGAATCCACAAGCACCAAAAATCTCAGACATATGCCAAAGCAATTTCTTCACTGATATCTCTTCCAGGGCAATGAAAATTAAAGAGAATATAGATAAATGGGACTACATCAAAATAAAAAGCTTTTGCACAGAAAAAAAAAAATGAACAGGACCAAAAGAAAGCCTACTGCATGGGAGAACTTATTTGCAAATATTATCACTGATAAAAGTTTAATCTCCAACATTTACAGGGAACTCATACAACTTAATAAAAGGAAGATAAATGATCAAATAAAAAATGGCGAACAGCCCTAAATAGAATCTTTTGGAAAGAAGACAGAAGGAAAGCCAAGAGACATAAAACATGCTCAAAGTCACTAATTATCCGAGAGATGCAAATCAAAAAGATAATGCATTATCATCTCACACCTGTCAGAATGGCTATTATCAACAAATCAACAAAAGTCAAGTACTGGTCAGGATGTGGAATTAAAGGAACCCTAGTGCACTGCTGGTGGGAACGCATACTGGTGCAGCCACTGTGGAGAACAGGATGGAGTTCCTCAAAAAAACTAAAAATGGAACTGCCATTTGACCCACTAATCCCACTTCTATGAATATATCCCAAGAAACTAGAAACAGCAATCAGAGAGGATATATGTACCTATGTTCAGAGCAGCACAATTCACCATAGCTAAAATTTTGAAACAGCTTAAATGCCCATCATCAGATGAGTAGATTAGAAAACTATGGTACATCTACACAATGAAATACTACACTGCTATAAAAAAAAGAAGGAATTCTTACCATTTCAGCAGCATGGATGGAATTGGAGAGCATTATGTTAAGTGAAATTAGCCAGGCAATGAAGAAAAATACCACATGATCTCACTTGTTTATGGAAAATAAAGAACATTAGAACCTGATGAACAAAAAGATAGATACAGAGGTAGTAATGCGTAGAACAGACTATCAAATTACAGTGGGAAGGCTGAGGAGTGTTGCGGGGGGCTAGGCTTGTATGCATGCATATAAGTACAAGACACTGAGGGGGTGGGATGAGGGCATATGACAGGGAGTAGGGAGTTGGGGGGAAAGTTAATGGGGGAAAAAGTGAGATATATGTACTACTATATGTAATACTTTAAACAATAAAAATAATATTAAAAAAAACACAGAAAACAAACAAAAAATAAGTTGGAGGGAGAATGAGAAAATATTTTGAGAATGAAAACAATACACCTGATAATGTGCAAAGAAAATGAATTTTATAACTCAACCAAGACAAATGTGGTCCATTCCAAAATAAAAGGCTACCACCTGTGGGATCTGTACTGGAAAGCTAAAGAAAGCTAACCACATTTTAGGCAACCTGAGAGGAATAATTACATCCTAGTGTAAGCATATCCTCTTTTCACAGTGACCAGACTCAGAAAAGAAAAGCACTAATTATTTCCCACTGTTATATGGCTATGAAGAAATAGCGAACTAGGAATGTCTGCATGGAAATCAAACATTCACAGCCTTCTCCAAAACTTTGTGTGAATAAGAATTTAATAAAACTATCTGTTCCCATGAACACAATGATTCCTGGTGAATATTCTGAAACTATTTTATAAAAAGAACCAAGTATTCAAAAGCCTTTAAGTTTGTTGCAAATGATGTGCTTACTACAATTAACCCAATGACTACATAGTTAGGGCCAGCCCACAACTTCCAAACACCCACACAGCTCCTCCAAACACTCAGGTAGCTAGCTGTGAAAGGGAGGACTCCAGACAGAAAATAAACTCTCCAAGCACCAAAGCATAAATTACCACACTCTAATCCTTAGTTGTTAAAAGAAACAGGTCCTCCGGAACAAAGCTTTTTTTGTAACACTAAAATATGTAATTCAGTGTCTTATGATTCTATAAAACTAAACCTTGATAGATGCGGTCAGACAGTTCTTCAGAATCTATTGCAGACCTTTAAACAATTAAGTTGTGATAGGTTGGTCTCTGTATAGTTTAGAATAACTGAAGAATTCTAGATAATGGGCTGCAGAAAATTTTAATATGCTGATTCTTTTTGGAGCTATAATAAAAGGAATGTTATAACTAAAGTGAGATATTGGGTTCTGGTCCTCACTGTCCTCCACTTATCTATGTGACCTTGTTAGGCCCGACTCGGCCTTAGTCCGCGGAAAGGGACGACGACCCCAAGTCAGACACTGGACACGGCTCTTGATGCAAACGCAAGAGGCTTTACTCGGGCGCAGCGCTCGGTCTCACAGCGAGCAGCTCAGTTGAGACTGCCAACTGGAGCCCCGGGCAAGGGAAGGATACAAGCTTTTAAAGGCAAAAAACCACACATCGGGTAGGGGTCACACATGGAGGGGGAAGGGGGGAACAAAGCTGCTAGGGAACTCCAAAGGGATCTGGGCTCCTTGATATGCAGCAATTATGCCTCTGGCTGAGAACAGTTTCACATTCCTGTTCCCAGCAAGGCAGCTTGTCCCCAGGTCATTCCCTAACTCTACATTTCTACATTCCCTCCTCTTCTCAGGGCTATGTTTCAATCTTGGAACTCAGAATCCTGTCTCCCCTTGTTGACTTAATGGTTGGTACCTTTGCTGTAACATTAAGACCTGTACTGCACTCACCTGGTCCCGAACGAAGGATACCAACCGGTTTATAATACAGGGCCCTAGGGTGAGGAGTAGAAGCAGAATTATTAATGGCCCTATAAGAGAGGAAACTAGGGTAGTCAACCAAGGGGAGTGACTAAACCAATTTTCAAACCATCCTTGTTGGCTCTCCCGATCTCTGGCTCTTTTCTCCAGCCTCTCTCTCAGCTTGGCCATGGAATCCTTGACTACTCCAGAGTGGTCTATATAGAAGCAACATTGTTCCTTCAGTGCAGCACAGAGCCCCCCTTCCTTCAAGAATAATAGATCTGAGCCCCTTCTGTTCTGGAGAACCATCTCAGAGAGAGAGGTAAGGGATTCTTCCAACTTAGTTATGGAGTGCTCTATACTCTTGAGGTCTTCATCAATTGCTATTCTCAGTTCCTCTGAATACTTGGGGGCCTGGATTAGAGCAGCTGTCCCCGTCCCTACCCCAGCTGCCACTCCCAGCCCCAGAAGAGTAGCTAGTGTGAGGGAGACTAGCTCCCTCTTTCTCCTGAGTGGGCCTGGGTGTGAGTCAAACTCTTCTTCAAAGACAGCTGCCTGATAGTATAGGACCCGGGGTATAATCTGAACCATTATGCAGAATTCACCAGAATTATTGAAGACCAGTCCTGATAAGCAAGGGGAAATTCCGGTATTGCATACCCACCACCCTTCTGTCGGAGGTTTCAGGTAGTAGTCGCCTCGCGGGAGGGCCTCAAGAGTTTGGTTACAATTCTTTTTCCAGCCTTTGGGAACTTTTCCAATACAGAGGCCCTGCCCTGATACCTCAGGTAGGGTGAGCTTTCGGTGCTCCCCCCAAGGACACTGGGTCGGGTCTGTGATGTTACTGTGATTTCCGAGGAAGGCTACTCCCTCATAGTAAGGAGGGCTAGCTGAAACACATAACCAGCAGGCCTCTGTCAAGGCCGGGTTGCTCTGGTTCAGGGTGCTGAAGGTCCCCTGAATAAGGGCTGAGGGTCCTCCCATCAGCTTCTGCTTCTGGGTGCTAGCCTGTCTGGTCCCCGAGACCCCGGGGGAGGACGGGGAAGTGGGTGCCGCCTTCGGGGTCGTGGGTACCACCCGTGGCTTTGGTAGGGGGTGCCGCGAATCTTGGACTGAAACAGGGGGAAAGACAAGTCCTGGGCCCAGGGGCTCAGGGGGGTCTATTGGTTCCTCCCTTAGTCGGATACTAAAAAGGACCCCATCGTCCTCCCCGGATTTGTAGAGCCTGAGCCCCCACCACATGCCAGCTAACCATTTGTGGAGGATAGATTTCTTTCTTCCCTCTAGTGTGAAAGTGATATTGAGGGGATTTATCCATCCCGTATATTGATGAGTTTTAGTCACATTTCTTTTTACCTGGATGAGTTCCCATCCGGGTGTACGTATCCACCCCCCAGTTCCTGTTGTCTCACAGCCCCAAATTCGGCAGTAATAATCATCATAAGGGCCCCCACAACTCTGGGCGAGGGTCTGCTTCTGCTCTTTAGGCCTACTGGTGGGCTCTGGGCAAACATAGAAGGGGAAGGTCTGCAGTTCTTGCCTACGCTCCTGGTTATTACAGTGGATACCTTTCAGCTTACTTCGTGGCCCTCTCCAAGCTGGGCGGAGGTCATAGGTTATGCCCGCGCCTGCTCTACTCTGTAGGAGGGTGATACTTCTGTGTTTCTTCCCTATCTCCCAGTTCCGGTTCCCCACTGCTAAGGCACAGATATCGGGAGTCAATGACGGCCACCAGGTCCCAGGGGGTCTTATATCAGTGACTTGATACACCACCTCCCTAGTTCCTGACAGAACCTGCCAAGTCAGTTTCTTGGGGGCATGGGGGTTACTGGGGGCCCGAGAGCTACTTATCGGGAGGAGGGCCAGAAGGAGCAGGACGCCGGCGGATGCGGAGTTTGAGGGGATTCTCAGCCGTTTCCACTGTCCATTCATCATCAGGCGGAGGTGCTGGTTTTGCGTGTGATGCGTGGATCCAGGAGGCGATGCCGTCAACCTTGAGGGCAGTGGGTGTTGTCAAGAGCACGAGGTGAGGTCCCTTCCACCGAGGTTCCAGGTTAGCGGTCCGATGGCGTCGGATGTAGACAAAGTCCCCGACCTGGAACTGATGCGGGACTTTGAGTTCTCCAGGGGCGTAGGCGGCTGCCAAAGGGGCCCACACGTCCTTTTGGACTGTCTCCAACGCCTTCAACCTGGCAAGCAGGGATTGAGGAACATGAGTCTCTGTTTGCATGGTCCAGGGGTCGGTGGTGAGCGGAGGCGGGGCCCCGAGGAGTATCTCAAAAGGAGTCAACCCCAAGGGCCCAGGTGTATTCCGGGCTCGGAATAAGGCAAAGGGAAGGAGGACTGTCCAGTCTGTTACGCCAGTCTCTAAGGATAATTTTGTCATAGCCTCTTTTAAGGTTCTATTCATTCTCTCTACCTGTCCTGAGCTTTGGGGCCTGTATGAACAATGTAATTTCCATTTGGTCCCCAACACCTTGGCAATTCCCTGACTTACCTGGGCGATGAATGCTGGCCCATTGTCTGAACCAATTACCTCTGGTACTCCGAACCGGGGGAAGATGTCCTCTATGATCTTCTTGGCCACGGTGGTTGCTGTCTCGTTCTTGGTTGGGAAGGCCTCAACCCATCCTGAAAAAGTGTCTATAAAAACTAAAAGGTACCTGTATCCGTATCGGGCTGGCTTGACTTCTGTGAAATCGACCTCCCAAAAACTTCCAGGCCGATTTCCTCTTTCTCTCTTTCCTCGAGAGACCTGTGAGGGGTAAGAGTTTACCAGCTGACATGCTTTGCAGCTGGCAACAGTCCTTTCAGCCAGGGAGGTGAGCTTTCGGATGGAGTACTCCAGGGCTCGGCAGGTGGTGCTGAGGTGCCTTGGGCCCAAATGGGTGAGGCGATGTAGCTGTTGTAGGTATACCTTTGCCATGCTCTCTGGAACCACTATTTTCCTTTCTGCCTTAACCCTCCATAGTCCATGCTTATCCTTGATGTATTTGCCAGGTTTTTTGGCCATCTCTCCCTCCTCTTCTGGGGAGTAAGAGAAGGTCTTAGGAGGATCCAAGGGGACTTTAGCCAGGGGCAGGATATTTAGCCCTAAGGCTGCCTGCCTTGCCTCAGCGTCTGCCTTTCTGTTTCCCTCAGCCACTTCCGAAGTCCCTTTCTGATGCCCTGGGCAGTGGATGATGGCAACCTCCTTCGGGGCATGGATAGCTTCTAGGAGGGAGAGAATCTCAGGCTTATTCTTAATCTCCCTTCCAGCCGAGGTGAGGAGTCCTCTCTGCCTGTAGATGGCCCCATGTACATGAGCAGTTGCAAAGGCGTACCTGCTGTCTGTATAGATATTGACCCGTTTTCCCTCAGCCAGCCGAAGAGCCTGTGTTAGAGCTATCAGTTCTGCCTTTTGTGCAGAGGTGCCTTCAGGCAAGCTGCTGGACCAGATTACTTCAGTTGCGCTGACTACCGCGGCTCCTGCCCTCCTCTTCCCGTCCGAGAGATAGCTGCTGCCATCTGTGAACCAGGTGAGAGGGGACCCGGGAAGGGGGGTATCTCTGAGGTCCCGCCGAGCTCCAGTCTCCTCGGCCAGGATCTTCTGACAGGAGTGCAGGACCTCCCTTTGCTCTGAGTCCGCCTCGGGCAGTAGGGATGCTGGGTTCAGAGTCACGGGAGCCCCGAATTGGACCCTTCCTTCGTCCAGTAAGAGACTCTGGTAGTGGGTCATTCTAGCATTTGACATCCACCTGTCCGGAGGTTGCCGGATGATGCTTTCCAGGGTGTGGGGCGCTATCACAGTCAGGTTCTGCCCCAATGTGAGTTTATCAGCATCTCTGACTAGCAGGGCTGTGGCTGCTATAGCACGGAGGCATGCCGGCCACCCTCGTGCCACTGCATCCAGTCTTTTGGACAAGTAGGCCACTGGTCTCTTCCAGGGCCCCAAGGTCTGCGTTAGAACCCCCCTGGCAATCCCCTTCCTCTCGTCTATGTAGAGGGTGAAGGGCTTGGTGACATCGGGGAGGGCCAACGCCGGGGCAGAAAGAAGGGCTTTCTTGATGTTGTCAAAAGCTTCCTGCTGGTCCGGGCCCCATTCAAACGGGTTCCCCTGCTTGGTGAGGGGGTAGAGGGGCTCAGCCAGGGTAGCGAACCCAGGGATCCAAAGTCTACAAAAAACCAGCAGTGCCCAAGAACTCCCGAACCTGACGGGGGGTCTGTGGCCGTGGGATCTGAGTCACAGTCCTTTTCCTCGCCTCCGTCAGCCACCTCTGCCCTCCCTCAATAGCATACCCCAAGTACGTCACCTTTCGTTGACAAAGCTGGGCTTTCTTGGCAGACACTCGGTACCCGAGGTGGGCAAGCTCTTGAAGGAGGGCTTCAGTGCCTGCCCTGCATTTTTCCTCCGTGGCCCCTGCTACCAAGAGGTCGTCGACGTACTGGAGGAGGGTGATCTCAGGGTGCTCCGCTCGGAAGGGGGCCAAGTCTTTATGAAGAGCTTCATCAAAGATGGTGGGTGAATTCTTGAATCCCTGTGGGAGTCTGGTCCAAGTTAATTGCCCTGTGGACCCCGTATCAGGGTCTCTCCACTCAAATGCGAAAATCCCCTGGCTGCTCGGGTGTAGTTGGAGGCAGAAGAAGGCATCCTTCAAGTCTAGCACTGAGTACCAGGTGTGGGTGGGCGGCAGAGTGCTCAGGAGGTTATAAGGGTTGGGTACCATGGGGTGGATGTCCTGTACCCTCTTATTGACCTCCCTCAAATCCTGAACAGGGCGATAGTCTGCAGTTCCGGGCTTCCTTACCGGGAGGAGTGGAGTATTCCAAGGTGAATGGCACCGTACTAGAATTCCCTTGTCCAGGAGCCGCTGGATGTGGGGCTTAATCCCTTCCCAAGCTGCCTTGGGTAAGGGGTACTGCCGCACGGCCATAGGGGTGGCTGATGCTTTCAGCTCAACCACCACTGGGGGTTGCTGGGTGGCCTTCCCCATGCCGGCGGTCTCTGCCCAGGCTCCCGGGACTCGGTTCACCCATCTGGCTAAATCCTCCGAAAACTCCGCTGAAGCCTTGGATTCGAACAGCCTATGTTCATCCTCGAGGTGGAGGGTGAGGAGGGTAACCGTCCCCGTCCCAGCCTGCTCTATGGTTGGCCCCTTCGGGGTGAAGGTGATCTGAGCCCCCATTTTGGTCAGTAAATCTCTCCCCAAAAGCGGGGCTGGGCACTCGGGGATCACGAGGAAAGAGTGGGTAACTATCCCAGTCCCAAGGTCTACTGTCCGCTTGGTGGTCCAGGGGTATTGCTCATTGCCGGTAGCCCCAATGACCCAAGAGGTTTTCTTAGATATTGGCCCTAGCGGAGTCTTCAAGACAGAGTATTGAGCTCCAGTGTCCACCAAAAACTCCACTGGTCTCCCCTCCACGTGGATGGTTACCCTGGGCTCAGGGAGGGGTTCCGAGCCCCGTCCTCCTCAGTCACTATCCTCGTGGAGGGCCAGAATCGGCCTGGCCTCCTTCTCCTTCCTCTGTCTCCTTGGGCACTCTCTTTTCCAGTGCCCTTTTTCTTTGCAGTAGGCACATTGGTCTTTATCAAGAGGGAGCCGATCGCCCAGGTTAGCCTGCCTACCTCTCCCTTTTCCTTCTGGTTTCTTTTCACCTACTACTGTTGCCAAGATGCGAGTGAGATTCTTTTCTTGCCTCTTCTCCCGTTTAAGTTCTCTTTCCTCCCTTTCCTTCTCTTTCCTCTGCTCTTTCTCCTCCTCTGTTTCCCTTTTATGATATACCTTCTCCGCCTCTTTAACGAGGTCCTGTAAGGTGAAGTCCTGTAATCCCTCAATCCGCTGTAACTTTCTTTTAATATCTAGAGCAGACTGCCCTATGAAGGCCATAGCTACTGAACCCCTCTGCTCTTCTGATGCCGGATCAAATGGGGTGTACCTCCTGAATGCCTCCATCAAGCGCTCGAGAAAGACAGAGGGGGGCTCAGTAGGACCCTGAAGAACCTCCCTTACCTTAGCCAAATTAGTGGGCCGCCGTGCGGCTCCCCTGAGGCCGGCCACTAGAGTCTGGCGGTAGACTGTCAGTCGCTCCCTACCTTCTGCCGTGTTGAAATCCCAGTCAGGTCGAGTTAAGGGAAAAGCAGCGTCCATCAGGTGAGGGAGCTGGGTGGGGCGTCCATCAGGACCAGGAGCATGCTTCCGAGCCTCAAGGAGGATCCGCTCCCTCTCTTCAGTGGTGAAGAGAGTCTGGAGGAGCTGCTGGCAGTCATCCCAAGTGGGCTGATGGGAAAACATGAGAGACTCCACCAGGGCAGTGAGCTTCTGGGGGTCCTCTGAAAAAGGAGGATGATTAGTCTTCCAATTATAGAGGTCAGCGGAGGAGAAGGGCCAATACTGGAGGGGTTGGAGGGGCGCCGAGCCCCCATCATCTGGCACTGGAGGCGGGGGTCCATAAGCACGCAGGGGACAAGCGATAGTAGAGTCAGGGGAAGGAGGCTGCCCCCGTCGGCTCCGCGTCCCCCGCGAAGGTCCTGACAGCGGGTCGAGAGGGAGGGCAGGCGCAGAAGGCTGAACAGGAGCAGGTGGACCGGGTGGAACACCAGGGACAGGCACAGGAACAGGTTGGGGAGCGAGCGGGGGAGTCGCATAAGGCGGTGGTGGTGAGTCGAGAAGGAGAAGGTCCGCCTGCGGGTCCGTCAGCGGCTTCTTTGCCGGTTCCTGTGGAGGCTGAAGGGTCAGAATTCGGGGGCCCTGTCCTTGTTTGGGGAGCCAGGGTCGCAACCAGCGGGGAGGATTCTGAGCCAGGTCCTGCCAGACAATAATATAAGGCTGTTGATCGGGATGTGAGCCCCGACCAGGCTGAAAGACAATGGACTTAACGGCAAAGATGATATCAAGATCGAAAGTACCCTCATAAGGCCAGCCGACATTAAGAGAGGGCCACTCCGCGGTACAGAACGTCTGCCAAGGGCCCTTCTTGACATTCACTGAAAGGTCGTATGCACGACCCTTCACGTCTCCCCAATTAGCCAGGGTCAGGGACAGAGGCGTACTCTTCCCTTGTCCCATGTTCGTTATATGTAGAGTTAAAATTAAGACAATTAAGAAGACACACGAGACACAAAACGGAAGGTATTTCTTCCACACCGTCAGAGACCGGGGCGGATCGTGCCGATCGCCCTCTCTTCCAAACAAACAAATGCCTGACCGAACCGAATAGGAGATTATCAGCCCTTCCTGATCATCTCCTGTCCCTGGGGCGTCCCCCAGGGTGGCAGTTTTATCCGATTCCACCGCTTTGGAACCGGAGGAGTCCGTCTCTCACGAGAGGAGTCTCCCCGCCAAACCAGAACCAGAACACTTTAGACACCAACAACCGGAGGAGTCCGTCTCTCACGAGAGGAGTCTCCCCGCCAAACCAGAACCAGAACACTTTAGACACCAACAATATTCACAGTATTCACTCACTCGCATTCACACAGGGGGCCCCCTTTTCTTACCTCCAAGACCGGTTCAGGTACCTGAGGGGTGGTCGCCCCGATCCCGGACGAGCCCCCAGGATGTTAGGCCCGACTCGGCCTTAGTCCGCGGAAAGGGACGACGACCCCAAGTCAGACACTGGACACGGCTCTTGATGCAAACGCAAGAGGCTTTACTCGGGCGCAGCGCTCGGTCTCACAGCGAGCAGCTCAGTTGAGACTGCCAACTGGAGCCCCGGGCAAGGGAAGGATACAAGCTTTTAAAGGCAAAAAACCACACATCGGGTAGGGGTCACACATGGAGGGGGAAGGGGGGAACAAAGCTGCTAGGGAACTCCAAAGGGATCTGGGCTCCTTGATATGCAGCAATTATGCCTCTGGCTGAGAACAGTTTCACATTCCTGTTCCCAGCAAGGCAGCTTGTCCCCAGGTCATTCCCTAACTCTACATTTCTACAACCTTGATTGAGTTTGTACAAACATTGGTGTTCTCATCTATAAAAACAAACTTTGCCATGGTTGATTGGCTCAGTTAATTGGAGCATCTTCTCATATACTAAAAAGTTGTGGGTTCAATTCCTGGTCAGGGTGTGGGAGCCCCTTCCACATCTCATGTGGTTCAGGATTCCTTCTCAGGGTTCAGTGTTCTGGAGAAGGCCACACACAAATGGAAAGAGCCTGGAAAAGAGTTAATTTGGGGAAATGGGGGGCCAGGCAGGAGTCCACCTCTAGTGAGAGGACTACTCTGCTCTGGCCTTTTGCCATCCCTTTTACTGAGGTTCTGAGATATTTCCATATCCTTTAGGCAGGGAATTCCAACAATAGACAGTCAGCAAGAATTTACATATGATTAACAGATGAAAGTTGCTTCAACTACCAATGTCTCAACTAAACAATGAGTGAATAGCTCCAACCATTCAAAGCAATTAAGATTGACCAGCCTTCCGGATTCCCTTTTCACATTTAACTACCGTGTTTCCCCGAAAATAAGACATCCTCTGAAAATAAGACCTATTTACAGGTTTCCTTCTGAGTGAAATATAAGGCATCCCCTGAAAATAAGGCCCCCCTAGGCTATTGCTAAACATGAGAGATTTGGTCCACTGATTCTGAAAGAAATGGAGTCACAAGAAATTCAACAGGAAATTCAGCAATTGGATTGTTATGATGATGTTCCAGAAGATGATGACATGATTGTCATTGAATAAATGAGTAAATTCTTGATACTGTAGGATTCACAGTTTGTCTGGTTTGTGTTGACCACTACCCTACTACCGTACTACCATACTGTATACAGGTAATACATTTCCTTTATTTTCATTTAACAATAAATTTGTACCGTATTCTTCTTCATGGAAAAATAAGACATCCCCTGAAAATAAGACCTAGTGCATCTTTGGGAGCAAACATTAATATAAGACACTGCCTTATTTTTAGGAAAACAGGGTATTAGTGACAATGTTTGATTTCCTGAATCAGGGCACATACCCAGGTTTCTAGTTAAATCCCCAGTAGGGTCCCAAACAGGAGGCAACTGACTGATGTTTCTCTCTCTATCAGTGACAGGACATTGTAAACTGAAAATGTACATACATCATGGTTTTGTGTTTATAGGGAACTTGGTTTCATAAAGATGATTTAAATTATTCTGCCATTGAAACTCGTACTATTACAGCTTAATTATGTAGAGAATGAAGAGAAACATATTTTTGAATGAGGAAATCTTTTGTTAGACTAAAAATTTTGGGGGGCCTATGTTACAGTTATATTAAGGACTAAGTTTGTCAATATTGATAAAATGATTATTGCAGGCACACAACTGTGTGATGGTAGGTGACAGCTTGTTTATTCACTTCTTAATGAAAAAAAAAAAAATACCATTGAAACCTGTAAAGAATTTTTGTGACTTTATTCGAGCCAAACTGTTAGACATATGCCGGGAAGCAGAACCTCAACGGATTGAGATAATTCTCAGAAGAATGGCGGGTTACATTTCTATTTATACACTGAAATCAAAGGAGGAACATAGGTGGATTACATGAAATTCATTGGTGATGGATTAAGGAAGCGGAAGAAAGCAAAGTGGTGGGAAACCCCTGGGATTGGATAAAAAGTAAAATGATGGACTCATACTTAGGTGAGTGCAGGAACAATTAACATGATAAAGAAGGAATTTGAAGTATCTGTCCTGGAGCCCACCACATTCAGTTGTGCCTCAAGGGCTCCAGAAAAAGGGAAGTTACAAGTTACCCAGACATCTCCTAGATATGTTATCTTAGAGGCAATTGGGCTCAGTAAAGAAGATCTAAGTTGATCTTTGTCAGGTGAAATATCGGTCTAGGACATGACTACCCACTATAACCTGTTTGTAGTTAGATATTTCATTTTCAAACCATCTTTTGTGGTTATTTTAGGTCTCCGAGTTTGCAAGACTGCAATGCAAGCCTCCCCTGAGCTTCTCAGGTTAGCATTTGGCTCTTTTCCTTCACACACTTTTGTTCTTTATATGTTGAATCTGAATGAGGTCATGCTTTCTCAGATAACATTATCTAAGATGATTTAGAAACTAGGATATCATGTCATAATTTATCATTTATGGTAGTTCTGAATAAAATAGTTTATTTTCATTTTTAGAATGATAAGTATATGTTTTAAATGAAGCATTAGCCTAGATAAAAATAACTGAATAAAATAAACAACTGCTTTCAAAGTTTAGCATGTATGTTTTGACAAATCTCAGAGGAAAGGAGGCTTGATGTGGGCTCACACTTTTTTAGCATACGATAGTGAACTCACCCTGAGTCACGGTTAGTGGAGCTTTTGAGTTCAGAGTTGTTATAGTTTTTGTTTTGTTTTTTAACCTATATTGCCTTTACAGCTATCAATTTTACATTGAAGTAAATAAGGCCATTGGATACATTTGGACATGGATTCTATGATTTGTATTTTTCCCCATATAAGAGTATTGGAAGAAATATCTCAAAATGAAACTATCATATGTAAAGCACTCAGAGAAATTAAATTTTCATTACAGGTACTTAAAGGGGTGCTTCTATCCCTGTTAAAGGCTAATGAGAAATCCATCCATGTCTCTTCTAAACCCCAGAGAATGCAGGTCCACAGGGGACAATCTCTAGAAAAGGGAAATAAAACAGAAGGAATTTTAGCTAGGAAACAAATGGGGATACCCATCACTACACAAATGACAGTAGGCACAGCCTGGTCCCAGCACAGAAATCAATCAAGCATATCAACTGCTTTCTGAAAGCAGAGCTAGGAACCTGGTCAAGAGAAGATAGGCATCAGGAGGAGGACATCTAGCAGAATTGAAAGAACTTTTCAAGATTGCTCCTAATCAGTGTGGAGCACTTTAACTGAATAAAATCTGAATCACATGGCCCAGGGAATGAGATCAAAAGTAATGACATTCAATGTGACTAGACCACCTTCTTACACCATATAAAAGAATATACTCAAAACAGATTAAATAATTAAATGTAAGACTTGGAACCATAAAAATCCTAAAAGAAAACATAAACTATTAAAATCTGTCACATTTCTTGTAACAATATTTTTTCTGATATTTCTCCCCAGGCATGGGAAACAAAGGAAAAAATAAGCAAATAGGACTACCTCAAACTAAGATGTCTATGCACAGCAAAGGAAACCATCAACAAAATAAAAGACACCCATTGAATGGGAGAATGAAACATCTGATAAATGAATATTTGCCAATGAAACATCTGATAAAAGGTTAGTAACCAAAATATATAAAGTATCCAAAATATATAAAGAACTTATACAACTCAACATCAAGAAGACAAACAATTCAATTAAAAAGTTGGCAAAGGACACAAATAGACATTTCTCTAAAGAGGAGATATGAAAAAATGCTCAGAATCATTAGTCATCAGAGCAATGCAAATTAAAATCAAAATGATATATCACTTCACACCTATCAGAATGACTATCATCAATACATAAACAAACAAGAAATATTGAAAATAATGTGGATGTTGGGATGCTGGTGGGTGAGGTATAATTAACCAGGAAACATATGCATTCTAGAGGCCCAGTGCACAAAATCATGCATGAGTAGGGTTCCTAGGACTAGCCTGCAATCAGGGCCATCTTCTGCTCACTCGCTAGTCCTCAGTCCTGAACCGCTGCCACACACCCTGGTTCTCCCTGGTTCCCCATTGGCCATCCAATGATCAGAGCCTGCAGGCCAGGAGAAGGGAGCAAGAGATATGCCTTCCACCTTCTTTCTAGTCCCCAGTCCCACCCTGCCACCACCCACCTCAGTTCTTTATGTTTCTCTGTTTGCCATCCAGCAAACAGAACATGTGGGCTAAAAGGAGGGACCTCATAGTGACTGGTCAGTTGTTCTGGTCTTTATACCATTATGGTCGCTGGCCTTTCATTATATAGCATATGTATAGCTCATAGACACAGACAATAGAGTGGTGAAGACCTTGGAAGGACAGGTGCAATGTGGAGGGTATAAATGGGAAAAACAAACAAACAAACAAATAAACAGGATATCTGTAATACTTTTAACAATAAATATAAATTTAATAATAATAATAATAATAATAATAAAGAAAAGAATGTCGAGAAAAGGGAACCCTAGTGCATTGTTGATGAGAATGCAGGCTGGTGCAGCTGCTGTAGTAGTGCTGTGTCTAGGCGTGTGGGTGAGGAGGTGCAATGCGGGAGGTCTCTCTGGCCTATGGTGACTACTGGGAGCCAACAGTGAGGTAGTGCACCACTCACTACAGGGCTGATAGGCAAGTGGTTTACTGTGTGGTTTCTGGGTGGTATCCAGGGGCAGTGTGGGTATTGGTGTGGCTGCGCTTCTGGCCTCTGCTGCTTCCTCCTTCAAGATGGTGAGTCCAGGACAGCCCATTTTTCCAGTCCCTGAGACTCTTGTGAGATCTAACTGTCCTTCACTCACCCAGCACCCACGACACATGTCCACAATCACCCCTCTCACTCATTTACTCACTCACACTCTCTCTGCTGTCCTGCTGGCCACATGTTGGGATCTGGTCTGAAGTAGTTTTGTTGAGAAATCAGCTGACAGCTTTATGGGAACTCCCTGGTAGGTAACTAATTGTTTCTTTCTTGCAGCCCTAAGATTCTCTCTTTGTCTTTAACCTTTGCCATTCTAATTTTGATGTCATGGTGTGGGTCTCTGAGTTCATCTTGATTAGGACTTTCTGTGCTTCCTGAAATTGTATGAATTTTCTTTCACCAGATTAGGGAATTTTTCTCTCACTATTTCTTCCAACACATTTTATATCCCTTGATCACTTTCTTCTCCTTACATTATCCTTATGACAAAGATGTTGTTATGTTTCATTTTGTCCCAATTTCCCCGTAAGCTATCCTCATGCTTTTAATATATATATTTTTTATTTTTATCACCTGTGTGGTGGGGTTTTTTTTATATTTTGTTGACCAAATCACTTATTCAATCCCCTGCTTCATCTAACCTACTTTTTATTCCTTTCACTGTATTCTTGGTGCTAATCTTCAGTTTTGACTGGTTATTTTTCATGTTTTCTGTCATTTTTCATGTTGTTGTAGTTCTAAGTTCTCTGAGCATCTTTATAACCATTACTGTGAAATCTATATATGATAATTTGCTTGCCTGCATTTCATTTAACTCTTTTTCTGGAAATTACTGCCCTTCTTTCAGTTGGGGCTGGTTTCTTTGCCTCCCCATTTTGGCCTATGGATCTTTGTGTTTGTTTTTATGTATTTGATAGATCTGCTTTGACTCCCAGTTTTCGTGGGGTAGCCTTATTTGGTATGTATTCTCTGGAACTCCATGATGCAGTTTCCTTGATCTACTAAACTAGGTGTTCTGGAAATATCCCTTGTATAGGTTATGTAGGCCCTCCTTTTGTAACTGGGTATGTATTTTTCTTGGCCTGATGTGGGTGAGTTCAACCCTCTGGCTGGGTGATTGAGAAACTTTGAAGCATCATCTTATATAAAAACTGCTGTTTGAAATTTTAACCCTGCTATTTGGCTTCTGTAAATTCTTGCTAAGACTATTCCCACTTCAGAGAGGCCATTAAACCTTCCCCAGACAAGGTTTTCAGTGCTGGCGCCAGGGCAGGTCTCTGGTTGAAGTCTCAAGGCCCAAGTACATACAGGCTTTTTAAGAACTTGCAAAAGGGGCCAGAAATACTTCATATTATGAAGACAAATGGGATAAAAACATATAAATAGTGAAAATTCCTGCATGTCGGGGTCCAGAATTTGAGAGACATTTTCCTCTGGACCCACACATAATAAATGTAACTCCATCTGTCCAAGTATTGCTTGGTTCTTCTTCAGTTTTATGTAACATTATTGGTTCCCTGAACTGAGGAACAGCTGTGGTTGGCCTTTTTGGCCTCCAGTGAATGGGCCAGGTTTGGAGTCTGGGGGAGATGGATAGGCCTCTGGGAGGTGCTGCTCCGGTGATTTAGCAGAATTGAAATGGGAGACTCCGTTGCTCCCGGACCTCAGCCCAGGACCTGACCAGCATCTGGAGAGAGTGGACGAGCACTTCTGGACCTGTCCACAGAATCTGTAAGATAGGGGCCCCGTTAGTTCAGCCCACTCCAAGTGAGTGGAAGAGGGAGCTTGATCACCTTCCCAGAGGCCATAGAGCTTCCTCAGGAAAATTAAGAATCAAGAAACTCTGAGTAAATATCTTGTAGAAATCAAAAACGTGGACTAGCTAGTATATAAATGTGTGACTCTGGGTTTGTTATCTCTTTCTATTGCTTAATTTGTTTAAAGATAGGGCAGACCTGCTGTGATGGTCTGCAAATGTCTTAAGCAGTGTTGCTGAGTTATTTTTCTCAGAGATGTTTGCTCTCTATCACAGTGTGAGGGAATCAGCCCATTTAGCTAATAAAAATTTCTCTCTAATTTTGTATAAGTAAGAGTTTCAGTTTGGTCTGATTTGTGGATTTGCTATACTAAATTGAAATTTTAAAGTCCTAAGGTTAATTTAAAGGTATAAATTTGTGATATTTAAAAGAACAAAAAAGTTTTATTTATGGCTTTCTTACCTCTTTTGGTGGTTGGAGACTTCCAGGAACAGGGCTTACAGTTCCACAGGGCAGAGAGATTTACAGGCCCTGTCCCTGCCTGTGACATCATAGACCAACATGGAACTAAGGCTGAAGTTATTATTAACTATCTATGGACCAAGTTAACCCTAGTTATATGTCTTGTGTGGTCTCTTATCTTTATGGTTATGTGTTTTGTTTGACTTGTTTCCAGTTATTTATTAGGATCCTCATTAGGACATAACCTGGTCTTTCCCTTCCTCTCTCATCCTGATTCTAATAGCATCTGTAACTGGATTAAAGATATTTTCTTTCAGGAGGCCATCCAGGCTTTCAGTTTGCAAGAAATCTTCCTACACATCCTTATCCTCATCTGCCATCTTTCCAGGCTGACTAAGAGTCATTTTCTCCACAGGTTGGATGTCAGCCTTCGAAAGGGAAGACTACTACAGTGGTAGTCTATAGTTTTCTCTAAAACTCCCACTGTTTCTATTTCTCCCCTTTGTAGGAATTGTCTTCCTCTGAATCACAATCAGAAAGGGAGACAAGCAACTTGACTGGGGGACAGGGTAGGAGGGGGTAGTTGAAGAAATCAAGAGTGGTAAAGGATGAGGATTTAAAATCCTCTGGGAGTCTAGGGCTTAGAGTAAAAATCTATGAGGGAAAACAATGGTTACAGAAAGAAAAAAAGTATCCTTAAATGTAAAAAGCATGGTTATAAAGGATCTCAGATGGCTTGCCTTATTTTTCCTGCTAAGGACAAGTAAATGGTTAATGCAGAAAAGGGGATGAGGGTTGTCAGCAGTTAATTATAAAGCTGGGATAGATAGGTTTTTGTTTATTTTTACTGGCTGAAGACCACTCTGCTGGCATAGGGGTATGGTCCAGGTGTCTTATCAGAACTTTACTAGATTTAAGGTTGCAAGTTTTCTGCAAGCATAATTAATCTAGCTGCCCTGGTGATTTAAAACTGGTTTTTAGGCATACTCAGCCCCCAAGAGCCATATGAAAGGAGATGAGGAGAGCTGGATGCTCGAGCTGCCTGCAGTAGCCCTGGAAGAACCAGCAGCAGCAGCAAGAAAAGCAGGAGAGAGCAGACATTTACCTGACACTAGAGCTACCCTGCAGCAGCCCAGTGAGTAATGAGTGTTTTACAGCAAACAATACAAGACTTAGCCTTGTATTGGCTGCAGCAGTTAAACCAGAAGCCAGTGACTGCTACTAGCCTTCCTGTAGCCCCAGGAATAGAGCAGCAGGCCCTGGATCTGTGAGAGCAGCAGATAGAGCTAGTGAAAGCTCCCTGTTTGCAAATGTACTGAAAGGGTTCAGTAACTGTTGCTGCTGGAAGAGGAGGGGCTGAGATCCCCTTCCAGTGCACTCCTTGGGGAGAGGCCTGGTCACTGCTCTGCCACAAAAGGGACTGACAGGAAGACAAGGGGCCTAATACCTAAGCCACTGCCATGGAAACATTTTTGCAATATGCAAAACTGTTTCTAACTGCAACTTTGGCTGTTTTGGACTGGCAGCTTAAAAGTCAAAGAGCAAAGGAAAGGTACTCTCCCTAGACTGGGGAGCCTTCAGGACTTTGAGAATCTCCAAGAGAGGAGGTGTCTGACTGAAGGATGGCAGAAATCCTATTGGGTTGGAAGGACCTAAGACCACAAGTTAAACTCATAAATTACGGCTTTCTAGGCAGATGTCCAAGCCCAGATATGTAGAGGTTAAGCTGCCTGTTTACAGTAAAACAACTTTCTCCCATGCCAGAATAAAATATAGGGAAATTAGACAGGCTGTGTTTGTGGCTAGAAAGAAGAACTGGCCATCATGCACAGCCCTGATAGTGACCTGCAGAAAACTGTGTAATAGATTTAGATGATGCCTGCAACTTCATGGACATGACTTCAGAAAGACAAGGACAATTTTGCTTTATGTGGGAAAGTCAAGAAGAGACTTTAGTAACCTCCCTAAAATATTTGTATAGCCCTATCATATGTCATATATGGTAACAGAAGATTTGGCTACCTTAGGTGGCCTATAGTGCCAATGTTACTGTCTTGCAGGCCTATGTGACCATGCTCATGTCAGGGGTGGCACAAACCTCAACTTTAGGAAACTGGGGAAAGCCTGTTTGGAACAGAGAGAAGTAGTGATTACCAGCACTTTGTTACATAAATTACAGACCCTATGAGGTCCTGTGACATATGAGACCCTGTAAAGCAATAAAGCTCCCTTAGTCTTTTCTCATAGGGCATGTCACCCCTCCCAGAGACCATATGAAAATTTAAGGACAAGTTAAGTAGAGAGAACACTACTACAAGGACAGCTATAATTGTCTACTTGAATATAGACATATTTTTAATTCCTCCTTGTCATTTGAGGACAGTTAGTTATATTACTCTGAAGAATCCATAGGAAGGACTGACAAGGAAAATCATAAGATACTAGAGCAGGTAAGTATATTTTTCTCCTTATATAATTTTTCTGGAATTTAGCAATGCTTAATAAGTCATGGCAATATATTTCTCTGCATAAATTCAATAAGACAGGTTTCTAATAGTGGTTTTATTGACCAGAAACTTGGACTGGAGTATCATGTTTTAAAGAACTGTGCCTGAACTTTGAAGACTTGAAGCCAATAAGAGTGCCATGGAGAAAGTCTGTTATTCTGCTTGGTATCCCTGAAAATGGCTGGTGCTGGAGCATCAGACCCATACCCTACCATCACTGGCAGTTGGTCAGAGTAAAAGGGGAGCAATAAGGGCGCCTCTGTGTCCCTGTAGGACCCCCACACACTCTAGGCTGAGACAAGTAGGAGGGCTACTGAGATGGGCCTTAAAACTTAGGGTGTGGGCCCAGGTGAAGTCGCTGCAGGTGAGGTATTTACCTAACTCAGCAGATACTACAGGCAGGCTAGAAGGCAGCTGGATCGCTTGGATTCCCAGCCCTACAGGGCAAAATAAGATTCAATCATGAAATTCTGGCAAAGGTAGTTAGTTACCATTTTTGTTGTGTTTATGCAAACAATCAGGTCATGTTAAATCTCTATTTAATTTAAATACAAATAGGTAAGTTGTTCTTAATCTGTGTCTTTTGATAAACATAGAAATAATTTTGAGGAGAAAAATTCTATTTCAATAGAGGTTATTAAAACTGAAATGTTTTCTTTACCTTCGACTGGACCATTTGTTACAGTTTGTCTCTGCCAGATCACAAGCCCATCTCCTTCTGTGCCCAGGCCTCATCGTCCCTTTGATAGACAGCAAGAATCTCTTGGCTCTGAGAGAAAACTCCGTCCCTCCTCAGCACAAAACAGCTACAGAAGAAATTCAACATTTCATTTTCCCTAAAAGAATTCAGAGCTAGGATCCTTGAGGTAATATATTAGGCAATTAGAAAGACATGAGCAGAGCAGGGACGATGGGCCAACTAGCACTACAGGATGTTACTAAGTCTTTCCACCTCTATGTATGTGAGACAAGGGGCATAGGCAAAGAGGTACTCACCAAAGTCTCAGCCCCTAGAAAAGCTGGTAGCCTATTTGTCCAAAAGACTTGAACCCTTTGCATTTGGGTGACCTACTTTCCTCTTAGCGGTAGCAGCCACAGCTATGTTTATTGAAAAAGCATATAAGTTAACCGTAGGGCAGTGACTAATCCTAACTGCCCCACCTGAAGTCGAGGTTTTACTCCAGAACATACTTGAGCACTGGATGTCAAACACTTGAGTTACCCAGTTTCAGGCTCTCTGGTAGACAAAAATAAAATCAGTAACAGCCAAAACCGGTTTGGCTCAGTGGATAGAGCTTCAGCCTGTGGACTGAAAAGTCCCAGGTTCGATTCCGGTCAAGGGCATGTACCTTGGTTGTGGGCACATCCCTAGGGAGGTGTGCAGGAGGCAGCTGATCGATGTCTCTCTCTCATCGATGTTTCTAACTATCTATCCTTCTCCCTTCCTCTCTGTAAAAAAAAAAAAAATCAATAAAATATAAAAAAAAAAAAATCAGTAACAATTTATACTGATAGTATGTATGCATTTACAACAAGGCAAGGGTTCTCCACAGAAGCAAAAGGGAACCAGGCCACAGATGAAGCTGCCTGGGAGGCTTCCCTAAAACCAGTGGGGCCTCTAAAGATTTTAGTGACTCTTCCAGATCCTGACCTACCCAATCTAGAAAAGCTAAAATCCATAACCAGTCTTTATTTAAGTTCTTACAGGCTTTACAGTCTACCCAGGAAGCATCTGAGATGCTCGGCCTGTACCAACTTCTGCTCTGGTTCATTCCTTCCACTCTGATGACTCTGTTTGGGTAAAGGTATTTGCCATTCAAGAACTGATTTCTACCTGAAAAGGACCACCTCCACGGCATTCAAGGTCAACAGAATCCCAATGTGGCTTCATCACAGCTGGCTTAAGACAGCCCAGAAAAAAATTGAGAGTGCAGGACTTTTCAGACTCTCTAAAGATTACTCCTGGCCCGCATTTCTGGCCCTTATTTAACAATCAGGCCCACTAACTTTATTAGGCAGAAAATTAAGAGTATAGTCCTTAGGTGTAAATATAACAACAATGACTAATAGTCAATGATTTGACTCATGTACATAAAACCAGTGCGGAATGAAGCATCCATCTTACATAAAAACTGCTGTTTGAAATTTTAACCCTGCTATTTGGCTCCTGTAAATTCTTGCTTGCTAGGACTACTCCCACTTCAGAGGCCATTAAACCTTCCCCAGACAAGGTTTCCAGTGCTGGCTCCAGGGCAGGTCTCTGGTTGAGGTCTCAAGGCCCCAGTACATACAGGTTCTTTAAGAACTTGCAAAAGGGGCTGGGAACACTTCATATTTGGAGACAAAGAAGGTAAAAACATATAAATAGTGAAAATCCCTGCATGTTGGGGCCCAGAATTTGAGAGACATTTTCCTCTGGACCCGCACGTAATAAATGTAACTCCATCTGTCTAAGTATTGCTTGGTTCTTCTCTGGTTTTTGGTAACAGCTCAACCCTGACCACTCATTCCAGCTGCTTTTCAAGCGTCATCTTGAGGTGCCTTATTGGGCTTAGTAGTACAGTCTTTCAGATGACTTGAGCTTCATAATCTAGGATTGTCTCTTTTGTTTTACTAGTAGCTCTGTGCATAAATATATGTGCCAGTAGCTTGCTGATGCCCTCCAGTAACTCTCCATTTGCTGCCCCACCCCTCTGTAGTTTCTTCCATCCTCTCTCATAGTTTGCTGCCCTGCCTCCTCCTGTAGCTCTTTACCGCTTGCTTGTAGTCAGTAACTTGCTGCTGCCTCCTGTAGCTCCCCCTCCCCCCATTCCCCTCTCCCCCAACCTGTAACTCTCTGCGACCCACTTGTAGCTTACTTCCCCACTCTCCTGCTGATTCCTGAAGGCATAACAACCATTTGCATATTACATCTTTATTATATAGGATGATCATCCTCTGTTCTAGTTGAGGCTTGATTGTTGTTGGCCCTTTTGTTGCTGGAGTTAACATATAAGGCTGCATGACTATGGAGGTAAACCTTGATATTAATATAAGAGATGTTGTGCAAGGGTTATGCCTCTAGGCAGGGTTATTCCTAACAGGGTCTGGTGCCTCCCAGGATTCCCCTTTGGGTGTGGAAATTCTGTGGCTTAATTGGGATAATCTCTGGTGTGGTCTGAAGCCCACCTCTGTTTGTCTTGGTTCTGGGTCCACAGGGGTGGGTTTCAAGTACATGGTACATGTCACTGTCAGTCACTGTGTATGCATCTACATGACCTGCATGTCAGTGAGAGAGGCCAATTTGTGTGAAAGGGATGACTTCTTCCAGCTTAAAGCATGTGAGGGAGGGTGGGGAAGGATAGACTGTGATGGGACCAAAACTATCTGTTGCCTCCTCCTGTCAACTACTTTTCCCCCTATGAGGTTTCACTCAATGAGGGAAAATTGTTACCAGCTTCAAAACCAAACAACCTCAGTCTCTGCCAGAGTTTTCAACTCTAGTTCTTACTGACAGTGTTTATTGCAGTTTCAGGTTGGATAGCCACCAGCCATCTCCTTTACAGGAACAACTTCATTCACCCAGGGTTTTAGGGAAAAGGTCAAAAGAGTCTCATATTGAGGATGATGCTGGTCTAGTCTGATGGAGGAGTATAAGCACTTTCTTCAGGTTCCAGATAATAGTCTCCAAAGTTCTCATACTTTGAATGTCCCCATTCTGAGCTGCTCTCCCTTCCCACATGGAACTGTGCCCAGCAGGTGTATCCAGAACTTGGCAGGTTTGATCCAAATAGTCTCCTGTTATGGGTTGTACCTGTAACTTCTAGAAGGATGTGGGTGGGGGGAGCACTGACTCTTTTTCCCGGGGAAGCAAGAGCTGAATTCATAAGGGAGCTCTGATCCACTTCTCTACAATGCAGCCATAGAACCCAGCACTTGCCCATCCTAGACAGAAGCCTTTATAGCTCCACTCAGGCTCTGGGCCAAAATTCTGGCTGACCCATGCCATCAAACCCAGGATTACAGGCTGAAAAATCCTAGTCTTTGGCTGTTCCCCTGTGCCATCACATGTAGCAAGATAGGGCAGGCCAAGCAGCTCAATATGTGTAGGGAGGGGCACTGATCATGCCCTCAAGGTAGGTTTCTCCCCAACAAGCCACATAGTTAAGTCACTTATTACATCTTTGCTTAAAGATTTTCCAGAGAACAGATGGCTCATCTAAGTTAATATTGGTGTAGCCAAAAAAACCTCTCTGAAAAACCCAAATATGGCAGCCTGGTTTCTCCAGCAGTCTGAATCTAGAGCAAACTCTCTAGGCTGGTGCTGCAATAATAGGAGTGCTCCTTCCCTGAGACTGTGTGGTTTGTCTCTCCCAGATGGACAGAACACCCACTGATTCCCACTGCCCAGTGCTACACAGGCTTGTGTTGCTCTGGGTTGGGGATCCCTGCATGGGGTTGTGACTCCACACTACCAGGTGGAGGAAGTTTTGCCACTGTGATATTCCTCCAGCTTCCCAGCTGCCCATACATAAAAGGCTCTCCTTTTCCATTCTCTGTCCATCTTACCTGTCTCTACATAGGTTTTTCTGTGCTCCTAGATTATATTTCAGACTAGAGGCCCAGTGCATGAAACTTGTACATGGGGTGGGAGGTATCCATTAGCCCAGCCTGCACCCTCTCCAATCTGGGACCCCTCAAGGAATGTCTGACTGCCAGTTTAGGCCTGATTCCAGTGAGATCAGGCCTAAACAGGCAGTTGGACATCCCTCTCACAATCCAGGACTACTGGCTCCCAACTGATCACCTACCTGCTTGCCTAATTGCCCCTAACCACTTCTGCCTGCCAGCCTGATCACCCGCTAACAATTCTGCTGCCAGCCTGATTGATGCCTAACTGCTCCCCTGCTGGCCTGATTGCCTCAAACTGCCCTCTCCTTTGGCTTGGTCACCCCTAATTGTCCTCCCTGGCATGCTTGGTTGCCCCCAACTGCCCTCTCCTGCTGGCCCAGTCACCCTTAATTGCCCTCCCATGCCAGCCTGGTCCCCCAAAACTGCCCTGCTCTGCAGGCCTGGTCCCCCCCCCACCCTACTGCCTTCCCCTGCAGGCCTGGTCCACCTCAACCACCCTCCCTTTCAGGCCTGGCCCTCCCCTGCTGGCCGCTGACCATCTTTTGGTGGCCATCTTGTGTCCACATTGGGGCAGCCATCTTTGACCACATAGGGGTGACCATCTTGTATGTTGGAGTAATGGACAATTTGCATATCACCTCTTTATTATATAGGATTAGCTATACTTCAATTAGTTTTTCAAGTTGATTGCTCTGTAAATCTGGTTTGAATCTGGAAGCAAGTGGATGAAGCAGCTTCCAGTGACTCTGCACCCATCTTAAAATCAAAATGAATTTTCAATCCTTCATACTGGGCTCAAACTCCCAGTTTCCATGCCTGAAATAAAGCCAATCTCCTCACTGTTTTTTTCTTTTTTTTGAAGCCAAAATTTTATTATTAAAGTAACAGAATTATGTCAAATGTATATGACAAATGTATATAAAATGTTTTCTAAATTATTATCTTAACTTTCTATATCCCTCTCTTCACATAAAAAGCAGATCAGTGCATACTATTAATCATTAGTCTAACATATATCATTGTTGACCAAGGCAGAGAAATTTCATAGAATAGTGTGCTACTGTACTGTTAAGGCAATGTGTGAAACTATTTTATTTTATTAAGGATTTTAGTACTCACTTTTAAATACTATTATACCATTTGTATGATTTAGGTAATTGCAACCTGAATATCCATTGATAGATGTATGTATAAAGAAAATATTGCTTATGCATAAAATGAAATATTCTTCACCTTTAAAAAGGAAGGAAATCCTGTCATTTGCAACAACATGAATGAACCTGGAAGTCATTAGACTAGTTAAAATAAACCAGATGCAGAAGGACAAATACTAACTGGTATAACTTATATGGTGAATTTAAAATAGTCAAACTCATGAAAGTAGATAGTAGACTTTTTTTTTCCTTTCAATTAACTAGCATATCTGGAGAATTTGACCAATAGGATTGGTATTTTCTAGTTTAGACTCATATTTTATATATGAGTATTATACAAATAAAATAAATATTAAAGTTTTCATAAGTTTTCATAAGTTAGAAATCATTTATTCCAAGGTACAGCACTAAGAGTATTTTAAAAAGTAATTTTTAACATTTGCTTTTGGAACAATGAATTTCCTTTTAGGAAATGAGTGCTACCTTGGCATCATGCATTATAAAAATAGTACAAACTCCATATTCTCCATCTTCCTAGTGACAGGCATACTTGGGCTGGAGGCTGTGTACATCTGGATCTCCATTCCCTTCTCTATTATGTTCTTCATTACCTTGGTGGGCAACATGACCATCATTGCAATTATCTGGCGAGAACAGACCCTCCACATGCCTATATACCTCTTCTTTGCCATGCTAGCAACCTCTAATCTGGGTCTGTCCCCCTTTACCTTCCTCACAATGCTGAGGATCTTCTGGCTAGATGCTCACAAGATCACCTTCTCAGTTTGCTTTACCCAAGTGTTTTTTTTTTAAAATATCCAAGTGTTTTTTATCCACACCTTCTAGGATATTGAGTTAACTGTCATACTGGCAATTATTTTTTGATTGCTATGTGGCCTTTTTTTTTTTTCTTCTGACATGGAATTTTTAAAATTTCTTTATTGATTAAGGTGTTACATATGTGTCCTTATTCTCCAATTACCCCCTTCCCTTTACTCAAGCCTTCAACCCCCCCCCACCCCCACCGCAGGGCTGTGAGGGCTTGAGTAAAGGGCTTTGTGTCTATTGGTTAGGCTTCTATGCATGCATACAAGTCCTTTGGTTGATCTCTTTCCCCTACCCCTACCTTTTCCTACCTTGCCTCTGAGGTTTGATGGTCTGATGTTTCTCTGTCTCTGGATGTTTTTGTTCATCAGTATATGTTGTTCATCATATTCCATAAATTAGTGATATCATGTTATATTTTTCTTTCTCTGACTGGCTTATTTCACTTAGCATAATGCTCTCCAGTTCCATCCATGCTGTTGCACATCTTTTTTACTGTAGCATACTATCAGAGCAGAAATAAATGACACAGAGACAAAAACAAAACAAAACAAAACACACACACACACACACACACACACACACACAAAAGATTAATGAAAACAAGAGCTAGTCCTTTAAAAGGATAAACAAGATTGATTAACCTCTATCCAGGCTCAACAAGAGGCAAAGAAGAATGACCCAAATAAACAAAATCAGAAATGAAAGAGGTGAAATAATAGCAGACCCCACAGAAATACAAAGGATTATTAAAAAATACTATGAACAACTCTATTCTAACAGACTAGACAACCTGGAGGAAATGGACATATTCCTAAAAAAATACAACCTTCCAAAACTCAATCAGGAGGATTCTAAAAATCTCAATAGGCCAATATGATGGAAGAAATTGGAGCAGTCATCAAAAAGCTTCCAGCAAACAAAAGCCTTGGGCCAGATGGTTTCACCGGGGAGTTTTACCAAACACTCGGGAAGAACTAAAACATATACTCCTTAGACTATTCCAAAAAATTCAAGAGGAAGGAACACTTCCAAGCTCATTTGATGAAGCCAGCATTGCCCTAATACCAAAACCAGTTAAAGACAACACTATGAAAGATAATTATAGGCCAATATCCCACATGAACATAGATGCTAAAATCCTCAACAAAATGCTAGCAAATCGGCCCCAGCAGTACATCAGAAACATTATACATCATAACCAAGTAGGATTTAACCCGCTGATGCAAAGAAGGTATAATACACACAAATCAATAAATGTGATTCATCACATAAACAAATTGAGAGATAAAAATCACATAGTCATATTAATTAACGGAGAAAAAGCATTTGACAAAATCCAACATCCTTTCTTGATAAAAACTCTCAACAAGGTGGGAATAGAAGGATCATACTTCAACATGGTAAAAGCCATATATGACAAGCCCACAGCCAACATCATTCTCAATGGGCAAAAACTAAAACCATTTCCCCTACGAACAGGAATGAGACAGGAATGCCCACTCTCACCACTCCTGTTCAACATAATACAGGAAGTACCAACCATTGGGATCATACAAGAAGAAGAAATAAAAGGCATCCAAATTAGAAAAGAAGAAGTAATGTTGTCCCTATTTGCAGATGACATGATACTATACATAGAAACCCTAAAGACTCCATCAAAAATTATTAGACTTAATAAATGTATTCAGCAATGTAGCAGGATACAAAGTAAACACCAATAAATCTATGGCATTTCCATATACCAATAATGAAATTAAAGAAAGAGAGACTAAAAAGGCAATCCCATTTACCAATGCACCAAAAAATTAAGATACCTAGGAATTAACTTAACTAAGAAGGTAAAAGACCTATTCATGGAAAACTACAGGACACTGAAAAAAAGCGATAGGGAAGAACATACCATGTACATGGATTGGTAGAATCAACAGAATCAAAATGTCCATACTTACCAAAAGCCATTTATAGAGCCAATGCACTCCCCATTAAAATACTAACAGCATATTTCACAAACCTAGAAATAACTTTCCAAAAATTTATCTGAAATTAAAAAGTCCCCATATAGCTGCAGCAATCTTGAGAAAGCAGAACAAACTAGGTGGGATCTCAATACCAGATATCAAGCAGTATTACAAAGCCACTGTTCTCTAAACAGCCTAGTACTGGCACAAGAACAGACATATAGATCAATGAAATAGAATAGAGAACCCAGAAATTGACCCAAGCCCCTATGCTCAATTAATATTTGACAAAAAAGGCATGAACATACAATGGAGTCAAGACAGTGTCTTCCATTTATTGGGAAAATTGGACAGATACCTGCAAAAAAATGAATCTAGACCACCAACTTATACCATACACAAAAAAATAAACTCAAGATGGATAAAGGACTTAAACATAAGATGTGAAACCATAAAAATACTAGAGAAATACACAGGCAGCAAAATTTCAGACATATGCCGAAGTAATTTCTTCACTGATACTGTTCATAGGGCAATGGAAAATAAAGAGAAAATAAACAAACGTGAATATATCAAAATAAAAGGCTATTGCACAGCAAAGGAACCAACAACAAGACAATAAGAAAGCCCATTGCATGGGAGAACATATTTGCCAATGTTATCACCAATAAGGGTTTAATCTCCAACATTTACAGGGAACTCATACAACTTAACAAAAGGAAGATAAACAACCCAATCAAAAAATGGGTAACAGACCTAAATAGATACTTTTCAAAAGAAGACAGAAGAAAGTCTAAAAGGCATATGAAAACATGTTAAAAGTCACTAAGCATCAATGATGTAGTACCTTCTCACACCTGTCAGAATGGCTATCATCAACAAATCAACAAAGAACAAGTGCTAGAGAGGATGTGGAGAAAAAGGAACCTTCATGCACAGCTGGTGGGAATGCAGACTGCTTGCAATCACTGTGGAGAATAGTATGGAGTTTCTTCAAAAAATTAAAAATGGGACTTCTATTTGACTCAGTGACCCCACTACTAAGAATATGTCCCAAAAACTAGAAACACCAATCAGAAAGGATATATTCACCCCTATGTTTATTGCAGCACAATTCACCATAGCTAAGTTTTGGAGTCAGCTTTAGTGCCCATCAGCAGATGAATGGATTAAAAAATGGTATTACATTTACACAATGGAATATTCACTATTTTTATTTGGACACTAGAGGCCCGGTGCACGAAATTTGTGCATGGAGGCGGGGTGACCCTAAGCCCAGCCTGTACCCTCTCCAATCTGGCACCCCTCAAGGGATGTCCGACTGCCCGTTTAGGCCCGATCCTAAATGGGCAGTCAGACATCCCTCTCAGAATACAGGACTGCTGGCTCCCAACCGCTTGCCTGCCTTCCTGATTGCCCCTAACTGCTTCTGCCTGCCAGCCTGATCACCCCCTAACTACTCCCATGCCAGCCTGATTGATGACTAATTGCTCCCCTGCCAGCCTCTTTGCCCCTAACTGCCCTCCCCTTCAGGCCTAGTTAACCATAACTGCCATTCCCTGCAGGCCTTGTCCCCCCTAACTGCTCTCCCCTGCAGGCTTGGATCCTGCCCAACTTCCCTTCCCTGCAGGCCTGGTAACCCCCAACTTTCCTTCTCTGCTAGCCTGGTCATCCCTAACTGCCTTCCCTTGTAGGCTTGATTGCCCCCAACTGCCCTCCCTTGCAGGCCTGGTTTCTCTCAATTGCCATCCCCTGCTGGCCACCTGTTGTGGCCATCTTGTGTCCACATGAGAGCAGGATCTTTGACTACATGGGGGCAGCCATCTTGTGTGTTGGAGTGATGGTCAATCTGTATATTACTCTTTTATTAGATAGGATAGAGGCCTAGTGCATGGATGGAAGCTGGCAGGTTTGCCCTGAAGGGTGTCCTGGATCAGGGTGGGGATTCCCTTGGGGTGTGGGGTAGCCTGGGCGAGAGGCCTGTGGTGGATTGCAGGCAGGCCATGCCCCCTGGCAACCCAAGCAGAGGCGCTGATATCTGGGATTTATGTATCTTCTGTAATTTAAACTTTGTAGCCTGGAGTGGAGCCAAGCCTCCTGTTTGCTCCATGGCTGCAGCCATTTCTGTTTGGATTTGTTTACCTTCTATAACTGAAACTTTGTACCCTTGAGTGGAGGCTTAGGGCAGGCAGAAAGGGCAGGCAGAAAGCTTGGCTTCCTCTGTCGCCGGGGAAACCCAAGCCTCCCTCCTGCTCTCTGTGGCTATAGCCATTTTGGTTGGGTTTATTTGCATACTTGCTCTGATTGGCTGGTGGGTGTGGTTTGTGGGTATAGCGGAGGTATGGCCAATCTGCATATAACTCTTTTATTAGATAGGATAATTTTATATGCCCTTCTCCTTTCAGTGCTTCAGCATAAATTCATGTTAACAGGAGTGGTTTTCCAGATAATGTGGTTCTAGCAAGAGACATATTCAAGGTCCTTATGAGACAGGTGGCCACGTTCCCACAGTGAGAGACATGGGTCATCAGCCTTTGAGAGCATGTGGCCTTCAGTATAGTCCACAAAGACTGAAAAAGTCTTTATAATAGGATTTTTCTCAGTTGTATTAATCACGTATTTGTAATTATTTTCCAAATGATACTATGGAAATTATGTAGTTACAATGCAACCATTATATAGGGACCAGATGACTTATGTTTTGTTTGGTTACACCACCTGCATATTCTGAAATTTTTCCTACAAGAATATCTAAAATGGACCACTCCTATATGGACTTTGAGAATTAGTCATTATTTTGTTAATATTTTTAAAGGTAAAGAGTTTTTGTTTTGTTTTAATGTCCTACATAAGGGATTTTTGTGATTGTTTTTGTATAAACAATTTATATGACAAGAGTCAACATCTAAATACTGTGTGCAGTTGCCCATGGGCACAGATTAAGGATATACGATGGAGCCTTTGATACGTTCTTCACTCTGTCATACTGTGATATGAGTGGATAGGTTTAAGGTGGGAGCTAAAAGTAGCATTTTCCAAAAGGGGAAGTTTATAGATGTGGATGTGTATACATAGCCTCATTATAAGTTTCAGATTGTATAGCTATGTCCCCATGGACAAATTAGCCTGTTTTAAATGCTGCATTATTATCAACACTAGAGGTCTGATGCACTAAATTCGTGCAAGGAGCTCTGGGCATTCACAGCCCCGGCTGCCTCAACCAGCTCTCACAGCCCTGGCTGCCTAGGCAGGCCCTTGCAGCCTCTCACAGCCTCAGCCTGCCCTCACAGCCTGGTTTTGTCCAGGAGGTCATCTGGAAGGACATCAGGAAGGTCATTTGGCTGTTCAGTCTAACTAGCATATTAACTCTTTATTACATAGGATAGGCCAATTGGAGTGGAGGTAAGTCTGAAGATTAATGAAAAAGAATCAGCTATTTAAGAAAGTAAAATAAATATACCTAATTTGGCTTAACGTTAGTTTGGAAGCAGACAGGGAACAAAAAAAAAAAAAAAAAAAAAAAGAGGCTGTTGGTTCTCTGCCTATAAGTCTGATAAGCATGTCAAACTCACTGTCCGAGGGCTGTGTGAGGCCCACAGTAGTGAATGTTTTTGTGGCATAGCTAATACAATGGTATGTAAGAAATATTGTAATAAAATTCTTGTAACTAAATTTTTATAATATATTATTATACATAATTAATAACAACAAAATACAACATTTGCTAATGACTGATTACTATAATCATGTTGCATTCATTTCCCTTAAGCACCGTACACACTGAGCTTTGAAAGGAGATCCATAGACAACCTGGATTCGTGTATCTCAAAAGGACTGGCTGTCCCAGTATGTACTTGTATTGCCGAAAGTATTTCTTTCTAACACCAGGCTGCTGGACCAGGAGAGAATCAGAATCACACTCCTATTAGTGAAGTCATATTACAGCCTAGAAAGAGATGGCATGGTTAAAAAGTTGCATTGTAAGTTCCTGGAAGCCACAGTCTCTGGTTCCATAGAATATTGAGCCAAGTAGACATTGTGCTACCTGCTTTGCTGTTAGGGTATCATCAGTTTGCTGACAATGCTGGTCCTCTGTTTCTGCAGTGGCTTTCGCTCTCATACACCTGTTTTTCTATAAGAATATTGGTTTCTTCTGTAAGAATATTTCAACTTGGCCCTGAACATCCAGATCCCCACAGACAACAGAAAGGGTATGTGGTTCTATCCAGGGTAACCACAACCTGACATTCCAGGGTCTTTACCTTGTATACACATTAGCTAATTTACAATCAACCAGTTTACTGGGTCTTCCAGGAACAGCTTAACATAAGACATCTTTTCAAAAAAAAATTGCTATTCTCCCAAAATGTTAACCACAAATCTAAATTTTTTAACACTTGATTTCCAGGATAGTTTCAACATTGAATTCCTCCTGGTTAAAAGGCTTCATAAAGTTGATGAATTATATATAAGCAAATGATTATATTCAATGATTCCTCTTCTACCATGATAACATGATGGAAAACTATTTTGGGTAAAATTGAATAATGATTTAATCAATCATTTCATCACATATAAAACAAGTTGGTTCCAGGGTTTTTGTGGAATAGCTTTTGGAATAAATAAGATGACATAGAAACATCTGGGTCCCTGAAATACTGAGGAAAATAAAGGCAGTTTCTACTAATACCTATCTTGTTAATAGACAAGATGTGTTCCTTTCCTTCCCCCAGAATTTAAAGATTCTTTGCATTTTCTGTTATGACAAGGTCCAATTTCCACAGAAGGTAGATTTTTTTAATGAATGATTACCTAATAATAACAGCTTTAAAAATAGAAACCTTGAGTTTTTGTTTGTTTTTTCTCTTGTTGGTTCTATTTGTTGCTTTCAATTTTATATGCCACATATGAGTGAAATAATATAGCTATTAACTTTTTCTGTCTGAATTATTTGGCTTAGCATGATATTCTCAATAAATTTAGTAATAAAGAAAATGAAGGAAGCCTTGATACAATTTCAGTTCTATCAACTCAGACAACATTGCTTTAATTTTTCATGTAAAATTTCTCCTTTTGGATGCCAGAGATGAGAAGAGCATTTCTCAAACACTGAGTTTCTTTGGTAACTGCTGATACAAGGTGAATTGGGAGAGGGGGCTCAGAAAGCTGTCTTTACATGCATCTTCCCATGTCTTTCTATTTCAAGTGACTGCACAGTCCCTCTGTCCACTTAATAGTTCCCTTACTAGTATTCCTTTTAAATAATAGACTTGTGAATAATCACACCGCTTATGGGACATGCCAAACAATAACCAGATGACTAACATGCAGAGTGCAGTCTGTCAGTTAGGGAGCCTTAATTTAAGCCATGTGTGGTGAGAAAGCATGGCAAGCACGCGGCTCCAGACAATTTTTGGTCTGTTTCATGTTAAATAAATCCCTGAATTGCAGAGAGTAACATTCAGAAAAATGAGAGCAGAGGACCTGATTTATTGTCACCTGTTAGCATAAGGATTACCTGCCTGAGCAGCCAACATTCTATCCAGAAGGAAATTGCTCACCACTCAGAGTGGAGTAGGGACAGAAGGTGCAGGACCGACAGAGGTCTAAGCTAGACAGGAGTCTGATGAGGCTTCCTGCTGTGCCAGCAAGAAGGTAACCACACTGCCTGCCCCAGGATAGGGCCCCAAATGCACTTCCCCTATTGTCTGGACAAAATTCATCTACTGAGGCTTCTGAGAGGGGCTAGGCTGGCAGCTCCTTCATTAGGAACCTAGCCAGAGGCAGCACTGTTCGGTGAAGGACAGCTGTCTAATTGGATTTTCTGTGTGTCCTGTCTTAGACTTTACAATGGGAATAGGCTACCCAGCTTTTCTAATTAGATTGTTAAACATAATAACTGAATGGCATTGCAGTAAAGAATTTGCCCTACTCCTTGTAAGCATAAAATAAGGCTAAGAGAAGATTCTGGATATTTCCAACCCATTTCCCCCATCATTGTATCTGATGGTAATGAGACCAAGTTTATTTCTTTTTAAAAGCTCCCAAAGGAGCACTGGCCAGGTTGAAGTTCAAACTAAATGTCAAAACACACACAGGTCATACAGTAGCAAACTCCTGCTTTCCTCTGACCTCTTGTTTTCCCTAATCGGTAAGAGAACAAAGATGGCAGGGGACTGAAAATTGTAATACCCTGTTACCCTCAAGATGGTGTACAGACTGAGCTGAGAAAAATCACTAAACAAGATGAAAACAAACCACTTGCTGGGTTTGTTCTAAATTCCATCCCCTGGGTCTCCTAGGAACCTGCAGTGGGTGGAAGGAACAACTGGGGGATATAAGAAAGGATGGTGAAGGAGTATGGAGCTCCATGACTCTGACCCTAAGCCTGGTGGTCCTAAAACATGAAAACCATTTTTATTCACACCAAGAATAACCTTTAGTTTGAGGCTCTTTATTCTCCAAGGTTTCACCCTGTACCTCATCTCCTGACTAACTGTCATCATTGCTCCATTCATCACTCAGGGAACATTTACCAAATGCTTAGCATGACTAAGGTTGATATTATAGAAGACCCACATATAAGGTTTTATGTCTTTAATATAAACAGAAATGCATTCCACCATGTCTTCTTGCTCTTTAGGATGTACTGGTAAAACACTTGAATACTTGCACCCAACACATGGCAGACATTGTGTTCTGTGCAGAAGTCACCCCCAAACCACCTGACATTGTAAAACTGTCAAAGCTCTGCCCCTATTGGACATGTTCTATCTCATTAGTGAGAACAAATTTCACTTCTCTTCTGAGGCAACTGTCAATGCTTTGCCCCAGGACCCATGGTCCAAAAGATGTGGTCTCTAAAGCAAGATAAAGAATTTCTTCTTAAATTATGTTTAAATATATTTTATTGATTTTTCACAGAGAGTAAGAGAGAGGGATAGAGAGCTAGAAACGTCGATGAAAGAGAATCATCGACCAGCTGCCTCTTGCACACCCCCCACCGGGGATACGCCCACAACCAAGGTACATGCCCTTGACCGGAATCGAACCCGGGACCTTTCAGTCCGCAGACCAACACTCTATCCAGTGAGCCAAACCAGTGCCGGCCTTAAATTATGAATATAAAGTGTCACTCCAGTACAATAAAGCACAAATTCTAAACCTGATATCATTTTTGTCATTTTTATTCTATTTTGACAGCATCCCAGAGAGATATCTACCTGATTTTCAGGAAAATCAATAATAAAATCAGACAACACTTTACTGAAAATTATGGAAAGTAATAAATAATTGAGTGGACAATGAGTTGCCTCCCACTTACTCCTCAGTCCTCCACCTCTCCCCACAGATGCCCCCTGTCTGATCGAATCTGAAGTAAGTTTGCTAGGATTCTACAGATTTGCCAGGATTTTGCCAGGATTCCAGAACTCAAAGCTATTCATAGTCCTTTGTTTGCTCCGGGGAGTTGTAACTTTCTGTCGGTGTCCTTCCCTGGGACACTCCCTGTCCCTAACAAGTGACTGGCTCTTGGGTTGCAAATTCAGAGTTCAGAGGTATGGTCATTATTTGTTCCTTTCAGGTGGGTTCAGAATGCTGCAAACTCGTGGCCACTTCTATTTTATCTGGCAACTTGCCACCATAGTTTACCTGTCCACACCTTGAAAGCATGGAAGATGAAGACCCTATTTTTCTCATGTATGTTGTACTTCTGTCTGCACATATCTTTGGCCATTTCATCTCCAGGCTTTGCATAATTACATCCTTAAAATTTAATAACCCTCCCTTCACCATGATCACCAGAAATGTTTATTTTGTTGTTTTGAACTCTCCTCAAAACTCACTTCGTTGAAGTGTGGTTTGGGCTTTATTTTTTATTAGAGGGCCAGTGGATGAATTCGTGCACCAGTGAAAATGAGCCAAAACCATCTCTCCAATATCCCCCAAAGGGTCCTGGATTGCGAGAGGGTACAGGCCAGGCTGAGGGACCCCACTGGTGCAAGATCAGGAGGTTGTCCAACCTGGAGGAACCATGAAAGTGCCCCAGCCAGAACCCAGCAGCAAGCTAACCTACAGGTCAGAGATTCTGCCCCCTGATGTTCAGTGCACGTCATAGCAAGCAGTTCAGTGGTCTTAGCATATCATTAGCATATTATGCTTTGATTGGTTGAATGGATGACCAGAGGACTGGACACTTAAAATATTAGGCTTTTCTGATCTAGGATACACTCTCAATTGAGAAGGATGCTTAAGGAGAAACATGAGAAGACTCATTACAATGGTGATAGGCACAGATATATTACAAAGGGTGAGTCATCTGGTCTCCTTGTGCTTCTATAGTCTTATTTAGATTATGGGGCTTGGATAAGACCTGACCCATTATTCAGGCTCTATGTAATCCAACCTAGCACAAATATTACTGTGAAGTACATTTTTCTAAAGTGATGAGACTATGTAACCTCAAAAGGAAACTGTTTAAAGGAATTTAAAAGAGCTCTCCTCACAGATTATACAAATTTTTAAAAATTGAACCACAAAATCAGTACTGATCCTGGCCCCTACTCTTTAACCTTCAAATAAAAGAACCATGTTCCTGAAACGAAGATAGCTGCACAAAAGTTATGCAGGCAAAGCAACCCAAATATTGGTTTTGTTTTGAAATAAGAGTCTCTTCTATAGTCTGCTCCTAAGTCGTGTTTCTCATTCCATTCCTCACTCTTCACACATGGGTGACTTTAAATCAGCATTCGTGAAAACAGTTAAAAAATCTTTAAAGTGAGAAGTCCATTATGTCAAAGATTAAATTACTTGAGAACTGTTAGATCCTAGAGATATTAGACCATGATCAATTTGACACATGTGTCCATAATGATATGAATACATGTGCATTCTGTATTTCTGTGAAAACACAAAAGATGTGGGCAGAATAAAGTTGCTCCAAATGCTTTATATAATGTTTCATTTAGTTCAGAACAGGTGTGTCAAACTGTTCCCAAGTATTACTAGGAATGGTCTGCCACATTTACATTCCTAGCAATCCTCTACTCTCCTTCTAAAAGCTTATTGACAGCTGATTTGGCTCCTTAAATTTCTAAAAACAACCAAACATAACTTGCCATCTATATGAGAATATATCACTCCTGATTTTCAAGTATAAGTATCAGATAATCTGGGTCTGTGTGACAAATGGGAGTGGAAACGCAGGACTTACCCAAAAAAAGGGGTGGGGGGGGGCGATGCACAGAAATGTTTCCTTAGCATCTGACTCCAGTTCTTTGTCTATTTCTAATATAAGTTCCAAAAATCTACTCCTACAACTAAAATGTCCTGAGATGAAGTTGATCTCTGATTATTCAGTTGTATTTTCCTTATATCTTATTTCATTTCTTGTCAAAGATAGGTTTTAAAAAAGAATTAGGAGGCATGATATTGAAGAACAAAGTTGAAGCATTGACACTTCCTGACTTTAAGATTTACTATAAAGCTATAATAATCAACAGAGAATGGTGTAGAAAGACCAGAAATAGATCCACATGAATGCAGTCAACTGATCTTTGATAAAGGAGCAAATGCAATTCAATGAAGTGAAGATAGTCTTTTCAACAAATGGTGCTGGAACAACTGGACATTCGCATGCAAAAAATCAATCTAAATACAGACCTTACACTCTTCACAAATATTAACTCAAAATGGATCACAGACTAAAATATAAGACACAAAACAAGAAACCTCTGAGAAGATAACAGGAGGAAACCTACATGATCCAAAAAAGATACAATTGAAAAGCTGGACATCATTAAAATTAAGAACTTTTGTTCTGTGGATGTGTAAAAGAATGAGAAGACAACCAGAGACTGGGAGAAAATATGTATAAAATATACATCTAATAAAAAACTGTTATCTAAAATTATAAAGAACTTAAAACTCAATAAGAAATAAATGAACTGATTAAAAAATGGGCCACAGACCTTAGAAGATATTTCTCCAAATATTGCACAGATGCAAAGAAGCACATAAAGAAAGGCTTTTTATCATATGTTATCAGGGAAATGCAAATCAAAACAACAATGAGCCCTAGCCAGTTTGGCTCAGTGGATACAGCATCAGCCTGTGGACCAAAGGGTCCTGGATTTGATTTTGGTTAAGGACACATACCTTGGTTGCAGGATACTCCCCAACCTGAGCCCTCATCAAGGCGTGTGCAGGAGGCAGCCAATTGATGTGTTTCTCTCACATCAATATTTCTCTCTGTCATTCCCTCTCTCTCCCACTCTAAGAAATCAATGCAAAAAATAACCTCCAGTGAAGATTAACAACAACAAAAAAGAATTTTAAAAAAATCTAAATTTAAACAAACGAAAGACAACAATGTGTACCACTACGTAATTATTAGATTCTCCAAAAGCTGGAACACTGGCCACATCAAATGCTGCTCATGATGTGGAGCAGCAAGCACTCTCATCCACTGCTGGTGGGAATGCACAACAGTGCTGCCCCTTTGTAAACATTTTGGTTGTTTCTTTCAAAACCAAACACACTCTTGCCATATGATCCAGCAATTGCACTCCTTGGTGATCCCTAGGATGGACATGTTCAGTGACTATACTTTTTCTGCAATTAAGAAAAGATGCAGAATTTCTTATGAATTTCTCACTGGGAGGCCTCAGTATTTATATGTATGTAATTAGCTAAGACAAACATAATTTAATTTTCAAAGACAAAAATAATTGAATATTCCTTCATCTTGAAATTGCTAATTTGCTTATTCATTGACCACTCAGCAAATATTTATTAGGCATAGATGATAAACAGATAAGACAGTAAGGACCCTACATGTGAATGAAATAAAATAAAATAAATATTCACAATCCAAATGGCTTATGGATTGCACCTCATTCCATGCAACTAGAGGGCCATGTCCAGGCTGCAGGCTTGATCCCCAGTAGGGGGTATGGCAGGATGCAGATGATTGCTGTTTCTCTCCTCTCTCTAAAAGAAATCAACAAGAACATATTTAAAATATGTAAATATTCCTAAGTAGGAAAGAAAGGCGTAAGTGTAAAACACCAGAATCTGTTCCTTGTTTCTTTTTCTGTCTATCAGTGAGCCCTCTGTCTGTCTTGACCTCACCTCCCTGTTGAGAAAGATCTACCACACTAGGGACACTGCTGAAAAACCCATAATTTCTGGAGTGACTCCAAACTAACAGGAAATGTGTCAGTAGATGTCTACACTGGGAAGGCTGAGAATGCTCCCTCCCCATCCACCCTCATCCCAAGGGTCTCCTCAACAGAATTCAGGAAATACGCTTGTGTTGTGTGTGTGTGTTTGTGTGTGTGTGTGTGTGTGTGTGTGTATGTGTGTGTGCGTGCGCGCATGCGTATTTGCCTTAGCCACTGTTAATATTAAATCTAAATAAGGTCTTGAAAAAAAAGTCATATTGGATTTTTACTCATGGTATGTGGTTAAGCATGTTTTCATGCTGTCAAAGATTAAATAATTTGAAGAACATGGTCAAGATCAAAAGTTAGTCCCATGTTACAAGCAATTAGGAAGCCACTATAGTTGTGACAACCAGGGATCCTACTGGTCCAACACCTGTTTCAGCCAACCATGTGAGCTCAATATGGTATCTGGACTTAGGACTTTCCATTGAAATCTCATTAAGATAGTTGCAACACAACAAATACAAAAGTAACAGAGAAAAAGTAAATACAAAACTAAGGACAAAGTAAGAGACATATTAAGAAAAAGAGTGAGTCATTTGTAATGATTTATAAATTAGAAATCCATTATTGCAGGAATATTCTAATAGAAATGCTAAAATTTGTTAATACAGATTTTAACCTAGGATAATGGTAACACCATTTTTTTCTTCTCAATATATCTGTATATTCTCATTAAAAAATAAAAACAACTGATGACTCAAATGGATATTCAAATAGACATGTAAATTATTATAGAATTATTAAGTAGATATCTTTTTAGTGATCATATCTGCTGTCTAATTCTGTAGATTGGAATATCAAAGAATGAACTAGACCAGTGGTTCTCAACCTTTCTAGTGCAGCAACCCTTTAATACATTTCCTCATGTTGTGGTGACCCCAACCATAAAATTATTTTTGTTGCTATTTCATAACTGTAATTTTGCTACTGTTATGAATTGCAATGTAAATATCTGAGTTTTCAAATGGTCTTAGGCAACCCTGCTAGCAGTTCTCAACCCATGGGTCGCAACCCACAGATTGAGAACCACTTCTGTAGAGCCCACAACAGCAGTGTGGGCTGTTACACCTCCAAAGCAGCTTTGTTCCACGCAGATTCTACTGAGCCTTTCATACCCTCATTCCCAAGACACAGTGACACCACCAAGGGTTTTCTTCTGCTCACGGCCCCTGTACCCACCTACACAAGTGCTCCTCATTGCCAGATCTCTCCCGGGTCCTGCCTCCATTCAGTACTACTCCAAACTTCTGCCCTATCCTAGGGACAACTGCTTTCTCCAGAATTCTTTCCACATCTACTCTGTCCACTATTCAGCTGCAGTGTCCCTGCCATCAACCATATCTGCCTCTGCTCTCTCCCCCACTGCAGCCCTTGGCAAGCCACCCAGGCTGGCAGACTTACCTTGCCCATCACAACAAGCATTCTATCCACTGATTTTCTAGGTTCTCTGTGTTTGCACATCCCAGTGCAAGAGCAAATTTTAACACAACTCTCTCTCCCGGAGTGCCAGAACCCAAAAGGGTCCTCTCTGAGAGGGGTTTCCTAACACTGCAGCCCATACACTCCACTGCCGAGAAGCCCCTCCTTGCCACCAATCCTGCCAGGGCCCAGTCCTCCCACTAGCTGCCTTCGTGTTACCTGACATGCCTACATGTCTGAATCTCTGGCTGAGACACAATGCAGATTTCCCCAGTCCTGACTCCCTTACCCCATGAGTTTTAAATATTCAGGATTTGAAATGACCACAATCATAATATAAGTGAACAGTGAGATGTAACCATTAAAAATGCTAATGCTGAAGCTGTAGCCCTACAGGTTGCTTGTTGTAAAGAAAGACAAAGATTCTTAAGTGAAACTTTCTGTAGCCTGAAAATTATTCTGGAAAGAAATAAAGAGATTTCCTTCAAATGTCATAAGCATTGTAATTGAGAGTCAATGTATTTGGTCTCTTAAACTAAAGTAAATAATTTGTGTTTTTGCCTCCCTGATAAATTTTATGTAAAGTTAAAGACTAATTGCAGAAACTTAATGTCATTTACTGTCCATAACTTAAGACAAAGTAAATTAACCTTATTTCAAACTAACTTAAATTGGCTAATTGAAATAAGTGAATATTTATAAAAACTTAACTGTACTGGACAAAAAAAAAACAACAAAAAACAAACAAACAAACAAAAAAAACACACACAAAAACAAACAAACAAACAAAAAATGCTAATGCCATCTCAGGCTGAAAAATTACACAATGTTACATATATAGCATCCAGAAGGACTAGCTCTGTCACATGTATGACCCCTACCCCCACTTCAGGGTGCCATGTTCAATTGTGGCAATTCTTTGTCTATTTCTTTCTAACAAGAGTTGCCCAACAGGGTGTTCATGGTCTGGCAATGTAGTGATTGCCCTGTCATTGGGAATGCAGATAGGGACTGAACCACACTTTACAAAGGCTCACAGGAAAGCACACTTGAAATCAGCTGGAATATCCTACCTAATAAAAGAGTGATATGCAAATTAACCATCACTCTGCTCCAAAAGCCGTGCCCACTAGCCAATCAGAGTGTATTATCTCCAACCAAGATGGCTGGGGCCACAGAAGCTTGAGTTTTTCTGGCAACAGAAGAAGTCAAGCTAAGCCTCCACTGCAGGCTACAAAGTTTCAATTATAGAAGGTAAATAAACCCCAGATACCAGGGACTCCCTTTGGATTGCTGGGGGGCGTGGCTAGCCTGCAAACCACCATAGACCCTTCACACAGGCTGCCGCATGCCCCAAAGGAACCCCCACCCTGATCCAGGACACCCTTCAGGGCAAACCAGCTATTCCCCCCCACGCACCAGGCCTCTGTCCTATATAATAAAAAAGTAATATGCAGATTGACCATCACTTCAACACATAAGATGGCTGCCCCCATGTGGACACAAGATGGCCATCACAAGATGGCCAGCAGGGGAGGGCAGTTGGGAGGCACCAGGCCTGCAAGGGAGGGCAGTTGAAGGCGATCAGCCCTGCAGGAAAGGGCAGTTAGGGATGACCAGGCCAGCAGAGGAGGGCAGTTGGGGGAAAACAGGCTGGCAGAACAGCAGTTACACATCAATTAGGCTGGCATGGGAGTGGTTAGGGGGTGATCAGGCTGGTAGGCAGAAGTGGTTAGGGGCAATCAGGAAGGCAGGCAGGCAAGCAGTTGGGAGCCAGCAGTTCTGGATTGTGAAAGGGATTTCTGACTGCCCTCAAGGGGTCCAAGATTGGAGAGGGTGCAGGCTCGGCTGAGAGATACCACCCCACCCTAGCCCCATGCATGAATTTTATGCATTGAGCCTCTAGTTACACTATAAAATCTCTAACATTTCTTCAAAAGCCAAGTCCCTATCACCACAGCTGTTTGAGCAGAAGATTCCCAGGCTACTATGGGCCAGTGTATTTTAATGTGTCTCCTTTATAAGTGGCCCAAATATACATTCTCATAGAAAAATTAGAGAACCAAAAAAACAAACAAGCAAAAAACAAACAAAAAAAATAAAAAACACACACATACACCAAATAACTAATTTATAAATTTCTAATAAATTTATTAGAAATAAACATTACTGATGTCTTTCTTTAGCTTTTTGCTCACCATAAATTGTATTAATAGTATTTTCTACGCTTCACAATGTTTTTTGTATTTTTGTTTAACTTGAATGTGTTGAAATGTATTGAGTTGTTTTTATCCTGGCAACTTTCAAAAGAGAGGCTGAGGATCTAGGGAAGGAAGGCAGCATAAGGAATTCTTCAAGAAAAATTAGATGGAAAGGCTTCTTTCAATGTGAGGTTCTGTGCTGGTAAGCTGGCCCCCCACTGCATATCCCTCCTAATAGTCTCAGCACATTGAGCCAAATGGGAGAACTGTTTTTCCTAAAATCCAAAATCCTATACTTAGGTTAGTGTTGGTAAAGAGGCATGTGGGGAGTTTATACCAATGAGAGATAAAATCAAATTAACTCTAAAGAGGCTGTGCAGAGGGCACAGGAAAATCACCTTTGATAAGTTCTGCTGAAGGCAGGGCTTTGAAGTGCGCCTCCAGGTGTGTCAGGGAAGAGTCTGATAGATAATGCTCTAAATGGGAAAGTCACTGTTGAAAGCCCTGACAATCTCTGTTCCCATCTCCTGGGCAGAGGAGGGTGACTTAGAGAGAAAGAAGTAAAGGAAGCTCAAACAGAGGGGACAGTAGCAAGGAACAGAGGGGGGCCATCCTATTACTTTAATCTCTCCTTCCATCCTCTGCCCCTTGTCCCCTCAAGGCTTTATTTATTATTATTTATTATTATTATTGACAGGAACATAGAGTGTCAGCAACCTAAGGCCACATTAAGGTACCAGGCCTCTCCAATCTCTAGCGATTCCCCCGAGGAAAAATGATGCCCATAAACTCATTCCAAGATCTTCCACAGATTCTTAGACTCCACAGCTTCTTTGTAAGACAAATAAAGTTAAATGAGATACAAGAGTTCAGTGGGAGAATCAGAAAATCCCACCCATACAGGGTTTCCTGTCTCAGGCAAGAGACAGCCTGCCTGACCAGTCCCAGTGGAATGTTCTGGGATTGCTTACTGCCTGTTTTCAATTCAGCTTCTGAAGTTAGCCTGACAATGGAGACAATTCCTTTACATGATTAAAATCTTCCACCCTCTAAAATTAGTCCCAGGAAATGAAACACCGGTAATTGTAGGAGGTCACATAATCCCTGCAATTTGAAGTAGTCATTTATAGAAATCACCAAGGCAAGTTCTTTGACAGGTATTTCCTCACTAGTCTTATCCTATAACTTGAAGCATCAAAAGGTCATCACATTTCAATGGCTCTCTGAGAGCAGTCTCCCAGTTATTAAATTCATCCCAGCTAAGATAACCCACAATTGTCAGCAAAGAGAAGTTGTGATATGCTCACCTTCACAAAAAGGGAGGAGGATGTGTGTGTGTGTGTGTGTGTGTGTGTGTGTGTGTGTGTTTAATGAGGTAATTTGGGATTTAACAATTTGAGACTCGATTTTGTCATAATTTTTAAGTCACAAAAAGAAAAATCAGAATCATATTTTGTCCTTCTCCATAGCCTATGCTTTAAACCTAATAATGTAAGAGCTTTGTAAATCAACATAGGTGCATGTGATGTGTTCCATTGAAAGAAACTGACAAAGTGGACTTGCCAATGAGCCATTGGCTCACCAGCCCTCTGAATAAGTATCTGTACATTTTGCTTGTATGTACTACACTTTGTTTTTCTTGAATGTATTGCACTTTTCTTGGAAAGCAGTTTGTGGTTTTAGTGTGTGTGTGTGTGTGTGTGTGTATGTGTGTTGTTTTTTTGTTTGTTTTTTTTTTTGTGTGTGGGGGGGGGTGGTATGTGTGCCTTATCTGGCTAAAAGTAAAAATAAATAAATAAATAAATAATTTATTTATTTATTTAATATAAATTTCCTGAGCTATCATATGGAAAATCCCTTTGTCTCAAATACCAATGGACAATTTTGTTGCCTTCTGCACACAGTATTTTCTTCCTGACACTCAGGAAAACCACTTCTTATCCAGGCTCAGGTTACCATGTCCTTGACTTGGCGTCTGTCCTCCTATGATCTTCTTCCCTGTGTCTACAAGGATCAGCTGTGAGGATCCACAGACTGATTCTCTTCTGTCTGGTTCTCATCCTTTCTCTTACCGTGTCTCCTTCCACCGTCATAGCAAAGTTCTTCAAGATCCCTCTATATTTGTTGTCTTCACTTCCTAGTTCCCTATAACTTCTCCACCTATTAGGTTTGGCCCCTGCTCTGGTTGCTATGACAAAATGATTCTCATCAAAGCTACTAGTAAGCACCCTATTGCAGAACACAATGGCCCCATCAGCATGTTTCACAACATTCAATACTCCTCCCTCTTTCAGTGACACAAAGACTGGCTTTTCCCCTCTCTCTTTGACTAGTTCTTTTACTGAGCTGTTTTCAAGTTTATAATCTTCCTCCTGGATGTTTCATTCTGAAGTTCCTAAAATATGAACTCCTAGTCCCTCTCCACTTTTTTTCTCTACCTATGCCCCAAACTCCACCTGCAGCTTAGCCCTCTCCTTTGTCAGGTTACCAAGAGAATGCATTATAACTTCAAACCAAAATGGACCACACTGAACTCCCACCCAGCACCAACCCTGCTTCTCGGCAAGTATGAATTATTGTCAGTGGTTCAACTTGTCACAGTTTGGGAGGGTGGCAGAACAGGGTTTCTTTATGAACTTCTGTGAATTTTATTCAAAGCAAACATAGCAATATCCTTAGAATTGATTGCCTCCAATCCTATTTTTAGCTCAGATCATTCAATGCAGCTGAATAGGCACATTTCCCTTTCTCATGTTTCCCCCACAGCATTTTAGTTCATGCAGTGATTGCATGTCATTTTCCCCTTTCATACAAAATGGGGACCTAGGAGAACTGGCCATTGTTCTACTGTATCATGTAATCTCCCATTGTCCCTTTCTGTGTTTAGGCTGAAATTTGGTTGCAGTGGGTGGGCAGGTAAAAGAAGGAGAAAATGTGTAAAGGAGAGAGAATGGCTAGGCAAGCAGCTGCCCTTTTATCTGTGACAGTGGAACAAGCCAGGTATTGATGAGTAGGCTGGTAGGGGGTAAGTTTAAATACCTTATTATTTCCATCTACCGTATTCATTAAAGATGTTCAAAGGGCTTATACTAGCTTCTCTCATACCTTCTGCTGTTGAGCTTCTCCAGATTGACAGGCACTTCAGGCATCCTGGAGCCTGGAACCAAAGGAGTGATTCTGAACATGCTGAAGTTTTTGTTCCAAGTGAGCATTGACATTGAAAGACAGCTATCTTCATGCTGGAGAGTAAACACTGTAGCTGTCTGTCATCACTGTGTCTATTCTGCTCAACCAAACATACTTATCATCCATTGCTGAAGACATTCCCAGATGAAACCAGGTGGCTGAATTTTACTGCCCTGAGTTTGAATAGCATGAACTGCTATGTAGGTCTAGAAAATGGTTGTGCTTTTATATCTCCCAGCAAGAAATAGAGACATGCAGAGCTGAAATTTCACTAGTTCTACTCTGTAAGCAGTGTCAGAACTGAAGGATAGCACTGGAGCTGTCAGTGCTTCGGAAATCAGAATACTAACACATTTCTCCTTTCACTGTAGGACATGCATCTCCTTCACATTAAGATGAGGTATTGGTGTATCATGGCCAAGCAGCAGCTTTGATTTAAATTTTGTGTGAGTTTAGACCCTGAATAGCACTGGAACCTTCACTTTGTTAGTCGAATCTTCATTTCTTCTACATGAAATGAGAGAAATTACACTTTGCTTAAGGCTGTATGAAAAGTCATATAAATACTTTCTACAAAACAATAAGTTAAATCACTAATCATCTGAGAGATGCAAATCAAAATGTCAATAAGGTACCACCTGATGGCTGTCAGAATGGTTATCATCAACAAATCAACAAATGACAAGTGCTGGCAAGGAGGTGGAGAAAAAAGGAACCCTTGTGCACTACCGGTGGGAATGCAGACTGGTTCAGCCATTCTAAAAAAACAGTATGATGTTTCCTCAAAAAAATAAAAATAGAACTGCCATTTGATCCAGTGATCCCACTCCTAGGAATATATCCCAAGAAACCAGGAATATCAATCAGAAAGGACATATGCACCTATGTTCATAGCAGCACAATTTACAACAGCTAAGATTTGTAAACAGCCTAAGTGCCCATCAGCATACGAGTGTATTAAAAAACTGTGGTACATCTGCACAATGGAATAATATGCTGCTGTAAAAAAAGAATCATTACCATTCGCAACAGCATGGATAGACATGGAGAGCATTATGCTAAGCTAAATATGCCAGTCGGAGAAAGGTACATATCACATGGTCTCACTCATTTGTGGAATATAATGAATAACATAAACTGATTAACAAAAATAAATCCTGAGACAGATAGGTATCAAACAGACTGTCAAACCAGTGGGAAGGCAGGGGACATTTCAAGGGGGGAGGGAGGCTAAGAAATCAATTAATTGTATGCATGATATAAGCATAACCAATGGACACAGACACTAGCGGAGTGAGGGCATGTGCTGGGAGGGGTGGTTGGGGAGAGGTAAATGGGGGGAAAGGAGACATACACAATACTTTAAACAGTAAAGAATTTTTTTAAAGTTAAATTGTATATTTTTTAATTTTTCAGGCTAACATTCTAATATCAAATGCTTTGAGGATATAATTTATAAGAATGAATTTTTTTTCAACGTTTTCATAAGTTGCAAACTATATTCATTCATTCATTAATTCATTCATTTCCTTAACAAGTGTTTATCGAGTACCAGCTGTATGGAAAGCACTGTTCTGGGTACTTGGAGCATGTTCAGTAGAGTGCTAGTAAATTTAACAGCTGGGGTATCTGGCAGAGACTGGAGGAAACCTTTATCCGTAGTTTGCCAGTTGCCATGATGTAAACACTTCCAGAATATACAATTGCAAACAGCCAACAACATGAATAGTTGGTAAGAGATACCTACAATCAGCTCTGGATCCAGCACAGCAACAGGTAGATTCATAAATAAACTATGGCACCCAGCCCTGACCTCCTAGAGTTTTCTTTCTGATTTCACCTTGCAGATAAAATGTGATGTCGTACCCCTCCCTCACCAAATCTCTTCACAAGGAAGTTTTTAAGGACAATATAAAAAATAAAATGACTTCAAACCATTTCTATTATCACCACATTGCTTTATCACATTTTTCTTCATAAAGAATCAAATAAAACATCAGCTTCTGCCCAAACTTTACTTATACATGAAAGGATAAAGTTCAATTAAAAATGAAAAAGAGGAATCCAAATTTGGTAATGGGGAGGGGGATGAAGTCACAGATGTAATGCCTTAATTAATAAAGAAATTATGCCTGAAAAGAAAAGTTAAAAACACACACAATCCTCCAAATGATTCACTTAAGGGAACCCCCACTGTATAGAAAGAACCTGGCCTGATCTCTTTCTTTGGAAAATACCTGAACTGTGGGACAAGCTGCCTGGGCACATATATGGAAACTGGAAGAGAATGAAGGGATAGTCACAGGCACTTCCTTTCCTAGCATCTTTGCAGTTAACTTGTAACAGTATGACATAGAGCAAAGGCATGACAATATGTGAGTGCATGACACAGGGCAACTTCATGACACAGACAAATGCATGTCAAAATGTGAATTTATGACACAGGAGCAATACATGACCCAAGGCAAATATAAGACATATGGCAAGTGCATGATACAGGGCAAATGGATAGCACCAGGCAAATACTAGACACAGGGATAAATTCATCGACAAAGAACTAATTCATGACACAAGGCAAATGCAAGACATAATACAAGTTCATGACACAGGGCAAATTCATGACACAGAGCAAGTATGTGATATCAAACAAATCAATTAAGCAAATAAAATGCATGGCACAGGTCAAGTATATAACACAAGGCAAAATATGACACAGGCCAATGCATAAAATAGAGTCAATAGATGACATAAGGTAAATACATGGTACAAGACCAATGCATGACCAAAAGCAAGTGCCTCACACAGAACAAGTACATGACCCAGAGTCAATGCATGTCACAAAGCAAATACATGGCACAAGGCAAATGTATGACAGAGAATAAGTACATGGCACAGGGTATTACCAAGGGCCAATAGATGCCACAAAGCAAGTGCATTAAACAGTGAAAATGCATGACACAAAGCAAGTATATGACACAAAACAAGTACATGACATAAAGCGAATGTATGACACAAAGAAGGGGCATAAAACAGGCAAATCTATGACACAGGACACATTTATGACATCACAAAGCAAATGAATGACACTAAGCAAATGCATGACACAATACAAATGCATGACACAGGGCAAGTTAATGACACAAAATAAGATGACTTTTCCCAGAATAAACTTCCCCATTTCAAGGCATATATGAATGAGAGATATCAGGAGATCAAAGACAGTGAAGTTTTATGGTTCCTGGGGCACCACTCTCTTACTAAATATTTCTTAGACTTTTATTTTAATAGGAAGCAGTAAAACTACCAGAGAAAATGAATAGGACATACTTTTTGCCATTCTAGGAATTTATAGCTCTCTGTGCATGATGCATTGCAGTTTACTAAATTGGATTTGGTCCCCTGAGGATAAAAGTTCAGGCTATTTCAGGTGCTGCCAAGCACTTCCCATGCAAGAGCAGGATGGACAGGTGGCCTTGCTAGGAGGCCTAACTGAGCACACAGATGGGATGTCCCAGGGCAAACAAGCTGGACCAATATTCTGCCCAAATCTGTTCACTTTGTGGATTTGTAATGAACAGATTATTAGCTACCTGTAAGGACTCGATTCCACTCAACCTGCCATGAAGCAGTTTATCATAACCAGTGCATGGCTTCAGTCTATCAATCTGCAAACCATTGTCAGATAAAAATGCCATGCCAATTACACATTTGATGAGTTAATAAAGAACTCTAATAAACACATTGCACCCACTTCAGCTTCAAAGCCCCACACAGAATCCAGGAGAACCTCAAATACCCTCCTTTTCCCTCATAACATCTCATGTGAATTTCAGACCAATAGTGGCAGTATACTCTCTCATAAGCTAGTGACCCCCTTGAGTCTATCCACCCTCAGGCAGGTCTGCATCTAATAAGAGGGTATATTTTTTAACTCAAGAAGAGGGTGAAGGAACTGGACAGTGGGGTCCAAACCCTAGCTTATTGTTTACTTGCTCTCTAGTTATAAAACGGTGTGACTAAAAGCATGGTAGAGCTGTTATGAAGATTAGATAACTTATTATGTGCAGCATATAATTCAGAACAGTGTCTGGCATGTGAGTCCTGTTACATGTTCACTGCCGTTGGGAAGGATTGTGGAAGACTTTACTTTGGCCAAAGGGGTTGTTGGTCAACCTTGAACAGGACATTGCGTTATAAGGAATATATGCCTCTATAGGATATGCATGCTATTTTACTTTGGCTAAGATATTGTATAATTCTGTATATATATATACAGAATTATACAATATCTTTGATATTTGATTATAGAAAGTAATATATTTGATTATAGAAAGTAATAGTTATATCTGGGAAACACAGAATATAACTAAGGATGGCCATATTTACATGGTCTGATTTTGTCAGTTTACATCAAGTTGTAAATTCATTAAATTTCTTATCTGCTGAAAATGTGTGGTTCTCTGAGCTTTATTTTAAACCTGTTGTAATAAAATTTTACTGTTTTTTTCCTTAATTAAAATACTAAATAAAACTTTTGACAGGTGTTGATTTTTGTATTTGTATAAAAATTATTATCTTATTTCCCTTTAATGTTTACCCTTTAACAATGTCATAGTCATGGTCACTTTCCACTTAATCACTCATTCACTCAACAGATACTGTTAGGTGATCAGTGTACATCAGGCCCATGGACTCTCCCAATTTCTACAATACTACAAATTCTGTACAAGTTTGGATTTGGTATTGGAAAGGCATTATTTATTCATGGCATTTTAGGTGCAATTGTTTTTCTTAAGATTTGATAGTGACTGAGAAGGCAGGGCAGGGTGAGAGGGCAGGGTGGGGCGGGACCATCTCCTGGTAACTGGACCCTAGCCCTAACCCAACCAATCAGGTCAGCCAAGGTAGTGGCACCCCCCCTCCATAAAACCCATTGATATGTTAAATTCTTTTTCTCTCCCACCATGCCACTGGTGTAAGTGGAACTAGTCCGAAATAAATAACAGGCTTTCTGCAATTGCATTGGATTCGGCTTGCTGGTAGTCTTTGGGGTTTATGACAATTGGGCACAACAGTGACCATATGGTTCGGGTTCAGTAATGGTCTCTGGGCATTTGTCCTCATAATTAGGAAGAGCTCTTCTCTTCATTTCCAAAAGGTACAAAGAGTTAAAAAAACACACAGTATATTGCATCATCATTTCATTTTCTTACCTTAGCCCATGTTTACAGCCTACACTGAAGATACCTCTTCGCTATCAGGTCTTCTAGGTGCCTTAGGGACCATATTGAACGTAAATTGCTAGAGATAAAAGACTAACACTAAGGAGTCACTAGCCCATAGGTTCACTTAAGGTTTAAGGTTTATTGAAAGATAAGACAGAGGGCCAGAGACCAGGACTACAGGCTTTATTAGAGGAAAAAGATCCCTGCTGAGCTGCCTCCCAAAGGAAGAAAGCCCATGTGCAGGGGTGGAGATGCCTTTTGAGGGGAGGAAAGGGAAGGGATGGGTCTTAGGGTACTCAGCATGCACTGATTGGTGGTTTCATATAAGGCACATGATTAGGCATTTAGGAACTTAGGAATGGGGGCTTAGGGTATTTGGCAAGTGCTGATTGTTGGTTCAATGTACAGTCCATATAAGGTGCCTGGTTAGGTGCTCAGGAATGTCAGTGCTCCAGGTACAGGTTACATAATACTCCATCCATCAGTTGGGGGGAGGATCTATCATATATAAGTTGAAAGAACATAGATCTACAAGAAAGCCAGTGCTAGTGGACTCAGTTAGAACACATATTTCACAGGTAAGCTGAAATCAGCCCAAATGTGCTTTTTGCCACCCAAGTTCATCAAAATGAGAAAACCAGGAGGGTTGGGAGGGCACTTGCCTGAGAGTGAGTCTTTCTACCCCTTACACTCCAGCCCTGTTATGAGAATGTCTTTGTGATTTGCCATTATCTGGAAGGAATCAGCAGATCCCAGACTTGAAGACTAATGAATGTATGAAAGACCAGAGGTCCTAGATGCCAGCTCTGCAGCCTGAGAGCATTCAGGTAGACACAGCCTCAGACACTACCCTGAACACATCCTGACCATTGGGGACTGTAATGGCTCCTCTTGGTGGGGTCATTTGAAATCAAAGGTGGGATGGAACAGCTACACAAGTAAGGTGCACCTAGGAAAATAAATGCAAGTTAGAGGATGATTTATTAGTAATGCTGTTACTGCAATGGGTAGGGTTCAAGCCCAATAACTTTTACCAAGTTTTATTTGAAAGATTAACTTTGTGTGGCTATCACACAGTTTGCTTGTGGCTGAGGCAGTACTGCTAATAGATGGTCACCTGGCAGCCTTCCTAATGTATGAAGAAACTCTACAGAGTGACTAGGCTGAGTGATTCCTAATGCATGAAGTGTTGTGGGCGACCCGCGAATGATGACCACCAGTCAGCCAAATTGGAATATAAGAAGCCTTTACGAACTCGAGTCCGGGCTCACGTCTCAACTGACACAGCAGTGAGCAATGAGAGCCCCGACCCACTCTAAGCATGCTAGTTTTATCCCATCTTAGGAATGCCTGGCAGATTATGATTGACTAAAGTTTTAACAAAGAAAGGTCAGTTATAAGTTATAGAAAAATTCCACTAGTACAGTAACATTTAAAGTTTATACAACACCTGGGGTGGGGGGTTATTTTCAGCTTAAGCAGTCTCTGTTTGACCTAGTTTGGTCTGTTTGTTCTGCCATGCGGCTACTGGAAACAGGATGTGCCTGCCTGGGGGTTGAGCCTTGCAACAGAACTATTTTATGGCTAACAGTTATGCTTAGCTAAAGTGTATCATGCTACATTCTTTGTTGTGGGTCTGGTTGCTCGTTCCTTCCCTGGCCTGGAGCCCTGCCTTGACAAGGTCTTGCTGGCCATCTGGAGCCCTGCCTCGACCCGGTCTTGCCGGCCACAACAGAAGAAACTCTATAGAAGGAATGACCAGGCTGAGTGACCCAACCTCAGACATACAAACCTTTCTCCCCTGTGTTAATAAATAGAACACTTTAGAGCTGTTCTGATCAAAACACTAAGCGTAAATATTCAGCTATTCCTCCCTTTTCATTTCTGTCCACTCTAAAAGAATTCATCAAAAAAAAAATTGCCTGAAATAAAAAAGAATAAAAATGAAATACCATTTCTAATTATCAAGTCACCTACCATGTAAGGATCTCCATGACTAAAAAATAATCCTATTTAGGATTATTTTTTAGTCATGGAGATCCTTACATGGTAGGATCCTACCTATAGTGGCAATTGGATATTTAGGAAGTCCAATGTGAAAGAGAACTTAGGGTCCCAACTTGGTTTCTGGAGATCAGTTTTGGAGAACTGTTCTGTACTTTTAAAACAAAGCAAAGCAAAAATCCTTATGGAAAGAAGCTCAGTATTTCATATGTAAGCATCAAATTTGATTGTAAGGAAGCAAAACTTTGTGACCTTTGCTGTATTTTAGGACATTATGACACATGGAGACATACAGCCAAGTGCAGTCAGCCACAGCCAGCAGCGGAAACAAGAGGGGAACACCCTAGGAACAAGTTCTGGGAACTCCTGGTACATCCATGTGCAAATCATCTCCCAACGGTGCCAACTGAAATACCAGAACAGGGAATGACTAAAGCCACTAACCACCTGCCTCTCTGCCTGGACCACTACCACCCCAGAGAACTTCCCTAATCCTTCAGCATTACAAAAAGAAGCCATCCAGAATATTGAATATTATGTTCTCAATGTGTCTGCATAGGGTAAGAATAAATGCTCGCTCTATTTTTCTCCACTTTTAAAGGGTTTTGTGTCATTTGTAAAATTATAATATCAACCTTTAAGTCAAATTACTTTTCAATAGTTCCCAATTACTCCACCTACATTTTCAAAGGCCAACAGCTGCTCCCAAAGAATCTGGTGAATTTAGCAATTTCTCAAGCTGAAATGTTTGAAAGAGTTCCACTTCAGCAGACAGATGATTATGCCCTGGGCCAGAGAACCTATGAATAATGAGATTACCTGAGAACTCTATCAGTGTGTGTTGTTTTTAAAATCTATCACAGAAAAAAAAATATTTTAACAAAAGAGAGGAAAATCAATTACTCTAATGCCACATATGGTTTAAAGTAGTTTTAAATATTTGCCAATGCAAATAAAGATTGAATTTGTAGTAAATAAATATTTTGCCAATGGCATCTGTGTTTAGAAATTTACCTATTTTTGTATTCCACCTTTTGATGATGCTCATAGTTAACAGGAGACAGGACACAGCCAGATGGAAGCTGAAGAGATCTCTGACTTTAAGAGAATTGTCAAGACCTAAATTGATATATTTTTTAAATCAGGTTAATTTATAGCATCTGGAGAGCCCCAGCTGTAGACACAGAGTAATGAGATTCCTGTGCTCCTTACCCCCTCCCAAAAAGAGCATTCCCAAGATATGTGCTATTCTCTAGGTTTGCTCTCAATCTCTTCCCCCCTCCTCTCTCCATCTTATACTGAATTTTTGGACTGGAACCCTAATTCTTTGTCTGCTGGAATTGAAGAATGAATCCACAGACAGAAAATGGTATAGCAAAGATGGAGATTTATTGAAGAACATGTATAGATTCCATGTGGGGAGAGGGAAGAGTCCCATAGAATTCTTTTTCCTTATGACTTTTAAAGGCAGCAGATTCTGGTGCCTTGATATCCCCTCTGATTGGACACTATTCCCTTAGGCTAGTTACTCCTGGGCTCAAAGGTTGAACCTCACAAGGAACATCTCCTTTCTTATTGTTTTTCTTCTCCCCCTCCTCCCCTTCTTCTCCTTCTGAATAAAGGGCTTCCTTCTCTTTATTTTGTAAATATGATCTTTCTTGGCTACTTCCAGTTCCCTTATCTTATGTAAAAATACCTGCTGCTGCCTCCTTGTCTCATGAAAATGTGACTGCACCTGGCTTCCTTGTGTTATGAAAATATACCTTCCCCCAAGTCTGCAGGCCTGCACTATTCCCATGGATCCCCAATTCTAAAAAATCCCTAAACTTGCCTAAGTCCCCCTAAAATTCCTACTTCACATCTCTCCTATTCAATAGCTCTGAAGTTTCTGGAACCATGTACTTCACAATTCTGCAGGGTTTACCTATTCCCTGCCCAAGCTTTGGAAATACAGTTTTATTAAATAGTTCCTTAAATTAGCTGAACTCAGGTGGGCCACATATTTCCTGCAGTGACCCTGACTTATGCAGCCTCATTTAACACTGATTCTGTACCTGAGCCCCAGGTACTCACCCAAAGGATCTCCTGATAGAAGTCTATTTCAATATAATTGGTTCCTTTTTAAAAAAATATATATATTTCATTGATTTTGTACAGAGAGGAAGGGAGAGAGATAGAGTTAGAAACATCAATGAGACAGAGTCATCGATCAGCTGCCTCTTGCACACCCCCTACTGGGGACATGCCCCCAACCAAGGTACATGCCCTTGACCAGAATTGAAACCGGATCCTCTTAGTCCCCAAGCCCACGGTCTATCCATTGAGCCAAACCTTTTTCAGCTAATTGGTTCTTTTGTAATCCTCTATATTCTATGTATTTAGAAGCCCTGTTCTGTGAAAGGGTCCTCAGGCTCTGCAGGGTTGGTAAAGAAGTCCATGGCATAAAAACAAACAAGGAAGAGGGGAGCAGCAAAGTGAGCAGATAGCTTTTTTTTTTTTTTAACTGCTCTTTACTGAAAGTGGAATAGAACTCACTGTGTCTGTGAGGAGGAAACTGAAGATTCCTGTCCCTTTATGTGCTCTTATTCTCAATATACCTCTAGATATTGTTACCCTCAGATTTTGTGATCCCCAAGGACCACCAGGGAGCTGAGTCTGATGCAATAGCAGAAAGCCTGTTCCATGCTAGCATGGGCTCTGTCCCACTTACACAGACATTGGCATGGCAGAAGAGCATGAAGTTCAATAGATCAAGGGGTTTTATAAGGGTGGTGATGTCACTGCTTTGGCTGACTCTGATTGGTTGGGTGAGGGCTAGGGTCCAGTTACAAAATGCAGGATGGCTCCACCCTGCCCCACAGTACAAAATGGAGTCAGGAGTTAGCCCCGCCCCACCCTGCCCTCTCATTTCTCCTTTGTTTTATGTTTATGAGTCAAATCATTGACCCAGCGCACTTCCTTTATGGGCATTAGTTGTTCTGTTATCTAGCCTTACTTAGCCCTGGACTTTCTCACTGGCTAGTAAAAACATTTTTACAGTTACCAAGACCCTTAGTACCACAGTCCCCATCAGTACTGTCCTCACTGAAGTCCAGTTCCCCTCCTGCAGGCATCAAGTCTCCTCCTGGCCTGCGTGGAGCTCAGGCTGAGGATCTCACGGGTGAGGCCACTAGTTGCCAGGATCCAGGCCATTTTCTGGTGCAGGAGCTGAGAGTCATGTAGTCAGGTCTGGGTGCCTCTACTTCAATAGCCGTGGGCATGTTCAGGATAACAGTGTAGCATCCCTTTGAGTACTTGGGCAGTGATTTTTTTACCCACACTGAGTTCCCAGGCTACAGGGTCTGCAGTGGGCACTGGCAGTGCATCTGGAATAAGCAAACGGCAGAGTTTGTAAAGATTTGAGCAAGGGAATGGTTATGAATTCCACTTTTCAGCTTTTTCCTAACCCTGGGAAGGATGGAGGGAGGTACATGATCTCAAAAGGGGGAAAACCCATCACAGTAGGGGGTACATCTGGCCCACAGGAGGGTGAAGGGCAGGGGGTTGGTCCAATTTTCACTGGTTCTAGGACACATTTAGTTAAACTCATTTTCAGAGTCCTCCTCATGCCTGTCCTAAGGCTTGAACTATACTTTGAGATGCCTTGGCTACAAAGGTGGGGCTGTTATCTGATTCTATGACTACTGGCAGCCCGAATCTAGGTATAATCTCCTGGAGTAATCTCTTGACTACTATAGAGGCAGTTTCTGTCCTAGTGGGGTATACTTCAACCTAATCTGAAGTGTCTACAAAAACTAGGCCTTAATGCTAGTGGCTTACTCTCTGAAATCCACCTCCCAATACTCTCCTAGGGAATTTTCCTGGGGCCCGAATTCCCAGGGGGGACCCCTTTACCTTGCTTAGCATTTACCTGTGTGCAGACAGTACTTCTAGCAACTAGGCCTTTAATTATCTTATCTAAGCTTGGTAGTATCTGCCTCACAGAAGTTCAGAAGTCTTGGTGACACCTAAGTGGGTAACCTGATGTCACTAGGCAACTAACATCTGACCTAGACTCTCTGGGACCAACAGTCTGTCATCTGGTAGGGTCCACCAACCATCTGGTCCTTTGATGGCTTGCTTCTGTTCAGCCAATTCCTCCTTTCTGGCTGCAGTTGGTAACCCTCTTTCCCTGTGGATGGCACAGTATTCCCATCAAAGGGCAAGGGATTAAGGCTAAAAGTTCAGGAACTGTGCCCAAATGGTGTGGTCCAGGGTGACTAGCGCTGCCTCTGCATATCCGATCCCATTTGTGAACAGTACCTTGTCTGGTGATGATGGCAGTACAGCGTCTGTTACCTCTATGCAGTCATGAATGGGTTCCTCTTCATCTGGAAGCAGGCTGGCAGGGTTCATGGCCAGTGTCTGGGTTGTTGTCAGGGCTAGCTCCTGGCCCAGAGTCTGCTTATCTGCCTACTTCACCAGCAATGCTGTGGTGGCCACTGCCTGGAGTCACACTGGCCACCCTGCTGACACAGGGTCTAGTCTCTTAAGAGGTTTCTTCCAGGGACCTAGAGTCTGAGTGAGAACCCCTTTGGCAATTCCCCTTACCTCACTCATGTAGAGGTGGTAGGGCTTCGTGACATCTGGCAAGGCTAGGACAGGTGCTGAGATGAGAGCCTCCTTTAGCTCCTCAAAGGCCCGTTGTTCCACTTTGGTCCAGTTCAGCAGCTGTGTTCCCTCAGTACATGTTCCTTCTGAGGTCTACAGTCCTTCTTGATGTTCAAGGAAAACAGGCAGTTTGTCCGATGGCTTCCTGGACTGATGTATGGGTCCCATCGGCTCTGTCAAGACTGAATAGGCTGCTCCAGTGTCCACCAGGAAACTAACAGGTTTGCCCTCCACTTGTAAGGTTAACCTGGGGGCTTAATGGAAAGGAGCTCTGGTCCTGTCAGTCCTTTTCTCCAGCTAACATGTCAGGAGATTATTTCTCTGTTAACCTTTCTCATCACATGTACAACCTTTACAAAAACCTTTTTCAAATTAACTTTCAAACCTTATTTCTATATCCTTCAAAACTACATAACCATGCCTCAAATTTTATAGAAAAGGCAAAGGGAGGAGGGAGCAGGTCCAGTACCTGTTCCCAGGCCTCCAGCTGCTTGAAATTTAAAATGCCACATTTTTCCTACAGATACAGATTTCACTTTCTGATAAGCCTGAAAAGGAGAATGGGGGAATTTCTAATTGTGCCTCTAAGGCCCCTAACAGAACTCAGTGAAAAGTGTCCAAGCAGTTGCTGGGGGTTCTTGGGTCTCATTGGGATGCAGGGGGTACTCAAAACAACCCCTAGAGGGAATGGATGCCAGGTGCTCCCACTGAGGCGTTTTCCCACTGGGAGTCCACTCTCTGTTCCCACTGGGAAAGGCGCTTGCCTCCTGCTAGTAGGGGAACCGGTGACTCCTACATTGCAATCAGACTCCCTGGCTTTTCTGAAAAGCCCCTCTGCTTGAGGGTGTTTCCATAATCATTAATCACATCAAACTTAAATGGCCAATTGAGACAAACAGTAGTTAACTTTAGAATTTGGTCCTTGCTTTTAACCATTTGGACCACAATTGTTACAACTTTATACCTTCAAATTAATTCAGAGCACTTAGCCTTAAACAAGTTAAAGGTTTCTTTCTTTCTTTCTTTCTTTCTTTCTTTCTTTCTTTCTTCCAAGTAATATATCTGAAATTCTTAATTATTTAAGAGAAAACACATCTCAAAAACAAGTTGCTATACTCTAGGCATTTAGTTACCACAATTATATAACTTCTCCCAATTCAATCCGAATCCCAAAACCTTAAGAGCTCTCAAGTCAAACATCCAGCAGCTCCCCATTAACAAACCTTTATATTTTCAAGAACAAATTCCAAAATCCAACAATTAATTTTAAACCATTTTTGTTTTGTTTTGTTTTGTTTTGTTTTGTTTTTGCCTGGGGAAACTGAGAAGCAAACTTGTAGCTATTCACATGTAAACTTGTTCCTTGGCTAGCAAAGGTGTAGCCATTCAAATGCAAATTAACACATTCTTTAAAGATAGCTGCTGGTGGAAATTGGATTACCTGTTCTGCGGGGGGGCGGTTAGGGTTGGGGGGGGGGGGAGCGGCGCACTTTCATTAAAAAAAAGTGTGTAGCTTTAAAACCTCTTCATGACAAGAGACCTTAAACTTTCAGAACTTTAAATTTTTCAAGTAGCAAATCAAATAGCATTTCTCAAATCAATAATACTTTTACATTTTTAAAGATACATTTTAAATAAATCATAAGGCATATTTAATTAATAGGCTAACTTCAATTATCTAGACTTCATGCAAGGCATACTTGGATCAACACTTCAATATCATAACAATTCAACACATTTAGATTTAAGTTTTTACCATTTGATTTAGTAAACCTGTTATCTACTTCCTGCTGGTTATTTGCCTCAGGGTGGGAAATTTCAAAAGCTGCTTTAAATGACTTGGGGAACTAGATTGAGGTGCATGGCATGTGCTAGAAAGCCCCACCAGTGACCATAGAAATGAGGTACCCCTTGAGTGCTAGACCCATGAGGTTCCTGCAGGCGTTGCACAGTGCAGGCAGCAGCAGCAGGTTCCCGTGCCACTCCCGCTCCCGCTCCAGGGCATGCTGCTCCTTGGCTCCCAGGCCGTCTGTGCCCACTGTGAAGCATGCCCACGTGTCACCCGGCGGCAATGCCTTGCCTTGGCCAGTCATATGGCACGGACCACGCTGCACTGCTCAGCCATCCGCAGTGCGGAGGCCTCCAGCAAGGCCAGGAAGGTGGTGCCACATGCCCAGCTGGTGGGCGGGGGTCCAGGGCTGTGGCTGGGTGGCAGGCGAGGGCTCTCGGCCGAGCAGTGCACCACGTAGGGTGATGCCGCACAGCGCCAGGCCTCCCAGACCCAGCACCATTCAGTGCTACCACGAGTGCCACGGCAGCTTCATGGCGTGCCAGCTTGCCTGTGTGCCTGCCAAGGTCCCCTGGTCCCAGACAACCAGCCAGACCAGTCAGCTTCCCTCCTTGGGCAACCACTGAGGAGCTGGGCATGCTCCTCCTCCCCCTCGCCCTCTTCCTCCCGGCGGTGGGCGGAGTTATCCTGGGTGCCTGCCCCTCTTCCCGAGTGAGGCCCCAGCTACGCTTGGACTCGCAGACTGAGCCCCCATGGCTCTGTGGCAGGAGGAGAAGCTGAGCTGTGGCCTCTTGCTTCGAGAGTGCGGGGCTAGCTCCTGCCCATTCCTCGCTCACTCCGAGGAGGTGGTGACCTCGAGTGCAAGGGCGCAGCTGCATCCCTGACTGGGGAGGTTGGCCTAGCCCCCATGAGGGCCTCCTCCGTGCCGCCTTCGGTCCTCTCGGGCGCTGCTCAAGGCCAACTCTCGCTTCCACAACACGCACAGGCTTGATGTGAGCCTGTCTGCTGACCACAAAATCACAACAACCAACAAGAAGAGGGTGCCCAACATCAACATTTCAACTCCTCAGAAGAAAACCAGACATCGGCCTCATGCCAATTGGCGGAAGGAACCGCCTCTTCTGGGAGAGGATTCCACATCTCTTCTGCCTGTGAGGGGCCCTCCTGGTAGGTTGGAACGTCTTCTGAATCCTCCAGCTCATGGTCTACCAGCATTGCGTCCACCTAGACCTCTTTGGGCACTACCAACACTAGGGGATTCCAAGTCCCTCCAGAGCACTCACACAAGGACACAGACACACACACACACACATACACACACACACTCACACTGTGGCCAGTCAGGCTCTCCAGATCAGTGTCACTCAGGGTCTTGGGGATCCTAGATAAGCCCCCAAATGTTACACCCAGTTTTTGTGATCCACCTCACCCCACCCTGCCCTCTCAGTATAAGCCCCTCATTCTACCCCAAGATAAAATTTTCAAACTGATTGAAAAGATGAAAACATGAGGGTTTTTTTTTTATAGGTATCAATAGAATTTAGTTCTACCTTTACCTCCCTTGGTTGTAGCCTTAGTCATTCTCTCTTTCTCTCTCTCCTCCTTTTTCTCCTCTCCCCCATGTATATATGTATGTATGCTTGTGTGCATATGTGTACGTGTGTGTGTGTGTGTGTGTGTGTGTGTTGTGTATGTATGTGAAGTACAGTCTTTGGTTGAGCCATTACCACAAGGAAGCCAGAAGCTTTGCTGGTCTCCATTCCACTCTTGAACTTGATTGTGTTCTTTCGAGGAACCAGGATCTCCTCCCTGGAGATGTCTAGCCATCTTCATGGGAAGCAATATCCTGGTTCACAAATTCCTCTCCTAGAAGGATCTTAATGAGACTTCTAAGCCAGTGATTTTCATCCAGTATGCCACAAGAATTTTTAAAACATACCTTTCTCTTAGAATATCAAATAAAAAAATGACAACAGCCAACACAACAATAGCTATCTAGTATGAATGCCCTGTCTTGAACCATAAATATACTTTAGGTCATATAATAGAGTTGCATCTTATTGGTCATGTCACATAATATAGTTGCATCTGGTTAATACTTGGTACCAGAAATCCTTATATACAAGTATAGGAAACAGATATTTTTAAAAGTCACTTTGAAGCAAAAAGGAGAGGTGATTACTTTTTTTTAACCAATAAAAATTATGCCTACTTTTTGTCAGATTGGCAAAAATATATATTTTTTGGTGTGCTGCAGAATTCATGCATCAGGCCATGAATATACCCACACTGAGTGGTCAGATTATTATCCATTCAGAGATCATAATAATCTGACCACTCACTGTATAAAAGCTAAGCAACTGGAATAGCAGAACAAGAAGAATAACTGGTTGCTATGATGCGCACTGTGTGGTCAACTGGCCCAATGGGGGCCCCAACCAGCCCCCACAAAATTCCCCCGGCCAGCTCTGCCCCTGATTAGTCCCCCGACCCAGATCAAGGGCAGATCAGGCTGGCCAACCTCCTGCATCGCCTTTCTTCCCTCCCTCACGCTGGCCCGGCCCTGATTTACCCCGATTGGGATGGGCTGGCCAGAACTCACCTATACACAAATTGATGCAAACAAAGAAACCAAGCCTCTAAAATTATTAATTAATTAATAAATGATCAAGTAATTAATGTCAAATAGGAAGATTAACTAAATACTACAGCATGTAAGTATAATTGTAAATCAAAATAAGAGTTTTCACAGACAAGGCAATGGTGATTTGAAAACAAAGAAGTAAAACCTCACATGTCAAACAAGATTGTGCAGGGCTATGACTGAGCTCAGGAATAGTCTTTTAACTGGAAATCATAACAAAGAGGATAATATGTGATGAACTGTAAGTTATAAACTATTCTATGATTGAAAAGTTAGTCTATGACTAGCATGGGTTTTAAAGGAAAATATATCCAGAAAGTGGGAAACACTCAATTATATAAAACTTACAACTATTCCAAAGACACTAGGAAGACTAAACATAAACAATATAAAGGTCAGAAAAATTGACAGTTGAAAACTAACTAGAAGGAAGACTAGACAAAACTAACTAGAAGAAAGAATAGACAATCTCTAACTGTGTCATAATATGAAACATACTGAAGGACACAGAATGACTCCCTCAGCCTATAATTTCTGGTTCTTTTTGCACAAAGTAAACTTACTATGAGTTTTTTTTTTATAAGAAATTGTTCTTTCTCCTTATCTTTGTTTACATGGTACTAAGGTATTTGCTAAAGGTTGAGGACTTTCTAAAGATGAACCTACTGCAGATTTTAAGAACTTTTGTGTAAAATGGCCATAAATAGGGGACAAACCATAACTGAGCCAATATTTTAATATAGTTTTTATTAAGAGAAATGGTCTGTAAGTTAATAAACTAGTGCTCACATCTTTGAGAGGATTCTTCTTGAAAATGTGAGTGTGAATAGAGAGGCAAGAGAGGGCCCTTCATGTTATAGGAAGACAATGTGGACCCACAGAGCAGTCATTTGTTTTGCATTTCCATCATTCATTACTCCTTCAAATGCCAGTAAGTAATTTAACCTCTCTGGGCCTCAGTAGAGCTCAAATCTATAAAAGCAAAACAAACAAAAAAAACACCTGCTTATTACAAAGTTTGTATTGTGGGGTCAAACCCTGGGTTCAAAATAAGACCACCGGAAGCTGATGATTGATTAAAAAAAAAAAGCAGGCCAGGACGGTCACAAGAGCACCACATGCAGGTGGTCACTCATGACCGCACTGTATGTGTAGGCAGTCCTTTTAAAGATCCAAACCACAAAATTTTTCCTTTGTTCTAAATTCTAAATTCTAAAGGCTTGGAACAGCCTGCAGGGTTGCTCCCAGCCACATCCTGCTGGACATTGGAATGTGGCCCTATCTTGCAATAGCAGATAGTACAGAAGCAGACCTGAGCTGTTAATCTCTAAAGGTTTTCTAGTTTCTATACTAAAGCTACTGAGTCAGTAGGAATCAATCTCCTGTGGTCCTGGTTCATAGGCACAGGAAAATTGCCTTAGCCTCCAGGTCTCAATTTGGAAGCTGAGATAACTACCTTATTGTTTAAGCAAATACAGCAACCAGAACAACTGGGTTAAAATTCAAACAGCAGTTTTTACCCAAGTATGGTTGCTACCATATTTCAGTTTGTAATTCTAGATAAATCATTGTTAGCCTGGTTAAGTTGGTGGACACCTATGCTTTGGTAATGTTCTAATCTTCATTTGTTTGGATTAGAAATGAACAGTAACAACAACAAAACAAACAAAGAAACAAGCAAACACACACACACACACACACACACACACACACACACAAATCTTCAAGTTTCTTGCCTAAGGTATTCTTAGAATTCATTAGATCTGGCAGAACCTCAGTTCCTTTAAGCCTAGATATGGGTCCTCAAGTCATTATTTCCTCTTCTTAGCTACACACATGGATCCTTGGTCTTCTCTTATGTCCTCCTTGCTCCCTGGCTCAGGATGATGATGGACTTCCAGAACCTTTTGAACCTCACAAACTTGAGTGCTGAGTTTAGAGCTTCATCCTTCACTCTATACTGACTCAACAGGTTGGGACCTTTGACAAGATTTCTCTAGTTTTCATCTTTTGTTTTGTTGAACCTACTGCAGATTATAAGAACTTTTCAATTCAGCTTATTTTCTGAGCTATTTTACTAGAAGTTGTGTAGCAACTTAGAAGACTTACCACATGAATTCATTCATCCAACATTTACTGACTGCTTATTATGACCAGGCTCTCTACTAGGGACATGGAACATAGTCCTGAACAATGTCCTTGTCCCTAAAAAGCTGCCTGCTGAATTGGATAAAGAGATTTTTTTTTTAATCCAGAAAAGTGTGGAATAGTGGCTCTCAACCAATGTCTGCATATTCAATTCTCTTGGGAAGCTTTAAAGAAGATGCAGCTGAAACCAGTTTGGCTCAGTGCGGACAGAACGTCAGCCTGCGGACTGAAGGGCCCTGGGTTCGATTCCAGTCAAGGGCATGTACTTTGGTTGCAGGCATATCCTCAGTAGAGGTTGTGCAGGAGGCAGCTGATCTATGACTCTCTCTCATTGATGTTTCTAACTCTCTATTTTTCTCCCTTCCTCTCTATAAAAAATCAATAAAATATATTTTAAAAAAAGAAAAAGAAAAGAAAATTCAGTGAGCAAGCCCTACCTTCAATCTTTCTTTAAAGTAAGAATCTCTAGATAGGAGAGCTCTCTCACATGGAAATCACTTCAACAGCATGAAGCAGTGCAAGAAAAGGGGGTGTGGGGGGCAGTTATGTCAATTGAGTGCCTTCTGGATGCTGCTCAAAAAACAGTTAATTTGGGGTAAATGAATTATTCATTGAGCCCTTTGTAAATTCTATTATTAAAAAATTGAAGCATTTTTTGGCTTTAAATCATCATTGTGATCAATTCAGTTTAGTAGTTCAATGTACTTAGTTGACTTTGAACTATTTTTTAAAACTTTACCAAATAACACAGATGAAGAATCTACTCAATCTAGCATTTACCTAAAATCTAATTCATTAGAAAACTTTCTATATAAAACCATGATTTAATACATACAATGCCACCTTCCAGTAAATTCAGCATAATTTATTTTTAAAAAGCTGTAACAAAATGTTATACAATTACATTTACAGATAATTCTTCATAGACCCATTGTGGGTTGACATTTTAATGTTTTTCTCTATTTATATGTGCATATGACACATTTTCTCCAAGAAGGATTCGTTTTATGCCAATTTTATAAAGATTTTAATACATTATTTTATAATATTTATTGGAAACAATTATATCTATCCACTTGGAAGGGATTAAAAATTATAATAGAGTTTTTGTTTTCCTAGTAATAAAAGCCTGAAGTGATATCTAAAATCAGTTTGAAATAAAAACTACTATTATCTTAAATTTTAAAGCCTGTTATAGTAGAAAAAATTTTCAAATCTAATTTAACACAGATGCACAAACACATTGTAAAAATCCTAGAAAAGGTGAGTATGACTACATTTGTGAACTTAAGAACTTTCACAGTAGAATTTATTTTCATGGAAGGTAGTCCTTTTAAAGTTGCACACAAAAAACCTGTCTATAGATATCAAAGTGACTAGATAATACATGACCCACAAGGTGATCCTTATCTTGTGGTCTGGGTAAAATGGTTTTCCCTTTGCACCTTCAGTTATAAGTCTCCATGAGACAGAGCCCTGTTTACTTTATTTCCACCATGTTAAAAGCCAAAGACACTAAAGGCATGCACACACACAAAAAAACTTGACATCAGGGAAATGCAAACTACTTACATATTTGCACATTAGATCAATTTAGTTCTTTTGCTCCTTCTACAGCTCTTTTCATGGGTTTCTTATTCTCTCTCTCTCTCTCTGTAGGCTTCCCTGGAGTTTGTTGGGTCTTCCACTATGACCAATCATGATATTTTTCTTAACAAAAGATCATCTCTTTCAGACTTATGCATACATATACATGCACAAATACATACGTATGAGTATGTAAATACTTTTAGCATTGCACATGTAACTTAGCTCTGTATATGTGAAGTTTCTATATGATTTTAAAATCTACACTAAAAAAAAGAAACATGAAAATTGACCATCACTACACTATGCCCACCAGCCAATCAGAGCAAGTATGCAAATTAACCCAACTAACATGGTGCCTGCCACAGAACTAGAAGAAGCAGGAAGCTTGGGTTGTCCTGGCAATGGAGGAAGCCAAGCTTCCTGGCCAGCCCTGGCTTCTGCTCAAGGCTACAAAGTATCAATTATGACTACAAAGTTTCAATTATAGAAGATAAATAAATTTCAGATACTTGCTTTCAGCCGGCTCTGGCCTATGCCTGGATTGACAGGGGGTGTAGCTGGCCTGCAAACCACCACAGGCCCCTCACCCATGCCACCCCATAGTCCAAGGGACCCCCCACCTTGATCTGGGACACCCTTCAGGGTAAACCAGCCAGCCCCCACCCATGGACCAGGCCTCTATCCTATTTAATAAAAGAGTAATATGCAGATTGACCATCATTCCAACACACAAGATGGCTGCCCCCATGTAGTCAAAGATGGCTGATCCTGTGTGGACACAGATGGCTGTTACAAGATGGCCAGCAAAGGAAGACAGTTATGGGCGATCAAGCCTGCAGGGGAGGGCAGTTGGGGGAGACAAAGGCCTACAGGGGAGAACAGTTGGGGGCGGGGGGGATTAGGCTTGCAGGAGAGAGCAGTTAGGAGTGATCAGGCGAACAGGGGAGGGCAGTTTGGGGGAACCCAGGGCTGCAGGGAAGGGCAGTTGCGGGGGGAGGGGGCAGACCAGCAGGGGAGAGCAGTTTGGGGCAATGAGGCTGGCAGGGGAAGGCAGTTAGAGGTAACCAGGTAAGCAGGGGAGGGCAGTTGTGGGCGGGGGGAGGCAGGCCTACAGGGGAGCAGTTAGGCATCAATCAGACTGGCAGGGGAGTGATTAGGGGGTAATTAGGTTGGCAGGCAGAAGCAGTTAGGGGCAATCAGGAAGACAGGCAGACAAGCAGTTGGGAGCTAGCAGTCCTGGATTGTGAGGGATCCCAGATTGGAGAGGTTGCAGGCTAGGCTGAGGGACACCCTCCCCCTCCCCCCTCCCCCCCCATGTACAAATTTTGTGCTCCGTACCTCTAGATGAATATAATTTTTAAATATCTATATAACATAATATTTTGAAAAAGTTCTTATCAGATGAATTCTCCCACATATGGGCAGAGAAGTTCTTGTATTCTCAGGAACATATCAGAACATAATCCAGACCTGAAAATTATTGTTTTTTCCATCTTCAAAAATATAAAATTTATATTTTATGGTAATTCTCAGCAAGGAAAAATTAGAAATACAGATTCAGTCAACCCTTCCTTTTTGTGACTCCTAGAAAGTACAAAATCTAATGTAAACAATGACTTTACTCTGAAAGTAGAAGTGCCCACAGCACCTTGCTTCATAGATTCATTAGTGATCTCTCATGGATATCAGCTTTGACTAGCAATTCAGCTGAAATAGCTATGGAGAAATTCTACAGATATGGAAGGTTTTACCAAGCCAGAAAAAAAGCTTTAAAATTTACATTGAGCCGAAACCGGTTTGGCTCAGCGGTAGAGCGTCGGTCTGCGGACTGAAAGGCCCCAGGTTCGACTCCGGTCAAGGGCATGTACATTGGTTGCGGGCACATCCCCAGTAGGGGGTGTGCAAGAGGCAGCTGGTTGATGTTTCTCTCTCGTCGATGTTTCTAGCTCTCTATCTCTCTCCCTTCCTCTCTGTAAAAAATCAGTAAAATATATATTTTTTAAAAATTTACATTGAAGTACCTTTATGGAACTTCCTTTCAATCGTGAGATTGTCAAAATATTTCTCTTTTATAAAAATGTGTGAACAGCCAACCAACTTGACAAAGAATAGTTGAGTTTCCAGTAAAATTATTGTTTTTGGTACCACTTACAAATCAAAGGTGATCCCAAATGTATTCTGCTTTATGTGTCCTTTTATTTAAATTAAGTGTTTAAGCTATATTAATCAAACTAAGAGATAATAAACCAATATCGACCACTCTTGGTAGACCAGAGATGCTTTGATGCTTCCAGCAAGCAGCTCTCATCATTATTTAAGAAGAATTCTCCCACATATGGGCAGAGAAGTTCTTGTATTCTCAGGAAGCTGTGTGCTGTGTGTAATGTGTTCCTGACACAAACTACATGTTATGAGGGTTAACAATGACATCTGTCAAGCAACACAAAATAATTTCCTATGATTTTATCCATAGAGAAATACAAAGGTACCAAGTTACATTTCAGAATAAAATAAAATGAAATAAACATGACAAAATTTCTCAATATTCTCAAACACCTCAAAAGAGGCCAATGGAAAACAGATCTTGAGCTCCCAGCATCAGGACTGAGAAGTTTCTGGACCTTTCATGTCATTCAGACAACTAACTAGTGTATTTGAAAGAACAAAACTGAATAAAAAGTGGCCCCTTTAGTGTGGATCTTGCTAGGGAGCTGCTAAAATTTCCCCATATTCCACAGACATTTATGTGAAGGTTGATGACCAGATTGCTGGCGGGGAAAGCCAACTGAGGACGTGTTGAGCACCAAGAAATGAGCTGGAATTTCCAGACACATACTCACACCCAGATCTCTTACCAAACACATCTGACAAACATCTCAGCTCTGTTCCTGCTTTTAATACTCCTAGAACTTTTTTGACTTTTCGAAACAAAAAAGCAAACGGCTATATTCTTGGATTTCCTGACACTCCCTTTTGACTAAATACCTATAAAGAAATGAGTAAGCATTTTACTTTTCTCTGAAAAAATTTTATTAGTCTCCCAACACATGCACATGTGGGATTTGTTTCTTTCTGCTCCCATAAAAGCAGCCATAATCAATGTGCAGCACCATTCCATCTCCTATTTGCCTGTTCAGGCCCAGGGTTCATACCCGACACCATTCTTGGCTATTTTCCTACCTCTCCCATTCTCTCCAACAGCAGGGCAGATGTCCAAGATATTTGCCATTTTATTGGCTCAAGAAGTCTACCAGATAATATTCAGACTAGAAGGATGACTTCACAAGGAATTTATTTTTCCTTTTGGGTCTAAATTTTGGGATTTGGACACAAGACTGATATATTTTCTAAGTGAAGCCAATGGAAATGGAGCAATTTAAATGAGTTGAAGTCTCTTACATTTTTCTGGAGCTGCCAGAGAATTAGGAAAAAAATATTTAAAGTTGAATTGGTCTTCATCTAAAAAAGAGACATGCATTCTGCTTCGCATAGTTATAGGGAACATGCACAACACAAGTAAAGCCCTAAATGCACCCAAGTCAGTAAATTCAAAGTTATGGCTTTCACCACAATCATAACTCATGTGTGGGTAGCATTTTTCTTTTCTGCCAGAGGTTTTAAATTGACCAGACTAATGTAAATACACAGGGCAGCAATGTGGGCTACTGAGTTTCCTGACTTTTCTTATGCTGAACAGTCACACCTGTCATTTTACTCATCACTTAAAGATACTTATGCAGTTCTCTGTCCAAAGGAACTCCTCATTCTGTGTTACCTGGACCAAAAAGAAGTATAAGTTGATGAGGTCAACCTTTCCTGGGAAATCCAGAATCTCTATGATTTTATATTCCATTTGAAACTCAGAATTCTCCAACTCACATACTCACATGGCTCAAAATCCCTGTGTGGGGTTGAGTTTTATTTTTCAGTAATTATATGCAAAAGCTGAAGTACAAGGGCATTTTGGGATATTTGAAGTTGTGAAATTGACTTATTTATAGATATTTGAGGTTTTATGGACTTTTCAGATATCATCTCAGGCACTGATATAGTTCCACCAGAAACATGACGAGAAAAGTTTCCAGTAACCTGATATTTTAACTGCTAAGTAAATGTTATAATAACTAGTCTATTTTTTTTTAATCATCAGTGAGTTGGTCACTGATAACATTTTTCATGAACTCTGAAGTTTCCTTATAAAGACTTACATAATCTCAAACCTATATATTGAGATAATACTATTATCTAAAACTAGAGACCCAGTGCACAAATTCTTGCATGGGTGGGATCTGGCTGGCTTGGCCCCAATAGGGACATATGGGAGCTGGACCTGTCAGGAGGAGGAGATGGCAAGAAGTTGGCTGCAGGTTGGGGCCCAATCCAGACTGGTTGAAGGCAGGGGCCATGGGCGATTGGCCAATGGGCCCCACCATTGATTGCAATGTGGCGGGGCAGGGGGGGAGGGGGCTGAATGATGGCAGGGCCGGCCATGGGGAGGGGATGTGTGCAGTAGGCCAGTCAGTCCCACTCCTGAATAGGGTTGGTGGGCTGATTGGGAGTCAATGGCTGGGGGTAGGGCCATGGTTGGTTGACCTGCTAGCCCTGCCCCTGATTGGAGTGGGGGTTCAATTGAAGGTGGATCTGGCTGGTGAGAAGGGCTGTAAACTGATCAGAGTGGTGGGGGCTCATCAGAGACAGGACCAGCCAGGGGTAGAGGCCACAGGTGGTTGGCCAGCCGGCCCTGCCCCTGATCTGAGTGGGAAGGCCTGTTGTGGGGTGGGGGGGGGGCAATATGGGGCCAGGCAGGGGAAGGGGCTGCAGGAGGTTGGCCAGCCTCACTCCCTATTGGGGTGGGGGAGGCAATCTGCGGTGGGACCAGGTATGGGGAGGGGCTGTGGGAGGTTGGCCAGCTGGCCCAATCCCCAATCAGGCCAGTTTTCTGGCTTCAGTGAGTGTCATAGCAACAGGTCCTTCTAGTAATTATGGCATTCCAGTTGCTGGAGATATATATATATATATAAATTTCTGGCCCAGTGCATAAAATTCATGCACATGGGAAGAATTCCCTCAGGTCAGCCTGCACCCTCTCCATTTGGGGACCCCTTAGGGTGAGCATTTAGGAAGCAGCTGTCCCAGATAGCAAGAGGGATGTCCAAATGCCTAACTGGCATTTGGACATCCCTCTTGCTATCTGGGACAGCTGCCTCCTAAATGCTCACCTTCCTGCCTGCCTGATTGCCCCTAACTGCTTATGCCTGCCTACCTGATCACCCCTAAATGCCCTCCCCTGCCAGCCTGATATCACCCCCAACTGCCCACTTTGCCTTGGCCCCCACCACCATGGCTTTGTCCAGAAGGAAGTTGGACATCTGGAAGATGGCCAGTCAACCTGGTCTAATTAGCATATAACCCTTTTATTAGTATAGATAGATTATATAGGATTGGATTGCTTAAATGGGGGCAAAAGCCTTTCTCATCATGAGGAGATGCTTTTGGCAGAAAAAATATATAATACTTATATCTGGACTGATAGCCAGCCATACTGGTCATTAAAAAATTGAACCACTTTTTTACACCTTACACCAAACAGCTGTTGCTCTTAAAACCCCTCCTCATCCCCTATCTTAGGTTTTGCCTTCACAGTTCACCCAGATTTGATAATATATATATATATATATATATATATATATATATATATATTTGATTTTTTACAGAGAGGGAGAGGGATAGCAAGTTAGAAACATCAGTGAGAGAGAAACATCAACCAGCTGCCTCCTGCACACCCCATACTGGGGATGTGCCTGTAACCAAGGTACAAGCCCTTGACTGAAATCAAACCTGGGACCCTTCAGTCCACAGGCTGGCACTCTATCCACTGAGACAAACCAGTTAGGGCCAGATTAGGTTCTGATTGGTCGGTTTCTATCACAATCAGTGTCAAAAGCTCTACCTCCTAGACAGCCATTGGCTCCTCATAGTTCACCCAGATTTGGTTCTGATGGGTCAGTTTCTATGTTAGTCAGTATTTCCAGCCTATCTCCAGGCCTGATCAGAGAGGTAGGGATGATCAGCAGCCCCCACAGCTTCTTGCCAGGCACCTGAGAGAAAGAGAAAGGCAAGGACTGATCAACAGCTGCCACAGAGGCTACAGATGAGACCCCGCTTCTCTCTCCAGGCCTCTCTCTGGGCTGCTGCACCTGCAGCAGCAGCAGCAGTCAGTGCTGGGTCACCATGGCAACCCAGCACTGACTTGCAGGACTGACTTCTGTATAGTTGAGCCTTTGGTCTTTACAGACCCTCAGTTTTTATATATTAGGATAGCTTCTCCTCCCACCTCCACCCATGAAGTAGCTACAAAGTTATAAACTGACTTTTGAGTTCCTACTCCTTAGGCTCTGGCTGCATCCCAGGCCCCCATTATAAGTGGATTGGCTAAGACAGAAGAGTAATGATCCCAAACTACGAAATCCCAGAGGCTCACTGCCAGCACACATGGCATCTCTAAATGCAACAGAAAAGGCATCCCTCCAACAAGCCAAGGTCTCCTGGCTGAATATTACAAATCAAAATATCCCTCCCTCATGACACCATCTCCTGTCACAGCCCAAGGCCAGGTGAGCACAGCCCAAGAGCCAGGCACTGTTGCACAGCCAAATGCAGTGAACTTGGTCATAGAACAACAGTTCTAGCCAAGCTACAGAGATATTATTACATAGCTCAAAATCTGGAATCAATCATGTTTGGGTATAAATCAGTTCTACAACCTAGTATGGTATCACCTGGAGAACATTGCCTTGCCTCTCTTAGCCTCAATCCTCTGACATGTAGAATGAACCTAATGATAACACCTCACAGTTGTGACTTAATATTTATAAAGTTCCAGCACAGTGGCTGCCACACAGTGTGTTTTCAGTTCTTTAGGAGCAACTCTAGTTTAGGAGAACAGAAACTGAGATTCTACCTTTAAGTATAACACTAACAACTGTGTGATGTAAAAAATCATATCATTAAACTTCAATTTCTTAACCTTTACCTAATGGGAATATTGAAGTAATCATAAGTAAAAATAAAAACATTTTATATTATTTTTCTATCTTTTAAAGTAATTATGTATATCTAAAGTTTTTAAGTGAGAATATCAGCAAATGGGATTAAATAATGAGTTTACTCAAAGAGTGCAGGAGAGAATCACAGTTGAAGATAATGCTGATTTTGCCTTAGCTGGGTGTTGGTTGAAAATTGTCCTGTGCACCAAAAGGTGGAGGGTTTGATTCTTGATCATGGCACATACCCAGGTTGCTAGTTCAATCCCAAGTTGGGGAACCTGGGGGATGTATCCAAATGATATCTCTCTCTCTCTCTCTCTCCCTCCCTCCCTCCCTTGCTCTCTAAAATAAATATTTGAAAAAAGATAATAGTGATTTTTTTAGGAAGAGCCACGCTCATTTAGGTAAGTGTAGTAGTTTTTAAAGACAAAAATAGCCCTGCTCAGACAATTCAGTGCAATTAGCAAACTGATGCTTATGTCTGTTGCATGACACTGGAGAGAAAATTATCACCAAAATAGCTGATAAATATCGACCAATGCCCAGAGTATTTCATGCTTGACACTGTGAGGGTTTTTACAGAATTCACCCTGGGCTACTGTGAAGCACCCCCAGTGATGAGAGCAAGATCTCAAGGTCACACATACATTAACCAATGTTCTGGAATTGGGGTCATAATTCTTTGCTGAGATAAACACTTTACAACAGACATCTTCATTTGATAGTCAGAATGGTCCGAGACCTCCAAAATGTGTGACTAACAATAGAGCAAAATGAAAGAGGCCAAGTTGAACCTTCTTTCTTGTTAGGATTTCATTTGAACTTTTAAAAAAGATCCCTTTTGTCATAATTCATTCCACAGACGTGAGAGAGTGCTGCTTAAGTTTCTCTAATCCAATAACAATTCTATGAAATACCCTTTTCTTCTATATTTCTCCTCCACCCGAAGATAGGAGAGGTTGGCCGCAGAGCTAAGACAAAGCCTTTGGAGTAACCAGACTCTTTGCACTTTGTCAGCATGTTTCTAAAGTAATAGACACATCTAATCCATTACTCTGGAGACCCAGAGCAGTAATAAAGTCTCAATATTGCTTTCCCTGCCCTTCCCAGCCCTGTAGGGTCCAAAAGTCAATGAACTGTAGCTCACTTATCAATTTAAAATGTCACTAAAATGAGAGTCCTCTCTGTATGTCAACATCAGCACTGGGTTTATATCTTTTAAAAAAATTGTCATTTTACTGGTTGGCTTGAAAATATGCTCCATGTTTGGAACTTAATTTTCTGTTTTCAACAAATTTTTATGAATACTTATATGTATCAAGCAGAATACTGAGCATTAGAGTAGGGAAAAAAGAGGACACACACTAAAAATAAAGCAAAAACTTTCTTCATATATATAATTTTTTATTTTATTGATTTTTCCACAGAGAGGAAGGAAGAGGGATAGAGAGCTAGAAACGTCGATGAGAGAGAAACATCGACCAGCTACCTCCTGCACACCCCCAGCCCGCAACCAATGTACATGCCCTTGACCGGAATCGAACCTGGGACATTTTAGTCTGCAAACTGACACTCTATCCACTGAGTCAAACCAGTTTTCACTCAAATACCTTTTTAAATTTCATTCTCTGTCCTTCCCTTCCCATGATAAAGCTTCCCCAGGCATTAGGAACATTAAAAACCTGCTCTTCCTCTTTCCCAAGCTCTTTCCAGCTCACTATATTCTAGCATTGCTTCCACAACTCCAGTAAAATTGCTCTGACCAAGGTCATAAATGGTCTCCATATTGTCCAGCCAAATGGTCAGTTTCCTCTTCTCTAATTGGATATTTTTGAGCCTATGATGATAAATAACTCCCATGATGTCAATATTTTCTATTCTTCTCTGAAATTTATGATTTTTCATTAAACCACATCTCTATCCTCCTTCCTACATGTCCATTAATCACCAGGTTTGCTTTCAGTTATTCTCACCTGGCACCTGATTCTCCATCTGAACACAAGAGATTGCTTATCATCTCCCAGATCTGGTTTCTTATCTTACCTAATAATAGACAAACATGTAAATTGACCGTACCTTTGTTATGCCCACAGCCAATCAGAGTGAGTATGCAAATTAGAAGGCCAAAGATGGCAATTGTCCAGCTGCTCCAGTCACTGAGTGGCCAGGGAGAGGGAGGAGGGGGCAAGAAGGCAAAGGGATCTACAGGAGCAGAGTGCTGCAGTGAAGACAAGAATGCAGACACCAGAGTCTGCAGTGAAGATGAAGAAGGCAGACTCTGGCCTGAGTGAAGGCCTGGGTCCCGGCAGCCAGAGGAAAACCAGTGCTGGAAGCCAAGGGAAGGAAGGCCTATTGCATGAATATCTTCTGGAATAAAAGCCTCTCTGTCATTAGACACCAGTTCTTTAAGAAATCTAACAGAAAATACATTCAGTCCCAAACTGTACCCATTATCGAACATTTTTCTCCTGCTCATTGGATGATGCTTTCATCAATCTACTTGCATGTAGAGGAATTTTGGCAAACATTTAGATTCTTTTTCTCATTTAGTCCTGTCATTGGGCTATCAAGTTTTGCAGATTCCATCTCCTTCATCTCCATTCAGATCTCTACCATTCAATCAGTCTTTAAAGTCATTACCTTAACCAGGCCTTCATCACTCTGCCTGAATTGCTGCAATTTCCTCCTAACTTGTCTTGCTGCCTTGAGCTGGTATGACCCCAACTTACTTCACACAGTTATTAATATGTTTTGTTTTTTTTCTAAAATACAAATCTGATCATACCGTTTTCATGCTTTAATTCCTTCAATGGTTCCAATAGCTCCAAAATAAAGAGGAAACTCTATAGCTTCATACACAAAATACTTTATGATTGCACACCTCCATCTCTCTCCATTGATCTCCACAAACTTTTTGTTCTCAGAAGTACACTGCTCAGTGACCACTTCACTCCTCAAAACTTCATAAATGGGGATAGAACACCTGGCTGACTGCTTCTCATCTGAGTGATGATTGCAAAACCACTGTCATCATGAAGTTACCCCTGCTCCTTAAAGTAGCGGTAGGGGTCACCATACTTATTTTACACATGTTTTAATAACCAATAAAATTGATTTATCTCAACGATGTACCATGCATTGTTTATGTACCTTTCACACATTATCACACTGAATTCTTATACTAGCTTCAACATTGTAATTTTGTTATTCCCTTTTAATGGTGAACAGACTGAGGTTTTGAGAAGTTCTACAACTTATCTAAGTTAATACAACTTACCAGGAAACAAAGTAACAAAACACAGCCTTTCCTTCTCTGAAGTTCATGATATTGAAACTGCCATATCATTAATGTATTAAAAGTTGGCTTGGTGTTTTACTTCAAGAATAGGATTTGGCACATGCAGGATATTGATAAATAAATTAATGAATACATTGGATTTTGAAAATATTGGCCTTGAGGCACCTAGAAAGCTTCCATGTTAGCACACTATAAGTGAAGTGTTGAAGCTACTGTGGAAAATCTGAGCTTAAGGTGAAAAACTGAGTCTTCAGGGGTAGGTCAGATCACAGCAAGGAAAGTAATCACCACAGAGCACAGGAGTGAAGGAGACACAGCAGGAGCCAAGGTTATGGCCTAACAGAAAAACAAAATTAAGGGCATTCAATGAGGTGGATTCTGAAAGAGGCACAAATTATGGGACAGAATGAAAAGCTCCAAAGCTTTTTTTTCTGTCCCTACAAAGTATTTACTGTTAATAGTGTGAAACTACTAAAACAATATAAAGAAGAAGCAGGCTCATTCTTGCTGTGCCATAGGCCCTTGGTCACTTCCCCAAGTCTGATGGCTTCAGACAGTTAACAGGACAACCAGTCTTGTCTCCAAGGAGAAACTCCCTCATTTTTCCCTGTGAGAGGCTTCCCTCAACATCTTACATTGTAGGAGAGAATGGAATTGTGATCTGAACTTCTTAATTGTCCCAAGCCCACTAGGGTAAACAGAGAATTCATAAAGTTACTTGTATTTAAGCATTGAGAAAATAAAATATACCAGATTTAGGGCATGTACTCATGTGGAAGATAAGGGTTACAATTTCTTGCCTGTATTTTTTTTCTAATCTCCTTTCTTGAAAGGTAAAGGTCACATTTATTATCTTAACATTAACAAAGAGCTGCTTTAATACTTTGCTATAAGCAGAATCACCACACAGAGCTTTTGCCACATTCTGAAAAATATATCAGCTTCTTCAGCCTTGGTCCACAAGAGTTTTCTCTTCTTTATTTTTGTTCTTTCAAACAAAAGAGTTGTTTGTGCCAAAATGCTCAGGTCTAATATGTATTTTTGTGAAAAAGTCTACCCATTTTTTTGCATGTCTCCTCTTTTACATACAAATTTTACCCCTTGGGGTATATGAAAGGGTAATCCTGGGTGTGAGTCACTCTCCATGGGAAACATCTGACAAGGTCTGGAAATCCAACTTGCCCAGAGGATGGCCTTTGTTATATGTTACAGTCACTTACACACTGTACTTATTTTAATTAGGTAATGGAAGGTCAATATCAAAGGAGTCTTTGCAGCATTTTAAAAAATGTGGAAGTGTATGAGCTTTAGAAAACAAGATTAACAGATGAAAGGCCTTTTCCAATACCCTGTGGCTCTCTACCTATGCTTCTTCAGTTTTCCTTGAGGACACATAAGAATCCTGGGTACAGATCCTACCCAGCAACTGCTAGGCAGCTGCAGGACTGCAGGACTTCTGATAAACTTAATGCCAGATGCCCCTGCACTTCTTCAGGGTAACTTTGGTCACCTATCTCTGACTTTGCAGACTGAGTAATAATTCAGCAGACAGCAAGGCTTTCAATGGGGCAAGTATCATTGAGGACACAGCCTTTTTACAAGTTTGAATTCATGTGACTTCTGCTTTTTTTGCTGAAAGAGGAAGAGACAGATCCAGTCATATGGCCTACTTTTATTTCTCAGCTCTGGCTATTGCATGTTAGTTTGATGTGGGTGTTTTATTACTGTTTTTTCCTATTCAAATCTAGAATTCATCAAATGTGACAACCTGACAATCCTGAAACTGAGAATCTGTATTCACATGTAGCCCGGAAAAAGGGTCACTGCTGTCTTTTGTGAAGATGCACTTAGGCACAGACAGCAAAAGTCACCTTAGGGGACAATACAGCCATGCACAGTTGTTACCAGAGAACCCCCTCTGTCATGGTGGGGGTGTGGGGAGGGAAGCCTTCTCTCCCCAGCTCATTTTAATCTCTCAAGAAGAAATTCAGGTGAATGTCAGAAAGTAGCATTGAGGCAAAGCAAACAAATGTATTAAGGAAGCAAAGCAAGCAAATTTATTAAGACTACTTGCTATGACATGCGCTGACCATGGGGCGGGAGGGGGGGGGAGGGTCAGTGTGGAATATGACAGGCATCAGCTACACAGGCCTGGCAGCAGGGGGCAGTGGAAGTGCTGCCAACCCCAATAGGCCCAGAGGAGAACAAGACCATTGTGGGATGATGGAGCAGATAAGCCAGTGGTGCCAGGCTAAGGTGGGTGTGAGCAGGAGCCCACTGGCCCCACCGATTGCTACACAGGTGGTGACTAGCATTGGCAGCAGGGGGTGGGGCCACCATCTGGCTCCAAGGTGCTGAGGGAGCTGGGTGGGGGGCCTGGCTCCTATTGATCACCCACAGATGGCGACCAGTGGCTTGCAGGTCCTGATCACCTATTCTGGGCCAGGCCCCAGACTAGTACAGGGAACTGGGGGTGAGTGGCGGCAACCAACCTCGTGCAGCACTTGGGCTGGGTGCTATGACCTCTCATAGGCTATCTGGGAGCGAGGGTGACTGGGATGGTGGTATGGTGAGAATGTGTGTTGTCTGCCAAGCTACCTCTCACTTCCCCTACTACTATCCCCTGGAACACCAGGGCTCCTGTGACAGGGAAGCCCTTGCGCTCAGGTGTTGGGCACTCACTAGGAGCCCACCTCACACTCCTGGCCTCTTCAGGGTAAGCCAGGCTGCAGCCACCAGGACCGCAGAGCCCAGTGTGGCTCCCAGTGGGTCACTCCATGGGTTTGCACAGAAGCTGGTCTGCGAGGCCAGACAGGAGAGAGTGCGCTGACCACAGGCTTCCACTCCATTCAGTGCCTTCCCAGAGGTCCATGCTACATTCCAGCCCATGGCATCAGACTCTACTCACTGCATCTCCTCATAGGGACACAGGTGCTGTAACTCAGGCAGAAGAGCATATGCAGGGGACCAGGGGTCCAGATGCTGCCCAGGGCCCAGAGGTCAGCTGGGACCTGGCCCTCCATGCCAAATGCTTATCCTACCTTATAAAAGAGTAATATGCAAATTAATCTTCACTTCGCTTAAGCCACACCCAATCAGAGCAAGTACATAAGTTAACTCCAACCAAGATGGCTGCAGCCACAGAGAGCAGTTGAGAGAGTCTTTTCCTGGCAATAGAGAAAGCCAAGCTTTCCACACACCCTGTCTGGCCTAGGCCTCCATTCAAGGATACAAAGTTTCAATTACAGAAGGTACATAAGTCCCAATAGAAATGGCTGCCAGCCACTGAGCGAGCAAGAGGCTTGGCTCTGCTCCGCGCTACAAAGTTTCAATTGTAGAAGGTAAATAAATTCCAGATACCAGGGCCTCTGCTTGGGACAGGGGTGGGGGGGGGTGCGGCATGGCCAGCCTGATAAAACCACAGTCCCCTTGCTCAGGCCACCCCACACCCCAAGAGAACCCCCACCCTGATCCAAAATACCCCTCAGGGCAAACCAGCTGGCCCTCGCCTGTGCAACAGGCCTCTATCCTATCTAATAAAAGAATAATATGCAGATTGACCATCATTCCAACATACAAGATGGCTGCCCCCATGTGGTCAAAGATCCTGCCCCCATGTAGACACAAGATGGCCACCACAAGATGGCCAGCAGGGGAGGGCAATTGGAGGCGATCAACCCTGTAGGAGATGACATTTAGGGGTGACCAGGCTGTCAGAGGAGGGCAGTAAGGGGAAACAGGTTGGCAGGGAGCAGTTAGACATCAATCAGGCTGGCAGGGGAGTGGTTAAAGAGTGATAAGGCAGCAGAAGCAGTTAGGGCTAATCAGGAAGGCAGGCAGGTAGGCAAGCAGTTGGGAGCCAGCAGTCCTGGATTGTGAGAAGGATGTCCCAGATTGAAGAGGGTGCACTCCCCCGTGCACAAATTTTGTGCACTGGGCCTCTAGTGCTTAGATACCCAGCCAGGCCTAGGGACTGCACCTGTGTAAGAATTTCACGTAACAGGCCTCTAGTCTACTATAAAGGGGTCCATAACTATTCTATCATCTCTTCCCTGGATAAGATAACCTCTAAATGCTTCTGTAACTCCATGAATATTATACACGAATCCTGCTGTGTGTTTCCTCTATTTAATTGTGAACCAATGGCCTTCAGGTTCATCAGGATAATCAGCAGTGCAAGATCCAAGCTATTTTCTTGAAGCAAAAGTGAACAGCAACTAGACAGACAGGAGGAGAAATGGTCTCACATAGTGAGAAAGAAACAAATAGCTCACTTAAATCTGGTCTTAAAACTACCAAAGACAATTAAGAAACCACTGCTAATGAACCATAGATGATAAACATGAATCCAGGGCCTCCACCAAGAAAACTGATCCATGTTCTTTGATGTCAACTGGTATGAAATCCTATTAAAAACTTGAAAAAGTCTGTGAGACAGAAACTAACTTTTCTTAGGCAAAAGTAGCAGCAATAGTAAAGATCTGCCTTTTAAAAAACAAAACAGGTAAATACTGCTCGATTGCAATAAAGGATTATAAATTTCTGTTCCATAGGTGATAGCCAAACATTTTCCTATGTATTTAGAGTTTGGGGTGAGATGAAAGGGCAGAAGAGGTATTAATCTTAAATTCTTACTTCATCATGTCAACATTAGAAACATTCATACCTGTAGAGAATTTTTGTAAGTTTATTTGATCCAAAATGGCAATAAGTGCCAAGAAGCAAAATCTTAATGGATTGAGATAATGTTCTGAATGACAGTTTTACACCTTATTTTATCCACTAGAAGCCCAGAGTGTGAAATTATGCAGCCCCGCCCACCCGTGCTGGCGTCAAGTTCCTGTTGGTGTCCAAGCACTCAGCCTCTTGTTGACCAGTCTTTGGTCGTTCTGCTGTGACAGCATTACCACCATAGGGTTTTAATGATAGAGATTACAACCAAAGAGGAGATGTATGTGGGTCACATAAACTTTATTGACATAGATTAGGAAGGCAGGAGAAAGCAAATCAGGAATCCTCCATGATTGGGTAAAAAGTAAAATGAAGCGACACATCTTTTACTTAGCGGGGTGCAGCCTACTATAGAATTCCAGTGTAGTCTCCATACAATACTGTCTGTGCTTCAAGAGGTTCCAAAAAAAGAAATTATTTTGACATTCCAAAGGTATATTATTGTAGATGCAAAAAAGACAACTGACCTTTGTCAAGGAAGATTTCTGCTTAGGACATAATGAACCATCGTAAACTAGTTTTAGTTTAAAAGTTTTAATTTCAGACCATCCTTTGTTGCTATTTTAGTACTCTGAGTTTGTAAGGGTACCACACAAACCTCCCTTGAGCTTAGCAAGTTAGTAGGTGGCCATTTTTCATCCACAATCTAAAAAATATATACCAAGTAAAATGTGTGCAAAGCAATTTCTTGCCTTTCCTCTTTACCACCTTCTCTCACTATTAGTACTTATTCCCTTCTAGGCTTAATCTTCCCCCAAGTCCGGCAATTCTGGCCAGCAATTTTATCCCTATTTGGTGGATACTGTGATGTGTTAGGAGGGTTGTTTCAAGAACCCTGAATACATTGCCATGTGTAAGAAACCATGCACATTGTCAGGAAATGAAACTCTAAAATATTCTAAAGCTTTACCATTCCTAAATTTTTATAACTCATATTCTCTCACACACAACACATGAGTTCTTAAATATTTTAAAATAAATCTGATATCAATATACATGAGCATTTTTTAAAATGTACAAGGCTAAGATCCATCTAACAAATATTTCTCATCAAAAACATTGTGCTCAGAACTGTGCTAAAATGATACAGCCATGAACGAAAGGTGTTCCCACCACCATAAAGACCTGATTCCTGTAGGAAATACAGTGACAAAAATTTATCAAATGGAGTGGGGAGTGTTACAAAAGTAAGAACAGTTGACTCTTGAGCAACACAGGAATCAACTTCTATGAAGTTCAAGATTTGCTTATAATTTTTTTTTTTTTTTTTTTTTTTTTTTTTACAACTACTAATAGCCTACTGTTGACTGGGAGCCTTACTGTCAACAAAAATAGTTGATTGGGCTCCTGCTCCTCCTGCTCCTCCTACTCCGCCTCCTGCTCCTCCTGCTCCTCCTGCTCCTCCTCGTCCTCCTCCTGCTTCTGCTCCTGCTCCTGCTCCCTGGACCGTGGAGGTGCCATAAGCGGCGGAGGTGCCACGGGCGCATTCCCATTCACCATGAGCAGGAGCCTGCACTCCGACCACGTGTGAATCTGGCCGCCCAACGTGTACATGGACGAGATCGACCGCACCTGGCTGTCCATCACCCTTGAGACAGAAAGCAGCCTGCAAGTCCTCCTGTGCCAGATCGAGGTCTCCCGCGGGGAGGCCCTGCAGCCCAGCTGGCAGTCCCTCATGTGGCAGCTCTACCCTGGCAGGCGATACTGCTCCTCCGACTCCAGCTTCTGGTGCATCGTGTACCACATCAACGGCATCGAGGACATGGTCCTGGAACAGCTGCCAGACCCGCAGCACGAGCCACACGTGGTGCTACAGTTCCCACGCCCCAAGCCACAGTCCCACTGGCCTGCAGGGGGATGTCCATGCTTCTGTGTACCTTTTTACCAGCCCCGTTGTCCTGTCAGCCACCTCTCGTGGATTGGCCTGATAGAGCGCCCCTACGTGCCCCTGGTTCTCAGCTGCACTCCAGCTTGTGGCAGCTCTCTCTCTGTCCCTCCCTCCCCAGTCACTCCTGTCCTGTGCTACCCACAGAGCTGCTTCTCCTCCTCCTACCTCTGCTCTGTGCACCTCTGACTGCAAGGCAACGGGGCTTACACGCCTGAGCCCAAGCCCGGCCCTGAGCCCCTGAGCCGGTTCTCTCGTGGCATGTGCCTGCTCACGGCCCTGCCTGTAAAGGTCCCACCTGCCACGCAGGCTCACGTACTGCTCAAGGGAAGGCGTGAGAGGAGCTGGGCTCCATGCTCAGCACTCAGACGCTTGCGGGTCAAGAGTCCACAGCCCCTGACCTCACAGGAGGCCAGGCCGGTGAGCCCCCCAGGAGGTTGGAAGTCCCCCCTTTTATAGGCATCCACACTCCTAGATGTTATGAGGTTGTACGTAGCATGAACACTTGGTAATTTAAACTGATCAATTAAATAAACTCATCTAACTTTGGGAAAAAATATAGTTGATTGGGAGGCTTATCATCAATATAAACAATTGACTGGGAGCCTTACCATCAATATAAACAGTTGACTGGGAGTCTTACTGTCAATACAAATGATGAATTTCTGTCATCATTTGTATACCATATGCATTATATACTGTATTCTTAAAAGAAAGTTAGCTAGAAATTTTTTTTTAAGAAAACCTGGAGAGTGACCTCCTTCACCAGGCCTTCTCATCAACCCACTGGGACTCAGTGTTTCAGGATTCAGATTCAGTACCCCACAGTGAGTTCAAGCCAGGGGTCCCTATGCCATGCACACACCCTGGGCCCAAGAACCTTGCTGTTCCACCCTGAGCCCTGGAAGTTGCCAATCAAGTGAGTGCTCCACTCTGGGTTATAGGAGAGTGGTAACTATACAATCAAGAACAACTGGCACTCACTTCATTCAAGGACCTTGGAGGGGCAACCAAGAAGAACCCAGCAAATATCTCACTCTGGGCCACAGGAGAGTAGGCTCTATGTGACCCAGAGCAACCTGTGCTCACTCCACCCAGAGTCCAGGGACATACAACCTAAAGTAGCACAGTCTGCATCCCAATCCTGGCCACAAGAGAATTAGGACTGTGTGACCCAGAGCAACATGCACCTACTATACCCCTACCACTGAGATAGTCCTGCCAGATCTATCCTGAGCAACCCAGTATGTACTGCACTCCAGACCACAAAAGTGTGCTGCTGGGGTGACATTGAGATATCATGTGTACTCAGCCAGGGCCCACAGGACCATGCTAAAAGTTCACTTCCAGAGGGAACTAGGGCCACCCTGCCACAAGATCCAGAGAAGCACAGCAAATCACACGCCAGAGGGCTCTGGGTCTTCACAGGGCATCACATACCAGAGGAACTGTGCATGCACTCCTGCCACCATGAGCATCTGAAATGGACAACTGAGGGACCAGATCTGTGGGAGAAGGGGATACAACTCAGAGCAAAGACAATAAATGTGTGACACTCAAGGCAGATTCAGCCGATGGTTAATGAATCCAGGATCATTGGCCTGATAGGATCTTCAACCTCTCAAATCCAAACAGGGTGCCCAGGGCCAGGAAGAAACAGAAAAAAAGGGGGAGACTAAAAAATAACCCCCACTAGGAAAGAAAAAGAGGAATCATCAGAAAAGGAACTCAATGAAATGGAGGCAAGCAATATGTCAGAGAAAGAATTTATAGTAAGGGTCATAAAGTTCCTAAACTAGCTGGTTGAGAATATCAACAACATATATATGAATCAATAAAAAACAAAATGGAGTCTTAGCTGGTTTGGCTCAGTGAATAAAGCCCCAACTTGTAGACTTAAAGGTTCTGGGTTTGCTTCCAGTTAAGGGTACACGCCCAAGTTGCAGGCTCCATTCCCAGTGGGGGGCATGCAGTGCGGGAGGCAGACAATCAATGTTCTCTGTCATCATTGATGTTTCTATCTCTCTCTCAGTCTCCCTTCCTACCTGAAATAATAAAAGAAAATGTTTAAAAACAAAATAAACAAAAAATGCACAATGGAAAGACTCAACAGCAGACTAGAAGTGGAGGAACAAATCAGTGAATTAGAAGACAGGATAGAAAAAAGAAATACACACTTTGAACAGCTATTGGAAAAATAATTAAAAAGAGGGAGGAGAGTTTAAGGGAGCTTTGGGACAACATGAAACAAAGCAACATCCTCATAATAAGGGTACCAGAAGTTCAAGCAGATGAACAAGAAATAGAAAACATATTTAAAGAAATAATGACAGAAAACTTTCCTGATTTGGGGAAGAAAAAACTCATGCAAGCACAGAGAGTCCCAATCAAGATGAACCCAAAAAGACTGCCACCAAGATACATTATAATTACAATGGCAAACATTACTGACAATGAAAGAATCTTAAGGGTGGCAAGAAAGAGACAAAAAAGTAACCTATAAGGAATCTCCCATTAGACTGTCAAATGATTTCTCAACAGAAACACATCAGGCCACAAGGGAATGAAATGAAGTATACAACATGATGCAAAGCAAGGGACTGAATCCAAGAATACTCTACCCAGCAAGGATATCAATCAAAATGGAAGGTAATATGAAGATCTTAACAGACAAAATAAAATATCTAAGGGAGTTTATTACTACCAAGTGAGCAATGTAAGAAATGTTAAGACACTGCTATAAAAAGAAGAACTAGAAATGGAAGAAAGAATACAGGTTAAAAGAACACGGCAACAAACAAATACATATATTCACTATATATATATGTATATATATATATATATATATATATATATATATATATTCATTATATATATTCACTGTATATATTCACTATATATATATTCACTATATATGTGTGTGTATATATATATATATATATATTCACTATATATATATTCAGTGTGTGTGTGTGTGTGTGTGTGTGTGTATATATATAAAATGAAAAGTGTCCCATTGGGAGTTTGATTGCTCACAATGATCTGTGCTGACCATTGGGGGCAGCATGGAAGGAAGGCCCCAGAGAGGCAGCCAAGCAGCCAGGAAAGGGAGGCTCTGGACAGAACCCAGCAGCTGGGGAAGTAAGGCCCTGGCCAACAGCCAGAAGGAAGGCGGAAGGTCCTGGCCAGCGGTAGGAAAGCCCTGACCAGCCCTGATCACTGGACAGTTCTAGAGAATCTACCCATCTACAAATCTCTTGCACTGGTACTCTAGTCAATAATAACCTTAAACCTAAGTGGATTAAATGTTACAATCAAAAGACAATGGGTGGCTGAATGGATTAAAAAAAAATGACCCATAACCATTGAGTGGCCAGATTATTATGATCTATGAATACATAATAAACTGGCCACTGGATATATATCCTGTATAATAAAAGGTTAATATGCAAATTTTACTCTCAATCAGGGGTTTGACCAATGGGCAGGTCGACCAACTGACCATGTCCCCTTCCCATGACCATGCTGGCCAGACCCCATCCATGCACGAATTCATGCACCAGGCCTCTATTATATATATTCTGAGTGGCCAGATTATTATGCTTCCAGACATCATAATAATAAACTGGCCACTCATTGTATATTCTGTCTAAAAAAGACCCACCAAAGAACAAAGAACTCACACAAACTGAAAGTGAAGGGAGTGAAAAAAAAAGTTTTCAGGTATATGGAAAAAAAAAAAGTCAGGGAAAGCAAAACCTATATCTGAAAAAAAGACCTCAATGTGAAGGCCATAACAAGAGATAAAAAAGATCACTTCATAACACTAAAGGAACTCATACAATAAGAAGATATGACTCTGGTAAGCATATATGCACCCAAATGCATAAAAAAACTTCTGGAAGATATCAAGAGAGAAATAGCCAGTAATACAATCATAGTATAGTATACCCAACTGACATCACAATCATAGTATAGTATACCCATTATACCATTGGGTAAATTTTCTAGACAAAATGTCAGCAAAGAAACAACAATCCTAAATGACTCACTAGATCAGATGGAACTAATTGACATCTTTAGAACATTTCACCTGAAAGCAACAGGATATACATCCTTTTCAATCACACATTGGAAATATTTGAAGAAAGACCACATGTTAAGATATAGGCTAAATATCAAATTCAAGAAGATAGAAATCACACCAAGCATCTTCTCAGATCTCAATGGCATAAACTTAGAACTTAGCTAAAAGAAAACAATGAAAAAGTCTAACACGTAGAGGCTAAGTAGCATGTTATTAAACAATGATTGGGTTAACAAAGTAATCAAATAAGCAATAAAATAAAATACTTCTGGAAAACAAAATGAAAATGAAGACAAAAATCTATGGAGCTATGAACTTCCTCCTAAGAGGGAAGTTCATAGCTCCATAGGCCTACCTGGAAAAAAACAAAACAAAACAAACAAACTAGAAAAACTGATAATATATTATTTAACCCAACTTAAAGAATTCAAATGATCAACAAAACCAAGAGCTGGTTCCTTGAAAGGATAAACAAGATTGATGTATTACTAGCCAGGCTAGCCAAGAAGCAAAGAGAGAGGACCAACATAAATAAAATCAGAAATGAAAGAGGTGAAGTAACAGTTGGTCCCACAGAGATAAAAAGGATTAAAAAATACTATGGAACAATTTTGCCTCTTCAAAAGTCTGCAAGGACAGGAGAAACCAAGATGGCGGCATAGGTGAACACCTAAACTGCTGCCTCACACAATTTCAAAACTACAACTAAAAGACAAAATTAACATCATCCAGAACCACAGGAAAGCTGGCTGAGTGAAAATTCTACAACTAGAAGGAAAGAGGAAAGCACAGAGAATCAGAAGAGCTGTAAAGGCTGAGGAACAGAGTCATGTGCATGGGTGGCTTAGTGCCTGGCTGGCTTTCTCTAGCAGGAAGGAGACAAAAGCTCCTGACTGCACTGAACTCCAGTTCTGGGCTAGACCCTGGGGATCCAGGTTTATATTGGGGGAATCTAGACTGTCAGGCGGAAACACTAAAAGCAGAGGTCTGGAGGCATGTGCACAAGTGCAGGAAGACAGGACTGACTGCTGCTGAGTGCTGCTGGCTTTCTCTAGAGAGTGGGAAACGGAAGCTCCCCACTGTGTTGAGCCCCAGTTCTGACTGCACTGAACCCCAGCTGCAGGCGAGACCCTGGGGACCCAGGCTTATACGGGGGGAATCTGGACTGCTAGGATGAAATCAGGGGAGCCATGAAAAGGCAGAAATCTGGAGGTGCGCACGTGAGAGCTCAAAGAAAGGACTAACTGCTGAGTGCACTACTGGCTTTCTCTAGTGGGTGGGAAATGGCAGTTTTCCACTGTGCTGAACTCCAGTTCTGGAAGAGAATATGGGAATCCAAATTCATTGGGGGAGTAATTGGACTGTCTGGAAGCAGGTGAAACTCGAGGGTAGCTTAGTCTTAGAGGTGCTAGCAGCGATTATCAAGTGACAATGAGACCTAGGGGACTCATAGGGCAGGGCTTATGGGAAGCCAAGACTGCTCAGCCCTGAGACTCTGCCACATCCAACGTGAGCACAGAAACTTTAGCAATTTTGCAAGTCTTGTCTCATAAGGCTGTCTCCAGCACAGAAGTTCTCCTGGCATAGACACAGCTGATCCTCACAGCCAATTGGCCTGGAGGTCAATTCCTCCCAGTGATACCAACAGCAATCAAGACTTAACAACAAGGCTGTACACACTGTCCACAAAAGGGTGCACCAAGAGTGTCCACCTCAGGTAACTGGGGAGGCTGAGCCACTGGTCATATAGGACATCTAGTACACAAAGCCACTCTATCAACTCAGGAAAGCAGCCAAAATGCAGAGACAAAGAAACAGATCACAAACAAAAGAAAGGGAGGAAAACAAACGACTGACTATAGAGTTCAAGACCACAGTTATAAGGTTTTTCAAGAATTTCCTAGAAAAGGCAGATAAATTTAGCAAGACCCTTAAGGATATTAAAAAGGACCAACTAGAAATTAAACATACACTGACTGAAATAAAAAATATATATATTTTTTAATATATTTTATTGATTTTGTACAGAGAGAAAGGGAGAGAGATAGAGAGTCAGAAACATCGATGAGAGAGAGTCATCGATCAGCTGCCTCTTGCACACCCCCTACTGGGGATATGCCCCCAACCAAGGCACATGCCCTTGACCAGAATTGAACCCGGGACCCTTCAGTCCCCAAGCCGACGCTCTAGCCATTGAGCCAAACCGGTCTTGGCTGAAATAAAAAATATTATACAGAGATCCAACATCAGACTAGAAGAACACAAGAATCAAGTCAAGTATTTAAAATATAAAGAAACAAAAAAACACTCAGCTGGAAAAGTAAAAAGAAAAAAGAATCCAAAAATTTGAGAATAGTGTAAGAAGCTTTGGGACAACTTCAAATGAACCAACATCATAATAATGGGGTCCCAGAAGAAGAAAGAGAGCAAGATACTGGAATCCTATTTGAAGAAATAATGGCTGAAAACTTCCCCCACCTGGTGAAAGAAATAGACTTACAAGTCCAGGAAGTGCACAGAACCTAAAACAAAAGGAAATCCAAAGAGGATCACACAAAGACACATCATAATTAAAATGCTAATAGCAAAAGACAAAGAGAGAATATTAGAAACAGCAAGAGAAAAGCATGTAATTATCTACAAGGGAATAAACACAGCAGCACAATTTACCATAGCTAAGGTTTAGAGTCAACTTAAGTGCCCATCAGCAGATGAGTGGATTAAAAATGTATGGTACTTGTATACAATGCAATACTATGCTGCTATAAAAAGAAAGGAACTCCTACCATTTGCAACAGCATAGATGGAGCTGGAGAGCATTATGCTAAGTGAAATAAGTCAGTCAGAGAAAGATAAATATCACATGATCTCACTCATTTGTGGATTATATTGAACAACATAAACTGATGAACAAGAACAGATCCAGAGACAGAGAAGCATCAATCAGGTGCTAAAATATTGGAGGGAAAGTAAAGGAAAGGGGGAGAGATCAAACAAAGGATTTTTATACATGCATATATGCCTAGCAATGGGCACAGACAATAGGGAGGTGAGGGCATGAATGTGGGGCAATAAGGACACATATGTAATACCTTAATTAATAAAGAAAAAGATGAGAATAAAAGAAAAGAAACAAACAATGTCCAAACCAGTAAGAATTTTTATGAGTTTGAGGCAAACTGATGACAATTTCTGGAAAGCAAAATCTCAAGGGATTTAGAAAATGCTCTAGAGAATGGTAGTTTTGCACCTTATTTTATGCATTATAATCAAAGGAGGGGGCATCGGAGTTACATGAAATTCATTAGTGATATATTCGGAAGGTGGTAGAAAGCAAAATGGGGACATCTCTGGGATTGGATAAAAAGTAGAACAAATTGACACATTCTTCTTTTACATTGGCAGGTATAGGATAGTTAGCAGTTAATAATGAACAAGATAACAATAACAATGTGGGGCTCTGTGGTCTGCTGCTCAGGTGGGAGATTGTACCCTGAAAGGTCTGGAAAGGGGGTATTACTCTGACATTCCAAAGGAATGTCATGATAGTTGTAAAAAAGACAATACATTGCTTTAGTTAAGGTAAAGATCACCTTTGTTAGGAAAGATACTTGCTAAAACATGACTACCCACAATGAGCTGGGTTTTTTTGTTTGTTTTGTTTTTAAGAGAATATTTATTTATAAATCACAGTGGGAGAAAAAGTAACTCTTAGAAGAAATGGGCTTAGGAAACAAGTTATAGAGGTAAAGGAAGGGAAGGGGTTGAGAAAGGAAAAGGTATGGCTTGCCCTGTGAGAATTAAGAAGCCATCTTTTCTGTCAAAGAACAGTTTAGACAGCTGCCATTTGGGACTGCATGACGTGGCAGCTACTGTATTTGCTGCATGCATTGCCATATTGATACAACAAAGGCCACCCTCTCCCTTTGAATTAGCCATTTGCAAAAGATTGTGCACTTGAGCTCCAATCAAGAGTGAGAGACATGTCACATGCATCAGGATTAAAATGCTGAGCAGACTGCCTGCTCTGTGTGCATGTGCTTCCAGACCATGTGCGTGCACCTTTCTACATAGAAGTAAGATGCCTGGCTCCCGAGTTATGTTTTGTGTTTTACAAGGACCCCTGAAATTGGGGCTCACCTTATTTCTTGCCATTTGTCATCACAGGTGTGCCCTGCTGCAAAGTTGCAGTGGCCTAATTGAGGAGGACTGCCATTACTCCCTGGGCCAACTATGAGCTCAGGATCCAAAGCCAGCCGGCAATGCAGGAAGGGCCCAAGCAAGACCTGTGGCAATCAGGTAATCCCAAACATGAGCCAAGGTTGGGAATTAAATTGAGTATTACTTTGGTGATTGGGTATCCTCGGAGGTTAGGCATATGTGACTGGGATTTGTCTCAGACATAAAGTGAGTGCAGAGTTCTGATCTATGGTTCCATTCTTCTGCAAGGGAAGTGGCCAGAGAGAGATAAAGTAGACCTCGGGGAGTACAAGAAATATCCAACAAGGGGGATTGAGTACATAGTCACAAGGGACCTGTCAAGGATGGGAAACATAAATTCTAGGCCTAGAGAATACATTCTCCTGAAATAGTCCATTGGGAGGATGATAAAATTCTGGGGAGGGGCATTCCCCCAATCAGGGATAGAAGACATTGCTCTGCTTTAGTGGTTCTTAATGCAGGGGATGCAAACTTTTAGTGTGTTATGTGTGTCTGTATAAGAGTTTTTCTGTTGATGTTTTATGTCTCCGATGTTTGTTTAATTTGTTTAAAGATGGGTCAAGTCCCATTTTGAGGAAGCCCAGTTATGTGTGGTGAGGCTGGACACATGACAGAGACTGCAGGAAAGTCCCAGCAGCTTCCAATAATTTTTATTCTTGGGGACTCATCCTGCTCTCCCTCTCAGGATTGCCAGAAACTCTTAGCTAGTGAGATTTTTGTCTGTGTGTCTATAATTTAATGTTGGCTTTCTATCTCTTAGTGACTTTAGTTTACTCTTCCCTGGTTTATGAATATGAATAAGTAATCTATACCAGCTAAGTTGGGCAAAGAGTTAATGCTTCCTTGATAATGGGCAGTTCTTGAATGAGGATGGACCACATTTGAAGGGTGACTCCCAGGTCCCAGGGGCATAAACTCCCAGCTAGGTTGATATGTTCTTTCTTTGAACAGAAAGGCCAATCATGATTAACAGAATAATTAATATTTCCCATAACTATAACTAGTCCCCCATGTTCTGTTTTTCCCCATAACATTGGGAGAAACATATATAGAAGTACACTCTAGCTGTGAAGCAGGAACACTTCTGTTTTTATAAAAATAGAATAAAATGGTACTTTCACATTGAGTTAGCCCTGTTACAAAATTGGTCAAGAAAATGCTTTAGGGAATAAGAGAGTCAGTGGGATCACCAAAGATGGTGGCTGGCAGGACATAGGTAAAGGAGAGGGTGTGAGTGAGAGGGACGTAGGTAAAGGAAAGGGGAGTATGTGGATGTGTGTGGTGTGTGTGTGTGTGAATGAGGGAGGGATAGTTAAATCTGGTAGAAATATCAGAGGCTGGCAGACCAGGCTTTCCTGGACAGGGAACCCCTACCACCATTGCGGGCACTCCCCAGGCTGAGGGACTTGGACATGAAGCCCAAACCATCTTGAAGGGGAGAGTGGCCTCCTCTGGGAACTCAGCACCACCACACAGACTGGCCTTGGACATTGTCTGTGACCCAGCAGCCACACCAGCCAAAATCCTGTTGCCCTGCCTGCAGACCTGCAGATGCTAGGACATCCACCTCCAAGGGTACATGGCTCCTTCAGGAGAAAGTGTAACTGCCCCCTCCCAGGCTGCTGACCTCTGGACACTGCAGTACTGCCTTTCCAGCATGTGGGCCTCCTGAGTCAACTGCTCCACAGGCAGCTCCTGGGTGTTTCTGTGAGTACCCGCTGAGCACACTTGTATCCAAATAAGGGCGCACAGCCCCAACAACAGAAACCGGGTCTTTCCCCACCCCATCTGCCTGCATACAGACACTATTGTAGTGCAGCTTCAATATGTGGACCCCTCTGAATGCACCACCCTGGAAGACAGTTCCCGGGTGCCTCTTTGAGCCATGCTTGAACATGCATATCCAAACAATGGCACATGGCCCTGGCAGTAGAAACTCAGACACTCCCATTCCAGCTGCCTGCCCACAGATACCAAGGTTGCACAGGTTCAGAGTGTGGGCCCCTCTGAATCTGCCGCCCTAACAAATGGCTCCCAGGTGCCTCTGTGAACTCCTGCTAGCCACATGCAAATCCAAACAAGGGTGCAAGGCCCTGGCAGCAGAAAGTGGGTCTCCCCTCTCCCTAGCTACTGACTGCTGGACACTGTATTCCTGCCTTTCCAGTGCACAGGCCTCCTGAGCCCCACCATCCGATAGGTGGCACTCAGATGCCTCTGTGAGCTGCCGCTGGGTGCACATTAATCCAATCAAGGGCACAAAGTCCAGGCAGCAAAATCTGGAACTTCTCCCTTTCCAGCTGCTGGCCTCCAGACATCTCAGTAGTGCCTTTCCAGAGTGCAGGCCACCTGAGCCTGCTGTCTCTACAGGCGACTCCCAGGTGCCTCAGTGAGCTCCTACTGAGCTTGTTCCTATCCAAATGAGGGAGCACAGCCCCAGAAGTAGAAACTTGGACTTCCCCATTCCTGGTTGCCTTCCTACAGACACCTTGTTCACAAGGCTTCAGCACATGGACCCCACTGAATCTGCTGCCCTGGTAAATGGCTCCTAGGTGCCTCTGTGAGTCACTGCTGGGAGCAAGTGAATCCAACCAAGGGTGCAAGGCAAAAATTTGGCCTTCCCATTCCCCAGCTACTGACTTTAGGACACCACAGTCCCATCTTTCCACATGTCTTCTGAGCCTGCTGCTTTGACAGACAGCACCTGGGTGCCTCTGTGAGCTCCAGCTGGGTGCACTCATATCCAAAGTACAGCGTACAGCTCTTGCAAGCATAATCTTGGACTTCCCCATCATGGGCTGCCAACCTCTGGGCACTGCAGTCACACAGATCCAGCATGCAGCCCCCTGAGTCTGCCACACTTGCATGTGACTGCCCGGTGATTCTGTTAGCTACTGCTGGGCCTACTTGTAACCAACCAAGGGTGCACAGCCTGGCAGTAGAAACAAGGACATTTCTCCTTGGCTGATGACCTCTAGTCACCACAGTTGCACTGATTCAGCATGCAAGTCCTCTGAGTCAGTTGCCCCAACAGATGTCCCCTGAGCCGCTGCAAGGTACAACTCCAACTTTCAGCATTCAGTGCCCACAGTAGTGCCACTCCAGCACACAGGCCTCCTGAGCCCACCGCCTCAGCAGAAAACCCTTGGGGATCTCAGTAAGCAGCAGCTGGGAGTGTGTATCCAACCAAGGGAACACATCTACTAAAGTGGAACCTGGGACTTCTCTCTTCACAGGGCCAGTAGCACACCAAGATTTTGCAGATCCAATGTGTGGGCTTCAAGAGCACAAAGCTTTGGCAGATGACTCATGGGCGCTCTTCTATGAGCTTACACTGGGCATGTGCCTCTCCAACCAAGGGTGTACAGCTCCCTCCAAAGGATTTCTAATACCCCCCTCCCCCCAGTTGCCTACCTGTGGGCACCTTGGTGAGTTACTGAGGACTCGCCTTCCTGTATAATGTCACATTGTTTCAGCCACAGACTCTGAGATTCCTACATTCCAGCTGCTGGCTCTCGAACCCATTGTGATTCAGAAAGGGAAACCACTTTGGCCAGTGAACCACTGCCTCAACCACAGACTAAGAGACACCTCCCCCCCCCCACTGTCATGGGCTCCAGGAACCTCATAGTGAGTTACAGAGTGATGCTACTCCAGCAAGAGTCAAACAACACAAGCCAAAGTCACAGTACCTGAGCGTCAGGCCCTGAGATTCCTTCCTTCGAGGACAAGGATTCTGGGAACCCACAGTGAGCACATACCAATGAGACCTCAGGCAAACCTTTCCACAAGAGCCTGAACCATGATGAAGCTAAGTGTGAATCACATTGCCAATCCATGACAAGATGTCATCCACAAATAAGAAACTAACATTCAAGACCCAACTACATCAAGGAATTCAAAGAGCTCAAGTAGGGGGGATTCACTAGATCACCAAGCCCAGGATACCTGAGAGACCACACCATTGGGTCCCAAAAATCAACAACTACATAGCACCACCCCCAAAAGAACAAGGGTAGCAAAGTATGTGGATTTAAAACATAGAAACAAAATGTTATAGCAAAAACATGGGGGGACAAACAAAACAAAACAAGCAAAAACAAAAAACAAACAAACAAACAAAAAACAATCCCCAAACGAAAGAAAAAGTGAAATCACTAGAAAACGAATTAAATGAAACAGAGGCAGGTAACATGTAAAAAAAAAAAAAAAGACTTTAGAGTAATGTTTATAAGGATGCTCAAGCAACTGGATAACAAATACAAACAACACAATGAGAATTATAAGGAGCTGAATAAGAATGTCACCAACATGAAAAGGAACCAAGAAGAAATGAAGGATGACCTAGCTGAAATAAAGAACACAATGAAAGCTTTAAAAAGTAGACTGGAAAATGTTTGAGGACCACATCAGCAAATTAGAAGATAAGGTAGGGTAAAACACAAAAACACAGCAACAATTGAAAAGAAAAATTAAAAAGCAAGAGGAGAGCCTAAAGGAGTTTTGGGACAACACAAAATGCAACAACATCTGTACAATGAAGGCACCAGAAGAAGAGAAAGCAGAACAAAGAATAGAAAACCTGTTTGAAGAAATAATGACAGAAAACTTTCCAGATTATGGGGAGAAAAACTACACAAGTCCAAGTAACACATAGAGTCCCAAACAAGATGAACCACAAAAGACCTACACTAAGACATATCATAATTAACTTGGCAAACATCAATGACAAAGAATCTTAAAGGCTGCCAGAGAAAGACAGAAAGTTACCTACAAGAAATCTTTCTTTAGAATGTCAATTGATTTCTCAACAGAAACATATCAGGCCAGAAGAGAGTGGAGTGAAATATACAAAATGATGTAAAGCAAGGGACTGAATCCAGGAATACTATAACCAGCAAGGCTGTCATTAAAAATTAAAGGTGGATCTGGAGCTTCACAGACAAAAAAAAGGGCTAAGAGAGTTTATTACTACCAAGCCAGCAATGCAAGAAATGCTAAAGGGACTGCTGTAAAAAAGAAGAAATAAAAAGAGAAGAAGGAACATGGTCATAAAGAATGAAAACCAACATGTATCTGTCAATAATAACTTTAAAAGTAAATGGATTAAATGCTCCAATAAAAAGACATAGTGTAGCTGAATGGGTAAGAACACAAGATCAATATATTTGCTGTCAACAAGAGACCCACCTCAGAATAAAGGACTCACACAGACTGATAGTAAAGGTATGGAAAAAATTATTTTCAGGCAAATGGAATTGAGAAAAAAGCTGGGGTAGTAATACATATATCTGACAAAATAGACCTCAAACTAAAGGCCATAACAAGAGATAAGGAGGGCCACATTATAATACCAAATGGAGCAATTAAACAAGAGGATATAACTCTAGTAAACATATATGCACCCAATCCTGGAACACCCAAATACATTAAAAAAAAAAAAAAAAACACCCAACAAAACAAAAACAAACAAACAAACAAACAAAAAACTTCTGGAGGATATCAAGGGAGAGATTGACAGCAATACAGAATTAGTAGGGGTCATTAACCCATTAACACCACTGTATAAAGCCTCTAAAAAATCAGCAAAGAAACAACAATCATAAAAGAGTCACTAGATCAGTTGAAATTAATTGATATCTTAAGAACAATTTATCCAAAAGCTACAGAATATGCATTCTTCTCAACGGTAAAATGGACATTTTCAAAAATAGACAACATATTAGCATACAGCTAAAGTGTCTTCAAATTCAAGAAGATAGAAATAATACCAAGCATCTTCTCAGATCACAGTGGCATAAAATTAGAAATCAAGTACAATAAAAACAATGGAAAAAATTAAACACTTGGAGGCTAAATAGAATTATATTAAACAATAATGGGTTATCAAGGAGATCAAAGAAGCAATAAAAAACATCCTGGAAACAAATAACAATGAAAACACAACAATCCAAAATCTATGGGACACAATTAGAGCAGAACTGCAAAGGAAGTTCATAGCTCTACATGCCTATTTCAAAAAACAAGAAAAAAAAAAGGTAATAAATTACCTAACCTTCCAACTTAAAGAATTAGAAAGAGAGCAACAAGAAAAACTCAGAGTAACCAGGAGGAAGGTAATAACAAAGATCGGAGCAGAAATAAATGACATAGAGACCAAAAAAATAATATAAAAGATCAATGAAACCAAGAGCTGATTCTTTTAAAGGATAAACAAGAATGATGAACATCTACCCAGGCTCATCAAGAAACAAAGGGAGGACCTAAGGAAACAAAATCAGAAAGAAAAGAGGTGAAGTAACAACCAACTCCACACACATACAAAGGATTGTAAAAATAAAATAATATAAACAAGTCCAACAAACTGGACAACCTCGATAAAATTGAAAAATTCCTGGAAAAATGCAAGCTTCCAAAACTCAATCAGGAAGAATAAAAAAGCCTGATAGGCTTATAACTACTGATGAAGTTGAAGCAGTAATCAAAGTGCTTCCAATAAACAAAAGCCCTAGGTAGGATGGCTTTGCAGGGGAGTTTTACCAAACATTCAAAGAACTGAACCTATACTTCTCACACTCTTCCAAAAAATTCAAGAGGAAGGCACACTTCCAAGCTCTTTCTAGGAAGCCAGCATTACCATAATTCCAAAACCAGATAAAGACACTACAGAGTAAGAGAATTATAAGCTAAATATCCCTGATAACCGTAGATGCTAAAATCCTCAACAAATTTCTAGCAAACTGGATCCAACATTACATTAGAAAGGTCATACATCATGACCAAGTGGGATTTGTTCCAGGGATGCAAGGCTGGTACAATATCAACAAATTAATAAATGTGATATATCACATAAATAAGGTGAAAGACAAGAATCACATAATCATATCAATCATTGCAGAAAAAAAACATTTGACAAAAATCCAACACCCTTTTCTGATAAAAACGCTCAGCAATGTGGGAATAGATGTATCATATTTCACCATAATAAAAGCCTTATATGACAAACCTACAGCTAACATCATACTCAATGTGAAAAAACTAAAACCATTTCCCCTAAGAACATGAACAAAATAGAGATGCCTCTGCACCACTCCTGTTCAACATAGTACTGGAAGTGCTAGCCAGAGTGATCAGACAAGAAGGAGAATTAAAAGGCATCTAAATTGGTAAAGAACTAGTAAAATTGTCCTTACTCACAGATGACATTATATTGTACACAGAAAGCCCTAAAGACTCCATAAAAAACAAAACAAAACAACAAAAAAACACCTACTTGGCTGAATAAATGAATTTGGTAATGTAGCAGGATACAAAATTAACACCCATAAATTTATGGCTTTTTTAATATGTAAATAATGAACTCACAGAAAGAGAAAGTAAAATAAATCCCATTTACCATTGCAACAAAGAAGTTAAGGTACCTAGGAATAAATTTAACCAAGGAGGAAAAGAACCTGTACTCAGAAAATTATAGGATGCTAAAAAAAAGACACAGAGGAAGACATAAACAAATGGAAGAATATATGGTGTTCATGGATTGGTGGACTCAACATCATCAAAATCTCCATACTATGCAAAGCAATCTATAGATTCAATGCAATCCCTATTGAAATACCAATGACATATTTCAAAGACCTAGATCAAACTCTCCAAAAATTCATCTGGAGTAAAAAAATACCTCGAATTGTTACAGCAATATTTAGAAAGAAGAACAATGTTGGAGGGATCACAATACCAGAAATCAAGCTGTAGTAAAAGCCACTGTTCTCAAAGTTGTCTAGTACTGGCACAATAACAGTAATATAGACCCATGGAACAAAACTGAGAATGCAGGGATTGACTCAAGTGATTATGCTCAATTAATATTTGACAAGGAGGCAAGAGCATTTAATGTGGCCACTTGAATAAACGGTATTGAAAATATTGGACAGATATTTATGAAAAAAAAAATGAAACTAGACCACCAACTTACACCCTACACAAAAATAAACTCAAAATGGTAAAGGACTTAAATGTAAGATGAGATACCATAAGAATCTTAGATGACTCCATAGGCACCAAAATAGCAGACATTTTTCATAGCAATATCTTTACTGATACAGCTCCTAGGGAAATGGAAACAAGGGATAAAATAAACAAATGGGACTACATCAAAATAAAAAGGTTCTGCACAGCAAAATAAACCACCAACAAAACAACAAGAAAGCCTATTGTATGGGAGAGTGTATTTGCCAATGTTATCTCTAAGATTTATAAGGAATTCATACAATTTAACAAAAGGAAGATAAATGATCCACTCAAAAAAATGGAGAAATTATCTAAATAGACACTTTTAGAAAGAGAACATACAGAAGGTCAAGAGACATATGAAAACATGCTCAAAGTCACTAATCATCTGAGACAATGAATTACCATCTTATACCTGTCAGAAAGGCTATCATCATCAAATCACAAGTGACAAGTGCTGGAGAGGTTGTGGATATAAAGGAATCCTTTTGCAGTGCTGGTGGGAATGCTGACTGGTGCAATCACTGTGGAGAACAGCATGCATTTTCTCAAAAAATTAAAAATGAAACTTCCATTTGACTTAGTAATACTACTTCTATTGTATCACAAGAAAACATACACAACATTCAGAAAGGACATATGTATTCCTATGTTCACAGCAGCACAATTTACAATAGCTAAGATTTGGAAACAAAATAAGTGCCCATCAGCAGATAAGTAAATTAGAAAACTGTGATATATCTACACAATGGAATTCCACACTGCTGTAAAAAAGAAAGAATTCTTACCATTTGAAACAGCATGATGGAACTAGAGAGCATTATGCTAAGCAAAATAAGTCAGTCAGAGAAAGATAAATATCATATGATCTCACTAATTTGTGGAATATACTGAACAACATAAACTGATGAACAAAAATAGAACAATAGGCATAGAAGGATTGAAAAGACTGTTCAACCTATATGGAAAAGTGGGTGGTGAGGTGGTAAGAGATCAACCAAAGGACTTGTATGCATGCATATGAGCAATGCAAATGAACACAGATAGTAATAGAGTGAGGGCTTGTGCTTAGGGGAGAGGGTGGCAGTATAGAGGTCAATGGGAGAAAAAGGGATAAACTTTTAAACAATAAACCATTTAAATTTTAAAAAAAGAAAATATTTTAGGTAGTAATTGGCTTTAAAAATCTGAAAGTTAAGATATAACAAATATATGTAACTAAAATGAAGGATTTATGATAAAGGTTTCAGTAATAATTATAAATATTTATAATAATAAAAGCCTAAGCTACCATCACAACTGAATGGATGACCAAAAGGCTGCATTGGGTGACTAGGCCATCAGGGGGGTTAGTGAGGGACAACCAAAAGACTAAGCAGAGGCTTCATGGGGAGACCAGGCCCACTGGGGAGGTGGGCAATTTGGGACAACCAGGCCAGCAGGCTGGGGCAGTTGGGAGCTATCAGACCAGCAGTAGGGGGACAGTTGGGGTGATCAGGCAGACAGGCAGGTGAGCAGTTAAGAGCCAGTGGTCCTGGATTTTGAGAGGGATATCTGCTGATTTAAGCCCTGTGGATCGAGCCTAAACTGGTAGTCAGATATCTGTCGAGGGGTCCTGGATTGGAGAGGGTGCAGGCTGGGCCGAGGGACACCCCCCCCCATGCATGAATTTTGTGCACCGGTCCTCTAGTGTTAATAATAAAAGTCCAGTCACTCAACAGATTAACTAAGCTCTCTGTTGGAGGAAGGGGCTAGTTGTCCTTCTTCCTGTAAAAGTAGAGAAGATTAAAAGAGAACAATGGCAGACAGAGAAGTGGAATTCTTTGTCTTGGCTTCCCTCCTTATGTGACCAGAAGACAATCTGAGGGAACTGCTAAGATGGCAATTTGTAATTCCAGACTCTCCCTTGGGAGGAGAGCTCTCCTGATAAGGTTCCATCTGGTCCTGAGGCTCCTTCACCACCAAGAAACAACTTTTCTAGGTTGTGAAAGAATTGGAGCAGTAAAAACAAACAAACAAAAAACTAGAGTTAAAACCTCTGCTGGGAGACACATGTGGCTTAGCTGAACAGCTAGACTCATTTTGGGGCCCACAATTGTATACGTGAATGAAGTTAACGTCTATCTGGGGAATACTATTCTCAGGAAAAGAAGGAATGATTTGAAGGTTGGCTATGGCTTTCTGGGGAAGGGAGCACTTGGCTGGCCCTGGAGGACTTCCAGCTGATGAAACCTGGGAGCCCCAATGGAATCTTCACAACAAGTCCCATAGGAGATACATGAGAGATCCTATTTTAAGCTTTCAATATTCAGCATGGAAAAGAAGAAGGACCTTACAAATTTTACTAAAGACTTAAAGATCAAATTCTTGGCCAGACCCTGAGGACCTGTTGGGTCAAGAAATATTAAAAATTACATTTTGTCACCATTAATTGACCTGACATCTCACGAAAATAGCAAAGTTAGAGAACTGGAAGGATACAAGTGCAGAAGAGCTGAAAAGAGGCTCAGAAAGTCTATATACACAAAGAAAGGCAGAAACAGAAAGCTAACATAATGTTCACAATTGTGGAACATGTGGCCTGGGGAAGGGCTGGACCAGAGGGCCAGGCACAGATACCACAACAGTTTCATCCAAACCTTAGCATGTTATCTCTAAGGAGAAATGTGGCAGTTTTGAATCCAAGCAGCTAGAGGTTGGGAACAAGATGCAGGGCCAGTTCCCTTCTCTGGCCTCATTGGGCCTACACATAATTTACCAAAGTGTTTGATAACTTAAAGGTTTTGGAGCATTGCTGGGTTAAATGATAAACATCTAAATATTTTGAAATAACAGGATACTGAAACATTAATTTGAGTTTGCTTTTTAGGAAAAATATAGAGGATGGATTTGAATCTATTAATGAATAAATCTTATGTTTTACTAGATGACTGGTGCATGAAGTCTGTGCATGGAGGGGGAGTTCCCTCAGCCAAACCTGCACCCACTCCAATTGGGGACCCCTCGGCTGTTGGACAACCTTCTCACAATCTGGGACCACTGGCTCCTAACCACTCACATGCCTGCCTATCTGATTGCCCCTAATCCTTCTGTCTGCCTATCTGATCACTCCTAACTGCCCTCCCCTGCTGGCCTGATCTTGCCTCCAAATGCTCTCCACTGCCAGCCAATTTGGTTCTGATTGGTTAGTTTCTATGCCAGTCAGAGTCAAAAGCTCTGCCTTCTAGACAGCCAGTGGTTCCCTGCACTTCGCCCAGATTTGGTTCTGATTGGTCGGTTTCTATGCCAGTCAGCATCAAAAGCTCCACCTCCTAGGCAGCCATTGGCTCCTCACAGTTGACCCAGATTTGGTTCTGGTTGGTCATTTTCTATACCAGTTAGCGTCAAAAGTTCTGCCTCCTAGGCAGCCATTGGTTCCTCATACTTCACACAGATTTGGTTCTAATTGGTTGGTTTCTATGCCAGTCAGCACCTCTGGGCCTATCAATGGAGCCTATTCAGAAGAAAGGCAGGGCTGATCAGCAGCCCTGGTGGAGGCCTGAAGAGAAATGGAGTATGGCTTCTGGCCAGACTGGGAGAGAAAGAGAGAGTGCTGATCAAAAGCTGCCACAGAGGCAACAGATCAGTCCCTGCTTCTCTCTTCAGGCCTGTCTCAAGCCCTGATTTGCAGCCCCCTCTGCAGTCAGTGCTGTGGCACTAAGCCTGCAGCAGTAGCAGTCAGCAGCTGGATTGCAACAGCAATTCAGTGCTAGCTGCAAAACTAAATTCTGGTTGATTGAGCCTTAGTCATTTCTGGCCCTTATGACCCACGGTTTTTATATATTAGGATTTGAAATATCTTTTAAAATGTGAATTTGTTTCTAATCTGAGGAATATTAATTACTTACATGCCACCTAAAAATTAGGGTTCCTAAGGGATAAGAATTCTAAAATTATGAAAAGAAATTGTGGTTTTGGTATAAAAGAAAGCATGAGGCATAAAAATGCATTTTGAAGAAGAAAGGAAGTTGTTTCTAAAGCTGGTTATTTCTGAAAGTTATAAGATTTCCAAAGAAAAATTTGTGAAATTTATAGAATATTTATAAAGAAAAATGTTGAAAAAAAAAGAATGAAACAGGCCAGTAAGTCAGGATAAGTAAAATAGAATAATTATAATAAACAGCAATTTGCAGCCATCTAGTAAATCCTATCTTTTATAAACCAAGGACATTTAAGAGTAAATGATTTGTATTTTGCCTCCCTAAACAGAGAGAGTAGCTTATATCACTGTACTTAGGAAGACTGGTACCCTAGAAGAAATCAAATTTGTGTCATTTGCTGTCCCAAGGACAAATGAAGTTAGAAAATAAACCTTAATTTGGTTAGTACTTTTTTGAAGCAGAAGTTCTATAAGTTGTTATATGTTAGTTATGGGAACTGAAGTTTTACTAGCTTATGTTTGTATTTAATATCCTCTTTTCACTTTGAATGCTATAAAATCTTTTGATAGGATAGGTTTGACAACCTTCCCAGTGTTTAAGTTTTAAGGTTTTTATTGTTTGTTTGTTTGTTTTACCTAGAGTTGACTGTAGGTGATTCCAATAGGCCCTGGAATGCCTCAAGACTGTCCTACAATGGAAAGTAGGGGCCAAATTTTTTAAGAACTATGTACTGGGTATCTTGTCTACTTTAATTTCTCTCAGGTTAGAAGGCCTCCTGACACAAGGCCCTCTTAAGTTTACAGTTCATCACCATGGACTGGAAGACTATGTTGGTTCTTATCAAGACTTGGAAGGGAAGCAAGTTGGAACCCTCCTGGTAAGGACCCCACTTGTCTTGCTTACCACAGAGACTACTGAAGAGCGAGGTTGGATCCATTACACATGGGTTAAGGGTGGACACGCCTCAACTTGAACAGCCATACCAGGACATAGACCTTTGAAACTGACACCAAAAACTGAGCTGTATTAATAGCCATCATGTACTGGGCTCTATTTGCTTTAGGGAACTGACAAATTGCAAGGGCTTATGTGGGCTAGAGAAATGGGTACAATCCAGATCATACTTACCCAGTTATTGGTTATAGATAACTCGAATGATTTGGATATTTCAGCCTTTAGGTAAAAAAAAATTGGCTAGGACTAGATTAGGAGTAGATGTCACAGGGCAAGATCCCCTAGGCCAGTGGTTGACAAACTCATTAGTCAACAGAGCCAAATATCAACAGAACAACAGTTGAAATTTCTTTTGAGAGCCAAATTTTTTAAACTTAAACTTCTTCTAATCCCACTTCTTCAAAATAGACTTGCCCAGGCCGTGATATTTTGTGGAAGAGCAACACTCAAGGAGCCAAAGAGCTGCATGTGGCTCTCAAGCCACAATTTGCTGACCACGGTGCTAGGCCACTGCCACTACCATGCAAATAGAAATAGGATATAAGGGAACACATGCCTGGGTGGGATGAATTAAATATTCTGTACACAATGGGTGCCCGGCTAGCTCAGTCGGTAGAGCATGAGACTCTTAAATATTCTGTGCACAGCTTAAAAAAACAAACAAAACAACAACAACAACAAAAAGACAAAACAAAAGCTATTGTTTTGCTTGCGCTTCAGGAAGGCTAGTAGCCCAAGTGGTCCCATTTCCACTCAGATAGACCTCAGACAGTAAAAGGATGGAATATGTACTTGCCTTGTACCAGGAGGAAACCTCATGGGCAAACACTTCCTGCAAAACTCTCTCCCTGTTTTCATAAAACAGATGTAAAGAGCAAGGACCCCTGAAAATGATCTGGCCCTGTCCTTCGATGTAAACTTTACCTCCTGCCTCTTAAGGGGGAGAGCAGTACTTAGAATTTATGAGAAACTTTTCCAGGTGTGTAAATGGCTGAATATCCTCAGAAGCCCATCATGCTGCACTGTTGATATCCCATGCTGATGTCTGGTTGTGTCATGGGGGACCCTGACTTGTGACCTTGCCCAGCAGTTGGAGTAGAACTTGTGCCCTGAGACAATTGGCTCTATCTTTCGCTTTGGCATATCATAAACCTTTTTCAAAAGAACATACATACTAGGAAGAGGAGAGAGAGTCCATGGGTTTCTTTGGTCCCCATATTTACAATGCCATTGGGATTCCAGGAAGGGTGCCAAAGAGTTTAATGCTAGAAATCAGATTGCTGCTGTGTTTGAGTCTGTCCTGTGCTGGTGGCCCACTGTAAAGAAGATTGTGGGTTGGATTAATTACCAGCAAAGGCTTATTAACTACGCTCGAGATGCCATTAAAGTTAGTTGCCAGCTATTTGAACAGCTAGTTGCAAGCAGCAGGATGACCTGGGAGAACTGTTTCGCCTTGATCTGATTCTGGCAGAAAAAGAAGGAATATGTGTAATGTTGAGAGTCAGTGCTGCATTCATCCCTGACAATGCAGCCAGACTGACCATCACTGAGGCCCTAAGACAATGACAACTTTAGCTAATGTGTTAGCTAGAACCCTGGAATTAAGGATCCTTTCTCTGATTCATTAGAACAATGGTTTGGAAAGTGGAGGGAATAATAGTGTCCATATTCACCCCTATGATTAGAAGTTACAATGATGGGGTGTTACATCATCTCATGTATGGTGGTTGTGAGGGGGGGGGGAGGACTTATCCAAGGGTTAATTGAAACCGTATTGACCAAGCAGCAAAATAGTCTCCTCCTAGACACTACAGAGCAGGAAAGTCAATGAACATTAGTCAAGTTTGAAGAAGAGTTTAAATAAAGAAAAGGGCTGTATGTGTGTGTGTGTGGGGGGGATTGTGAGAATAAGTAAGTCATCTTTTCTGTCAAAGAACAGTTTAAACAGCTGCCATTTTGTATTGTGTGACTTGGCAGTCACTGTGTTGGCCACATGGCCTGCAGCTCCCCACATGGCTTGCAGCTCTTGAAACAGCAAAGGTCAACCCCTCCCTTTGAATTAGCCAATTGCAAAAGACTGTGCCTGAGCTCCAACCAAGAGTGAGGGACAGGTCACATGTGTTGGGATTATAAAGCAGAGAATACCGCCTGCTCAGCGTGTGCGTCCAGGCCATGTGTGTGCACCCTTCTACGTAGAAGTAAAGATATTTGCCTTTCTGCCTGGCTCCCGAGTATGTTTTGTGTTTTACCAGGACCCAACAATTTGGAGATTTGCCTTATTTCTTACAGACCCCTTGAGAGAGAGTGCCATCATAACTTGCTTTTAATTAAAAGTTTTAACCATCTTATGTTACTTTAGGTCTCTGAGTTTGTAAAGCCACCATGCAGGCCTCCTCTGAGCTTGTCAGGTTTAGTATTTCACTGTGACATTTATAACTAGAGGCTTGGTGCAGTACATTCATACACGGGTAGGGTCCCTAGGCCTGGCTGGCGATCAGAGCCAATCAGGGCCTTCCAGCTGCTGGCTGGGGCTTTACTTCCCTGGATGTTGGCAAGGGCTCTTCCTTCATTCTGTACCGCTCCTTGGTGGTCAGCACATATCACAGTGAGTGATCGAACTTCGTCTCCGGGTCGAACTCCCTAGGGGCACTTTTCATAATATATATATATATATATTATGAAATATATTATGAAATATATATATGAAATATATATATTTTGAAATAAATATATTATGAAATATATTATGAAATAATAAATAAATATAAATATATTATGAAATAAATATATATATATAGTATATATATATATATATATATATATATATATATATATATATATACTAGAGGCTTGGTGTAGAAAATGGGTGCATGGGTGGGGTCCCTAGGCTTGGTGGGCCATCAGAGCCAATTAGGGCCAGGCTGGTTGGGACCCGAAGGCCCTGTTAGTATTGGGAGAGGAGGTGATGGGTGGCAGGCAAGGTGCAGAAGGAACAGATTCCAGACATCGACGCTGTCCCACCACCCTGCAGTTCCCTGCCTCCCCCCTTATCCTTCCCTCTGTGCCACACTGCCACCAGGGGCCTTCTGGTAAGGGGAGTGATGTGGGAGGAGCCAGGGGAGGTTTTAACCCGAGTTTGGAATGTGCAGGAGGCATCCAATTAATGATTCTCTATCATCATTGATGATTCTATCTCTACTTCCCTCTTTGAAATTAATTAATCAAATATATATTTTTAAAATGCAAGGTTTTTAGAGAAAGAAAGGTAGGGCAAAGGAGCTATTGACATTTGAGATCCTGCTCACATTTCAGATAGGATAACATAAGATGGTCCTCAGGGGTGACAGGTAAAGAGTGCCAGTGGGTGGAGCAGGGCACTGCAACCTGAGGAATAGGCTGTAATGGCTGGGAATGTGTGTGACAGTGACACTGAGTGTGTGTTAAGGCCATCGTTGGGATCATTCATCCTCAAGAGGTTTTGATTCTGGATGGGAGGAGAAACATAGAGATCATTGGGCCTGTCTTAGCCTAGAAAGTGAGGCGGTAGCAGGAGTGGGCTTCCCTGCTTCCCTACAAATGTAAACACACAGTGTAACTGCACATGGACATCAGTCAGCAGCCAAATCGATGCCCAACCAGCCCTGGTGGCTCTGTCTTGCCACTCTATGGCTGTGCTGAGGTGCTATTGATCAGGTGAATATAGTATATGAAGGGGTGGGCAGGAAGCCAGAAGCTGGAAGTCGAACCTGAGATGGAATAGCAGCAATGTGTCTGCCATTGAGATGGCCAGGGAGAGGCTATCAATGTGACTGGCTTTGTAGTTGGGGTGTCTGTGCTTCCTGAATGTCACTGGTGAGTTCCCATGAGCCTGAAGTGTGACAGCCAGGTTGGATAGGGCCTGGGGAGGCGTGTCCCTCCTGGAGTGATTCTTCCCAGGGTGGCAGTGTCGGCTGCTTTTTAAAAATTTATTTATTTTTATTGGAAAGCAATCTCTGAGCTTGCAATCTTGGGATCCCTGGGCCATAGTGTGTGCCTCCAGGCCTCACTGTGCCCCCCGCCCCCTCCTTCTGTGTTGAGTGTCTGGTCCCTGGTGGTCAGTGTGTATCATAGTGACTGGTCAACTGCTTGTTCTGGTTGTTCCACTGTAATGGTTGCTCGGCTTTTATTATATAGGATATAGATATCCAAAATATGGAAGCAACTTGAGTTTTGCTCAATAGGTTAATTTTCAGATTCTCTGATGAAGTAGAAATTATTTCTTCTTTTAAAGTATGATTTCAGCATCTTCCTTTCAGTCACATTTAATAAATTATATAAGAACTTTTATTGATTTCTAAATGTAATAAATACATGAATGCAACACAAAGGCTTTGGGGAAGAATTCAGGAGAAACAGATTATATTCTAATTGTGAGAGGAGAAAAGTAAGCCAAAGGGAGAAAGTGACAAAGAGAAAAAGGGAGAAACAAAGAAGAGATAGGACCAAGACAGGGAAAAGATGAACAGTGAGACAAGCAGTTTTTATTCTAACTTGCCATTCTATAACTTTCCTGAGATGCCTTTGCAGCTGTACTTTGTACTGAAACCCATTTATCACTTAAAAGTTCAGAGAAAAGACCAGAGCTCATTTAGGTTCTCCAGTTCTCTGCACACAAAATTGCTCCATATTGAGCCAAGAAAATACATTCCATAAGCACCCTCAGTGACCTTTTGGCTCTTCATAGTGCATTTAAATTGAAAATACATTACTGTGTCACCTATGATTATACCATCATATGTTTAGAAGTAAACTATATGAAGATAAGGAAGAAACTTTCCCTTGTTCTAATTCGATTAGATAATCCAGTCTAACCTGTTTTTCTCCCCTCTACAAATTTTCTTGAAAGCAGTATTAGTTTCTGAATAATATTTTGTATGTCCATTGGATTGCAAAGCTGAACAACTGAAAAACCATGTCCAAGTGGCAATCAGATCCTACAGCTGTGCACATCCCTTGGAAGAGTTTCCCATGAGGTTACTGTGTACAGACACCAGATGCCACCTAGAATACCAACATTCAAAAAAGAAAAAATTTCTTAGAGACTCTTTAAGAAATTACAAATCAAAAAGAGAAAAAGACTTCAAAAAGTGTGCAAACCCAATCAAAAAGTTGACAGCTCCTAGAACAGACCCAGGAATCAGTCATCTCTCAAAATAAAAAGCAATTTTTGAGTTTATTTGAGCAAAACTGACAACAATTGCCAGGAAGCAAAATCTCAAGGTATTGAAAAATGCTCCAGAGAGTGGCAGTTTTTAACTAAACAAACTCTTAGTCTCCCAGTTTAATTATTCCTGCTTCTTGGTTAACACCATCAGAAGCAGTTTGTCATGTAGCAGGTACTCATTTCACATCGTGGTTTAATGGGATCAGCCCCACTGCCCAATAAGATCTTTGAAGAACTGCAATCATTATTATTTTCTTTAAAGTTTCTATGCAAAGAAAACTGAAAATGTGCACACACACACACACACACGCACACACACACACACACATATATATATATATATATATATATATATATATATGCATAGGGTGGGGAAAATATGTGTACAGCTGTATAGAAAATAATACAACCCTATATAATAAAAAAAGTAATATGCAAATTGACCGTACCTCCACTACACCACAAGCCATGCCCACCAGCCGATCAGGAACGAGTATGCAAAATTAACTCAATTAAGAGGGCATGTGAGTGTTGGGTTTCCTTGGCAATGGAGGAAGCCAAGCCTCCTGCACACCCTGGATGGCCATGGACTCCACTCAAGGCTACAAAGTTTCAATTATAGAAGATAAACGAATCCCAACAAAAATGGATGCAACCACAGAGTGATTAGGAGGCTTGGGATTCCCCGGCAATGGAAGAAGCCAAGCTTTCTGCCCGTTCTGGCCAGCCCTGGGTTCCACTCAAAGCTACAAAGTTTCAATTATAGAAGATAAATAAACCACAGATACCAGGGCCTCAGCTTGCGTTGCCAGGGGTCATAGCTGGCCTGCAAACCACCACAGGCCCCTGGTCTAGGCTGCCCCATGCCCCAAGGTAACCCCTACCCTGATCCAGGACACCCTTCAGGGCAAACCACCTGGTCCTCACCCATGTACCAGGCCTCTATCCAATCTAATAAAGAGTGATATGCAGATTAATCATCACTCCAACACACGAGATGGCTGTCCCCATGTGGTCAAAGATGGTTGCCCCCATGTGGACACAAGATGGCCTCTACAAAATGGCCAGCAGGCGAGGGCAGTTGGGAGGGACCAGGCCTGCAAGAGAGGGCAGTTGGGGGCAATTGGGCCTTCAGGGAAGGACATTTGGGCAGGACCCAGGCCTGCAGGGGAGAGCAGTTAGGGGGGACCAGGTCTTCAGAGGAGGAAAATTAGGGGTGACCAGGCCTATAGGGGAGGGCAGTTAGGGGTGACCATGCCTGCAGGGGAGAGAAGTTAGGGGCAAACAGGCTGGCAGGGGAGCAGTTAGGCATCAATCAGGATGGCAGGGGAGTGATTAAGGGGTGATCAGGCTGGCAGGCAGAAGCAGTTAGGGGCAATCAGGAAGGCAGGCAGGCAAGCACTTGGGAGTCTACAGTCCTGGATTGTGAGAGGGATGTCCCACTGCCCATTTAGGCCCAGTAGGTTCAGACCTAAATGAACAGTTGGACATTCCTTGAGGGGTCCCAGGTTGGAGAGGGAGCAGGCAGGGAGGGAGCAGGCAGGGCTGAGGGACAACCTGCCCCATGCACAAATTTCATGCACAAGGCCTCTAATCTATATGTATAAAAGCCTAAGTGACTATTATGACTGGATGACTGGCTTGTAGCTATGATTCATACTGACCACCAGAGGCAGATTCTAAAAGCAGGAGCTGCCCCTTGTTAGTCAGTGAGCTCACACAGCCAACCTCCTACAGTCCCTACCTCCAGTTGGCTGACCTAATTGGCTCCAATTGCCGGCCAGGCTGAGAGATGCCCTCTGTGCACAAATTCTTGCACTTGGCCTCTAGTAATTAACAAATAATAATACAATAATAAGGTCTGTGTTTCTTGTACTCTCTACTGTAAGCCTACTTTTGCCATAACCAAGGTACACAAATATATTTATACAGATATGTAATAATTTATATAATTTACCTACTCATAAAATTTTGCAAACATTTCTAATGGCACAGACTTAAGAGAAAACTATTTTAAAATAACAGAATTAAAAAAAAATTTCCCCTTTTTTTCTTTTACATCACCATTTATTCCCACTATACTCTTTTCTACACAACACTGTGATCCCTGTCCACAAATTTTTTAAATTTGTTGATCAATCCCTCTCAATACCCTCTCCCTCAGAGTTATTTGCCTGCTCTCAGTGTATGAGTTTGTCTTTATTTTGCTTGAAAGTTCAGTTTATTCATTAAATTCCCCATATTAGTGAGCTCATATGGTATTTGTCTTTTTCTGATTGGTTTACTTCACTTAGCATAATGTTATCTAGGTCTACCCATGCTGTTGCAAAGAGTAATATTTTTCCTTTTGAAGAGACAGTATTATTCCATATTGTAATGTATCATAGCTTTTTCATCCATTCATTTACTGATGGACTCTTGGGCTGCTTCCAAATCTTGGCTATTATAAATAACAGGCCCAGTGCATGGATTTGTGCACCAGTGGGGCCCCTTTGCCTAGTCTGCAGGAATCAGGCTGAAACTGGCTCTCCGACATGCCCTGAGGGTCCCAGATTTCGAGAAGGCAGTCTCTGGTGATGAATCGTGGAATTTGGCTCCCTCCTTTCTGATTCCAGGTGTGTCACCTAAGGAACTGCAGCTTATAAGTCACCATGTGGTCACTGTACATCATATCTACCAGTTGTAGGATCTGCCCACTTGTGGTCATTGCACATCATAGCTACAGGTTGGACAGTTGAATGGTCAGACAGCTGCTTAGGCTTTTATACATAGAGATGCTGAAATAAACTTAGGTGTGAATATATTCTTTTGAATTAGTGTTTTGAATTTCTTTGGATAAATTACCAGAACTGGAATTACTAGATCATAAGGCAGTCCTATTTTTAATTTTTTTGAGGTAACCCCATAATAATTGCCACAGTGGCTGCATCAATCTGCATTCCCAACAACAGTGCACAAGGATTCCCTTTACTTCCACATGTTCATCAACATTTGATGTTTGTTGATATCTTGATGATAGCTATTCTGACAGAATTGAGATGATATCTCCATGTGGTTTTAATTTTACGTTTCTCTGATAAATAGTGACATTAAGAATATTTTCTATTGGCCATCTGTATGTCCTCTTTGGAGAAGTGTCTATTCAGGACACATTTTTAATTGGATTATTTATTTGGTCTTGAATTTTATAAGTACTTTATGAATTTTGAATTTTAACCTCTTAACAAATATATCATTGGTGAATGTATTCCTATTCAATGTGTTTTTTTTTTCATTTTTTATTTTATTTATTTATTTATTTTTATTTATTTATTTTTAAATATATATATTTTATTGATTTTTTTATTAAATTATTATCTGTGTAGATATTTTAATATTGCCCCCCTCCCATACAAACCCTCCTTCCCCAGAGTTTTGTGTCCATTGGTTGTACTTATATGCATGTATACAAGTCCTTAGGTTGATCTCTTATCTCCCCCAGATCTCCCTACTCTCCCTGCTGTAATTTTACAGTCTGCTTGTTGCTTTACTGTCTTTATATCTGACTTTTTGTTCGTCAGTTTATAATGTTCTTTAATATCCATAAATGAGTGAGGACACGTGGTATTTCTCTTTCATTGACTGGCTTATTTACTCAGCATGATGTTCTCTAGTTCTATCCAGGTTGCTGCAGATGATGAGAATTCCTTTTTTTTATGGCAGCATACTATTCCATTGTGTAGATGTACCATGGTTTTTTGATCCAATAATCTGCTGACGGGCACCTAGGCTGTTTCCAGATTCTAGCTATTGTAGATTGTGCTGCTATGAACATAGGGGTGCATATATCCTTTCTGATTGGTGTTTCTAGTTTCTTGAGATATATTCCTAGGAGTGGGATTACTGGGTCAAATGGGAGATCCATTTTCAGTTTTTTGAGGAAACTCCACACTGTTCTCCACAGTGGTTGCACCAGTCTGCATTCCCACCAGCACTGCACGAGGGTTCCTTTTTCTCCACAACCTCGCCAACACTTGTTGTTTGTTGATTTGTTGATGTTGGCCATTCTGACAGGTGTGAGATGATCCCGCATTGTTGTTTTGATTTGCATCTCTCGGATAATTAGTGACTTTGAGCATGTTTTCATGTGCCTTTTGGCTTTCCTTCTGTCTTCTTTTGAAAATATTCTATTTAGGTCCATTGCCCATTTTTTAATTGGATCATTCATCTTCCTTTTATTTAGTTGTATAAGCTATTTGTAGATGTTGGAGATTAAACCTTTATCAGTGGTAACATTTGCAAATATGTTCTCCCACACAGTGGGCTTTTTTGTTGTTTTGTTGATGGTTTCTTTTGCTGTAAAAAAGTTTTTAATTTTGATGGAGTCCCATTTGTTTATTTTCTCTTTAGCTTCCATTGCCCAATGGGCAGTATCAGTGAAGAAGTTCTTTTGGCATATGTCTGAGATTTTGTTGCCTGTGGATGCTTCTAGTATTTTTATGGTTTCCCGTCTAATGTTTAAGTCTTGTATCCATTTTGAGTTTACTTTTGTGTATGGGGTAAGTTGGTGATCTAGTTTCATTATTTTGCATGTATCTGTCTAGTTTTCCCAACACCATTTATTGAAGAGACTGTCTTGGCTCCATTGTATATTCGTGCCTCCTTTGTCAAATATTAATTGAGCAGAGTGATTTGGGTTGATATCTAGGTTCTCGATTCTATTCCACTGATCTATATGTCTCTTTTTGTGCCAGTTACAGGCTGTTTTGAGAACAGTGGCTTTGTAATACAGTTTGAAATCTGGTATTGAGATCCCTCCTACTTTACTCTTCTTTCTCAGGATTGCTGTGGCTATTCGGGGTCTTTTGTTGTTCCAAATGAACTTTTGAAGAGTTTTTTCTAGGTCAGTGAAATATGCCATTGGTATTTTAATTGGGAGTGCATTGAACGTATAGATTGCTTTGGGAAGTATGGACATTTTGATGATGTTGATCCTACCAATCCATGAACATGGTATGTTCTTCCATCTGTTTACATCTTCCTCTATCTCTTTTTTCAGTATTGTGTAGTTTTCCGCGTATAGGTCCTTTACTTCCTTAGTTAAGTTTATTCCTAGGTATCTTAATTTTTTTGGTGTGATGGTAAATGGAATTGATTTTTAGTCTCTGTTTCTATAGGTTCGCTGTTGGTGTATAGAAATGCCATAGATTTCTTGGTATTAATTTTGTATCCTGCTACTTTGCCAAATTCATTTATTAAGTCAATTAGTTTTTTAATGGAGTCTTTTGGGTTTTTTATATACAATATCATGTAGTTTGCAAATAAAGATAATTTTACTTCTTCTTTTCCAATTTGGATGCCTTTTATTTCCTCTTCTTGTCTAATTGCAATGGCTAGTACTTCCAGTACTGTGTCAAAGAAGAGTGGCAATAGTGGGCATCTCTGTCTTGTTCCTGTTCTTACAGGGAATGGTTTTCGTTTTTGCCCATTGAGTTTGATGTTGGCTGTGGGTTTATCATATATAGCTTTTATTATGTTGAGGTATGATCCTTGTACTCCCACCTTGTTGAGAATTTTTATCAGGAAACGGTGTTGGATTTTATCAAATGCTTTTCTGCATCAATTGATATGAGTATATGATTTTTATCTTTCAATTTGTTTATGTGATGTATCACATTTATTGATTTGCAGACATTGTACCAACCTTGCATTCCTGGAATAAATCCTATTTGGTCATGCTGTATGATCTTTGTGATGCTCTGCTGGAGCCAATTTGCTAGAATTTTGTTGAGGATTTTGGCATCTATGTTTATGAGGGATATTGGCCTGTTCTCTTTTGTTGAGTTGTCTTTATCTGGTTTTGATATTAGGGTGATGCTGGCCTCATAGAAGGAGTTTGGAAGTGTTCCTTCCTCTCAAATTTTTTGGAATAGCCTGAGGAGGATAGGTTTTAGTTCTTCCTTGAATGTTTGGTAAAACTCTCCTGTGAAGCCATCTGGCCCGGGCTTTTGTTTGCTGGAAGCTTTTTGATGAATCAGTTTCTTCCCAAGTCACTGCTCTATTGAGATTTTTAGATTCTTCCTGATTGAGTTTTGGAAGGTTGCATTTTTCTAGGAATATGTCCATTTCCTCCAGGTTGTTCAATTTGTTGGAATAGAGTTATTCGTAGTATTTTGTAACAATCCTTTGTATTTCGGCGGGGTCTGTTGTTATTTCACCTCTTTCATTTCTGATTTTGTTTATTTGGTTCCTCTCTCTTGTTTCTTGGTTAGTCTGGCTAGAAGTTCATCTATTTTGTTTATTATTTCAAAGAACCAGCTCTTGGTTTTGTTGATCTTATGTATTGTTTCTTTGGTCTCTATGTCGTTTATCTCCACTCTGATTTTTGTTATTTCCTTCCTTCTGCTTACACTGGGCTTTTCTTGTTGCTCTTTTTCTAACTCTTTGAGTAGTAGAGGTAGATCATTCGTTGCCATTTTTTTCTAGTTTTTTGCAATAGGCTTGTAGGGATATGAACTTCCCTCTCAAAACTGCTTTTGCTGTGTCCCATAGATTTTGGATAGTTGTGTTTTCATTGTCATTTGTTTCCAGGATATTTTTAATTTCTTCCTTCATTTCTTTGGTAACCCAGTCCTTGTTTAATAGCATGCTGTTTAGTCTCCATGTGTTTCATTGTAGTTAATTTCCACTTTTATGCCACTATGATCTGAGAAGATGCTTGATATGATTTCTATCTTCTTGAATTTGTAGAGACTTTGCCTATGTCCCAAAATGTGGTCTATCTTTGAGAATGTACCACGTGCGCTTGAGAAGTATGTATATTCTGTGGCTTTGGGGTGGAATGTTCTGAAGATGTCGATTAATTCCATCTGTTCTAGCGAGTCATTTAGGATTGATATTTCTTTTTTTTTTTTTTAATATTTTTTTATTGAATTATTATCTGTGTACATATTTTAACTCCCCCCCTCCCATACATACCCTCCCTCCCCAGAGTTTTATGTCCATTGGTTGTACTTATATGCATGTATACAAGTCCTTCGGTTGATCTCTTATCCCCCCCAGATCTCCCTACTGTCCCTGCTGTAATTTTACAGTCTGCTTGTTGCTTTACTGTCTTTATATCTGACTTTTGGTTTGTCAGTTTATAATGTTCTTTAATACCCATAAATGAGTGAGGCCATGTGGTATTTCTCTTTCATTGACTGGCTTATTTCACTCAGCATGATGTTCTCTAGTTCTATCCAGGTAGCTGCAAATGATGAGAATTCCTTTTTTTTATGGCAGCATAGTATTCCATTGTGTAGATGTACCATGGTTTTTGATCCAATCATCTGCTGACGGGCACCTGGGCTGTTTCCAGATTCTAGCTATTGTAGATTGTGCTGCTATGAACATAGGGGTGCATATATCCTTTCTGATTGGTGTTTTTAGCTTCTTGGGATATATTCCTAGCAGTGGGATTGCTGGGTCAAATGGGAGTTCCATTTTCAATTTTTTGAGGAAACTCCACACTGTTCTCCACAGTGGTTGCACCAGTCTGCATTCCCACCAGCAATGCACGAGTGTTCCTTTTTCTCCACAACCTCGCCAACACTTGTCGTTTGTTGATTTGTTGATGTTGGCCATTCTGACAGGTGTGAGATGGTACCGCATTGTTGTTTTGATTTGCATCTCTCGGATAATTAGTGACTTTGAGCATGTTTTCATGTGCCTTTTGGCCTTCCTTCTGTCTTCTTTTGAAAATATTCTATTTAGGTCCATTGCCCATTTTTTAATTGGATCATTCATCTTCTTTTTATTTAGATGTATAAGCTGTTTGTAGATGATGGAGATTAAACCTTTATCAGTGGTAACATTTGCAAATATGTTCTCCCACACCGTGGGCTTTCTTGTTGTTTTGTTGATGGTTTCTTTCGCTGTAAAAAAGCTTTTTATTTTGATGTAGTCCCATTTGTTTATTTTCTTTTTAGCTTCCATTGCCCTAGGAGCAGTATCAGTGAAGAAGTTCTTTTGGCATATGTCTGAGATTTTGTTGCCTGTGGATGCTTCTAGTATTTTTATGGTTTCCCGTCTGATGTTTAAGTGTTGTATCCATTTTGAGTTTATTTTTGTGTAAAGTGTAAGTTGGTGATCTAGTTTCATTCTTTTGCATGTATCTGTCCAATTTTCCCAACACCATTTATTGAAGAGACTGTCTTGGCTCCATTGTATATTCATGCCTCCTTTGTCAAATATTAATTGAGCATAGTGATTTGGGTTGATAACTGGGTTCTCGATTCGATTCCATTGATCAATATGTCTGTTCTTGTGCCAGTACCAGGCTGTTTTGAGAACAGTGGCTTTGTAATACAGTTTGAAGTCTGGTATTGAGATCCCTCCTACTTTACTCTTCTTTCTCAGAATTGCTGTGGCTATTCGGGGTCTTTTATTGTTCCAAATAAACTTTTGGAGAGTTCTTTCTAGGTCAGTGAAATATGCCGTTGGTATTTTAATGGGGAGTGCATTGAACCTATAGATTGCTTTAGGAAGTATGGACATTTTGATGATGTTGATTCTACCAATCCATGAACATGGTATGTTCTTCCATCTGTTTACATCTTCCTCTATCTCTTTTTTCAGTGTCATGTAGTTTTCCGCATATAGGTCCTTTACTTCCTTAGTTAAGTTTATTCCTAGGTATCTTAATTTTTTTGGTGCAATGGTAAATGGAATTGCTTTTTTAGTCTCAGTTTCTATAAGTTCACTGTTGGTGTATAGAAATGCCATAGATTTCTTGGCGTTGATTTTGTATCCTGCTACATTGCCAAATTCATTTATTAAGTCAATTAGTTTTTTAATGGAGTCTTTTGGGTTTTTTATATACAATATCATGTCATCTGCAAATAAGGATAACTTTACTTCTTCTTTTCCAATTTGGATGCCTTTTATTTCCTCCTCTTGTCTAATTGCAATGGCTAGTACTTCCAGTACTATGTCAAAGAGGAGTGGTGATAGTGGGCATCCCTGTCTTGTTCCTGTTCTTAGAGGGAATGGTTTTAGTTTTTGCCCATTAAGTATGATGTTGGCAGTGGGTTTATGGTATATAGCTTTTATTATGTTGAGGTATGATCCTTGTACTCCCACCTTGTTGAGAGTTTTTATCGGAAAGGGTGTTGGATTTTATCAAATGCTTTTTCTGCATCAATTGATATGACTATATGATTTTTATCTTTCAATTTGTTTATGTGATGTATCACATTTATTGATTTGCGGATATTGAACCAACCTTGCATTCCTGGAATAAATCCGACTTGGTCATGGTGTATGAGCTTTGTGATGCTCTGCTGGAGCCGATTTGCTAGAATTTTGTTGAGAATTTTGGCATCTATGTTCATGAGGGATATTGGCCTGTAATTCTCTTTCATTGAGTTGTCTTTATCTGGTTTTGGTATTAGGGTGATGCTAGCTTCATAGAAGGAGTTTGGAAGTGTTCCTTCCTCTTGAATTTTTTGGAATAGTCTGAGGAGGATAGGTTTTAGTTCTTCCTTGAATGTTTGGTAAAACTCTCCTGTGAAGCCATCTGGTCCTGGGCTTTTGTTTATTGGAAGCTTTTTGATGACTGTTTCAATTTCTTCCCAAGTCACTGGCCTATTGAGATTTTTAGATTCTTCCTGATTGAGTTTTGGAAGTTTGTATTTTTCTAGGAATATGTCCATTTCCTCCAGGTTGTTCAGTTTGTTGGAATAGAGTTGTTCGTAGTATTTTGTAACAATCCGTTGTATTTCGGTAGGGTCTGTTGTTATTTCACCTCTTTCGTTTCTGATTTTGTTTATTTGGGTCCTCTCTCTTTGTTTCTTGGTTAGCCTGGCTAGAGGACCATCTATCTTGTTTATTCTTTCAAAGAACCAGCTCTTGGTTTTGTTGATCTTATGTATTGTTTCTTTGGTCTCAATGTCGTTTATCTCCGCTCTGATTTTTGTTATTTCTTTCCTTCTGCTTACACTCGGGTTTTCTTGTTGCTCTTTTTCTAACTCTTTGAGTTGTAGAGTTAGATCATTTGTTACCATTTTTTCTAGTTTCTTGCAATAGGCTTGTAGGGATATGAACTTTCCTCTCAAAACTGCTTTTGCTGTGTCCCATAGATTATGGATAGTTGTGTTTTCATTGTCATTTGTTTCCAGGATGTTTTTAATCTCTTCCTTGATTTCTCTAGTAACCCAGTCCTTGTTTAAAAGCATGCTGTTTAGTCTCCATGTGTTTGATTTCTTTGGATTTTTTTCATTGTAGTTAATTTCCAGTTTTATGCCACTATGATCTGAGAAGATGCTTGATATGATTTCTATCTTCTTGAATTTGAAGAGACTTTGCCTATGTCCCAAAATGTGGTCTATCTTTGAGAATGTCCCATGTGCACTTGAGAAAAATGTATATTCTGTGGCTTTGGGGTGGAATGTTCTGAAGATGTCGACTAATTCCATCTGGTCTAGCGAGTCATTTAGAATTGATATTTCTTTGCTGATTTTTTGTTTAGATGATTTGTCAAAGGGTGACAGTGGGGTATTAAAATCTCCTACTATGATTGTATTGCTATTAATCTCTCCCTTAATGTCCTCCAGCAGTTTTTTTATATATTGGGGTGCTCCCGTGTTGGGTGCATATATATTTACCAGGGTTATTTCTTCTTGTTGGATTGCTCCCTTTAGTATTATGAAGTGGCCTTCATTATCCCTTGTTATGTCCTTCACTCTGAGATCTAGTTTGTCAGATATAAGTATTGCTACCCCAGCTTTTTTTTCATTTCCATTTGCCTGGTAAACCTTTTTCCAACCCTTCACCCTCAGTCTGTGTGCATCTTTTTTCCTGAGGTGGGTTTCTTGTAGACAACAGATATATGGGTCTTGTTTTCTTATCCAATCCATTACCCTATGTCTTTTGATTGGAGCATTTAGTCCATTTACATTTAAGGTTATTATTGATAGATACTTATTTGATGCCATCTTTATTCTATACCCCTGTGTTCCTTCTTTGCTTTCTATTTCTTTAATTTTACAGTAGACCCTTTAGCATTTCTTGCATTGCTGGTTTGGTGGAGATAAATTCCCTTAGTCTGTTTTTGTCTGGGAAGCTCCTGATTTCACCTTCACTTTTGATTGATAGCCTTGCAGGGTACAGTATTCTTGGATTCAGACCCTTCCTTTGCATGACTTTGTATATTTCATCCCATTCCCTCCTGGCCTGATAAGTTTCGGTGGAGAAGTCAGTTGCTAGTCTGATGGGGGTTCCTTTATATGTAACTTTCTGTCTCTCTCTGGCTGCTTTTAAAATTCTTTTTTTGTCGTTGGTGTTTGCCAGCTTAATTATAATGTGTCTAGGGGTCGGTTTTCTGGGGTTCATTTTGCTTGGGACTCTGCGAGCATCTTGGATTTGTGTGGGTTTTTTCTTCTCTATCTCAGGAAAGTTTTCTGTCATTATTTCTTGAAATACGTTTTCCATGTCTTCCTCAATTCCCTTTCCTTCTGGAACCCCTATTATTCTAATATTGTTTTGTTTTGTATTGTCCCAAAGTTCCCTTAGACTTTCCTCCTGTTTTTTAATTTTTTTTTCCAGAAGCTGTTCTAATTGGGTATTTTTTTCCATCTTGTCTTCTAGCTCGCTGATGCGGTCCTCTGCCTCTTCTAATCTACTCTTGATGCTTTCTATTGAGTTCTTTACAGTAGCGATGTCATTTTTCATTTCCTCTTGGTTCTTACTCATATTATCAAATTTGTCTTCCATTCTTTTTAGCCATCTTATGATCATTACTCTGAATTCTTGCTCTGATAGGTTGCTTGCTTCTAGCTCATTTGCTTCCTTTTCTGGTGAAGCCTGCTTTTCTTTCATATGCGGGCTGGTTTTGGGTCTCCCCATTATTTAGGATGTCTGGTTGTGTAGTTCTCTCTCTTCTGCTTTGATTTAAAGGCACAAAATACAACACAACCAGGTACAACACGCAAGGCACTGAATAGAAATGTGTTTGTAATATTAATAACCACCAATAAAGTTGACTAGAACCCAGCTAACATCAACATACAATCAAACCAAAAGAATAGACAAATTAATCTTATAAAAAAAAAGCATACAACTTCAGTATAGTTACCATTTAACATACAACTTCAAAGAGTTAGAGAGAAAGACTGTTTTTTTTGTTTTGTTTTGTTTTTAGGACAACTGCGAGGGAGGTGTGAATGGGCTTGGAGTAGGTAGTTGGAAATTAGATATATACAAGTGGGGTGAAGTTTTAGGAGGGAATAGACAGAAGGAATGGGGAAAATCTAGAGCAGGAAGGGTTAAGATAAACGGTGTAGCAAAGGAAAAGATCAGAAAGAGGGTGAAGGCATAAAGGTAGGGTTGAGATAGAATAAAGCGTTGGAGAAGGAAAGATAGATAAAGACTGTAGGACAGTAATCCTGAAATAAAATATATATATATATATATATATATATATATATACTATGATGAAAAAAAAAATAATAAAAATAAACAAAAGAAAATAAGATGAAAAAAGTAAATTAGTAGCAGTAATAGTGTTGATTACGTATACAATGTAGTAATTATAAAGATAAAATCAAGTGAGAAAAAAAAAAGTTTCTTGAGTAAATGTTGCAAATAATGAGAACAAAAATAAAAAACAAAAATTTAAAAATTTAAAAAAAAAAAAAATTTAAATTTAAATAAAATTTGCAGTAATGAAGGTCATTGGCTTCCTCTATTGTTATGATCCAGTCCTGATTTTCAGGGCGGTTTTGCTTTGTTTTTATTACACTAGAGTCAATTTGTAAATTAGCCGCTGGGGGCAGTGTTTCTAGGTTGACTTCCCGGACTCTAGAGCCTCTCAGCTTTTTTTTTTTTTTTTTTCAGTCCTCTCTGAAGCAGGATCTACGGAGGGGGGAGGGGCAGGTCCGAGCAACTGCAATCTCCCGCAACTGTCGGATATCCCTCAGCGGCAGATCCAAATGTGTTGCTCTTTAGATATCTCCCCTGTTAGGAGCCCCGTCCACTTTCACGGGTGACACCCACCCAACACTGGGGCTTCCACTTATAATCACTTATAATCGCCGCCCTTGTCTCCAGCTTCCGCGCGCCCTGTGCGCGCACAGCCCTTTTTCTTCGCCACGACCGCTCTCCACCCTCTCAGGGGAAAACTGACCTTCTTGCCGAGCAGTGGGGCACTCCTGTGGGGCCGGGTGTTCGCGCCGCCTGGGATCCGCGTTCTGGGGATCACAGCTGCTTGGTGGTCGGTGCGGCTGTGGATATTCAGGCCTCTGACAAGATCCTATCTTCCTCTCAAGATGGCGAGGTTTCCCCGTCCAAGCCGGCAGGTAGCTCCGGGAAGGGATGCAGCCCGCGTGGGTGCCTCCCTGTGCGGGGTACCTCTGTCAGCGGCCCCTCAGCCGTTTCTTCTGGGGTTCACTGTCTCCCAGGTTGTTAATAAACACTCACAGCTCAACACCATCAGCTGCTCTCTCTTTCTGCTTCGGGACTGGGCTCAGAATCCTCCCATCTGTTCTTCCGCCATCTTTCCTCCAGGATTGATATTTCTTTGATGATTTTTTGTTTAGATGATTTGTCAAAGGGTGACAGTGGGGTATTAAAATCTCCTACTATGATTGTATGGCTATTAATCTCTCCCTTAATGTCCTCCAGCAGTTTTTTTTTTAAAATATATTTGGGTGCTCCCGTATTGGGTGCATATATATTTACCAGGGTTATTTCTTCTTGTTGAATTGTTCCCTTTAGTATTACAAAGTGGCCTTCATTATCTCTTGTTATGTCCTTCACTCTGAGATCTAATTTGTCAGATATAAGAATTGCTACCCCAGCTTTTTTTTTTTCATTTCCATTCGCCTGGAAAACCGTTTTCCATCCCTTCACCCTCAGTCTGTGTGCATCTTTTTTCTGAGGTGGGTTTCTTGTAGACAACAGATGTATGGGTCTTGTTTTCTTATCCAATCCGTTACCCTATGTGTTTTGATTGGAGCATTTAGTCCACTTACATTTAAAGTTATTATTGATAGATACTTATTTGACGCCATTTTTATTCTATACCCCTGTGTTCCTTCTTTGCTTTCTATTTCTTTAATTTTACATTAGACCCTTTAGCATTTCTTGCATTGCTGGTTTGGTGGAGATAAATTCCCTTAGTCTATTTTTGTCTGTGAAACTCCTGATTTCCCCTTCACTTTTGATTGATAGCCTTGCTGCGTACAGTATTCTTGGATTCAGACCCTTCCTTTGCATGACTTTGTATATATCATCCCATTCCCTTCTGGCCTGATAAGTTTCTTTGGAGAAATCAGTTGCTAGTCTGATGGGGGTTCCTTTATATGTAACTTTCTGTCTCTCCCTGGCTGCTTTTAAAATTCTTTTTTTGTCCTTGGTGTTTGCCAGCTTAATTATAATGTGCCTAGGGGTTGGTTTTCTGGGGTTCATTTTGCTTGGGACTCTGCGAGCATCTTGGATTTTGTGGGTTTTTCTTTTCTATCTCAAGAAAGTTTTCTGTCATTATTTCTTGAAATACGTTTTCCATGTCTTCCTCAATTCCCTTTCCTTCTGTAACCCCTATTATTCTAATATTGTTTTGTTTTGTATTGTCCCAAAGTTCCCTTAGACTTTCCTCCTGTTTTTTAATTTTTCCCCCCAGAAGCTGTTCTAATTGGGTATTTTTTTTCCATCTTGTCTTCTAGCTCACTGATGCGATCCTCTGCTTCTTCTAATCTACTCTTGATGCTTTCTATTGAGTTCTTTACAGTAGTGATGTCATTTTTCATTTCTTCTTGGTTCTTCATTTCCTCTTGGTTCTTACTCATATTGTCAAATTTGTCTTCCATTCTTTTTAGCCATCTTATGATCATTACTCTGAATTCTTGCTCTGGTAGGTTGCTTGCCTCTATCTTGTTTACTTCCTTTTCTGGTGAAGCCTGCTTTTCTTTCATATGTGGGCTGTTTTTTTTTTTTTGTGTCCCCTGATCTCTCTTTTTAGGATGTCTGGTTGTGTAGTTCTCTCTCTCCTGCTTTGATTTAAAGGCACAAAATACAACACAACCAGGTACAACACACAAGGCACTGAATAGAAATGTGTTTGTGATATTAATAACCACCAATAAAAGTGACTAGAACCCAGCTAACAAAAACATACAATCAAACAAAAAGAATAGGCAAATCAATCTTATAAAAAAAGCATACAACTTCAGTATAGTTAACATTCAACATACAAGTTCAAAGTGTTAGAGAGAAAGACTGTTTTTGTTTTGTTTTGTTTTGTTTTTAGGACAACTGTGAGGGATGTGTGAATGGGCTTGGAGCAGGGAGTTGGAAATTACATATATACAAGTAGGGTGAAATTTTTAGGAGAGGGTAGACAGAAGGAATGGGGAAAATCTAGAACAGGAAAGGGTTAAGATAAACGGGGTACCAAAGGAAAAGATCAGAAAGAGAGTGAAGGCATAAAGGTAGGGTTGAGATAGAATAAAGCATTGGAGAAGGAAAGATAGATAAAGAGTGTAGAACAGTAATCCTTAAATAAAATATGTATATATATATATATATATATATATTAAAATAAAATAAAAATAATAAAAATAAACAAAAGAAAATAAGATGAAAAAGGTAAATTAGTAGTAGTAATAATGTTGATTACGTATACAATGTAATAATTATGAAGATAAATCAAGTAGGAAAAAGAAAAAAATAGCTTCTTGAGTAAACATTGCAAATAATGAAAACAAAAGTAAAAAAGAAAAATTTAAAAATTTAAAAAATAATAATAAAATTAAAATTTTAAATAAAATTTGCAGTAATGAAGGTCATTCGCTTCCTCTATTGTTATGATCCAGTCCTGATTTTTAGGCAGGTTTTGCTTTGTTTTTATTACCCTAGAGTCAATTTGTGAATTAGCCTCTGGGTGGCAGTGTTTTTAGATGGACTTCCCAGACTCTAGAGCCTCTCCAGCTTTTTTTTTTTCTCTGTCCTCTCTGCAGCAGGAACTACAGAGCGGGGGAGGGGACAACTGCAATCTGCCGCAACTCCCGATATCCCTCCGAGCCAGATCCAAATGTGTTGCTCTTTAGATATCTCCCCTGTTAGGAGCCCCGTCCACTTTCACGGGTGACACCCGCCCAACAGCTCGGGCTTCTACTTGTAATCACCGCCCTTGTCCTCCAGCTTCTGCACACTCTGTGTGCGCAGGCTTTGTTTTCGCCGCAAGCGCTCACCACCCTCTCTCCTGGCGAAATCTGACCTTTTAGCAGAGCGGTGGGGCACTCCTGTGAGCCCAAGTATTCGTGCTGCCTGGGATCCACGTTCTGGGGGTCACAGCTGCTTGGTGGTCACTGTGGCTGTGGATATTCAGGCCTCTGACACGATCCAATCTTCCTCTCAAGATGGCGAGGTTTCCGCATCCAAGCCAGTAGGTAGCTCCAGGAAGGGACGTAGCCCACGTGTGTGCTTCCCTCTGCGGGGTACCTCTGTCAGCGGCCCCCCAGCAGTTTCTTCTATATTTTATTGATTTTTTACAGAGAGGAAGGGAGAGGGATGGAAATGTAGAAACATCGATGAGAGCGAACCATCGAACAGCTGCCTCCTGCACACCCACCACTGGGGATGTGCCCGCAACCAATGTCTGTTTTTTCATTTTTTTAAAATAAATCTTTGTTGTTCAGATTATTACAAATGTTCCTCTTTTTCCCCCCTCCATTGCTCCCCTCCACTAGGTTCCCATCCCACCCTCTGCCTTTTACCCACCCCCATTTTCCTCATCCATACGTGCACAATTTTTGTTCAGTCTCTTCCCACACACCCCACTCCACTTTTCCCTGAGAATCATCAGTCCACTCCCCTTCCATACCTCTGATTCTATTATATTCAATTTAATATTGTTCATCAGGTTTTTTAATTCCCTTGCTTTTTGAGATTCACTTGTTGATAGTTATGTATTTGTTGTTCATAATTTTTATCTTTATCTTCTTCCTCTTCCTAAAGAACCCCCTTCAGCAATTCATATAATTCTGGTTTGGTGGTGATGAACTCCTTTAGTTTTTTTTAAATTTGTGAAGCTCTTTATCTGGCCTTTGATTCGAAGTGATAACTTTGCTGGGTAGAATAATTTTGGCTTTAGGTTCTTGTTATTCATTACCTTGAATATTTCTTGCCATTCCCATCTGGCCTGCATGTTTTGGTTGAGAAATCAGCTGATAATCATATGGGTGCTCCTTTATAGCTAACTACCTGTTTTTCTCTTGCTACTTTTAATATTCTCTCTTTGACTTTTGCTCTTGGAATTTTAATAATGATGTGTCTTGGTGTGGTCTTCTTTGGATTCCTTTTGTTTGGGGTTGTGTGCTTCCTGGACTTGTAATTCTATTTTTTTCACCAGGTGGGGGAAGTTTTCTGTCACTATTTCTTCCAATATCTTTTTGGTGTCTTGCTCTCTCTCTTCTTCTGGGACCCCATAATTCTGATGTTGGTTTGCTTGAAGTTGTCCCAGAGGTATCTTACACTATCTTCTACTTTCTTGATTCTCTTATCTTCTTGCTTCTGCAGAGCAGTGTCCTCTGGCTCTTTCTGTTTCAAATCTTTGACTTGATTCTTGCAATCTTCCAGTCTGTTTTTAGGACTCTGTATAATATTTTTTTATTTCAGACAATGTATTCTTTATTTCTAGTTGACCCCTTTTCATATCCTCAAAGGTCTCATTTATTTTATTGGCCTTTTCTAGGAAATTCTTGAAAAATCTTCGGTTTTGAACTCAATATCCATTCTTTTACTTTCTTCTTTGTGTCCTGCCTCTTCTCTGCATTTTAGCTGCTTCCCTGATTTGATGGAATAGTTTTGTGTGCTAGGTATTCTGGCAGAGCCCAATAGCACAGCCTTTCCTGTTACCTAAGATGGACAGTCTTGGTGTAGCCCTTTTTGGGCTACGCAGTCTTGTTGTTAAGCCTTTCTTGTTGTTGGTATCACTGGGGACCGTTGATCTCCAAGCCGATTGCCGGTGAGGATCAGCAGTATCTCAGCTAGGAGGGCTTCTGTGCTCAGCTTGGATGGGGCAGAGTCTCAGGGTGGTGCAGACAAGCTTCGGTTCCCCATTAGTCCTGCCTTACGAAAGTCCTATTCACAGCAAGTCCCGCAAGATTGGCTGCAGGCACACACACCTCTTGGGAAAATGCTGTTCTCAAGTTTTGCCTGGTCCCTGACAGCCAGTTTTTTTCCCTGCTCAGAGTTGACTCTCAGTGCAGTTGGGAGGTTTTTTTGTTTTGTTTTTCCTCCCGAGCGAGAAAGCTAGCCATTTGAAGGGCTTCTGTGCTCCACTTGGATGGGGTGGTATTACTGGGTCAAATGGCCCAGTTCCATTTAAAAATTTTTGAGGAAATGCCATAGTTTTCCACAATGGCTGCATCAGTCTGCATTTCCACCAGAAGTGAAGGAGGGTGCCTTTTGCTCTGCATCCTCTCCAGCACTTGTCATTTGTTGATTTGTTGATGATAACCATTCTGACAGGTGTGAGAGGTGGTACCTCATTGTTGTTTTGATTTGCATCTCTCAGATGATTGGTGACTTTGAGCATGTTTTCATATGTCTCTTGGCTTTCTGAATGTCCTCTTTAAAAAAGTGTCTATTTAAGTCCTTCGCCCATTTTTTTATTTGGTCGTTTATCTTCTTTTTGTTTAAGTTGTATGGATTACCTATAAATATTGGGGATTAAAACCTTATCGGACATAACATTGGCAAATATCTTCTCCCATGCGGTGGGATTTTGTATTATTTTGTTGATGATTTCTTTTGCTGTGCAGAAGCTTTTTTATTTTGATGTAGTCCTAATTTGTTTACTTTATCTTTAGTGTCTGTTGCCTGAGGATCTGTGATTGTAAAGATATTGTTAAGACATATGCCTGCAATTTTACTGCCTATGGAGTCTTGTAGGATTTTTATGGTTTCCTGTCTTATATTCAAGTACTTTAGCCATTTTGAGTTTGTTTTCGTGTATGGTGTAAGTTGGTGATCTAGTTTCATTTTTTTGCATATATCTAACCAAATTTCCCAGCACCATTTATTTAAAAGACTGTTTGACTCCATTGTATGCTCTTGCCTCCTTTGTCAAATATTAATTGAGTATAATGGCTTGGGTCAATTTCTGGGTTCTCTATTCTGTTCCATTGGTCTATGTGTTTGTTCTTCTGCAAGTATCAGGTAGTTTTGAGAACTGTGGCTTGGTAATATAGCTTGATATATGGTATTGTGATCCCCCCAACTTTGTTCTTGTTTCTCAGGATAGCTGTGGTTATTTGGAGTCTTTTTTTATTCTAGATGCATTTTTGGAGAGTTTGCTCTAGATCTTTGAAATATGCCCTTAGTATTTTAATAGGTATTGCATTGAATCTATAGATTACTTTAGGTAGAAAGAACATTTTAATGAAGTTTATTCTACCAATGCTTAAACATGATATGTTTTTCCATTTGTTTATATCTTCCTCTATCTCTTTTTTCAATGTCCTGTAGTTTTCCGAGTACAGGTCTTTTATATTCTTAGTGAAGTTTTTTCGTAGATATCTTAATTTTTTGGTGTAATGGTAAATGGGATTTTTTTTTTTCTTTTTGTGAGTTCATTGTCATTGTATATAAAGGCTGTAGATATCTGGATTCTAATTTTGTATCTGGCTGCATTGCCAAATTCACTTATTAGGTCTAACAGTTTTTTGATGGAGTCTTTGGGGGTTTTCTATATATAGTATCATGTCATATGTGAGGTACCTCTACCTCCCTTTGTCTAGGGAACCTTCGTAGGACATGTAATGTGGGCCACATGTCTCCCCACCCCCACATTGTCTGCTATGGGGAAATTCAGTAATGGCCTAGCCACCTATTTCTTTTCTAAGGAGATAAACCAGAGGCATGTTTTCTACAGGGAGGAAAACGAGTGTAGGCATTTGTTAACTTACTACTTCTTTTCTAATTTGGATGCTATGGCTAGGACTCCCAGTACTATGTTGAGTAAGAGTGGTGAAAGTGGACATTCCTGTCTTGTTCCTGAACTTCAGGGGATTGCTTATAGTTTTTTGCCCATTGAATATGATTTTAGCTTTGGTTTTTACATATATGGCCTTCATTATATTGAGTATGTTCCCTCTATTCCCACTTTGCTGAGAGTTTTTATCATAAATAGGTACTGAATTTTATCAAATACTTTTTCTGCACCTATTGATATAATCATGTGATTTTTATTATTCGTTTTATTTATGTGGTGTATCACTTTTATTACTTTGTGGCTATTGTATCAAGCTTTCATCTTTGGAATTAATTGATCAAGTACCATAACACGTTTCAAACCATAGAATTAATAAAAACATATGTGTTAGATACAAAACTGCCTCAGAAATATTCCTCCTTAAGTGAAACATTCACTATCAAAACAGTTTAAGAATACAGGAGCTAAATTTTATGAACAGGGTTTTTCTCAAAACTTCTCCACTATAAAATGCTGACTAGATTACAAAAGTTAACAAAATTGTAGGGTTGTTTGTACACAGTGAAGCTCTATGTTATTGTAAATATCTCAAAAACTGACCTCTCATTTGCAACAAAACCTAAATCTGCTATTATTATTTTGCTTTCTTTTATGCTTATAACTGTTATTTCTTTCTAATTATAATCAACTGCATATATTGTGAATGTGCCAAAAGAGTTTGTAAGATCTAAGTGTATGCACATTCATTGGGAAGAAATAACTAAATTTAGGAGTGATTTTAGATTTATAAAAATTTTATACAAAATATTTATGATTTTAATATGTTTAAATGTACAATAAACTTTATAATTAAAACCAGAATTACCTAAGAAGCAAGTTGTTCTTAACTAATAAAACATAAATTTGAATTCTTGTTTAATTGGCATTTTTATATCTCATTATAAAATGAGAGTGCTTAATTAAATTACCTCTAAATTTTCCCTTTTTATGAAACCTTTAAAACTCATATTTTATTAGAATTTTAGGAAATTAAGTAAATGACACCTCCAAGCTCCATTAATAATCAGAAAATAAAAATAGGAGTTTAACTTATAGAGAGTCATAATAAGCACAAAATAAAAATATATATTATTAATATTTCTTTTACAAAAAACTTAGAAAAATTGGTAAATATCACAAATAAACCCATTTTTGTAGTTATTGTTAGAGTGGAATTTCCAAGAAGTGAATTGCTTTACTAGAGACAATCGGTAATTTCTTTGTGTGCTAATACCTCCTTCTCACAAGAAGTTTGAGACTTGGACATGTGCTCAGGAGAGAATAGCATTTCTATGGAACAAAAAAGCCTCATGATAAGTAATCAGGTATAATTTTAAGTAATATAATGATAAGTAATCAGGTATAATCAGGTATAATTTTCAGAGCTTCCAAGGTACCTTGGTTAGGTTATTGTAAGAGATGTTTCATGATAGCATACTGCTCATATGGCAAATTTGTTGCAAGTCCCTTGTTCAAAGATATAAGATTGTTTACACATGACATATTGTTTACACACTACACATATTTTCACAATAGATTTCAAAATCACCATATTTCTCCACTGTCCTCAGGAGGTTCTAGGTGAAAAGAGTAGTACATGTTGGCTGTTTTAAAATCCTGATATATTTTCCAATTTCCACTTGTTACTCTATGGTTCCTAGCAACAAAGTAGGAAAATTAGTGAGTGAGTCATTTATACCAAAACTTTGCACAGTGATTGTATCTAAGTTGCCTACACATTGCTTTGGGTGCTTTGCTTTGCTTTAATTTCTCTTCTCTTCTTTCTTTTTCTTTCTTTCTTTCTTTCTTTCTTTCTTTCTTTCTTTCTTTCTTTCTTTCTGGCACAAAGATCAATATTTTTCCATTTACTTTTTAGAGTGGAAGGGAGGGGGAGGGGGAAAGAAAGAGAGAAATATCAATGTGATAGAAATACAGCAATTGATTGACTCCCACATTTACCCCCTCCAGGGTGGGGATTGGACCTGCAACACAGGTACATGCCCTAGACCAGGAATTAAACCCATGACTCTCTGATGTGCAGGCTAATACTCAAACCACTGAGCCACTCAGGTCAGGGATGGAGTCTTCTTTACCAAGACTAAAACAAAATTAATAGCAAAGTTACATCACAAAAGATTATTGAGTAGGAAGCTCTAGGAATCATTCCTTCCACAAAAAGAAACTACAAAGATAAGAAGAACTGTCTGAAGCAAATATTGTGGCACTCTAAAGTTTAGATAAAGCTTTATAATATCCAGGGGAGTACTTGATGAAGAAAGAGACTGATGAATTTCATTGGAATTTTGTGTTTCACTTAGTGACTGCAATACCCCATTCCCAGTCCATGTGGCAGGCAGCCATGGGGAGGGCACCCACAATCCTGGGTGGCTAGTTGGTGCCAATTAGAGCTATTGGGGTGTTGTCTTCCAAAAGTAGAAACTGTCCATTTTAGTAATTTATTTTGATAGCTGAGGGGCCAGCACAGAGGCTGGCCATTATATCAAACCCCACTGATTGGAGAGGTTTTTTCAACCACATTGATCAGAGAAAATTTAGACACTTATTTACAGGTTTTTCTTTTGCTTGTTGAACCCAGGCATTCAAGGAAATCTCTGTGAGGTCATTGGCTGACTGCAGAGACAACACTCCAGTAACCACATATGACAAGTCTTTGCAAAAATAGTTTGAAAAAGTCATAAACAAAGGGACAGCTGCAGCTTTCATCAAGTAACAACAGCAAACTTGAGAAGTAGAATCTTATTTCTAGAGTCACCACATTACAAAGTTCAAAACATCTAGTTCTGAATAAAAATTTACAAACCATACAAAGAAGCAAGAAACTATGGCCCATTTACAGGAACAAGAGAAATTAAAAAAATCTATCCCAAACATCAGACTTATGAGACAAAGACATTAAATGAAGTGAATTAAATATACTCAAAGACTTGAAAGAAATCATAGACAAAGAACTAGAGTAAATCAGGAGAACAATGTGTGAATAAGTTGGTAATATTCATGAAAAGGTATAAATTATAAAAGAGAATGAAATAAAAATTCTGGAACTAAAATAAAAATTACTAGAGATATTTAACAGCAGATTCAAACATGTGTAAGAAAAAAAATCTGTGAGTGTATAGATAATTCAACTGAAATTATCCAGTCTAAGGAAAAGAAAGGGAAAAAAAAAAGAACAAACCCTTAGGATCCTATGGTGGCATGCTATTAAGTATACCAACATATGCATAATTGGGGTCATTGAAGAAGAAGAGAGACTTTCTGTGGAAAGAAAAAAGTTGAAAAATAGTAGCCCCAAACCTCCCAAATTTATTTGAGGAATCCAAGGGTGGTTCAACATGAGAAAATCAACGTAATATACCTTACTCATAGATACAGAAAAAGCACTTAACAATATTCAACAACCTTTCATGAAAAAAAAAAACACTGAACAAAGCAGAAATAGAAAAAAATTCATCAACATGATGAAGGCCATTTAGGGAAAAGCATCAGCTAACATCATACTCAATAGCAAGAAACTGAAAATATCCTTCCTAAATCAGGAACAAGACTTGGATGCTTACCTACCTGATTGCCCCAACTGCCTTATCAGCCCCCACCACCATGGCTTCATCTGGAAGGATGTCTGGAATGACATCCAGAAGGTCATTTGGCTGTCCAGTCTAATTAGCATATTACACTTTTATTATTATAGTTACTGTGCAAAATTTCGAGTTATTCTTCTCATGCCACAAATAAACAAGAAATACTGGAGAAATCACAATGGTGTGTGTGTTTAAACAATAACTACTTAAGGATTAGGGTTGCTAAATCCCACTATCACCTTCTAGATGTCACCCTCCTCTACCAGCCTCATAGACCAGTAGAGTGCTAAGCAGTCCTGGACAGAAAATTGGATTTTAGCAACAATGGACTTATTTTCCACTACACTGAAATAACAACCCAAGACACTGGTGTCTTCTTCTATGGTTATGGTTTGCTGAGATTTTTTCCCCCCTGTCCCATCTGAGTAAGAGTAGGCATGTGTGAGTGGACCTGGACATTTTTGATACTACAACAAGTAGTTCCTCAGCCAGAAGCTAGGGATAGAATTAATATAATTCTAGTGTTACTGAGTAAAAGAGATATGAGAAGTTACCAACAATAATCACACAACCAGGTAATCATATCCACCACTAAATTTACAAGTCCTCCATTTTACAAAGAGCATTGCATAAGCTCATTTTCTATGTCTCATGTAGTTAATTAATCTCAGATTATTGAAGCAAGGATTTTGGCATTATAATAGTCTAAATATTAACCACAACTCTGACATTTAAACTACTTTCACTCATGAGCTTGCACAGTTTATATATTTCATTCAAACTTCACAGAAGGCAGTCATCTATGGCCTTCATAACTTCACTATGGTTGTGGACTGTTTAGTTACAAATAAAAATACAATTACTTAGCCCTGGTTTAGCTCAGTGGATAGAACATCAGTCTGCATGTCAAAGTGTCCCGGGTTTGATTCCAGTCAAAGGCAGGCACAGATCTCGGTTGCAGGCTCCTCCCCAGCCCAGGCCATGGTCAGGGCTCCCACAGGAGTCAACCAATAAATGTTTTTCTTTCACATCAATATTTCTCTCCGTCTTTCCTTATCTCTTTCCCTCTCTCTATCTAAAAATCAATGGGAAAATATCCTAGGGTAATAATTAAAAAAAAACCAAAAACTACTTACTGATAATCAGCACAGAGAGTCCCTGGAGCTTAGTGGAATATAAAACACCCTGGTTCAGCTTACAGGCAGAATTTACACCTGCAATACCTTCCCCAAGTTTTCCATGCTGCAAAGTTCTATATGTGAAGTGGCATGTATTCCTAAGACATCAGTTACTCCAGAACTAACCATGGATGGAGATGCCATACATAATAAGTAAAAATCTAATTGAATTTGAATTTCTGATAAACAATGAATACTTTTTTAGTATAAGTGTATCCCATGCAAATAATCTTCTGGGTTTTATTGTTGTTGTTGTTGTTGTTTAAATTATTTATCGTTGAAAGTATTACATAGGTCTTCTCTCCCCCCCCCCCCCATTTGACCTCTCCCCACCTATTCCTGACTCCCATCATCCCTCATCCTGCTACTGTCTGTGTCCACTGGTTAGATTTATATGCATACACACAAGTTCTTTGTTTAATCTCTTACCTCTGCTCCCACCCTCCTTGCCATCCCTCAGAGGTTTGATGGTCTGAGACATAGAAACATCAAACGGACCATCAAATTTTTTATTGTTTATCTAAAAATAAAATTTAACTGGGTATCTTGGGTTTTGTCAGCCCTTATTCTGACATTTAAAATAGTTTCTTATACATTCAGTGCTCATAACAAGTTAGATATATCTCAAATACTGAGGTCTTGGCATTATTAGAAATATAAAGATTAATTGATAAATGAAAAATTGAGTTACTTTATGCTAGCCTGAAGAATGATGGCTAATAACAGTAATAGCTGCTATTGATTGAGAACTTAGTTTCAGGCATTATTTTTACAATAAGGCAAATATTTTATTTCTATTTTATTGATAGCCCTCCTTGGTCAATTTTGGCTCTTACAGGCACCACCTAAAACACTGAACTTTTAATCCAATACTCAGGCAGCCATAGCCTTCTGTGCATGCTTGGAAGCAAGACTAATGGTCCATCCAGTGTCACCATTCTAGCTGTGCCGAGTGGCATCATTTTTCATGGAAACACTCTATACCAGTTGGTTATGCCATCATGATAGCTAAATATATTGTCAGCCCTTTGGAAGTATCTATACATGTGACATTCCACATATTTAAAATCTCAGGCAACCACATGAATTTTTACTTTTTTTTTAAAACCTGATTCTTGGAGGCCCTACCCTCCAGCTCCAATGAATTTATCAGACTACATTCACAATTCAAGCTCCTTTGCTGTTTTGTTTTGAGAAGGATAATTTGGACTTCTGGGGAAATAAGAGAGAGAACTCTCTCCCCAGACCTACCTCTAACCACTAAACAAAGACATTGCTATACCCATAGCCATTCCATCCTTAACCACAGGAAGAGCAATGCAGCAAGAAAAGGTGAAATAAGTAAGTGTCCTCTTTACCCCAGGAGGAAAATTCTGGTGTTGGATTCTACACAGTTAGTGCTGAGATGAGGAAAAGAGTAGACAACACAATAACTACATCTATTAGATGCCACAACCCCAACTCTCCACTGGTTCTACCTTCACTCTAATATCTAAAGGCAAATAACAAGGCAAGGAGCTACCTTCTTCATCAAAGCAAATCTTCCATTTAGGCTGCTCAGATAACTCATACAAATTTGGATAAATTTAGAACCTAGTTGTCTGCTACAACTTGTGGAGTTCTGTACCATTTGAGAACTAGCAGGTGGTGGAGCCACTCACTCACCAGCAGTTAACAACACATTGTATTCTACTCTTGTCTTACCCTGACTGTAATGGTGTCAGAGAGCTTGACTTCTTGCACAGAAAATTACATTTGTGGATGAGGTCACATCTTATCAAAACACCAGAAGGCTTCTGAATGGCCAGCATACAGTTAAGTTTGCCTGGCCAGCATGGTTTTCTGTGGGTGCACAACTCTCTAAATAGAGAAGGGGAAAATTATAGAGGAGAGGAGAGACAAGCAACTGGGAAAAAAAAAAAAGCGCCAAATCTTTTCTCTTTCCATAGCGTTGCCACTTTCCTATAGTCCCAGGTAGGAGAAAAACAGTTTAAAATTTTTGCCATTTGTAAATAAGCAGAGAGTGTCCAATGAAGTACTTTTTAAACCTCTGCCACAGAAATTATTGACAGCTAAATGCCTTGGAAATTCATAACGGGGACATTCCCATGCAACCTGTCAACTTAGTCTTCATTGGAAGGTGCTTAATGGGATTTTGTGTTCAGCATTGTGAACTTTGAAATAATCGAGTTCAATTTCACCTGCAGAGCCCCATCTGTTCTTACTTCATACTCAGAATTTCCATCTGCTCTCCTTTAGGTCTGTCTAATGGGATGCCCAGTCCACCTTATGACTTTCCCAGATGCTGAATTCATGGAATTTTTATGACATTAAAAAATAATAAAAAAAGTTGGTCCTATAAGTTACTTGTGTAAATTAATTCCATTGTACCATAGGGTTTCTTGAGCAGTATTTTCCATAATGTCTGTTAAGAGCAACTACAGGCATGCATGGAGACAATTTATTGATCATCTACAAGTTGATTTCAGAGACTATAATTAACATAATGAGGTAAGACAGAGATCCATGGCCCAGGCCCTTCTTCCTAGTTGTCCAGCTCAGTTCTTTTTTAATCCCAAGCCAAAATCATAGAGCTTCTCTTGAGGGTCAGTGAGGGACAGTCCAGCCCTGTGAAGACATGGGACCAGGAGCTCATTGGAAGGTTGGCTGGACCATAATACTAGAGTTTGCAATGTCCTCATGTTGATGAGTCATTCTGCTCATGTCAAAGTCTCCAAAAAGAATTCCACACTGGAAAAGCAAGGGCATTCCATATAAAGTCTGGGATGATTACTAGTGGGACTAAGTGAGAGAGAAACAAAGGAAGAAGCTAAATAAGGCCATCATTAAGGACTGGAAGATTTGCAGAAAAACATTTAGTGTACACAAAGGGACTTACCAACTGCTCAAAAAGCTCTGAGAATTAGAACTCTGGTTTACCAAACATTTATCTGAGATAAAGATTTATTTAGCATACTATGTTTTAATGTCAATAGCAGCTTTAAACAGACCACAAGGTCATAGACCACTTAGTCACTAGCAGCAAAGAGGTGAGATTTGGACAGACCTGAAACATCCATAGATAGTCTTCTCTCTGCTGATATGCCAACTGGAGACTCACAATTGGGTTAACAGATGTGATGAAGTTACCATATTTTACTCTCTGTGTATTTAAATTAAAATGCTCAGAAAAATGTAATGCCTGGTCTTTGAATCAAATCATTGGAACATTCTTTCTGAAGCAATAGCCAGCTTTTCATAGATTACAATGGACATGTCTCAGAGCCCCCTCCTGCTCATTTCCCAAGTGTGAGGGTTAGGGTGTCTAGTATATCTTCATGTTGGGAGGTGGAGTCTCCTCTGACCTTGTATTGGTCCTCAGGGTCATGTTGATGACATCATTGGTCTTTAAAGTATTTTCCTTATTCCAGTTGGACTCTAAATTTCTGGTGAACTCATAACAAGTCATGAGTTCCAGTCCTGCTTTCAGGACCTGAGGCCCTTGTTCTCCTTGATAACTGGCATCCTTCAGCCCTCAGTCCTGGAAAGCCCAGGCCTCTCCTCATCATGACCCAGAGCTGGCCCAAGTCACTTTGCCTTCAAGTACATGAGAAGATGTGTTTTCCTCTGCCTCCTCTCATTGCACATTTTTGTTTTTGTTTTTTTCCTCCACTATATAAGGTCCTGCCTCTTGGTTTCTCCTCTGCCAGCTTCAAGGACACATTTTCTTCATGGGAAACAGATTTCTGAGAGGAAATGTCTAAGTTGGCCCTCAGTATGCTGTAGGAAGGGAGAAAAAAATAGGTCATTGGAGTTTGGGAAGCAAAAAAAAAACCAACCCCACCAATTTTTGCAACTAAAAGCATAAAGTGCATCCTTAGCCACTTACCAGAAAGATAATTTTCCCTTACATTATTGTTTGTTTAAAACCTTAGCCATATCAGATTGTGTCTTTTTCCCCTTTGTCTAACAATAGATATACTAGAGAACATGTTCTTTCTGTGGAACAGAGATTAGATGAGATAATGGTGAAGACATTCACTGTATCAGGAGATCCACATTCATATCTGACTGATCTTGTGGGTTCTTTTCTGCCACAGCAGTTCAAATGCTTTAATGAGACACACTCTTGAAAACTTATCTATCTTAACCTCAGTGTTTGGGTGTCAAATAACAGTAGTGGCAAAAACAGCAAGATCAAAACAGACCTTTAATGGGATTGCAGCTATATGACCAAGTTTTTCCATTTGAAAGGTCCCTCACTTAGGAGAGGACAACACAGCAATGCCTATACACATGAATTATGGAGTTTCTGTCATTTTCATGGCTGGGATAAAGTAAAGATAAAATTCAAATTGTGGAGCCTATCTTTAAAAACCCACAGGGCTTTAATGGAATGGAATTGGAAGTAAACAAGAAAGAATATGAAGAAGTAAGATGTGACCCTGAAAGTAACATGCAAATGGTGTCCCTAGTTCTTCTAACTTCTGTGGCCCACATACAAACAAAATTTTGAAGTATTTGTCAAAATATTAAACCTAAAGGAGTAATGTCTTTATTACTCACTACTCATTACTTCTTTACTTGGAGAAAACAGCTGTCCTGCAGCTCTAGATTTATAATCAGATAAGTCTTTATTTATAATTTTACTATTACCTCCACTATCATCACATACTTACCTTGTGACCTAAAGATTATCAGCCTCAGTCAGTACCTGCCTCATGTTGTTATTGTGAAGGTTAAATGAGATGGCAGTTGTGAAGTGCTTAACATATGTCATATATGTCAGTGCCTGGCATTAGAGAGTGCTCAAAAAGAACATCTATTATTTAATTTAATTTTTTAAAATTTACCTATTATGTAAATCTATATTTTGTATCTTGATCTGGTTTGCCTTAACCTCTCCAATTTATCCACTAAAAAGAACACTAAATGAGATAATGTTTGCAAAGAGCTGGCTGGCATGACACCAGGTGCCACCCAGAGTCCAGCATGGTTAAGCAATCGCAAAGGTACTTCACTAAGTGCTTTAGGAAACAGAGGCCAGGACTCAGGCATATTCTGATCATAAACCCAGGAACCTTTCCAATTCTCTATTTTGATATTTGGAGGTGGTGATCAAATAATTAAATTTTCCCCCCCTTGTTCCTTTACAAGGAAAATGAATCTTTTAAGAAGGTTCTAGTGACGTATCACTAGGCATCTGTTCATGATGAGACAGGCACAGAAGGGTCTCCTGTGATCAGTTAACACTCATAAGTGAGGCTGAGCAATAGGACCCATTTGGAAGGCTGGGGTGGGGAGAGTCAATTCAATCACTTTGTACACATGGTGTTACTATTGATTCTGTCATTTACTATGGAATCAGGCCACCAATTACTTCCAAATACAGAAGAAATTTGGGTGATATGTTCATCTGTCCATTAAGAACTCAACTCACTAGCTATGTCTTCAAACACATTTCAACTCTGCCAGAAAAGCCACCTGAGCTAACATTGAGGTCCCACAGTTCAGGAGGGATGAACCTTTCAAAATGGCATCCAAAGCTTTATCCCCAACACCTCGCAGGCTGCAGATATGGGACTATGAGCCTTTGAGAAGCTATTGATAGAAAAGCCAGTTTGTTTCACTCTCTGTTCTTAAATCAAGTACTGCTTGAAGCTCTGTCCAACCCAAGTGACCCTTCTAAATACTTCTGTGTGGCTTCTTCTGCACAGAAAAGGGACATATCAATTCCTATGGTGGTAGCAAAATCAGTCAATTAATCAATCCTTCAATCTTTTTAAAAATATGAATTTATTAAACATTTGAAAACAATGTATTGACATTAGATAATGGATTCTTTTTTTTTTTTTTTAGGCATGTCAGTTTTTAGATAATGGATTCTTAATATATTAACTCTAGACTTAGAAGTCCCAGAATTTAGATTTCAAAGGATTTAAAAAGAATTCCTTACCAAATGTTTTAACATTGCAATTTTTTTTAAAAATGGGGACTTGAACCCCTTCTGAGATCATTTTGCCCCTGAGTCATTATCATGATGAATGTTGCTTTAAAATGGTTTCATCTTGTCCACCAGAAGTGGGTAACAGTGAGGGAGAGGGTTGGTCTCTGCACCACTACAGTAACCTCCCACTTTTCTGCAACCAAATTGCCTGTGTTCAGTTTCTAAAAATGAGTGTGCTTCTTACATTCAGATGGCGATTCTTTCTATGGCACATGGGAGTCTTTCAGAAACTTCCTGTGCCTTTCAGAGGTAGCTCATCTATGATCCTCTTTCCAATTCTACCCCTCCCCTTCCCCTCACCTAAGGTGACATTCCACTCAAATTCTCATCTATTTCCCAGAATTAGATAGAACCCAAATATCTCCTCTCTGAACATATGCCACCATTTCCCACTTCTGAGAAGATCCTCAAAGAGAAGACCCAGTCCCCACAATGCCTTACTGTAATTTCTCAAGCCCAACATATATCCACTGATCTAAGCCATGTATACTATTATATCATCAAAATGAGATAAGGGATCTGATTTTCTGAAATTTTAAATGTGATCACCTGGACTGGGTTTGATATTAGGACCTGGTATGGAGAACATCCTCCATGAAGCACAGAAATTAAATGCCCACTAATACAAAAATCGCAGTAAGGCCATCATCAAACAAAAATATCAAACATAAAAGTGACAAGGGTGTTGAAAGGTTATAATTGTTAACATTTTGTAATGACCTTCACTTTTACCAACACATGGAGAAATCCTGCCTGGTTGTTTGCAGAAACAATACAGAAATTTCTTTGGAAACAGTAATAATTGGAGTTCTAAATGAGTCACCTTTGACCACAGGGAATGGCTTTGGAATTTGTTTGAACAATGACATTAAAGCACACTGCCTTGAAGTCAACAACAGACCATTGAATTTCCATGACCCAAGTCATAAGGAATCATTATTATATTATTTCATTTAGAAGACATCTCGACTATGTTAAAATCTTAGGGCTGAGCTTATGCTTCAAAATAGGGAGTGTCTCCCTTTTGTTCCCAGATAAAAATAGCTCAATGAGTTATGGTGTAGGACAAAGAAAAATCTATTCATACCACAAGCAGAATTATTGCTATGGTAATAATAGTGTGTACTATCATGACTGTGAACTTTGGAATCTTAATATACTCAAGCCACTCATTGAACATCTATGTATTTCAGGTTCTGTCCTGGATCTTTGTATGCACTGTGTTTAAGCCCATCAGGATCCTGCACATCATAGATGAAGGAAACTAGGCATCAGCAAAGCTACACTTCCCAGTTAATACTGAGAAGAACAGACCTGATTCCAAAGTCCTTAAATTTCATACTAACACTTTCCAAATGAATAAATGACTGAATATAAAACTTCAGAGAAAATGTTTCACATCAACTCAAAAATCAGACCTCTCTACAGAGTAGAACCAGGAAGAGAAGAAAATTAGTCATACCGAAACTTTCTCATACATTTCTCAAATAAAATATTTTTCTTTTTTAAAAAAAATATTTTTTATTGATTTTTTTACAGAGAGGAAGGGAGAGAGAGATAGAGAGCTAGAAACATCGATGAGAGAGAAACATCGACCAGCTGCCTCTTGCACACCCCCTACCGGGGATGTGCCCGCAACCAAGGTACATGCCCTTAACCGGAATCGAACCCGAGACCTTTCGGTCCGCAGACCAGCGCTCTACCACTGAGCCAAACCGGCTTTGGCATAAATAAAATATTTTTCACTGACTGATGGATTTCATAAAATAGGGAGGAAATATCACAAATAATGATGTAAATGAAAATAGGTATTTTTCTTTATATGGTTAGATGATAACTCATCTTACATAAGGACAATCACCAGTAACTATATTTAAATGGAGGGGAAGGTTTTAAGTTATTTCCATAACCCAAAAAGAATTAGCCAAAAATATCATTTCTTTCACTTGAGAAAAATAAAACATTTTAAATATATTAAAAATAACGTTAAAAACACAGCCCCAGTCATCAAATTAAATCTTTCACTTTCACATTCATTGAGTTACCATCTCACAAAAATCAATAGGATATCCCGGGTCCAGGTGGGGGCTCTCTTGGGGCTTGGGGTGGCCTGGGTGAGAGGCCATGGTGGTTTGAAGGCTGGGCAAGCCCCTCAAGTGACCTAAGCAGACACCCTGGTATCTGGGATGTATTTGTCTTCTATAATTGAAACTTTGTAGCCTTAAATAGAGGCCTGGGCCTGCCAGAGTGTGAGGAAAGCTTGGCTTTCTTTATTGCTGGGGAAATCCAAGCCTCCTGCTCTCTCTGTGGCCATAGCCATTTGGTTGGGTTAATTTGCATACTCATTCTTGATTGGCTGTTGGGTGTGGTTTGTGGATGTAGCAGAGGTTTGGTCAATTTGCATATTACTCTTTTATTAGATAGGATTACTAAAGGATGACATTCATGTACAAGTGGGGTCCCTAGGCCTGGCAGTTGATTAGGACTGATGAGGGCCAGGCCAATTGGGGCCCAAAGGCCTAGTGGGATTGGAAGAGGAGGTGACTGCCTCTGGACTGGGTGCAGAAGGAACAAACAAACACCAGATGACACCTTGCCTCCTTCCTCCTCCTCCTCTCAGTGCTATGCTGCCACTGGGGCCTGCTGGCTGGGGAAGGAATGGGGGAAGAGCTAGGGGAAGTTTCAATCCTCAATTTGGAACATGTAGGAGGCGGTCAATCAATGATTTGCTATTATTATTGATATTTCTATCTCTATTTCCCTTTTTAAAATCAATCAAATATATATTTTTAAATTGCAAGGTTTTTAAAGGAGGAAAGGTAGGGCAAGGGAGCTATTAACAAGGGGATATTTGAGATCTTGCTCACATTTCAGTTAGGATAACATAAGGTAGTCCTCAGGGGGTGACAAGTGAGGAGTGGCAGTGGGTGGATCAGGGCACTGCAGGCTGAGGAAGGGGCTATAATGACTGGGAAGGTCTGTGATAGTGATACTGAGCATGTATTTGGACCATTGTTGGGATCATTCATCCCCAAGAGGTTTTGATTCTGGATGGGAGGAGAAACATAGAGATTAGTGGGCCTTTCTTAACCTAGCTGCACATGGACCTCAGTTAGTGGCCAAATCAATGCCCAGTCAGCTCTGGTGGCTGTGTCCTGCTACCCTCTGGCTATCCTGTGGCACTATTGGCCCACAGGGTCCAAGCCACCCCCCCAAGAATAGGTAGTATACCAAGGGGTGGACAGGAAACCAAAATCTGCAAGTAGAGAGCTAATGTGTCTGTAGTGTTGCATCTGCCACAGAGCTGTACAGGGAGCAGCTGTCATGCAACAGGCTTTGGAGTCAAGAGGGGCTGTGCTTCCTGCATGTCAATAGTGATTCCCCATGAACCCACAGGTGTTAGCCAGGCCAGGTTAGGGCCTAGGGAGGCCTTTCCCTCCTGGAGCCATTATTTCCAAAGTGATGGCTTTGGGTCACTTTTTTTTCCCCCTCCCAGTTTATTTTTGTATTGGAAAGCAAGCTCTGGGCTTGCAGTTCCTGGGATCCCTGGGCCATAGCATGTGCCTTCAGGCCTCACTGCACACCCCTTTTCCTGTAGATAGCAGCTATAGCGTTAAGCCTTGGACTGATGTGTTGGCCATCCCACAAACAAGACCAAGATTAGAGGGCACAGCCCTCTTAGCATAATTAAGATTGACCTTATGACACTCCCTAGATCTTATCAGGGTACTAATGGGCTGTGGGAGGTGCAGCAAGTGCTGCCAAAACAAGTGAAACCCACAAGAACATTTTAACTATGGTGACCACTACCTTATTTACATCTGGCTATAAAATAAAGGATTAGCTTGCCATCTGGATCTTTCTCTGTGGCCTTAGCCAGGCACAGGAGATCCACCTAGGCCCAGTTTATTCTCTGTCTTTCTTCTCTTCAATCCTTTGCCGCCCTCTCTCAGGCTTGCCAAACCCTTGGCTGTGCTGGCATGGCACACCTTCCCCTCCTCCTGCATTGGACCTCAGTTAGTGGCCAATGTGCATCATAGCGACTGGTGGACCGGTCTTTCTGGCTGTTTCGCTGTAATGTTCACTGGATTTTTATTATATAGATTGAATGTATTCCTGTATTCCCTATGCTGTACTTTATATCTTCATGACTGTTTTTATACATGGCAATTTGTACTTCTTAACACTTTTCACTTTTTTGAGACAGGTGGTCAACACATTTTCAAGCATTCTCCATTCTCAAGGATCAGCCCTGATCCTGCTGAGGAGTAACTGAACTCCCCAATTCTGCCTTCAGGGTTCAGCTCAAGAGGAGACAGTCAAGCCAGCAGTTATTTTGTAAAGTGAATGATTCCTGGAGAATAAAATATCTAATATTTTGATGGTTTTTCTTTTCTGTTTCATTTATTTGTTTTACTAATTGGTAAGTATAAAGTATTCTGAAGATTAAAAATACCATTATGGCTTGTCTCAGTTTCAGTTCTTACAAGGGTATTTCTTGGATCACATATCTCACACATCTAGAGGAAATAATGAACAACATAAACTAATGAACAAAAACAGACCCAGAGAAAGAGAAGCAGCGATCAGACTCTCAAACCTCAGAGGGAAAGTAGGGGAGGGTGGGGGTAAAGGAGAGAGATCAATCAAAGGACTTATATGCATGCATATGGGCCTAGCCAGTGGCCGTGGATAACAGGGAGGTGGGGGCATATGTGGGGAGAGATTTGGGATGGGAATCAGGGGGATGAGGACAATTATGTGATACCATAATCAATAAAATAAAAGTAAATAAATAATAAAAATACTAAGTAGTGCTTATTGTTCTTACATTGATTATGGAAATGGTATTTTCTAGAAGAAACATTTAAGGTGGGTTGTTTGAACAGAAGAGAGTAACTGTTTTCCTCTAGACTATAAATTACTCAAAGAAAGAAGGTTTTAACTTGATATCTTATTTGATGTGCTCGTCTGCGTCACTAAATGCTAATATCTACAGGTTTTTAAAAAAGTATTCTGCCTCAATTTTAAGTAATTATTCTGCTTTTATCTCATGTGCTTGCTATCTTATTAAGCCTGCATGGAATGCATAATTATGGTGCAAATGAGATTGCTCTGCCAGTCTTAGCAAGACCACCTCATAAGACCATAGGCTCCTCATGGGCAGAACTCGGTCCACTCCTCTTTCCCATCCCAGGCCTAGTACAGCACCTACAATAGGACAAGAAGTACACAGATGGTCACTGAATAAGTCACAGAGGAACATCCCAATCATGTTAACCTCATGTTGGGAGGAACAAGCAGGCAGTTTTCAGGTACCATTTATTCTAGCCAAGGCTTTAGATTAGACCCCAATATCTCTCCTTAGGATTTCCTTATTACACTCCTGGACTGACCCCCCGAGTTCCAGCTTCATCCCCTGCTCAATCACAACTTACTAGCACACCAGAGCAATATTTTTGTGTGTCACCTCTTGAGGTCTTCCTATTGTCTTCAGAACCACTGTAGAGCCTTTTCCTTCCACAGTTAGGGGACAGGTTTACAATAATGATGTCCCAGGTGAGATAGCATATCAAGTAAGGTGTCAAGAAGGCATGTGAAATGTTCTCCTGCACACAGGTATTCATAGCAAAGGGAAGTTGTGAATACCAAAAACATACTGACAGAGACTCAGTAATTGTCAGAGTGAACAATGTGTATTGTTGCAACAGGGGGAAGAGAGCAGAGAAAGAGAAGAGGGGGGTAATGTATCTCAGTCACATTTCAGCACCAGGCTATGGCTTGAAGGTCACACACAAGAGGCTGTGTGCAATAGAGTTTGCTTTCTCCTTACCTTATCCCTTCCAGAGGTGATTTCAAGGACAGCTAATGTAGAGCAATGTCAATGGGATGGGGCCTAAAATCTGAGCTATTTTTCCAATAGGATTATATAGTACCCTGTCCACCTGACCTACTGCTACCACACAAACCCCACAAACACAAACACTGTCCAATATTTCTGGGGACTTACAACATTTTCAGTCTACTTTATGCTTTGCTGTCCATTCCTGATGTAGAGAAGGGAAAATCCAGCTGAGACCCTGCCAATGGATTTTCTTCAATTACCAACTGGTGAGCAGGTTCTCTTCCTTTCTCTTCTTTCTCCACTTTGTGCTCACAAATTGCTTGCCCTATCTCTTTTCATTTTCATGCTGTTTGTTCTTGAATTTGGTGAGAACACAATATCTCTGAATATCCATTTGCTTGAACACACATAGAAAACAGCATGTTTTAGACATTGGTTTGAACAGTGTTGTTGCCAGCTGACTGAATTAAGTGTGCTATCATGGTGGCCATGTCCACAGTTCTGCCCACTCTGAGCAACATGGCAGCAGTGCTGTGTCCTCCTGATATATAAGAACGCCAGGTCAGGATGGGGGTTCAGTGCTTGGTTAAAAAAAATCTTCCCAGAATGTAACAGCATGACACAACCGACATGCTTCTATCACAGTGCTATGGGTCAGCAATTCAGGAGCAACTCAGCTGGGTGGACCTGGTTCAAGGTCCCTCATGAAGTTGTAATCAGATTGTCGTTTGCATGAAGGCCAGGTGTCTGGGAGGAGTCTCGGTAGCTTCAGCATATTCTGTTAGAGAGCAGGTTGAGGTTAAAAGACATAGGTCTAGAAAGGTCCTTCCCAGATTACATTGCTTCTCTGGTGTCCACTCTGTGGGCCATAGGGACCCTTCTGGAAGTAGAAATCATCATGGCACATCTGGAGAAATAACTTGCTGGATCTGTGGAAATTGGATGAGGAGTGTATCAAATAAGAAAGAAACCATGTCTCTAATTATGGCCCATGGAGAATGGAAGACAATACAAAGCATTAAGACTCCATGATTGGATATTGCGGGTGAGAAAAAGATGATAATCTTGGCAAAATGTACAGAAT